>CM070578.1:42511750-43761750 GCA_036346355.1 Rhipidocladum racemiflorum | reverse complement strand
GCGATCATGGATGGTGGCGGTTGAGAGACTCAAATGTTACATATATTGTAAATATGTTTTATTCAAAATCTTGTCTTTCAAATTATGTATTACATTTCGATGAACTGTTTCAAATCCTGCTTTTAGCTTAATAGACTTAGTGTAGTAGCCATTTCAATCGTATCACCTGCATATTAATTATATTTGCATACACTAAAGTCTTGCAGTACATACGTGTACTCACCGTTCTTGCTAACCCCTTTTTCCTCGAGAGGAAGGTATTGATGATGTCGGATGATGGCGAGCCCCAATTCTGCGAGTGTTGCGGCCGTAGTTCCTCCCTCGATCGATGCTTTGTGGGGTGGTCGGGCCATTTCTGGTTGTCTTTCTTTTGTTTCATTGCCGCTTTACTTCTTTTGGTTTACGTAATGCACTTGTTAAAGATATACAACCAGTTATGTAAAATACCTTAGTTAATCTCAACCTGAATTGATACTAAGGTTGTGGGTGCAGCGATCTTGGAGCTCTTGATCCAGGGATCGATGTCAGATCGTCTGAGCACCGGTCCGGCTAAGGGTTCGATCCCGTCGATCGAATTTTTAGATTCAGATTTTCGGTGTCGAGGCTTCCTGTTGCTATACGGTGCTATACGCCACAGTAGACGGCGTATAGTACAGTATAGGAAGGGGGGGTTCTCACACCGGGAGTGCCTTCTACTTCCCGCCAATCCGTTGCCCGTGGTTGAGGCAAGTGTATTGTAATGGATAGCGGTTTGTAGGTTGCTAGTTGAGACTAGATGAACTTGATTATAGGATATGATCACTTGCCATGCTTTAATGATTGCCTATGATATGATGAGTATGCTATGATGCCATGTGTTAATGTACAAGTTTATTATGATGTTGGCATATTTGCATACATGGCATGTTCCATGGCTCGGGCGGTGAGAAAGTCATAACTAATCCGGGGAAGGTCGGTGAGAAAGTTATGACTATTCCGGATAGCCAATGAGTAAGTCCTACATCGTGATTCCATTCACCGCGATGAACGGAAGTGAGGAGTAGGCACCCTCCATCTTCGGGATGGAAGGGGGAGAGGGTGCATACTAACGGGTGTGCACTCAACCATACCGGTATGAGTTTCCAAGGAGACATGAGCATCGCATTGCACTGCATACATAATGATGATGATAATGATATGTGATCATGAATGAGATGGTTTACATGATGTGAGATATTATTGCTATGTAATTGTTCTTGTTGTACCATTGCAATATGCTTGCTGAGTTTTGAACTCACGCTTGTGTTTTCTTGTTGTTTTAGGTACCATGAGACCAGCATGCGGGGAAGGGAAATAGTCACACGTCCGCACGTAACTTCACTCATTTGATTCCACAAGTCATTCAATTAGTTTTTGATAATAAACTGCGTGTGATGATTATTGCTTTAAGGTTTAGCTTTGCTATATGAGAGTTTTATTGTTCGTTTGACTCTTGGAGACATTAAGTGCTTGAAAATAGACTTATATTGTTGTTAAGTCTTTAATTATTGTTGTTTTAGCTGTCTCTCATATTGCCTTATATTGCTTTACTGTGTTGCTCCTTCAAATCATGTTAAAACAAAGGAGATGCTGCCGAAATCTCGGTTTTTAGCATGTGCGCCTTTGCTGGAATTTATGTTTAATTGTGGTATTTAGATGTTGTTTATCTTATGTTTGGTAGCATTCAGGCATATTAAATGCGGGAATTATTCTGATTGAGTATCGAGGCGAAATTTGTAGGTCCTTGCAATATGTATTTTAGTGTCATACCTTAGGTTGCAACTAAAATATGATGTGGAATAACTTAGAAACATGGCTTAGGTTCTAACTAAAACTTTGTCGTAGGATAGCAACATTAAAACTTGCAAAAGTGGAATAAGTAATTTAAAATTTTGACACACTTGGTTGCACAGTAGGTTGGGGTTTTGGTTCATCATTGCATTGCGCTTGATTATTTAATGAAGATTATGTCTATGTGTTCTTGATTATATGATGTTGTGTTTATGGTTATGTGATCGGACGGTTGTCTGTCTGTAGCAGCCATGCCCAGGGGTAGAGGCCGTGGTCGCCGTGGCTGTAGAGGTAAGGGGCGAGGTTCTCAAGGAGTTGCGGAGTCTGTACCTGAGGGTAGCGTTTCGCTCAATGCTCATGGGCCAGCACAGGAGGAGCTCCCGGCGGCACAGTTAGGGGCGGAGGTACCCGCCGCCAATGCGGATTTAGTCCAGGCTCTGCAGAGGGAGATTCAGGAGCTGCGCCAGCAGTTGCGGGCAGCCCCTGCTGTTGTGCCTCCCCCTGCAGCGGCCCCAGTTGTTGCCCCCGCTGTGCCGGAGCCGAGGATGAGTCTCCGGGAGTGGATGTCTCTCCGTCTTGACACTTTTGACGGAGCGGGCACGCCGATCCAGTCTGTAGATTGGCTGAGGTACATGGAGAGGCAGTTTGAGGTCCTAGAGTTGACCTCGGTTCAGAGGGCTCGCTTTGTGGCTTTTCAGCTGAAAGGCCAAGCTGATATCTGGTGGGAGGGGGTTCTGGCTGCTAGAGCCCCCGATCTTTGTCCAATCACCTGGGAGGACTTTGTGGCTCGCTTCCGAGCCAAGTTCTACCCAGAGTCTTTCCTTGAGCGGATGGAGCATGCTCTGACGACTCTTTCCCAGGGAGAGAGGTCGGTGGCAGAGTATGAGGTGGAGTTCAACAGCGTGGTGCGCTTCGTGCCGGCTGTGGCAGCCGATCGGGAGAAGGCAAGGACGTTCCGTAGGGGCCTCAACCAGGAGTTCAGAGTTGTCATGGGGGCGACTGTCCCTCATGACTTCTGCTCCGTGGTGGAGCAGGCGAAGGGCCTGGAGCTCGAGTTGGAGCTCTCCCGGGATAGGCAGAACCCGGGTGGTTCAGGGGTTCCTGCGGCCCCAGGCGGGGGCCAAAAGAGGACCTTTGGTGGAGGAGGAGGGTCTTCTCAGCAACTCACCTTCAAGAGTTCAAGGGGGGACAGGGCTCCTCCTCATGGGCTAAGATGAGGCCGCCTCAGTCGTCTTCCTCGTGAGCAGCTGTTCGTCCTGTGCCCGGGCAGGGCATGATGTGTTTCAAGTGCGGTGGTGAGCACCGTGCTTCAGAGTGTGGTTGGACCGGGAGTTGCAGCCACTGTGGCAAGCCCGGCCACATGGGACGAGTCTGCCGGATGAATCCCGGTAGCATCATCAAGTGGGAGACGGTGCCTTCTCCTCCCACTCCAGCGGCGTCTTCCAGAGGTTCGGTGCACATGATGGCTGCTCCTGCTCCTCAGCCGCCCTTTGCGTGGGCACCACCAAGACCATCGGTGCCGCAGCCGTCTGCTCCTCCTCGATTGCCTCCTCCGCCCCAGTTTGTTGGGGCATCACCGGTGTTGGGGCTCATCGTCCCGGCGCCACCAGGAGTGTACGCTTTGCCGACCGTCGAGTCAGCCGGGCATCCAGAGGAGGTTTTAGGTACTCTGCTCGTGGATTCCGTTGATGCCTTTGTTCTGTTTGATTCCGGAGCATCCTATTCTTTTGTGTCGTCTGAGTTTGCTAGTAGAGCTAAGTTGGGAGTTCAGTGGATTTCTGAGACTGTGTTAGTCAGTTCTCCTAGGGGTTTGATTGCTAGTTCCTTGGTTTGCCCGGGTTGCACCATTGCCATTGATGACGAGGTTTTCTTCGCAAATCTTATGGTGATCCAGTTGGCTCCTTTTGATGTCATTTTGGGCATGGGTGGCTGCATCGATGCAGTGCCAAGATCTGTTGTTTCTAGAAGACGGTTGCCTTGCAGGCCCCGTTAGGGGTAGAGTTGACCTTTCAGGGTGGTATACCCTCCAGTTCTGTCTTTGCTTTGGCTAGTCTGTTTTCTGATCGCCGTTTGAGGCAGTTGGGCTTCCTCATGGCTATGTCAGAAAAGCCATCTTCTTCAGTTTCCATTGAGGAGATTCCTGTAGTGAAGGAGTTTGTTGATGTGTTCGCTGATGAGTTGCCTGGTCTACCTCCCATGAGGAATGTGGAGTTCTGTATCGATCTTGTTCCTGGCACTTGACCTATTTCTATCTCTCCATACCGCTTGGCTCGTCCTTTTCAAGACGAGTTGAAAAAGCAGTTGGAGGATCTGTTGGCCAAGGGCTTTATTCGGCGTAGCGTTTCGCCATGGGGAGCACCCGTTCTCTTCGTCTCGAAGAAGGATGGAAGTTGGCGCATGTGCATTGATTATCGTGCTCTTAATCAAGTGACAGTCAAGAACAAGTATCCTTTGCCTCGCATTGAGGATCTGTTTGACCAACTGAAGGGAGCAAAGGTGTTCTCCAAGATTGATCTTCAGTCGGGGTACAATCAGATCTGTGTGAGGGAGCAGGACATTGAGAAGACTGCTTTCTCCACTAGGTATGGGCATTATGAATTTAAAGTTATGTCTGTTGGACTAACTAATGCTATGCTGTCTTTATGGAGGCGATGAACAGTATGCTACACAAGTACCTTGATGAGTTTGTGGTAATGTTCATCGATGACATTCTGGTTTACTCTAAATCAGAAGAGGAGCATGTGCGGCATTTGAGGCTTGTGCTGAGCACCTTGAGGGAGAATCAGTTCTTTGCTAAGCTGAAAAAGTGCGAGTTCTGGATTTCAGAAGTGGGTTTTCTTGGCCACATCATCAATCCAGAGGGCATATCCGTAGATCCTAGCAAAGTATCAGCAGTCTTGGATTGGAAGAGGCCTTCCAATGTCAAAGAGGTGCGTAGTTTCCTTGGGTTAGCTGGCTACTATCGGCGTTTTGTGCCGGATTTCTCTATCATTGCCAAGCCACTTTCGCAGCTGACTCAGAAGGGGATGAAATTCCAGTGGACTGCAGAGTGTGAGCACAGTTCCTGCACTTTGAAGGAGAAGTTAGTGACTGCTCCTGTTCTTACCCTTCCCGAGCCGGGGAAGCGCTTAACTGTTTATTCTGATGCTTCTCATTTGGGACTTGGTTGTGTGCTCATGCAAGATGGCAAGGTGATTGCTTACGCATCGAGGCAGCTGAAAAAGCATGAGCAGAACTATCCCACGCATGATCTTGAGATAGCCGCTGTGGTGTTTGCACTGAAGATATGGAGGCATTACCTGTATGGCGAGTCTTGTGATATCTTCACTGATCACAAGAGCCTCAAGTACATCTTTACTCAGAAAGATTTGAACTTGAGGCAGAGGAGGTGGCTCGAATTGATAAAGGACTATGACCTCACTATCCAGTACCATCCGGGTAAGGCAAATGTGGTGGCTGACGCTCTCAGTCGCAAGACAATGCCCCCTGTCGTTGATTATCTTGTTGCTGATTTTGAGCGATTGGGAGTCTCCTACTGCTTTGCGGGGACTGCGCAAGCTGAAACTCAATTGATTCCTGAGTCAGCGATTCCCGAGCGTGTGCGGGAGGCACAGGAGTGTGACCGTTTGCTCCAGCAGGTGAGGACGCGCCTTAAGGATGGCAAGACTGGAGACTTTACCGTAGATGATGCGGGAGCTTTGAGGTTTCAGGGTCGTCTGTGCGTACCTCAGAAATTCCAAGTGAAAGAGGATATTCTGAAAGAGGCTCATCGCACCCCGTACACGGTCCATCCTGGGGAGACCAAGATGTACAGGGACTTGAAAAAGAATTTCTGGTGGAAAAGGATGAGAGTGGATATTGCCAAGTATGTGGCGTCTTGTGGGATTTGTCAGAAGGTCAAGGCTGAGCATAAGCGTCCGTGATGCATTGCGACCATTGGAGATTCCTGTGTGGCCATGGGATGACATCTCCATGGATTGCGTGGTTGGCCTACCTCGTACTCCACGAGGCAAAGATGCTGTTTGGGTTGTGGTGGACCGTCTCAGCAAGTCTGCGCATTTCATTCCTATCCGCACTACCAATTCAACGAGCGATTTGGCTCCCATCTATGTGCGGGAGATTGTGAGACTGCATGGTGTACCCAAGACCATTATCTCTGATCGGGATGCGAAATTTGTATCAAAATTCTGGGAGAGTTTGCAGAGTGCTTTGGGAACACAGCTTCGCCTTAGTACTGCTTTCCACCTCAGACGGATGGGCAGTCTGAGCGTACCATCCAGACTTTGGAGGACATGCTCAAGGCCTATGTGATGGCTTGGAAAGGTAGCTGGGAAGATCATTTGCCATTGGCGGAGTTTGCATATAATAACAGCTATCATTCTAGTATCCGGGCTGCTCCTTATGAGGTACTGTATGGCCGGAAGTGCAGATCGCCCCTTTGTTTGGATGCGGTGGGCAAGAGGGCAGTTCTTGGACCGGATTGGGTTCAGCAGACTTTTGATCGCGTGTCGGAGGTTCGGCATAACCTTCTTGCAGCGCAGAGCCGACAGAAAAGCTACGCTGATGTGAGGAGGCGAGATTTGGAGTTTGTGGTGGGTGATAGCGTACTCTTGCGAGTATCTCCCACTAAGGGTGTGGTTCGATTTGGCTCCAAGGGAAAGCTCAGTCCGAGGTTTGTTGGGCCATTTCCTATCATCGCCCGAGTTGGTAAGCTGGCCTATCGTCTGGAGCTACCGGAATCCATGCAAGGTGTGCATAATGTGTTCCATGTCTCGATGTTGAGGAAATACTTGCATGATCCGGAGTTGGTGGTTCCATTGGAACCATTAGTGCTTGAGCAGGACCTCACCTTCGAGTCCCGTCCTTTGGAAATTCTGGGGACTTCGGAGCGAGTGATGAAGAACAGGACGCTTAAGTTTGTCAAGGTCCTGTGGTCACATCAGACCGAGAGAGGCGACTTGGGAGTTGGAGTCTCGCATGCGCGAGAAGTATCCCGATCTTTTCGCCTCAGGTATGTGATGTGAAACCTAGCTATCTTCAGTTTTGCTGGGTTGCGTTTTGGTGCGTTTTAGATTCGAAGTCGAATCCTGTTGAAGGGGGGAAGAATGTGACACCACGGAGTGTCGTAACTTTATAAAAAGTGAATGTTGAGATCAAAAACATTATGAAATATGGTATTGGAGGTTAAAACCATATGGTAGGAGGTTTAATTGCGTTTCCGGGAGTTTGGGCCTTTCCGGGGGAGTTTGGGCCTAAAAGAGGGGGTTGTGGGCTTTGGTGGGATGGAGTATGAGTCCATTTAGGATTAGAAAACAGGTTTAGGGCTGGTAAAAGGGGGGCTCCCCTGCCCTTCTTGCGCCCCCACCCCTTCCTTGTGCGCCCCACACCCCCCCATTGGCCCTAGCCGCCCACCCCCTCTCCTCCCCTTTGGCCGTGCACCCCCTCCCCTTGCCCCTTTGCTCCCCACCTCTCCACCACCTCTCCTCCACCCCCTTGCTACCCTAGGGTGGCTTCCCCACCCCCTGCACCTCGAAGATCCATCCGTGGGAGCGAGGAGCGTTCCGGGAGATCTATTGGGTTTTCGCGCGTCGGGCGAAGGTATGGCCATGGGACTCCTTGGGGTTGGGCTAGGTACTGTTCTAAGGGTCATTATCATGTTTTTAGCTCAATTGGTGGTGCTGGAATTGAGTAGATTGGATTAGATCTAGAAGTTGCCACGTTCTCTGTTTCGGGCAGCATGAGCAGTCGACCTAGGGTTTGGTTTTTCGCCAATTTAGATTCGGAATTTGGTCGTACGGCTGTTGAAGAAGTTGTAGGTAATTTCAATACCTTTCAGTGGGTATAAAGTACTTTAAATTCCGCCCAGCCGTTTGAAAGTTATGCTTGTTTTACTGAGCGTATTAAAATCTGTGACGTGATTGGAACAGATCACGGTATTTTGTAGATTAAACAACTTTAGAGTCCGAATCAGTCTTTCTGTATACCTAGAAAAAGTTAGGAAATTTCCTAAGCTACGCGAGGATGTACTCGTTTAATCGATTCGGAGTCCCAGAACCCAAGTTATGCCTTTTGGAAGGCTGCTGTCCTGACGGGACAGAACCTCTGTTTTTGGGTTTTGCGAGTAGTTGGCAATGTCGGGGTAGATGAGGGTTTGCGTACTATTTTATGGACATGATTGTGACTGTGTGGTACCTATGTGCAGGTGGTGCGACCCTGGGAGTGCCTTCTACTTCCCGCCAATCCGTTGCCCGTGGTTGAGGCAAGTGTATTGTAATGGATAGCGGTTTGTAGGTTTCTAGTTGAGACTAGATGAACTTGATTATAGGATATGATCACTTGCCATGCTTTAATGATTGCCTATGATATGATGAGTATGCTATGATGCCATGTGTTAATGTACAAGTTTATTATGATGTTGGCATATTTGCATACATGGCATGTTCCATGGCTCGGGCGGTGAGAAAGTCATAACTAATCCGGGGAAGGTCGGTGAGAAAGTTATGACTATTCCGGAGAGCCAATGAGTAAGTCCTACATCGTGATTCCATTCACCGCGGTGAACAAAAGCGAGGAGTAGGCACCCTCCATCTTCGGGATGTAAGGGGGGAGAGGGTGCATACCGACGGGTGTGCACTCAACCATACCGGTATGAGTTTCCAAGGAGACATGAGCATCGCATTGCACTGCATACATAATGATGATGATAATGATATGTGATCATGAATGAGATGGTTTACATGATGTGAGATATTATTGCTATGTAATTGTTCTTGTTGTACCATTGCAATATGCTTGCTGAGTTTTGAACTCACGTTTGTGTTTTCTTGTTGTTTTAGGTACCATGAGACTGGCATGCGGGGAAGAGAAATAGTCACACGTCCGCACATAGCTTCACTCATTTGATTCTATAAGTCATTCAATTAGTTTTTGATAATAAACTGCGTGTGATGATTATTGCTTTAAGGTTTAGCTTTGCTATATGAGAGTTTTATTGTTCGTTTGACTCTTGGAGACATTAAGTGCTTGAAAATAGACTTATATTGTCGTTAAGTCTTTAATTATTGTTGTTTTAGCTGTCTCTCATATTGCCTTATATTGCTTTACTGTGTTGCTCCTTCAAATCATGTTAAAACAAAGGAGATGCTGCCGAAATCTCGGTTTTTAGCATGTGCGCCTTTGCTGGAATTTATGTTTAATTGTGGTATTTAGATGTTGTTTAGCTTATGTTTGGTAGCATTCAGGCATATTAAATGCCGGGATGTTACAGCGTTGGTGCCCAGATCCGAGACCGTCGCGTCTAGACGCACCCGTGCGTACCACTCACTTCGCCGGAACTGCCCCGAAGCGCCGCTGGCCACGTTGTCGTCCTCAGCTCCGGCCAGCCAGCTCCGCCATGGACATTGCCGGAACCGCAAGCTCCCTCCGCCGTTGGATCTTCATCGAACGGCCCAGATTCGTCCACGTCACACGTAAGTGTTTTCCACGTTTCGGTTTTAGATCTATTTTTAACCGTTGGATCTAGATCCAACGCTTTAGATTGAGCCACGTACTTGTAGACTGCACCGTGTTAGATCTAATCTCCGCCGTTAGATCTAGATCGTACGGTTGGGGTTAACTCGCGTTGTAGCTTTAGATGCATTCTCAGCCATTTGATCGAAATAGAACGACGTAGATTGAGCCACGCGTCGCACATCGGGACATGCCACGTCGCCCCATGACGCGGTGAAACCTGATCCAATCTTAGCCGCCCGATTCGGATCGTGCGGTCCAGATCAAGCCACGTTACCCCAAATGTACGAGATCCGGATCCAATCCCGACCGTTGATTTTCAAATCAACGGCCGAGATCTTGCCACGTGGCCGATAACTGAACCGGCGCGGGCGCGCCCGGTCATCGCTGACGACACGCGTGACGTCAGCGTGGGGCCCGCGTGTCAGCGGGTCAGCCAACCGCACCGAGACGTTATCGATGACGTCAGAAGTGACGTCACGGTGGGGCCTGCGTGTTTGTACCGTGTGACCGAGCGTGATGTCGTCAGCAATGACGTCATATGATTGGTCCCACATGTTAGTGACATGTGCGCCCGTGGACCGGGTCCACGGTGGGCCGAACCCGGGCCGTGGACCGGGTTCATGGACCGGCTGACGCAAGCATGACGTCATAATTCGATTTTTCAATAGAAAAATAATTCAGTGGAAATTCAAAATTGCCGCTAACGTAATGCTGACGTCATAAATGGGTTTTTCAATAGAAAAATAAATGAACTAATTCGGTTTATTCTTTTATTTGATTTTTCAAACTTCAAACGCTTATAACTTTTGCGTTTTAACTCCGATTTGGGTGATTCCAATTTCTAAATTTTTATAAAATTGAGATCTACTTAATGGTGAATTTTATTTAATTTTTTGGACATAAGTTTTCTCTGTTTATATTTATTTAATTGATTTTCCAAACTTTAAACGGTTATAACTTTAGCGTTTTAATTCCGATTTGCATGATTCAAATTCCTAAAAATTCATAAAAATGTACTCTCTCTGTTTATGAGTTTTATTTTAATTTTTGAATGCTTTTTGTCCATTGTTTAATTATTTATTGCTATTTGTACACGTTACGAGTAGACGTGGAAGTACCCGAAGGCTTCGAAGGTGAAGTTTTGACCCAAGAGCCAGCTCAGGATCAAGAGCAAGTACTTTTTGAAGGCAAGTTATGCTTTGATCATGTTGAACCTACTTTTGAAAATTATTTTGATTCAAGCTATCGCATGCTAATTCAATTAGGGAATGCTTTGATTATTTTCGGGAATTAGATAAATGGCTAGTTGTTGTATGACACCTTGATTATATAATTATGTGCCATGAATCTTTTGTCACCCTAGTTGGGGATCATATTAGTTGGTCGTTGTTAAATTGCCAACACTGGGTATTTACACCGTTGTAGGATATTGCTTAGACCTGCTACGAACACATGACATAATTTTGGTGTAACACCCCAGCATCTAGTATGCCCTGGATGTCACCAAACATGGTAGAAGCAGCATCTAATTACAGCAAACAAAGATAAATTACAGCACGGGGGCGAATGTTAAGACCGAAAATTTCGGCAGCATCTCCTTTGTTTTTCCATGATTTGTAGCAGTAGCAATAATATGGCAATGTATAGCATAATATGAGACATCTAAAACAGCAATAACAACTGATATGGCAACATCTTACGTCTAAAATAATGAATCCAACCACTCCACAAATTATAACGAAGCAAAAGATGAACTTAAGCACACAATCAAGCCATACTCCAAGTTTCATGGCACTAATCTTATTATCATGTCTCCAAATGATAAAAACTGTTTATATGTGAGGAGCTACGTGTAGAAGTGTAGCTAAAACCCTTTCCCGCATACCAGTTTCATGGTACCTAAAAAAAACGTCATAAAACACAAGCGTGAGATCATCACTCAGCAAGCATATTGCAATGGAATAAGGAAAACAGTTTTCAATACCATTATCACTATACCTCATATTCAACATCATTAGCATGGCATATCCACATTGACTACATCACATTAACATCATATTCAACATCATAATCATGTCATAGCCACATTGAATACATCTCATTAACATCGTAATGCAATGCAATGCACATGTCTCCTTGAAGCACATACCGGTATTGCCGAGTGCACACCCGTCGGCGTGCACCCTCTTTCCCCTTCCATCCCGTAGATGGAGGGTGCCTACTCCCCGCTTCCATTCACAACTGTGGATGGAATCACGAGGTAGGTCTTATTCAATGGCGCTCCGGATTAGTCATAACTTTCTCACCGACCTTACCGGACTAGTTATGACTTTCTCACCGACCTGGCCAGTTCTCATGCCATGTATGCAATTATATCATAAACATAAACAACTTGCACATAAACACAACTAATCATTGCATAGCATCATAATAAACCATTTTCATCATGTCGCAAGCAAGAGTCAATCATGGCATCATATCATAAAACATGTGTAAACCATCTCATTATCAACCATTACGGCTCCCTAATCCGCAACCACTACAATACACTTCCCTACACCCTCGTGAGACGGCGTGGTGAGACGACGACGGCACTCCCGGAGTCACACCACCTACACAAAGGTTCAATACACTCAACCACATGCACACAAGACCACACAATAACACTTAGTTAAACCGACTTCGCGATCTACTCCCAATACCCAAAAACAGAGAATCTGTCCAACGGGACAGCAGCCTTCGGAAGACCATAACTAGGTCTTAACGACTACAAATCAGACAAACGAGTACATTTTCTTGAAGCTTAGGAAATGTCCTAGCTTTTTCTAAGTATTGGGAAAAACTGATTCGGCCTCTAAAATTGTATAATCTGCAAAATAATACGTTCTGTCCCAATCACGTCACAGTTTTGAACACGTTCGGTAAAACAGCCATAACTTTCAAACGGCTGATCAGAATTACACGTTCTTGGTGTCCAATGAAAGGTATTGAAATTATCTACAACTTTCTCAACAGGAGGCCGACCAAATTCCAAATCTAAAATGCAAAAACTCAAACCCTATGTCGGACGCCCAATCTGCCCGAGACAGAACGTGGGAGAACAATTGCAAACTCCCTAATCTCATCTAGGAACAACACATAAACATGTATCTAAGGCGTCAAAACACCACTAGCACAGCACCTAATCCATCCCAAGGGTCTCCCATCACCATACCTTAGCCCGACGAACGACGAACCGACGAAAACTCCTCCCGGTCGCCCGATCTCCTTCCATGCGCCAATCCCGCCGGATCCTCTCGTCGCGGAGCTTCCCAACGGCGAGGAAAACGGTATGGAAGGGAGTGGCAGCAAGGGGAGGGGGTGGAACTTGCCTAGGGCCGGCTAGGGGAGGTGGGGAGGAAGGTGGAGGCTAGGGGATGAAAGGGGGAGGTGCAAGGGTTGTGGGGAGATGGGGGGGCTCATGGGACATAGGGCAGCAGGGGTTGCTGTCCTATTCCACCTCCACATGGGACAAAGATGTCCCACCTTCGGCCCAAATAGATCCCCCAAGGCCCGAACTATTTCCCCCAAGGCCCAAACTCCCCCGGAAGGCCCAATTCCCCTCCGGAAAGGCCCAAATCCCCCGGAAAGGCCCAAACTCCCAGAAATGGCCCAAAAACACGATACAAGAGTCGTATCTTAAGGCCGAGATCAAAAATAACTCACACCGTCATTCCGTAGTGTCACATTTGGACAATCAAACCTGTTTTGAGAAGTATCATGTGTTGTGATGTTGATGATGGCACGTGGTGCATGGTAACCAACTGGGTTTGATAAATAGATTTAGACCAGGGCAAGTGGCATGGATGTTGTGGTGGGCCATGAGTGGCACCGGGGAAGTCGTTTTGGTTCTTCGGGTAGTCTTGCCCTGGTCATCCTAAGGACTTAACCTTGCAAGCCTTTGATCTGAGTCAAACGTGCAACCACATGTCTGTAATGGGACGAACCTAGTTGAATAAGTTGCTAATAACTTGCTTGTGGGACCTCGGGGTGTCAACTACACATTTTGTGTAGCTTGAAGGGGGAGAGTACCAGGGCTACGGCATGGTACCCGTCCAACGGTATGTCGGTCCCATACTTCGCCTCCACTAAGGGAAGGGATGGTGTATGGCAAAAACTGGAGAGGTTCACTTGTAAAGTTTGCGGTTTCTGAAAGGCTTTGTTACAATCATTCGCCTTTGTGGTGTTTGACTGTATCTTGTGGGTAAAGTGCATAACCTCTGCAGAGTGTAAAAATATATTCGAATAGCCGAGTCCGCGACACTGGACACTGCTCGGGGATTACAGTCAAGGGTTAGACTTTCATGAAAATAACTTGGACTTGAGAAGTTTGGTTGGGTTTATTAATGACGCTGATGGAAATGTGGATTAGGAAAAGGGAAAGTGTTTACTTAACTCCTGGAAAAGTTATCGATATCATATTTACTTTTACCGCTTTCGAATCTACTTATGCTACTTGTTAATTGATGTTTTGCCGCAAATGAACCATGAAACATTCCTTGTACTAAGCCATGCATGTAGAATATTAGTTTGCATTCTGTGCATGACTTGCTGAGTACCAAGTACTCACCCCTTGCAATAATACAACACCAGTTGAAGAAGAAGCGACGCCAGCTTTGGAGGAAGAACTTCAGGAGGAACCGTCTGTCTAGGGAGCAAGCCAAGTGAGTTGCCTATGGTATACTGGATGGCGCCACGTTGATGCTTTTAATCCGCTGCAATTTATTTTCCTTTAATAAGTTTTCTCCCTGTGTGGCGTACTCTTGTAATTTGACCATAAGGTCGAGCAACCAGTTTGGTTATTTTAATTAAAATACTTTACTTCTATCGATGTGTATGATTGGGATATTTACCGATGTTGAGACTGTGTGCGCTAGCGTGATCCTGGACTAGTGCTTAATACACAGAGGGTCCGGATTTGCAAATTCGGGTCCCAACAGAGGAGCATAAGAATGATGGAATGCTAAGACACCCTGCTGATTCCATCCAATGGAGAAACATCGATAGGAGCTTTCAAGAATTCGGTGCGGATCCGAGGAATATAAGGTTTGGATTGAGTACAGATGGAATGAATCTTTTCGGTAACATGAGCAGCCAGCATAGCACTTGGCTTGTAAATCTCTGTATCTACAACCTTCCTCCTTGATTGTCGATGAAGCGGAAGTACATTTTGTTGTCTGTACTTATCCAAGGATTGAAACAACCTGGGAATGATATTGATGTGTACCTAGCTCCATTGGTGGAAAATCTAAGAACATTGTGGGTTACCGGGGAACACGTATGGGATGCGTACAAACGGGAGAACTTCACTTTGCACTGCCTGTTGTTCTGCACCGTAAATGATTACCCTGCCCTTGCTAACCTGTCAGGCCAAAGTACAAAATGATCCAAAGCCTGCACTCACTACTTACATGTACTAAGAGTGTATGGCTGAATCACTCCCGCAAAACCGTGTACATGCGACACCGTAGGTTCCTACGGAGGAATCACCCATATCGCAAGTTCAAGCACCTTTTCGATGGAAGGAACGAAAACGGTTCAGCTCCAAGGCCTTTGAGCGGGAGAGATGTTCATGACATTGTTAAGAACTTCGATGGTGCCCATGGAAAGGGACGTAAATCAAGTACTCGTGAGAAGATGTAACACCCCAAAATTTTGCTTTTCTTAAATTCATGTGTGATTTGGCACTTTGGTGAATTTTTGGAATTTTCTGGAATTTATTTGGATTTATTTGGAATTTATTTGAATTTATTCCATTTTGAAATAATTAAAGAATTTAAATTTGCAAATAAATTTTTGTTGGAAATATTTTAGTTGAGTCCAAAATGATCCAAAATATTTTCCAGAATTTTCTCGAATTTTTCCGATCTTTGCTATTTTTAATGAATTAAATGAATTACTGGGAATTATTTTAAATATTAATTGTGAAAAGGACCGACCGCCTTCTGTTCATCCGACCGGAGCCGAGTGGACTCGAGGTTCGAGTCAGGCAGCCACGTGGCTCGACCAAACCTACTCCTAACCCTAATCAATCCCAACCGAATTGGATCAAGATCCAACGGCCGAGATCCGTCAGAGCCGGACGGCCGTCACGGGACCGGTCGCCCTTGTGCGATAAGTGGCCGTTGGTTGTGCCACGTGGGCGCCACGATTGCGTCGTCTTCACCGAAGTCCGGATTTGGACTCGCCACGCTCGGGCCGTAGCAAATTAGGTTTCCGCTGTCAGGGGCTAACGCCGAGGCTATTTAAAGCGTGAGACGCCCCCCGAGGTTGCCCCTCATCCTTGCGCACCCGTTCCCGAGCCATCTACGCCGAGTCGCCGCCGTTGTTGAGCCGCAATCGCCGGAGTTGTCTCTTCCCTCCGCCGCGGTTTGCTTGCGTTGCCGTGTCGTCGTCGTCCTCCGCCGCTATCAAGACCAGATCCGATTCCCCAAGACGAGGCAGCGTTGAGTACTTACTTCGCCGGGCGCGCGAAACGCCACGGCAGCAAGGTCGTCGTCTCCGGTCCAAGCCGCCTTGCTGCTGCCATCGCTGTTCGCGGAAGCTCGTCACCGGTCCGATCCAGATCGCCGCGGCTAGGATCTCGCCACGTCACCTCGCCGTGAGATCACGTCAACTCGAGATTCAATCCCGACCGCTGGATCTAGATCCAACGGTCCGAAATCAATGCGTTAACCTAAAGCGTGTCAACACTAGATCCAATCCGGCGTTGATTTTCAAATCAGCGGTCGAGATCGAGCCACGCGTCCCAGGAAGTTGGGCCGACGCGAGGTAGCCGTGCAGCGCGGCCGACACGGCAGCTCGTGCGGGCTGGCGAACCACACCATGACGCGTCACGCCGACGTCATGGCGAACCGCTGTCGAGCCTGTCCCGGAATAGCAGCGCCGACGGCAAGACAACGTCATCCGTAGGCCCACATGTCGGGCCACGCGGAGCCGTGGACCGAGTCCACCGTGGACCAGCCGAAGCGTGGACCGAGCCCATGGACCGGCTGACGTCAGCAGGCCAATCAGAGGCTGCCACGTGTCCATGCTGACGCAATAATTAATTTCCGAAAAAGAAAATGATTTATTAATTCGAAATATTGATTCAAATTTAGATTCAAACCTCAACGCTTATGAACTTTTGCGTTTCAACTCCGATTGGAAGCGATTCAAATTTCTAAATTTGTATAAAATTGAGATCTACCTAAATATAAATTTTATTTAATTTTTGGACTAAAAGTTTTTCTCTGCAAAATTATTTAATTGATTATTTAAACTTTAAATAATCATAACTTTTAGCTTTTAACTCCAAATTTGACTGATTCCAGTTCAAAATCCAGAAAATTATGTTCTCTCTGTTTATGGATTTTATTTGGAGTTTTGGGATCTTTTTGCATAGTGTTTATTTGTGTATTTGCTATTTGCACGCTTTACGAGTAGACGTTGAAGTGCCGGAGGGATTCGAAGGAGAAGTATTGACTCAGGATCCAACTCAAGACCAAGAGCAAGTGCTTTTTGAAGGCAAGTTGTGCTTTGACCATGTTGATCCCATTTCGAAATCTATTTTGATTTAAACTATTGCATGCTAGTTTAATTAGAAAGATACTTTGTTTAAACAAGGGGGTTAGATAAATACCAATTTGCTATATGACACCTTGATTACTTAAGTATGTGCCATGACCCTTTGTCACCCTAGTTGTGGTTTACTAGTTGGACATTATTAAATTGCCAACATGGGTTTAGATCGTTGTAGTATGCTGCTTAGACCTGCTACGTGCTCATAACATGATTTTGGATAATCAAATGCTAATATGGACTTAATGATATATTGAACCTGTTTTGGAAAAGTATCATGTGAAGTTGATGGCACGTGGTGCATGGTAATCAAGCCGGGGTTTGATAACTTGATTGCTGGCGGGCATGTGGCAAGAGTAATCGTGGGCCAGTGTGGCATTGGGAGTGTTGATTTGGTTTTTCGGGTAGTCTTGCCCTGGTCACTCTAAGGACTTAACCTTGCAAGCCTTTGAACTGGTCATACTTGCAACCACATACGGAATGGGACGGCCCCTAGTTGACTAAGTCGCTAAGGACTCACTTGTGGAGCCTCGGGTGTCGATTACACCGTTTGTGTGATTGTACTGGGGCGTGTCGTGGGCTGTGGCCAGGTACCCATCTAACGGTGTGTTGGTCCCATACTTCGCCTTGGCTAAGGGAAGGGATGGTGTAGAGCACGCAGGAGAGGACCACCTGTGTTGTTTGAGGGCTTCAAAGGCTTTGTTCTGAACTCGCCTTTGTGGTGTTTGATTTGTATCTTGTGGGTAAAGTGCATAACCTCTGCCAGAGTGTAGAATCTATTTGAATAGCCGAGTCCACGATCTTGGACAATGCTTGGAATTACAGTCAAGGGTTAGATTTTCTAAGAAAATAACTTGGTTTTGAAAAGATGGGTTGGTTTAACAAGGAAGATGATGGAAATATGGTTTAGGATGGGAAAAATGTTTATTAAACTTCTTGAAAAGTTATTTATGCTTTACTTATTTCTACCGCTTTCGAATCTACTTATATTACTTGTCAAAAGTCATTTACTCGCAAATATACTCCCGAGCTATTCCTTTGTACTAAGCCATGCATATAGTATATTAGCTTGCATTCTCGTGCATGACTTCTTTGAGTACCAAGTACTCACCCTGCCTCAACACAATACCAGATTGAAGAGGAGACTACGCTTGATTTGAAGAGGAGTTCCAAGAGGACCCCGTCTACTTAGGATGCGAGCTCACGTCGATTTGTGTGGTATCTTTGGATGGCGCCACAAGTTTATTTGATTTTTCCGCTTATTATTTCTCTTTTAATAAGTTACGCTTGCAAGGCATATATTTGTAACTTGGCCATAAGGTCGAGTAACTCCTTTGATTATTTAAATAAAGTACTTTGATAGTATCGTTTGGTATGATTGTGATATATACCGATGTTAAGACTGCGGTGCACTAGCGCTGCTTCCTCGGACTAGTGCTTTGAACACCTGAGGTAGGATTTGCAAATTCGGGGTCCCGACAGAGTGGTATCGAGCCAGGTTGGATTGTAGGCTCAACCTAAGTTAGAATGGTCGTAGTGAGGATAAAACCTATTTTCTAAAGCTAAAATTTGTGAAGATAAGAAATGACATCTTGACTTATCCTTCACTCTTTTCTTGTCTCTGCTGAAATTTTCCCTTACCTTGTCAATTGTCGAAAATTCCGAGTTCTTACGTAAAGCACTCTTGTGAGATGGAGGGAAGAGTTCAACTACGTTGATGCAGGAGTTAGGTCACGCCATGGAACTTTGGCATATGCTACGGACTCTCGGAGATTTTGAGAAGCCCCAATATCAAGTGGAAGTGATCGAGACAAGCGGGATTGATCAAGGCTTGTGGCGTGAGGATTGAGGTTTGCTAGGAAAAAGGGCCAGGCAATCGCCTCGATACACCGCTTTGCTAGAAGGTCTACAATGCAGATGGGTATCCAAGAAGTTTCACGACGAGCAATGCGGCACATTACCCGATATCACGCCGGTAGAGTTGGAAAGCACGGTGTTCCGTTATCATCCGCAGCGATAACCTTCTTGACCCGAAGGAGATTCAGTGATGAGGATGCCACGGTTACATTGGCACGATTTGTCGCCGCCCGTGAGGATGTACTAGATAATACAAGCAAGGAGCTACGAGAAGGCCCGCAAGGAGATCACGACAGAGAAGAATAGATGGCGGGAAGCTCAAGAGTATGTAGCACACCTTCTACGAAGGATTGACGAGTTGGAGATGACCTTGTACGGACCGGATCGAGAGCCGAGCTACACGAGCCAGAGATCAGTCGAGGAGTCGACCGATGAGGACAGCCGCACTTCTTGACAGAGGACACAGCTTGCCGTCATGGCGATCGTTCGGCGCCTATGCCACGGCACCCGTACCCAGGCCGTGGAGGTTTTCTCGATGAGTGAGTATAGGTTCTATAGTGAGACTCCTTCACGAGTCGAGTCATAGAATAAAGAGTCACCCTTAGGCGTTAGATTCCAGAGTTAGTCTGATTTGGATTTGCTTTGTTTCTTTGAGTGTGTGATGTGTTGCAAGGCCCTTAGGCATTGTAAGCAGCCATACCAAGTTATTAATAATAAAGTTGGACCTTAAGTTACTCCCTTTCGCGCATAAGTTCCATATTACTTGTCTATTCTTGTTTCCCTCATCTCTAAACCTAGAGCAAATCGGACAGATGGTGAACACGTGGAAACTTTGGAAGCAATGGGAGTGGATCTCGCCAGATGAAAACCCCAATGATGGAGCACCAAAGACCACCGATGTGCAGAATTTGAGCATTTCTTTGCTGCTCCGGACCGATTGATGCATGCTATGATGCAACAAATGCAAAGATCGCCATCGCGTGATCCTTTGCTAATCAAGTTAATCGAGGGACCACGAGAATACACAAGGCAGCCGAGAGTTCATGAGGACTCACCCACCCACTTTCTCGGGAATGCCAATCCGTTGAGGCCGATTTATTGGTTAAGATCAATTGAGAGGAAGCTACATAGCTCAATGCATAGGGAATGAGAAGGTACTTTACCTTCTCATCGCTTGGAAGGAACCTTGAATGGTGGAGAACCTGCGTGCCACGCAGAGAACCTCAAGATATCACTTGGGAGGAGTTCACATGCATTACAAGCGATATCACGTGCCTCGAAGGAATTATGGACCTTAAGAAGGAGGAGTTGAAAGATCAAGCAAGGTAATCGACCGGTGGTCGACTACCTGAACAAGTTCACACAGCTAGCACGCGCACGACGAGGATGTAGCGACAGATAAATCCAGGGCCTCGCTTTTATGAAGGACTTAACTTTCGGATTGCACCGTAGGGTTGATCACCCACACCTTTCCAGATTTCCAAGAGTTGGTGAATAAGGCGCTTATTCTTGAGGACAAGCGCAAGGAACTGGATGAGCAGAAGCGCAGGATGCAACAACAAGGATCACGCTCGAACGCAATACCGAGAGTTGCACCAAATCAATTCTTGATTCCAACCACGAGAATGCAACAAGGACACCATCCCCACACCAAGACTCCGCCAATCGGACCACGACCTCACTTCGCTAGAAACGCTACCCTCAGGCAGACGGCAAGGAACAGTGAGACGCTACAGCGCAACGAGCCGAGACACTTTGCCAACAGATTGTCCAAAGAAGACAGCAGAGCAACAACGATTCGCTTCAATCTAGGAACCACCCAGCTAGACGCCTTGACCTGGAGCCACACCCCCGTGGAGAGGCCGAGTCAACCATGTCACCGCATGAATGCACTGCGAGAATACTACTGACGTCGATCTTTAGGTAAGTTACTTGTTAACTCAAGATACACCTGTGAGCTTTGTTTGACTCGAGCTTCGCATTCGTTTGTTTCGCAAGGCTTTGCTACTAGAAATGACTTAAGGATTGCAAGACTTAAGTGCATGCTTTTAGTTCAAACCCCTGGTTAGAACTCCTAACGGAAGTAGGATGTTCCGGTGAGAATACTAATAGATGGAATAGAGTTCCTAGCAAACCTTATAATTTTGGAGACCCGGACCTTAGATGTTATATTGGGAATGGATTGGTTATCCAAGCACAATTGTATTGGATTGTGAATGAAGGACTATCTCGATGAGCAGTGTGGGAAGAAAGTGGAATTTCAAGCCACTACAGTTAGAGATGGACAGCTTGATGGTTAGCAGTACCAAGGCAATCAGCATAGAGGATGTCGATGAGTGAATGAGGTACCCGATGTTTTCCCGAGGATCTACAGTATCATGCCAGACAGGGGACATAGAGTTTGTGATAGAGCTTGTACGTGCAAAGACCAGATATGAAAGAGACCCTATCGGATGTCTACCGAGGAGTTGGTAGAAATGAAGAAACAACTAGAGGAGTTAATGGAGAAAGGATTTATCGGACCGAGTTCCGTCTACCGTGGGAGCACCGATTTTGTTTGTCAAGAAGAAGGACGGGAGTTTCAGGGATGTGCATTGACTACCGCACTCAATGAAGTCACCGTGAAGAATAAGTATCCGCTACGGGATTGATGATTTGTTTGATCGATTAAGAGGAGCGGAGTTTTCTCAAGATTGATCCGAGATCGGGATACCATCGATGAAGATCCGATCGGAAGATATTCAGAAAGACCGCATTCTCGTCAAGATATGGACATTACGAGTTTACAGTTATGTCCTTTGGGATCGACGAATCGCGACTATTTCATGAATATGATGAATAAGGTGTTCATGGAATATTTGGACAAGTTTGTAAATCGTGTTCATAGACGATATCCTAATCTACCCAAGACAGGAGGATGAACATGCCGAACACTTAAGGCGAAGTTTTGGAAAAGGCGAGGGAACAAAGAACTTTTCGCCAAGTTCAAGTGTGACTTTTGGAAGGACAAAGTGGAGTTTCTTGGACATGTAATGACCGCAGAAGGAGTCGCCGTGATCCAAGCAAAGTAGAAGCGGTGTTACATTGGAACAACCAAAGACTGTGACTCAGATTCGGAGTTTCCTTGAATGGCAGGATACTACGCCCGTGCTTCATCGAAGGCTTTTCGACGATTGCGAAACCCTTACGCAATTGTTGAAGAAGGAAAAGAAGTTTGCATGGACGCGAGTGTGAGAAAGGATTTCAGAGTCGAAGAAGCGATTGATTATCAAGACCGGTGTTAGTACTAACGGATGTTGCTCAAAGCTCGATATTTATTGTGACGCATCGCGCCAAGGACTTGGATGTGCTTTGATCTGAGAATGGAAAGGTCGTCAGCGTATGCATCAAGGCGATTGAGGCCGCATGAGGAAAATTATCCGACACATGACCTAGAGTTAGCCGTAGTAGTGCATGCCTTGAAGATATGGCGTCACTATCTCGATTGGAAGCGGATGTGAAGTATATACGGATCATAAGAGCCTTAAGTACATATTCACCCAATCGGGATTCGAATATGAGGCAAAGGAGATGGCTAGAATTGATCAAGGACTATAATGTTGGAATTCATTACCATCCGGGAAGGCCAGCGAGTAGCCGATGCCACTGAGCCTTAAAAAGCTATACCGTGAGTCGTTGCTAGCCACAAGTCGAGGATGAGTTATGTAAGGATTTTCAGGAAGATGAAGATTGAGGTTGTACCTAGCGGATTCTTGGCCGCATTAGAAGTAAAGCCTACCTTAGAGGATCGGGATCCGAGGAAGGACGAAGGATGATGACAAGATCCGCAGGATTAAGTCCATCAAGGAGGAAGGCAAGGCGAGAGGACTTCAAGTTGGATGAGCAAGGCACGTTGTGGATGAAGGATCGCATTTGTGTGCCTAACAAAAGGAGTTAAAGCAAGCGATTCGAAGAAGCCCATGACTCCAAGTACTCGATTCATCCTGGAAGCGCCAAGATGTCGGAGATCTGAAGGAGAGATTCTGGTGGTCGAGTATGAAACGTGAAGTTGCCGAGCATGTTGCATTGTGCGGCGTATGCCGAGAGAGTCAAGGCAATGCATCGAAACCAGCAGGATTGCTCTTAATGAAAAATACCCGAGTGGAAGTGGGAGGAAATCGGAATGGATTTCATTACCGGTTTGCCGAAGACTCAAGGAGGTTATGACTCCATATAGGTTATAGTGGATCGCCTTTGACTAAAGTAGCCCATTTTATCCCGTGAAGACCACTTGCTCGGAGATAAGTTAGCAGAGTTGTACATGATCAGATTGTCTGCTTTGCAGGAGTGCCAAAGAGGATTGTATGTCGACAGAGGTACCCAATTTACCTCAAGGTTCGGAATAAGTTGCATGAGGCCATGGGAACCCGTTTGAACTTCAAGACATTTATCATCCACGAGCGGATGGGCAGGGCCGAAAGAGTCAACCCAGATTCGGAGGATATGTTAAGAGCTTGTGCATTGGCTTATGCTACCTCTTGGGATAAGAGTTTGCCGTATGCCGAGTTGATTACACAATAGTTATCAATTCTAAGGTATGTCACCTTTTGAGCCTTGTATCAGATGGTCGACCACTGTCGGGCCGTTGAATTGAATGAGACCGTAGCGCCGTGTCTTTGGGCACGATATTCTTCAAGAGGTGAGAGCAGGTCGCTATGATTAGGGAAAGGTTGAAGGTAGCCCAATCACGACAAAAGAGTTATCCGACAATCGCCGCGAGATTTGAGTTTTGAACCGTAAGACTTTGTATACCTCGAGTTACGCCTCTCGGGGGAGTTAAGAGGTTCCATGCCAAAGGGAAACTTGCACCCGTTATGTTGACCATTTAAGATTTTGAGCCAGAGGCGGTTGCTTATATTAGAGTTGCCACAATCGTTAGCGGAGTACATGATGTATTCCATGTGTCTCGATTGAAGAAGTGTCTCGAGTTCACGAGAGCAGACACATGGAGTCAATTGAGTTGCAAGAGGATTTGACTTATAAGGAGTATCCCGTGGGGATTCTAGACACAATGGATCGAGAAACTAGAAACAAGTCAACCGTTTAAGTCAGAGTTCGAGTGGAGCAACCATGCAGAGAGCGAAGCGACTTAGGGCGAGGATTTGAAGAAAGAATTTCCAAACCTATTCCTTTAGTAAGCCTAATCTCGGGACGAGATTCTATTAAGGGGGAGGTTTGTAACACCCCAAAATTTTGCTTTTCTTAAATTCATGTGTGATTTGGCACTTTGGTGAATTTTGGAATTTTTCTACGGAATTTATTTGGATTTATTTGGAATTTATTTGAATTTATTCCATTTTGAAATAATTAAAGAATTTAAATTTGCAAATAAATTTTTGTTGAAATATTTTAGTTGAGTCCAAAATGATCCAAAATATTTTCGAATTTTTCCGGAATTTTAAGTCTTTTGCTATTTTTAATGAATTAAATGAATTATCGGGAATTATTTTAAATATTAATTACTGAAAAGGACCGACGTCGGTTATTCATTTCATCCGACCGAGCGAGTCAGGACTCGAGTTCAGGTCCCAGGTTCGAGCCACGTGACTCAAACCTACTCCTAACCCTAATCAATCCCAACCGTTGGATCAAGATCCAACGCCGGTGAGATCCGTCCGACCAGCACCGAGCGTGTCGGACCAGACCACTCGCCGCGCGATCGTGGCGTTAGTTGTGCCACGTGGGACGGCCACGATTAAGTGCGTCGTCTTCACCGAAGTGGACTCGGGCCCGCGCCTTGCCGCCGTAGCAAATTAGGTTTCCGTCAGGCACGAACGCCGAGGCTATTTAAAGCGTGAGACGTCCCCCGAGGTTGCCCTCATCCTTGCGCACTCCGCTTTCCCGAGCCATCTCGGCCTGAGAAAGCCGGCCGTTGAGCCGTCGCAATCGCCGGAGTTGTCTCTTCCTCGCTGCGGTTTGCGCAGTTTCGCCGTCGTCCGCCCTCCGCCGTCATCAAGACCATCCGGATTCTCAAGGCGACGACGCGTTAGGAGTACCCCTCGCTTCGGCCGGAAGCGCGCCAGAACGCCGACGGCAAGGTCGCCGCCGCGGCCAAGCGTAGCGCGTACCATCGCCCGTTCGCGAGCTCATCGTGCGTCCGATCCGGATCGCGCAGCTAGGATCTCGCCACGCTACCCGCCGGTGAGATCACGCCCGAACTCGGATTCATCCACCGTTGGATCTAGATCCAACGGTCCGAAATCAATGCGTTAACCTAAAACGTGTCAACACTAGATCCAATCCGCGCTGATTTTCAAATCAACTGCCGAGATCGAGCCACGCGTCGAGAGTTGGACCGACGGTCGGGCCAGACTGGCGTGGCCGACGCAGCTGCAGCGTGTCGGTAGCTCGGCCGGCTCCACACCATGGCGTACGGCCACGACGTCATGCGCCGCTGTCGCTTGTCGCCAAATGTCCCAGCGGTGTGCTGACGTCGAATGACGTCATCTCAGGCTCCACAGCCCGCGCCGATCGCGTGAGTGGACCGAGTCCACCGTGGACCCGAGCCGAGCGTGACCGAGGCCCATGGGCCGGTAGCGTCGGCGAGCCAATCAGAGGCTGCCACGTGTCCATCTTGCCGACGCAATAATTAATTTCCAAAAGAAAATGATTTATTAATTCGAAATATTGATTCAAATTTAGATTCAAACTTCAAACGCTTATAACTTTTATGCTTTCAACTCCGATTGGAGCGATTCAAATTTCTAAATTTGTATAAATTGAGATCTACCTAAATATAAATTTTATTTAATTTTTGGACTAAAGTTTTTCTCTGCAAAATTATTTAATTGATTATTTAAACTTTAAATAATCATAACTTTTATGCTTTAACTCCAAATTTGTGATTCTGGTTTAGAAAATCCAGAAAATTATGTTCTCTGTTTATGGATTTTATTTGGAGTTTTGGGATCTTTTTTGCATAGTGTTTATTTGTGTATTTGCTATTTGCACGCTTTTACGAGTAGACGTTGAAGTGCCTGAGGGATTCGAAGGAGAAGTATTGACTCGGATCCAACTCAAGACCAAGAGCAAGTGCTTTTTGAAGGCAAGTTGTGCTTTGACCATGTTGATCCCATTTCGAAATCTATTTTGATTTAAACTATTGCATGCTAGTTTAATTAGAAAGATACTTTGTTTAAACAAGGGGGTTAGATAAATACCAATTTGCTATATGACACCTTGATTACTTAGTATGTGCCATGACCCTTTGTCACCCCTAGTTGTGGTTTACTAGTTGGACATTATTAAATTGCCAACATGGGTTTAGATCGTTGTAGTATCTTGCTTAGACTGCTCGTGCTCATAACATGATTTTGGATAATCAAATGCTAATATGGACTTAATGATATATTGAACCTGTTTTGGAAAAGTATCATGTGAAGTTGATGGCACGTGGTGCATGGTAATCAACTGGGGTTTGATAAAACAGTTCGGCCAGGGCATGTGGCAAGAGTAATCGGGTGGGCCAAGTGTGGCATTGGGAGTGTTGATTTGGTTTTTCGGGTAGTCTTGCCTGGTCACTCTAAGGACTTAACCTTGCAAGCCTTTGAACTGGGTCATGCCCGCAACCACATACCGGGAATGGGGACGGCCCTAGTTGACTAAGTCGCTAAGGACTCACTTGTGGAGCCTCAGTGTCGATTACACGTTTGTGTGATTATGCACGGGGAGGCGTATCGTGGGTGGGCCGTGTACCCATCTAGCAGTGTGTTGGTCCCATACTTCGCCTTGGCTAAGGGAAGGGATGGTGTAGAGCACGTCGGAGAGGACCAATTTGTTGTTTGAGGCTTCCGAAAGGCTTTGTTACGAGGAACTCGCCTTTGTGGTGTTTTTGTATCTTGTGGGTAAAGTGCATAACCTCTGCAGAGTGTAGAATCTATTTGAATAGCCGAGTCCACAGATCTTGGACAATGCTCTGGGAATTACGATCAAGGGTTAGATTTTTTCGAAAATAACTTGGTTCTTGAAAAGATGGGTTGGTTTAACAAGGAAGATGATGGAAATATGGTTTAGGATGGGAAAAATGTTTATTAAACTTCTTGAAAAGTTATTTATGCTTTACTTATTTCTACCGCTTTCGAATCTACTTATATTACTTGTCAAAAGTCACATCTGCAAATATACCTGAGCTATTCCTTTGTACTAAGCCATGCATATAGTATATTAGCTTGCATTACATGCATGACTTGCTGAGTACCAAGTACTCACCCTTGCCTCAACACAATACAGTTGAAGAGGAGACTACATGATTCGGAAGAGGAGTTCCAAGAGGACCCGTCTACTTAGGGGATGCGAGCCTGGTCGGTTGCACGTGGTATAATTTGGATGGCGCCACGAAGTTTATTTGATTTTCCGCTGCTATTATTTCTCTTTAATAAGTTCTCGCTTTTGCAAGGCATATATTTGTAACTTGGCCATAAGGTCGAGTAACCCTTTGATTATTTAAATAAAGTACTTTGATAGTATCGTTTGGTATGATTGTGATATATACCGATGTTAAGACTGTGTGCACTAGCGCGTTCCTGGACTAGTGCTGAACACACAGAGGGTCCGGATTTGCAAATTCGGGGTCCCGACAGAAGAGCATGTGGAAGAAGAGATCAATATTCTGGGACCTACCTTACTGGGAGCACTTAGAAGTTTGCCACTGCATCGATGTCATGCACGTCGAGAAGTATATCTGTGACAGCGTGATTGGTCTCTTACTCAACATTAAGGGCAAAACAAAGGATGGTATCAATGTACGACTTGACTTGGTCAATATGGGCATAAGACATGAGTTAGCACCGAAAGAGACTAATAAAGGCCATACATACTTGGAACCTGCTTGTTATACTCTATCAAAGGCTGAAAGAACTGAACTATGCCAGTGCTTACATGGTGTGAAAGTTCCGTCCGGCTACTCCTCCAATATGAAGAGACTTGTTTCAATGGAAGATTTGAAATTAACCGGTATGAAGTCTCATGATTGTCATGTGCTGATGACACAGATGCTCCCTATCACAATTAGAAGCATTTTGCCGGTTAACGTCCAGGAAACAATCATGAGGCTGTGTTATTTCTTTAACACAATCGCTTAGAAGGTCATCAATCCCGAAGGACTAGATGCTCTACAGGCTGAGGTGGTGATGACTCTATGTAATCTTGAGATGTATTTTCCTCCATCATTTTTTGATATCATGGTCCATCTCATTGTTCACCTTGTGACAGAGATAAAGATGTGCGGGCCGGTATTCCTACGTAGCATGTACCCATTCGAGAGGTACATGGGAATTCTCAAGTCTTACGTACGAAATCGATCTCGTCTGGAGGGTAGCATTGTCGAAGCTTATGCAACCGAAGAGGTCGTCGAGTTCTACGTCGATTACATGGCCCAGGTCGAACCGATTGGTGTGCCTCGATCTCGCCATGAGGGGAGGCTCCAACGTATCGGGACCATCAGAAGGAAAGCAATCACGCCTGATTCGGTTGCATATGCTCGAGCCCATTTCACGGTTTTGTAACACATGGTTGCAATGGCTAAGGCAAGAGAATCCGACATGGCAGGAGTCTTGGATCACGAGACAGCATAACCTTCAGTTCAACAAATGGTTGAAGGAGCGAGCCATCACTGGGAGCTCGTCAGATGACATGTTAGCATGGTTGGACCTAGGACCAACTTTTACAGTTGTTACATGGAAAGGATATGACTTAAATGGGTACACATTTTATACGAGAGATCAGGATATGAAGAGCACAAACCAGAATAGTGGTGTCTGCATAGATGCATTCAATACCACTGGGTTGATGAGGAGCTCCAACTATGGGTTCAATAGAGGATATTTGGGAGGTCGACTACGTACTTTTCAAGATTCCCCTATTTCGGTGCCATTGGGTCCATCTCCAGCACGTGAAGGTCGACAAGTATGGTGTCGCTATTGTGGACCTCGAACGTGTCGGATACCAAGTTGAACCATTCGTACTTGCTAACCAAGTTGTTCAAGTCTTCTATGTAACCGACCAATCCAACAGGAAGCGCCACGTAATTCTTCAGGGAAAAAGAAGAATTGTCGGAGTTAAGAATGTAACACCCCGGCATTTAATATGCCCGAATGCTACCAAGCATAGACTAAGCAACCTCTAAATACCACAATTACAAGTAAATTACAGCAAAGGAGCAAATGCTAATACCAAAAATTTCGGCAGCATCTCCTTTGTTTTTCCATGAATTGAAGCAACAACAATCTTAACATATCAAGATAGCATAAAGAACGATAGCAATAACTTGAGAAAACAGAAATTTCAGCCATCATACAGCTAAGGATATAAGCATATCCGTCTCATGTCAAATATGAACTAATCATTTACTCATGGCAACCAACAAGCATCAACACCACAATTTAGTTCAGTGAATTAACCATCACAATTAAAGGAAGGAACATGTCATTGTTTATATGTGTGATGCTAAGTGATGACGTGTGACTAGCTCCCTTTCCCGCATGCCGGTTTCATGGTACCTAAGAAAAACAACATAAACACAAGCGTGAGTTCATCACTCAGCAAGTATATTGCAATGGAACAAGAAAATACATTCCAATACCTTCATCACCACTTTTCACATACGACATCATACACATCTCATATTCATAGTGTAAGCATATCATTGACATCATCATATATCATCATCATATAACATCCTCATATAATGCAATGCAATGCAATGCGATGCACATATCTCCTGGAAACTCATACCGGTATGGTTGAGTACACACCCGTCGGTGTGCACCCTCTCCTCCCTTCCATCCCGAAGATGGAGGATGCCTACTCCTCGCTTCCAAACACCACGGTGGATGGAATCATGATGTAGGACTTACTCATTGGCTCTCCGGAATAGTCATAACTTTCTCACCGACCTTCCCCGGACTAGTTATGACTTTCTCACCGCCCGGGCCATGTATCATGCCATGTATGCAAACATGCCAACATCATAATTAACTTGTACATTAACACATGGCATCATAACATAATAAGCATACTCATCATATCGTTGGCAATCATTAAAGCATGGCAAGTGATCTTATCATATAATCAATTTCATCTAGTCTCAACTAGCAACCTACAAACCGCTGTCCATTACAATACACTTGCCTCAACCACGGGCGACGGATTGGCGAGACGTAGAGGGCACCCCCAGGGTCACAACACCTGCACATAGGCACCACACAATCAAAATGATGCCCACAAAACAATACGCAAACACTCTTCTACCCCGACTTCGCAAACTACCCGCACAACCCAAAAACAGAGGTTTTGTCCCGTCGGGACAGCAGACTTGCAACGAGCATAACTCGGGTTCTACAACTACAAATCGATTAAACGAGTATATCCTCGCGTAGCTTAGGAAATTTCCTAACTTTTTCTAAGTATATGGAAAAACTTATTCGGAATCTAAAGTGGTTTAATCTACAGAATACCGTGATATATTCCAATCACGTCACAGTTTTTAACACGTTCGGTAAAACGAGCATAACTTTCAAATGGCTGGGCAGAATCGGACGTTCTTTATACCCACTGAAAGGTATTGAAATTACCTACAACTTCCTCAGCATACGGTGGACCAAAATCCGAATCTAAATTGGCGAAAACCTAAACCCTAGGTCGACTGCTCATGCTGCCCGAAACAGAGAACGTGGCAAACTCTAGATTCCATCTAATCTACCCAATTATAGCACCACCAATTGATCTAAAAACATGATATTAACCCTTAGAACAGAACCTAGACCAACCCCAAGGATCCCCGTGGCCATACCTTCGCCCGACGAACGAAAACCCAACGGATCTCCTCCCGGTTCGCGCGATCTCCTTCCTTGCTCCAAATCCATCGGATCTCCGCGTCGCGGAGCGCTCCAATGGACGGATCTGCGGGGTGGTGAGGTGGAGAACTACCCTAGGGGCAGCAAGGGAGGTGGAGAGGGGAGGAGAGGGGTGGTGGCGCCATGGGGGAAGATGGAGAGGAAGGGGAAGGGTGGAGGCGCATGGGGGGGGCTAGGGGGTGGCTGCTAGGGTTGGGAGAGGGAGTGGGGGGCGCACCAAGGGGTGGGGGCCAGATTTGGCTGCCCAAAAGTCCCCCCCCTTGGGCCCAAACCCTTCCACCGGAGACCCAACTCAACCCCCAAGGCCCAAAGTCCCCCGGAGAGGCCCAAACACCCGAAAACGGCCCAAAAACACGCTATAAACGGCATAACGTAAAGTTTTAACCTCCATTTTCATATTTTATAAAGTTTTTGACCTCAACATTCACATTTTATAAGATACGACACTCCGTGGTGTCACAAAGAATGTAGTAGAAGAGGAAGTGTAACACCCTGGCATCTAGTATGCCCGAATGCTACCAAACACTTTTCTTTTGATTTCTATCAACTAAAATCAAGAAAAACAACCAAAACCGACCGTTAGAACGGTAAAGAACAATAGCAATATCATAGCAAAATATTTTATAACATAAGACATCTAAAGCAGCAATATATAATGGATAAAACATCATCATAAGCAATTAAACCAAAACCAACCACACAAACATCTATAGCTAAGCAAAGAGGATCAACAACACATTAAAATTATTCCATACACCTAGTTCAGGGCACTATTATTATGATCATGACTCAAGGTTGGTATCAGAGCCAGGTTTCGATATTGGGACCTGTGGGTTATGGGCCCACCACGCTTCCGCTGCGCCACTCTGATACCAACTGAGGTCAAAAGAAAAGTGTTTGGTATTGGATTTTCGCGGATTGTTCCGTATGCGGTGTGTGGTTTTGTCTTCCTTGGTTGAAGACGAAGAAGAGGAGTCTAGTGTTGCGCTTCTTTTGGGCGCCTTTCCAGTTTTGATGCTTAGTTTGTTGACTGCTTTATGGGGAAGAAGCATTCAATTTATTCCTGTGTTTGTCTTTCTCCGAGGTTAAAGGAGTTATTGCGGTGTTATGCCAGACTTGGCTGTCAGGGCTGAAGTTCTGTGGCTTTGTACGAGTAAGTGGTGTTTGATTTCGTTATTTTACTAGTTTAAGAAATCATCTTTGAAGAACCCTTCTTGTTTCGTGAAAGTTTGGGGTTTGGTGTTAAGGTTTTATTTGCAAAGGTTTAATTGAGCGCTTGGTTCCCTATCGAGAAAAATTGTCTTTCAACCATTTTCCTCTATGGGAGTCCTTGAGATTTAAAAGTGTTTTGGAGAATTCCTCTTGCATGACCAAGTTTGGGTTTGTCTCATTGCAATTTTGAGAGTCAAGTTTCCTTATGAATTTTGCGATGAGCTTTAAAACTAAAATGCTGCAAACAAAATAAGTAGTCTTTTGACTGAAATCGTTTGTCCCTAGTAAGAATTGTTGTTTAGTCTATGTTTGGTAGCATTCGGGCATACTAGATGCCGGGGTGTTACAGGAAGAGTACAATCAATTTGATAAGTTGCCTCCTATTGGAAATGCCATCATGGTCCTAGAAGAACAAACTGAGGATGCAAGCTACACACGCGTCGATCATCATGAAGGGCTAATTTTCATACAAAGGAATAAGCAAGTCTAGTTATGAGAAGGTGTCAGCGTACTTATTATTTTTCATGTGTAATATTAAAATGCTAAACTTGTAATCAAGTGGATAATCATGTACTTCGTATATATTATTGTCATGAACTTTGTATATATGTGAGCTGAAATATATTTCACATTGTCAGATAAAAAGTATCACAGATGGTTCTATGATAGAACCGTCTTTGAAAACTAAGTACCACAGATGGTTCTTTTATAGAACCGTCTTTGAAAACTACACATCACAGACGGTTCTATAATATAACCGTCTATGATGTGTCCTCTATATAACACAAGTCCCCAAAAAACCCTAGCCTGACTTAACCCCTCCCGCCCCGGCCCTCCCGGTGCTCGTCCCGCCCCCGCCGGTGCCCGCCCCCGCCTCAGCCCTCCTAGTGGCCGCTTGTAACATTCCCAATTTCAGTCTTTTGCCAAAAGTTAATTTAAATTAATTAAATTCAAAATTTGGATTTTTCTTAGTGTTCTAATTAACCTGGCATTCTTATCATTTTGAAATTGGAGTTCAATCATTCATCGTCTGAAAAGTCAAATTTCCAAGTTCCGATCCCTATTCGAAATTCCACCCGAGTTCCAAAATACTTCAAAAATCTTGAAACCTATTGCAATAGGTTCCAAATATTCTAAAATGATTTTGGAAATTTTTCCAAGATTGTTAGAATCTCTTTGGTATTTTATCTCTCGCGGCCTTTCGTCAAATGCCCTTTATTCGTCCCAGAATTGTCTAAATTCCAAATTTCATCCAAAATCAGTGAAACCAATTTTATTCGGTTCCAAATATTCCCAAATATTTTTAGGAATTTTTTTTTGGGATTTTTAGACCCTTTTTGCTATTTTATCTCACGCGCATATCTTTTCACTTACAACCGGCCAATGGGAATGCGACATGTGGCAGCACTATAGCTCCTTCTTCTCTATGCGATTGGGTGTAGTTACAGAGAAGCTCCTTCACCTCCCATCAAAGGTGCCCTCTCTTTAATCCCCCATAACTCATTCAATAATTCTCCAAATCACAAACGGTCGGATTCGTTGCGAAGAGGGAGACGAGGAGAACTCATTCCCCATGACCATTCGTCTTCAATTCCGCCGGAAACGGCTCAATCAACCAAAAATAAAAATGAGGTTAAATGGAGATTACTCGGCCATTTCTCCACGAATCGACGCACCACCACTTCTCAAATCTCCGTCCCGGTGCCCTCTACCCCATGCTCACACCCTCCCACTGCCACTCCTCTCCATTCGGCCGGGAAAGCGAAGAAACCGCCGTCGATTGTCTTCAGTTGACACCACCGTGTCACATTTTGTTCCGGTGAGCCAAACTCCATTCCGATTGCGTCACCGTATTCGTGTTTTTGCCACGAGCAAAAGCCCTCAATCGATTTCACTTTTCGTTGCAGGACGACGACGAATTTCGCCGTTGAAATCTTTGTTGGGAGCTCAGTTTTTCGTCAATTACTTTCGATCCGGTGAGCTTCTCTCGAAACCGACCACACCGTTGGACTCGTCTCGTCGAGCCCTACACGGTGCTCCTTTTAATTTCATGAAATTTCATTGTTTTAGTTGTTTCCCCAAATCCAATGTCTTTTGGATGTTCTCACCGTCGACATGGCCTTCGGCGCCGCCATTCCAGCGATCCTCCGGCCGAATTGACACGAGCATCGCGATCCCCACATCGCGTCGCTCCTCACCCGTGCCTCAGGCGCCAACGCCCGTGCCCGAGCCGGACGGCCGATATGCGCCATGGCCGGTCGGCCGAGCTCCGTGCCGCGTCACCCCCTTGGCCCTTCCCTGGTCCGGCCGACCGGCCGATCGGTTTCCGTGCCGCGCGCACCTCGGCGCCTCGCCGGACTAGCGCCGCCGGCCGTGTGCCTCACGTAGCCACCCCGCCGTGCCGAGCCGCTCTGGCGACGTTGTCACCACCCCGCCCCGCCGTCCGCCGCCGGCCGGCCGGCTTCCTCTCGCTGGCGCATGGAGGAGCCCCATGGCTCCTCTGTTTCTTTCCCATAGAGAAGAAGCTCCATTCCTATGACAGCCATGGCCCACCTACCATACACACAAACCAAAAATAGAAAATCAGCCCAAAAGAAAAATTCCTGATCAGCCCAAAAGAAAAATTCCTGGAATATTCTCTCATTTCTTATTTTCCAGCATTTTCAAAATTCAAACGCTTATAACTTCTTCTGTGAAATCATGTGCTGAAAAATTTGATAGTGTTCTCAAATTCTTCTGTGAAATCATGTGCTGCTAGTTGTTGTTCTCAAATTCTTTGGATAGTAGCTACTCTTAAAGATTATGGGTTAATTTGGATAGTGTTCCTCTTTAGAGTGATAACACTAGTGCAATTTGCATTGCTAAGAACCCTGTGCAACATTCTAGAACAAAACACATTGATATCATATTTCACTTTCTAAGAGATCATGTTGAAAAAGGGAACATTGTGCTTCCTCATGTGGATACTGAACATCAATTGGCAGACATTTTCACAAAACCTTTGTCTTCTTCTCGTTTTGCTTTTATTCGAGGAGAACTTGGGATTGTTCATCCAATGGGTTTATTTTGAGGGGGAGTTTTCCTTGCAAAGTTTTTACTTGATGAGCTTACTTTATCATATTTCTTTATATATTATGTAATTAAGCTGATATATGATAATCTAAATTGTCTCACTTGAACTAAAATATTACGGAATTTCTTGATCTGACTGCTTATAGCTAAATACTCTGCGATATCTTACGCTTTTAGGCTTGATATTAAATCTTCTTGACAAATTTGGGCTATGGAGCAAGTATGTTTTCAGCTTTACTTTTTCATAAGACCTTTTAATTACTTTTGCATGTTTACAATCAAAGAAAAAGAAAAGAAAAGGGAATCAGTAAAAAAAGGGGTTGTTAAAAGTAAAAGCCTCAAGTTATGTGCTTCAGGCATGCTTTCTCTAAAAAAGTTAAGATGTATGTTTCAAGCATGCCATTCCCTCAAAGATAAGATGTATGCTTCAAGAATGCCACTCAAAAAAAATAAAAGAAGTATGATTCAAGCATGCCACATGCAATTTATTGTTTAAAGATTAAATTGGTCTATTAGATTGGAGTTGAAACTACTTGCTCGCCCTGAGTTGTTAGTTTTTTCAGTTTTGAGCCTTGCTTTTTTTCCGCTAAGGCCTTGCTTAGTACTTGGCTATAGTTAACTTATAACATCCCGAACTCTATTTTTAGAATTAACAAAATTAGTATAACTAATATAGCTAGCTGTGCCTGATGGAATTTAGTGGGCTAATTATCTCTAATGCAAAACCTAACTAGCATGCCGTATTTAACCCACCCCTCACCAGCGTCCGTTTTTTTCCCCTAGCGCCGCTTCCCCTGCAGCCTTGTGCACAACGCCGGCTGGGTACCCTGCTATGGCGTGGCTGCTACTAGTTTCTTGCCGATGCATGCATGTTGTGCTGTTGCATGTTGAGTTGTGGCTATGCAAGGTAGTTCACGTAAGGCATATAAGAGAGAGAGAGAGAGAGAGAGAGAGAGAGAGAATGAAGGGCAAGAAGTGCTGCTTGTGCGCATCGTGTGAGTTGCCATGCGTAGATGTAGCAACTTATGGAGAAAGAGAACGAGCAGAGAAGGCAAGATGGAGGGATCCAGAGCACGCTGTTGTCTCTCGCATCTAAGGTAATGACCCAAATTACTCAATCCTCACCTTTAATGTTGTAGATTGGTTCCATGGCTTAGATTGATTGGAGCAGAAGAGATATAAAGATCACGGCTGGAAAGCCACAAATTCATGTTTAATAGATTTATTTCGAGGACATTGTCTTCTATTGTTCTTTTTGGGTGCCGTACAGGATTAAAATGGAGATGTGATATACTAGAGAATTGTATACAATTGTTTTGTATTTCCATAGATTACTCAGTCACTTAAACGGGTTCACTATAGTATTAGTTATGTTTTTCGCAAGCTGCCTTTCCACATATGTTTAGCCTGGATTGTGCCGCATTAAGTCATAAATTAAAAATAGTATATGGCCAAATTAGGGATTTATTTCCACATCATGCAAGTTGCATATAATTTTCTAAATTTTCATTGGAGTATAAGATCTTGAAATTTGGTTAAGCTGTTTGAAAGTTATGCTCGTTTTACCGAACATAATAAAATCTGTGATGTGATTGGAATAGATCACGGTATTCTGTAGATTAAACCACTTTAAAGTCCGAATCAGTCTTTCTGTATACTTAGAAAAAGTTAGAAAATTTCCTAAGCTACGCGAGGATGTACTCGTTTAATTGATTCGGAGTCTGAGAACCCAAGTTATGCCTTTTGGAAGGCTGCTGTCCCGACGGGACAGAACCTCTGTTTTTGTGTTTAGCGAGTAGTTTGCGATGTCGGGGTAGAAGAGGGTTTGCTTACTGTTTTGTGGACATGATTGTGAGTGTGTGGTACCTATGTGCAGGTGGTGTGACCCCGGGAGTGCCTTCTATTTCTCGCCAATCCGTCGCCCGTGGTTGAGGCAAGTGTATTGGAATGGGTAGCGGGTTGTAGTTGCTAGATTGGTTGAGATTGAATTTGAATACATGATATGTTCACATGCCATGCCTTAATGATTGCCAATGATATGATGAATATGTTTATTATGTTATGATGCCATGTGTTAGTGTACAAGCTATTTATGATGTTGGCATGTTTGCATACATGGCATGTTACATGGCCCGGGCGGTGAGAAAGTCATAACTAGTCCGGGGAAGGTCGGTGAGAAAGTTATGACTATTCCGGAGAGCCAATGAGTAAGTCCTACATCGTGATTCCATTCACCGCGGTGAACGGAAGCGAGGAGTAGGCACCCTCCATCTTCGGGATGGAAGGGGGGAGAGGGTGCACACCGACGGGTGTGTACTCAACCATACCGGTATGAGTTTCCAAGGAGACATGAGCATCGCATCGCATTGCATACATAATGATGATGATATTGATATGTGATCATGAATGAGATGATAGACATGATGTGAGTTGTTGTAGCCATGTAATTGTTCTTTTGTACCATTGCAATATACTTGCTGAGTGTTGAACTCACGCTTGTGCTTTCTTGTTGTTTTAGGTACCATGAGACCGGCATGAGGGAAGGGGAATAGTCACACCTTTACACGTAGCGTCACTCATTGTTTCCCACAAGTCATTCAATTGTGTCTTGATAATAATTAAGTGTGATACTTATTGATTTATGGTTTAGTTTTGTGTTATGAGAGTCTTTTTGGTTCGTTTGGCTCATGGAGACATTTAATGTTTGGACTTAGACTTATATTGCTGTGATGCCTTAAATTATTGCTATTTTTTATGCCTTTTATATTGCCATATATTGCTATGCTATTGTTGATCCTCCAATTCATGTTAAAACAAAGGAGATGCTGCCGAAATTTCGGTTTTTAGCATTTATGCCTTTGCTGTAATTTAATTGTATTTGTGGTATTTAGAGGTTGTTTAGTCTATGTTTGGTAGCATTTGGGCGTATTAAATGCCGGGGTGTTACATAACTGAATTGAGGTTGAGATGCATGTCATTCCCTAACTTGTTAAAATCACATTAAGTTCATGTATTTTGCATATTATGTGATATATAAGGTTATATGATCGAATGAGCTCATCTTTTCCTATCTTGGCACTCTTTTGTTTCTCTTTTGTGAAATCATTGCTACAGGGGAAATTCTAAAATTGTCTTTCTCTCTTTTGTACTCTTGATGAATCCATTGTCAAAGGGGGGAAAGTTTAAGGAAAAAGGGGGGAGAAGTTTTTGGAATTTTGAGAATTTTGTGAGAAGTTTAGAGAATTGAAATTTGGGAGAAATTTGGAAAAATTTAGAGTTTTGGGCTCATTGCACATTCACACACATTTTTCTTCTTAGGGGGAGTTTTTCACTTTGCTTATTTGACAAAGGGAGAGATCTTGTGTTTTTACTCTTTGTCTGATCAAAAACCTTTTTGTGAAGTGAGTGCTAATGTTCAATTCTAACTGGTGTTGCCAATGTTTTCATCAAGGGGGAGATTGTGAAATCATGTGTTGAAAAATTGGCTTTAGAATTGAATTTGCAAAATATGTTTGTGCATGTGTTTGACAAATTGACAAGAAACAGTGTTTCTCTTCATGCGCCGGACCAAATTCTCGAAAACAGTAAGTTTCGCATTAGCACCGGACCAAAGTTTCAAAAAACAGTAAGTTCCCATTTTATGCCGGACCGCTTGCGCCGGACCAAACTCTTGGACCGTGGTGAACGTCATCTACACTGGACCGAAATTTGCATCTGCGCTGGACCAAACTTTTGGTCTGTGGTAAACATCGTTTTTGCGGCTTTTCTTTACATGCACGCTGGACCAAATTTTTGGTCCATCGTGAACGTGTTTTGAACCTTGGTGCCAAACCAACTCCTTACAAAAACAGTAAGTTTTCTATTTACGCCGGACCAAATTTCTTTTGGTCTGCCATGAACGTGTTTTCAAATGTTTTTGTGCCGAGCTCAATTTTCCAAAACCAGTAAGTTTCGCTTGTACACCGGACCAAATTTTTGTTCCGTCGTGAATTGGTTTTTGATGGCTGTTTTCACATGTACGCCGGACTGAGTTTTTGGTCCGTCGTGAGCTGCGCCGGACCGGTGTTTAGTCCGGCGTGAATGGAGTTTTCTAGTGTTTTGCCCTATGTACGCCGGACCAATGTTTGGTTCGTCGTGAACGTGATATGCTCAGGTCAAGTTGTTTTGTATGCAATGCTCGTGTGACTGATTGCATGGATTGACTGAGTCAAGTCGTGGACTTGTGCTCGGATTAGTTTCTTGTTTGTTCATGTGCAGGTATTGCTCGAAGGCGAACGTGGTCGATGACGGAACCGGAACTAGGTTCATGGAGGAACTGAGGTTCTGGACTAGGTTCAGGGAGGAAGTGAGGTCTTGGTGGTCAAGGATGTCATGCAGGACGTTCGGGCTAAGAGAATGGTGCACATGAGGAGTTGTCAGTCATGTGAGTATGGCGGGTGGGCCATACCCGTGCAGAGTTGTAATCGTTTGGGGTAGCTTGCATGTATTGGGCTAGGTTGGGCCAAGTGGACATGTATGCGTACTCCTTGTGGTTGCTCCTTTAAATAGGAGGGGTTGTCTCCTGTTGAAGGGCATCAGTTAGAGCTTTAGGGTTTGTACTCTTTTGATCGGAGTACTTTAGACAAAAAGAAATAAAGATCAATTCTTCCAGATCCTTTGCATGCTACAGTAATCGCTGGTTACAAATAAGACGTTGCTGCTGATGTTTCTGCTTTTGGCTCTTGTTTGCATGTTGTTCTGGTTCTAGATTGGTTTTTGTTCTTTGCGTTTCATCTTGATTTGATCCTTCAAAAACCTTTCTAGGGTATTGATTTAGGGTTCCTCTAAGTTTTGTTGATTAATCTTTTGTCGTTCTTGGTTAATCTATAAGTTTTGATTAGATTGGTTTTCGTCAATTTCTGTCACCGCAATCTTGCTAGGTTCATAACTTTTGATCCATAAGTCCGATCGAGTTGATTCTTAATGGGTTCGATTCATATTGGAATCTAGTTTCTAGTGTCAAAATTTCAGATCGATCTGACGGTTGGATCTCTGGGAATTCTCATTTTATCGAACTTCTGTCAATCTATTTTTGTCGAATACGAGGCAATTATTTGGTTTTGGTTTAGGGTGAACTTTTAGGAGATCAAAGATTTGGTTTTAACTTCCGCACAATCATTCACCCCCCTTTGATTGCTATATTCGTATATATCGATCCTACATCTTCATTTGAACTCCAAATTGATCCGTTCAAATTCCTAAATTTATCGAAATTCAAGATCCACCTGCCAGTATAAGTTTTGTACTTTTTAGATTTTATTTATTTTATTTTATTTATTTGGTTGCACCATTTTACGTGTAGCCGAAGAGTTCGCCGGATCCGCCAACACCGTCTCTGAACCGCAAGATTGTGAGACTTACGCTGCGATCGAAGGTAAGTCTCCTTGACGCATGTTGATCCCAAAATTTATAAATGTTTCACACTGTATTACAAATTGCAAAGCTATTTATATAAAAGGATGATGTTAACGTTAAGCTGTTAGTTATACCTATTGTTTTTGCCTCCTTGATATTGTTGTCCATGATCCTTTGTCACCCTAGTACAGTAATCCACCATAATAAATACTTTTGGGAAAAGATTCTTGGATTAGGGGAATGACTATTTGGAAGACATTTTGGATGGAACAAATAGTATGGAATGTAAATTGGAGTTAGATGAATATTTGAGATGATGTGGGGGTTGTTAATATGAGATTGATCTATGAATGATGATAATTGAAATATTGAGGAGTTGGATAGTGATAGTAGTTTACAATATAATTAGTATGGATTGGAGGAATATTGGGAGATGTATGGTAATAAGGATAATATTTGGTAAATTAAATAAATAATATTAAGAGTCATACTCGGTGGTTTAGTAGATAATTTTGTGAAATATTCTTAGTAAATGATAAGATTGATCGCCGTATGAATGATGATTTTGATATAGAATCAAATTTGAGTGGTTACTTTGATCATTAGTGTTTGTGGAAATTGTATAAGCTGAATACATTGGATTGGTAAAGTAGTATCAAAGATGGTTTGGAGTTAAAAATATTATGAGTAAAGTTAATTGGATTAGTGCTTATTAGGAAAATTTATTCAAGGATTGATTAAGAAATGGGCGATTATTGAAATATGGTCTCGCGATAACCATTTATGTGGAATTATGAATAATGTGGATTATGTGTGATTTGTTTAATCAATTTGGTATCATTGTTTGTGGAAACCACTATTGTCGAGGAATTAATGAGATCTTTGTTTTAAGGAATCTTTGTTAAAAGATGCTTGAGTTTGAGATTATGAATTATTCCTGGTGAATCAAGTAGATCACAAGATTAATCGATGTATGGATGATGGAAAGTCAATAATGATGCTTATATTTTGAGGAGACTATTTCGTATACAATAATGTTAGTAGCTTAGCATGATTTTGGAGTCACGATGGCACATGATATAGACTTTACTTGTTTGAGTACTAAATTGGGCTGGATTATATAATACCATGAAGTACCGGGGAATCTTGATGACCTCATGAATTTTGGAGGGTACAGATTTAATTATAATAATTCTTATCAACGCTGAGAATTGAAAATTATAAATAAGTTGTTGGTGGAATAGAATAGTTTGGTAGAAATGATTAGCCTCGCAATCGGTCACTATGCACCTATGGGTGGGAATTTCTTATAACTCTTGAAAACTTGTGTTGGAAATTATAGGCAAAAAGTATTGCTGTTGGTTTACAAAATAAAAATAAAATAAAATGATTTAGACTTGGGCGGAATGGTTTGTCTGGCGGGTGCGGATAGAGCACTAGTTTTCATTGTGCAAGTACCGCCCCAAGTCAATTAAGGACCGACGCTTATGACTATCCATTCCAAGCATAACCGCATAACCACATGTCAAAGTGGGCATGACCTAGCCGAATAATTTGTAGAAACCTAACTTAGACTCACCAGTTGGTGGAATGTGAGTGCCAGATAGAGGCAAGACTGTTTTCTCACGCGGCGCAAGAGGGGGCTTTTGTTCTGAGTAGATAGAACCCAAACAGCGGTGAAACCTCAGCGGATGGGTCGTGTTAGGCGTATACATTGTAAAGGCCTTGTCATGATATCTCTGCCAGCACACCTAAGAAAGTGTGCTAATAGCTTGGCATCAAGAGAATATCATGTCTTGTGGGTAAAGCTGTACACCTCTGCAGAGTTAAAACTATTCGAATAGCCGTGCCTACGGTCAAGGGCACGCGAAGAATGCTTTCATATTGGTAGACTTTGTCTTTGTTTTAAAAACCGATGTTTTTGGGATCTGGGAGTGGTTAGAACTCTCGAATGTGCTTCTGGCGGCTAGAGCCGATAGTTGGATTGAACCTGTTTTTATGAACCATGGCAGACAGAGCCATGTGGATGGATTAAACCCTGATCTTTTTGAGATGTGGCGGATAGAGCCTATATACTAGTGATTGGTGGCTAGAACCTTCACTAGAAGTTATAAATAATTTCAAATGTACAAATAATTGTAAAAATGGCTTTGTGAAAAATATTACATGTAAAGTTTGTGAAAGTATTGCTTTGCGCTAAAGAACCATAAAAAGCCATCCTTGGTAGCCCTGCATTATGCATTTTTCCCAGACTTGCTGAGTACTTTATGTACTCGCGTGCTACATTCTAAACTTGTCCCAGAAGTGAAGGAAGCCGTCAAAGGAGATTTCAAGGACTAGGACGCGTACCCCACTCGATTGACTATGGGCATATGGATGGGTCACTACTTGGTGTTACCTTCTTCCGCTGCAGTTATTCAAGTTGTTCAGTCTGTAAAAGCAGTAATAGTAAACCTCGACCATAAGGTCTTTGCTTTTATTTGGTGTTATTATTATTTAGTTATATGTAATCGTGATATGGTTGTTGATTCATCACTGTTTGACTTTGTGTACTAGCTACTGATATGGGACTGGTACAGAAATACATAGGGGATTCTGGATAGCCGATCCGGGGGCCTACACCACCCGCGTCTGCCGCCGCTGCCCCACCCGGTGCTCGTTGTCGCCCCCGCCTGTCGCCGCCTCGGCGGTGCCTGTCGCCATCCCCGCCGGTGCTCGCTGTCGCCCGCCTGTTCTCATCGCCGCCGCTTGATTCTTCTGCCCGTCACTGTTGTTTTATAATTTTTATTTAAGGATCCATATTGTTGCTACCTCTATTTAGGCAAATTTCTTCATTGTTGTGATTAAGTTTGCTAGGATGACAAAATGATGCAAACCTATACATAAAAAGTGACAGTGGAGCACCCACAACTCATATGTTATGATAAAACGAGTCTTTTAATTAAAGCAAAATAATTAGATGAATGCTACCCTCTTGTTCTTGTTGTTATCAGTGAGATATTCATGTTGTTGTGAATGATATGATTATTATCTCGTTTGTCTGCTGAGTGGATGTCCGAGTTTTAGGGAAGGTGCTGCCAAATTTTTTAATTATTTCGAACGCTTGCGTAAAGAGAGGAAGATGAGACAATCAATTTATGATTAAACATCATCGAAGTTGAAAACAGTGCAGTTTGCGAGGCCTAGAGCTTGCAAAACATCTTGCTTGTTTAAAAGCAAAACCATAATGGCCTGTACTGACAATAACACTTCTCTCCTTGCTATGAAATGCTGCTCACAAACTTATTCACTCTAAAATGAAATGCTGCTCACAAACTTATTCTCTCCTTGCACTGAAATGCTCCTCTTACCTTATCTTCTATAAAATCTTTCTATTTGCATTGACATTTTCTGCTCACAAACTTATTCACTCTAATTTGATTTTATATGTTATTCGCTTTTAGTTCACCTTAAACTATTTTAACTTACAAAGAAGATGGCGTCCTCTAATTCGTCATCTCAAGGCTGTGATGAGCCGCCAAAAGGAAAATCGACCCGCGGTACAAGAGGAGCAAACAAAAGGCCAACAGACCGATATACCATCACGGCGATCGATCCAAAGGATGGCTCCCCTGTAGAGCCAAAAAAGGCAGCGAATGCATTCTGGACAATGTGTTGGATAGTCGCACGGGAACGGGTCTCCATCACGATATCATCCTAGAAGTCGCTGCCTGATGAGGCTCGCAACGCCCTGCAGATAGAAATTTTTTCATCGTTCAACATTCCATTCGAATCCGCTCGCCTACTGCAACGGTATGCACTGCTAGTAGCAGGAAAGGTGTGGAAGACCTTCAAGAGCACGCTTATCAATGAAAACGTCAAGAAGGATGTGACTCCATACTCTAAGTATGGATTCATTGATGAGGACATGTGGCGAAGTTTTGTCGAGATGAAGACGACAAACGAATTTGTGCGTCAAAGTGAAGCACACAAAGACCTTGCAGGCAAGGAGCACTCACCCCCATAGACTCGGCACTGCTGGCTACGCAGGGAAGAGGGCACAATGGGACAGGGAGGACGAGGAGGCTTCCTCGCCATTTGCATCGATCATAGACCAGCGCGCCAGACACTGGATAAGAGCAAGGTCAAATGCCACGTCTTCCACAACCTTCTCCTTTAAAAACCCCGCGGATGAGGAACTCTGCCAACGCCTGGTAATATATAAATTGAACTACCAATTTTGTACATAATTAGTCCATGACTTCATAAGTGAAATAACTTGTCGGGATCTTGCAAGTAACGTTGAGTATACAATCAATTGAAGGCTTTTTTTTGCCAGACAGGGAGAAAGATGCAATGTCTATGGCCTTGGGAAACAAGGAACACCCTAGTCGTACTCGAGGCAAACGGGTTTTTGTTCCATGGAAAACTGGATTCCCAGACGACTCGAACAAATACCGAAATAAGAAGAGAACTAAAGCCAAGCGCGAGTCAATGCTTATAAAGAATTTGGAGGTCAAGTTGAGAGAAGAGTTGAGAGAAGAATTTCATGATAGGTTAAGAAACCTCGAGAAAAGGCTCAATAATCAAGAAAGACAGACTGCGCAAGCCCTAGAAGTATTTCCGCAAGTTAGCCCCACTACCCGTAAGAGCAGCTGTGCATCTGCCCCTAACATAGATGAACAAATTGGGAATTTTCTTGTCTGTGCCATTAAGGTACTAATATATATCTCTTCAATGCTCCATAGATATAGTTGTTGGACACATTAGCTAATTGTGTACCGTTGTGCAGGAGGCCACGCGGTGCAATCTCCAAGTGAGAATTAACAATGGCTCCATTCCTCTTACGGCTGCTTGGGGGATTGCGTATCCATCCACTGAGGGGGCGTTGGGTTTCACGAAGGTCAATGTGGACGGGGTACATGATAGTTTCAAGATCGTCGACCTTCAGAAGCCGCCAAGCGATGAGATCGTGAAACTGGAGGATGCCATTGGCACATTCATCCAACGGCCCAGCAGCGACATATCCCTGGTCAGCCATCAAGCCACGCAACTAACACAACGATCTAAATCGCCTGCTACATCTTATCAGTTGGTTACGAAATCATCAGTCCTACCCTGTACTCCACTTGATCTACAAAACTTTGACTACTTTCCTGCCCATTCGTCTCACATGAAGTCTCCGTATAGTAGAAAGAAAGGCAAGAGCAAATCGAAGATCACGAAGACTCTGGACTATCCGATTGCCCCGTTGACCCGACAATACACGCTAGGAGAGCCTTTAGTGCCGAAGGACCGCATGAATTCACTTGGTATATCTTGCCAACATTTGCATTCTTGGTACATGAACGCATGAATTCACTTGGTATATCTTGCCAACATTTGCATTCTTGGTACATGAAAGAATGTAAAAAGCCAGAGAAAGAATGTACAACAAGTATCACGATTAGCTTCATGTATGAGCATCTATTCAACGATTTAGGGGGGCTTCTTTGTGGTCGACTTTTTGAACTTGTTCTATCTCTACAACCTCGACGCCCTCGACACCACGCTCTTGAGAGCCTAGACATTGTAAGTGTGTGCTATCATAGTCTACATTCGTCTAACTAATAGCGATAAATGTTCGCCAATATATATATATATATACAGTTGCTTTTTTTATATATAGATACATGATACTCCAAGTGACAAGGAAGAAACAATCGGTGGGTTTCCTCGACCCACATATGGTGTTAATGCAAACAACGAATGAAAATATAAACGCGGTCTAAGAATACATCAAACAGGCATTGTTGGCACAAAAAGATAAAGATTTCATACTTATACCACATAATCCAGGGTAAGTGCTACACTACTTGCTATACTTTGGTTTGTACTATGCACAAAACTCAGTTTCGTTCATTGGCCATTGTGATATACTTGTGTAGGTTTCACTGGGTTCTAATTGTTCTTGAACAAGCCCAAAACCAGGTTATGTACCTTGACACAGCACATGGCGGCAACCACGATTTGACTCCTATCGCAAAATTACTAAGCAGGTAATCAAGTTTCCTTTGTAGATAACATTGGTCATTTAAGTTGTTCCAGGTTTATGTTGCTTTTGGAATGGCTGAGACTAAACTTTTGCAATCACGTAGGGCGTACAAAGCATACAAGGATGGGGCGAAACTGCAACACGATTTTAACTTTCTAGTATCTGCTATACACAATAATCCTATATCAAACTACGTAATAATTTATCTAGAACTAACTTATTTTCTTATTTGCAGTGCCACCAGCAGGGTCAGGGAAATAACCTATGTGGATTTTATGTTTGCCAAAACCGTCTCTGATGATCTCTTTCATCACAGACACATTATTACTAACGGTTCACAAAACCGTCTTTAATGACGTTTGTGAACCGTCTGTAACGACGTTTTGTGTAGTAGTGGAGGGATGTAACACCCCAAATTTTGTTTTTCATAAATTTAATTGATATTTTGCACTTTTGAGAATTTTTGGAATTTTCTAGGATTTATTTGGATTTATTTAGATTTAATTTGAATTTATTCCCTTTTGAGATAATTAAATAATTAAAAGTTTCAAATAAATTTTTATTGGAAATATTTTATTTGAGTTCAAAATGTCTCAAAGTATTTTCCAGAATTTTTTGGAATTTTTCTGATTATTTTGCTTTTTTTCTTGAATTATTTGAATTAATGGAATTATTTTAAATATTAAATCGCTGGAAAATCGCTTCAGGTCAAACACTGTTCCACCGACCGAGCCAGTGCCGCGCCGGCCTAAGCCTAACCCAGTTCGTGCAAACCGTTGGATTAAGATCCAACGGCCGATCGTTGAACGCGTTGTGCGCGTGCGTGGACGGCTCGATCGTGCCACGTGAACAGTCGCGACTTCGTCTCCCCCGCCGAATCCGGTTCGGACTGCGCCGCTGCATCTCCGCCGCATTGGTTAGGGTTCCGTGGAAATCTCGGATGCCGAGGGGGTATTTAATGTGCCGCCACCCGTCCGAGGTTTTCCGTTAGCCCGTGCGCACTTTGCCCTAGGTCTCAGCCTCAGAGCCGCCGTCAAATCCTAGAAATTGCTCGTCGAAGTTGCCTAGCGCTCCACCACGGTTTGTGCCTTCTTCCGTCGTCGTTAAGCTGTTCTGGGGATCGTTGAGCCCAGATCTGGGTGCGCAAGGCTACGCCGCGTCGACTGGGATCACGCACCTCGCCGGAGCTGCGCGGAAACACCGTTGGCCGGGTCATCTTCATCCTCTCCGGCCGAACTGCTCCGCCGCGCCGCCATCAGCACCCGCGAGCTCCACCAGCCATTCGATCAAGATCTAACCGTGAGGGTGAGTCCACGTCACTTTCCAGTAGATCTCCTAGGATCAATCTCAACCGTAGATTTTGGATCGGACGGTTAGGGTTAGATTTGAGTGTTACGGGATAGATCTGTCCTAGACAGTTAGATCTAGATCGTGCAACCTAGAATTGGCCACGTTGTGTTGTGTTACACCGTGCTAGGGTAGATCTCAACCGTTAGATCCGGTTTGGACGGATGGGATTTAACCACGTGGATTCGTACTGGTGCGGTTAGATCTGTTCTCATCTGTTGGATTTAGATCCAACGGTGCAGAGGTGTGCACGTGTCGTCGCCCGGGTCAAGCCACGTCGCCGGTAATTGCCGCAACGTGGGTGTGATCCGAGCCGTAGATTTTTTAATGGACGGTCCAAATTGCACCGAACCAAGCCAGCAGCCGTGCACGTGACCCACTGACGGGTGGGACCCGCGTGTCAACCGCACTAACCCATGCGCCGGGTTCACTGTAGACCAAACCGAACGTGTGGACCGAGCCCGTGCACCGAGCCGACGTGGACGCACCTGAGCATGCCACGTGGCATGGTGACACCATGCTGACGTCATTAGGGACGCCGGCCAGGATGACTTCAGCGAGGACATGTGTCACTCTGTGATTGGTCCACATGTCTGTGATTATGTCATAATTGATTGTCAAATAAAAATAATTTCAATAATTCGGTTTATTCTTTTTAAATATAATTTCAAACTTCAAACTCTTATAACTTTTGCATTTTAACTCCGATTTGGGTGATTCCAATTTCTAAATTTTTATAAAATTGAGCTCTACTTAATGGTGAATTTTATTTAAATTTTGGACATGAGTTTTTCTCAGTTTGTATTTATTTGGTGTTTATTTAAATTTTGGACTTGAGTCATTTTGGTTCCTCGGGTAGTCTTGCCCTGGTCACTCTAAGGACTTAACATTGCAAGCCTTTGATCTGAGTCAAACGTGCAACCACATGTCTGTAATGGGACGGACCTAGTTGAGTAAGTTACTAATAACATACATGTGGTACCTCTGGGTGTCAACTACACCTTTTGTGTAGCTTGAAGGGGGAGCGTACCAGGGCTACGGCATGGTACCCGTCCAACGGTATGTCGGTCCCATACTTCGCCTCCACTTAGGGAAGGGATGGTGTATGGCAAAAATCGGAGAGGTTCACTTATAAAGTTTGTGGTTTCTGAAAGGCTTTGTTACGATCTCTCGCCTTTGTGGTGTTTGACTATATCTTGTGGGTAAAGTGCATAGCCTCTGCAGAGTGTAACAACCTATTCGAATATCCAAGTCCGTGGTATCGGAACTGCTCGGGTATTACAGTCAAGGGTTAGACTTTCATGAAAACAACTTGGACTTGAAAAGTTTGGTTGGGTTTATTGATGACATTGATGGAATTATGGATTAGGAAAGAGAAAATATTTACTTAACTCCTGGAAAAGTTATTGATATTACATTTGCTTTTACTGCTTTCGAATGTACTTATGCTACTTGTTAAATGCTGGTTTGCTGCAAGTGAACCATGAAACATTCCTTTGTACTAAGCCATGCATGTAGAATATTAGTTTGCATTATGTGCATGACTTGCTGAGTACCAAGTACTCACCCCTTGCAACTACAACATCAGTTGAAGAAGAAGCTATACCTGCTTTGGAGGAGCTTCAGGAAGATTCGGCTAACTAGAGAGCGAGCCCAGTCAGTTGCCTATGGTATACTAGATGGCACCACGTTGATGCTTTTATTCCGCTGCAGTTTATTTCCTTTAATAAGTTTTCGCCCTGCGTGGCGTATCTTTGTAACTTGACCATAAGGTCGAGCAACAAGTTTGGTTATTTTAAATAAAGTACTTGTGGTTACGTTGAGTATGATTGTGATATTTACCGATGTTGAGACTATGTGCACTAGCGTGATCCTGGACTAGTGCTGAATACACAGAAGGTTTGGATTTGCAAAATCGGGTCCCGACAGAGGTGGTATCAGAGCCATACTGACTGTAGGACTACCCCTTAGTTAGAATGGTCGTAGTGAGGATAAAATCTATTTTCTAAAGTTAAAACTTGACAAGATGATGAATGAAATCTCGACTTATCCCCTTCTCTCTCTTCATACACCTTTTGCTGAATACTTCTTGCTCTCATTTTGATTTTAAAATGTTGCGTTCTTACGCGAGTATCTTTTGGCAGATGAAGATGAACAACAACTACGCCGAGCGTGAGGAAGGCTACGCTGCTGAGTTATGGCGTATGCTGCAGGTACTTGGATGTTTTGAGAGACCGCTTTACCAGGGGACCATCGTAGTGCAACCTGGATTGGTCACGGCATGGGATGTCAAGATCACCGTGTATGCTCGCGAGAAGACGAAGTTCAATCGCCCATGCTACTTCACGGCCAGGAGGTCCACCTTCCAGATGGGGATCCAGGAGGTGTCACGCCGAGCGATGCGACACATCGCTCACACCTACTCTAGAGAGCTGGAGGGCACAGTGTTTCGCCATCACCCACGTCGAGACAACAGGGTTGAGCGGGAGCCGATAGAAAATGACGATGTCACCGTCACACATTTGGCGAGGTTTGTCATCGCGCAAGAGGATGCACTCGATGATACGGTGCAGGAGCTGCAGAAGGCCCGTGAGGAGGTCAAGAATGAGAAGAGAAGTCTGCAGGAGGTTCGAGAGTATATGTCTCATCTTCTTCGAAGGATTGATGAGCTGGAAATGGCATTGTATGGACAAGGGCCAGAGCCAATACTGGAGCTGCACGAGCCAGATCCCGAGGAGCCGCAGCCCGCGCCAGAGCCCGAGGAGGATGTCGTTTCTTCGACTACAATTGTTGTGGGGCATGGCGATTGCTTTGCGCCTATGCCACCGCACCCGCCACATGGAGGCAATGGAGGTTGGGTCGAAGAGTGAGTGATCAGATTAGTGGTTGAGACTCCTTCGTCGAGTCACGTTATAGAATAAAGAGTCACCCTTAGAGGCGTTAGACTCCAGTGTGTTAGTCGATTTGGATTTCCATTGCTTGCTGAGTGTGTAGTATGTGTTGCAAGGCCCTTAGGCATTGAATAAATAATAAAGTTGAGATTTTGAGTTACACCTTCCACCCTGCATAAGTTTCTCTACTACTTGCCTATTCTGTTTCCCTCTCGTCTCTAAAACTTGGAGCAATCGACAGATGGTGAACACTCGCGGAAACCTTGGAGGCAACGGAAGTGGTTCTCGCCTAGCCGGAAACCCCAATGATGGTGCACCTACACCCCAGCCAGCACCGCCAGTTGACATGCAGAATTTTGGAGCTTTCCTTGCTGCACAGACCCAGCTGATGCATGCTATGATGCAACAGATGCAGCAAATCACTGCTCAGGCCACTGCCAACCAGGCCAATCAAGGACAGCGATAGAATTCCAGGCTTTCAGAATTCATGAGGACTCATCCACCCACATTCTCTGGAAACGCCAATCCATTGAAGGCAGATGATTGGTTAAGGTCTATAGAAAGAAAGCTACACATCATCCAGTGCGTGGGGAATGAGAGGGTGCTTTACGCCTCTCATCAATTAGAAGGGACTGCAGCAGAATGGTGGGAGAATTACTGTGCTACGTAGGAGAACCCACAAGATATCACCTGGGAGGAGTTTACAACTGCATTTCGTCAGTATCATGTGCCGGAAGGTATCATGGATATCAAGAAGGAGGAATTCAGAGCTTTGAAGCAAGGCAGCCAGTCAGTGGCTGACTACTTGAATAAGTTTACTCAGCTAGCTCGCTACGCACCTGAAAACGTAGCAACAGACAAGGCCAAGCATTCTCGCTTCTTAAAGGGACTAAATTCTGGACTTCAGGTGGGATTGATTACCCACACGTTTCTGGATTTCCAGGAACTAGTGAACAAGGCTCTTATTCTGGAGGACAAGCGAATGGAACTGGATGATCACCGGAAGCGCAGGATGGCACAGCAGGGAGCACGCCAAGGAGGGCAACGCCTGAGAGTTGCACCAAATCAATTCTTCAGATTCCAGCCGTAGAATGCTGCAAGAACACTGTCGCCAGCACCAAGACCTACCAACCAGAACTATCAGAGACCAGCTCTAGCCAGGAACACCGCTGCAAGCAGCCAGCAGGGCACAGTGAGGTGTTGTTATACGTGCAATGAACAAGGGCACTTCTCCAACAATTGCCCCAAGAAAACAGCAGGAGTGACCCCAGTTCGCTTCAATTTGGGATCCACGCCAGCAAGAGCACCTGCACCAGGAACAAACCGTGGAGCCGCATAGCCCGGAGGCACAACTCAAACAGTGGTGAGAGGTCGCGTCAACCAAGTCACCGCAGAGGCACTGCAGAATGTTACGGACGTCGTGCTGGGTAAGTTACTTGTCAACTCAGTATCCGCAACAGTTTTGTTTGACTCCGGAGCTTCGCATTTGTTTGTTTCTCAAGATTTTGTCGCTAGAAATGATTTGGGAATTGTGGATCTTAAAGGCATGCTTATAGTTCAAACCCCTGGGTCAGAACTCTGATCTCAAGTAGGATGTTATGGGGTGAGAATATTAATAAAAGGGGTATAATTCCTAGCAAACCTCATAATATTGGGAACCCAGACTCTAGATGTTATCTTGGGAATGGACTGGTTGACCAAGCACAAGGCCGTGTTAGACTATGGATGAAGAGTCATATCAGTTGAGAGCCCTTGTGGAAGAAAAGTGGAGTTTCACGCGACCACAGTTCGTAATGGGCAATTAATGGTCAACATCATGGAAGTAGTTAGCATTGAAGTAGTTCCAGTAGTGAATGAGTACTCGGACGTTTTTCCCGAAGATTTACCCGGTATGCCGCCAGACAGGGATATAGAGTTTGTAATTGAGCTAGTACCCGCGACAGCACCGATAGCAAAGAGATCATATCGGATGTCCACCGAAGAATTGGTAGAGATGAAGAAGCAGCTTGAGGAGCTGATGGAGAAATGATTTATCAGACCTAGCTCGTCGCCATGGGGAGCGCCAGTCCTGTTCGTTAAGAAGAAGGATGGGAGTTTTAGGATGTGCATAGATTACCGTGCACTCAATGAAGTCACTATGAAAAACAAGTATCCGCTACCCAGGATCGATGACTTATTTGATCAGCTAAGAGGAGCTGGAGTATTCTCCAAGATTGATCTGAGATTGGGATATCATCAGCTTAAGATCCGGTCAGAAGATATTCCGAAGACTGCATTCTCGTCGAGATACGGACATTACGAGTTCACCGTTTTGTCCTTTGGTCTGACGAATGCGCCAGCTTATTTCATGAATCTGATGAACAAGGTTTTTATGGAATATTTGGACAAGTTTGTTGTCGTGTTCATAGATGACATTTTAGTTTACTCCAAGACAAGGGAAGAGCATGCAGGACATCTGAGGCTAGTTTTGGAAAAGTTGAGGGGACAGTAACTATTCGCCAAGTTCAGTAAGTGTGATTTTTGGAAAGACAAGGTAGAGTTCTTTGGACATGTAATGACCGCAGAAGGAGTTGCAGTTGACCCAAGAAAGGTAGAGGTCGTGTTACATTGGGAGCAGTCGAAGACAGTGACCCAGATTCGTAGTTTTCTTGGAATGGCTGGTTATTACCGCCTCTTCATTGGAGGATTTTCAACGATTGCGAAACCTCTTATGCAATTGTTGAAGAAGGAGAAGAAGTTTTACTGGACGCCAGAGGGCGAGAAGGGTTTTCAAGAACTGAAGAAGAGATTGACATCAGCACCGGTGTTAGTTTTACCGGATGTGAACTAGAGTTTTGATATTTACTGTGATGCATCGCGCTAGGGGCTTGGATGTGTGTTGATGCAGAATAAAAAGGTTATGGCGTATGCATCAAGGCAGTTGAGGCCGCATGAAGAGAACTATCCGACGCATGACCTAAAGTTAGCAGCGGTAGTGCATGCCTTGAAGTTATGGCGACACTATCTGATCGGAAATAGGTGTGAAGTGTATACGGACCATAAGAGTCTTAAATACATATTCACCCAGTCGAACTTGATCATGAGGCAAAGGAGATGGTTAGAGTTGATCAAAGACTACAATGTCGGAATCCATTACCATCCCGGAAAGGCCAATGTGGTAGCCGATGCTTTGAGTCAGAAAAACCACACTGTCAATATGTTGATGGATGAAAGTCAGGTCGAGTTATGCAAGGAATTTCAGAAGATGCAGATTAAGGTGGTACCGGAAGGATTTTTAGTTGCGTTGGAAGTAAAGCCTACTTTGGAGGATCATATTGTAACACCCCAAAATTTTGCTTTTCTTAAATTCATGTGTGATTTGGCACTTTGGTGAATTTTTGGAATTTTCTGGAATTTATTTGGATTTATTTGGAATTTATTTGAATTTATTCCATATTGAAATAATTAAAGAATTAAACTTTGCAAATAAAGTTTTGTTGGAAATATTTTATTTGAGTCCCAAATACCCTAAAATATTTTCCAGAATTTTTCTGGAATTTTTCTGAGTCTTTTGCTATTTTTAATGAATTAAATGAATTACTGGAAATTATTTTAAATATTAAATCGCTGGAAATTAGTCGGGTCTAGTACTGTTCCTCGGACTCGAGCCAGACCTGAGTCTGACCCGAGCCGGACCCGCGCCTATTGACTCGGTCCAACCGCGTCGCAACCCGAACCCTAGCCGCCCGAGCCAACCGTTGGATCGGCATCCAACGACTGGGGACCGAGCCGCGACGCGCGCGAGGGAGCCCTCAGATCGGGATGCGTGGACGATCCGGATTTCGTCTCCTTCACAGAGTCCGGCTCGGATTGCTCCGCCGCAGCGCCGCCGAGTCCGTTAAGGTTTTACGGTTTTCGCGGACGTCGAGGCCCCATTTAAATAGCTCGGTCCCGCCGTCGTTTTCTCTCTTTGGTGCGCACCTATTGCTCCACTTTCCATTGCTTAAGCCGTGCCCTAGCCTCCGTAATCGCTCGTCGGAATAGAAGTAAAGCGCCGCCACGGTTTGTGCAGCCTTCCGCCGCCTTCAAGTCGCCTCGGCCGTCACCAAGCTCAGATCTGTAAACGCCAAGCCAAGCCGCGTCGGGAGGGGACTTCCATCTCACCGGGGATCCACGGAAATGTCGCGCCGTTGGTCGTCGTCTCCGACTCCGGTCAGGCAAAGACCGGCCAAGACCGCCATCGCGACCTTGGAGCTCCACCGACCGTTGGATCATCATCTGACGCTTGAGGTGAGTTCACCTCTCTGTCTCGGTGTGTTAGATCCCAACCGTAGGATCAAGATCGTAGGGCACCGATTAGATCTGGGTTAATGCATATAGGGTAGTCTCGGGCGAATCTTAGCCGTCCATCCAAATTTGTGCGGTCGAGATTAAGTCGCTTAGATCCAATCCGATTGGTTCGCAGCCGTTAGATCATAAACCAAGGGCCACAATCATGCCACGTAGCACCAAGCCGCACCGTGCGTGCATGTCGCTGACACGCCGGGCCCGCGTGTCAGTGGGTCATCTAAACCGCATCATGACATCATGATGACGTCATGGCGGGGCCCGCCTGTCAGCATTGTTGGCCGGGCGTGGTTGACGTCATTCGGTACGCGTGTCGCTTCGTGATTGGTCCACGTGTCACTGCTGACGCAATAATTAATTTCCAAAAAAGAAAATGATTTATTAATTCGAAATAATGATTTCAGATTTTGTTTCAAACTTCAAACGCTTATAACTTTTGCGTTTTAACTCCGGTTTGAGTGATTCAAATTTCTAAATTTGTATAAAATTGAGATCTACCTAATTATGAATTTTATTTAATTTTTGGACTAAAGTTTTTATCTGTAAAATTATTTAATTGATTATTTAAACTTTAAATAATCATAACTTTTGCATTTAAACTCCGATTTGAGCGATTCCAGTTTCTAAAAATTCATAAAATTATGCTCTCTCTGTTTATGGACTTTATTTGGATGTTTGGATGTTTTTGCCTACTGTTTTATTCATTGGTTGCTATTTGCACGCTTTACGAGTAGACGTTGAAGTGCCGGAAGGATTCGAAGGAGAAGTATTGACTCAGGATCCAACTCAAGACCAAGAACAAGTACTTTTTGAAGGCAAGTTGTGCTTTGACCATGTTGATCCTATTTTGAAACCTATTTTGATTTAACCTATTGCATGCTAGTTCAATTAGAAAATACTTTATTTAAAAATGGGGGATTAGATAAATACCAATTTGCTGTATGACACCTTGATTATTGAAATATGTGCCATGACCCTTGTCACCCTAGTTGTGGATTACTAGTTGGACATTATTAAATTGCCAACATGGGTTTTAGACCGTTGTAGTATACTGCTTAGACCTGCTACGTGCTCATGACATGATTTTGGACAATCAAATGTTAATATTGACTTAATGATATATTGAACCTGTTTTGGAAAGGTATCATATGATGTTGATGGCACGTGGTGCATGGTAATCAACTGGGGTTTGATAAATAGTTTTCGACCGGGGCATGTGGCAAGAATGATCAGGTGGGCCAGTTTTGGCATTGGGGATGTTGATTTGGTTCTTCGGGTAGTCTTGCCCTGGTCACCCTAAGGACTTCACCTTGCAAGCCTTTGAACTGGGTCTAACGTGCAACCACATGTATGTAATGGGATGGACCTAGTTGACTAAGTTGCTAATAACGTACCTGTGGGACCTCGGGAGGTCAACTACACCCTTTGTGTAAGTTGTACGGGAGCGCATCTGGAAGTGAGGCCAGTACCCATCTAACGGTTGGTTGGCCTAAACTTCGCCTTAGCTAAGGGAAGGGTTAGTGTGCAACAACCGGGGAGGACCACTTGTATTGTTAGAAGTTTCCGAAAGACTTTGTTACGGGAACTCGCCTTTGTGGTGTTTGACTGTATCTTGTGGGTAAAGTGCATAACCTCTGCAGAGTGTAGAATCTATTCGAATAGCCGTGTCATGTATTGGACATCGCCGGGAATTACAGATCAAGGGTTAGATTTTCTCAAAAATAACATGGACTTGAAAGGTTGGGTTTGGTTTAATAATGATGTTGATGGAAATGTGGACTAGGATGGGAAAGATGTTTATTAAAATCCTTGAAAAGTTATTTATGCTATACTTGCTTATCTTTGCTTTGAATCTACTTATGCTACTTGTTAAATGCTGTTTCATCGAAATATACCTTGAGCTATTCCTTTGTATCAAGCCATGCATATAGTCTATTAGCCTCATGATTCGCATAACTTGCCGAGTACCAAGTACTCACCCTTGCCACAATACAACACAGTTGAAGAGGAGACTACACCGGCTTTGGAGGAGGAGCTCCACGAGGAACCGTCTACTTAGGAGCGAGCCCGATCGGTTACTGTGGTATACTGGATGGCGCCACGATGTTATCTTATTTTCCGCTGCTATCATTTCTCTCTTAATAAGTTTCGCCCTGCGAGGCATATATTTGTAACTTGACCATAAGGTCGAGTAACCAGTTTGACTATTTAATTAAAGTACTTTACTAGTATCGAGTGGTATGATTGTGATATTTACCGATGTTAAGACTGTGTGCACTAGCGCGTTCCTGGACTAGTGCTGAATACACAGAGGGTCCGGATTTGCAAATTCGGGGTCCCGACACATATCCAAGAAGGACAGAAGGACGATTGCAAGGTTCAGAGAATCAAGTCCAAGATGGAGGAAGGCAAGGCAAAAGACTTCAGATTGGATGAGCAAGGCACGTTGTGGATTAAAGACCGCATCTGAGTGCCGAACAAGAAGGAATTGAAGCAGCTGATTCTAGAAGATTGTGACGTGAAGATTGTGGTACCTGCTAGGAAGAAGGGCCCAGGCAATCGCCCGATACACTGCACTGCCAGGAGGTCTACAATGCAGATGGGTATCCAAGAAGTATCACGACGAACAATGCGGCACATTACCCGCATCTACGCCAAAGAGATGGAGAGCACGGTGTTCCGTTATCATCCGCGCAGCAATAACCTTCTTGACCCGAAGACGATTCAGGATGAGAATGCCATGGTTACACAGTTGGCATGACTTGTTGTCGCCCAGGAGGATGTACTCGATGATACAAGTAAGGAGCTACAGAAGGCCCGCAAGGAGATCACAACAGAGAAGAACAGATGGCGAGAAGCTCAAGAGTATGTGTCACACCTTTTGCAAAGGATTGGAGAGTTAGAGACGGCATTGTATGCACCAGAGCCAGAGCCAATGCTCAAGCTGCACGAGCCAGACCCGGAGGAGCCAGAGCTTGAGGAGGACACTGCTTCTTCGACTACCACAGATGACACGATTCTTTGGACATGGCAATCGTTTCGCGCCTATGCCGCAGCATCCGTACCCAGGCCGTGGAGGTTTTCTCGATGAGTGAGCATAGGTTCTATAGTGAGACTCCTTCGCCGAGTCGCGTCATAGAATAAAGAGTCACCCTTTAGGCGTTAGACTCCAGTGTTAGTTCGATTTGGATTTTCATTGCTTGCTGAGTGTGCAGTATGTGTTGCAAGGCCCTTAGGCATTGTAAGCAACCATACCAAGTTATTGATATCATTAGTTAATAAAGTTGGACCTTAAAGCTACACCTTCCGCCCCGCATAAGTTCCATATTACTTGTCTATTCTTGTTTCCCTCTCATCTCTAAAACCTAGAGCAAATCGACAGATGGTGAACACCCGCGGAAACCTTGGAGGCAATGGGAGTGGTTCTCGCCCAACAGAAAACCCCAATGATGGAGCACCAGCACCGCCACTAGACATGCAAAATTTTGGAGCATTTCTTGCTGCTCAGACTCAGTTGATGCATGCTATGATGCAACAGATGCAAAACGTCACTGCTCAGGCCACTGCTAATCAAGTTAATCAGGGACAACACCAGAATACAAGACTGTCAGAGTTCATGAGGACTCACCCACCCACTTTCTCTGGGAATGCCAATCCATTGGCGGCCGATGATTGGTTAAGGTCAATTGAGAGGAAGTTACACATCGCTCAATGCATGGGAAATGAAAAGGTACTCTACGCTTCTCATCAGTTGGAAGGAACAGCCGCTGAATGGTGGGAGAACTTCTGTGCCACGCAAGTGAACCCTCAAGACATCACTTGGGAGGAGTTCACAGCTGCATTCCGTCAGTATCACGTGCCTGAAGGAATTATGAATCTCAAGAAGGAGGAGTTCAGAGCACTGAAGCAAGGTAATCAGCCTGTGGCCGAATACCTGAACAAGTTCACACAGCTTGCACGCTACGCACCTGAGGATGTAGCGACAGATAAAGCCAGACAGTCTCGCTTCATGAAGGGACTTAACTCAGGATTATAGGTGGGACTGATCACCCACACCTTTCCAGATTTCCAGGAGCTTGTGAATAAGGCGCTTATTCTTGAGGACAAGCGCAAGGAACTGGATGAGAACAGGAAGCGCAGGATGCAACAAAGAGGATCACGCCAGGAACGCAGCGGCGCTGAGAGTTGCACCAAACCAATTTTTCAGATTCCACCACAGAATGCAACAAGGACACCGTCACCTGCACCAAGACACATCAATCAAAACTATCGACCCGGCCCAGCCCGTAAACGCCGCCCAGCAATCGGCAAGGAACGATGAGACAAGCTACAACTACAACGAGCTAGGACACTTTGCCATGATTGTCCAAAGAAGATACCGAGTAACCCCACCGCTTAAATCGGGATCCACACGGCCAGACGCCAAAGATCGTGAGCCACACCAGACGGTGGTGAGAGGCCGAGTCAACCATGTCGCTGCGGATGCACCGCGAGAATGCTACGGACGTCGTCTTTGGGTAAGTTGCTAGTCAACTCGCACTGCACCTGTGATTTTGTTTGATTCTGGAGCTTCGCATTCGTTTGTTTCGCAAGGCTTTGCTGCTAAAAATGATTTGGAGATTTCAAGGCTTAAATGCATGCTTTTAGTTCAAACCCCTGGTTCCGATCTCCGAACGAAAGTAGGATGTTCTGGGGTGAGAATACTAATAGATGGGATAGAGTTCCTAGCGAACCTTATTATTTTGGTGACCCAGACCTTAGATGTTATTTTGGGAATGGATTGGTTATCCAAGCACAAGGCCGTATTGGATTGTGGACTAAGGACTATCTCAGTTGAGAGCCCGTGTGGAAAGAAAGTGGAATTTCAAGCTACTGCAGTTAGAGATGGACAGTTGATGGTTAACAGCACCAAGGCAATCAGCATAGAGAATGTCCCAGTAGTGAATGAGTACCCAGATGTTTTTCCTGAAGATCTACCTGGTATGCCGCCAGACAGGGACATAGAGTTTGTGATAGAGCTTGTACCTGGTACAGCGCCGATAGCAAAGAGACCTTATCGGATGTCCACCGAAGAGTTGGTAGAGATGAAGAAACAGCTTGAAGAGCTAATGGAGAAAGGATTTATCAGACCGAGTTCGTCGCCGTGGGGAGCGCCAGTGTTGTTTGTCAAGAAGAAGGACGGGAGTTTCAGGATGTGCATTGACTACCGTGCACTCAATGAAGTCACCGTGAAGAATAAGTACTCGCTACCCAGGATCGATGATTTGTTTGACCAGCTAAGAGGAGCCGGAGTCTTCTCCAAGATTGATCTAAGATCGGGATTGTCGGGACCCCGAATTTGCAAATCCGGACCCTCTGTGTATTCAGCACTAGTCCAGGAACGCGCTAGTGCACACAGTCTTAACATTGGTAAATATCACATTCATACCATTCGATACTAATAAAGTACTTTTATTTAATAACCAAACTGGTTACTCGACCTTATGGTCAAGTCACAAATGCACGCCTCGCAGGGCGAAACTTATTAAGAGAGAAATAGTAGCAGCGGAAAAATCAAATAACTTTGTGGCGCCATCCAGTATACCACAGCAAGCCAGTGGGCTCGCTTCCCTAAGTAGACGGTTCCTCTTGGAGTTCCTCCTCCAAAGCTGGTGTAGTCTCCTCTTCAACTGGTGTTATATTGTGGCAAAGGTGAGTACTTGGTACTCAGCAAGTCATGCACAGAATGCAGGCTAATATACTATATGCATGGCTTGGTACAAAGGAGTAGCTTAAGGTATATTTGCAGTAAAACAGCATTTGACAAATATCATAAGTAGATTCGAAAGCAGTAGAAACAAGTAAGCATAAATAACTTTTCAAGGAGTTTAATAAACATCTTTCCCATCCTAATCCACATTTCCATCAACTTCATTATTAATCCAACCCAACCTTTCAAATCCAAGTTATTTTTGAGAAAATCTAACCCTTGACTGTAATGCCCGAGCGATGTCCAATACCGCGGACACGGCTATTCGAATAGATTCTACACTCTGCAGAGGTTATGCACTTTACCCACAAGATACAAATCAAACACCACAAAGGCGAGTTCCCGTAACAAAGTCTTTGGAAACTTCTAACAATACAAGTGGTCCTCCCGGTTATTGCACACTAACCCTTCCCTTAGCTAAGGCGAAGTTTAGGCCAATCAACCGTTAGATGGGTACTGGCCTCGGCCGATGTCGCTCCCGCACAACTTACACAAAGGGTGTAGTTGACCTCCTGAGGTCCCACAGGTACGTTATTAGCAACTTAGTCAACTAGGTCCGTCCCATTACAGACATGTGGTTGCACGTTAGACCCAGTTCAAAGGCTTGCAAGGTTAAGTCCTTAGGGTGACCAGGGCAAGACTACCCGAAGAACCAAATCAACATCCCCAATGCCACAACCGGCCCACCTGATTATTCTTGCCACATGCCCCGGTCGAAAAACTATTTATCAAACCCCAGTTGATTACCATGCACCACGTGCCATCAACATCACATGATACCTTTCCAAAACAGGTTCAATATATCATTAAGTCAATATTAACATTTGTTTGTCCAAAATCATGTCATGAGCACGTAGCAGGTCTAAGCAGTTTTCTACAACGGTCTAAAACCCATGTTGGCAAGTTAATAATGTCCAACTAGTAAACCACAACTAGGGTGACAAGGGTCATGGCACATATTTAAATAATCAAGGTGTCATACAGCAAATTGGAATTTATCTAACCCCCGGATTTAAATAAAGTATTTTCTAATTGAACTAGCATGCAATAGGTTAAACCAAAATAGATTTCGAAATAGGATCAACATGGTCAAAGAACAACTTGCCTTCAAAAAGTACTTGTTCTTGGTCTTGAGTTGGATCCTGAGTCAATACTTCTCCTTCAAATCCTTCCAGCACTTCAACGTCTACTCGTAAAGCGTGCAAATAGCAAATACACGAATAAATAATAGGCAAAAAGTATCCAATCATCCAAATAAAATCCATAAACAGAGAGAACATAATTTTATGAATTTTTAGAAACTGGAATCGTCAAATTTGGAGTTAAAACGCAAAAGTTATGATTATTTAAAGTTTAAATAATCAATTAAATAATTTTACAGAGAAAAACTTTAGTCCAAAAATTAAATAAAATTTATATTTAGGTAGATCTCAATTTTATACAAATTTAGAAATTTGAATCACTCAAATCGGAGTTGAAACGCAAAAGTTATAAGCGTTTGAAGTTTTGAAATTCAAATCAATTATTAAACTGAATTATTAAATCATTTTCTTTTTCGGAAAATCATTTATTACGTCAGCCTGGACACGTGTCAACCGCTGATTGGTTGGCTGACGTCAGCCGGTCCATGGACTTGGTCCACGCTCGGCTCGGGTCTACCGTGGACTCGGTCCACGGCTCCTTGTGTCACTGACATGTGGGTCCCCCTCGGGTGACGCCATCGCCGACGTCGTGAGGCTCACCAATGGCTGGCGAGTGGGACCTTGTGGCGTCATTCTTGGCGTCGGCGCTCGGCGGCCGCGGCCCGACATGCGGAGCCCGCCATGGCGTCGGCGTGGCGTCATGGTGCGGTTTGGCCGCCCAGCGACATGCGGGCCCAGCGTGTCGGCGTCTGCCTTCCTTGGCGTGGGCGGCCCGACCGCGACGGTCAGCCTTCCCGGACACGTGGCTAGATCTCGATCGTTTGTTTGAAAATCAACGGTCCAGATTGGATCTGGACTCACACGTTTGGGGTGAACGCGGTTGATCTGGACCGTTGGATCTAGATCGGACGGTCAAGATTGGATCTAGTGGTTTTGGACGGAATCTCACTGTGAGATGACGTGGCGTGATCTGGGACGTTGGATCTTGATCGGACGGCTGAGAAGCTTTCGAGCGGCGATGGCATGGCGGCGGAGCTGGCCGAGCCGGGACGGCGACACGAACGGCGTTGCGGCCTCCTCGGCGAGGTGAGAGGTCCTTCGGTGCGTCGTCGCGGTGAGTCGGATCTTGGGTCAATGGCGGCGGGGACGGCGACGGGCGGCGAAATCAAGCGAACCGCGGCGGAGGGGTGCTACGACTCCGGCGGCGATTGCGAAGCGTCGAGAACGCTGCGGCGGCGACGGCTAGAACAGCGGCTGCGCAAGGTCAAGGCGATCCTCGGGTGTGATCCGGCCATTAAATAGCCTCGGCTTCGCGTGACGGAAACCTAGTTCCCACGGCGGCGGCGAGTCGGCCGGACTTCGGGCGGAGACGGCGACGGACAGCCATCCACATTAGCGCGATCGGCGGCCCACGATCGTATGAGGATCGGATCCGGTGGATCCGATCGAAGCGTCTGAGAAATCCTGGCCGTTGGATCTTGATCCAGCGGTTGGGATCGATTAGGTTTTAGATTTGGTTCGGTCGAGTCACGTGGCTCGGTCGGACTCGAGTCCGACTCGGGTTTCGACTTCGATCGGATGAATAGTACTTGACCCGACTTGATTTTCGATTTAATAATTAAAATAATTTCGGTAATTCATTAAAAAATAGCAAAGACTAGAAAAATTCGAGAAAAATTCTGGAAAATATTTTAGGGTATTTGGGACTCAATTAAAATATTTCCAACAAAATTTTATTTGCAAAATTTAATTCTTTAATTATTTCAAAATGGAATAAATTCAAATAAATTACAAATAAATCCAAATAAATTCCAGAAAATTCCAAAAATTCACCAAAGTGCCAAATCACACATGAATTTAAGAAAAGCAAAATTTTGGGGTGTTACAAACCTCCCCCCCCCTTAATAGAATCTCGTCCCCGAGATTCAGGGCTTACTAAAGGAATAGGTTTGGAAACTCTTTCCTCAAATCCTCTTCGCGTTCCCAAGTTGCTTCACTGTCCGTGTGGTTGCTCCACTGTACTCTCTGAAAGCAGGTTGACTTATTTCTGGTCTCTCGATCCGTAGTGTCCAAAATCTTTACGGGATGCTCCTTGTAAGTCAAATCTTCTTGCAACTCAATTGACTCTAGCGGTGTCTGTTCCTCGGGTACTCGGAGACACTTCTTCAACTGGGACACATGGAATACGTCATGTACTCCTGCTAACGACTGTGGCAACTCCAGCTGATAAGCAACTTCGCCTCTGCGGCTCAAAATCTTAAATGGTCCAACATAACGGGGTGCAAGTTTTCCTTTGGCATGGAACCTCTTAACTCCCCTGAGAGGCGTAACTCTGACGTATACAAAGTCTTCTGGTTCAAAATTCAAGTCTCGGCGACGGTTGTCAGCATAACTCTTCTGTCGTGATTGGGCGATCTTCAACCTTTCCCTAATCATGGCAATCTGCTCTTCAGCCTCTTGAAGAATATCAGGCCCGAAGACACGGCGCTCGCCGGTCTCATTCCAATTCAATGGCGTCCGGCGAGGTCGACCATCTGATGCCTCAAAAGGTGACATCGTAAACTAGCTTGGTAACTATTATTGTAATCGAACTCGGCATACGGCAAACTCTTTTCCCAAGAGGTAGCATAAGCCAATGCACATGCTCTTAACATATCCTCCGATGATCTGGTTGACTCTTTCCGGTCTGTCCATCCGTGCATGGATGATAAGTCACATCTTGAAGTTTAAACGGGTTCCCATGGCTTCATGCAACTTATTCCAAAACCTTGAGGTAAATTGGGTACCTCTGTCCGATACAATCCTCTTTGGCACTCCGTGCAAACAGACGATCCTGATCATGTACAACTCTGCTAACTTATCTCCCGAGTAAGTGGTCTTCACGGGGATAAAATGGGCTACTTTGGTCAAACGATCTACTATAACCCATATGGAGTCATAACCTCCTTGAGTCTTAGGCAAACCGGTAATGAAATCCATTACGATTTCCTCCCACTTCCACTCAGGTATTTTCAGTGGCTGTAGTAATCCTGCTATTCTCTGATGCATTGCCTTGACTCTCTGGCATACATCGCACAATGCAACATGCTCGGCAACTTCACGCTTCATGCTTGGCCACCAGAATCTTTCCTTCAAATCCTGATACATTTTGGCGCTTCCAGGATGAATTGAATACTTGGAGTCATGGGCTTCCTCCAAAATCAGTTGCTTTAATTCCTTCTTGTTGGGCACACAAATGCGATCCTTCATCCATAACGTGCCTTGCTCATCCAACTTGAAGTCTTCTGCCTTGCCTTCCTCCTTGATGGACTTAATCCTGCGGATCTTGTCATCCTCCTTCTGTCCTTCCCGGATCTGGTCCTCTAGGGTAGGCTTCACTTCCAATGCGGCCAAGAATCCGCTAGGTACCACCACAATCTTCATTCTCTGGAAATCCTCACATAGCTCATCCTGACTTGTGGCTAGCAACATGCTCACAGTATGGCTTTTCTGACTCAAGGCATCGGCAACTACGTTGGCCTTTCCGGGATGGTAATGGATTCCAACATTGTAGTCCTTGATCAACTCTAACCATCTCCTTTGCCTCATATTCAGATCCGACTGGGTGAATATGTACTTAAGGCTCTTATGATCTGTGTATACTTCACATCTGTTTCCAATCAGATAGTGATGCCATATCTTCAAGGCATGCACTACGGCAGCTAACTCTAGGTCATGCGTCGGATAATTTTCCTCATGCGGCCTCAACTGCCTTGATGCATAAGCGACGACCTTTCCATTCTGCATCAGCACACATCCAAGTCCTTGGCGCGATGCGTCACAATAAATATCAAAGCTTTGAGCAACATCCGGTAGAACTAATACCGGTGTTGATGTCAATCGCTTTTTCAGCTCCTGAAATCCTTTCTCACATTCTGACGTCCATGCAAACTTCTTCTCCTTTTTCAGCAATTGCGTAAGAGGTTTCGCAATTGTCGAAAAGCCTTCAATGAAACGGCGGTAGTATCCTGCCATTCCAAGGAAACTCCGGATCTGGGTCACAGTCTTTGGTTGCTCCCAATGTAACACGGCTTCTACTTTGCTTGGGTCAACGGCGACTCCTTCTGCGGTCATTACATGTCCAAGAAACTCCACCTTATCCTTCCAAAATTCACACTTACTAAACTTGGCGAAGAGTTGCTGTTCCCTCAGCTTTTCCAAAACTCGCCTCAAGTGTTCGGCATGTTCATCCTCTGCCTTGGAGTAGATTAGGATATCATCTATGAACACGACAACAAACTTGTCCAAATATTCCATGAACACCTTATTCATCATATTCATGAAATATCTTTGGCGCATTAAATCGATCCAAAAGACATAACTGTAAACTCGTAATATCCATATATTGACGAGAATGCAGTCTTCGGGATATCTTCGGATCGGATCTTCAACTGATGGTATCCCGATCTCAGATCAATCTTGGAGAAAACTCCGGCTCCCCTCAGCTGATCAAACAAATCATCAATCCTGGGTAGCGGATATTTATTCTTCACGGTGACTTCATTGAGTGCACGGTAGTCAATGCACATCCTGAAACTCCCGTCCTTCTTCTTGACAAACAAAACTGGTGCTCCCCACGGCGACGAACTCGGTCTGATAAATCCTTTCTCCATTAACTCCTCTAGCTGTTTCTTCATCTCTACCAACTCCTCGGTGGACATCCGATAAGGTCTCTTTGCTATCGGCGCTGTACCAGGTACAAGCTCTATCACAAACTCTATGTCCCTGTCTGGCGGCATACCAGGTAGATCTTCGGGAAAAACATCTGGGTACTCATTCACTACGGAGACATCCTCTATGCTGATTGTCTTGGTACTGTTAACCATCATCTGTCCATCTCTAACTGCAGTGGCTTGAAATTCCACTTTCTTTCCACACGGGCTCTTAACTGAGATAGTCTTTCGTCCACAATCCAATACGGCCTTGTGCTTGGATAACCAATCCATTCCCAAAAATAACATCTAAGGTCTGGGTCTCCAAAATAATAAGGTTCGCTAGGAACTCTATTCCATCTATTAGTATTCTCACCCCGGAACATCCTACTTTCGTTCGGAGTTCAGAACCAGGGGTTTGAACTAAAAGCATGCACTTAAGTCTTGCAATCCCCAAATCGTTTCTAGCAGCAAAGCCTTGCGAAACAAACGAATGCGAAGCTCCAGAGTCAAACAAAACTGCAGGTGCATCGAGTTAACAAGTAACTTACCCGATCTGACGTCAGTAGCATTCTGCAGTGCATCTGCGGTGACATGGTTGACTCGGCCTCTCACCACGATGCAGGATGTGGTTCCTGGTGCTTTGGCGTCCTAGCTGGGGTGGTTCCCAAGTTAAAGCGAGCGGGGTCACTCCTGCTGTCTTCTTTGGACAAGCTGTTGGCAAAATGTCACGGCTCGTTGCGGTTGTAGCGGCGTCTCCTTGTTCCTTCTTTATTGCTGGAGCGGCGTTTCTAGCGAAGTGGGTGCAGTAGTTACGATTGACGGGTCTCGGTCTTGTGCGGTGTCCTTGTAGCATTCTCGTGGCTGGAATCGAAAAATTGATTTGGTGCAACTCTCGAGGCTGTTGCGTTCCTGGCGTGATCCTCTTTGTTGCATTCTGCGCTTCTGTTCTCATCCGATTCCTTGCGCTTGTCCTCAAGAATAAGCGCCTTATTCACCAACTCTTGGAAATCTGGAAAGGTGTGGGTGATCAATCCTACTTGTAATCTGAGTTAAGACCCTTCATGAAGCGAGACCTGCCTGGCTTTATACATTGCTACATCCTCAGTGCGTAGTGTGCTATTTGTGTGAACTTGTTCAGTAGTCGGCCTTTGGTGATTACCTTGCTTGATGCTTTGAACTCTTCCTTCTTAAGGTCCATGATTCCTTCGAGGCACGTGATAATCTGACGGAATGCACTGTGAACTCTTCCCAAGTGATATCTTGAGGGTTCTCTTGCGTGGCACGAAGTTCTCCCACCATTCGGCCATTGTTCCTTCCAACCGATGAGAAGCGAGAGTACCTTCTCATTTCCTATGCATTGAGCTATGTGTAGCTTCCTCTCAATTGATCTTAACCAATCATCGGCCTCCAATGGATTGGCATTCCTGAGAAAGTGGGTGGGTGAGTCCTCATGAACTCGACAGCCTTGTATTACGGCGTTGTCCCCGATTGACTTGATTAGTCGTGGCCTGGCAAAGGACGTGTTGCATTTGTTGCATCATAGCATGCATCAATCGAGTCTGAGCGGCAAGAAATGCTCCAAAATTCTGCATATCAATCAAGGTCTTTGGTGCTCCATCATTGGGGTTTTCTGCTGGGCGAGATCCACTTCCATTGTTTCCAAAGTTTCCGCGGGTGTTCACCATCTGTCGATTTGCTCTAAGTCTTAGAGATGAGGGGGAATCAAGAATAGACAAGTAATATGGAACTTATGCGGGGCGAAAGGTGTAACTTTAAGGTCCAACTTTATTATTGATATTAATAACTTGGTATGGTTGCTTACAATGCCTAAAGGCCTTGCAACACATACTGCACACTCAGCAAACAATGAAAATCCAAATCGAACTAACAATGGAGTCTAACGCCTAAAGGGTGACTCTTTATTCTATGACGTGACTCGGCGAAGGAGTCTCACTATAGAACCTATGCTCACTCATCGAGAAAACCTCCACGGCCTGGGTACGGATGCCGCGGCATAGGCGCGAAACGATTGCCATGTCCAAAGAATCGTCATCTGTGGTAGTCGAAGAAGCGATGTCCTCATCGAGATCGACTCCTCCGGATCTCGCTCGTGTAGCTCAAGTACTGGCTCTGGTTCTGGTCCGTACAATGCCATCTCCAACTCTCCAATCCTTTGCAGAAGGTGGGACACATACTCTTGAGCTTCCCGCCATCTGTTCTTCTCTGTCGTGATCTCCTTGCAGGCCTTCTGTAGCTCCTTGCTTGTATCATCGAGTACATCCTCCTGAGCGACAACAAGTCGTGCCAACTGTGTAACCATGGCATCCTCATCCTGAATCGCCTTCGGGTCAAGAAGGTTATTGCTGCGCGGGTGATAACGGAACACCGTGCTCTCCAACTCTCTGGCGTAGATACGGGTAATATGCCGCATTGCTCGTCGTGATACTTCTTGGATACCCATCTGCATTGTAGACCTCTGGCGGTCACGGTGTATCGGGCGATTGCCTGGGCCCTTCTTCCTAGCAGGTACCTCAATCTTCACGTCACAAGCCTTGATCAATCCTGCTTGTCTGATCACTTCCACTTGGTATTGCGGCTTCTCAAAATCTCCGAGAGTCTGTAGCATATGCCAAAGTTCTGCGGCGTGACCAACCTCCAGATCGACGTAGTTGAACTCTCCCTCCATCTGTCACAAGAGTGCTCACGTAAGAACTCGAAATTTTAAATCGTGACAAGGTAAGGGAATATTCAGCAAGAGACAAGGAAGAGAGAAGGGGTAAGTCGAGATGTCATTTCTTATCTTGACAAATTTTTAGCTTTAGAAAATAGGTTTTATCCTCACTACGACCATTCTAGCTTAGGGTTGAGCCTACGGTCAAGTATGGCTCTGATACCACCTCTGTCGGGACCCCGAATTTGCAAATCCGGACCCTCTGTGTATTCAGCACTAGTCCAGGAACGCGCTAGTGCACACAGTCTTAACATTGGTAAATATCACATTCATACCATTCGATACTAATAAAGTACTTTTATTTAATAACCAAACTGGTTACTCGACCTTATGGTCAAGTCACAAATGCACGCCTCGCAGGGCGAAACTTATTAAGAGAGAAATAGTAGCAGCGGAAAAATCAAATAACTTCGTGGCGCCATCCAAAGATACCACACAGGCAACCGTGGGCTCGCTTCCCTAAGTAGACGGTTCCTCTTGGAGTTCCTCCTCCAAAGCTGGTGTAGTCTCCTCTTCAACTAGTGTTATATTGTGGCAAGGGTGAGTACTTGGTACTCAGCAAGTCATGCACAGAATGCAGGCTAATATACTATATGCATGGCTTGGTACAAAGGAGTAGCTCAAGGTATATTTGCAGTAAAACAGCATTTGACAAATATCATAAGTAGATTCGAAAGCAGTAGAAACAAGTAAGCATAAATAACTTTTCAAGGAGTTTAATAAACATCTTTCCCATCCTAATCCACATTTCCATCAACTTCATTATTAATCCAACCCAACCTTTCAAATCCAAGTTATTTTTGAGAAAATCTAACCCTTGACTGTAATGCCCGAGCGATGTCCAATACCGCGGACACGGCTATTCGAATAGATTCTACACTCTGCAGAGGTTATGCACTTTACCCACAAGATACAGTCAAACACCACAAAGGCGAGTTCCCGTAACAAAGTCTTTCGGAAACTTCTAACAATACAAGTGGTCCTCCCCGGTTATTGCACACTAACCCTTCCCTTAGCTAAGGCGAAGTTTAGGCCAATCAACCGTTAGATGGGTACCTGGCCTCAGCCCCGGTACGCTCCCCCGTACAACTTACACAAATGGTGTAGTTGACCTCCTGAGGTCCCACAGGTACGTTATTAGCAACTTAGTCAACTAGGTCCGTCCCATTACAGACATGTGGTTGCACGTTAGACCAGTTCAAAGGCTTGCAAGGTTAAGTCCTTAGGGTGACCAGGGCAAGACTACCCGAAGAACCAAATCAACATCCCCAATGCCACAACTGGCCCACCTGATTATTCTTGCCACATGCCCCGATCGAAAAACTATTTATCAAACCCCAGTTGATTACCATGCACCACGTGCCATCAACATCACATGATACCTTTCCAAAACAGGTTCAATATATCATTAAGTCAATATTAACATTTGTTTGTCCAAAATCATGTCATGAGCACTTAGCTTGAGTCTAAGCAGTTTTCTACAACGGTCTAAAACCCATGTTGGCAAGTTAATAATGTCCAACTAGTAAACCACAACTAGGGTGACAAGGGTCATGGCACATATTTAAATAATCAAGGTGTCATACAGCAAATTGGAATTTATCTAACCCCCGGATTTAAATAAAGTATTTTCTAATTGAACTAGCATGCAATAGGTTAAACCAAAATAGATTTCGAAATAGGATCAACATGGTCAAAGCACAACTTGCCTTCAAAAAGTACTTGTTCTTGGTCTTGAGTTGGATCCTGAGTCAATACTTCTCCTTCAAATCCTTAAGCACTTCAACGTCTACTCGTAAAGCGTGCAAATAGCAAATACACGAATAAACAATAGGCAAAAAGTATCCAATCATCCAAATAAAATCCATAAACAGAGAGAACATAATTTTATGAATTTTTAGAAACTGGAATCGTCAAATTTGGAGTTAAAACGCAAAAGTTATGATTATTTAAAGTTTAAATAAGCAATTAAATAATTTTACAGAGAAAAACTTTAGTCCAAAAATTAAATAAAATTTATATTTAGGTAAATCTCAATTTTATACAAATTTAGAAATTTGAATCATTCAAATCGGAGTTGAAACGCAAAAGTTATAAGCGCTTGAAGTTTTGAAATTCAAATCAATTATTAAACTGAATTATTAAATCATTTTCTTTTTCGGAAAATCATTTATTGCGTCAGCCTGGACACGTGTCAACCGCTGATTGGTTGGCTGACGTCAGCCGGTCCATGGACTTGGTCCACGCTCGGCTCGGGTCTACCGTGGACTCGGTCCACGGCTCCTTGTGTCACTGACATGTGGGTCCCCCTCGGGTGACGTCCTTCGCGGCGTCGGCGAGGCTCGACCACGGCCCGGCAGTGGGACCGGCTGTGGCGTCATTCTTGGCGTCAACGCTCGGCTGGGACGGCCGGCCGACATCTTGAGCCCGCCATGGCGTCGGCGTGGCGTCATGGTGCGGTTTGGCCGAAGACCCATCGACATGCGGGCCTCGCGTGTCGGGCCACACGCCGCAGCGGACGTGGCCGACCGCGACGGTCAGCCTTCCCGGACACGTGGCTAGATCTCGATCGTTGGTTTGAAAATCAACGGTCCAGATTGGATCTGGACTCACACGTTTGGGGTGAACGCGGTTGATCTGGACCGTTGGATCTAGATCGGACGGTCAAGATTGGATCTAGTGGTTTTGGACGGAATCTCACCGTGAGATGACGTGGTGTGATCTGGGACGTTGGATCTTGATCGGACGGCTGAGAAGCTTCGAGCGACGGCGATGGCGTGCGGCGGAGCTGGTCGGCCGGAGCTGGGGACGGCGACACGCAACGCGGCGTTGCGGCCTCCTCCGGCGAGTGAGAGGTCCCGCCGGGTGCGCCTCGTCGCGGTGAGTCGGATCTGGGGTCAATGGCGGCGGACGGCGGACGGCGGCGAAATCAAGCGTAACCGCGGCGGAGGGTGCTACGACTCCGGCGAGCGATTGAAGCGCGTCGAGGGCACCGCGCGGCGGCAGCTAGGAGCAACGGCTGCGCAAGGTCAAGGCGATCCTCGGTGTGATCCGGGCATTAAATAGCCTCGGCTTCGCTAAAACGGAAACCTAGTTCCCAGCGGCGACGCGCGGCGACGCGCGCGCGAGTCCGGCTCGGACTCGGCGGAGACGACGACGACACCGCCCACGTGGTACGATCAGCGGCCACGATGCGTATGAGATCGGATCCGGCGGATCCGATCGAAGCGTCTGACGGAAATCGGCCGTTGGATCTTGATCCAACGGTTGGGATCGATTAGGTTTATAGCTGGTTCGGTCGAGTCACGTGGCTCGGGACGGACTCGAGTCCGACTCGGGTTCCGACTCGGTCGGATGAATAGTACTTGACCCGACTTGATTTTCCAGCGATTTAATAATTAAAATAATTTCCAGTAATTCATTTAATTCATTAAAAAAATAGCAAAAGACTCAGAAAAATTCCAGAAAAATTCTGGAAAATATTTTAGGGTATTTGGGACTCAATTAAAATATTTCCAACAAAATTTTATTTGCAAAATTTAATTCTTTAATTATTTCAAAATGGAATAAATTCAAATAAATTCCAAATAAATCCAAATAAATTCCAGAAAATTCCAAAAATTCACCAAAGTGCCAAATCACACATGAATTTAAGAAAAGCAAAATTTTGGGGTGTTACAGGGATACCATCAGTTGAAGATCAGATCAGAGGATATTCCGAAAACCGCATTCTCGTCAAGATATGGACATTACGAGTGTACAGTTATGTCCTTTGGTCTGACGAATGCGCCAGCATATTTCATGAATATGATGAATAAGGTGTTCATGGAATATTTGGACAAGTTTGTTGTCGTGTTCATAGATGATATCCTAATCTACTCCAAGACAGAGGATGAACATGCAGAGCACTTAAGGCGAGTTTTGGAAAAGCTGAGGGAACAACAACTTTTCGCCAAGTTCAGTAAGTGTGATTTTTGGAAGGACAAGGTGGAATTCCTCGGACATGTAATGACCGCAGAAGGAGTCGCCGTTGATCCAAGTAAAGTAGAAGCTGTGTTACATTGGGAGCACCAAGACCGTGACCAGATCGAGTTTCCTTGGAATGGCAGGTTACTACCGCCGCTTCATTGAAGGCTTTTCAACAATTGCGAGACCTCTTACGCAATTGCTGAAAAAGGAGAAGAAGTTTACATGGACGCCAGAGTGCGAGAAAGGATTCCAAGAACTGAAGACGAGATTGACATCAGCACCAGTGTTGGTTCTGCCGAACGTCAATCAAAGCTTTGATATCTATTGTGATGCATCGCGCCAAGGACTTGGATGTGTGTTGATGCAGAACGGAAAGGTCGTCGCTTATGCATCAAGGCAGTTGAGGCCGCATGAGGAGAATTATCCGACGCATGACCTAGAGCTAGCTGCCGTAGTGCATGCCTTGAAGATATGGCGTCACTATCTGATCGGGAACAGATGTGAAGTGTACACGGACCATAAGAGCCTTAAGTACATATTCACCCAGTCGGATCTGAATATGAGGCAAAGGAGATGGTTAGAGTTGATCAAGGACTATAATGTGGGAATCCATTACCATCCTGGAAAGGCCAACGTAGTAGCCGATGCCCTGAGTCGGAAAAGCCATACTGTGAGTATGTTGCTAGCCACAAGTCAGGATGAGCTATGTGAGGATTTCCAGAGAATGAAGATTGAGGTGGTACCTAGCGGATTCTTGGCCGCATTGGAAGTGAAGCCTACCCTAGAGGATCAGATCCGAGAAGGATGAAGGATGATGACAAGATCCGGCAGGATTAAGTCCATCAAGGAAGAAGGCAAGGCAGAGGATTTCAAGTTGGATGAGCAAGGCACGTTATGGATGAAGGATCGCATTTGTGTACCGAACAAAAGGAGGCTGAAGCGATTGATTCTAGAAGAAGCCCATGACTCCAAGTATTCAATTCACCCAGAAGTGCCAAGATGTATCAGGATTTGAAGGAAAGATTACGGTGGCCGAGCATGAAGCGTGAAGTTGCCGAGCATGTTGCATTGTGCGGCGTATGCCAGAGAGTCAAGGCAATGCATCGAGAGACCAGCAGGATTACTACGGCCGTGAAAATACGAGTGGAAGTGGGAGGAAATCGGAATGGATTTCATTACCGGTTTGCCTAAGACTCAAGGAGGTTATGACTCCATATGGGTTATAGTGGATCGCTTGACCAAAGTAGCTCACTTTATCCCCGTGAAGACCACGTACTCGGGAGATAAATTAGCAGAGTTATATATGATCAGGATCGTCTGTTTGCACGGAGTGCCAAAGAGGATTGTATCGGACAAAGGTACCCAATTTACCTCAAGGTTTTGGAATAAGTTGCATGAAGCCATGGGAACCCGTTTGAACTTCAGTACAGCCTATCATCCACAGACGGATGGACCAGGCCAGAAAGAGTCAATCAGATTCTGGAGGATATGTTAAGAGCGTGTGCATTGGCTTATGCTACCTCTTGGGATAAGAGTTTGCCGTATGCCGAGTTCAGTTACAACAATAGTTACCAGGCTAGTTTACAGATGTCACCTTTTGAGGCACTGTATGGTCGACCCTGTCGGACGCCATTGAATTGGAATGAGACCGGCGAGCGCCGTGTCTTCGGGCCTGATATTCTTCAAGAAGCTGAAGAGCGGTGCCATGATTAGGGAAAGGTTGAAGATAGCCCAATCACGACAGAAGAGTTATGCTGACAATCGTCGCCGGGACTTGAGTTTTGAACCAGAAGACTTTGTATACCTCAGAGTTACGCCTCTCAGGGGAGTTAAGAGGTTCCATGCTAAAGGGAAACTTGCACCCCGTTATGTTGGACCATTTAAGATTTTGAGCCGCAGAGGCGAAGTTGCTTACCAGCTGGAGTTGCCACAGTCGTTGACAGGAGTACATGACGTGTTCCACGTGTCCCAGTTGAAGAAGTGTCTTCGAGTACCTGAGGAACAGACACCGCTAGAGTCAATTGAGTTGCAAGAAGATTGACGTACAAGGAGCATCCCGTGAAGATTCTAGACACAATGGATCGAGAGACGAGGAACAAGTCGACCCGTTTCTGTAGAGTTCAGTGGAGCAATCATGAAGAAAGCGAAGCGACTTGGGAGCGCGAAGAGGATTTGAAGAAAGAGTTTCCAAACCTATTCTGTAGTAAGCCCTGAATCTCGGGGACGAGATTCTATTAAGGGGGGAGGTTTGTAACACCCCAAAATTTTGCTTTTCTTAAATTCATGTGTGATTTGGCACTTTGGTGAATTTTTGGAATTTTCTGGAATTTATTTGGATTTATTTGGAATTTATTTGAATTTATTCCATATTGAAATAATTAAAGAATTAAACTTTGCAAATAAAGTTTTGTTGGAAATATTTTATTTGAGTCCCAAATACCCTAAAATATTTTACAGAATTTTTCTGAAATTTTTCTGAGTCTTTTGCTATTTTTAATGAATTAAATGAATTACTGGAAATTATTTTAAATATTAAATCGCTGGAAATTAGTCGGGTCTAGTACTGTTCCTCGGACTCGAGCGGACACGAGTCGACCAGCCAGGACCGCGCCTCTTGACTCGGTCCAACCGCGTCGCAACCGGAACCTTAGCCGCCCGAGCCAACCGTTGGATCGGCATCCAACGACTGGGGACCGAGCCGCGACGCGCGCGAGGGAGCCCTCAGATCAGGATGTGTGGACGATCCGGATTTCGTCTCCTTCACCGAGTCCGACTCGGATTGCTCCGCCGCAGCGCCGCCGAGTCCGTTAAGGTTTTACGGTTTTCGCGGACGTCGAGGCCCCATTTAAATAGCTCGGTCCCGCCGTCGTTTTCTCTCTTTGGTGCACACCTATTGCTCCACTTTCCATTGCTTAAGCCGTGCCCTAGCCTCCGTAATCACTCGTCGGAATAGAAGTAAAGCGCCGCCACGGTTTGTGCAGCCTTCCGCCGCCTTCAAGTCGCCTCGGCCGTCACCAAGCTCAGATCTGTAAACACCAAGCCAAGCCGCGTCGGGAGGGGACTTCCATCTCACCGGGGATCCACGGAAATGTCGCGCTGTTGGTCGTCGTCTCCGACTCCGGTCAGGCAGCACCGCTGCACCGCCATCGCGACCTTGGAGCTCCACCGACCGTTGGATCATCATCTGACGCTTGAGGTGAGTTCACCTCTCTGTCTCGGTGTATTAGATCCCAACCGTAGGATCAAGATCGTAGGGCACCGATTAGATCTGGGTTAATGCATATAGGGTAGTCTCGGGCGAATCTTAGCTGTCCATCCAAATTTGTGCGGTCGAGATTAAGTCGCTTAGATCCAATCCGATTGGTTCGCAGCCGTTAGATCGTAAACCGAGGGCCACAATCATGCCACGTAGCACCAAGCCGCACCGTGCGTGCATGTCGCTGACACGCCTGGCCCGCGTGTCAGCAGGTCATCTAAACCGCATCATGACATCATGATGACGTCATGGCGGGGCCCGCCTGTCAGCATTGTTGGCCGGGCGTGGTTGACGTCATTCGGTAGGCGTGTCGCTTCGTGATTGGTCCACGTGTCACTGCTGACGCAATAATTAATTTCCGAAAAAGAAAATGATTTATTAATTCGAAATAATGATTTCAGATTTTGTTTCAAACTTCAAACGCTTATAACTTTTGCGTTTTAACTCCGGTTTGAGTGATTCAAATTTCTAAATTTGTATAAATCTGAGATCTACCTAATTTGGCAAGAATGATCAGGTGGGCCAGTTTTGGCACTGGGGATGTTGATTTGGTTCTTCGGGTAGTCTTGCCCTGGTCACCCTAAGGACTTCACCTTGCAAGCCTTTGAACTGGGTCTAACGTGCAACCACATGTCTGTAATGGGACGGACCTAGTTGACTAAGTTGCTAATAACTGCACTGTGGGACCTCAGGAGGTCAACTACACCCTTTGTGTAAGTTGTACGGGGGAGCGTACCGGGGCTGAGGCCAGGTACCCATCTAACGGTTGGTTGGCCTAAACTTCGCCTTAGCTAAGGGAAGGGTTAGTGTGCAACAACCGGGGAGGACCACTTGTATTGTTAGAAGTTTCCGAAAGACTTTGTTACGGGAACTCGCCTTTGTGGTGTTTGACTGTATCTTGTGGGTAAAGTGCATAACCTCTGCAGAGTGTAGAATCTATTCGAATAGCCGTGTCCGCGGTATTGGACATCGCTCGGGAATTACAGTCAAGGGTTAGATTTTCTCAAAAATAACTTGGACTTGAAAGGTTGGGTTTGGTTTAATAATGATGTTGATGGAAATGTGGACTAGGATGGGAAAGATGTTTATTAAAATCCTTGAAAAGTTATTTATGCTATACTTGCTTATACTGCTTTCGAATCTACTTATGCTACTTGTTAAATGTCATTTCTCGCAAATATACCTTGAGCTATTCCTTTGTATCAAGCCATGCATATAGTCTATTAGCTTTGCATTACGTGCATAACTTGCTGAGTACCAAGTACTCACCCTTGCCACAATACAACACCAGTTGAAGAGGAGACTACACCAGCTTTGGAGGAGGAGCTCCACGAGGAACCGTCTACTTAGGGAGCGAGCCCAGTCAGTTGCCTGTGGTATACTGGATGGCGCCACGATGTTATCTTATTTTCCACTGCTATCATTTCTCTCTTAATAAGTTTCGCCCTGCGAGGCGTATATTTGTAACTTGACTATAAGGTCGAGTAACCAGTTTGACTATTTAATTAAAGTACTTTACTAGTATCGAGTGGTATGATTGTGATATTTACCGATGTTAAGACTGTGTGCACTAGCGCGTTCCTGGACTAGTGCTGAATACACAGAGGGTCCGGATTTGCAAATTCGGGGTCCCGACACATATCCAAGAAGGACAGAAGGACGATTGCAAGGTTCAGAGAATCAAGTCCAAGATGGAGGAAGGCAAGGCAAAAGACTTCAGATTGGATGAGCAAGGCACGTTGTGGATTAAAGACCGCATCTGAGTGCCGAACAAGAAGGAATTGAAGCAGCTGATTCTAGAAGGAGCCCATGATTCCAAGTATTCAATTCATCCAGGAAGTGCCAAGATGTATCAAGACCTGAAGGAAATATTCTGGTGGCCGAGCATGAAACGCGAGGTTGCTGAACATGTTGCGTTATGCGACATATGTCAGAGAGTCAAGGCAATGCATCAGAGGCCAACAGGATTGCTACAGCCACTAAAGATACCTGAGTGGAAGTGGGAGGAAATTGTTATGGACTTCATTACCGTTTTACCTAAAACTAAAGGAGGGTATGACTCCATATGGGTTATAGTGGATCGCCTGACTAAGGTCGCTCATTTTATCCCTGTAAAGACCACTTACTCGGGAGATGAGTTAGCGGAATTGTACATGACCAGGATCATTTGTTTGCACGGAGTGCCAAAGAAGATCGTGTCGGATAGAGGTACCCAATTTACCTCGAGATTCTGGAATAAGCTACATGAAGCCATGGGGACTCGTTTGAATTTCAGTACAGCATATCATCCGCAGACGGATGGACTGACAGAAAGAGTAAATCAGATTTTGGAAGATATGTTGAGAGCTTGTGCATTGACTTATGCTACCTCTTGGGATAAGAGTCTGCCATATGCTGAGTTCAGCTACAATAACAGCTATCAGGCCAGTTTACAGATGTCGCCATTTGAAGCCTTGTATGGTCGACCCTGTCGAACACCATTAAATTGGAATGAGACAGGCGAACGCTATGTCTTTGGGCTGGACATTCTCCAAGAGGCTGAAGAATAGATTGCCATGATCCGGGAGAGACTAAAGATAGCTCAGTCGAGGCAAAAGAGCTACATCGATAACCGTCGCCGAGATCTAAGTTTTGAATCGGAAGATTTCGTATATCTCAGAGTTACACCTCTCAAGGGAGTTAGGAGGTTCCACGCCAAAGTGAAGCTTACGCCAAGATATGTGGGTCCGTTCAAGATCCTGAGTCGCCAAGAAGTTGCTTATCAACTGGAGTTGCCGCAGTCCTTGGGGGGAGTGCATGATGTATTCCATGTGTCCCAACTGAAGAAGTGTCTCCGAATGCCAGATGAACAAACACCGCTAGAGTCAATAGAGCTGTAGGAAGATCTGACTTACAAGGAACACCCGGTGAAGATTTTGGACATGATGGATCGAGAGACCAGGAATAAGTCAACCCGCTTCTGCAGAGTCCAGTGGAGCAACCATGCAGAAAGTGAAGCGACTTGGGAGCGCGAGGAGGATTTGATAAAGGAATTTTCGAACCTATTCCTTAGTCAGACCTGAATCTCGGGGTCGAGAATCTATTAAGGGGGCAGGTTTGTAACACCCCAAATTTTGCTTTTCATAAATTTAATTGATAGTTTGCACTTTTGAGAATTTTTGGAATTTTCTGGGATTTATTTCGATTTATTTAGATTTAATTTGAATTTATTCCCTTTTAAGATAATGAAATAATTAAAAGTTTCAAATAAATTTTTATTGGAAATATTTTATTTGAGGCCAAAATGTCTCAAAGTATTTTCCAGATTTTTTTTGAAATTTTTCTGATTATTTTGCTTTTTTTTCCTTGAATTATTTGAATTAATGGAATTATTTTAAATATTAAATCGCTAGAAAATCGCTTCGGGTCAACACTGTTCCACCAACCGAGCTAGTGCCGCGCCAGCCTGAGCCTAACTCGGTTCGTGTGAACCGTTGGATTAAGATCCAACGGCCGATCGTTGACCGCGTTGTGCGCGTGCGTGGACCGCTGGATCGTGCCACGTGAACGGCCGCGACTTCGTATCCCCCGCCGAATTCGGCTCGGACTGCACCGCCGCATCTTTGCCGCATTGGTTAGGGTTCTGCGGAAATCTCGGACACCGAGGGGGTATTTAATGTGCCGCCACCCATCCGAGGTTCTCCGTTTGCCCGCGCGCACTTTGCCCTAGGTCTCAGCCTCAAAGCCACCGCCAAACCCTAGCAATTGCTCGTCGAAGTTGCCTAGTGCTCTGCCACGGTTTGTGCCTTCTTCCGTCGCCATTAAGCCGTTTTGGGGATCGTTGAGCCCAGATCTGGGTGCGCAAGGCTACGCCACGTCGATTGGGATCACGCACCTAGCCGGAGCCGCGCGAAAACGCTGTTGGCCGGGTCGTATTCTTCCTCTCCGGCTGAACCACTCCGCCGCGCCGCCATCAGCACCCGCAAGCTCCACTAGCCGTTTGATCAAGATCCAACCGCGAGGGTGAGTCCACGTCACTTTCTCAAAGATCTCCTAGGATAAATCTCAACCGTAGATTTTGGATCGGACGGTTAGGGTTAGATTTGAGTGTTACGAATAGATCTGTTCTAGACCGTTAGATCTTGATCGTGCGACCTAGAATTGGCCACATTGCATTGTGTTACACCGTGTAGGGTAGATCTTAGTCGTTAGATCCGGTTTGGACGAATGGGATTTAACCACGTGGATTCGTACTGGTGCGGTTAGATCTGTGCTCATCCTTTGGATTTAGATCCAACGGTGCAGAGGTGTGCACGTGTCGTCGCCCGGGTCATGCCACATTGCCGGTAATTGATGCAACGTGGGTGTGATCCGAGACGTAGATTTTTGAATGGACGGTCCAGATCGCACCGAACCAAGCCAGTAGTCGTGCACGCGACCCACTGACGGGTGGGACCCACATGTCAGCCGCACTAACCCATGCGCCGGGTTCACTGTAGACCAAGCCGAACGTGTGGACCGAGCCTGTGCACTGAGCCGACGTGGACACACCTGAGCATGCCACGTGGCATGGTGACGCCATGCTGATGTCATCAGGGACACCGGCCAGGCTGACGTTAGCGAGGACATGTGTCACTCTGTGATTGGTCCACGTGTCAGTGATGACGTCATAATTGATTGTCGAATAAAAATAATTTTAATAATTTGGTTTATTCTTTTTAAATTTAATTTCAAACTTCAAACCCTTATAACTTTTGCATTTTAACTCCGATTTGGGTGATTCAAATTTCTAAATTTTTATAAAATTGAGCTCTACTTAATGGTAAATTTTATTTAATTTTTAGACTGAGTTTTTCTCTATTTGTATTTATTTGTTGTTTATTTATCCGTTACGAGTAGACGTTGAAGTGCCCGAAGGCTTTGAATGTGAAGTTTTGACCCAGGAGCCAGCTGAAGACCAAGAACAAGTACTTTTTGAAGGAAAGTTATGCTTTGATCATATTGCTCCTATTTTTGAAAATTAGTTTGATTTAAATTATTGCATGCTAGTTTAATTAGAAGTTATTTGAATTATTTTCTGGGAATTAGGTAAATGTTAAATTGCAGTATGACACCTTGACTATTTAATTATGTGCCATGAACCCTTGTCACCCTAGTTGGGGATCATATTAGTTGGTCATTATTAAATTGCCAACCTTGGGTATTTAGACCATTGTAGTATATTACTTAGACTTGCTATGTACAGATGACATGATTTTGGAAAATCAAATGTTAATATTGACTTAATGAGATATTGAACCTGTTTTTGAGAAGTATCATGTGTTGTGATGTTGATGATGGCACGTGGTGCATGGTAATCAACTGGGTTTGATAAATAGATTTAGAGCGGGGCAAGTGGCAAGGATGATCGGGTGGGCCATGATTGGCACCGAGGAAGTCATTTTGGTTCTTCGGGTAGTCTTGCTCTGGTCACTCTAAGGACTTAACCTTGCAAGCCTTTGATCTGAGTCAAACGTGCAACCACTTGTCTGTAATGGGACGGACCTAGTTGAGTAAGTTACTAATAACTTGCATGTGGTACCTCGGGGTGTCAACTACACCTTTTGTGTAGCTTGAAGGGGGAGCGTACCAGGGCTACGGCATGGTACCCGTCCAACGGTATGTCGGTCCCATACTTCGCCTTCACTTAGGGAAAGGATGGTGTATGGAAAAAACCGAAGAGGTTCACTTGTAAAGGTTGCGGTTTCTGAAAGGCTTTGTTACGATCACTCGCCTTTGTGGTGTTTGACTGTATATTGTGGGTAAAGTGCATAACCTCTGCAGAGTGTAACAACCTATTCGAATAGCCGAGTCTGCGGTATCGGACACTGCTCGGGGATTACAGTCAAGGGTTATACTTTCACGAAAACAACTTAGACTTGAAAAGTTTGGTTGGGTTTATTGATAACATTGATGGAAATGTGGATTAGGAAAGAGAAAGTATTTACTTAACTCCTCGAAAAGTTATTGATATTACATTTGCTTTTACCGCTTTTGAATCTACTTATGCTACTTGTTAAATGTTGTTTTGCTGCAAGTGAACCATGAAACATTCCTTTGTACTAAGCCAAGCATGTAGAATATTAGTTTGCATTATGTGCATGACTTGCTGAGTACCAAGTACTCACCCCTTGCAACTACAACATCAGTTGAAGAATAAGCTATACCTGCTTTGGAGGAGGAGCTTGAGGAAGATTCGGCTAACTAGGGAGTGAGCCCAGTCAGTTGCCTGTGGTATACTGGATGGCGCCACGTTGATGCTTTTATTCCGCTGTAGTTTATTTCCTTTAATAAGTTTTCGCCCTGCGTGGCGTATCTTTGTAACTTGACCATAAGGTCGAGCAACTAGTTTGGTTATTTTAAATAAAGTACTTGTGGTTACGTTGAGTGTGCTTGTGATATTTACCGATATTGAGACTGTGTGCACTAGCGTGATCCTGGACTAGTGCTGAATACACAGAGGGTCCGGATTGCAAATTCGGGTCCTGACAAGGAACCAAGGTTTTGTGCCTCTTAAACGGAGACGTAGGATTCCCTTCAAGAATCCGAACTTCGGGTAAAAATCGTTGTCCCCGTGTTCTTCTTCGCTTTTGCTAAAGGTTCTATGGTTTTGGATCTTTGGGTGCTTCAATCTACTTCCTCTCTGTGTTCGGCTCTACATCTCTACTTGTTCTAGGTACCTGATAGTGATTAGTTACTTTGTATTCAAGTAGTTTGTTTAAAAGTTGGAGAGATTTGAAATCTCATCACGAGCAACCCAACCCGGAGTATCCGCTCACATCACTCCGGATAATCCGAATAGCTCGGAGTATCTGGACAAAACTCGGATAGTCCGAATTGACCCCTCGGGAAAATTTACTTCCGCTGAAAATTTTATTAAGCCTATTCACCCTACAACATCTTCGATCCTTTCTCACACACACACACACACACACACACACACATATATATATATATATATATATAATATATAGCAAATCCAAGTACGATAGTTCGTGACTAATACAGTCAGGCCCTGTTGCTGATTAGCAAAATTCCCATAAAATTGGTGCATTCCAACTTCAAGATGGTTGCATTTGTTACAACAAATAATTAATATGGTAAAAATATAAGATAAGGCGTCCAGTATGAACGCAAACCGCCGCAATCGTATCGAGAGTGGGGTTCAATGAATTTCATGTACAAAAAATTGATATTGATCCTAGGTCCTTTATAGATCTAGTAGGTGGTGCATACCATCAAGTCATCATTCTACATGAGCTACGTACAGTCTCCTCACCGTGGACACGTACGAGAACACACATGATAGTTCGTAGGGTAATGCTCCTGATCATGGGTTCGATGCTACAGAGAACATCGTACGCTCTAACTAGAGGCTCACACCCGCCTTCATGCGAGCAAGGTTATAAATTTTATTTTCAGATAATATCTTAGGAATGTCCGAAATTTAAAATTTTGGCTGAAATGGACAAATCAGATTTCAAATCCGGTATTTTAACGGTCGGCAAAACCAAAATTTTGACTGAAATAATTGAATTTTCGGTCCAATTCAACCCCTTGTAAAATTTTGGTCAATATAATTGAAATTTGTGTATATTTTTTTTTACAAATTTCCACATGTATTTCTCATAAAAGACATTATAATTTGTCACAAAAAATTTGGTGCTAAATCCGGTTCTATAAACATGAAACAATCAAATTTATGATCATCTCAGTCAAAAAACCCAAAATCTCGTCGAAAAATCCTGAAATCACTGTACCAATTTGAAAATTTTTAAATTTGTATATCGTATTGAGATTTGAAATCTCGGCCCCAACCAAAAGCTAAGACCGTTCAAATCTCGATGAGATTTTAAACCCTGAATGCGAGTGCTTGCTCATGTGGCCCACTGCTCAAATTCTGGTCCGTAGATGCTATTCAAACCAAGCGAATGGTTGACTCCTCTCCACCAGACAAGCTCATACACAAGTCACACCCATCTTCTCCGTCATCCCTAAGGATGGCAATGAGCCCTGATCCCCGTTTCCCAATGGGAAATTCTTCTATTAAAAGATAGGGACATGGGAAATCTCCTCCTACGGGGGACCTATCGGGGGAAATGTTGCTCTCGTTGGGGAACGATATCACTAATAGGTAGGAGCAAATGATCAATTATAAAAATAAATAGAATATTTGTGAGGTCATTATTAATAAACATGCTAAATATGAATTACTCTATTGATTAACTCGTTACTCTAGTAATTCACTCAAAGTTCAATCACACATGCACTATTACTATAGCGATTCACTCTGTAGCATATAATCTTTCATATAGTATTTTCGAGGATTAATCTCCGTTAGGGCTCCACGAACCCATCATGGAATCGGAGACGGGGAATTAAGCCCCATCTGCGGGAACATGACGGGACAGGGACGAAAAAAATTTACTTATCGGACATCAGAGACACTCCCTGCAGAGATTTTTCCCGATGTCACCCCTAGCTCCGTCTCAAGCTCGCCACGCCCAAAGCTCGTCGATCGGCGTCTAGAGATGGCGAGCACGCGCGCGCCTACACTTTACTTCTCTTTGCCAATCTCTCTCTCTAGTACGCAGTGCTTCTAGTGTAGCATAGCTGTGATCCTAATTAAAACACATTCGTTCCACTAAAGTATTTCTGTCTGCATCAATTCCTTTTTCCTAATCGATTATCATGCACGCCGTGCGTCTGCTTTTGCATGCATGGCATGCATGAGCTCAGAATTCAGAAAACACAATCTGATGAGGAGATAAAAAAAAATTCTCGGACGATCCTGCCATTGCACGTGATCTCTGATCGTGTGTGCTCTGCGCTCTGCAGAGAGAGAGAGAGAGAGAGAGAGAGAGAGAGAGAGAGAGAGAGAGAGAAGAGGCGCCAAGAAAGGAGAGAAAGAGGCGTGTCAAGTGGGTCCCACTCTGAGGAATAACAGTCCTAACAGAGGCATAGTCTAAGGCATCTTTTCTGTACGGCCTGATAATTTTCCATGGGAAAATGCTTCACGTGCTACTTGTTTTGTAGTACATATTTACTACAAGATGATCTTAACCTTCTATTTTAGTTATTTCTTACACCGAATTCTATTCATGATCTGCCTATAATCTATCAGATGTATGCATATGCAACAAACAAAAAAGTTGGTGTGTATAATATTACCGTTTTTATGTGCGTGTCTCGACCCCACGCCCAATCTTTTCAGAACGAGGATCCAAGTGGGTGTTGCTTACGCTAGTTTGAGATCTCCCGCGAGCCAATAATTGACTCTGAAAACCCTAGAGAAAACATTAGTTTACTAATAGTGTAGTTAACGCTTTGTTTGATACATAAATTTTTCTTGATTCCTGTAAAAATTAAACTATCTTTCGCAAATTTCTACGTTCCAACTAGGACCTAATTAAGAATTTCATAGGAGTTTCGTACATATGCCACATCGAGCGAAATTAGATAATTCCTTTCCATGGAATTTGTACTAGAATCTTGAATTTGAATGAGCCTAAATCTCGCTAATGACACAGAAGTTTACTAAGATAGACTCATATTTCGCATACTACTTATATAAACCTACGACCTTCGATGCCAAGCGGTCTGCCAGAATAACTTGATGTCTTGCCATTTAAAAAGGATGCACACTACCATGCAATGCGTCCTCTCTCATATATCATCATCTAGTAGTACTACGTCCTCTCGTTTCCTTGTCACTGTCTTGTTCTAGTTTTCAGTAATATATTATCAGCATTCGAAGTTTTAAGCAGAAGTTCCTTACGTTGCCGATTCAGATTCTAGCTAGCACAAGGAATGTAGCCATGCACATGCAACAGAACTTTTACTGTAGTAGCTCCGCTGCAGATTTTTATTGCAAAAATAGCCTCCGCGTGTTCAGCTAAATTTGCAGGCATGGCCCTCTTCGCGCGCCCCGAGCGCTGCTTATATGGGCATCGTGGCTCCCAGATGCTGCGCAGGAAAAACCACGCTCCCAGCCAGCACCGTTGGCCGGTACATCAGTGTCACCGGTAGTTTTTTTTAAATACAAGCATATTGCTTAAGGAGGAACTTACAGCAGATGCATATTCCATAAGATTATGAGCAAAAGTACTATTGTACAAATAACCACCATCAAAGTGATTCATCCTGATTTCTGCTTGGACAAAGAAAAGTATAAACAACGTTTGATACATTTTAAGAAACAATATTGATTGGTTTTAACTTATTGGCATATATATGAGTAGTTAAAGAAACATACATATCATAAGTTAGTATTCAGTGCAGTGATATTAACCAACAATTTCCTATCTCCGCAAGGATATAAAGGTAGCCCACTGATTTCAAATTTTAATCATAGTTCTTGCTATGGTATTATTTGGCAACACAACAATAAGCAAATGTAATCTGCATCATAGTTCTAGCAATTGTGCAAAACATTTGATCCTCAAAACGCATTAAGCATTACTCTAAATGTCACTACTTTTCTGTTCCTAACCATAATTTCCCACACATTCAGTCAAATTCCGAGAAAATCTACTGTTATAGCAGTCACTATACTAAAACTTACGCGTTTCCTAGTTTCCTTAGCTCCCCTCATCAAACCCAACTAATCACAAACAAAATTTCACGAAATATATTTCTCTTCTGACGTCCATGTATTGCCCCTAACACAATCGGTGTAATTAACACCCCTAATCGTTCGTTTCTACAAGCTTCTCCGAATGTTTCCTCACAGTCCACCACGAATCGGACGAAAGTAGAACCAATTATGCAAAAACCACGAGCAACATATACGCATAGCAACAGATTGATCTGTTCATGAAAGAAACAAGAACCTGTGGCTGAGACAGGGAAAATATCATCACCTCCTCCTTCTGCTGCTGCTACACACCGATGCAGTGCTCGGGAGGCGCTGCAATTGCAAATATTGCAGCGCCCCGGCTTCGCTGCATGGTGGGGCCAGCTTATGGCACTGGCTGGAAGTGCGGCGTTTCCTGTGCAGCATCTAGGAGCCGCAATACCCGCATAATTAAGCACCGCTTGGGGGCGCGAAGAGGGCCATTCATGCAAATCTAGCAAAACAGAGGCCACTTTGATAATAAAAATTTACAACGGAGCTACTACGGTAAAAATTAAGTTCCATACAACACCTAGTTTCTTTCATAAGTGACAAAAATCACGTACGCAATGATTGATACATCGCCGAGATCTAACACATGAAAGGGAACTATTGCTTTGTGTTTCACAACAGTTTGGCGGTTTTTCCATTCAAAATTTTTTTTGACGGCTTTTCCTCCTTTTGAGTTGGATTAATAAGAGGAAAAGAGAAATAACCACAAATATTATCTGTAAGAAGAAACATGGATGCACTACCCCCTCCTTCAGCCCTGGATTTGTTAGGAAACCGGATTCGTATCCGATATGGACTCTTCCTTATCTCTAAGCAGAACCGCTATATATAGGAGGCAGGGGGTCACCCCATTGTACAGAAGCATACAGAATAATAAAGCAGACCCGTTCCTCCTCATATTGTGTCTCTCGCCCTATCTCTCTGTTCTCCACTTGAGATCTATTAGGCAACCCCGGACTATTCGATAGCGAGGTTGTCTAACACGTTATCAGCACGAAGCTCTACCCGGAGAAAGATTGAAAGGTGAGGAAAAGATAAGAAGCGAAGGATCGTCGACTACAACGAACGTCTACTACCGGCGATTGATCGCCCAATCTGATCTACAATCAACTCGCCATCAAGCCGGCATCCATTCGGATTGCCGAAAGAAAAGTCCTACGCGACTCTATCCTACGCGATAGCCTACCAGAGAATATATTGAAAAGAAATCGTGTAGCGCCCAATGGAGGAAATATGCATTGTTGATAGTGGTACAACAAATACCATCTTAAGAGAGTCGAAATACTTCCAGACAATCACGAAGAACGCTGGAAGGATTACAACTATCGCAGGAAGCGATACGCATATAATAGGCTCAGGAAGAGCCACAATTATATTGCCAATGGATACAACTTTGGTAATTGAAGAAGCCCTCTTGTACCCTGAATCAACCCGCACTCTCTTAAGTTTCAAGGATATCCGCGCTAATGGGTTTCACGTAGAAACCAATGAAGAAAATGGCAAAGAACACTTGTGCATTGTGAAGCACGCGGAATATGGAAAGATGGTACTAGAAAAATGTCCCTCATATGAATCTGGGCTGTACTACACGAGAATCAATGCACACGCAGTGTATACTTCTCTGAAGACTGTTTTTAGAAGCTCTGAATTATTTGCTTTATGGCATTGTAGATTAGGTCATCCTGGTCTTAGATTGATAAGAAATATAGTTAATAACTCACAAGGTCATGGCATTAATGTTAAAAATTTCCCAAATCATGAAGATTTTGTGTGCCATGCATGTGCCACCGGGAAATTAATAACTAGACCCTCTGTTATGAAAGTGCAACATGAAATCCCTGCATTCCTGGAACGCATTCAGGGGGATATTTGCGGTCCGATTCAGCCCTTGTCGGGGCCGTTTCGATACTTTATGGTGCTTATTGATGCTTCCTCGAAATGGTCGCATACATGTTTCTTTGTCAACAAGGAATCATGCATTCAAAACCGATCTCGCAGATCATCGAATTAAGAATGTTTTTCACGATCATCGCGTGAAGTCCATTCGAATGGACAATGCCGGGAATTTACTTCCAAGGCATTTGATGATTATTGCACAAAGAACGGAATAATCGTTGAGCACTGCATCGCACGTTCATACGCAAAATGGGCTAACTGAAGCACTAATAAAGAGGATTAAGTTCATTGCCAGACCGCTCTTGCGGAGTTGTAACTTGCCCAACACTTGTTGGGGACACGCAGCCCGCACGCAGCAAAGACTCATCAATTATAGACCATCGGCCTACAACATCCATTCACCAATGCAATTAGTGCAAGGGGTCATCCCGAAGATTTCACATCTTAGAAAATTTGGTTGTATGGTATATGTACCTATACCACCCCCACAAATGGACTGCAATGGGCCCTCTCCGCAAGTCCGGGATATACGTTGGTTATGAGAGTGCATCCATAATCGGTATTTGGAACCCATGACTGGAGACTTACACACACTCGATTCGGCCGATTGCATCTTTGACGAGGACCATTTCCCGTCATTAGGGGAGAGAATCAACCATTGGATGAAAAATGCCGGAAATAGTATGGCATTCCACTTTGGGATCCCCGCACGACCCTCGCACTAATGAAGCAAATCAAGAAGTCCAGAAGATAATTGATTTGCGAGAATTTAGCAAATGAATCGCTCGATCATTTTTGTGATCTCAAGAGCGTGGTTAAGTCGCATGTACCAGCAAGAAATGCACCAGAGAGGGTGGAAATACCAAAGAAAGCGAAGGTATCCTCATCCTGCTCAGAGGCCTCAAAGAAAAAGAACAGGAGATCCGGCTTCTCAAACCCAAAGTACCCGGAGACGTCTGGGAAAATCGGGCGAGAGGACTTACCACGACCAATCACAAAAGTGCCCCAAAGCAAGAAGGGGAGCCGTTGAGACTGGCACTGGAAAGAAGCACGTGGAAAAGGCAATTCCAGATCTGAACCTTCCATTGGAAGAAGCCACGGAAATAATGTGTGCGCACACATTGGCGGAGAAAAACTAAAGGAACTTGCTCTGGAATGGGAAATAGCAATGAAGAGCAAGTAGAAGTGCACGAAGCACCCCATGATGAAATGGCCATAAACTTTGTAATAACAGGAGAATCGATGAATAGAGCAACAGCCAATGTCGATGCATACTTTGCAAAGAAGATTGCCACGATCATTAATCATGATCCCGAGCCCGCATCTCTCGCAGAGTGCAAGAAAAGGCTCGATTGGGAAGATTGGAAGAAGGCAATCACCGCAGAGTTAGTCTCTCTGAACAAAAGAGAGGTGTTTGGGCCTGTGTGCCGCACGCCTCCCCATATAAACCCCGTAGGTCACAAATGGGTTTTTGTTCGCAAGAGAAACGAAAACAATGAAGTTGTAAGGTACAAGGCAAGGCTTGTCGCTCAAGGTTTCACTCAACGTCCTGGGGTTGATTATGAAAAAACCTATTCTCCGGTCATGGGCGGAATTACCTTTAGATACTTGATCTCAATGGCAGTCAACTTGAAGTTGAAAATGAAGCTAATGGATGTTGTCACAGCATATTTGTATGGAAACTTGGATTCGGAGATTTATATGAAAGTACCGGAAGGTATCCCTATCCCAAACCAAGACAGAGCAAACAGAAACCTATACAGTGTGAAATTGGAGAAATCACTGTATGGGCTGAAACAGTCGGGAAGAATGTGGTACAATCGCTTGAGTGACTTTCTTTGCAAGAAAGGCTACACGAACAGCGAAGATTGTCCATGTGTGTTTATACAACGATCCTCGAATGGATTTTGTATAATCTCCGTCTATGTAGATGATTTAAACATCATTGGGACGGATGAAGAAATTGAAGAAGCATGCACATACTTGAAGTCTGAATTTGAAATGAAAGACTTGGGTAAAACCAAGTTTTGTTTAGGCTTGCAGCTTGAACATGTCCAAGGCGGAATCTTGGTACACCAATCTTCCTACACGCAGAAAGTGTTGGAGAAATTTGGTTTTGAAAAGGCATACCCCGCAAAGACCCCAATGGTCGGAAGGTCACTCCAAGCAGACCTAGACCCGTACAGGCCTAAAGAAGAGGGGGAGGAAGTCCTGGGAGCGGAATTCCCATACTTGAGTGCAATTGGAGCGCTCATGTACCTTGCGAATAGCACTAGGCTGGACATTGCGTTCGCCGTGAATTTGCTAGCGCGGTACAGTGCAGAACCCACCAAAAGGCATTGGAAAGGGGTGAAGGACATCTTCCGTTACCTTCAAGGAAGCAAAGACCTTGGCTTGTTTTACAGAAGAAACAATGAATTGAATTTGGTTGGCTATGCCGATGCTGGGTACCTATCGGACCCGCATACTGGCAAGTCACAAACTGGGTATGTTTTCCTTTGCGGTGGAACAGCAATTTCGTGGAAGTCATCTAAGCAAACTCTTGTCTCAACGTCGACAAACCACTCAGAAATAATTGCCTTGTATGAAGCCTCTCGAGAATGTGCATGGCTTCGAAGAATGGTTCACCACATCCAGAAGTCATGTGGTCTGAACATGGAACAAACCCCCACTATTATCTATGAAGATAATGCAGCTTGTGTTGCACAAGTACAAATGGGATATGTGAAGAGTAACCTTACAAAGCATATCAACCCCAAGTTCTTTTATGCTCATGAAATGCATAAGATGAACGAGATAAAGATACTGCATACTAAGTCATGTGAAAATCTCGCAGATTTATTCACTAAGTCACTCCCGGCATCTTCCTTTGAAAGATGTATTAGAGGAATCGGGATGATGAGGCTTAGAGAAGTGCAGATTTCAGGGGGAGATTTTTCACATACTCATACATAAATCTCAAACATGAAGTTTGAGTACCCAACGTAAATCTTGAAGATTAACATTGAAGTTTGGGTGGATTGTACTCTTTTCCTTAAGTAAGTTTTTCATTGAAGTTTTCTTACATAAGGTTTTTGATGAGGCAATCCGTGCAACACAGCAAGCGTGTGCTATGTACTCTTTCTCCAATTATTTTTCCCACTGGGTTTTTATGGAGTTTTAATGAGGCATATGCATCTCGCAGTGAAGAGTCCAAGGGGGAGTGTTAGGAAACCGGATTCGTATCCGATATGGACTCTTCCTTATCTCTAAGCAGAACCGCTATATATAGGAGGCAGGGGGTCACCCCATTGTACAGAAGCATACAGAATAATAAAGCAGACCCGTTCCTCCTCATATTGTGTCTCTCGCCCTCTCTCTCTGTTCTCCACTTGAGATCTATTAGGCAACCCCGGACTATTCGATAGCGAGGTTGTCTAACAGGATTAACTCGCTCAAATTAGTTCCTCTATTTGTGGCTTTTGCCTATCACGGTATCACCGGCTCAATAGTAGGATGTTGTAAACGTTTCATTTGTATGTAGCAACTATAGGCAAACAAAAAATTGAATAGAGGGAGACAAACTACTGAAAAATCACATTTTTCACCATAGCCAAAAGTTTTTGCAGATACTAAAAAATTTCCGCTACACGTGGATATGTTTTATATCCCTACAAAATTTAATACCAAATTCATTAATCGCGCGCCTTTGGAAGACACCAAAAAGAGAGATACTTAGGCAAAGCAGTGTACGTAAACATTATTTCAGCAAGTATTTGTATTTTTTCTTGCAAATACAATTAAATTTGATCTTGCAATTTTTTAGAGATATAAAACACAACCTCTCCTATATCTTACATTTTCTAAAAAAAAATTAAATACTTCTAAGTTTGATATTCACGGAATTTTTACTAGATTCACGCTGTGTTATATAGCAGAAACTTAGAGCATCTCCAGCAGAGCCCCTAAACTTTAAAATAGGGAGTGTAGTAAAAAAACAGAAGCAGCCGGGCCCCAACTCAAGCCCTTAAAATTAGGAGGCCCCTAAATTTGCCTCATCAGCCCCAATTCCCAAGGGCCCCCAACTCAAGCCCCTAAAATTAGGAGGCCCCTAAATTTCCCAGGGACACAAGTACAACCCCTATTATTGAAGATAGGGAAATACAAGAGAGGCTTCGAAAATTTTATCATGTTTTGAAAATTTTAAATTTAAATTTGAAATATCATGTTTTTAAATTGTAAATGTTAATATGTTTATGTTTTATGTATTACAAATATTTTTGATTGAATTTTAGTGGTGTCAAATGAAGATTATACATAGCGGATATGTCAAAATAGGAGAAAAAGTAAAATAGGGGTTAAGATTTAGGGGTTGTTGCTAGACTTATACTCTGAAAACAGGGCCCCAAAAAATAGAGTGAGTCCCTAAATCCAAAATAAGGACCCTGTTTTAGGAGCCCTTGCTGGAAATGCTCCTAGAGAGGCACCTGGCATGCATTAAATTTTATGAAAATCATAGTAAATTTGAAGACTTAGTTAAATTTCTTATATCCAAATCATGGTAAATTTGAAGACTTAGTTAAATTTCTTATAAGACATCCAAGTCATAGTAAATTTGAGGACTTAGTTAATTTTCAGACATCCAAGTCATGGTGAATTATGGACTTAGTTAAATTTTCAGATATCCAAGTCATGGTAAATTTGAAGACTTAGTTAATTTTCATACATCCAAGTCATGGTAAATTTGATGACTTAGTTCGGAGTAGGAGAATACTAAATCAGTGTTAGGCGAGAATAGTACCATGATGGGTGACCACTTGGGAAGTGCGAAGTTCTCATCAGTACCGGTTAGTACGTGCTTGGGCGGGAGTGGTAGGATGAGTGACCTCCTGGGAAATAGAAATCTTCGTGTAGCTTATCAGTACCGGTTGGAGCCTCCAACCGGTACGGATAGGATTGGGAAATAGAAATCTTCGTGTAGCTTATCAGTACCGGTTGGAGCCTCCAACCGGTACTGAGTCCTATTAGTACCAGTTAGTGGAACCGGTACTGATGCTCAATGGGCATCGGTCCCGAATGGCCTGTACTGGTTCAAAAACTAGTACTGATGGCCGTTGTCAACCGGTACTGAAGGCTATATCTGTAGTAGTGAAGGTATTCAATTCCATTCCTAAGTGGCTACATATATATGTGTGTGTGATTTATCATTACTACAGGTCTGGCCTTCCATACCGGCCCATCAGTACCGGTTATGCATGAACTGGGACTAATAATTACATCAGTCCCGGTTCAATGGTTTTTTGGCCGGGGGGGCACATCAGTACCGGTTTAAAATACCAACCGGTACTGATGATTCCACATTAGCACCGGTTGGAGTATTAAACCGGTACTAACACAGTCGACTCTTCGTCTTCCGCGCGTGTCCTCAGCCAGTCTTCGATCCCCGCGCGCCTTTTCGATGACAACTCTTCGTGTTCATCAAAATTGAAGTACTTTGTCTCTTCATCTTCTGATCCTAACCACCTATAAAACCATATTTTCGTAGTGTCTTTGATCATCACCGGCCGATCGAACTTTTAGCTGTGGCTAGCCGCGCTCTTCTCTTTGTTTGACTAGTACACGAAGGCTTATATCAAATGCACCATCACAGAGACTGTGATGGTGCATCTGATATAAGCCTTTGTGTACTAGTGACCCCGAGCTCTTCCACCGCCACCAGCAAAAGGAAAAGCGCGCGCGGGAGGACAGAGATGTCGACGACAATGATGAGGAGGAGGACGACGACGACGAGGGGGGACAAGGAGGTGTAACCAACCGGTACTGATGATCCCACATCAGCACCGGTTGGTATGTTAAACCGGTACTGATGCCCCCTCAGCTAGTGCGCCAAATGGGGTTTGCCCTAGCGGACATCAGTACTGGTTAGGGTTATGACCCGATACTGATGGAGGAAATCAATATCGGTTAAGGTTATGATCTGGTACGGATGGGGGAATCAGTACCGCTTGGTGTGATGACCCGGTACTAATGCCCACTCATATAAAAATTGGAGATGCTCCGGTCGACTCCCGCCTCTCTCTCTCTCTCTCGCCGCCTCAGTCCAACCTCTCTCTCTCTCTCTCTATCTCTCTATCTCTCTATCCCTCCCTCCCTCCCACTGCCACTCCACCTCCAACCCCAAACATCGAAGACCCTGCGTGTGCTGCCAAATAGCTTCGCCTCCGACCACCCCGCTGTCCTCCTCGCCTGCACCCCTCACGACGTCGAAGACCCCTCGCGTGCCATCATCCTCCTTGCCTCTGACTCCGCCCGCGCGCACTGCCAACCAGCTTCGCCTCGGACGACACCACCGTTCTCCTCACCTGCACCCCCCACGGCGGCTCCCCTTGATGTCTCCCCCTCAGTGAGTGCCCTCCCCCCTCGCTGTCTCCCCCTCGACTTATGTGTTTGTGAAATGAGACTTGTTGATTGATTGTGTGCCATACATTACTCTTTTTGTCAAAATAAAAATGTTGGAATGTGGATGCTGATTATGTGGATGTTTACTTAGCACCACTATCATCGGTTCATGTGGATGTTGTTCATCAGTTATGAGAATTGTTTAGAGAAGTGCTACTGAAATTACATCTAAAAGGATGTCAATCGTAGCAAAAAACAAATAGACACAATTTACTTTATATTTACTATTGCATTAGACATAATTTACTTTATTATAGCGAAACAAGGAACACCGAAAAATTATATTTCATGGCAATATTTGCTGAAGTATATTTACTAGCAATGGACAACACTCGAAAAATTATATGAGATGAGTTGCTGATACTATCAATGCCGATAACCCCTTCATAATCCCCAGCTTATGGAAGGTCATGTCTTTCGTCGCGACACCACCAAACCCCAAGCAATCAACCCATAATCATCATCAACCAACGCACTATAGCATAAAATTAATTACTCACAATATTAGTAGCTCGAATCCATAACCACATGGATTAATCAGCTGCTTGCTTCAGTAGAGAAACGTAACCGGTGCAATTTAGACGAGTCATGAATCTGCATAAGATGCGTGAAGAACACAAAGCAAAAGTGTAGCCATAAGATGATCCCGGCCAGCACACCAAAACATGACACAAATAGAAAAACTAAACGCAACTAGTTTAGTAGTCTATTATAGCCAAAAGAAAGCTAGTTTGGTTGCTTTCATAGGCGTACTCATTGTCTTGTTCGGCGTGCCGCTATCTATGGACTTTTTTGCACTCCTTTTCGTCATTGATCCCTAACTAAATCATCACTGTTGGGATCCCTAACTGAATCATCACTCCACGGATGGTAAGATTGATATATGTTCATCTGATTAATGCAAGGCTTCAAATATACTTGGGATTATAACAAATAATCCAAGTTTTCCCTTTTAAAGAGATGGTTCCTAAATCTCATAATGTTGAGTAATTAGACAATTTCCAGATTAAATTCTGAATATAAATCATGAACAGCATCATAGAAACTAGCATGTATTTCTCTACCATACTAGACAGCACGCACAACATGGCCATCTTGTGAAACATGATTAATCACGAGATTAGGACAGATCGAACGTACTGAGCAGAAGAAGATGCAAATGCCGTGGCTGATGCAGTCACGACGTTGACGTTGATGACGTTATTGTCGATACGTCGCAGGAGCCGTTCACTGCGACGCCTAGCATCAAGAACAAGAAGACGACCCGTGGTGAAGATCTTGAGCAGTCGCGCGAAGCGCTTCCCAAAAACCTTATTCGCCCTCACCCGGTGCAGGATCTCGAAGGCGAAGGGTTCTGGAGACCTCCTCTCCTGATCGCAGGTGCACGCCGGCGCTCGGAATGGAGAAGGCTACGGTGGTAGCGCAACAGCGAGAGGTGGCAAAACTCTAACTCCTCTCAAGCCTCAAGCACACTTTTGGTGGTGGCCTATAGGTGGTTTATATAGAGAGCCACAGGTGTTCCTCCCCTTCCACTAGCAATATGGGACTAAAGGGTTCCACCATCCTCATGCTCCTACATGGGCCTTTGAGATTTCCTTTGGAATTAGTTGGCCTTTACATGAGCCAAGCCCACACTATATTCCAACAATCCCCCACCAGATCTCAAATGCCCATTTAGAGATTTTCCAATACTCACTACTGTTTGATATACCAGCGTTTCAGCAGAGACTGTTAAGTTGAACTTCTGCCTAGAGCTCCAAGCTACACCCATTCACAACTTGAACAATGGACTACGCCTTGAATTGCAAGTTTTGTGTGGACAGGTTTCACTCAAAGTCATAATTGATAGCTGGCTGCCAGTAGCCCCCTCCACGGGTGGAGCATATGCGTCGTACTCCATGGTCTCTTCATAAGCTTACTAGAGATCACCCCAGTCTCATAGACTGCGACGTTAGACAGTCGGGCTAATATAGGTGTGTTCTTTCAAGAATCTGTAGGACAACATCTTCGCTAGTTAAAGCCAACAGAAACACATTAAGGCATATCTCCATCCTGCCTTACAGCCTTTTGAGAGTATAGCATCTTCACTTAGAGAGGGCAATAGATTACTCTCCTCAGTTCGCCAATTGCTTATTTTACCCAGGACCTAATTCACAGGATCTCCGATCACAAAGGCTGGGTTACCACAATGGCAACTTATATGGGTCTCATACCCATCTCCCTAGATGCACCTTCTATCACATTCCGTGATAGTCCCTTTGTAAAGGGATCTGCCAGGTTTTTATCTGTTTGAATATAAGTCACACTTATTGCTCCAGAGTTTCTCAATTTCCTGATAGACTTCAATCGTATTTTAACGTGTCTTGATGACTTCGCATTATCCTTCGCACTGTTCACTTTAGCAATCACAGATTGATTATCACAGTTCATAAGGATTGCCGGTATTAGTTTTTCAACCACCGGCAAGTCCATCAAGAGCTCAAGCTGCCAATCTGCCTCTACAGTGGCTGTATCTAAAGCAGTGAGCTCTGCCTCCATGGTTGACCTTGTCAAAATGGTCTATTTGGAAGACCTCCATGACACTGCACCACCACCAATGGTAAATACATATCCACTGGTAGCATAGAGCTCATCAACATCAGAAATCCAGTTCGAGTCACTATATCCCTCAAGCACTGCAAGGTGCCCTGAATAGTGAATCCCATAACTCGTAGTACCTTTCAAATAGCGCATTACCCTTTCAAGTGCATGCCAATGATCAGAACCTGGGTTTGACATGAACCTACTCAATTTGCTCACAGCAAATGATATATCAGGTCTTGTTGCACCAGCAAGATACATGAGTGAACCGATAATGTGAGAATATCTTAATTGGTTTAAGCCAATTTTCTTATTCTTTCTCAGTGTCACACTGGGATCATAAGGAGTGAGAGAGGGCTTGCTGTCCATAAAGCCAAACCGGCTCAAGACCTTCTCCACATAGTGGGATTGCGAAAGAGTAATCCCACTCTCATCCTTAATAAGCTTGATGTTCATAATTACATCAGCTTCTCCCAGATCTTTCATATCAAATTTCTCTGATAGGAAAGACTTGACCTCATTGATCACATCAATATTTGTGCCAAATATCAGTATATCGTCCACATAAAGGCACAATATAACTCCTTCACCCTCACCATAGCGATAGTATACACATCTATCAGCCTCATTAATGGCAAAGCTCGCAGAAGTCAAGGTGGTATCAAACTTCTCATGCCATTGCTTAGGTGCTTGTTTCAAGCCATACAAAGATTTCAATAATTTGCACACCTTGCTCTCTTGACCCTTTACTACAAACCCATCAGGCTGTTCCATGTAAATTTCCTCATCTAACTCTCCATTAAGGAAAGTTGTCTTCACGTCCATCTGATGAATGAGAAGACCATACGAGGCAGCCAGGGAAAGTAATACTCTAATGGTGGTCATTCTAGAAACAGGTGAATAAGTATCAAAGAAATCTTCGCCTTCCTTTTGGGTGTAACCCTTAGCCACAAGCCGAGCCTTGTACTTCTCAATAGTACCATCAGGCCTAAGCTTCTTCTTGAACACCCACTTACAACCCACAGGTTTACAACCATAGGGCCATTCAGTTACCTCCCAAGTCCCATTGGCGAGAATCGAGTCCATCTCATTCTGGACAGCTTCTTTCCAATTGTCTGCATCTGGAGATGCATATGCCTCTACAATGGACGTGGGAGTGTCATCCACGAGGTACACAATGAAATCATCACCAAAGGATTTCTAAATCCACTGTCTCTTGCTCTTTCTAAGAGCTTCATTGTCATCCGCCTCTAGGACTTTCTAAGGTGGTTGCTCAGAAGACTCAATAGGTATAACAGTTTCAGGAATTATCTCAGAAGAAAATCTAGAAGTGCTATGCATATCTTTCATGGGAAAAATATTCTCAAAAAATATAGCATCGCGAGACTCCATAATAGTATCAACATACATATCAAGCACATCAGATTTAACTACTAAAAATCTATAGGCGATGCTCCGCTAAGCATATCCCAGAAAGACACAATCCACTGTCTTAGGCCCGAGCTTACGCTTTTTGTTAATCGGTACATTGACTTTCACCAAGCATCCCCACGTGCATAAGTAAGAAAGTGATGGTTTTCTCCCAATCCACTTCTCATAAGGGTTCTTCTCCATGTTTTTGTTACGAACTCTATTCAGGACATGACATGAAGTCAACATAGTTTCCCCCCACCATGCCTTAGATAAACCAGCCGTGTCTAACATGGCGTTCACCAAGTCATTCAGCGTGCGATTTTTCCTCTCGGCAATCTCGTTTGATTCGGGTGAGTAGGGAGGTGTCCTCTCATGAATAATACCATGTTCCGCACAGAAATCATCAAAGATTTTGGAAAATATTCTCCACCATGATCCGACCTAAGGCGTTTGATCTTTCTCTCCAGTTGATTTTCAACTTCAGGTTTATAGATTTTGAAGTAGTGTAGCGTCTCGTCTTTAGCTTTCAACAAGTAAACATAGCAAAATCTAGTTGCATCATCAATCAATGTCATGAAATATCTCTTTCCACCCTTTGTCAACACACCATTCATCTCGCATAGATCAGAATGTATGTGTTCTAGAGGTGCCAAGTTCCTCTCCTCAACCGCCTTGTGAGGCTTTCGAGGTTGCTTTGATTGCACACAACTATGGCACTTAGAACCTTTCGTAATAGTGAAATTCGGAATTAAATTCATGCTGGAAAGCCGATTCATAAGACCAAAGTTAATGTGGCATAAACGAAAGTGCCAAATACTCGCATCATCATTAACACTCCCACAAATGTGGTTCACAGACTTATTACTGAAATCTGAAAGGGAAAAGCGGAACCAGCCTCCACACTCATAGCCTTTACTAATAAATAGTCCATGCCTCGACACAACTACTTTATTGGACTCTAACACTACCTTAAACCCATCTTTGCATAGAAGGGAGCCACTAACGAGATTCTTGCTTATAGAAGGGACACTGCACATTCTTTAGCTGCACGATCTTTCCCGAAATAAACTTCAGATCCACTGTGCTAGAGCCATGAACAAAAGCATGTGACCCATTCCCCATTAGGACGGAGGAATCCCGAGCGACCCGATAAGAAGAGAACATATTAATGTCAGAACACACATGAACGTTAGCACCCGTATCAATCCACCAACTGGAAGACTGAAATACTGTGAACACAAAAGGTAAATTACCATACCCTACGTCTCCAGTGTTGCTAGCGGTCACCGTGTTGACAGCCTTGGATGCATGTCCATTGTTGGCCTTTTTCCCTCGACAGTCTGCCCGATCTAGGCATTCCTTGGAAAAATGCCCGACTTCACCACATGCGAAGTAGGGCATCTCAGCCTTGTTCATCTTCTTCTTCTTGAAGTCGGTAGTCTTATTAGGCTTGTTCTTCCCTTTGTTCTTGCCGTAGTTCTTCTGAACCATATTGACGTTGGACTGGCCCTCGGCTCCACTACCACTGAAGTCCTTAGCCCGAGCCTTCTCTTCAACATCAAGGGACGCTATCAGATTTTCGACTGATATCTTTGTCCTCTTATGTTTTAGAGTATTGCCGAAACTCCTCCACGAGGGAGGCAGTTTTGCAATGATGCACCCGGCCACAAAAGGATCAGGTAAGACACATTCCAGGAGTTTGAGTTCCTTGACAATGCACTGTATCTCATGGGCTTGCTCTACAACAAAGCGATTATCAGCCATCTTATAGTCATGAAAGTTTTCCATGACATACAGTTCACTACCCGCATCCGATGCACCGAACTTGGCGTTCAGTGTATCCCACAGCACCTTCGCATCTGTTATATGCATGTACACATCACACAGACGGTCGGCAAGAACGCTAAGAATGCACCACGAAGATAGTATTGGCATCCGTGAAACTTTTCTGCTGCTTAGCAGAGAGGTCACCTTCAGGCTTGCCTTTACTAACCCAGAATACATTCATAGCCGTAAGCCAGAGCGTGACCTTGACTTGCCACCTCTTAAAGTGCACACTAGAGAATTTAATCTCCGGCCTCAGTGCGTCGGCAAAACCAGCTATTGTTAATCCAGGAAGTTGTCTACAATAAGGTTTTTGGATTGTTGAGTAATTAGACAATTTTCAGATTAAATTTCGAATATAAATCATGAACAGCATCATAGAAACTAGCATGTATTTCTCTACCATACTAGACAGCACGCACAACATGACCATCTTGTTAAACATGATTAACCACAACGTTGACGTTGACGACGTTATTGCCGGTACGTCGCAGGAGTCGTTCACTGCGACGCCTAGCATCAAGAACAGGAAGATGACCCGTGGTGAAGATCTTGAGTAGTTGCGCGAAGCGCTTCCCAAAAACCTTATTCGCCCTCTCCCAGTGCAGGATCTCGAAGGCAAAGGGTTCCGGAGACCTGCTCTCCCGATCGCAGGTGCACGCCAACGCTCGGAATGGAGAAGGCTACGGTGGTAGCACAACAGCGAGAGGTGGCAAAACTCTAACTCCTCTCAAACCTCAAGCACACTCCTGGTGGTGACCTATAGGTGGTTTATATAGAGAGCCACAGGTGTTTCTCCCCTTCCACTAGCAATATGGGACTAAAGGGTTCCACCATCCTCATGCTCCTACATGGGCCTTTAAGATTTCCTTTGAAATTAGTTGGCCTTTACATGAGCCAAGCCCACTATATTCCAACACATAATGTATATGGTTTTTTCAACAACACGCTGGTGGTCACAAAAAATACGTTGGATCAGATCTCACGTAGGAAAACTGAGGGTGTGAAAGGGAACTCGCCATTCATCCTGCACAGCATAGTGCACAAACATATGCATTCAGGTGCACACAGGCGAGTGCATGATTTTAGTATTTAATGATATGATGTATTGCATGCCAACGAGAAACTAGCTAGCACGCATAATTCGGATTCCATGACTAAACAATAGGTCGCCCTAGGAGATGTCGGGCTACTTTACGAGTTTAGAGGTAGGAACGTTGGAGGAACTAATTAAATTAGCCGAAAGAGCTCCCCGGGAATGGGGCAAACTGTTCAACTTAATTCCCTACAGGGTGCTGAGAGTACGGTAGACCTAACCTCTAGCTTTAACAAAATTCCAAAGCTAACAATTGCTATCAACAATATTCCCTTTGGTAAGAGCTGGTCATGTACAAAAGCCAAAGAGTCCCCTGTCTCCCTTATCATACTAGATTGTCATTATTCTCTTTTTGTAGGTTCTAGAATTGATGGGGTTCGAAAAAGAAGCTAGCGGTGTATAGTTTTACATGTGATCTTTTCATAGTTTGACTACTAAAATCTCAACAAAAGAAAAACACTACTGTAACCAAGAAAAACAACAAATGGGGCGCCTTGTGCTTCGGCACCCTGATTTTAAATCCGTGAATTCAAGTCAAATTTATATATATTTTTTAAAAATTTCAGTTTTAAATATATACCTATTTATAACAATTCAAATGAAATACATACCTTTGCAAAAATATACTTGAATTCAAAGATTTTAAACGAATTTAGATCACATGCTTCGTTGATTTATATATAAAATCAGCACATACCTACAATCAAACTATTATCAAAAAATAAAACTCTAATTTGAATTTTAGTTAAAACTTGTTTGAACTAGTTATTAAACTGGTTAAACTTAACATCATAAAAAATTCAAAAAATTCCGCATATATTACATAGGAAAATGGTTCCATACTCCTGGGAGTACGTACTCCCACTCTCAATATACCGCTTAAATGATGTTATTATACCTCTTTATCCTTTTGAGTATACTCTAATACTGATTATAAGATACTCCAAAGTGAGTTCTACGAAAAATTTCATCAAAGTCCACCCTTTATAGCATAATTTGTTTATATACTATTTTTACATATGGAAAAGGGTATATAGAAAAAAAAATAAAGGGTTCACATGAAATTATTGAAGTATACTGAAAGTGATAAGGGAGTATAACACATTAGTTTAAGTGGTATACTGGAGGTGAGAGTACGTACTCCCAGGAGTACGAAAAAGGCTTCACACACACACACACACACACACACACACACTAGAATACTATCGATAGCAAAGTGAACTTGTACTACTCACGTTCTAAGCCGTTCGATCGCACAACGTATGATCCAGATGAATCAAGGTGGAAGGATGTATTTGCGAAAGAGGAATCAATGTGGGGGTTTTGTGTAAAATGGTTTAAGTGGCCTTCCACCTTGATTCATCTGGACCATACGTTGTGCGATCGGATGGCTTAGAACGTGGGTAGTACAAGTTCACTTTGCTATCGATAGTATTCTGGCCATCCTCTATATATATATATATACTAGTAAGATGCCCGTGCATTGCAACGGAATTTTAAAAGAGAATAATACATAATTATAATGCAGGATCCTAAACCATACAATAAATCAATTTTCTGTAACACACATATCAAGCAAAACAAATCTTTGTAAGCTAGTAAATAAATCAAATCATCTATATTGAGTTGTCCTGCAGATTTACAACTATAGGTTAGCAAGGCACTGGGCCTTGGGCCCCTACTGTTCTGACCCAAGACTTGGCAGACTCACCATCACCACTAACTCATTCTTATAATGGTTAAGATATATATATATATATATATATATATAGCCTCTTTTCTACTCCCGGGAGTAATTACTCCCTATGCCGTATCTCACAACGTAGGGAGTATCTCGCGCAACGGAGGGTATGTACGTGTAATATATAAGTATATAAGATCATCTAGGTGGTATTTACATTTTTCAGAGGTGGTATGTACACTTTTTAGACATACTCCTTTTTATGTGTGATTATATGAAGGTATTTGCAAAATAGACTAAAAACAATGTACTCCCTTGCAATTTTTTCATATGGATCTCATTGGAATATCTTATAATTAGTATATGAGTGTATCCAAAGTGATAAAGGAGTATTTCAAGTACGTTTGGGTGGTATTTCAAAGGTGGGAATAATTACTCCCGGGAGTACGAAGTATTTTTCATATATATATATATATATATATATATATATATATATATATATCTATATATATATATATATATATATATATATGGCAACATATCCAGTGAAAACCCTCCTTACCGTGAAAACTTCGTGAAACCCACGTATAAAAGTTTTGAAAAATTCTCAAAAAATTATCATACGTAGGGGAGATGAGGTTCTACAACCCTGTAAAATTTGAAGACCAAACTCAATTGCATTTGAAAGATATGAAAAAGACAAATTGCAAAATGAATAGTGCTAAATAGTGAAAAGTTACTATTCATATTGAATTTGTCTTTTTCATATCTTTCAAATGCAATTGAGTTTGGTCTTCAAATTTCACAGGGTTGTAGAACCTCATCTCCTCTACGTATGGTAATTTTTTGAGAATTTTTCAAAACTTTTACACGTGGGTTTCACAGAGTTTTCACGGTAAAGGGGGTTTGCACTAGATATCTCCCCTATATATATATATATATATATATATATATATATATATATATATATATACACTCACTACAATCTATCATGACAAACAATACCAGTGTTCAGCTGTTCAATGAGACCCTGTTTCAACACGAGAAAGACTTAACCTTGTCAAATTCATAAACAAGTGAAATTGTTGCGTGTACATGTTTACCGCAGCCACCCCTCCAAAACCGTCGTATTACACTCCTTTGAATGTACCTACTGAGACGGTAGTATGCAGCTCTCATCTACCTCTCAGAAAAAGGTGATGCACATATCTCATCTACTGAGATGGTAGTATCCTCCAGGCTAAATATTCTCCCTAGCTCCTCCTACCTAGTGGGAACAAAACTAGTGCAACGCTGTTTCCTCATTAGTCCCTTTGATTTTTTTTTTCAAGATTTATCATGATATTCCCTCTTATCACAAAATAATTTTTATTTTAGACATAGGTGCAATCAAATTTTTAAAATTTTGATTGTCAATATCTTTTAAAATATTTAAATTGTTGTAACATCCCAAACTACCCACAAATTATTTTTGAGTTGCCAAAATATTCTCCTGCATTTACCATCAAATTTCAGGATTTTCTGCATTAAAGAAAATGCTTTTTACATTTTCTAGCTATTGTTTCTGAATTTTGAATATTAATTCAAAACTGCATTGTAACATCTCAAAATTTGTCCATAAATTAAGTATTGAGTAGCCAAATTATTCATCTGTATTTTTTATGGGTTTTCATATTTTTTGTAATTTTTGGCATTAAAAAATAAGTTTTTCATTTCCAAGCTGTTATTTCTAATTTTTAAACTTTAACTTTGAGATAGCACAAAGTATGGAATTACTTTATTTAAGTTTTAAATAGTTTGGAGAGCCTCTCCAAAATGCTTCATCAATGTTTGAGCTAAGTTGCTATTTTCTAACAATCTAATACTAAACTTATCATTAAAAACAGACACACTAAAGAAATTATAAGAAAAACATAGGACTAGTAAAATTCAGGTAATTTTACAAAAATATCAGCCCCACCTCAACAATTCCCACACAAATTTTCGTAAACTATAGAATTAGTTTAGTATTTCTAAAAATTCTAGAGTTGTCTAGGTGCAATTAAAAGCATATTTAAAAAGCGCTTTAAAATCCAAAAGGGAAAGCGTCCAACTTAAAAACCATCTTTTCAAGTGGAAAAATGTATTCAGGCCAAAGACGCCTTCCCCACAGCATCTCTCTCAGCTCCCTCTCACTCTCTAACTTGCCAGGCCTGAGCATATCTCTCCCCTGCCTCACGCCTTTCGCGCTCGACGCCATTGCAGTCCCGCCAACTCACGCACCTAAGCTCTAAGCACTCATAGTCCGATCGCTTCATTGCCACTCCTCGCCAGCCCTTGCCATGAGCATAATCCTTGTAGCCTCGTGCCATCCATGCTGCGACAACAATAGAAACCCAAGCCTCGCCCCCATCGCATCTACCAAGCCTCTGCCCACACTGCTTCGCCGCCTGCATCAGCTCCCTCGGTGGTCACTACCGCCATTAACTCTCTGCATGCACAACAAAACCACTAAAAAACTGACGATCACGCATGGCCGTTGTCATTTCTTCTTGGCCACGGTACCATGCTCACAGGTCTGAGCCAAAGGCCTCACTGATATGCCTATTTAAGGAGCTCCATCGGTCTTCCCTAAACACTGTGCTGCTCCTATCCTTCCTCCTCCCATAAGCCAACACCATTGTCCTCCAGCAAGCTACATTGCTGTTGCGAGCCAAGAAATCAAGCAAAACTCAAAACTTTTTTCTTGGTGAGTTTCAACCAAATTCGTTTGAGTTAGAATTACCTTAGCATGCCCTGACCTTGTCCCCTCCCTCTTAGTAGCTTTGCCTTGCCGCCATAGTCACCTTCTTCCACAGCCACAGTCACCATCACCAATCCTCCTCGGTGATTTTACACCGCCACCAACCCCCAAAATGGAGCCCCCTTGCTCCCCTAGTGATTTCTCCTCCACAATATTGCACCATCACTCCCATACTTCTTCCTCCATTGATCATCATGGCTTCCACCGTAGAGCTTTACTGCTAGCCTTGTTCGGCCACCTTCAACCATGACCAATCACTTTCCAAACATTCCTACCACCTACTCTTGCTATCCCAAGCCTTGCCGCCACAAAATTCATCGCCAACAGCTTCACCCAAGCCACCGCTCTATTTTGAGTCGCTGAAAAGCAGGCCTCGCTTGTCAAGCGCTCACATCCCTCTGCCCCATCTCTCTTAGTAACTAACAAATTGGCCCCACACGTTAGTTTTCCTTTTCAAAACTGAATTAAAAAACTCACTAACATGCAGGCGCTAGGTGAAAATAATAACATATTTTGTAATTTTAACCGGTATTTAGTTGTCAGTCGCCTACATGTAGACCCCACTTATCAGTTATTTTGAAAAATAATTAAAACACTGCCAAGTGGACCCACCTGCCAGCCTTTATAATATTGAGCTTAAAACCCTAAAATGAGAAATATGCTTTCAATTAAGTAGATAATATGCCTTCTCTATTGAGAGGCGTAATCTCTGAAAATACGTCATCGACGTCAACCCTCTTTTCTATTTTATAGAAATTTCAGTCGATTTAAAGTCAAATGCTCATAACTTCTGCAAATAATCTCCAAATTGAGTGAAACCAGATTCTAACATTTTTTAAAATCATGATCATTATGTTTCTGCAAAAAAAAATTGAATTTGGACTCTATTTGTATTAGTTTGGCTCTTATTATCGCTTTATGGTGCATTGCGTGTAGACACCGACATTTCAAAAACCCTCCTCGTCGATCTAGAACAAGTTCAATAATTCAACAAGCAAGGCAAGCATCTACTTTGACCATGTTGATCTTATTATCTCACTTAATTTAATGTTGACTAACAAATTTATATTTGCAAGCATGTACTTTTAGTAAATTGACTATACTATGGGCATCTGTAGATATTCCTACTTATTGCATGGAACTTCTTTGATAAATACACAAAATTTAGCATTGAAATATATAAGGTAAGGTTTAGGTAATAACTAAGGTCAACTATGGGTATATTCGATTAAATGTACTATTGTTTAGCCATACCTTAGAGTTTGGGAGAACAAATGGTTGGATACATCATTTGTTTGGGAATGGAGACATATTGAGAAGTATCTCTGTTATTTTGGTGTGAAAATAAAAAATAAAAACTAAGTTTTGATATGGGTGAGTTATTTATATAGTCTATAAAGTGCATGGACTTGCACATAGTATAGGGAGAGTTCTCGTCGGGGTCGATTAAGGACCGAACTTAGTGTTGTGCAAACCAGGACATTTGTGCAACCACAAGTGCTATTATAGTGTGGCTTTAACCTATTAAGTTATCTATGACTAGCTTTGCACATTAGAAGGCTGGATTGTAGTATGGGCATTCTGGGTAGATTTGCTCACAGGGATGACCTCACCGAGGTGTTGGGAATGACGATTGCTGATATAACAGTATATGTCTTGCTATGGGGGAAATAGTTGTGATAAGGTGTAAACTATCATTGGTATTATGTGTATATGTTTTGTTTCTGCCGCCATAGCGAGGGCCAAACATCATTGGATTGGTGCAAAGTTAGGTCAAGGTGATATAAAGGTTTTATCATGATCTATTTGCTACATAGCAAAGGAAGTATGTGAATAGATTGGCAATAAGAGTTGGTCATGACTTATTGTGACACCACGGAGTGTCGTAACCTTATAAAATGTGAATGTTGAGGTTAAAACCATTATGAAGTGTGAAATTAAGGTTAAAACCATATGGTATGAGGTTTATTTACGTTTCCGGGTCGTTACCAGGGATTTGGGCCTTTCCGGGGGAGTTTGGGCCTAAGAGAGGGGGTCGTGGGCTTTGGTGGGATGGAGTTTGAGTCCAATTGAGGGGAGGAGGGCCTCCACTAGCCCCTTATTGCGCCCCACCCTGTCCCTTGCGCCCCCACACACCCCCTTGCGCCCTCTCCCCTAGCCCTAGCCGCCCCTTGCTCCTCCCTTGCTGCCGTGCGCCCCCCATTGCTCCTCACCTCTCCACCACCTCTCCTCCACCCCTTGTTACCCTAGGGTAGCCTCTCCACCCCAGCACCTCGAAGATCCATCCGTTGGAGCGCTCCGCGACGAGGAGATCCGGCGGGATTGGAGCGAGGAAGGAGATAGCGCGAACCGGGAGGAGATCTATTGGGTTTTCGTGCGTCGGGCGAAGGTATGGCCATGGGACTCCTTGGGGTTGGCCTAGGTACTGTTCTTAGGGTCATTATCATGTTTTTAGATCAATTGGTGGTGCTGGAATTGAGTAGATTAGATTAGATCTAGAAGTTGCTACGTTCTCTGTTTTGGACAGCATGAGCAGTCGACCTAGGGTTTTGTTTTTCGCCAATTTAGAGTCCGAATTTGGTCGTACGACTGTTGAAGAAGTTGTAGATAATTTCAATATCTTTCCGTGGATATGAAGAACGTCCAATTCCGATCAGACGTTTGAAAGTTATGGCTGTTTTACCGATCATGTTAAAATCTGTGACGTGATTGGAATAGATCACGGTATTCTATAGATTAAACCACTTTAGAGTCCGAATCAGTCTTTCCATATACTTAGAAAAAGTTAGGAAATTTCCTAAGCTACGCGAGGATGTACTCGTTTAATTGATTCGGAGTCCCAGAACCCAAGTTATGCCTTTTGGAAGGCTGCTGTCCCGACGGGACATAACCTCTGTTTTTGGGTTTTGCGAGTAGTTGGCAATGTCGGGGTAGATGAGGGTTTGCGTACTGTTTTGTGGACATGATTGTGAGTATGTGGTACCTATGTGTAGGTGGTGTGACACCGGGAGTGCCTTCTACTTCTCGCCAATCCGTTGCCCGTGGTTGAGGCAAGTGTATTGTAACGGATAGCGGTTTGTAGGTTGCTTGTTGAGACTAGATGAAATTGATTATATGATATGATCACTTGCCATGCTTTAATGATTGCCAATGATATGATGAGTATGCTTATTATGTTATGATGCCATGTGTTAATGTACAAGTTAATTATGATGTTGGCATATTTGCATACATGGCATGTTACATGGCCTGGGCGGTGAGAAAGTCATAACTAGTCCGGGGAAGGTCGGTGAGAAAGTTATGACTATTCCGGAGAGCCAATGAGTAAGTCCTACATCGTGATTCCATTCACTGCGGTGAACGAAAGCGAGGAGTAGGCACCCTCCATCTTCGGGATGGAAGGGGGGAGAGGGTACACACCGACGGGTGTGTACTCAACCATACCGGTATGAGTTTCCAAGGAGATATGAGCATCGCATCGCATTGCATACATAATGATGATGATAATGATTTGTGATCATGAATGAGATGATATACATGATGTGAGTTGTTGTAGCCATGTAATTGTTTATGTTTGTACCATTGCAATATACTTGCTGAGTGATGAACTCACGCTTCTGTTTATGTTGTTTGTTTTAGGTGCCATGACACCGGCATGTGGGAAGCGGAAATAGCTACACATCTTCACGTAGTCCAACCACATTTACTATTGTTTAGTCAAGTTCATAATAAGTGCCATGAACTAGGTGTTTGGAATAACTTTTGTGTGCTTGTGATCCTTATTTGCTTAGCCATTGTTTATGGAGTGGTTGGCTTTAGTATTATTGTCTTATGTTGATGCTATATTCGTTTATATTGCTGTTTTAGATGCCCTATGTTTTGCTATGAACTGTCTTGTTATTGCTATCGCTTCAATTCATGTTAAAACAAAGGAGATGCTGCCGAAATTTCGGTTTTTAGCATGTGCGTCTTTGCTGTAATTTATGTTTAATTGTGGTATTTAGATGTTGTTTAGTCTATGTTTGGTAGCATTCGGGCACACTAGATGCCGGAGTGTTACACTTATGGGCAAAGCTGTACACTTCTATAGCCATGTGTCAGCCTTTCCTTAGTAGCCTTCTCCTTCAAGCTTTCCTCATGCGAAAATGCCAAGGCGTAAAGCCGTTTTCTATCCACACCCCTCTCCTCTTCACTGATAGCCTGTGTCGGGACCCAAATATGTAAATCTGGACCCTCTGTATATTTTGTACTAGTCCAGGATCACGCTAGTGCACACAGTCTCAACATAGATGAATATCACAATCATACATGGCGAAAATATAATAAAACACTCAATTATTGAATATAAAATTGTTGAATGACCATAAGGTCAACTTTACACTTATGAGGCCTTGATGGCTTCAACTTAAAATAAATAAACAACAGTAGAACAAAGAATGTCGGTGAATCCCATCAACATGCCACAGGCATCTGACAAGGTTCAATTCTTAGATATTTTCCTTTTCGTGAAACTTCTCCTCTAACGCAAATGTAGACTTCTCTTCAAATGGTGATTTGTTTGTTGCAAGGGGGTGAGTACATAAGCACTCAACAAGTTGTGCACATAATACAAGTCTATTAACTATATGCAATGTTTATTCTAAATAAATCGCTGAATTGGTTATTTTGCAATAAAGTAGCATTTACAGATAAATAACATAATTAGATTGAAAAGCAGTAAAATAAATAATAAAAATAGTAAATTTCTCAGTTGTTTCTCGAATAAACTGACTCACAACCTTAATTCAAGTTACATACTTCCATGGGCACACTTCCTCCAATCCCAAGTTTTTTTTATCAAAAACTAACCCTTGATTGTAGTTCCCGAATATTGTCCAATACCGCAAGCACGGCTATTTGAATAGATTTTACACACTCTGCAAAGGTTTTACCTTTACCCATAAGACATGATCATCTCATATTGCCACGCGTGAATACACTTCTTTAGGTGTGCGGCGAAGAGATCTTGACAAAACCTTTCGGAAACTTCATCCAAACATAAGACCCTCTCCAATAGGCCCAACCCATTATTCCTTTTCTCACCACCTGAGCAGAAGAATAGGATAGACGTATCATTGGGTTGATTCCAAGCACCTACACAGACATCCTCCCCAACCACACTTCGTGTAGTTCACCCTGAGGTATCATATGCCAAGACTCGGTAACTTACTTAGTTAGGTCTGTCCTATTTCAGACATGTAGTTGTATGTTTGTCCCAGTTCAAAGGCTTGCAAGGTTAAGTCCTTAAATAACCGAGGCAAGACTTCCATCACATCTCTCTTACAAAACCATCTCACCATCAAACATATATCATGTTACCATATCAAATCAATGCCACACTGGCCCACCATAGCTCACAACTCTTGCCAAATGCCTTAGTTTAAATCATTTTACCACCCTAGTTGATTATTGTGCAACACATGCCATCAACAAGTCAACATCGTTTCGTTACAGGTCACTGCAACTCATTCATCATTGTGTGACAACACCTGACACACCTTTACACAACACATGTTCCATATTCCATTAATCAACATTGGTTTTGATGTTCCAAAGACATGAGTTTAACGTGGCATGCTTAAGCAACTACACATGGTCTAACCAATCCACGTTGGTAATTAATATCTACCAACTAGTTGTGAACCATTCTAGGGTGATAAATGAATCATGGTATACAAGTAACAGGGTGGACATAAGTTCAATTAGGTTGAATAGCTAATCCCAATTTAATTAAAACAGTTACATTTGAATTAGCATGCAACAGTTTAAAATAATATCACTTTTGAAAACTGGGTTTTAATTAAAGCACAACTTGCCTTAGAATCACCCTTCCTCCTGCTTTGAACCTTGATTTTGAGTTGAGTCCTCGCTCTCGAACACTGCTGACACTTCAACGTCAATGCGTAACAAAAATAAATATAAATAAATACCAATAACAGAGAGCAAACAAATTCCAAAAATTAAATAAAATTCATCATTAAATAGAGCTTAATTTTACAAATTTTTAGAGACTGGAATCACCTCAATTAGAGTTCGTATGAGGGAGAATGGACTTTCTAAATTTGAAAATAAAAGAAAATAATAAAACCCAGTTAATACAAATTGTTTTTGTATTGAAAAATCTATTTATGCGCAATGATGACATCACAGCTAAATTGAATTTTAGTCAAATTAATTTCCTAAAGGAAATTCCTAATTATGAAGTCAGCTGACATCATGGCTATTTAAATTTTTGGCTGAATTAAAAATTCTGAAGAAAAACCTCCCGTAGAGACTGACGTGCGAGCCCCATACGTCAGCCCTTCCGACGTCATGGTGACATCATCACGCCACGCGGTGAGACACAAGTTAGGCCATGTTGGCTGGTGGTGGCTCACGACCCTAGGGTCGTCGATGGTGACCATGGGTGGCATCCACGGGTAGAGCTCGTCTTTGCAATCACAGTGATGCTTTCACCTTCTTCTCCAGTGCATGGAATCGATGGTGGCAACATGTACTGCTTCTCTAGTGGTGTTGGTCTCCTTGGTGCGATGGTACTCTGGTGATTCTCCAACAAAATCGAGGTAGGCACAAGAAGAATAGGTTACAAAGAAGATGATGGCATCGATTCTGAGCCCTAGCTCACACGAACGGCAGTGAATTGACGGATTCCTCTTCTCGATGACACACAGCAAAAGCTTCAAAGTTTGGTGAACAGTCAATCGATCTAGACAAATTAACTCGGGGCTTTGGATACTTGAGTTCTGGTGATTCGGAAGTGTGCATTTATTGTGTGAAGAGTCCATGCCCCAGTCGACTTGGAGCATGATCCATGGCATATATGATTGAGCAAGCAGAGTCTAGGTTGGAGACGTATTGGAGACAACAACCCTAGTGCTGACACGTGGTGACATCCGATGGCTCACGTTTATTGGCTACACGGACATTTTCCCACCGCCCGATTGTGAATCAACGATGCGATCAAATTTCTCTAGAGAATGGGCCGAGCGGCAGTTTGGGCCGCACAGTTACGGGCTGACTTGAGCTGGGCCACTAAGTACTTCAACCCAACACTATAGAATACAAATTTTCCAGGGTTTTTGATTTAAAATAATTTTGATAATTAAAATAACTTGAATAAGGCAATAAAAATATCAGGAAAAGTCTAAAAAATTCCCAAAAATACTTCGAGACATTTTGAACTCAAGTAAAATATTTTTGGCAAAACTTTATTTAAACTTTATCAATATTTAAATAGTTTGCATAAAAGGCCACAATAAATAATAATAAATAAATATGATTAAATTCTTAAAAATCCAAAAAATACTGAGAATTAAAAAAATGCATAAATAACAATAATAAAATAATTTGATCCAAATTTTAGAAAGTTACAGCCTGGCCCCACCTGCAGACCTTCTTCTACATGTGTCTCTCGACCATGGCTATGCAAAAGCTTTCCCACATGTTTCGCCTGGTCATGTCGCTCACCTACTTGCTCGCCCTATCCCATCACCTCAAGGACCCTGCCCGATGCCACCGCTGCACAACCTATGAGCTATCACCGTGCACGAGAAATTGGGGCATCGCAAGCTCGGCTAAGAGGAAGACGACAAGGAGAATCACCATTTCTCACCTATATAAGCACTCTTGCCTTGCCATTCTTCTTCACCATACAACGTTGAACTCATTTTGCCCCATTGCAGCGCCTCTCCCTCATTGAGCAGCCCAGAACGCCATCATCATCCTAAGCCCTGGTGCATGCACTCCACCGTGCTCCGCTAAAGCAGCACCCTCTTCTGATGAGCCCTAGCCTTGACACCCTCGTTAGCTTGCACCATTGTCCTTCCTCTTCAAAACCCCTGATTTGATTTCATGTCTCATGTAGTGTTGTCTTCTCTATCTTAGGCCAACACCTTTGCTTGTGCACAACTTCCTCTCCGGTGAGCCTCCGCCTTGAACATGGTCATTTATAGCTTCGCCATTACACCATGAACCCATTGCCATTCTCCATTTTGGCAATCTCCCTCTATGCTTGGCTGTCACCATGAAGCTTGCCACCATTGCTTCTATTCACAGTCGCCCAGTCACGATAGACCACCTCTGTCGCCTCTGACGTTGTCCTAGCGATCGTGATGAGCACCTATCCCCCACGCGCTGCTTAATTGAGCTCAAAGTAGTGATTTCTTAGTAGCCGCTATAACTCTATTCTACGCCACCGCGTTTTATGCCATCAGCAAGTCTCTAACGACCATTGGTCCTCTCGCCCATGGCATTAGCTTCATTCACACCCTAGGTAGCTAACGCGATGACTCGGTTCCCTTGTTTCCATCTCCTATGCCTATTCCTTCATTGACTCAAGAGCTTTCGCTGCTTAACAATGTTGAGTCGCTGCCTCTGTCCACCTCTCCGGTCATAGTCGCTACCCAAAGCTTTGCCATGACTCCCTCCTTCAGTTTCCAACCTCATCCTTGCCTTTCACCATTGCCTCACTGTTAGCAAGCTCGAGAGTGAACTCAGCCGTGGCGCTAGCTCTCTTCCCTGTCCCGTCTCTTTGACAATTGGCCCCACTTATCAGAAGCATAATTAGGATTAAGTTATTTTAATTAATCTAGTTTAAAACACATGAGTCTATAACATGTGAGGCGAATTAGTAATAATGACTTTGTTTGTAATTCAAACCTGTATTTACAAATGAGTCACTAACATATAGACCCTACTTGTGAGTCATTTTTGAAAAATTATAAAATCCTAACATGTAGGTTCCACCTATCAGCCTCACCAAAAGAAAATTCATTTTCATTAATTGAGAAATGCGCTTTCAAATCAGCAGAAAATGCGCCTTTTTTGTTGTAAGATGTAATCTCAGAGAATATGCCTTCGACGTTGCCTCTCTTTTCTTTTTAAGGATTTTCTAGCCAATTTAAATTAAAATGCTTATAACTTTTACATACAAACTCCAAATTGAGTTAAATCAATTTCTAAATATTTCTAAAATCATATTCTTTATTAATCTATGAAAATATTTGAATTTGATCTCTATTTGTATTCATTTGGTTCTTATTCATGCCTCACAATATTGTGCGTGTAGACACCGACATCTCAGAAACACACATCATCGGACCAGAGCAAACCCAAGAATTCAACGAGAAAGGTAAGCATCTCTTGATAATATTGGTCCTAATATTGTACTTAATTTATGTTATTTTTCAAATTTATATAAGAATGCGTGTGCTTTTAGTAAAATGCTTATATTGTGGGAATCGGTAGATAGTCCTACTTGTTGCGTTAAACTTTCTTGATAAATACACAATAGTACTATCGAAATCCATAAGGTACGGTTTGACCATAACTGATGTCAATTTTGGGTGTATTCAAATATACATGTGTATGCTTAGCCATGCTGTAGAATTAAGAAGAACAAATGACTAGTTAAAACATGAGCAGTGCATCTATGATTAATTTCCCTCCCAATACAAGTTGCACAAATCTAGAAGTAAGTGAAGGGATAAGTAATCATCATTTACCCTTCATTCATACTTTAATATTTGTGCAACTTTCAAAAAGAAAAGCATGCAAGCACCAATTTAGCAAAGGGAATGTTGACATTATGGACTAGATGGGCTACTTCTTATATTTTGGTGTAAAATCAAATTTGAAAACTAAGTTTTGATATGGGCGAGTTATTTGTATGATCTGTGATGTGCGAGGGATTAAGACCGAATATAGTGTTATATAATCCAAAATATCCATGCAGCCATAATACTATTGTGGGGTGGCTCTTAACATTCTAAGTTGTCTAGGACTAGTTTTACACATTGAAAGGCTGGAGTAGTATAGGCATTCTAGGTAGGTTTGTTTGAAGGGGAACCTTCACCAAGGTGTTGGTGTTAAAGCTTGCCGATACAATAGTGTATGCTTTGCTATGGGAGGAAATGGTTACGATAGGGAGAAAACTGTCATTGATATCATGTTTATAAGAATTTTGTTTCCGTCGCCATAGCAAGGGTCAAGCATCACCGAGCTGATGCAAAGTTAGGTCTAGGCGATGTAACGGTTTTGTCATGATCTCTTAGTTGCACACCAAAGGGAGCATGTAATGGCCGACAAAATGAGTTGATTATGTCTTGTCAGTAAAGTTGTATGCCTCTAAAGAGTGTAAATCTTTTTGAAATGCTATGCTCACGGTCACGAGAGACTTGGTGCACTGACACTGGTTAAATTTGAATTTTAAGCAAAGGATTGAATTGAAAAAAAGGTGGGTAACCAAATTATGCTAGGTGTATGGCTAAGAACGGATGGTTGCTCATAATCATGGAGGATTGTGATTTGCTCATAATTGTGTTACATACTTCTTATTTATATATTTAGTAACTACTCTTTACAAATTTCATTTAAAATCTACTACTTGTTATTGTTAAGTAAATCTTGTTTTATCAAAATTTGAGAACATGATAGAATAGCCTTTCCTTTGATATAGCCATGCATCTAATTATAATTGTGATACACTACGTTGAGTACAAATGTACTCACCCTTACTTGTTGATACTCAAATGATGGAGAGATTGCCGCCCCCAATGAATCATACTTTACCACAGGCCTCGAGAAAATATGATGACGATCTTTTCTAAGGTTTGATCTAGTCGGTTGCCTGTGGATTTTTAGATTAAGGCATACCGCTGGACCTCAATGTTTAATTTTGGTACTTTTCATTGCTTTTACTTGTACTTATCCTATGTGGCCTAATAGCCTCTTTTGTTGTAAACATTATGTATGTAACCGCTACTTTTTAATATCTATAACATATTGTGTATGGATGTGATTACAATGTTGTAAATGTATGTACTAGTCACTAATCATAGGACTAGTATGGTATACATGTGAGACTCTCGGATATTTAACATCTGGGTGGGGGGTCTTGGCAATTGGATACATAAAAATCATGTGTAGATTACTATTATAATATTATAATTTTATTAGATTTTATAAATATATTATAATATAAATCAATTGTTAAGATTATATTTTGAAGACCATATCATTATCCAAAACGATAGCCGTTGATGACAGGAGGAAGTATCTACTACTATCGCGCGCGCATATGCTAAAGAAAATCCGACAACTGTTTTTTTGTGTTAAACTGATTCGTGATGCTAACTCGTTGCTCACCGAACTGATCGTGTCTTGTGGATTAATGTCATACATGATTGGGGTCTTATTAACTGCATGTTAGATGAATTTATCTGTGAGATTTCTAAATTTTGATTTCGCAACCTTTCGGTCACTGCCTCTCAAGAATAAGGGGATGTTTGGCAGAGCTCCAGTTCCATCAGACTTATGAATCTAATAAAGCTAAGTATTCTTAGCTCCATCAAATCTGTGAAACTAGAGCTGCGGGTATATTAAGAGTGTTTAGATGAATCATCTTGTTTACATTTTAAAATAAAAATATAAAATTAATTAATTTTATTTTAACTTACAATTTTTAAATCGAGATGGAGCTATGATCTGAAGTTCTATCAAACAGAGCCTAATATACTTCAAACAGAGCCTAATATACTTCAAACAGAGCCTAATTGTATCAGCCAGCCCTTGGCATGAGAAAACACGGTGAATGGTGGGTGACCTTGGATCGATGAGAATGATGACTGGGTGGGTTGCCATCACTGATTTCAAATAATTTCGAATGAATGTGTTCGGCCTATTTTGCTTTGCTTACGATTTAGCCGTTTACCTGTTGGACGTTGCGAGGTAGTACTGCCTACTTGTCACTTTTCTTGTCACTTTGACTTTTTGTTGGTAAAAAGGTTTTTAGCAGCGGGTGCATCGGTGTCGGCTAAAATTTCGTAGCGTCTACAGAATTTGGCAGATATTTGATTTGCGATTGCTATAAAAATACGGTGATAAAATGTTTTATAAGCTCCAGAGTTCCTTTTTTGGCGGTCCTCAGCCAATTCGCCGCAGCCAAATCCATGACCAAATTTTATAACTGCACAAATTGGAATTGTCGAGTGGTCAGGAGGAAGCAAAGAACCCCCTAACGTAAACGATGATCCTTATTCTAAATTACATTTTGGGGTGAAAGTAATTTGTCACTTATCAGTAACCGTACATAAATAATTCGTGAATATTTGGTCTTTACAACTGGCATTTACTCTGTCTACAATATTCTTTTCAAGATTTACATACTTTTTGGCTCTTATCTGTACTTTTGCCATTCATTGCAACTAGGGCGTATAATACACTCCTACTTAGGGATGGCAATGGCCCTCAATCTCTGTTTCCGCAGAGAATTCCCCTGTTAAGGGATGGGAACGTAGGAAATCTCTTCCCCACAAGGGCCTTATCAGAAAAAATATTGCTTTCGTCGGGGATCGCAGGGTGGAAGATGTTTCACCATTCCCTATCCCCGATCCCAGTCTCCATTCTTGCGTTATCACTAATAGGTGAGAACAAATGATCAATTCTCAAAAGAAAAAAAAAGGGAAGAACTAGCGATCGGACATCCGATGGGAAGCTTCCCATCGGACGCATCGTCGCAACATTTTTTAACACTTCATGCAACATTTGCAATCACTGTTTGTAACAAGACGCAATAAACATATTGTAGCTACAACATTTCTTTGCAATGTATACAACAAAAACTAACTATAGCTGCCACAAAAGGAATTTAACCTGCAACAAAATCACAACAATCTAACTATAGCTGCAATAATTTTTTCAATGTACGCAACCCAAAAATAGTGCAACAATTTTTTCAACGTATACAACAATTCACGACAATACGTGCAACAATGAAAAAATATACATGCAACACTGAAGAAAAATTTAAACAATCCTTCGATCCAAAGCCACACAAACACACACCCTCAAATTACCACCAAATCCAAGCCCAATTCACAGCAACCGCACCCACCTCAATCGCCAGGTTACAGCTGTCGGCATACCTTATTTGGGGGTACCCTCTCCGTCGTGACCAAGACAAGATAGCTCGGCGATCAGGCCCCTCTGGCCGAGCACTGGCCTATGTGGTAGCCGGGCGACCAACCGGGCGACCAGGATGGCGACTAGGGCCTTCTTGCCAGGTGTCAGGACACATGACGACCGGGCAGAAAGGCAGGCAACCAAGAAGCGGAAGACTGAGGCTTCGCCCCGAAGCCTCCTCCTTCCTGACACGCTACGTCAGGGTCATAAATTGCAAGGGCGGCCTGTCCCACTGGCGCCTCGCGCCTTCCCCGGACAAAGATGGGCGGCCGCACGAAGAGTAAGGCGGGGAGGTAAGACTAAAGGAACAAGTGTAATAATGATCTGTGTATCAACGTGACGTCACCCTCTCACCTACCCTAGTCGGCCCCATCTATATAAGGGAGTCCCGGTGCATGGAGACGCGTGAGAGCAATCTCGATAGCCAAACGCCTTGTAACCATTTCCACATATAGCAAAAAAACATCCTAGCAGGACGTAGGGCTGTTACCCACATTGGGGGCCCAAACCTGGGTACAATCGGTGCTTGGTTCGTTCTTCTCCTCACCGACGCCGTTCGCTTCTCCTTCCCCTCGCCTGCTGACGCTGAGCGCAAGCTTCTTGGCCTCTGACCACCGGGATATCCCGGAAGGGACTTTCGGAAGTTCCGCTCGCAAAAGCACCCCTATCGAATCAACTATTTCACTCTGAGAGATAGCCTGCCGATCAAAAACGTCGACAACAGCTGAGGCAGTGGTTGATCTCCTCTCGCATCATTTGTTCGGTGCTTGGAACGGTCAGGGTGATCGGGAGCGGCTCCATGTCTTCCACCGGGTAGCTCTCCTTGTCCTCGGACCACTAGTCCCACCACCTCATCCTCCTTCCCCCCTTCTTCTTCTTCTTCTTCTTCTTCTTCTTCTTCTCCTCCTCCTCAGCGCCTTCCTTGGCCTTAACGCGCACGCCAGGGTCGCACGCGGCGACGTGCCTGTCGGAGGTGGAGGGGTCAATATTGGGCTAGCCATGGGGGAGGAACCAGTCCGGAGAAGATGCACGTTGGTGTTGGCAGTCAGCGACAGGTGGTGGAGGCGCCGGTGGTAACGGGGGAGGGGAAGGGAGGAGTTGGGCTGGTGGTAGAGAAGGGGTGGGGTTTGGGGGAGTCATCGAGAAGGAGTGTGGGTTTGCGTTTGGGAAACAAAGGTCATCGCTGGCCATGGGAGGGAGTGGGAGGGAGTGGGCAAGAACCTCACCCACCTGCCCTGGTCGGGCCAGGTCATCTCCGCCAACGCCCAGTTCCTCATCTCCTTCGGCGACAAGGCCTTTTCCTGGTGCGATGCGGCCCACCTCAGGCCCTATGAGCCCTACTTCCCCATTGGGGGGCTCTATGACGGTGAGGCTGATGACTTCGACGTCGCCGTCGACGCCTCCCTCGACGAGCAAAAAGGAGAAAATAATCGAGGATTTGGAAGACAAGGCTGGCTATGTTGGGGATTGAGTAAATGAGCTATTGTTAAGTTATGACATGTGAGGGAGCAGCGAGAAGAGTGGTGGCGTTCGATTATATAGAACCGTGTTGGACGCACGATGGGTATCATTTTTGAAGAAAACAATATATACGTGAGATCATTATTAATAAATATGCTAAATATGAATTACTCTAGTAATTCACTCATTACTCTAGTGATTCACTTACAATTCAATCATATATGCACCATTACTCTAGTGCTTCACTCACGTAGCATGTTGTCTTTTATGTAGCATTTCGGGGATTAGTCCCCGTCAAGGACCCATGAACCTATCAGAGATCGGGGACAGGGGAATTAAGCCCCGTGTGCAGGGACTGGGATAGATAATATTTTCGTTATTGCAAATGAGAGGATGCTCCCAGTGGGGATTTTCCCATTACTGTCCCTACTCCTACTAGATATATAAAATTGAAAACAAATATTTCGAAAATGCCATATTTTTTCGCCCATTCATCCATCAAACCAGGAATCCGAATCCAGTGTTCTGTAAAATAAACAATATAGGCCCCCTTCGGGACAGCTTTGGATTGTGCAGACTCTGGATTATGGCCAGCTGTCTAGAGAAGCAGCTGTCTGAAGAATCTGATGGCTGTATAATATGGTTGTTCGGTAATCCGCTCGAGAATCTAATTGTTCGGACAAAGGGGCTGCAGCGGAGGAGGAGGAGCTGGGCCGACGGAGGAAGAGGAGCTTGGATCGGCGACGTAGGAGCTCAGGCGGTGGGCAGGAGGAGCTTGAGCGACGGTGGCCCGGCGCACGCGGAGGAGGAGGAGCTTGGGCCGGTGTGGAGGAAAGGAGCTCAGGCTGGTGGTGGAGGAGCTCGGGCCGGCACGGAGGACGAGGAGCTCGAGCCGACGAGGAGGAGGAGGAGGAACTCGGGCCGGTCGGTACAGGAGGAGGAGGCGGAGCTTGGGCCGAAGCGAAGGAAGAGGAGCTCGGGCAGGTGCAGCAGGAGGAGGAGGAGCTTGGGCGGGCGGAGGAGGAGGAGCTCAGCCGGTGGCGGTCTGGCGACAAGAGGGGCGGCGGGCCGGCATCCGGAGGAGGAGCTCGGGCGTAGGGCCTTCAGGCGGGGAGGCTCGGGCAGATGGAGGAGGAGCTCGGGAGAATCGGGATTCCAGCCGCTTCTGATTTTATGTGTAAAGGCAGCTTCTGAGTTTCAGAGAAGCTATCCAGAATTATTCTGTTCGGTAAATAATCCGTTTTTTAAGTAGAAGCTGTCTAGAAACCAGAAACCGAAACAAACGGGCCTAAGAAAAATTAACAAAAGAGAATAATCATGCCGGTGTGCCTCCTTCCTAAACAAAAACATCTTGAAATTAAAAACGAAAACACCTCCCCATCTGTACCCAGACCACTTGAATAATAACTATGCAGTACATGACAGCATCGTCTAATTTATTCTATTAATTAAATTATCACAGCCATACCTGTATACCACCCCCTCTAATTATTCTATTAATTAATCTATTCCATTCCATTTCTATTTCGGCATTTCCCCCTTCTACTTTATTCTCTCGTCTCTCCAAGAAGCTGTGGTGGTAGCTAAGCTAGCGAGGAGTGGGAGTGAGAGAGCAAGGTAGTAGCAATGGAGACGCCAACGGCGGCCGTGCCGGCGCAGCAGAAGGCGGGAGGATTCGCGCGGAAGCTGGCGAGGCTCCTTCGACGCAAGCGCTGTCCGGCGGGGCCGGCGGCGGGGGTGGCGTGCTCTGTGGCCGGTGATGAGTACGACGAGTCGCTCGACAGCTCCATCAACTCTCTCAGCAAGCTCAAACTTTCCGGGAACCTGGCCGCGGCATATTCCCACGACGCGTTCTTCAGGAATGCCGCGGAGAAGAAGGGCGCGTCGCAACCGTCTCCGGCGCCGGCTGCGGACGCCGCCGCGCATGTATTCGTCGCGAGCCTCTTCGCCGGGGTGTCCGCGGTGAAGGCGGCATACGCGCAGCTGCAGCTTGCGCAGCACCCATATGACGCCGAGGCGATACAGTCGGCGGACGCCGCGCTGGTCGCGGAGCTCACCAAGCTCTCTGACAACAAGCGGCGGTACGTCAGGGACCCCATCGGCGCGGCCAAGGACGCGGCGGCGGGGCCGGCCGCCCTAGCGGCGCACGCTGAGGAGCAGCGCCACCTCCTGCGAACCTACGAGATCACGGCGCGCAAGCTGGAGACGGAGCTACGTGCGCGGGACGCCGACGCGGAGCGCGCTAGGGGCGAGCTCGCCGACGAACTCCGCGCCGAGCGCGCCCTGGAGGAGCGTGTCCACCCGGGAAGCACCCTCGCTGCGCTCGACGATCTCCACCTCTCCGGCCTCAACGCCACCCACTTCCTCACCGCTTTGCGCCACACCGTCAAGTCTATCCGCACCTTCGCCAGGTCAATGCTCGACGCAATGCGGCCAGCCGGGTGGGATCCCGCCGAGGCCGTTGCCGCCGTGCACCCTGGGGCCCCCTTGCACCAACCCGGCGACGCCAAGTTCGCGCTCGAGTCCTACGTCGCGCTGAAGATGTTCACCAACTTCCACCGGAGAGACTTCAGCCTGAGCTCCTTGCAGGACGGGGGTTCCTACGACCGGCACCGCTTCTTCGAGGAGTTCGCGGAGCTCAAGGCAGCGCCGGCGGCTGTGTTCCTCGACGCATGGAGCTCGCGGTGGGTCGCGCTCCGCAAGTTCTTGCGGGACAGGTACATGTCCCTGGTGCACGAGCGGATGGAGGCGGCGTTCTTCGGAAGGCCGGCGCAGCGCGGCGTCGTTAGCGCCGGGACGGCGTTCCCGGAGACCGTTTGGTTCGCTGAGTTCGCCGAGATGGCGCGCCGCGTCTGGCTGCTGCATTGCCTGTTCTTCGCGTTGGACGGCGGCGCGTCCATCTTCCAGGCGCGCGCCGGGGCGCGGTTCTCGGAGGTGTACATGGAGAGCGTCAGCGACGCGGACGGCGGCGGGACAGCATTGGCGCCCGCCGGGGACCGCGTGGTCGGGTTCACCGTCGTGCCGGGGTTCAAAGTCGGCCGGACGGTGATGCAATGCCGGGTATACCTCTCGCGCCCGGTGCCGCAGCCGTGACGACAAAGACAACGCATCGCATTTCCCGGCCTTGTCGGACACGTTCGGCGGAAGTCCATTTCAGGCGGCCGCAAGGTCTCCGCGCGCCCCGCTGCCGGACGGACTGGGTGTCTAAGGGTGGCATCAATGTATGTGGGCATGTTGCTTCTTACGTATGTATCTACGATCGAATGGATGTACTGATGTAGTAATATAAATCATAATATAAGTTGCATTTTTGGTCATGATGGAATGTTTTTGGAACATCAATTGGTGCCTGGATCGCATGGTCCAACTCACTGCCTTTTTCGCATGTTCATGAGCTGATCTAGATCAGAAATGTGTGTGTACATTCCACATGATCTCGGCCAAAAAGGCTGAAAAGAGATCGGCAAAAATGTCTCGTGTACATTCAGGGAGAAATGGGGAGCACATATGACATGAACCCTATATATGCATGCAGAATGGATCTGAAGTAAAGTTGGGACAAATAAAATCTACATGCTCTACATAACACATATATATATATTTTATTGGGAGTGTATAGGCATCATCCGTATGTTTTTGTCCTAAAAATCATCCAAACTTTGGACCGTACGATCAAAACACACATCCGTAGGATCAACCCACCTCTAATTCAGGGGGGGTGTGCATTGATCTGAAAGCAAATACAATGGCCCAGAATTTGAATGATAGTTGCTAAAGAAAACATCCGGGTGAAACTTATCAAAACCCTATTTTGTTTTATTTTGACAAACATAACACCTAGCTTTGGCTGTTGTAGTTGCGATTGCCCACTCGTGGTAAAAGAAAGTGGGGCGCGTGTCCGTGCTACGTGATCTGATCCGTCCGATCGTGCCTTGGACGCTCGGATTGATCGCTGTAGAGCGGTCCAGCACCCACATGTGGTACAGTAGGATGCCCGAGGGAGATCCGTGTATAATCCGAGGGCCCCAAACACTGCACAGTAACGCCGCGCGTGCAGTGGTTCCACAACTATCGTCAACCGTATTTTGAATATTACTAGTTACATGCCTGTGCATTGCTACGAAAAACAAAATTGATAACGAAAAATAAAGATTAAAAAATAAAAAAATTATTTCACAAGATCAAACATCTATCTTTAACGCTTCGTTTCTTGCGAAAGCTGGCTAATTAAAACAACGCTTCGTTTTTTGCGTAGGGCAATTAAGCAGGACAATTAATGACGTGAGTAGAACTCACCACTACCACCAACTGTTGCTTTATAATAGTAGAGATTTATGTATTTCAATGGCTATTCTTCACGTACGCCTTGAGTTATCTCGTACATGTCTATAGATTTTGAATAGTATTATGTATTCCAATACATAGTTTAATAAACCCTACTGAAGAATAAACTTGATACGATGTATGAAATTTCACAGAATCGTACACGACATAGAGGAGATTGAAATGTATTGTCGCGTCGCGTCGCGTTTTTGTGGCAAGATCATGCCTCGTCATGTCATTGCTTTCCTCCATTGCTACGTCCAGTTCCCATTTGGTCATCGCCGTCGGTTGCGATTTAGCTCTCAAAGTACGCACAATACATTACGGCATCTAGGCAGCTCGGTCATCCTTTTCGTCCTCTGTTTGGTAAATGAAAGCAGGAGAGAATTAAGCTGCACAACATCCTTTGCTTGATCAGCGCTGGTACATTTTTATCGAATATTCCCTTGATTTTTTTTTGGCCCAGCGCGTGAGAGCAAGAGATGCCATTATCGGTGGATTTTCTTATTGTGTGTTTGGTTAGTGGGATGAAGTGGAATGGAACCATTCCATCCCACTAATTCTAGTGTTTGGTTAGAGAGCTGAGGATGACTTGGTTCCAGAAAAGAGAATATTCTCTCTAGATTCAGGATGGTCAGGTTCTACAAATTTTCTGGAACGTAACCATCCCACTTGGAATATGAGAGTGACAGTGGGTCCTGTCTGAGAATCTAGGATGGAACCATTCCATCGCTGAAATCTGGGATGAAGCCATTCCATCCTGAAATCTGGGATGGAACCATTCCATTCCACTTCACTCAACAACCAAACACACAATTAATGTTTTGTTTCGATGATGACTCATTACACAGAAATGTGCATTAACTATGCTCATGTTTTATTTGCATCAACCCTGTTTAGCTTTACGGCGGATCATACTAGTTAATTTTTTTTATTATAAGGAAGATGTATACACATCACCACACACTACACGCATTCACACACGAGTACTAGATACCTAGAAAGATGGAGACTTCACCAAAAGATGGAAAAATCAACAATTTCACAAAATTCCTATCACAACTGCACTCACATGTACATAAAGGTAAGCGATAGGATTTTAATCATAACGGCTGGAGTTGTATACCCACCCCTCCACCAAGAGGTGGTTACTACGATAGTTTCATTTTACAAACCATTTTAAGATATTTTGATGTTTGATCAGATTTTTTTTAAAAAAAAATCATATTTCAAAGGAGATATTGTTGTTTTCAAATAACAAAAAGGACTAACCACTAAATAATATCTATCTATCCATCCATATCCAGACATCTCTATCTATCTATCTATACTAATTGGAGGCTCCTCGTGTCTTCACGTTAATTCTAGAAGATAAAACAGATATAAATTACCACATTAATTGGAGAAAAAGAAAAAAATCCATAAATTCTCATATTAATATATATCAATACTATTAATTGAAGGCTCTCTAGTATAGCTGCTACTGGATGACCGGGCGCATGACTCGCGTGGGCAAATGCGTACGTTAAGGTTTCGCTAGAGCAACTCCAATCTCGGTGCCAGGAAGGAAGAGAAGTACAACGATAAACCAACTCCAACCAAATATTGGGAATCTTTCTTAGTATGTGCCACTCGAAACTTTTTGTCAGCTGTAGATTTTTCCCACTGTTCATCGCATCCAACCCAACCACTTCGTTTTTGGCCATTGCTCACTGCGAACGCTGCAACGGTCAAAAGTCTCCCTCCGCCTCTCGGAGCAGCCGTGCAGTGCAGAGCTGACACCGCCCTGCGAATCCACGCAGGGGGATGCGGTCGGGAAGCATGGCGACCGGCCCACCTCGCCGATCCACGGGTACAAAACACTAAAACAATGGTACGTGTTGAATCACACCGCGCGACCGTCCGTGCTTCCTCCAACATTCAACAGCCAACAAGCCCAGCACAACAAGGTTGCCGCGCAGGCGCGTCTGCCGTGCGTCTCCCGTTCTGTGAACTTCCCGCTCTACTCCAACTCGCTTGTGGAAACAACGTGTCCACGAGATCCACGATGATCCCTTAGTTGAAACCCTAGTTGTAGGCTATAAATAGAAGGAAGGAGTCTCCCATTGTACAGGCAATTAAAAGGAATAATAGATCAATTTCTTTCTCCATACTATGTCTCTCTCTCTCTCTCTTCTCCATAATTCAAATCTGTTCGGGAACCCTGGACTACTCCGGTAGCGAGGTTTCCTAACATGTTATCAGCACAATCACTATTGACGAGACAGATTGAAAGGTGAGATACAAGGATTATTGATCTTGTAGGATCGATGTATACGAATATAACAATCAGAGGGGGTGAATGATTGTGCGGAAGTTAGAACCAAATCTTTGATCTACTCAAAGTTCACCCTAAACCAAAACCAAATAATTGCCTCGTATTCGACAAAAACAGATTGACAGACGTTCGGTAAAATGCAAATTTTTGGAGATCCAACTGTCAGATCGATCTGAAATTTGGACACAAGAAATTAGATTCTAATACGAATCGAACCCAAAAAGAATCAGCTCGATCGGACTTACGGATCAAAAGTTATAAAGCTCGCAAGCTTGCTGTGACAGAAGATGACGAGAATTAATCTAACCAAAACTTCAAGATTAAACAAGAATGACAAAAGATTAATCAACTAAACTTTAAGAAACCCTAATACCCTAGAAAGGTTTTTAATGAATCAAATCAAGATAAAACTTAAGGAACAAAAATCAATCTAGAATCAGAATAAGCATGTAAACAAGAACAAAACAGAGAACATTGTAGCAACGTGGTTACTGTAGCACGAAAGGATCTGGAAGAATTGATCTTTATTTCTTTTTGTCAAAAGTACTCCAAACAGAAGAGTACAACCCTAAAACCTGCTCAAGACTTTATGCATAAACAGGAGGCGCCTCCCCCTATTTATACAGAGCAAACACATAGAGTCCTGAATACAATTCCTACTCCTAATCCTAGTAGGAGTCCCACTCCTAATCCTAAAAGGAGTCTGTATTCAACACAATTCCACTTGGACCAACCTGACCAAATACAACTCTTACACGCGTATGGCAACCCAGCCATACTGTAACACCCCAATTTTTGTTTTTCATGAATTTAATTGAAATTTTACACTTTTGAGAATTTTTGGAATTTTCTACGAATTATTTGGATTTAATTTGAATTTATTCCTTTTTGAGATAATTAAATAATTAAAAGTTTTAAATAAAATTTTGTTAGAAATATTTTATTTTAGTCCAAAATGTCTGAAATTATTTTTCAGAATTTTTCTAGAATTTTTCTAATTATTTTGCTATTTTTCTTGAATTATTTGAATTTCTAGAAATTATTTTAAATATTTAATCGCTGGAAAATCCGAATGGGTTTTACTGTTCATCCGACCGAGCCGGGCCCGATCCGACCCGAACCAGACCCGTGCCAGGACAAACCCTAACGCACGCGACCGTTGGATCGAGATCCAACGGCCAGCGTTGCGCCACGTCACCCGAGCCCGCTCGCGCCCGACGCGATCTTGGCCGTCGATCGTGGACACGTGGATGGCTAGGATGCGGCCACGTCATCCGTCCGAGTCGCCGCCGGATTCCGCCACCGCGCGTGTGTGGGCCTCGGTTTCCACGGTTTTCACGGATGCCGAGGCCACTATTTATTGCACCGCCACCCGTGCCATGTTCCCGGTTTCCGTGCGCACCCGTAGCCCTAGGTCACTGAGCTCGAGCCGCCGCCGCCCGCCCGCAATCGCTCGCCGAAGTTAGATTTGCGCTACGTCGCGTTTTCCGCCGATTGCCGTCGTTTCCGCCGTCCTCCGCCGTGTTGGAGCACGAATCCGGAACCGTCGTGACGAGGCGCGTCTGGGAGTACCATTCACTCCGCCGAAACTGCACCAAAACGTCGTTGGGCGCGTCGTCTTCGTCTCCGGCGTCCTCTGCTCCGCTACGCCATCACCGGAACCACGAGCTCCATCACCCGTTAGATCTCCATCGAACGGCCCAGGTTCGTCCACGTCACCCCCGCTTGTTCTCCACGTTACGGTTTTAGATCTATTTTCAACCGTTGGATCTAGATCCAACGCTTTAGGTTGAGCCACGTAGCCGTAGACTGCACCGTGTTGGATCTAATCTCAGCCGTTAGATCTAGATCGTACGGTTAGGGTTAACCCGTGTTGTAGCGTTAGATGCATTCTCAGCCGTTCGATCGAGATCGAACGGCGTAGATCGTGCCGCGTGTTGCACGCCGGGTCATGCCACGTCGCCCCTAGTGATGTGGTGAAACCCGATCCATTTCCAACCGTTCGATCCGAATCGAACGGTCCAGATCGATCGCGTTATTCCAAAACGCGTGAGATTGGATCCGATCTGGACCGTTGGATTTCAAACCAACGGCCCAGATCAAGCCACGTGTGCGGGAGCCAAACCGACGCAGTCCACGCGATCATCGTGCGTCGCCGACGTCACCTGGCGTCGACAGCGAACGCGTGTCGGCGTCGTATGCGCACGCGGCGTGAAGCCATCCGCGACGTCATGCTGACGTCACAGTGGAGCCCGCGTGTCAGAGCCGTTCGGCCGAGCCCCGCTGACGTCAACGATGACGTCAGCAGTGGGTCCCACGTGCCAGTGGCATTGTAGCTGTGGACCGGGTCCATGGTGGACCGAGCCAAGCCGTGCGCCGGGTCCATGGATCCTAGGTCTCTGATTGGTCCACGTGGCACGATGACGCAATAAATCGATTTTTCAATAGAAAAATAAATGAATTAATTCGGTTTATTCTTTTATTTGATTTTTCAAACTTCAAACGCTTATAACTTTTGCATTTTAACTCCGATTTGGGTGATTCCAATTTCTAAATTTGTATAAAATTGAGATATGCTTAATGGTGAATTTTTTTTAATTTTTGAACATAAGTTTTTCATGTTTATATTTATTTAATTAATTTCCCAAACTTTGAACGGCTATAACTTTTGCGTTTTAACTCCGATTTTGACGATTCAAATTTCTAAAAAATTATAAAAATATGCTCTCTCTGCTTATGATGTCTATTTGAATTTTTGGAAACTTTTGCCTACTGTTTATTTATGTTATTGCTATTTGCACGCATTACGAGTAGACGTTGAAGTGCCCGAATGCTACGAATGTGAAGTTTTGACCCCGGAACCAGCTCAGGCCAAGAGCAAGTACTCTTTGAAGGCAAGTTATGCTTTGACCATTTTGATCCCACTTCTGAAAATAATTTACTTTAAATTATTGCATGCTAATTTAATTAGAAATTGTTTAAATTATTTCTGGGAAGTAGATAAATGCCAAATTGCAGTATGACACCTTGATAAATTAAATTATGTGCCATGAACCCTTGTCACCCTAGTTGTGGTTTATATAGTTGGACATTATTAAATTGCCAACATTGGGTACTTAGACCGTTGTAGTATATTGCTTAGACCTGCTACGTGCACATGACATGATTTTGAACAATCATGTTAATATTGACTTAATGAGATATTGAACCTATTTTGGAGAAGAATCATGTGTTGTGACGATGATGATGGCACGTGGTGCATGGTAATCAACTGTGTTTGATAAATAGATTTAGACCGGGGCAAATGACAAGAATGTTATGGTGGGCCATGAGTGGCACCGGGGATGTCATTTTGGTTCTTCGGGTAGTCTTGCCATGGTCATCCTAAGGACTTAACCTTGCAAGCCTTTGATTTGAGTCAAACGTGCAACCACATGTCCGTAATGGGACGGACCTAGTTGAGTAAGTTAATAATAATTTGCATGTGGTACCTTGGGGTGTCAACTACACCTATTGTGTAGCTTGAAAGGGGAGCGTACCAGTGCTATGGCATGGTACCCATCCAACGGTATGTCGGTCCCATACTTCACCTCTGTTAAGGGAAGGGATGGTGTATGGCAAAAACCGGAGAGGTTCACTTGTATAATTTGTGGTCTCTGAAATGCTTTGTTACGATCACTCGCCTTTGTGGTGTTTGACTGTATCTTGTGGGTAAAGTGCATAACCTCTGCAGAGTGTACAACCTATTCGAATAGCCGAGTCCATGGTACTGGACACTGCTCGGGGATTACAGTCAAGGGTTAGACTTTCTTGAAAACAACTTGGACTTGAAAATTTTGGTTGGGTTTATTGACGACGTTGATGGAAATGTGGATTAGGAAAGGAAGAGTGTTTACTTAACTCCTGAAAAAGTTATTGATATTATCTTTACTGTTACTGCTTTCGAATATACTTATGCTACTTGTTAAATGCTGTTCTGCTGTAAATGTACCTGCTAGCCCATCCTTCGTACTAAACCATGCATGTAGAGTATTAGTTTGCATCCTGTGCATGACTTGCTGAGTACCAGGTACTCACCCCTTGCAACAATACAACACCAGTTGAAGAAGAAGCGACGCCAGCTTTGGAGGAAGAACTTCTGGAGGAGTCATCTACCTAGGCAGCGAGCCCAGTTAGTTGCCTGTGGTATACTGGATGGCGCCACGTTGATGCTTTATCCCGCTGCAATTTATTCCATTTAATAAGTTTTCGCCCTGTGTGGTGTACTCTTGTAACTTGACCATAAGGTCGAGCAACCAGCTTGGTTATTTTAATTAAAATACTTTATTACTATCGATGTGTATGATTGTGATATTTACCGATGTTGAAACTGTGTGGACTAGCCTGATCCTGGACTAGTGCTGAATACATAGAGGGTCCGGATTTGCAAATTCGGGTCCCGACAGAGGTGGTATAAGAGCCATATTGACTGTAGGACTATCCTTAGCTAGAATGGTCGTAGTAAGGTTAAAACTTATTTTCTAAAGTTAAAACTTGACAAGATGATGAATGAAATCTCGCCTTATCCCCTTCTTTCTTGTTCATATCCCTTGTTGAATTCTTTTTGTCTCCACTTTGGGTATAAAATGTTGCGTTCTCACGCGAGTACCTTTTGGCAAATGAAGATGATCAAAAACTACGCCGAGCGTGAGGAAGGCTACGCCGCTGAGTTGTGACGTATGCTGCAGGTACTTGGAGGATTCGAGAGACCACTTTACCAGGGGACCACCATAGTGCAGGCTAGATTGGTCAAGGCATGGGACGTCAAGATCACCATGTATGCTCAAGAGAAGACGAAGTTCAGTCGCCCATGCTACTTCACAACCAGGAGGTCCACTTTCTAGATGGGGATCCAGGAGGTGTCGCACCGAGCTTTGAGGCACATCGCTCGCACCTATTCCAGAGAGCTGGAGGGCACAGTGTTTCGCCACCACCCACGCCGAGACAACAGGATTGAACGGGAGCCGATAGAGGATGAGGATGTCACTGTCACACACTTGGCGAGGTTCGTCGTCGCACAGGAGGATGCACTCGATGATACGGTGCAGGAGCTGCAGAAGGCCCGTGAGGAGGCCAGGAAAGAGAAGAGAAGCCTGCAGGAGGTTCGAGAGTATATGTCTGAACTTTTGCGAAGGATTGATGAGCTGGAAATGGCATTATATGGACAGGGGCCGGAGCCAGTGTTGGAGTTGGAGGCCCCAGACTCAGAGGAGCTAGCACCTGAGCAGGAGCAGGAGCCTGCAGCACAGCCACAGCCCGTGCATAACCGCAGCCAGAGCCAGAGGAGGACGTCGTGTAGTCGACCACAGTTGTGGTAGGGCATGGTGATTGCTTTGCGCCGATGCCACCGCACCCGCCAAAAGGAGGCAGTGGAGTTTGGGTCGAGGAGTGAGCATTCGGATTAGTGGTTGAGACTCCTTCATCGAGTCGCGTCTAAGAATAAAGAGTCATCCTTAGAGGCGTTAGACTCCAGTGTTAGTTTAATTTGGATTTTCATTGATTGCTGAGTGTGCAGTATGTGTTGCAAGGCCTTTAGGCATTGTAAGCAACCATACCAAGTTATTATTGAATAAATAATAAAGTTGGATTTTGAGTTACACCTTCCTCCCCACATAAGTTTTCTCTATTACTTATCTATGCTTGTTTCCCCCTCATCTCTAAACCTTGGAGCAATCGACAGATGGTGAACACTCGCGGAAACCTCGGAGGCAACGGAAGTGGTTCTCGTCCAGCTGGAAACCCTAATGATGGAGCACCTGCACCCCAGCCAGCACCGACAGTTGACATGCAGAACTTTGAAGCTTTCCTTAATGCATAGACCCAGTTGATGCATGCCATGATGCAACAGATGCAGCAAGTCACCGCTCAGGCCACTGCTAACGAAGCAAATCATGGACAACGTCAGAACTCAAGGTTGTTAGAGTTCATGAGGACCCATCCGCCCACCTTTTCCAGAAACGCCAATCCATTGGAGGCAGATGACTGGTTAAGGTCAATAGAAAGGAAGCTACACATTACCCAATGTGTGGGAGAGAGGGTGCTCTACGCTTCTCATCAGCCAGAAGGGACTGCAGCAGAATGGTGAGAGAATTACTACGCTACACAGGAAAACCCACAAGATATTACTTTGATTTGAGTCAAACGTGCAACCACATGTCTATAATGGGACGGACCTAGTTGAGTAAGTTACTAATAACTTGCATGTGGTACCTCGGGGTGTCAACTACACCTTTTGTGTAGCTTGAAAGGGGAGCGTACCAGTGCAATGGCATGGTACCCGTCCAACGGTATGTCGGTCCCATACTTCGCATCTGTTAAGGGAAGGGATGATGTATGGCAAAAACCGGAGAGGTTCACTTGTATAGTTTGCGGTCTTTGAAATGCTTTGTTACGATCACTCGCCTTTGTGGTGTTTGACTGTATCTTGTGGGTAAAGTGCATAACTTCTGCAGAGTGTACAACCTATTCAAATAGCCGAGTCCACGGTACTGGACACTGCTCAGGGATTACAATCAAGGGTTAGACTTTCATGAAAACAACTTGGACTTGAAAAGTTTTGTTGGGTTCATTTATGACGTTGATGGAAATGTGGATTAGGAAAGGAAGAGTGTTTAGTTAACTCCTGGAAAAGTTATTGATCTTATCTTTACTGTTACTGCTTTCGAATCTACTTATGCTACTTGTTAAATGATGTTCTGCTGTAAATGTACCTGCTAGCCCATCCTTTGTACTAAGCCATGCATGTAGAGTATTAGTTTGCATCATGTGCATGACTTGCTGAGTACCAAGTACTCACCCTTTGCAACAATACAACAACAGTTGAAGAAGAAGCGACACCAGCTTTGGAGGAAGAACTTCTGGAGGAGCCGTCTACCTAGGCAGCGAGCCCAGTCAGTTGCCTGTGGTATACTGGATAGCGCCACATTGATGCTTTATTCCGCTGCAATTTTTTCCCTTTAATAAGTTTTCGCCCTGTGTGGCGTACTCTTGTAACTTGACCATAAGGTCGAGCAACCAGTTTGGTTATTTCAATTAAAATACTTTATTACTATCGATCTGTATGATTGTTATATTTACCGAGGTTGAAACTGTGTGCACTAGCGTGATCCTGGACTAGTGCTGAATACACAGAGGGTCCGGATTTGCAAATTCGGGTCCCGACACATACTCATGTGACTAACAACTCTTGCACGCGTACGACCACCTTGCCATACTCACGTGACTAACCATTCTTCATGTGCACCGTCCTCTAACCAGAATGTCCCGAATGACATCCTTGACCACCAAGACCTCGTTTCCTCCCTGAACCTAGTCCCGAACCTCAGTTCCTTCATGAACCTAGTTCCGGTCCCGTCATCGACCACGTCCGCCCTCGAGCAACACCTGCACATGAACAAACAAAACACACTTCCGAGCACAAGTCCACGACTTGACTCAAAGTCAATCTATGTAATCACTCATGAGCATTGCATACAAAACAACTCATCCTGAGAAAAAACACGTTCATGACGGAACAAACATTGGTCCGGCGCACACAAATAGCAAAACCCTAGAAAATCCATTCACGCCGGACCAAACACCGGTCCGGCGCAACTCACGACGGACCAAACACTCGGTCCGGCGTACACGTGAAAGTCTCTGTTACTTGTCAAGTTGATCCAGCGCAAAAACACGTTCACGACGGACTAAAGGAAATCAGTCCAGCGTACATGCGAAATCAAACCTCAAAATGCCGTTCACGACGGACCAAAGAAATTGGTCCAGCGTACATGCAAAACTTACTGTTTTTGAAAACTTTGGTCCGGCGCAAATGACCCCAAATGCATGTTCACGACGGACCAAAAAGTTTGGTCCGGCGCAATCATAAAAACGGTCCGGCGCCAATGCGAAACTTACTGGTTTGGAAATTTGATCCGCACAGAAGAGAAACACATGCACATGCACATTTTGCAAATTTAATGCTTAAGCCAATTTTTCTGCACATGATTTCACAATCTCCCCCTTGATGAAAACATCGGCAAGACCACTTAGAATTGAACATTGGCATTCACTTCACAAGAAGTTTTTTGAACAGACCAAAGTGAAAAACACAAAAACTCCCCCTTTGACCAATATGCAAAGTGAAAAGCTCCCCATAGGTGAAAATAAGAAAAATCGCCCCCTAAGAAAAAAAAGTGTGTGAATGTGCAATGTGCCAAAATTCCAAAATTCTCCCAGCTTCTTCAAATTTCTCCCCAAACTTCTCAAAAACTTATCCAAACTTCTCCCCCTTTGACAATGGATTCATCAAGAATACAAAAGAGAGAATAACATATTCAAAATTTTTCCCTTTAGCAATGATTACACAAAAGAGAAACAAAGGAGTGCAAAGATAGGAAAACAATGAGCTCATTCGATCATATAACCTTATATAACAGATAATTTGCAAAATACATGAAATTGATGTGATTTTAACAAGTTAGGGAATGACATGCATCTCAACCTCAATTCAGTTAATTATAGCCAAGTACTAAGCAAGATCTCAGCAGAAAAGCAAGGCCCAAACTTGAAGCAACTAACAAATCTGGGTGAGCAAGTAGTTTCAACTCCAATCTAGTAAACCAATTTAATCTTTAAACAATAAACTGCATGTGGCATGCTTGAAGCATACTTCTTTTATTTCCTTGGAGTGGCATGCTTGAAGCATACATCTTATCTTGAGGGAATGGCATGCATGAAGCATACATCTTATCTTTTTAGGGAAAACATGCTTGAAGCACATAACTTGAGGCCTTTGCTTTTAAAAACCTTTTTTTTGCTGATTCCCGTTTCTTTTCATTTTTCTTTGATTGTAAATATGCAAAGAGATTAAAAGGCCTTTTGAAAGAGTAAAGATGAAAACACACTTGCTCCATAGCCCAAATTTGTCAAGAAGATTCAATATCAAACCTAGAAGAGTAAGATATCACAGAGTATTTAGCTATAGGCAGTCAGACCAAGGAATTCCGCAATGTCATTTTAAGTTCAAGTGGAACAATTTAGATTATCACATATTAGCTCAATTACATAATATATAAAGAAATATGATAAAGCAAGCTCATCAAGTAAAAAAAAACATGGCAGGGAAACCCCCCCCCCTCAAAATAAACCCATTGGATGAACAATCCCAAGTCCTCCCCCGAATAAAAGCAAAACAAGAAGAAGACAAAGGTTTTGTGAAAATGTCTGCCAATTGATGTTCAGTATCCACATGGTGAAGCACAATATTTCCTTTTTCTACATGATCTCTAAGAAAGTGAAATATGATATCAATGTGTTTTGTTCAAGAATGTTGCACATGGTTCTTAGCAATGCAAATTGCACTAGTGTTATCACACAAAAGAGGAACACTATCCAAAATAACCCCATAATCTTTAAGTGTAGCTACTATCCAAAGAATTTGAGAGCAACAACTAGCAGCAGCCACATATTCAGATTCAGCAGTTGATTGTGCAACAGAAGATTGTTTTCTAGATGACCATGCAATAAGAGAATTGCCCAAGAAATGACATGTACCAGATGTACTTTTTCTATCAGTTGTACATCCTCCAAAATCAGCATCAGAGAAAGCTCTTAAACTAATGCATGAGGAAGCAGAAAACTAAATGCCAAAATCTTGAGTACCATGGAGATACCTGAAAATTCACTTGATAGCTTGTCGATGCGAAGCACGTGGGGAAGCTTGAAAGCGAGCACACAACAAATTTTATATCCGGCCTTCCTCATTCTCAACATTATCATCGTCGTCGTCTTCATGAACAAAGATACTCTCTCCCTAAACATATGCACCTGTATCCTCACTGTACCTTTTGCCACAACAGAAGTGAAAGAAGCATATCCAAAAGTAACAATTTCAGCACAAGATGCACGAGTGAAGGAGAACCAAAACTTATCACCGAACATGTGGCGTGAGCATCCAGAATCCACTAGCCATATGTTCTCCTTCCTCGCGTGAGAAGCCTACATAGAAGCAGAAAATATCGAGGTCTCGGTACTGGGGTTAGAAATAAGATGCTTAGGAATCCAGTACTGAGACACACGACGCACAACAGTAGGCACAACACGAGCATTCTTATGCACAAAAACAGATTTGTGTTTTCCCATGTTTTTAGCAACAAAAGGTGCTTGTTTCACCCTAGGCACATAATGATAAGCAAAGTGTGCCCGCCTGAAATTAGACCTAGACTTAGCTTTTTTTTCTTTTGTTGTTTAGCCAGTCTAAATAAAAAATCTACTAAATGTCCATCTCTACCACAATGAGTGCAAGTGTACTTATCATGATGTTTTGCTTTAACAGTAGAAGCACATTTTGCATTTATCACAAAGGAAGATAAAAGACCAGCAGATTTAAAAGCAATCTTTCTAGGCTCATTAAGGATCTCAATTTTGTCATTGCAAGGAGTATGAACAACAATACGAGGTTTAGTTTCATATGAAGCATGGAGATCAAAACCTAAACCTTTCTTATTTGAGCTAACCATAGATTGATCCAAAATCATGTTCAAAATTTTCTTCCCTTTAGTGAACCGTTCTAAGGAATCATGCAAGTAATCAATTTTTCGAGAAAGAGTTAAACAATTATTACATAGAGTGTCCACTTTTCCTTTTTGCTTGCGACAAGTTGAGCAAGAAAGAACCTCATGAGTGAGCATGTCATTAGCCATCTAAGAAACTCTAGCATTTGCATCTTTCAATTTCAATTCAAGTATGGAGCATTTAGAACATGGAGTTGAATCATGCAAATCAATAGTAAAACAACTAACATGTTTAACAAGTTTATCATTTTTCTCATTTTCAGCATTAATTTGCTCTAATAAGGTAACATGTTCCTTCCTAAGCAAGGCGAGTTCATTGTAAATTAAGTCACATGATTTGCAAGTATCATCACCAGGAATCAAAGTTTTAAGTCTAGCAATTTTAGCATTGAATGACTCCCCAAGAATATCATGTTTCTTAATTTTTCTATCACGTTTGTCAAGCAATTTTCCAAGATGAGCAACAGCAATAGCTAATTCATCATATGAAGAATCTACCTCATTAAAGTCGCTGTCGTGATCGTCCTCGGTGAAGCTATCTCTGCTTTTGGCCAAGAGACACAACCCTGTCAAGTCATGGTTGCTTGGAGTTGCATTGTCCTCTGTGACACTACGGAATGGTGTGACATTATAAAATGTGAATGTTGAGGTCAAAAACATTATGAAATATGGTATTGGAGGTTGAAACCATACGGTATGAGGTTTATTCACGTTTTTGGGCCGTTTCCGGGAGTTTGGGCCTTTCCGGGGGAGTTTGGGCCTAAAGGGAAGGGTCGTGGGCTTTGGTGGGATGGAGTATGAGTCCATTTAGGATTAGGATTCCTATTTGGGCTGGTAAAAAGGGGCTCCCCCTGCCCCTTATTGCGCCCCCACCAAGCCCTTGTGCGCCCCCACCTCCCCTTGTGCCCTAGCCGCCCCCACCTCCCCTCTCCCTCTTGTCGTGCGCCCCCCTTGCCCCCATTGCTCCCCACCTCTCCACCACCTCTCCTCCACCCCTTGCTTACCTAGGGTAGCCTCTCCACCCCAGCACCTCGAAATTCTATCCGTTGGAGCGCTCCGCGACGAGGAGATCCGGCGGGATTGGAGCGAGGAAGGAGATCGCGCGAACCGGGAGGAGATCTATTGGGTTTTCGTGCATCGGGCGAAGGTATGGCCATGGGACTCCTTGGGGTTGGCCTAGGTACTGTTATTAGGGTCATTATCATGTTTTTAGATCAATTGGTGCTGCTGGAATTGAGTAGATTAGATGGAATCTAGAAGTTGCCATGTTCTCTGTTTTGGGCAGCATGAACAGTCGACCTAGGGTTTGGGTTTTCGTCAATTTAGATTCGGAATTTGGTCGTATGGCTGTTGAAGAAGTTGTAGGTAATTTAAATATCTTTCCGTGGGTATAAAGAACGTCCAATTCCGCCCAGTCGTTTGAAAGTTATGATCGTTTTACCGAACGTATTAAAATCTGTGATGTGATTGGAACAGATCACAGTTTTCTGTAGATTAAACCATTTTAGAGTCCGAATCAGTCTTTCCATATACTTAGAAAAAGTTGGGAAATTTCCTAAGCTACGCGAGAATGTACTCTTTTAATTGATTCGGAGTCTTAGAATCTGAGTTATGCCTTTTGGAAGGCTGCTGTCCCGACGGGACAGAACCTCTGTTTTTGGGATTTGCGAGTAGTTTGTGATGTCGGGGTAGAAGAGGGTTTGCTTACTATTTTGTGGGCATGATTGTGAGTGTGTGGTACTCTTGTGCAGGTGGTGTGACCCCGGGAGTGCCTTCTACTTCTCGCTAATCCGTTGCCCGTGGTTGAGGCAAGTGTATTGTAATGGATAGCGGTATGTAGGTTGCTAGTTGAGATTAGATGAAATTGATTATATGATATGATCACTTGCCGTGCTTTAATGATTGCCAATGATATGATGAGTATGCTTATTATGTTATGATGCCTTGTGTTAATGTACAAGTTAATTATGATGTTGGCATATTTGCATACATGGCATGTTACATGGCTCGGGCGGTGAGAAAGTCATAACTAGTCCGAGGAAGGTCAGTGAGAAAGTTATGACTATTCTGGAGAGCCAATGAGTAAGTCCTACATCGTGATTCCGTTCACCGCGGTGAACGGAAGCGAGGAGTAGGCACCCTCCATCTTCGGGATGGAAGGGGGGAGAGGGTGCACACTGACGGGCGTGTACTCAACCATACCGGTATGAGTTTCCAAGGAGACATGAGCATCGCATCGCATTGCATACATAATGGTGATGATATTGATATGTGATCATGAATGAGATGAAAGACATGATATGAGTTGTTGTAGCCATGTAATTGTTTTTGTGTACCATTGCAATATGCTTGCTGAGTGTTGAACTCACGCTTGTGCTTTCTTGTTGTTTTAGGTACCATGAGATCGGCATGCGGGGAAGGGAATTAGTCACACTTCTACACGTAGCGTCACTCAATTGTTCCCACAGTCACTCAATTGGGTCTTGATAATAAATTAAGTGTGATGCATATTGATTTATGGTTTATTTTGCGATATGAGAGTCTTATTGTTCGTTTGGCTCATGATGACATTGAATGCTTGGGATTAGACTTATATTGCTGTCATGCCTATAATTATTGCTGTTTTAGATGCCTCTTATATTGCCATATATTGCTATGCTGTTGATGTTCCTTCAATTCATGTTAAAACAAATGAGATGCTGCCAAAATTTCGGTTTTTAGCATTTGCTCCTTTGCTGTAATTTACCTTAATTTATGGTATTTAGATGTTATTTAGCCTATGTTTGGTAGCATTCGGGCATATTAAATGCCGGGGTGTTACAGTTGGTATCAAAGCGGGCTGTAGGTCCCTAGAATGTGTATTTTTAGTGTCATGCTATAGAGTACAACTAAAATGTGATGTGGAATAACTTAGAAACATGGCTTAGGTCTTAACTAAAATTTTGTCATAGGATAGCAACATTAAAACTTGCAAAAGTGGTATAACTAATCTAAAATTTGACACACAATGGATGCACAGTAGGAAGGGTATGGGTATCGTTGTTTACGCTTAAAATGTTGTATTTAAGCCTTGTTGCTAAATGCTATATTTGATAGAGTATGCTGCTATGTCTATGAGATAAATGATTGAATTGTGCTTATTGTGGTGATAAAGTGGGGTTGTGGTGCTGAAGGGTTTCGGTCACCACTTTTGTTCATAATAAGGGTGTGGTTTGACGGTGTGGCCGGTTAGCGCCATCACCGAAGAACTATTAACCCCTGTGGGAGAATAGTGCTTATCCTTTCTGTCGTAAATCGGGTAGTTGACTGGAGTCAAATAGAAGAGTTTGGTGGTGGATTCCTTCGTATGTTCTTTACCGTTCTGACGGTCGGTTTTGGTTGGTTTTCTTGGTTTTAGTTGATTGAAATCAAAAGAAAAGTTTTTGGGAGTGGGATTCTCGCGGATTGTTCCGCAGGCGGTTTGTGGTTTTGTCTCCCTTGGTTGAAGACGAAGAAGAAGAGTTGTGTGTTGCACGTCTGTTGGTCGCAATTTTGTTTTGACACCCGGTTTTTGTTGGTTATTGTGGTCTTGGGGAGGAAACTTATGTGGTGGTTATTCTCCCTAACTAAGAAAAGTGTTGGAGTTTCCCCTTGTGCAGACCTCGAGTTGGGTGGAGTTAAGTTTGAATCTTTATCGGAAAAGATTTAATGAACATTTGATTTTTCCTGGTGCATCCTTCTTCCTTCTTGGAAGTATCCAACCTCCAAGACAACTCCAAAACCCTAGAGCTGCCGCCATGTCTCTCCGGTGTGCAGCCCCGATGGCCGCAACTTGGCGTCGTGTTCTTTGTCATCTCGGTGAGTTTTTCCAAAATCCATTCGCGTCACTTTGAGCCATGTACTCCCATCTACCTCTCCTCCAAATTTGATGCAGTTTCATCCACAGAATCAAAAATTACGGCCATTCCAATGTCAAATCTTGTCGTCGCCCGTTCTCCTTCGTTTTTACGAATTTGACCATGATTTTTTTACTGTAGACTAATCTTGATGTCCTCTACACGGTGCTCACCCTAATTCAAGGTTTTGTCCACGGGATTTCCGTAGAAAATTCAATATTTCCATATTAGACTGTGTACAAACAACAAGAAACTTTGTCGCACGTTCCCCATTGATCCAGAAGATAAAACTCAGATCCGTTCACATCACATTGTGCCTTAGGGTCCCATATAGCTCTCTGTAAAATTTGGTTAGGTTTGATGCTTTATTTTAATAGTTATGACCGTTTGATCTATTAGCTTCAGAAGCCATTCATCGGTAGTTTACGATCTGTCCAGTGGGTCGCTATCGAATCCGCCTATACCGTTGAGTTCGTCTCGTTGCGTTCTATGTGGTGCTCACTTCCCCTTTATTGTTCCATCTACCAAAATTTTTAATATTAGTTAGCCGCCGACTTTTGTCACCGTTGTATGTTCTTTTGCCGCCAACCATATTAGTTTGTCATGGCCATGTCATCTTGTCTAGTAGATCATTATTCTCTATGTTGCCTATTTTTAGAGTTCATTTGGTCTTCGGTTGCCATCGAAGCCATAATCTAGTATCTAGCCGTCGTCTCGATCTAGTTGTTTTGTTATCCTTGGCAATCTTTTATCGTAGAGCCAACCCTACCCATCCTATCCCTAAGCCAAGTGGATCTATCTGCGAGTCATCTCGCTCAAACCCCAACCTAACCCTAGGTCCAATTTGTTGTTAACGATGTGTTGTGACATGTAGACCCCGCAACCTACAGATCATTCTTTAGCCATGCTTAACCTCGCTGCCATGTCATTGCACCGATGATCGACACCTTGTTATTTCATGAGTGTCCTATGTGATATCATGGGATGTGACATTATGGAAAGTGACATTTTAGAATAGGACTTTATAGATTACGGCCTTACGGTACGACTTTATACCGAGTTTTTAGGCTTTTTCGGGTGTTTGGGCCTCTTTGGGGGAGTTTGGGCATTGAGGGAAGCAATTGGGCCGTTGGTGGGGGGTTCTTGGCCCATGTGGGGGAGTTGGGGGGGCAGCACAACTTTCCATGCGCCCCCAACCCTAGCACTTGCGCCCCCTCCCTCCTCCCCCTCCCATAGCCACCACCCCTCCCAAGCCCTAGCCACACCCCATCCTCTCCCCCATGCGCCACCCCTCCCTCTCCTCCCCTCCCCTAGCCGGCCCTAGCTCCTCCCCCTCGTACCCACTCCGATCTCGCTATTCGGGAGCTCTTCGTCCAAGAAGATCCGGCGTTCCCGGCGATCGGAGGGGAGATCGGGCCGCGAGGAGGCGACGTTCGTCTATCGGGAATTTTGCCAAGAAGAGGTAAGCCTCGGGGATTTTGGTTTTAGAGTGTTGGTGTTGGTTAGATGGGGAAATTCATGGTTAAATTTGGTGTTTAGGTGCTGTGATTAGAAGGGTTTAGGAAGATTTCAATTTGGTCTTGCGTTCTGTTCTCGGACAGATTAGGTCGTCGGTCTTCGGACGTGAATTAGACAATTTTAGATGCGTTTATTGGTCAATCGAATGTTGAGAAAGTTGTAGTTAATTCAATTATCTTTAATTGGACACAAGAACGTTAAATTCCGTGTAGGATCGAAGTATACGAATATAGAAATCAGAGGGGGGGGTGAATGATTGTGCGGAATCTAAAACCAAATTCTTGATCTACTAAAAGTTCAGCCCAAAACAGAACCAAATAATTGCCTAGTATTCGACAAAAACAGAATGACAAAGGTTTGGTAAAACACGAATTACCAGAGATCCAACCGTCGGAACGATCTAAAATTTGGACACAAGAAACTAGATTCCAACACGAATCGAATCCAAAAAGAATTAGCTCGATCGGACTTATGGATCAAAATTTATGAACCTCGCAAGCTTGCTGTGACAGAAGATGACGAGAATAGATCTAACTAGAATTGTAGCTCGCCAAAAGATTTGAAGAACTTGATCTTTATTTCTCCTTTCTTTTTGTCTAAAGTACTCCAAACAAAATAGTACAACCCTAAAGCTTGCTCAAAGCTTGATGCCCTTCAATAGGAGACAACCCCTCCTATTTAAAGGAGCAAAACACAAGGAGTCATGAATACAATTCCTACTCCTAATCCTAGAAGGAGTCCCACTCCTAATCCTAGAAAGAGTCCCACTCCTAATCCTAGAAAGAGTATGTATTCAACACAACTCCTCTTGGCCCAACCTAGCCGAGTACAACTCTTGCACGCGTATGGCAACCCTACCATACTCACGTGACTAACACTTTGCACGTGAATGACCTCCTGCCATTCTCACATGACTAACCATTCTTCATGTGCACCATTCTCTTAGCCCGAACGTCCCGCATGACATCCTTGACCACCAAGACCTCAGTTCCCCCTGAACCTAGTCCCGAACCTCAGTTCCTCCATGAACCTAGTTCCGGTCCCGTCATCGACCACATTCGCCCTCGAGCAATACCTGCACATGAACAAACCACAATACGATTCCGAGCACAAGTCCGCGACTTGACTCAACATTAATCCATGCAAATACTCACACTAGCATTGCATAAAGTCCGCTTGAAAACAAGCATCATGAAATTCTCACAAATTTCCTAATCTCAAATTCAAACCAAAATTCAATTCCAAAATTGCTCAAAACCCTAATCGAGCAAAAAACCATTCATGCCGGACCAAAAAATCCGGTCCAGCGCAAACGTGAAAACAGCCATAAAAAATCCACCTTGCTTATGGACGGGAGAGTCCGTCGTACATGCGAAACTTACTGGTTTTGGAAGTTTCAGTCCGGCTCAAAAACATTTGAAAACATGTTCACGGCGGATCAAAGAAAAGCGGTCCGGCGTACAAGGGAAACTTACTGTTTCTTGAAAGTTTGGTCCGGCACAAAAGAGAACTTCACTGTTTCTTGTCAAATTGTTGAACTCATGCACAAAACACATTTTCCAAGTTCAAATCTTAGCCAATTTTTCAGCACATGATTTCACAATCTCCCCCTTGATGAAAACATTGGCAACACCAATTAGAATTGAACATTTGGCATTCACTTTACAAAAGATTTTGAAATCCAAAGGATCAATGACCAAAAAGAGAAAAAACACAGAATTCCCCTTTTGACCAAAATGCAAAACAAAATCTCCCCTTGAGAAGGAAAATGTGTGTGAATGTCCAATGTACCCAAAAATTCCAAAAATCTCCAAACTTCTCCCAAAATTCCAGAAACAAACCCCCCTTTTTCTTCTCCCCCTTTTTCTTAAGCTTTTCAACGATTCCCAAATTTCTCCCCCTTTGACAATGGATTCATCAAGAGTACAAAATAGAGAACATGTTCAAAATTTTTGAAACAATGATTTCACAAGGAAAAACAAGGGAGTGCCAAGATAGGAAAAGGTGAGCTCATTCGATCATATAACCTTATATATCACATAATATGCAAAATACATTATCTTAATGTGATTTTAACAAATTAGGGAATGACATGCATCTCAACCTCAATTCAGTCAACTATAGCCAAGTACTAAGTAAGACCTTAGTAGAAAAGCAAAGGCTCAAACTTGAAGCAACTAACAATTCTGGGCAAGCAAGTAGTTTCAACCCCAATCTAGTAAATCAATTTAATCCTTAAACTGCATGTAGCATGCTTGAAGCATACTTCTTTTATTTCCTTGGAGTGGCATGCTTGAAGCATACATCTTGTCTTTTGAGGTAATGGCATGCTTGAAGCATACATCTTATCTTTTAGGGAAAGCATCATGAAGCACATAACTTGAGATTTTTGCTTTTAACAACCTTTTTTTTAACTGATTCCCTTTTCCTTTATTTTTTGATTATAAACATGCAAGGAGATTAAAAGGTCTTTTGAAAGAGTAAAGCTGAAAACACACTTGCTTCATAGCCCAAATTTTGTCAAGAAGGTTCAATATCAAGCCTAGAAGAGTAAGATATCACAGAGTAATTAGCTATAGGCAATCAGACCAAGGAATTCTGCGATGTCATTTTTAGTTCAAGTGGAACAATTTAGATTATCATATATTAGCACAATTACATAATATATAAAGAAATATGATAAAGTGAGCACATTAAGTGAAAGAACTTGGCAAGGAAACTCCCCCTCAAAACAAACCTATTGGATGAACAATCCCAAGTTCTCCCCGAATAAAAGTAAAACGAGAAGAGGACAAAGGTTTTGTGAAAATGTCTGCCAATTGATGTTCAGTATCCACATGGTGAAGCACAATGTTGCCTTTTTCAACATAATCTCTAAGAAAGTGAAATCTGATGTCAATGTGTCCAAGAAAGAGAATTACTCAAGAAGTGGCATGAACCAGATGTACTTTTTCTATCAATTCTACATCCTCCAAATTCAGCATCAGAGAAAGCTCTTAAACTAATGCATGAGAAAGCAGAAAGCCAAATGCCAAAATCTTGAGTACCACGGAGATACCTTAAAATCCTCTTGATAGCTTGTCGATGTGAAGCACGCGGGGAAGCTTGAAAATGAGCACACAAGCACATAGTAAACTCCAATTATCTCATCCTCAACAGCAGCATCATCATCTTCATCAACAAAGATACTCTCCCCCTGAACATATGCACCTGTACCCTGTACCTGCACTATTTGGACTAGTGCCTTTTGCGAAAACAGAGGTGGAAGAAGCATCTTAAAAAATAACACTTTTAGCACGAGGTGCACGAGTGAAGGAGGAGAACCAATTCTTATCATCGGACATGTGGCGTGAGCATCCGGAATCCACTAGCCATATGTTCTCCTTCCTCGCATGAGAAGCCTACATAGAAGCAGAAAGTGTCGAGGTCTCGGTACTGGGGTTAGAAATAAGATGTTTAGGAATCCAGTACTGAGACACACGACGCACAATAGTAGGCACAACACGAGTATTATTATGCACAAAGATAGATTTGTCTTTTCCCGTGTTCTTACCAACAAAAGGTGTTTGCATCACCCTAGGCACATAATGAGAAACAAAGTGTGCTTGTCTGAAATTAGACCTAGCCTTAGTTCTTTCTTTCTTTTGTTGTTTGGCTAGTCTAAAGCAAAAATCTACTAAATGTCTATCTCTACCACAATGAGTGCAAGTGTACTTAACAGGATGTTTGGCTTTAGAAGTATAAGCATCATTTGCATTCATCATAGTAGAAGATAACACTCAAGCAGACTTAAAGACAATTTTCTTAGGCTCATTGACAATTTCAAATTTTCCTCCTTCAAGTGATTTAACAACAGTGGGAGCATGTGATTTATGATGAGCATAAGAATCAAAACCTAAACCTTTGTTATGAGTGCTGACTTTTGATTGATCCAAGATCATGTTTAGGTTTTTCTTTCCTTTAGTGAAACGTTCTAATGACTTTTCCAAGTAATCAATTTTTCGAGAAAGAGTTAAACAATTATTACAGGGAACGTTCACTTTTCCTTTTTGCTTGCAACAAGTTGAGCATGAAAGAACCTCATGTGTAAGCAAATCTTTTGTCATTTGAGAAGCCCTAGCATTTGCATCATGCAACTTCAATTCTAGTATGGAGCATTTAGAACATGGAGTTGTATCATGCAAATCAATGGTAGAACAACTAGCATGTTTAACAAGTTTCTCATTTTTCTCATTTTCAGCATTGATTTGCTCTAACAAGGAAACATGTTCTTTCCTAAGCAAAGTAAGCTCATTGTAAATTAAGTCACATGATTTGCAAGCATCATCATCAGGAATCAAGGTTTTAAGTCCAGCAATTTCAGCATTCAATGACTCCACAACAAAATCATATTTCTTAATTTTCTTATCACGTTTATCAAGCAATTTACCAAGTCGAGCAACAGCAATAGCTAATTCATCGTAAGAAGGATCTACCTCATTGAAGTCGCTGTTGTGGTCGTCCCCAGTGAAGCTGTTGCTGCTTTTAGCCATGAGACACCTCTGTCGGGACCCCGAATTTGCAAATCCGGACCCTCTGTGTATTCAGCACTAGTCCAGGAACGCGCTAGTGCACACAGTCTTAACATCGGTAAATATCACAATCATACCAAACGATACCAATAAAGTACTTTATTTTAATAACCAAACTGGTTGCTCGACCTTATGGTCAAATTACAAAATGTATGCCTCGCAAGGCGAAACTTATTCAGAGAAAATAATAGCAGCGGAAAATAAGATAACTTCGTGGCGCCATCCAGTATACCACAGGCAACTGACTGGGCTCGCATCCCTAAGTAGACGGATCCTCTTGGAGTTCCTCCTCCGAAGCTGGCTTAGTCTCCTCTTCAACTGGGTGTTGTGTTGAGGCAAGGGTGAGTACTTGGTACTCGACAAGTCATGCACGAGAATGCAAGCTAATATACTATATGCATGGCTTGGTACAAAGGAATAGCTCAAGGTATATTTGCGATAAATGACATTTGACAAGTAATATAAGTAGATTCGAAAGCAGTAGAAATAAGTAAAGCGTAAATAACTTTTCAAGAAGTTTTAATAAACATTTTCCCCATCCTAAACCACATTTCCATCATCTTTATTTTTAAACCAGACCAACCTTTCAAATCCAAGTTATTTTCGTAAAATCTAACCCTTGATTGTAATTCAGAGCATTGTCGATCACAGTGGACTCGGCTATTTAAATAGATTCTACACTCTGCAGAGGTTATGCACTTTACCCACAAGATACAGTCAAACACCACAAAGGCGAGTTCAGTAACAAAGCCTTTGGAAGCCTCAAACAACACAGGTGGTCCTCTCAGGTTCGTGCTCTACACCATCCCTTCCCTTAGCCAAGGCGAAGTATGGGACCAACACACCGTTAGATGGGTATCTGGCCACAGCCACGATACGCTCCCCGCACAATCACACAAGCGGTGTAATTGACACCTGAGGCTCCACAAGTGAGTCCTTAGCGACTTAGTCAACTAGGGCCGTCCCATTCGACCATGTGGTTGCAAGTATGACCCAGTTCAAAGGCTTGCAAGGTTAAGTCCTTAGAGTGACCAGGGCAAGACTACCCAAGAACCAAATCAACATTCCCAACGCCACAATGGCCCACTGATTACTCTTGCCACATGCCCTGGCCGAAAAGCGTTTATCAAACCCCAGTTGATTACCATGCACCACGTGCCATCAACATCACATGATACTTTTCCAAAACAGGTTCAATATATCATTAAGTCAATATTAACATTTAATTATCCAAAATCATGTTATGAGCACGTAGCAGGTCTAAGCAGTATACTACAACGGTCTAAACCCATGTTGGCAATTTAATAATGTCCAACTAGTAAACCACAACTAGGGTGACAAAGGGTCATGGCACATACCTAGGTAATCAAGGTGTCATATAGCAAATTGGTATTTATCTAATCCCCAGGTTTAAACAAAGTATTTTTCTAATTGAACTAGCATGCAATAGTTTAAATCAAAATAGGTTTCAAAATGGGATCAACATGGTCAAAGCACAACTTGCCTTCAAAAAGTACTTGCTCTTGGTCTTGAGTTGGATCCTGAGTCAACACTTCTCCTTCGAATCCTTCCGGCACTTCAACGTCTACTCGTAAAGCGTGCAAATAGCAAATACACAAATAAACACTAGGCAAAAACATCCCAAAACTCCAAATAAAATCCATAAACAGAGAGAACATAATTTTCTGGATTTTTAGAAACTGGAATCGTCAAATTCGGAGTTAAAATGCAAAAGTTATGATTTATTAAAGTTTAAATAATCAATTAAATAACATTACAGAGAAAAACTTTAGTCCAAAAATTAAATAAAATTTATATTTAGGTAGATCTTAATTTTATACAAATTTAGAAATTTGAATCACTCAAATCGGAGTTGAAGCATAAAAGTTATAAAGCGTTTGAAGTTTGAATCTAAATTTGAATCAATATTTCGAATTAATAAATCATTTTCTTTTCGGAAATTAATTATTGCGTCGTGATGACACGTGGCAGCCTCTGATTGGTCGGCTGACGTCAGCCGGTCCATGGACGTGGTCCACGCTCGGATCTGGTCCACAGTGGACTCGGTCCACGACTCCTCGTGAGGCCCGACATGTGGGCCCACTCGGGTAGCGTCATCGCCGGCGTCGTGAGGCTCGGCCACGGTCGACATGTGGGACCCACTGTGACGTCATGGGTGACGTCGGTAGCCGGCTGAATTAGCCAGCGACATGCGGGCCCTCGACACGCGGGCCGGCGTGTCGGCGTCTACACTGCCAGCGTGCGTGGGCCGGCCAACCGCGTCGGTCCAACTTCCCGACACGTGGCGCAATCACGGCCGTTGGTTTGAAAATCAACGGCGCGGATTAGATCCAGGGTTAACACGTTGAAACTACTCGTTGATCGTGGCACGTGGCAATTGTGAACCGTTGGATCTTGATCCAACGGTCCAGATCCAATCGGGTTGGGGACACGTGAACTCACCTCAACCGTCCGATCTAGATCCGACGGTTCACCGAGCTCGCGAAGTCCGGCGATGGTGCGGCGAGGCTTGGGCACCGGAGACGAGAACGATGACGAGCCCGACGGCGTTTCGGGGTTGCTCCGGCGAGATGAATCCTTCCTTCGGGTGCGTCTCGTCACGGTGGTTCCGGATCTGGGCTTGATGACGGCGGAGGACGACGGACGGCGGCGGAATCGAGCAAAAACCGCGGCGGTCACTTCCTCCAACTACGGCGAGCTCGCACGGGCAACTGGCGGCGGCTCAGGCGAGATGGCTCGGGGGAACGGGTGCACAAGGATGAGGGCAACCTCGGGGGACGTCTCACGCTTTAAATAGCCTCGGCGTTCGCGCGGGACACGGAAACCTAGTTTCCCACGGCGGCGTGGCGGGCGGAGTCCGGCTTCGGTCTCGGCGGAGCGGCGACGACGCATGGCCGTCCACGTGGCACGATCAACGCGACCACGATCGCCTGGCGCGATCGGATCCGGGCCGGATACGGCTCGAACCCAGACGGGCGAATCTCACCGTTGGATCTTGATCCAACGGTTGGGATTGATTAGGGTTTTGAATTTGGTTAGATCGAGTCACGTGGCTCGGTCGGACTCGAGTCCGACTTCGGGTTCGACTTCGGTCGGATGAAACGATTTGACCCGAGTTGAATTTCCAGCGATTTAATATTTAAAATAATTCCCGATAATTCATTTAATTCATTAAAAATAGCAAATGACTCGAAAAATTCGAGAAAAATTACGGAAAATACTTTGGATCATTTTGGACTCAAATAAAATATTTCCAACAAAATTTTATTTGCAAAATTAATTTCTTCAATTATTTCAAAATGGAATAAATTCAAATAAATTCCAAATAAATCCAAATAAATTCCAGAAAATTCCAAAAATTCACCAAAGTGCCAAACCACACATGAATTTAAGAAAAGCAAAATTTTGGGGTGTTACAAACCTCCCCCCCTTAATAGAATCTCATCCCCGAGATTCGTGGCTCACTCTGAGAATAGGTTTGGAAACTCTTTCTTCAAATCCTCTTCAGGCTCCCAAGTCGCTTCGCTTTCTTCATGGTTGCTCCACTGAACTTTACAAAAACGGGTTGACTTGTTTCTAGTTTCTCGATCCATTGTGTCTAGAATCCTCACGGGATACTCCTTATAAGTCAAATCCTCTTGCAACTCAATTGACTCTAGCGGTGTCTGTTCCTCAGGAACTCGAGACACTTCTTCAATCGGGACACATGGAATACATCATGCACTCCTGCCAACGATTGTGGCAACTCCAAATTGGTAAGCAACCGCCTCTGCGACTCAAAATCTTAAATGGTCCAACATAACGGGTGCGAGTTTCCCTTTGGCATGGAACCTCTTAACTCCCCGAGAGGCGTAACTACGAGGTAAACAAAGTCTTACGGTTCAAAACTCAAGTCTCGCTGACGATTGTCAAGATAACTCTTATCCGAGATTGGGCTATCTTCAACCTTTCCCTAATCATAGCGACCGCTCTTGACCTCTTGAAGAATATCAGGCCCAAAGACACGGCGCTCACGGTCTCATTCCAATTCAATGGCGTCCCGAAGCAGTGGTCGACCATACAAAGGCCTCAAAAGGTGACATCTCAGAACTAGCCTCGATAACTATTGTTGTAATCGAACTCGGCATACGGCAAACTCTTATCCCAAGAGGTAGCATAAGCCAATGCACAAGCTCTTAACATATCCTCCAGATCTGGTTGACTCTTTCGGTCCTGTCCATCCGTGCGTGGATGATAAGTCATCTTGAAGTTCAAGCGGGTTCCCATGGCTTCATGCAACTTATTCTAACCTTGAGGTAAATTGGGTACCTCTGTCCGATACAATCCTCTTTGGCACTCCGTGCAAGCAGACAATCTGATCATATACAATTACGCTAATTTATCTCCCGAGTAAGTGGTCTTCACGGGATAAAATGGGCTACTTTAGTCAAGCGATCCACTATAACCCATATGGAGTCATAACCTCCTTGAGTCTTGACAAACCGGTAATGAAATCCATTCCGATTTCCTCCCACTTCCACTCGGGTATTTTCAGTTGTAGCAATCCTGCTGGTCTCTCGATGCATTGCCTTGACTCTCGGCATACGTCGCACAATGCAACATGCTCGGCCACTTCACGTTTCATACTCGGCCACGAATCTCTCCTTGAGATCTGATACATCTTGGCGCTTCCAGGATGAATTGAGTACTTAGAGTCATGGGCTTCTTCCAAAATCGATTGCCTTAACTCCTTTTGTTAGGCACACAAATTCGATCCTTCATCCATAACGTGCCTTGCTCATCCAACTTGAAGTCCTCTGCCTTGCCTTCCTCCTTGATGGACTTAATCCTGCGGATCTTGTCATCATCCTTAATCCTTCTCGGATCTGATCCTCTAGGGTAGGCTTTACTTCCAATGCGGCCAAGAATCCGCTAGGTACAACCTCAATCTTCATCTTCTGAAAATCCTCACATAACTCATCCTGACTTGTGGCTAGCAACGTACTCACGGTATGGCTTTTCCGACTCAGAGCATCAGCTACTACGTTGGCCTTCCCAGGATGGTAATGGATTCCAACATTATAGTCTTTGATCAACTCTAGCCATCTCCTCTGCCTCATATTCAGATCCGACTGGGTGAATATGTACTTAAGGCTCTTATGATCCGTATACACTTCACATCTGTTTCCAATCAGATAGTGACGCCATATCTTCAAAGCATGCACTACGGCAGCTAACTCCAAGTCATGTGTCGGATAATTTTCCTCATGCGGCCTCAACTGCCTTGATGCATAAGCGACGACCTTTCCATTCTGCATCAAGACACATCCAAGTCCTTGGCGCGATGCGTCACAATAAATATCGAAGCTTTGAGCAACATCAGGTAGAACTAACACCGGTCTTGGCGTCAATCGCTTCTTGACTCTGAAATCCTTTCTCACATTCGGCGTCCATGCAAACTTCTTTTCCTTCTTGGCGATTGCGTAAGAGGTTTCGCAATTGTCGAAAAGCCTTCGATGAAACGGCGGTAGTATCCTGCCATTCCAAGGAAACTCCGAATGGGTCACGATCTTGGTACGCTCCCAATGTAACACCGCTTCTACTTTGCTTGGATCTACGGCGACTCCTTCATGCGGTCATTACATGTCCAAGAAACTCCACCTTGTCCTTCCAAAAATCACACTTGCTGAACTTGGCGAAAAGTTGCTGTTCCTCGCCTTTTCCAAAACTTCGCCTTAAGTGTTCGGCATGTTCGCTCCTCTGTCTTGGAGTAGATTAGGATATCGTCTATGAACACGACGACAAACTTGTCCAAATATTCCATGAACACCTTATTCATCATATTCATGAAATAAGTGGCGCATTAAAGACCCAAAGGACATAATCAGAAACTCGTAATGTCCATATCTTGACGAGAATGCGAGTCTTGAATATCTTACGATCGGATCTTCAATCGATGGTATCCCGATCTCGAGATCAACCTTGGAGAAAACTCGGCTCCTCTTAATCGATCAAACAAATCATCAATCCTGGGTAGCGGATACTTATTCTTCACGGTGACTTCATTGAGTGCACGGTAGTCAATGCACATCCTGAAACTTCCGTCCTTTTTCTTGACAAACAAAGCCGGTGCTCCCCACGGCGACTAACTTGGTCCGATAAATCCTTTCTCCATTAACTCTTCTATTTGTTTCTTCATCTCTACCAACTCCTCGGTGGACATCCGATAGGGTCTCTTTGCTATCGGTCTTGTGCAGTACAAGCTCTATCACAAACTCTATGTCCTGTCTGGCGGCATACCAGGTAGGTCTTCGGGAAAAACATCGGGTACTCATTCACTACTTTGGGACATCCTCTATGCTGATTGCCTTGGTGCTGTTAACCATCAGCTGTCCATCTCCAAGCTGCAGTGGCTTGAAATTCCACTTTCTTCCCACACGGGCTCTCAATCGAGATAGTCCTTCGTCCACAATCCAATACGGCCTTGTGCTTGGATAACGATCCATTCCCAATATGACGTCTAAGGTGCAGGTCTCCAAAATCATAAGGTTTGCTAGGAACTCTATTCCATCTATTAGTATTCTCACCGGAACATCCTACTTTCGTTCGGAGTTCGAACCAGGGTTTGAACTAAAAGCATGCACTTAAGTCTTGCAATCCTCAACTCATTTCTAGTAGCAAAGCCTTGCGAAACAAGCGAATGCGAAGCTCGAGTCAAACAAAGCTGTGCAGTCTTGAGTTAACAAGTAACTTACCCAAGACGACGTCCGTAGCATTCTGCGGTGCATCTGCGGTGACATGGTTGACTCGGCCTCTCACCACGGCCTGGGTGTGGCTCTGAGTCTTTGGCGTCCTAGCTGGGTGGTTCCTAGGTTGAAGCGAATCGGGTCGCTCTGCTGTCTTCTTTGGACAAGCTGTTGGCAAAGTGTCCTGGCTCGTTCTGATTGTAGCGGCGTCTCACGGTTCCTATTTGCTCGAGTAAGCGTTTCTAGCGGGGGTGAAGTGCAGTAGTTACGATTGACAGGTCTTGGTCTTTGGGGATGGTGTCCTTGTTGCATTCTCGTGGTTGGAATGCGAAGAATTGATTTGGTGCAACTCTCAAGCGCTGTTGCGTTCCCTGGCGTGATCCTTGCTGTTGCATCCTGCGCTTCCTGTTCTCATCCAGTTCCTTGCGCTTGTCCTCAAGAATAAGTGCCTTATTCACTAACTCTTGGAAATCTGGAAAGGTGTGGGTGATCAATCCTACTTGCAATCCTGAGTTAAGTCCCTTCATAAAACGAGACTGTCTGGATTTATCTGTCGCTACATCCTCAGGTGCGTAGCGTGCTAGCTGTGTGAACTTGTTCAGGTAGTCGGCCACTGGCTGATTACCTTGCTTCAGTGCTCTGAACTCCTCCTTCTTAAGGTCCATGATTCCTTCAGGCACGTGATACTGTCGGAATGCAGCTGTGAACTCTTCCCAAGTGATATCTTGAGGGTTCTCTTGCGTGGCACAGAAGTTCTCCCACCATTCGGCGGCTGTCCCTTCCAACTGATGAGAAGCGTAGAGTACCTTCTCATTTCCTATGCATTGAGCTATGTGTAGCTTCCTCTCGATTGATCTCAACCAATCATCGGCCTCCAATGGATTGGCATTCCCAGAGAAAGTGGGTGGGTGAGTCCTCATGAACTCCGATAGTCTTGTATTCTGGCGTGGTCCCTGATTAACTTGATTGGCTGTGGCCTGAGCAGTGACGTGCTGCATTTGTTGCATCATAGCATGCATCAACTGAGTTTGGGCAGCAAGAAAAGCTCCGAAATTCTGCATATCCAGTGTCGGTCTTTGGTGCTCCATCATTGGGGTTTTCTGCTGGGCGAGAACCACTTCCATTGCTTCCAAAGTTTCCGCGGGTATTCACCATCTGTCGATTTGCTCTAGGTTTAGAGATGAGAGGGAAACAAGAATAGACAAGTAATATGGAACCTATGCGCTTAAAGGTGTAGCCTTAAGGTCCAACTTTATTATTAATAACTTGGTATGGTCACCATAATGCCTAAGGGCCTTGCAACACATACTGCACACTCAGCAACAAAGCAAATCCAAATCGAACTAATTTTGGAGTCTAACGCCTAAAGGGTGACTCTTTATTCTATGACTCGACTCGGCGAAGGAGTCTCACTATAGAACCTATGTTCACTCATCGAGAAATCCTCCACGTCCTGGGTACGGGTGCTGTGGCATAGGCGCGAAACGATCGCCATGTCCAGCAACTGTGTCTTCTGTGGTGGTCGAAGAAGCAGTGTCCTCATCGAGATCTGACTCCTCACGGATCGGCTCGTGTAGCTCAATGCACGGCTCTGGTGCAGTCCGGTACAAAGTCATCTCCAACTCGTCAATCCTTCGCGAGAAGGTGTGCCACATACTCTTGAGCTTCCCGCCATCTGTTCTTCTCTGTCGTGATCTCCTTGCGGGCCTTCAGAGCTCCTTGCTTGTATTATCTAGTACATCCTCCTGGCGACGACAAATCGTGCCAATCTGCTAGAATCGTGGCATCCTCATCACGAATCTCCTTCGGTCAAGAAGGTTATCAGCGCTGGTGATAACGGAACACCGTGCTCTCCAACTCTCTGGCGTAGATACGGGTAATGTGCCGCATTGCTCGTCGTGATACTTCTTGGATACCCATCCGCATTGTAGATCTCCTGGCAAAGGTTGTATCGGGCGATTGCCTGGGCCCTTCTTCCTAGCAAGTACCTCAATCCTCACGTCACAAGCCTTGATCAATCCCGCTTGTCTGATCACTTCCACTTGGTATTGGGGCTTCTCAAAATCTCCGAGAGTCTGTAGCATATGCCAAAGTTCCGCAGCGTGACCAACTCCCAGATCAACGTAGTTGAACTCTTCCTCCATTTGTCACAAGAGTGCTTTACGTAAGAACTCGGAATTTTTAAATTGTGACAAGGTAAGGGAAAATTTCAGCAAGAGACAAGAAAAGAGAGAAGGGGATAAGTCGAGAGGTCATTTCTTATCTTGACAACTTTTTAGCTTTAGAAAATAGGTTTTATCCTCACTACGACCATTCTAGCTAGGGTTGAGCCTACTGATCAAGTATGGCTCGATACCACCTCTGTCGGGACCCGAATTTGCAAATCCGGACCCTTTGTGGATTCAGCACTAGTCCAGGAACGCGCTAGTGCACACAGTCTTAACATCGGTAAATATCACAATCATACCAAACGATACCAATAAAGTACTTTATTTTAATAACCAAACTGGTTGCTCGACCTTATGGTCAAATTACAAAATGTATGCCTCGCAAGGCGAAACTTATTCGAGAGAAAATAATAGCGGCGGAAAATAAGATAACTCGTGGCGCCATCCAAAGATACCACAGGCAACCGATCGGGCTCGCATCCCTAAGTAGACGTATCCTTTTGGATTTCATACTCGTAATCTGGCTTAGTCTCCTCTTCAACTTGTGTTGTGTTGAGGGAAGGGTGAGTACTTGGTACTCTGAAGCAAGTCATGCATGAATGCAAGCTAATATACTATATGCATGGCTTGGTACAAAGGAATAGCTCAAGGTATATTTGCGATGCTTGACATTTGACAAGTAATATAAGTAGATTCGAAAGCAGTAGAAATAAGTAAAGCGTAAATAACTTTTCAAGAAGTTTTAATAAACATTTTCCCCATCCTAAACCACATTTCCATCATCTTTATTCTTAAACCAGACCAACCTTTCAAATCCAAGTTATTTTCAGAAAATCTAACCCTTGACTGTAATTCCCGAGCATTGTCCAGTACCGTGGACTCGGCTATTTAAATAGATTCTACACTCTGCAGAGGTTATGCACTTTACCCACAAGATACAGTCAAACACCACAAAGGCGAGTTCCCGTAACAAAGCCTTTCGGAAGCCTCAAACAACACAGGTGGTCCTCTCCGGTTCGTGCTCTACACCATCCCTTCCCTTAGCCAAGGCGAAGTATGGGACCAACACACCGTTAGATGGGTATCGGCCACGACCACGATACGCTCCCCGCACAATCACACAAGCGGTGTAATTGACACCCTGAGGCTCCACAAGTGAGTCCTTAGCGACTTAGTCAACTAGGGCCGTCCCATTCGACCATGTGGTTGCAAGTATGACCCAGTTCAAAGGCTTGCAAGGTTAAGTCCTTAGAGTGACCAGGGCAAGACTACCCAAGAACCAAATCAACATTCCCAACGCCACAATGGCCCACCTGATTACTCTTGCCACATGCCCTGGCCGAAATCGTTTATTAAACCCCAGTTGATTACCATGCACCACGTGCCATCAACATCACATGATACTTTTCCAAAACAGGTTCAATATATCATTAAGTCAATATTAACATTTAATTATCCAAAATCATGTTATGAGCACGTAGCAGGTCTAAGCAGTATACTACAACGGTCTAAACCCATGTTGGCAATTTAATAATGTCCAACTAGTAAACCACAACTAGGGTGACAAAGGGTCATGGCACATACCTAGGTAATCAAGGTGTCATATAGCAAATTGGTATTTATCTAATCCCTGTGTTTAAACAAAGTATTTTTCTAATTGAACTAGCATGCAATAGTTTAAATCAAAATAGGTTTCAAAATGGGATCAACATGGTCAAAGCACAACTTGCCTTCAAAAAGTACTTGCTCTTGGTCTTGAGTTGGATCCTGAGTCAACACTTCTCCTTCGAATCCTTCCGGCACTTCAACGTCTACTCGTAAAGCGTGCAAATAGCAAATACACAAATAAACACTAGGCAAAAACATCCCAAAACTCCAAATAAAATCCATAAACAGAGAGAACATAATTTTCTGGATTTTTAGAAAGCTGGAATAAATCAAATTCGGAGTTAAAACGCAAAAGTTATGATTTATTAAAGTTTAAATAATCAATTAAATAACATTACAGAGAAAAACTTTAGTCCAAAAATTAAATAAAATTTATATTTAGGTAGATCTTAATTTTATACAAATTTAGAAATTTGAATCACTCAAATCGGAGTTGAAACGCAAAAGTTATAAGCGTTTGAAGTTTGAATCTAAATTTGAATCAATATTTCGAATTAATAAATCATTTTCTTTTGGAAATTAATTATTGCGTCGTGACACGTGGCAACCTCTGATTGGTTGGTCGACGTCACCGGTCCATGGACTGGGTCCACGCCCGGCTCAGGTCCACAGTGGACTCGGTCCACGACTCCACGTGAGGCCCGACATGTGGGCCCACTCGGGTAGCGTCATCGGCCCGGCGTCGTGAGGCTCAGCCACAGTGCCGACATGTGGGACCATGTGGCGTCATGGGTGGCGTCGGTAGCCGGGCTGAATTAGCCAGCGACATGCGGGCCCTCGACACGCGGGCCGCGTGTCGGCGTCCTACACTGCACGCGTGCGTGGGCCGGCGACCGCGTCGGTCCAACTTCCCGACACGTGGCGCAATCACGGCCGTTGGTTTGAAAATCAACGGCGCGGATTAGATCCAGGGTTAACACGTTGAAACTACTCGTTGATCGTGGGCCGTTCGATTTAGATCGGACGGTCCAGATCCAATCCCATAAAAACACTACTCCGGCACGTGGCAATTGTGAACCGTTGGATCTTGATCTAACGGTCCAGATCCAATCGGGTTGGGGACACGTGAACTCACCTCAACCGTCCGATCTAGATCCGACGGTTCACCGAGCTCGCGAAGTCCGGCGATGGTGCGGCGAGGCTTGGGCACCGGAGACGAGAACGATGACGAGCCCGACGGCGTTTCGGGGTTGCTCCGGCGAGATGAATCCTTCCTTCGGGTGCGTCTCGTCACGGTGGTTCCGGATCTGGGCTTGATGACGGCGGAGGACGGCGGACGGCGGCGACCGAGCAAAACCGCGCGGTCACTTCCTCCAACTCTGGCGAAGCTCGCACGGCAATCGGCGGCCCGGCGAGATGGCTCGGGAACGGGTGCACAAGGATGAGGGCAACCTCGGGACGTCTCACGCTTTAAATAGCCTCGGCGTCGCGCGGACACGGAAACCTAGTTTCCAGCGGCGGGCGGGCGGCGGAGTCCGGCTTCGGTCTCGGCGGAGACGACGGCGCCTGGCCGTCCACGTGGCACGATCAACGGCCACGATCGACGGCGCGATCGGATCCGGGCGGATACGGCTCGAGCCGTGCAGGCGAATCTCGGCCGTTGGATCTTGATCCAACGGTTGGGATTGATTAGGTTTTAATTTGGTTAGATCGAGTCCGCGTGGCTCGGTCGGACTCGAGTCCGACTCGGGTTCGACTTCGATCGGATGAAACGATACTTGACCCGAGTTGAATTTCCAGCGATTTAATATTTAAAATAATTCCCGATAATTCATTTAATTCATTAAAAATAGCAAATGACTCGAGAAAAATTCGAAAAATTCTTGAAAATACTTTGGATCATTTTGGACTCAAATAAAATATTTCCAACAAAATTTTATTTGCAAAATTAATTTCTTCAATTATTTCAAAATGGAATAAATTCAAATAAATTCCAAATAAATCCAAATAAATTCGAGAAAATTCCAAAAATTCACCAAAGTGCCAAACCACACATGAATTTAAGAAAAGCAAAATTTTGGGGTGTTACAAACCTCCCCTTAATAGAATCTCGTCCCCGAGATTCGTGGCTCACTCTGAGAATAGGTTTGGAAACTCTTTCTTCAAATCCTCTTAGCTCCCAAGTCGCCGCTTTCTTCATGGTTGCTCCTTTGAACTTTACAAAAGCGGGTTGACTTGTTTCTAGTTTCTCGATCCATTGTGTCGAGAATCCTCACGGGATACTCCTTATAAGTCAAATCCTCTTGCAACTCAATTGACTCTAGCGGTGTCTGCTCTCGAGAACTCGGAGACACTTCTTCAATCGGGACACATGGAATACATCATGCACTCCTCGCCAACGATCGTGGCAACTCCACCGGTAAGCAACTTCGCCTCTGCGACTCAAAATCTTAAATGGTCCAACATAACGGGTGCGAGTTTCCCTTTGGCATGGAACCTCTTAACTCCCGAGAGGCGTAACTCTGAGGTAAACAAAGTCTTACGGTTCAAAACTCAAGTCTCGGCGACGATTGTCAAGATAACTCTTCTGTCGAGATTGGGCTATCTTCAACCTTTCCCTAATCATAGCGACCGCTCTTGACCTCTTGAAGAATATCAGGCCCAAAGACACGGGCGCCGGTCTCATTCCAATTCAATGGCGTCCGACAGTGGTCGACCATACAAAGGCCTCAAAGGTGACATCGTAAACTAGCCTGATAACTATTGTTGTAATCGAACTCGGCATACGGCAAACTCTTATCCCAAGAGGTAGCATAAGCCAATGCACAAGCTCTTAACATATCCTCCAATCTGGTTGACTCTTTTCGGCCTGTCCATCCGTCTGTGGATGATAAGTCATCTTGAAGTTCAAACGGGTTCCCATGGCTTCATGCAACTTATTCCGAACCTTGAGGTAAATTGGGTACCTCTGTCCGATACAATCCTCTTTGGCACTCCGTGCAAGCAGACAATCTCGATCATATACAATTACGCTAATTTATCTCCGAGTAAGTGGTCTTCACGGGATAAAATGGGCTACTTTAGTCAAGCGATCCACTATAACCCATATGGAGTCATAACCTCCTTGAGTCTTCTAAGAAACCGGTAATGAAATCCATTCCGATTTCCTCCCACTTCCACTCAGGTATTTTCAATTTGTAGCAATCCTGCTGGTCTCGATGCATTGCCTTGACTCTCCGGCATACGTCGCACAATGCAACATGCTCGGCCACTTCACGTTTCATACTCGGCCACCGTAATCTCTCCTTGAGATCTGATACATCTTGGCGCTTCGAGGATGAATTGAGTACTTAGAGTCATGGGCTTCTTCCAAAATCAGTTGCCTTAACTCCTTTTTGTTAGGCACACAAATTCGATCCTTCATCCATAACGTGCCTTGCTCATCCAACTTGAAGTCCTCTGCCTTGCCTTCCTCCTTGATGGACTTAATCCTGCGGATCTTGTCATCATCCTTCGTCCTTCTCGGATCTGATCCTCTAGGGTAGGCTTTACTTCCAATGCGTCCAAGAATCAGCTAGGTACAACCTCAATCTTCATCTTATGAAAATCCTCACATAACTCATCCTGACTTGTGGCTAGCAACGTACTCACGGTATGGCTTTTCCGACTCAGAGCATCAGCTACTACGTTGGCCTTCCCAGGATGGTAATGGATTCCAACATTATAGTCTTTGATCAACTCTAGCCATCTCCTCTGCCTCATATTCAGATCCGATTGGGTGAATATGTACTTAAGGCTCTTATGATCCGTATACACTTCACATCTGCTTTCCAATCGATAGTGACGCCATATCTTCAAAGCATGCACTACGGCACTAACTCCAAGTCATGTGTCGGATAATTTTCCTCATGCGGCCTCAATCGCCTTGATGCATAATTTACCTTTCCATTCTGCAGACAAGACACATCCAAGTCCTTGGCGCGATCGTCACAATAAATATCGAAGCTTTGAGCAACATCCGGTAGAACTAACACCGGTGCCGACGTCAATCGCTTCTTCAGCTCTGAAATCCTTTCTCACATTCTCAAGGCGCCCATGCAAACTTCTTTTCCTTCTTCAGCAGTTGCGTAAGAGGTTTCGCAATTGTCGAAAAGCCTTCGATGAAACGGGCGGTAGTATCCTGCCATTCCAAGGAAACTCAGACTGGGTCACGCCTTCTACGCTCCCAATGTAACACCGCTTCTACTTTGCTTGGATCTACTGGCGACTCCTTCATGCGGTCATTACATGTCCAAGAAACTCCACCTTGTCCTTCCAAAAATCACACTTCTTTGAACTTGGCGAAAAGTTGCTTGTTCCTCGGCTTTTCCAAAACTCGCCTTAAGTGTTCGGCATGTTCGCTCTCTGTCTTGGAGTAGATTAGGATATCGTCTATGAACACGATTTACAAACTTGTCCAAATATTCCATGAACACCTTATTCATCATATTCATGAAATAAGCCGGGCGCATTAAATCGTTACCCAAAGGACATAATCAGAAACTCGTAATGTCCATATCTTGACGAGAATGCGATCTTGAATATCTTACGATCGGATCTTCAATCGATGGTATCCCGATCTCAGATCAACCTTGGAGAAAACTCGGCTCCTCTTAATCGATCAAACAAATCATCAATCCTGGTAGCGGATACTTATTCTTCACGGTGACTTCATTGAGTGCACGGTAGTCAATGCACATCCTGAAACTTCCGTCCTTTTTCTTGACAAACAAAGCGGTGCTCCCCACGGCGACTAACTTGGTCCGATAAATCCTTTCTCCATTAACTCTTCTAGCTGTTTCTTCATCTCTACCAACTCCTCGGTGGACATCCGATAGGGTCTCTTTGCTATCGGTCTTTGTGCCATACAAGCTCTATCACAAACTCTATGTCCCTGTCAAGCGGCATACTGTAGGTCTTCGGGAAAAACATCGGGTACTCATTCACTACTTGGGACATCCTCTATGCGATTGCCTTGGCATCGTTAACCATCAACTGTCCATCTCCAAGCTGCAGTGGCTTGAAATTCCACTTTCTTCCCACATGGGCTCTCAATCGAGATAGTCCTTCGTCCACAATCCAATACGGCCTTGTGCTTGGATAACCATCCATTCCCAATATGACGTCTAAGGTCCGGGTCTCCAAAATCATAAGGTTTGCTAGGAACTCTATTCCATCTATTAGTATTCTCACCGGAACATCCTACTTTCGCTCGGAGTTCGAACCAGGGGTTTGAACTAAAAGCATGCACTTAAGTCTTGCAATCCTCAACTCATTTCTAGTAGCAAAGCCTTGCGAAACAAACGAATGCTGAAGCTCGAGTCAAACAAAATGCAGGTATCGAGTTAACAAGTAACTTACCCAAAGACGACGTCCGTAGCATTCTCGCAGTTGCATCTCGCGGTGACATGGTTGACTCGGCCTCTCACCACGGCCTGGGGTGTGGCTCCTGGTCTTTGGCGTCCTAGCCGGGGTGGTTCCTAGGTTGAAGCGAATCGGGGTCGCTCCTCGCTGTCTTCTTTGGACAACTGTTGGCAAAGTGTCCTGGCTCGTTCTGATTGTAGCGGCGTCTCACGGTTCCTCGTTGCACGGAGTAGCGTTTAGCGGGGCTGGGAGTGCAGTAGTTACGATTGACAGGTCTTGGTCCGGGGATGGTGTCCTTGTTGCATTGCGTGGTTGGAATCAAGAATTGATTTGGTGCAACTCTCAAGCGCCGCTATGCGTTCTCGGCGTGATCCTTGCCGTTGCATCCTGCGCTTCTGTTCTCATCCAGTTCCTTGCGCTTGTCCTCAAGAATAAGTGCCTTATTCACTAACTCTTGGAAATCTGGAAAGGTGTGGGTGATCAATCCTACTTGCAATCCCGAGTTAAGTCCCTTCATAAAACGAGGTATCTGGATTTATCTGTCGCTACATCCTCAGTGCGTAGCGTGCTAGCTGTGTGAACTTGTTCGTAGTCGGCCACCGGTGATTACCTTGCTTGATGCTCTGAACTCCTCCTTCTTAAGGTCCATGATTCCTTCAGGCACGTGATCTCGTCGGAATGCGGTGTGAACTCTTCCCAAGTGATATCTTGAGGGTTCTCTTGCGTGGCACAGAAGTTCTCCCACCATTCGGTAATGTCCCTTCCAACCGATGAGAAGCGAGAGTACCTTCTCATTTCCTATGCATTGAGCTATGTGTAGCTTCCTCTCGATTGATCTCAACCAATCATCGGCCTCCAATGGATTGGCATTCCCAGAGAAAGTGGGTGGGTGAGTCCTCATGAACTCCGATAGTCTTGTATTCTGGCGTGGTCCCTGATTAACTTGATTGGCTGTGGCCTGAGCAGTGACGTGCTGCATTTGTTGCATCATAGCATGCATCAATCGAGTTTGGGCAGCAAGAAAAGCTCCAAATTCTGCATATCCGGTGGCGGTCTTTGGTGCTCCATCATTGGGGTTTTCTGCTGGGCGAGAACCACTTCCATTGCTTCCAAAGTTTCCGCGGGTATTCACCATCTGTCGATTTGCTCTAGGTTTAGAGATGAGAGGGAAACAAGAATAGACAAGTAATATGGAACCTATGCGGGGCGAAAGGTGTAGCCTTAAGGTCCAACTTTATTATTAATAACTTGGTATGGCTGCTTACAATGCCTAAGGGCCTTGCAACACATACTGCACACTCAGCAACAAAGCAAATCCAAATCGAACTAATTTTGGAGTCTAACGCCTAAAGGGTGACTCTTTATTCTATGACTCGACTCGGCGAAGGAGTCTCACTATAGAACCTATGTTCACTCATCGAGAAATCCTCCACGTCCTGGGTACGGGTGCTGTGGCATAGGCGCGAAACGATCGCCATGTCCAGCAACTGTGTCTTCTGTGGTGGTCGAAGAAGCAGTGTCCTCATCGAGATCTGACTCCTCTGGATCTGGCTCGTGTAGCTCGAGTACCACCTGGTCCGGTCCGTACAAAGTCATCTCCAACTCGTCAATCCTTCGCAGAAGGTGTGCCACATACTCTTGAGCTTCCCGCCATCTGTTTCTTCTCTGCCGTGATCTCCTTGCGGGCCTTCAGAGCTCCTTGCTTGTATTATCTAGTACATCCTCCTGGCGGCGACAAATCGTGCCAATCGCAGAATCGTGGCATCCTCATCCCGAATCTCCTTCGGGTCAAGAAGGTTATCACTGCGCTGGTGATAACGGAACACCGTGTTTCCAACTCTCTGGCGTAGATACGGGTAATGTGCCGCATTGCTCGTCGTGATACTTCTTGGATACCCATCCGCATTGTAGATCTCTGGCAAGGTCTGTATCGGGCGATTGCCTGGGCCCTTTTTCCTAGCAGGTACCTCAATCCTCACGTCACAAGCCTTGATCAATCCCGCTTGTCTGATCACTTCCACTTGGTATTGGGGCTTCTCAAAATCTCCGAGAGTCTGTAGCATATGCCAAAGTTCCGCGGCGTGACCAACTCCCAGATCAACGTAGTTGAACTCTTCCTCCATTTGTCACAAGAGTGCTTTACGTAAGAACTCGGAATTTTTAAATTGTGACAAGGTAAGGGAAAATTTCAGCAAGAGACAAGAAAAGAGAGAAGGGGATAAGTCGAGAGGTCATTTCTTATCTTGACAACTTTTTAGCTTTAGAAAATAGGTTTTATCCTCACTACGACCATTCTAGCTAGGGTTGAGCCTACAGTCAAGTATGGCTCTGATACCACCTCTGTCGGGACCCCGAATTTGCAAATCCGGACCCTTTGTGTATTCAGCACTAGTCCAGGAACGCGCTAGTGCACACAGTCTTAACATCGGTAAATATCACAATCATACCAAACGATACCAATAAAGTACTTTATTTTAATAACCAAACTGGTTGCTCGACCTTATGGTCAAATTACAAAATGTATGCCTCGCAAGGCGAAACTTATTCAGAGAAAATAATAGCAGCGGAAAATAAGATAACTTCGTGGCGCCATCCAGTATACCACAGGCAACTGACTGGGCTCGCATCCCTAAGTAGACGGATCCTCTTGGAGTTCCTCCTCCGAAGCTGGCTTAGTCTCCTCTTCAACTGGTGTTGTGTTGAGGCAAGGGTGAGTACTTGGTACTCAGCAAGTCATGCACAGAATGCAAGCTAATATACTATATGCATGGCTTGGTACAAAGGAATAGCTCAAGGTATATTTGCAGTAAACAGCATTTGACAAGTAATATAAGTAGATTCGAAAGCAGTAGAAATAAGTAAAGCGTAAATAACTTTTCAAGAAGTTTTAATAAACATTTTCCCCATCCTAAACCACATTTCCATCATCTTTATTTTTAAACCAGACCAACCTTTCAAATCCAAGTTATTTTCAGAAAATCTAACCCTTGACTGTAATTCCCGAGCATTGTCCAGTACCGTGGACTCGGCTATTTAAATAGATTCTACACTCTGCAGAGGTTATGCACTTTACCCACAAGATACAGTCAAACACCACAAAGGCGAGTTCAGTAACAAAGCCTTTGGAAGCCTCAAACAACACAGGTGGTCCTCTCAGGTTCGTGCTCTACACCATCCCTTCCCTTAGCCAAGGCGAAGTATGGGACCAACACACCGTTAGATGGGTATCCGGCCACAGCCACGATACGCTCCCCGCACAATCACACAAACGGTGTAATTGACACCACGAGGCTCCACAAGTGAGTCCTTAGCGACTTAGTCAACTAGGGCCGTCCCATTCCACCCATGTGGTTGCAAGTATGACCCAGTTCAAAGGCTTGCAAGGTTAAGTCCTTAGAGTGACCAGGGCAAGACTACCCAAGAACCAAATCAACATTCCCAACGCCACAATGGCCCACTGATTACTCTTGCCACATGCCCTGGCCGAAATCTGTTTATTAAACCCCGCTTGATTACCATGCACCACGTGCCATCAACATCACATGATACTTTTCCAAAACAGGTTCAATATATCATTAAGTCAATATTAACATTTAATTATCCAAAATCATGTTATGAGCACGAAAGGTGTCTAAGCGATACTACAACGGTCTAAACCCATGTTGGCAATTTAATAATGTCCAACTAGTAAACCACAACTAGGGTGACAAAGGGTCATGGCACATACCTAGGTAATCAAGGTGTCATATAGCAAATTGGTATTTATCTAATCCCTGTGTTTAAACCAAGTATTTTTCTAATTGAACTAGCATGCAATAGTTTAAATCAAAATAGGTTTCAAAATGGGATCAACATGGTCAAAGCACAACTTGCCTTCAAAAAGTACTTGCTCTTGGTCTTGAGTTGGATCCTGAGTCAACACTTCTCCTTCGAATCCTTCCCAAGCACTTCAACGTCTACTCGTAAAGCGTGCAAATAGCAAATACACAAATAAACACTAGGCAAAAACATCCCAAAACTCCAAATAAAATCCATAAACAGAGAGAACATAATTTTCTGGATTTTTAGAAACTGGAATCGTCAAATTCGGAGTTAAAATGCAAAAGTTATGATTTATTAAAGTTTAAATAATCAATTAAATAACATTACAGAGAAAAACTTTAGTCCAAAAATTAAATAAAATTTATATTTAGGTAGATCTTAATTTTATACAAATTTAGAAATTTGAATCACTCAAATCGGAGTTGAAACGCAAAAGTTATAAGCGTTTGAAGTTTGAATCTAAATTTGAATCAATATTTCGAATTAATAAATCATTTTCTTTTTCGGAAATTAATTATTGCGTCAGCGGTGACACGTGGCAACCTCTGATTGGTTGGCTGACGTCAGCCGGTCCATGGACTTGGTCCACGCTCGGCTTGGGTCCACCGTGGACTCGGTCCACGACTCCACGTGAGACTGACATGTGGGCCCACTCGGGTGACGTCATCGCTGACGTCAGCGGGGACTCAGCCCACGGTGCTGACAGGTGGGACCCGCTGTGACGTCATGGGTGACGTCAGCGCCGGGCTGAATTAGCCACTGACATGCGGGCCCTCTGACACGCGGGCCCCGCGTGTCAGCGTCTGCACTGCCAGCGTCGCGTGGGCCAGCCGACCGCGTCGGTCCAACTTCCCGACACGTGGCGCAATCACGGCCGTTGGTTTGAAAATCAACGGCGCGGATTAGATCCAGGGTTAACACGTTGAAACTACTCGTTGATCGTGGGCCGTTCGATTTAGATCGGACGGTCCAGATCCAATCCCATAAAAACACTACTCCGGCACGTGGCAATTGTGAACCGTTGGATCTTGATCCAACGGTCCAGATCCAATCGGGTTGGGGACACGTGAACTCACCTCAACCGTCCGATCTAGATCCGACGGTTCACCGAGCTCAAGTCCGGCGATGGTGCGGCGAGGCGTGGGCACCGGAGACGATAACGAGGACGAGCCCGACGGCGGTTCGGTGTTGCTCCGTCGAGATGAATCCTTCCTTCGGGTGCGTCTCGTCACGGTGGTTCCGGATCTGGGCTTGATGACGGCGGAGGACGACAGACGGGCGGCGACCGAGCAAAACCGCGGCGGTCACTTCCTCCAACTACGGCGAGCTCGACGGCAATCGGGCGGCGTTCGGCGAGATGGCTTTGGGAACGGGTGCACAAGGATGAGGGCAACCTCGGGGACGTCTCACGCTTTAAATAGCCTCGGCGTCGCGCGGACACGGAAACCTAGTTTCCCACGGCGGCGCGGGCGGCGGAGTCCGGCTCGGTCTCGGCGGAGACGACGACGCATACCGGCCCACGTGGCACGATCAACGGCCACGATCGCGACGGGCGCGATCGGATCCGGGCCGGATACGGCTCGAATCCGTGCAGGCGAATCTCACCGTTGGATCTTTATCCAACGGTTGGGATTTATTAGTGTTTTGAGTTGGTTAGATCGAGTCACCTGGCTCGGGTCGGACTCGAGTCCGACTCGGGTTCTGACTTCGGTCGGATGAAACGATACTTGACCCGAGTTGAATTTCCAGCGATTTAATATTTAAAATAATTCCCAAGAATTCATTTAATTCATTAAAAATAGCAAATGACTCGAGAAAAATTCGAAAAATTCTGGAAAATACTTTGGATCATTTTGGACTCAAATAAAATATTTCCAACAAAATTTTATTTGCAAAATTAATTTCTTCAATTATTTCAAAATGGAATAAATTCAAATAAATTCCAAATAAATCCAAATAAATTCCAGAAAATTCCAAAAATTCACCAAAGTGCCAAACCACACATGAATTTAAGAAAAGCAAAATTTTGGGGTGTTACAAACCTCCCCCCCTTAATAGAATCTCGTCCCCGAGATTCAGGGCTCACTACAGAATAGGTTTGGAAACTCTTTCTTCAAATCCTCTTCGCGCTCCCAAGTCGCTTCGCTTTCTTCATGGTTGCTCCACTGAACTTTACAAAAACGGGTTGACTTGTTTCTAGTTTCTCGATCCATTGTGTCCAGAATCCTCACGGGATACTCCTTATAAGTCAAATCCTCTTGCAACTCAATTGACTCTAGCGGTGTCTGTTCCTCAGGAACTCGGAGACACTTCTTCAACTGGGACACATGGAATACATCATGCACTCCTGCCAACGACTGTGGCAACTCCAGCTGGTAAGCAACTTCGCCTCTGCGACTCAAAATCTTAAATGGTCCAACATAACGGGGTGCGAGTTTCCCTTTGGCATGGAACCTCTTAACTCCCCTGAGAGGCGTAACTCTGAGGTAAACAAAGTCTTCTGGTTCAAAACTCAAGTCTCGGCGACGATTGTCAGCATAACTCTTCTGTCGAGATTGGGCTATCTTCAACCTTTCCTAATCATAGCGACCGCTTCTTGACCTCTTGAAGAATATCAGGCCCAAAGACACGGCCCACGGTCTCATTCCAATTCAATGGCGTCCGACAGTGGTCGACCATACAAAGGCCTCAAAAGGTGACATCTCAGAACTAGCCTGATAACTATTGTTGTAATCGAACTCGGCATACGGCAAACTCTTATCCCAAGAGGTAGCATAAGCCAATGCACAAGCTCTTAACATATCCTCCAGAACTGGTTGACTCTTTCGGCCTGTCCATCCGCCTGTGGATGATAAGTCGCATCTTGAAGTTCAAACGGGTTCCCATGGCTTCATGCAACTTATTCCAGAACCTTGAGGTAAATTGGGTACCTCTGTCCGATACAATCCTCTTTGGCACTCCGTGCAAACAGACAATCCTGATCATATACAATTCTGCTAATTTATCTCCCGAGTAAGTGGTCTTCACGGGGATAAAATGGGCTACTTTAGTCAAGCGATCCACTATAACCCATATGGAGTCATAACCTCCTTGAGTCTTCGGCAAACCGGTAATGAAATCCATTCCGATTTCCTCCCACTTCCACTCAGGTATTTTCGGTCAGTAGCAATCCTCGCCGTCTCTGATGCATTGCCTTGACTCTCTGGCATACGTCGCACAATGCAACATGCTCGGCCACTTCACGTTTCATACTCGGCCACCAGAATCTCTCCTTCAGATCCTGATACATCTTGGCGCTTCCAGGATGAATTGAGTACTTAGAGTCATGGGCTTCTTCCAAAATCAGTTGCCTTAACTCCTTTTTGTTAGGCACACAAATTCGATCCTTCATCCATAACGTGCCTTGCTCATCCAACTTGAAGTCCTCTGCCTTGCCTTCCTCCTTGATGGACTTAATCCTGCGGATCTTGTCATCATCCTTCTGTCCTTCTCGGATCTGATCCTCTAGGGTAGGCTTTACTTCCAATGCGGCCAAGAATCCGCTAGGTACAACCTCAATCTTCATCTTCTGAAAATCCTCACATAACTCATCCTGACTTGTGGCTAGCAACGTACTCACGGTATGGCTTTTCCGACTCAGAGCATCAGCTACTACGTTGGCCTTCCCAGGATGGTAATGGATTCCAACATTATAGTCTTTGATCAACTCTAGCCATCTCCTCTGCCTCATATTCAGATCCGACTGGGTGAATATGTACTTAAGGCTCTTATGATCCGTATACACTTCACATCTGTTTCCAATCAGATAGTGACGCCATATCTTCAAAGCATGCACTACGGCAGCTAACTCCAAGTCATGTGTCGGATAATTTTCCTCATGCGGCCTCAACTGCCTTGATGCATAAGTTTACGACCTTTCCATTCTGCAGACAGACACATCCAAGTCCTTGGCGCGATCGTCACAATAAATATCGAAGCTTTGAGCAACATCCGGTAGAACTAACACCGGCCGACGCCAATCACTTCTTCACTCCTGAAATCCTTTCTCACATTCTCAAGCGCCCATGCAAACTTCTTTTCCTTCTTCAAATAGCGTAAGAGGTTTCGCAATTGTCGAAAAGCCTTCGATGAAACGGCGGTAGTATCCTGCCATTCCAAGGAAACTCGAATCTGGGTCACGCCTTCTTGGCCGCTCCCAATGTAACACCGCTTCTACTTTGCTTGGATCTACGGCGACTCTTCATGCGGTCATTACATGTCCAAGAAACTCCACCTTGTCCTTCCAAAAATCACACTTGCTGAACTTGGCGAAAAGTTGTCGTTCCTCGCCTTTTCCAAAACTCGCCTTAAGTGTTCGGCATGTTCGCTTCTGCCTTGGAGTAGATTAGGATATCGTCTATGAACACGACGACAAACTTGTCCAAATATTCCATGAACACCTTATTCATCATATTCATGAAATAAGTCGGGCGCATTCGTCTACCCAAAGGACATAATCAGAAACTCGTAATGTCCATATCTTGACGAGAATGCGCCTTCTTGAATATCTTACGATCGGATCTTCAATCGATGGTATCCCGATCTCGAGATCAACCTTGGAGAAAACTCCGGCTCCTCTTAATCGATCAAACAAATCATCAATCCTGGGTAGCGGATACTTATTCTTCACGGTGACTTCATTGAGTGCACGGTAGTCAATGCACATCCTGAAACTTCCGTCCTTTTTCTTGACAAACAAAACCGGTGCTCCCTACGGCGACTAACTTGGTCTCGATAAATCCTTTCTCCATTAACTCTTCTAGCTGTTTCTTCATCTCTACCAACTCCTCGGTGGACATCCGATAGGGTCTCTTTGCTATCGGTCTGCATCGGTACAAGCTCTATCACAAACTCTATGTCCCTGTCTGGCGGCATACCAGGTAGGTCTTCGGGAAAAACATCGGGTACTCATTCACCATCGGGACATCCTCTATGCTGATTGCCTTGGTATCAAGTTAACCATCAACTGTCCATCTCCAACCGCAGTGGCTTGAAATTCCACTTTCTTCCCACATGGGCTCTCAATCGAGATAGTCCTTCGTCCACAATCCAATACGGCCTTGTGCTTGGATAACCACCCATTCCCAATATGACGTCTAAGGTCCAGGTCTCCAAAATCATAAGGTTTGCTAGGAACTCTATTCCATCTATTAGTATTCTCACCCCGAACATCCTACTTTCGCTCGGAGTTCGGAACCAGTGGGTTTGAACTAAAAGCATGCACTTAAGTCTTGCAATCCTCAACTCATTTCTAGTAGCAAAGCCTTGCGAAACAAAAGAATCCGAAGCTCCAGAGTCAAACAAAGCTGCAGGTGTATCGAGTTAACAAGTAACTTACCCAAAGACGACGTCCGTAGCATTCTCGCAGGCATCTCATGCGGTGACATGGTTGACTCTGCCTCTCTCCACGGTCTGGTGTGTGGCTCGTGGTGCTGGCGTCCTAGATGGGGTGGTTCCTAGGTGGAAGCGAACTTGGGTCGCTCCTGCTGTCTTCTTTGGACATCTGTTGGCAAAGTGTCCTGGCTCACATAGCTTGTAGCAGCGTCTCACGGTTCCTCGCCGACCGCCTCGAGTAGCGTTTCTAGCGGGGCCGGGTCTCGTAGTTCGATTGATGTGTCTTGGTGCCGGGATGGTGTCCTTGTTGCATTCTGTGGTTGGAATCAAGAATTGATTTGGTGCAACTCTCAAGCGCTGCTATGCGTTCCTAGCGTGATCCTTGCCGTTGCATCCTGCGCTTCTCGTTCTCATCCAGTTCCTTGCGCTTGTCCTCAAGAATAAGTGCCTTATTCACTAACTCTTGGAAATCTGGAAAGGTGTGGGTGATCAATCCTACTTGCAATCCCGAGTTAAGTCCCTTCATAAAACGGCTGCCTGGATTTATCCGTCGCTACATCCTCAGTGCGTAGCGTGCTAGGCTGTGGTGAACTTGTTCAGTAGTCGGCCACCGGCCGATTACCTTGCTTGATGCTCTGAACTCCTCCTTCTTAAGGTCCATGATTCCTTCAGCACGTGATACCGTCGAATGCACCGTGAACTCTTCCCAAGTGATATCTTGAGGGTTCTTCTTGCGTGGCACAGGTTCTCCCACCATTCGGCCAATGTCCCTTCCAACTGATGAGAAGCGTAGAGTACCTTCTCATTTCCTATGCATTGAGCTATGTGTAGCTTCCTCTCGATTGATCTCAACCAATCATCGGCCTCCAATGGATTGGCATTCCCAGAGAAAGTGGGTGGGTGAGTCCTCATGAACTCCGATAGTCTTGTATTCTGGCGTGGTCCCTGATTAACTTGATTGGCTGTGGCCTGAGCAGTGACGTGCTGCATTTGTTGCATCATAGCATGCATCAACTGAGTTTGGGCAGCAAGAAAAGCTCCGAAATTCTGCATATCCAGTGGCGGTGCTGGTGCTCCATCATTGGGGTTTTCTGCTGGGCGAGAACCACTTCCATTGCTTCCAAAGTTTCCGCGGGTATTCACCATCTGTCGATTTGCTCTAGGTTTAGAGATGAGAGGGAAACAAGAATAGACAAGTAATATGGAACCTATGCGGGGCGAAAGGTGTAGCCTTAAGGTCCAACTTTATTATTAATAACTTGGTATGGCTGCTTACAATGCCTAAGGGCCTTGCAACACATACTGCACACTCAGCAACAAAGCAAATCCAAATCGAACTAATTTTGGAGTCTAACGCCTAAAGGGTGACTCTTTATTCTATGACTCGACTCGGCGAAGGAGTCTCACTATAGAACCTATGTTCACTCATCGAGAAATCCTCCACGTCCTGGGTACGGGTGCTGTGGCATAGGCGCCGAAACGACGCCATGTCCAAAGAATCGTGTCTTCTCGTGGTGGTCGAAGAAGCGATGTCCTCATCGAGATCCGACTCCTCCGGATCGGCTCGTAGCTCAATACCGGGCTGGGTCCGGTCCGTACAAAGTCATCTCCAACTCGTCAATCCTTCGCAGAAGGTGTGCCACATACTCTTGAGCTTCCCGCCATCTGTTCTTCTCTGCCGTGATCTCCTTGGCGGGCCTTACGTAGCTCCTTGCTTGTATTATCTAGTACATCCTCCTGGCGACGACAAATCGTGCCAATCGCAGAATCGTGGCATCCTCATCCTGAATCTCCTTCGGGTCAAGAAGGTTATCACTGCGCGGGTGATAACGGAACACCGTGCTCTCCAACTCTCTGGCGTAGATACGGGTAATGTGCCGCATTGCTCGTCGTGATACTTCTTGGATACCCATCTGCATTGTAGATCTCCTGGCAGTGCAGTGTATCGGGCGATTGCCTGGGCCCTTCTTCCTAGCAAGTACCTCAATCCTCACGTCACAAGCCTTGATCAATCCCGCTTGTCTGATCACTTCCACTTGGTATTGGGGCTTCTCAAAATCTCCGAGAGTCTGTAGCATATGCCAAAGTTCCGCAGCGTGACCAACTCCCAGATCAACGTAGTTGAACTCTTCCTCCATTTGTCACAAGAGTGCTTTACGTAAGAACTCGGAATTTTTAAATTGTGACAAGGTAAGGGAAAATTTCAGCAAGAGACAAGAAAAGAGAGAAGGGGATAAGTCGAGAGGTCATTTCTTATCTTGACAACTTTTTAGCTTTAGAAAATAGGTTTTATCCTCACTACGACCATTCTAGCTAGGGTTGAGCCTACAGTCAAGTATGGCTCTGATACCACCTCTGTCGGGACCCCGAATTTGCAAATCCGGACCCTCTGTGTATTCAGCACTAGTCCAGGAACGCGCTAGTGCACACAGTCTTAACATCGGTAAATATCACAATCATACCAAACGATACCAATAAAGTACTTTATTTTAATAACCAAACTGGTTGCTCGACCTTATGGTCAAATTACAAAATGTATGCCTCGCAAGGCGAAACTTATTCAGAGAAAATAATAGCAGCGGAAAATAAGATAACTTCGTGGCGCCATCCAGTATACCACAGTAACCGACCGGGCTCGCATCCCTAAGTAGACGGATCCTCTTGGAGTTCCTCCTCCGGCCGGGCTTAGTCTCCTCTTCAACCGGTGTTGTGTTGAGGCAAGGGTGAGTACTTGGTACTCACAAGTCATGCCTGTAATGCAAGCTAATATACTATATGCATGGCTTGGTACAAAGGAATAGCTCAAGGTATATTTGCGAAACAAAGATTTGACAAGTAATATAAGTAGATTCGAAAGCAAAGAGAAATAAGTAAAGCGTAAATAACTTTTCAAGAAGTTTTAATAAACATTTTCCCCATCCTAAACCACATTTCCATCATCTTTATTTTTAAACTGGACCAACCTTTCAAATCCAAGTTATTTTCGTAAAATCTAACCCTTGAGTGTAATTCCCGAGCATTGTCGATCGTGGACTCGGCTATTTAAATAGATTCTACACTCTGCAGAGGTTATGCACTTTACCCACAAGATACAAATCAAACACCACAAAGGCGAAGTTCAGTAACAAAGCCTTTCGAAAGCCTCAAACAACACAGTGGTCCTCTCTCAGGTTCGTGCTCTACACCATCCCTTCCTTAGCCAAGGCGAAGTATGGGACCAACACACCGTTAGATGGGTATCTGGCCACGACCACGATACGCTCCCCGCACAATCACACAAACGGTGTAATTGACACCCTGAGGCTCCACAAGTGAGTCCTTAGCGACTTAGTCAACTAGGGCCGTCCCATTCCAGCCATGTGGTTGCAAGTATGACCCAGTTCAAAGGCTTGCAAGGTTAAGTCCTTAGAGTGACCAGGGCAAGACTACCCGAAGAACCAAATCAACATTCCCAACGCCACAACCGCCCACTGATTACTCTTGCCACATGCCCTGGCCGAAATCGTTTATCAAACCCCGCTTGATTACCATGCACCACGTGCCATCAACATCACATGATACTTTTCCAAAACAGGTTCAATATATCATTAAGTCAATATTAACATTTAATTATCCAAAATCATGTTATGAGCACGAAAGGTGTCTAAGCAGTATACTACAACGGTCTAAACCCATGTTGGCAATTTAATAATGTCCAACTAGTAAACCACAACTAGGGTGACAAAGGGTCATGGCACATACCTAGGTAATCAAGGTGTCATATAGCAAATTGGTATTTATCTAATCCCCAGGTTTAAACAAAGTATTTTTCTAATTGAACTAGCATGCAATAGTTTAAATCAAAATAGGTTTCAAAATGGGATCAACATGGTCAAAGCACAACTTGCCTTCAAAAAGTACTTGCTCTTGGTCTTGAGTTGGATCCTGAGTCAACACTTCTCCTTCGAATCCTTCCGGCACTTCAACGTCTACTCGTAAAGCGTGCAAATAGCAAATACACAAATAAACACTAGGCAAAAACATCCCAAAACTCCAAATAAAATCCATAAACAGAGAGAACATAATTTTCTGGATTTTTAGAAACTGGAATAAATCAAATTCGGAGTTAAACGCAAAAAGTTATGATTTATTAAAGTTTAAATAATCAATTAAATAACATTACAGAGAAAAACTTTAGTCCAAAAATTAAATAAAATTTATATTTAGGTAGATCTTAATTTTATACAAATTTAGAAATTTGAATCACTCAAATCGGAGTTGAAACGCAAAAGTTATAAGCGTTTGAAGTTTGAATCTAAATTTGAATCAATATTTCGAATTAATAAATCATTTTCTTTTCGAAATTAATTATTGCGTCGCCGTGACACGTGGCAGCCTCGATTGGTTGGTCGACGCCACCGGTCCATGGACTTGGTCCACGCCGGCTTAGGTCCACCGTGGACTCGGTCCACGACTCACGTGAGGCCCGACATGTGGGCCCACTCGGGTAGCGTCATCGCCGACGTCGGCGGGGCTCGGCCACGGTGGCGACATGTGGGACCCGCCGTGACGCCATGGGTGACGTCGGCCGGGCTGAATTAGCCATCGACATGCGGGCCCTTCCGACACGCGGGCCGCGTGTCGGCGTCTACACGCACGCTGCGGCGTGGGCGCCGACCGCAGCGTCGGTCCAACTTCCCGACACGTGGCGCAATCACGGCCGTTGGTTTGAAAATCAACGGCGCGGATTAGATCCAGGGTTAACACGTTGAAACTACTCGTTGATCGTGGGCCGTTCGATTTAGATCGGACGGTCCAGATCCAATCCCATAAAAACACTACTCCGGCACGTGGCAATTGTGAACCGTTGGATCTTGATCCAACGGTCCAGATCCAATCGGGTTGGGGACACGTGAACTCACCTCAACCGTCCGATCTAGATCCGACGGTTCACCGAGCTCGCTGGTCCGGCGATGGTGCGGCGAGGCTTGGGCACCGGAGACGAGAACGATGACGAGCCCGACGGCGTTTCGGGGTTGCTCCGGCGAGATGAATCCTTCCTTCGGGTGCGTCTCGTCACGGTGGTTCCGGATCTGGGCTTGATGACGGCGGAGGACGACGGACGGCGGCGGAATCGAGCAAAAACCGCGGCGGTCACTTCCTCCAACTACGGCGAGCTCGCACGGGCAACTGGCGGCGGCTCCGGCGAGATGGCTCGGGGGAACGGGTGCACAAGGATGAGGGCAACCTCGGGGGACGTCTCACGCTTTAAATAGCCTCGGCGTCCGCGCGGGACACGGAAACCTAGTTTCCCACGGCGGCGAGTCGGCTCCGGCCGGTCTCGGCGGAGACGACGACGACACCGTCCACGTGGCACGATCAACGCCACGATCGACGGGCGCGATCGGATCCGCCGGATCACGGCTCGAACCAGACGGCGAATCTCAGCCGTTGGATCTTGATCCAACGGTTGGGATTGATTAGGGTTTTGAGCTGGTTAGATCGAGTCACGTGGCTCGGGTCGGCCTCGAGTCCGACTCGGTTCGACTTCGATCGGATGAACAAGATACTTGACCCGAGTTGAATTTCCAGCGATTTAATATTTAAAATAATTCCCAAGAATTCATTTAATTCATTAAAAATAGCAAATGACTTTAAAAATTCCAGAAAAATTCTGGAAAATACTTTGGATCATTTTGGACTCAAATAAAATATTTCCAACAAAATTTTATTTGCAAAATTAATTTCTTCAATTATTTCAAAATGGAATAAATTCAAATAAATTCCAAATAAATCCAAATAAATTCCAGAAAATTCCAAAAATTCACCAAAGTGCCAAACCACACATGAATTTAAGAAAAGCAAAATTTTGGGGTGTTACAACAGCCCCGTCAACTTATGCTTGCTTGGAGTTGCATCGTCCTCACTGCTCTCCGAATCCACATCGCTCAAATTGACTTGTTCAAGAGCGGAAAGAACTCAGTGGACAAATTTGCTGTTGATGAAGCTTTTCTTCTTTCTATTACTTGAAGAGAACTTCTTCTTCTCTTTTCTTCTGTCGTTGTCCTTCTCCCTTGATGTTTTACTTGCAAGTTTTGGACAGTTTGGACGAATATGGTCGAGATCACCACACTCATAGCATCTTGGAGGATCACCACCACCTCTCTTTCTCTTTATCACATTTTGCAAAGCTTTGTTAAAGCGAGAAGAGAGTAGTGACAAGTCTTCTTCTGGGAATTGCTCAATCTGTTCATCGGTTAGTGAAGATAAGAAAGATAGAGCAAAACTTGAAGCAGCACCATTATGAGATATGCTAGATTGAGATGTCAAAGGAATTGATTTATGATCATTCTTTCTAGCAAGAACATCTAATTCATGAGTTTTCAACTTAGAATACAGAACATCTAATGTACGTGAACTCATGATAGTAGATTCTCTAATGGATGTAACTTTCATCTCCCAAATGGACATGTCTAATGCACTAAGCAATTGTCTAGCATTAGCAGCATCATCAAAACTAACTCCAACAGCACGAAGATTACTAAGAATTTTATTGAAACGTGCAAAGAAGTCATCTAGCGACTCACCAGGTTTCATCTCAAATCACATGTAATCCTTTTTGTAAATATCTTGGCAAACCTCTTTGACAGTGTTAGAACCCTCATGGTAATCACAGAGAGATTTACATACCTCATATGCGGATCGAAGATGAACCACTCGATCAAAGTCACTGCGTCCCAAGCCTTGGATGATCAAGTTGCGCGCTTTGCTGTTTGCTTCAACATGTGTGCGATTAGCGTCGTTGACGCTGTCATTTGCAGGGACTTCGTATGGCTTGTAGACCTTCTCCGAAATTGCGAAGCCCTGAGCTTGGATGAATGCCTCCATCTTGGCCTTCCAAAACTGAAAATCAGCACCATCGAACACACATGGTTTTGTCGAATAACGATCCATTGATCTAATCACCGGTTAAGATAGATTAGAAAAACCTTGCTCTGATACCACTTGTAGGATCGAAGTATACGAATATAGCAATCAGAGGGGGGGTGAATGATTGTGCGGAATCTAAAACCAAATTCTTGATCTACTAAAAGTTCACCCCAAAACAGAACCAAATAATTGCCTCGTATTCGAGAAAAACAGAATGACAGAGGTTCGTTAAAACGCGAATTCCCGGAGATCCAACCGTCGGAACGATCTGAAATTTGGACACAAGAAACTAGATTCCAATACGAATCGCAAACAAAAAGAATCAGTCGATCGGACTTACGGATCAAAATTTATGAACCTCGCAAGCTTGCTGTGACAGAAGATGACGAGAATAGATCTAACTAGAATTGTAGCTCGCCGAAAGATTTGAAGAACTTGATTTTTATTTCTCCTTTCTTTTGTCTAAAGTACTCCAAACAAAAGAGTACAACCCTAAAGCTTGCTCAAAGCTTGATGCCCTTCAACAGGAGACAACCCCTCCTATTTAAAGGAGCAAAACACAAGGAGTCATGAATACAATTCCTACTCCTAATCTTAGAAGGAGTCCCACTCCTAATCCTAGAAAGAGTCCCACTCCTAATCCTAGAAAGAGTATGTATTCAACACAACTCCTCTTGGCCCAACCTGGACGAGTACAACTCTTGCACGCGTATGGCAACCCTACCATACTCACGTGACTAACACTTTGCACGCGAATGACCTCCTGCCATTCTCACGTGACTAACCATTCTTCATGTGCATCATTCTCTTAGCCCGAACGTCCCGCATGACATCCTTGACCACCAAGACCTCATTTCCCCCTAAACCTAGTCCCGAACCTCAGTTCCTCCATGAACCTATTTTCGGTCCCGTCATCGACCACACCCTCGAGCAATACCTACACATGAACAAACCACAAAACGATTCCGAGCAAAAGTCCGCGACTTGACTCAACATTAGTCCATGCAAATACTCACACGAGCATTGCATAAAGTCCGCTTGAAAACAAGCATCATGAAATTTTCACAAATTTCATAATCTCAAATTCAAACCAAAATTCAATTCCAAAATTGCTCAAAACCCTAATCGAGCAAAAAACCATTCACGCCGGACCAAAAAATCCGGTCCGGCGCAAACGTGAAAACAGCCGTCAAACATCCACCTTGCTTGTGGAGGGGAGAGTCCGTCGTACACGCGAAACTTACTGGTTTTGGAAGTTTTAGTCTGGCTCAAAAACGTTTGAAAACACGTTCATGGCGGACCAAAGAAAAGCGGTCCGGCGTACAAGGGAAACTTACTGTTTCTTGAAAGTTTGGTCCGACACAAAACAGAACTTCACTGTTTTTTGTCAAATTGTCGAACTCATGCACAAAACACATTTTCCAAGTTCAAATCTTAGCCAATTTTTCAGCACATGATTTCAAATTCCGGTCAGCCGTTTAAAAGTTATGGCTATTTTACCGAGCGCCATCAAATCTGTGACGTGTATAAGACAGATTGTGTTCAACTGTAGATTAGAGGATTTTAGAAGCCAAATCAGTTTTCGCGAATACTTAGAAAAAGATGGAAAATCTCCTAAGCTTCGAGCAAATGTACCCGTTTTCCTTATTTGGAGTTTTAGAACTCAAGGTATGATTGTTGGAAGCCTGCTATCCCGATTGGACAGATTCTCTGTTTTTTGGGTGTTAGGCGTGGGTTGCGAAGTCGAGGTAGCCGGTAGTCTTGTGTTGTTTCGTGGGCATGTTGTTGAGTGCATTATACCTATTTTCAGGTGGTGTGACCCCAGGAGTGCCTTCCACATCTCGCCACTCCGTCGCACGCGGTTGAGGCAAGTGTATTGTATGGTTATGGCTTGGGGAGCCTCAATGCTTTGCAATGTTCCAGTTTATACATGTGTTATGATAAGATGCCATGTTCGATTCTCGCATATGACATGATGAGTATGAAGCTTTAACGGTGGAATGTTAACAGTGGAAAGTTAACAGCGAAATGTTAACGATGGAGTGTTAACGGTGGAACGTTAACGGCAAGGGTGAAGTGTTAATAGTGCACTCATGAAATAAGATATCAGTCGTTGGTGCAATGACATGGCCGCGATAAAACGGTACCAAGGATGGCTAACCGAGACACGAACCGGTAACAACGGGCTAGGTTGAAAGACGACGGTTTTAAGACGGAACCGGACTCCGACAGAAAACGAAGACCAAATGATCACCAAGGATGCACCAAAACAGTACATGATGACCCAAAGGACAGGACAACACGGCCAAAGCGAGCTAAGTTGGTTAGCGGCAAAAGGCGACGCGCGGCGACGTCGAAAAGACGGCGCTAGTTAATAAAAAAAATTTCAGCGAATGGGACAGCGAAGGGGGAATGTCCATCACGTAGAACGCAATGAGACAAACTCAATGGTACAGGCGGATTTTGCGGCAACCCAACGGAATGATCGCAAACGGCCGATTAACGGCTTTCGGAGATAAACTTCAGACGGCCATAACTTCTAGAAAAATGATTGGAACTTAACCAAATTTTACAGAGATTTATTTGGGACCCTAATGCAAAAAGTGACGCAGCTGGGATGGAGGCGGTGATGCAGCTGGGCCGGATGAGCGACGCGTGGCCTAATGCAAAAAGACGGCGCTAGTGCCAATGTAATGTCCCGAGTATTTCTATACTCGAGTCACTGTACATTTGTACTCAAACACTGTTCAATAATACACTGTCCTTGTGTACTTCTGCAATTTGAGCTGTATATACTTAAATGGGATCAAAAAGAACCCTTCAACTTAATTAACTTCACTCAAAATCAAATTCCCATTTAATCGCCGACAAGTGTTTTCGGTGATTGAATTCAGTTTTCGAGCTCTTGCCATAATGTCTTAGCCTTTGATCCAAATACTCACTCCTCTGTCCTTTTGAAGTACAAATTACCTAGTTTACTGGGGAACTTAAAAATATTCAAAAGGAGTTAGGGATCTATTTAATCGGAGCTCGTGAACTTTGATCGTGGTCACGTTTAACCGCCCGACTTAATTAATTGCAAATTGAGTTGGAAAAGTGTTTAATTGACCTAAAAACCTTCCTAAATATCTTAGAATCGATAAAAATCAACTTTGGAAGGTTTAATCTTCAAAAGCTGCCACTTGACCAAAATGCCCTCCATAAGTGCATAGTGCCCACATGTGTTTTAAGCCATCTCCAAGCCTCAAATCAGCCCACCCTCATTTCCTCCATCCCACACGTCCCAAGCAAGGGAGAAGGAGAAAGAGAAGAAGAAGGCCACCCAAATCCGCGGATTCCGGGCGATTCAACCGACGAAAATCGAATCGGAGGCTGGATTTGGCATCCTCATCGCGTTCCCCATCTTCTCAACCCCTTCAAGTGAGTATTCCATCGAGATTCGTCGATGTCTCTTGGAGTTCCCATGGTGCTTTTGCGATCTGACTTGATTTCTCGGCTCCCGGGACGTCCCTCGTCGCGTAGCTACGAGTTTCCCCTCCTGTAGCTCCGCATTTCATCATGTCCCTCAAACCCTAGCCTAGGTCAAAACTAGGTTCCATGTGTTAGACACATTGCATGGCAATTGTGCTTTAGAATCTAGACTCAAGTCATCGTTAGGTCCATTTAACTCTACTGTTGACCTAGCTTTTGGCCATCTTCGAAATCTAGCAAACTATCACTAGGTTTTCGATTTGTCGGAGTTTTAGTGGAACAAAGCATGGGTAGTATTTTTTGTTAGCACTTCTGGTAGCTGGAGCCGCTATCAGAAGAATCGGAATTCAACATTAAGCCGGATTTTATTTTATTTCTTTAGGTATTGCTTCTTTTTACAAAAAACCAAGATTCCATAGCTTGTATCGACAGCTTCTATTAGCTCTTCTGTAGCCGTAGTCGAGATCGGAAGAGTCGAATTCCATTTTGATGAATTCTCAAGCAAGTTGTTAGCTCTAGGTCACTCTATTTGTGAAAAATCCTAGAGGTCCGATGAGCGAATGGATAGTCCAGATATCTTCCTTGCTAGTTGAAACCCCTTTTAGAAAAGTCGGATTTTAGTTTTTACCATTTTTCAATGTTCTTTGCAGCTCTAGGTCTCTTTTATTTTTGTAAAGTCCTAGAGCTCCGATGCATGTATTGACTTTACCATTAGTCCCCTTAGAGGCTAGAAAAGCGCTTAGAATCGCTAGATTTGCATTTTAGCACTTTGCATTTTGTTTTAATAATTATAGGCCTCACAAGCCGCTTTAAGGCATTTAGCTTTGTTTAGTCGTTTAAGGTCACTAAGGTCGATAGCATGCTTCCGCGTGTTTTGAATCGCATTCAAGTCACTTTTCGGACTTTTGCCGCTTTCTGCAATTACCGGAGTTAAGCGGGCAATTGATCAAAAGTCGAGAAGATTAAGTCATCCATCGGGAATGGCTCCGATAGGTCGTAAGTATCCCTAAGCAACTAGCTGAGGGCTTAAAAGTCTCGCGGCATTTCAGCTCAAAACGGCCCTTTTGGGCGAGATTGCTCGTTTGAGCAAAATAGCCATTTTGGCCATATTCCACATTTAGGGGTTTCTTCGCGCTTAGCTGTCGGAATGAGTCATTTAGGGTCATTTAGACTTAGTAGAGTCAAAAACGTGCTCCTCGCGCCAAGTGGAATCGAGTTTGAGCCGTTTTGGACCTGTGCGAATCGGCGTAAACCTCGGCTTAATTTGCGCTTTCGATCGGATTTCGATGCAAATTAAGTGAATTTTCAAGGGGCAAGGTCCAGATAGGTCCTAGACATCCTAAAGTACCTAGTGGAGTCGCTGGAATTGGTCGCAAGTCGTTCGAATGGATTCTGGACAGAAATGGCTCTTGCGTTACGGTGAATAGTGCCGTTTTTCTTTTTTCTGATTTTTCAGCATTTTGTGTCTTGATTTTCACTGTTTTGGCTTCCGTTTGTTCGTTTTAAATCCAAACAAGTTCCCGTAAGTTCCATTAGGTGTATTATACCTAATTCTAGGTGTTTAACAAAATTTAGTTGAATTTTAAATTATTTTGCGCATTTTGTTCAAGTTGGCGAGAAATTCGCCGAAATCGCCGTTTCGAATCGCGATTTCGTCATTTTTCTCGCTTGTTTTGTTTCTTTGCTTTCTTAGTGTCTAGATGAGTTCTATTTGATGTTAAGTTGGTGTTTATGCTTCTAAAGTCACTTTTTGCTAATTTATTTCTTTGTTTGCTGTTTTTGATGTTTTTATTCGATTAGAGGCGAGTGAGTCCGGAGTCGCCTCGAACAATCCTGAAGTTCGTCCCGATCCATCGTGAGCAGCAAATGACAGGCAAGCACCTCCTTTGATCATCTTGATCCAATATTTTACAATGTTTACTTTGATTTATCAAACTATATGCATGCGTTTAATTTCAGTAAATGTGCTAGTTTGTGGGAATGGTAGATATAACCCAAATTGGTGGTTTTCCTTAATCTATTTCCCATGGTCACATTGATAGCCCTAGTAGAGGTTAGGCAACTTAATAAATGTCACTTGGGTATAAAATGTTAATAAATGCATATGCTTAGTCAATGCAATAGATTTGAGTCTAGTCCTTGGCAGTTACACTCATCAATCAAAATATGATTTCAAAATGAATTGAGTCAAAATGGTTAATGTTTAATTGAAAAAATGAGTGGTGTGAATGACTCGGGGAGGAGGTATAGAATGTGAAGGTGATGGTGTGGTTAGGATTGGAGTCCTTGCCCGAGTCAACAAAAATATAAGGACTGAACTCAAAGTTAATCTTTGGGTGAGTCTCGCGCAACCACATGAACTGAATCAAGTGTAATGTCTATGTACACGACTTCGGGATAGCCGATTTGTTGGTAGGCCGAAGAGCAAGATGAGAACTTGCGCAGCTGATGTGTCCAGAATCAAGCGGGAGTTCTCGGAAGGGACTTCGTCATCCATTGGACAGAAGAAGGGGGTGTTGTGAGTTCCCGCTACAACAATAGTGCCACTCGTGGGGTAATGGGGCCCGGGCAAGGGATACCCCGTGTTGCTTGTTGCGCCAGTCACGGCCGCCTAAATCCGCTAGGGTGGGATCACGCTATTGCCGATGTTTGGCCGACACCGATGATGGGAATGGCATGGTCAATCTGCAAGAGTCTGCATCGAAAAGTATCGTAAGGCCGTGGGCAACACGCTTGCTAGATAGACCCATGTGGGGAATGTGTGCAACTTCTGCGAAGTGTTAAGTAAAACTAATCGATTAGCCGTGCTCACGGTTAAGAGCATCTAGCCCAGATAAGTATGGAGAGTATAGAAGTTTGGTTTTGTGTCTTCTTACGAAAAAGTGTGAGTCTCGAGCGGAAAGGAAGTGTTTGATGGATAGAGTCGACAATCTAGCCCATCGGTTGCATTCGAGCGGAATGGCGAACCGGTTGGGATAATATACATTATACATATACTGTGAAATATGTTTTATGTCAAATGCTCTTTCAATTACTAATGCTATCGGTTGTTAAATGTTGTTTACAAATAAATGTCGCTTTATGCAATCAACCTAGTATAGAAGCTTATTCTGTTGAAATAGCCTGCATTTAACTATATTTCCATACACTAAAGACTTGCGAGTACATACGTGTACTCACCGTTGCTTTGTCGTTGTTTACTAACCTTGTCTCGCAGGATGGTTCGATGGTGATCCGGATGGCTCAGGTGGTCCTCTGCTCGCGAGCCGTGCGGGCGGTTGTGGTCCTTCCTCCGCCAAGAGCCTGTGGGGTTGTCAAAGCCACCGCGCCGGTTTAGTGTTTCTTTGCTTCCGCTATTATTCCACTTTTGGATTTTGTAATGTGTATGTACAAGATTTACCCCGCTTATGTAATTTAACTTTAGTTCATTACTTTGTGCATTGATACTCGTGTTGTTGGTACGCGACATCGGGCTACCGATCCAGGGAACCGTGATCGGATGCGTCAGCACCGGTCCGGTTAAGGGTTCGATCCGTCGATCGAATTTTTAGATTCAGATTTTCTGTCGAGGCTTCTGTTGTTATCACGGTGCTATACGCCACAAGACGGCGACAAGACGGTATAGGAAGAGGGGTCCTCACGGCGTTGGTATCGTGAGCCAATGACTGCAAGAAGACTTAGTTAGCCTGGTCGTTAGACTTAGGAACAGATTTTCCTCTCAAAATTTATTTTGAAGTTACAAATCTTAATTGGAAAATGTAGAATGCTATTCTTGTCCATTCTATAGCTTTTCTCTTATCTACTTTTCAAAATGAATCTGATCTTAATCCAAATTTCAAAATTTGTTTTTTTCTTCTATCTTGTTCAAAAGAATTAGAAGGAACACGGGTTTAGCTCGAGAATGGGTTAAGGTTAGATGTCCGTGATTGTAATTAGGGATTATTTTGTCGCTTTCCTGAGTTGGTTTTTGAATTGGTTCTTATGCTTCTTTGAATGAATGCTTTTAGTATGTTTGTGTTGGAGTACGTTGTCTGCTCATTCCGTGCCCACTTTGGTTCTATTTGACTCGAGCGTCGCATTCCTTTATTTCTTCACAGCTTTGTTGCTCAAAGATGAGGTCTCGTTTCTTTGTACCTCGAGAAGTACTTGTTGATCCGCTCGCTCGATCTGCTTTTGATCGCGAGCTCGTGAGTCCAGGGGTTAGAATTGAGATCAACGAGGTAGATTTTCGGGGTGATCTTATCAACATTGAGACATCAGGTCTTGATGTGATTCTGGGTATGGATTGGCTGTCCAAGCATCAGGGGCATATTGATTGTGCCAGGAGATCCATTTCATTAGTCAACCCTGATGGCATTGCTGTTACCTTTTCTTCGCTCCAAAGAAGGTGCAGCCTTTTGCTCGCTGCTCTTTACATTAGGAGACCGCCAGTACCGGTGATATGTGAGTACCCGATGTGTTCCTCGATGAGTTGCCAGGTTTGCCACCTGATCGTGATTTGGAGTTCATCATCGATCTCTTGCCTGGCACTTCTCCAATTTCTAAGCGTCCGTACAGGATGCCTGCTGATGGGCTGATTGAGTTGAAGACTCAGCTCAAGGAGCGATTAGAGAAGGGGTTCATTCGCCCAGCTTCTTCTCCTGGGGCGATCCAGTCTTGTTTGTGAAGAAGAAGGACGGCACTCTTCGCATGTGCGTTCATTACCGGTCTACCGAGGTCCTCCGCCGGTCACGACTCTATTTGGGTGATTATTGACCGTCTGACCAAGGTAGCTCATTTCATCCCCGTTCATACCACTTATTCTGGGCCCCAAGCTAGCAGAACTTTACTTGCAGAACATTGTTCGGCTCCATGGGGTTCCAAAAGTCATAGTCTCTGACCGTGGTTCATGATTCACCTCCAGATTTTGGGAGAGTTTGCGCCTATTCTTGGCACTAAGCTATCTTTCAAGATCGCTTACCATCCCCAAACTGACGGACAGACGGAAAGGGTAAATCAAATTCTGGAAGACATGTTGAGGGCTTGTGTACTGTGCTACAGCAAGTCGTGGGAGAAATGCTTGCCCTTAGCCGAGTTCTCCTGCAACAACAGTCACCAAATCAGCCTTCAGATGTCGCCATTCGAGGCTCTTTATGGCAAGAAGTGCAGAACGCCCTTGTTTTTGTCCGAGGTTGGTGAGAGGCAATTCTTCGGACCAGCTATGATTGAAGAGGCTGAAAGGCAAGTTAGCTTGATTCGAGACCGGCTGAAAGAAGCTCGCCTCGTCGAAGAGCTACGCCGATCGCCGCCGCCATGAGTTGAGCTTTGAGGTGGGTGACTTTGTCTACCTCAAGGTCTCACCACTCCGCGGCACTCGCAGATTTCAAGTCCGCGGAAGCTAGCTCCGCGATACATCGGTCCGCTCCAGATTCTCGGAGAAGATTGGTGTTGTGGCTTATCGGCTTGAGCTACCACCACATCTTTCGGACGTTCACGATGTATTCCACGTGTCCCACCAAGAAGAGTCTTCGGGTTTCATCGAGTTTACTCAATTGGATCATCTTGATCCGCAACACGATCTTTCAGACGAGAGCATCCGAGTCCGTATTCTCGAGACGGTGGCGTCATACTCGCAATCGGGTTATCAAGATGCTCAGGGTCTAGTGGAGCAACCATTCAGAAGACGAAGCCACGTGGGAACGTGAAGATCATATCCAGTCTGAGTACCCCGACTTTCTTCGAGGGGATTAGCAATCTCGAGGACGAGATTTTTGTAAGGAGGGTAGACTGTAAAATCCCGAGTATTTCTATACTCGAGTCACTGTACATTTGTACTCAAATACTGTTCAATAATACACTGTCCTTGTGTACTTCTGCAATTTGAGCTGTATATACTTAAATGGGATCAAAAAGAACCCTTCAACTTAATTAACTTCGCTCAAAATCAATTTCCCATTTAATCGCCGACAAGTGTTTTCGGTGATTGAATTCAGTTTTCGAGCTCTTACCATAATGTCTTAGCCTTTGATCCAAATACTCACTCCTCTGTCCTTTTGAAGTACAAATTACCTAGTTTACTGGGGAACTTAAAAATCTTCAAAAGGAGTTAGGGATCTATTTAATCGGAGCTCGTGAACTTTGATCGTGGTCACGTTTAACCGCCCGACTTAATTAATTGCAAATTGAGTTGGAAAAGTGTTTAATTGACCTAAAAACCTTCCTAAATATCTTAGAATCGATAAAAATCAACTTTGGAAGGTTTAATCTTCAAAAGCTGCCAATTGACCAAAATGCCCTCCATAAGTGCATAGTGCCCACATGTGTTTTAAGCCATCTCCAAGCCTCAAACCAGCCCACCCTCATTTCCTCCATCCCACACGTCCCAAGCAAGGGAGAAGGAGAAAGAGAAGAAGAAGGCCACCCAAATCCGCGGATTCTGGGCGATTCAATCGACGAAAATCGACCTGAGGTCGGATTTGGCGTCCTCATCGCGTTCCCCATCTTCTCAACCCCTTCAAGTGAGTATTCCATCGAGATTCATCGATGGCTCTTGGAGTTCCCGTGGTGCTTTTGCGATCTGACTTGATTTCTCGGCTCCCGGACGTCGCCTCGTCGTAGCTACGAAGTTTCCTCCTGTAGCTCCGCATTTCATCATGTCCCTCAAACCCTAGCCTAGGTCAAAACTAGGTTCCATGTGTTAGACACATTGCATGGCAATTGTGCTTTAGAATCTAGACTCAGGTCATCGTTAGGTCCATTTAACTCTACTGTTGACCTAGCTTTTGGCCATCTTCGAAATCTAGCAAACTATCACTAGGTTTTCGATTTGTCGGAGTTTTAGTGGAACAAAGCATGGGTAGTATTTTTTGTTAGCACTTCTGGTAGCTGGAGCCGCTATCAGAAGAATCGGAATTCAATTCTGTTAAGCCGGATTTTATTTTATTTCTTTAGGTATTGCTTGTTTTTACAAAATACCAAGAGTCCGTAGCTTGTATCGACAGTTCTATTAGCTCTTCTGGTAGCCGTAGTCGAGATCAGAAGAGTCAGAATTCCATTTTGATGAATTCTGCGGCAAGTTGTTAGCTCTAGGTCACTCTATTTGTGAAAAATCCTAGAGGTCCGATGAGCGAATGGATAGTCCCGATAGCTTCCTTGCTAGTTGAAACCCCGATTAGAAAAGTCGGATTTTAGTTTTGACCATTTTTCAATGTACTTTGCAGCTCTAGGTCTCATTTATTTTTGTAAAGTCCTAGAGCTCCGAGGCATGTATTGACTTTACCATTAGTCCCCTTAGAGGCTAGAAAAGCAGTTAGAATCGCTAGATTTGCATTTTAGCACTTTGCATTTTGTTTTAATAATTATAGGCCTCACAAGCCGTTTAAGGCATTTAGCTTTGTTTAGCTTCGTTTAAGGTCACTAAGGTCGATAGCATGCTTCCCGCGTGTTTTGAATCGCATTCAAGTCACTTTTCGGACTTTTGCCGTTTCTCGGGTAATTACCGGAGTTAAGCGGGCAATTGATCAAAAGTCAGAGAAGATTAAGTCATCCATGCTGGGGAATGGCTCCGATAGGTCGTAAGTATCCCTAAGCAACTAGCCGAGGGCTTAAAACAAGTCTCGCGGCATTTCAGCTCAAAACGGCCCTTTTGGGCGAGATTGCTCGTTTTCGAGCAAAATAGCCATTTTGGCCATATTCCACATTTAGGGTTTCTTCGCCGCTTAGCTGTTGGAATGAGTCATTTAGGGTCATTTAGACTTAGTAGAGTCAAAACGTGCTCCTCGCGCCAAGTGGAATCGAGTTTGAGCCGCTGGACCTCGCGAATCGAGGTGTAAACCTCGGCTTAATTTGCGCTTTCGATCGTATTTCGATTCAAATTAAGTGAATTTTCAAGGGGCAAGGTCCAGAAAGGTCCTAGACATCATAAAGTACCTAGTGGAGTCGCTGGACTCGGTCACAAGTCGTTCTTATGGATTCTGGACAGAAATGGCTCTTGCGTTACATTGAATAGTTCCGTTTTTCTTTTTTCTGATTTTTCAACATTTTGTGTATTGATTTTCACTGTTTTGGCTTCCGTTTGTTCGCTTTTAAATCCAAACGAAGTTCCCGTAAGTTCCATTAGGTGTATTATACCTAATTCTAGGTGTTTAACAAAATTTAGTTGAATTTTAAATTATTTTGCGCATTTTGTTCAAGTTGGCGAGAAATTAGCCGAAATCGCTGCTTCGAATCGCGATTTCGCCATTTTTCTCACTTGTTTCGCTTTCTTTGCTTTCTTAGTGTCTAGATGAGTTCTATTTGATGTTAAGTTGGTGTTTATGCTTCTAAAGTCACTTTTTGCTAATTTATTTCTCTGTCATTGCTTTTGATGTTTTTATTCGATTAGAGGCGAGTGAGTCCGAGTCGCCTCGAACAATCTGAAGTTCGTCCCGATCCATCGAGCAGCAGCAGACAGTGCAAGCACCTCTTTTGATCATCTTGATCCAATATTTTACGATGTTTACTTTGATTTATCAAACTATATGCATGCTTAATTTCAGTAAATGTGCTAGTTTGTGGGAATGGTAGATATAACCCAAATTGGTGGTTTTCCTTAATCTATTTCCCATGGTCACATTGATAGCCCTAGTAGAGGTTAGGCAATTTAATAAATGTCACTTGGGTATAAAATGTTAATAAATGCATATGCTTAGTCAATGCAATAGATTTGAGTCTAGTCCTTGGCAGTTACACTCATCAATCAAAATATGATTTCAAAATGAATTGAGTCAAAATGGTTAATGGTTAATTGATAAAAATGAGTGGTGTGAATGACTCGGGGAGGAGGTATAGAATGTGAAGGTGATGGTGTGGTTAGGATTGGAGTCCTTGCCCGAGTCAACAAAAATATAAGGACCGAACTCAAAGTTAATGCTGGGTGAGTCTCGCGCAATCACATGAATCGAATCAGGCGTAATGCCTATGTACCGACTTCGGGGATAGCCGATTTGTTGGTAGGCCGAAGAGCAAGATGAGAACTTGCGCAGCTTGACATGTCTCGCAATCGGGCGGGTTCTCGGAAGGGACTTCTGTCATCCATTGGACAGAAGAAGGGGGTGTTGTGGGTTCCCGCTGCAACAATAGTGCCACTCATGGGGTAATGGGGCCCGGGGCAAGGGATACCCCGTGTTGCGCTGCAGCGTACGGCCGCCTAAATCCGCCAGGGTGGGATCACGCTATTGTGCTGATGTCTGGCTGACACCGATGATGGGAATGGCATGGTCAATCTGCAAGAGTCTGCATCGAAAAGTATCGCGCTGGCCGTGGCAACACGCTTGCTAGATAGACCCATGTGGGGAATGTGTGCAACTTCTGCAGAAGTGTTAAGTAAAACTAATCGATTAGCCGTGCTCACGGTTAAGAGCATCTAGCCCAGATAAGTATGGAGAGTATAGAAGTTTGGTTTTGTGTCTTTTTCTGAAAAAGTGTGAGTCTCGAGCGGAAAAGAAGTGTTTGATGGATAGAGTCGACAATCTAGCCCATCGGTTGCATTCGAAAGGAATGGCGAACCGGTTGGGATAATATACATTATACATATCTTGTGAAATATGTTTTATGTCAAATGCTCTTTCAATTACTAATGCTATCGGTTGTTAAATGTTGTTTACAAATAAATGTTGCTTTATGCAATCAACCTAGTATAGAAGCTTATTCCTGTTGAAATAGCCTGCATTTAACTATATTTCCATACACTAAAGACTTGCGAGTACATACGTGTACTCACCGTTGCTTTGCTGTTGTTTACTAACCTTGTCTCAGAGGATGGTTCCGATGGTGATCCGGATGGCTCAGTGGTCCTCTGCTCGCGAGCCGTGGCGGCGGTTATGGTCCTTCCTCCACCAAGAGCCTTGTGGGGTTGTCAGCCACCGCGCCGGGTTTAGTGTTTCTTTTGCTTCCGCTATTATTCCACTTTTGGATTTTGTAATGTGTATGTACAAGATTTACCCCCAGTTATGTAATTTAACTTTAGTTCATTACTTTGTGCATTGATACTCGTGTTGTTGGTACGCGATACTGGGCTACTGATCCAGGGAACCGGTATCGGATGCGTACAGGCACCGGGTCTGAAGCTAAGGGTTCGATCCCGTCGATCGAATTTTTTTTTATTCAGATTTTCGGTGTCAAGGCTTCTGTTGCTATACGGTGCTATACGCCACAGTAGACGGCGTACAGTACGGTATAGGAAGAGGGGTCCTCACAGCCAATCTATCTAGGGTCAAAACCTACAATCAGTATGGCTCTGATGCCACCTTTGTCGGGACCCGAATATGCAAATCCGGACCCTCTGTGTATTCAGCACTAGTCCAGGATAACGCTAGTGCACACAGTCTCAACATAGATGATTATCACAATCATACACAGCGGAATAATAAAAGTAACTCAATTATAGAATATAAACTATTAAATGACCTTAAGGTCAACCTTACACTTGTGACGCCTTGACGGCTTCAACTCCAAATAAACAACAGCGGAACGAAGAACGTTGGTGAATCCCATCAATATACCACAGACAACTGACAGGGTTCGACTCCTAGATATTCGCCTTCTCATGGAACTTCTTCTTCGATGGTGTAGTCTTCTTCTCAACTGGTGATTGTTAGTTGCAAGGGGTGAGTACATAAAGCACTCAGCAAGTCATGCACATAATGCAAGTCTAATACTACATGCATGGCTTATTCCAAATGAATGGGTCAGGGGTTATTTTGCAATAATCAGCTTTCAGAAATATTCATAATAGATTGTAAAGCAGTAAAACAAATAACAATAGTAATAGATTTCACAGTTGTTTCACAAGTAAAACATTCCACTTCCTTAACAAATCATCACTTTTCCACAGGCAAAATGCCTCCAATCCCAAGTTCACTTTTACGAAAAGCTAACCGTTGACTGTAATCCCCGAGCATTGTCCAGTATAGCGGACACGGCTATTAGAATAAATTTTACACTCTGCAGAGGTTATACACTGTACCCACAAGATATAATCAACTCACCACGTCAGCCGTGTATCACCATACAAGAGTATGCGAATGAGTGATCATAACAAAGCCTTTTAGAAGCTTCTAACTCCACAAGTGAACCTCTCCGGTTGTTGCACACTATCCCTTCCCTTAGCAAATGCGAAGTCTAGGCCAACCAACCGATGGATGGGTACCTAGCCGCAACCCCGGTACGCTCTCCCATTCAACTATCCAGAGGTATAATTGACAAACCGAGGTACCACATGCAAGTTATTAGCAACCTACTCAATTAGGTCTGTCCCATTACAGACATGTGGTTGCATGATGAGCTCAGTTCAAAGGCTTGCAAGGTTAAGTCCTTAGGGTGACCAAGGCAATACTACCAAAGTGTCCACAAGTATTCCAAAACCAGCAAAAACCAAATCGACCGCCCAGTTGCCACTCTTGGCCCACCAGAAACAATCTTTCCACTTGCCCCAGTATAAATTATTTTATCACCCCAGTTGATTATTGCACAACACAATGCCAACAACAAATCAATATCCTTGAAGAAGCACGAAGGCCTCCGCATATCAACATCATCGTGTCGGCAACACGTCACACCATTTCAAAATACATTGCATATTCCATTAATCAATATTGACATTTGTAATTCCAAAATGATGGCACTGACCCATTGCAAGTCTAAGCAGACTAATACGTTCTGTCTAACCCAAGTTGGCAATTCATTAGCTACCAACTATTAATCAACAAACCAAGGGTGACAAATGAATCATGGCCTACAATTATTATAGACAAGGTGGCAATAATAAGTAGGTCGATTATCTAATCCCAAATTAATTGAAATCAGTTTAACTTAAACTAGCATGCAATAATTTCAAACAACACAAGTTTCGAAAATGGGATCAACATGGTCAAAGCACAACTTGTCTGGCCCTTGTAATTTTTACCGTTCTATACTCTTTATCGTTGATTCTTTGACCTCGATCTTCAACTTCCACTTTCTCGATCATCAGCTCGTTCGAAAGGCTTCCGGACGATACGTCTAACGATTAAAGAAGAAGCAAATACAAACCAATTCAAAAGACAAATCAAGTAAAACTCCAAATTAAGAACTAATAGCATTGGACACAATGGCTTAGATGAAATTAGGGAACTTGAACGGATTAGATCGAAGATTAGACAAAAGGGAACGAGATTTCGGAAAACACCGAAAAGGAAAAGATTAATAACTGAGAAAGGAAGAATAATATTACAAAGAATATTTCTTCTGAAGTTATTATCTTGATTGGACAAACAATGACATATGGGCTCTTGATCTATAGATCGGGTCCATAAGGATATGTTAGTTCTCAATGAACTAAGCTGATGCTCAAAGTTGACTTTTGTTGACTGAGCGGACACACAGTCAAACAAAAGAGAGATAGACTAATAGACTAGGTCTGGCACAAGAATATGACATACGGTCAATGGTCTATTGACCACGTTCACAAATGAATTCTAGGTTAACGATGGATTAGATGCTTAGGGATAAGACAAGGACAAGTGTCTTCCCACGATTGAAACAATAGGAAAGATTGCAAAGATAACAACGCGGCTCATGATGAACTTAGTCCATCGAACCGGTTTTAGGTTATGGTTTTGGTTCGGCTTTGAAGATGATAAGACGATGAGGCTAGGCTCATATCATGATGATAGAATAGATGAGGATATCACACTAGAGCTATTGCATGAATGCACGCATGTGATGACAACGAAGCGATGAGAGCCAAGCATTAACCACGAAGCATTAACGGCAGAACGTTAACGGTGAAACGTTAGCGGTGGAAAGTTAACGGCGAAACGTTAACGAAAGAGCGTTAAAGGTGGAACGTTAACGACGGAGCGTTAACGGTGGGACGTTAACGGCAAGGGTGAAGTGTTAATAGTGCACTCATGAAATAAGATATCAGCCGTCGGTGCAACGACATGGCCGCGATAAAATGCTACTAAGGATGGCTAACCGAGACGTGAACCGGTAACAACAAGCTAGGTTGAAAGACGACGGTTTTAAGCCGGAACCGTGCTCCGACAGCAAACGGAGACCAAATGATCACCAAGGATGCACCAAAATAGTACATGATGACCCAAAGGATGGGACAACACGGCCAAAGCGAGCTAAGATGGTTGGCGGCAAAAGGCGTCGCGCGGCGACGGCGAAACGACGATGCTAATTAATAAAAAATTTTGGAGGATGGGATAGTGTAGGGGGGAATGTCTATCACGTAGAACGCGATGAGACAAAATCAACGGTATAGGAGGATTTTGCGGCGAACCAACAGATTGATCGCAAACTGCCGATTAAAGGCTTTCGGAGCTAAACTTCAGACGGCCATAACTTCTAGAATAATGATCGAAACATAACCAAATTTTACGGAGAGCTATTTGGGACCCTAATGCACAAAGTGACATGAACGGATTTGAGTTTTACCTTTTGGATCAATGGAGAACGCGCGAGGAAGTTTTCAGCTGTCTACAACGGAAAATAAAGAAACGTGTGGTGCTAACCAATATGCCACAAGCAACTGACTGGGCTCGCCGCTAGTTCGTCGGCTCCTCCTGGATCTCCCCCTCCAGTGCTGGCATTGAATCTTCTTCAAATGGTGTTTGTGTTGTGGCAAGGGTGAGTACTTAAAAGCACTCAGCAAGTCATGCATAGAAATGCAATGCTAATAGCTACATGCATGGCTTATTCCAAAAACAAGCTAAGAAGTTCTTTTGCAATAAGCAAGATTCATAATTAACAGCAATAAATTGGAAGGCGGTAAAATAGTAATAACAATTATAACTTTGCAAACAATTTCTCAAGTAAAGCATTTATCAACCTAAACAAGTTCATCATTTCCAGTACTAGGTATCCATAAACCAAGTTCATTTTCATAAAAGTCTAACCCTTGACTGTAATCAATGAGCAATGTCCAATACCGTGAACTCGGCTATTTGAATAGGTTGTATACTATGTAGAGGTTATACACTTTACCCACAAGATACAATCAAACACCACCAAGGTGAGTGACCGTAACAAAGCCTTTCCAAAGCTACTTCTAGAACCGGTACTGCCCGCTAAGGTTTCAATACTGAAGGGGCTGGTTACCACACTCACGGCCCCCCTCTTGCGCCTGTGAGCCCACCCGTAAACTCGGGGCTCACGCCACCATGACAGCACCGAAATCTAGACATCACAGTTTACTCAGCCAGGTCTGTCCCATTCCAGACTTGTGGTTGTATAATGGACTCAGCTCAAATTCTTGCAACGTTAGGTCCTTAATTGACCAAGGCAAGACTACCCAAAGAATTCACAAGTGTCCAAATCAACAAAACCAAAGACAACCTCCCATGTGCCACTTTTGGCCTACCAGAAATAACCTTGCCACTTGCCTCAGTCTAAATGATTTTATCACCACATTGATTACCAAGCACCACGTACCATCAACAACATTAATAACACATATCGCATTTCCAAAAACATATTCCATCTCTCATTAAGTCAAGATTAATTTCTAACATTTAAAATTATATCAATAACATGGTTGCAAGGCTAAGCAGGCTAATTACGATCTAATTAACCCATGTTGGCAAAGTATTAATGTCCAACTTCTATTCCATAAACCTAGGATGACAAAAGATTTATGGCATACAATTATTCTAGACAAGGGGGCAAACAACAAGTGGGTCATAAAACTATTCCCAGAATTATTTAAAAGCATTTTAATTAAACTAGCATGCAATAATCCAAATCAATATAATACCAAAAGTGGGATCAATATGGTCAAAGCATAACTTGCCTTGGAAAAGGTCCTGTTCCTTGTCTTGAACTTGTTCCTGGGTCAAAACCTCTCCTTCGAAGCCTTCGGGCGGTTCAATGTCTACGCGTATTAGATAAATAAACAAAAAATAAATAAAAATACAGAAAAACTCATATCCAAAAATTAAATAAAATTCACCATTAAATAGATATCAATTTTACAAAAATTTAGAAACTAGAATCGCCTCAATCGGAGTTAAAACGCAAAAGTTATAGCCGTTTGAAGTTTGAAAATCAAATAAAAAGAATAAACCGAATTATCCGATTTATTTTTCTATTTAAAAATCAGAATTATGATGTCAGCACCGAAAATGAATTTCGGCAGAATTATTTTTCTAAAGGAAAATCGAATTATGACGTGATGCTTGCGTCAGCCAGTCCATGGACTGAGTCCACAGTTCGGCCCGGGTACACGGTGGACTCGGTCCACGAGCGCAGTGATGCTGACGCGTGGGCTTGCTCGGATGACATCACGCTGACGTCATCGCGTGGCACGGCGGGCCATCTAACATGTGGGTCCCATCGTGACGTCAGCATGACGTCACGGCTGACGTCACCACACGCGGGGTGCGGCCACTGACATGTGGGCCCAACGCTGATGTCGCGGGTGACGTCAGCGGCGACCGAGCGCTGACCGTGCTGCTCCAACTCCCGCGTGATGTGGCACAATCTCAGCCGTTGGTTTGAAATCCGACAGTCATGATTCAATCTAGTATCACGCATATGGATTTATGCAATCTAATCCAGTCCGTTCACTTCGGATCGGACGGCCGATATTCAATCGGGTTTGCCGCATCAAGGGGGTGATGTGGCATGACCTGGCATTCGACACGTGGCACGATCTATGCCATCTAACTTAGATCCAACGGTTGAGAATAGATCTAACCAAAACTACTCGGTCTAATCTAGACCGCATGATCTAGATTTAATGGCCACAAATTGATCTAATCCCAAGCCATAACCGAGCTACGTGGATAAATCTGTACCGTAGGATCTAGACCTAATGGCTACCAACAGATCTATATGGAACTATTTGATCTAATCCACGCCGTCTGATCTAAATCTAACGGATGAGATCTAACATGGAAGAAATACCGGGATAGTGACGTGGATGAACCTGGATGGTTGGATCTTTGTAACACCCCAATTTTTTTGTTTTTGTTATATTTAAAGTGTATTTGTGAATTTTTGGAATTTTCTGGAATTTATTTGGATTTAATTAGAATTTATTCCCTTTTGAGATAATTTAATAATTAAAAGTTTCAAATAAATTTTTATTGGAAATATTTTATTTGAGTCCAAAATGTCTCAAAGCATTTTTCATAATTTTTCTGGAATTTTTCTGATTATTTTTCTATTTTTCATGAATTATTTCAATTTCTAGAAATTATATTAAATATTAAATCGCTGGAAAACCTAACAGGTTTTACTGTTCATCTGACCCGGGTCAAACTCGAGTCAGACTCGAGTCCGACCGAGCCGTGTTCGAGCCGGACCCGATCCCGACTAAACCCTAACTTCTTGTCGGGACCCGAATTTGCAAATCCGGACCCTCCGTGTATTCAGCATTAGTCCAGGATCACGCTAGTGCACACAGTCTCAACATCGGTAAATATCACAATCATACACCCCGATAAAAGTAAAGTACTTTAATTAAGATAACCAAACTAGTTGCTCGACCTTATGGTCAAGTTACAAGAGTACGCCACACAGGGCGAAAACTTATTAACGGAAATAAATTGCAGCGGAATAAAAGCTTCAACGTGGCACGATCCAGTATACCACAGGCAACTGATTGGGCTCGCTCCCTAGATAGATGGTTCCTCCTGAAGTTCTTCCTACAAAGCTAGCGTCGCTTCTTCCTCAACTGGTGTTGTACGTTGCAAGGGGTGAGTACTTGGTACTAAACAAGTCATGCACAGAATGCAAAGTAATATTCTACATGCATGGCTTAGTACAAGGAATGTTTCATGGTTCATTTGTAGTAAAGTAGCGAATAACAAGTAGCATGAGTAGATTCGAAAGCAGTAAAAGTAAAGATAATATCAATAACTTTTCCAGGAGTTAAGTAAACACTTTCCCTTTCCTAATCCACATTTCCATCAACGTCATCAGTAAACCCAACCAAACTTTTCATGTCCAAGTTGTTTTCATGAAAGTATAACCCTTGACTGTAATGCCCGAGCAATGTCCAATACCGTGGACTCGGCTATTCGAATAGGTTGTACACTCTCCCTTTCCTAATCCACATTTCCATCAACATCATCAATAAACCCAACCAAACTTTTCATGTCCAAGTTGTTTTCATGAAAGTATAACCCTTGACTGTAATGCCCGAGCAATGTCCAATACCATGGACTCGGCTATTCGAATAGGTTTTACACTCTGCAGAGGTTATGCAATTTACCCACAAGATACAGTCAAACACCACAAAGGTTCAAAGTTCAAATAAAGTTCATAAACATGGGACAAAAAGTGTCCAAAAGTTCAAATAAAGTTCATAAACAGAGACAGCACAATTTTATAAATTTTTAGAAATTTGAATCGTCCAAATCGGAGTTAAAACGCAAAAGTTATAATCGTTTAAAGTTTGAAGAATTAATTAAATAAATATAAATAGAGGAAAACTCATGTCAAAAAATTAAACAAAATTCACCATTAAGTAGATCTCAATTTTATAAATTTAGAAGTTGGAATCAATCAAATCGGAGTCAAAACGCAAAAGTTATAAGCGTTTGAAGTTTGAAAAATCAAATAAAAGAATAAACCGAATTAATTCATTTATTTTTATATTGAAAAATCGATTTATTGCGTCAGCTGACATCAGCATGGAAATCGAATTTCCACCGAATTATTTTTCTATTGAAAAATCGAATTATGATGTCATGCTTGCGTCATCCGGTCCATGGGCTCGGTCCACGGTTCGGGCTTGGTCCACCGTGGACCCGGCTGTAACACCCCAATTTTTGCTTTTCATGAATTTGAGTAAGATTTGGCACTTTGGTGAATTTTTGGAATTTTCTGGAATTTATTTGGATTTATTTAGAATTTATTTGAATTTATTCCCTTTTAAATAATTAAAAATTTTTATTTTACAAATAAATATTTGTTGGAAATATTTTATTTGAGTCCAAAATGCTCCAAAATATTTTCTAGAATTTTTCTGGAATTTTTTCTCAATGTTTTGCTATTTTTAATGAATTAAATGAATTTCTGGGAATTAATTTGAATATTTAATCGCTGGAATAATCGAGTTGGTTTGTAGTGTTCCTCCGACCCGAGCCCGAGTCTGACTCGAGTCCGAGTCCGACTCGAACCCAACCGAACCCTAACCCTCTCGACCGTCCGATCAAGATCGAACGGCCGAGATTGAGCCACGTCGCCGAACCCGAGTCCGACCGAGCCAGCCAAGTCGTCCGAGCCGGACCCGAGCCCAAACCCCCGCACCGTTGGATCTTGATCGAACGGCTCACGTTGAGCCACGTCACCCCTCTCCGAGTCCTCGTTGGACTCCGCCGCCACCCGCGTGTGGGCCTCGGTCTCCGCGCTTTTAACGGAAGCCGAGGGCCCTATTTAAAGCGCCGCCGCCGCCACCGGGTAGCCGACTTCCGTGCGCACCCGTAGCCCTAGCCCACATCACCTGAGCCGCCGCCGTCTACCCGCTAGAGCTCGCCGTAGTTGGTCTAGCGCCCCGCCGCGGTTATTCGCCGTTTCCGCCGCCGCCGTTGCCATCGTCGTCGTCTCCATCTCCGGCCAACGAGCTCCGCTGTGGACATCACCGTGGCCTCGAAGCTTTCCAGCCGTTGGATCTTCATCGCACGGCTGAGATTGCGCCACGTCGCCCGGAGTCGTTGAAGTGCCCGAAGGCTTCGAAGGTGAAGTGTTGACCCAGGAGCCAGCTCAAGACCAAGAACAAGTACTCTTTGAAGGCAAGTTGTGCTTTGACCATGTTGATCCCATTTTCAAATTAATTTGGTTTAAACTATTACATGCTAGCTTGATTAGAAAATGCTTTACTTAATTATGGGAAATTAGATAAAAGCCAAATTGCCGTATCACACCTTGGTTAATTAAATATGTGCCATGACCCCTTGTCACCCTAGTTGTGGATTATTAGTTGGACATTATTAAATTGCCAACATGGGTAGTTAGACCGATGTAGTATGCTTAGCCTTGCCACGTGAAATGCTTTCGACAATCAAAAGCTAATATTGACTTAATGAGATGTTGAACCTGTTTTGAAAAAGTATCATGTGTTGTGATTGTCGATGGCACGTGGTGCATGGTAATCAACTGGGGGTTTGATAAATAGATTTCGACCGGGGCATGAGGCAAGAATGATCAGGAGGGCCAGTTGTGGCACCGGGAACGTTGTTTTGGTTCTTCGGGTAGTCTTGCCCTGGTCACCCTAAGGACTTAACCTTGCAAGCTTTGAACTGAGTCAAACGTGCAACCACATGTCCGTAATGGGACAGACCTAGTTGATTAAGTTGCTAATAACGTACATGTGGGACCTCGGGGTGTCAACTATACCTTTTGTGCAGTTGTACGGGGGAGCGTACCGGGGCTGCCGCCAGGTACCCATCTAACGGTTGATTGGCCTAAATTTCGCCTTCGCTAAGGGAAGGGTTAGTGTGCAATCAATGGGGAGGACCACTTGTGCTGTTAGAAGTTTCCGAAAGACATTGTTACGGACACTCGCCTTTGTGGTGTTTGGCTGTATCTTGTGGGTAAAGTGCATAACCTCTGCAGAGTGTAAAATCTATTCGAATAGCCATGTCCTCGGCATTGGACATCGCTCGGGAATTACAGTCAAGGGTTAGATTTTCTTGAAAATAACCTGGACTTGAAAGGTTGGGTTTGGTTTAATAATGATGTTGATGGAAATGTGGATTAGGAATGGAAAAGATGTTTATTTACTTCCTGGAAAAGTTATTGGTCTTACACTTGTCTTTACTGTTTTCGAATCTACTTATGCTACTTGTTAAATGCTGTTTTACTGCAATTATACCCTGAGCTATTCCTTCGTACTAAGCCATGCATGTAGTATATTAGTTTGCATTCTGTGCATGACTTGCTGAGTACCAAGTACTCACCCTTGCCACAATACAACACCAGTTGAAGAAGAGTCTACACCAAATTTCTGAGGAGGAACTCCAAGAGGAAGCGTCTAACTAGGGAGCGAGCCCAGTCAGTTGCCTGTGGTATACTGGATGGCGCCACGAAGTTATCTTATTTTCCGCTGCTATTATTTCTTTTTATTTAAGTTTTCGCCCTACGTGGCGTATATTTGTAACTTGACCTTAAGGTCGAGCAACCAGCTTGGTTAACTATCTAAGGTACCTTATTAAATCATTGAGTACGATTGTGATATATACCAATGTTGAGACTGTGTGCATTAGCGCGTTCCTGGACTAGTGCTGAATACACAAAGGGTCCAGATTTGCAAATTCGGGTCCCGACAGAGGTGGTATCAGAGCCAGGTTGACTGTAGGCTCACCCATAGTTAGATTGGTCGTAGTGAGAATAAAACCTACTTTCTAAAGATAAAATTTGTCAAGATAACGACTGAATTCTTGACTTACCCCTTTCTTCCTTGTTCATACCCCTGCTGAGTTCTTTTTATCTTCCGCTGAATTTTAAAATGTTGCGTTCTTACGCGAGTGACTTCTGACAGATGATGATGAAGAACAACTATGCCGAGCGTGAGGGAGGCTATGCCGCCGAGTTGTGGCGTATGCTTCAGTTTCTTGGAGGTTTTGAGAGACCGCTCTACCGAGGGACTAGACTCGTGCAAGCGGGAGTGGTCATAGGATGGGACGTCCGAATCACAGTGTATGCCCGAGAGAAGACGAAGTTCAGCCGCCCTTTCCACTTCACCACCAGGAGGTCTACCTTTGAGATGGGAATTCAGGAGGTGTCGCGTCGAGCAATGCAGCAGATCGCTCGCACTTACTCCAGGGAGCTGGAAGGCACAGTATTCCGTCACCACCCACGCCGAGACAGCAGAGCTCAGCGAAAGCCGATAGAGGACGAGGATGCTACCGTCACTCACTTAGCCAGATTCGTCGCCGCTCAGGAAGACCTGATCGATGACACAGTCTAGGAGTTGAAGAAGGCTCGCGAGCAGGTTGAGGAAGAGAAGAAGCACTTAGAAAATGCTCGTGAGTACGTCGCCTATGCTGCGGAAAGGATCGCAGAGCTGGAGACCGCACTGTATGGACAGGGCCACGATCCAGTGTTGGAGTTGGACACCCCAGAGCCAGAGGAGAACCCAGAAGAGGCCCCACCTGCACCCGCGCCACAGCCACAACAACAGCCGGATCCAGAGCCAGAGGAGGACACCGCGTCGTCAACCACAGCTGCAGTTGCAGGGCATGGCGATTGTTTCGCGCCCATGCCGTCGCACCCGCCGCGAGGAGGCAGTGGAGGTTTCCTCGACGAGTGAGCGTAGGCGTTAAGGTTGAGACTCCTTTGTCAAGTCGCGTTATAGAATAAGAGTCACCCCTTTAGGCGTTAGACTCCAGTAGGAGTCGGTTTGGATTTTCATTGCTTGCTGAGTGTGCAGTATGTGTTGCAAGGCCCTTAGGCATTGTAAGCAACCATACCAAGTTACTATTATTAATAATAAAGTTGGATTTGAGTTACACTTTTCCCCCGCATAAGTTTCCCTACTACTACTTGTCTATTCTTGTTCCCTCTCATCTCTGAAACCTTGGGGCAATCGACAGATGGTGAACACCCGCTGTAACACCCCGGCATTTAATATGCCTGAATGCTACCAAACATAAGCTAAACAACATCTAAATACCACAAGTTACCATAAATTCCAGCAAAGGTACATATGCTAAAAACCAAAATTTTGGCAACATCTCCTTTGTTTTAACATGAATTAAAGGAGCAACAACAGTATAGCAATGTATGGATTATGAGAGACAACTAAAAACAGCAATAATTAACGACTTAGCAACAATATAAGTCTAGTTTCAAACACATAATGTCTCCAAGGGTCAAACGAACAATAAAACTCTCATATAGCAAAGCTAAACCTTAAAGCAATAATCATCACACGCAATTTATTATCAAACTAATATAATGACTTGTGGAATCAATATGGTGAAGCTACGTGTGGGCGTGTGACTATTTCCCTTCTCCGCATGCCGTTCTCATGGTACCTAAAATAACCCGGGTTTTGAGAGTCAAGTTTCCTTATGAATTCGGGATGAGCTTTAAAACTAAAATGTTGCAAACAAAGTAAGTTGTCTTTTGACTGAAATCGTTTGTCCCTAGTAAGAATTGCTGTTTAGCATGTTATGTAGCATGTACCAATGTGATTTATGGGATGATGCATTGTTAAGTTAATTTGTGAGTTGAAACAATTCCATGCGGTTGTTATCTCTAGCTTGAGAATAAATAGACTACTAGTGTTGTAGTTTACTCTTAGCGAGAATGATTGAATGTGCTAAAGTACATGCTTAGAATCTATTGCTTTGCAAAGTGCTTATGACCCTTGATAATGTTTAAAGTTTTAAACCCTGTTGCATAGTTAGAAATTAAGATGATGTAAACTGCTGATAGTGTTAAAGAAGCTTTGCTGGTTGTTTAAAGATGTTCTAATTTAAACATGTTAGTAGAGAAATTTGATCATGCTAGCTTGTGACCTTAACTTGGAAGTTGATTAGAGTTGCTATTCATGTTGTTACAAAATATTAGCATGATTGGAAGTATGCAGTCGTGTTCCTAAAATGCTAGTTTTGATATCAATTGAGAAGACATAAGACTATTTGTTAATGATGTTGTTAAAAACATTGTGCTAATCTAACTTATTAAATCCAATTTAATAGTTGGAGTATGTTGTGTGGTGGAAGTTTTGTTATAACCGATGTATAGGGTAGCTAAAAGCAATGTTGTTGGTTGATGATTTTGCAAAGAATTGATATTGATGCTTTGGTAGTGTGGTTAATTGTTGGAAACCATTGATCCAATAGAAGAAAAAGTGTAAAACTGTGGTATTATGTCAAGTACATGTTGTGATGGGATGAACAATGGATAATAATCATGATGCAAGATTTTAATCTTAATGATTGCATATCTTAGAATCCTATTTACGAATTTTATCTTGTAGAGATATTACTTATTTGTTGAAGTCATTTTATAGATTGAACAAGTTTCAAATGTCAAGATTTTGACGTATGGATGGTATAAATTGATAGGTTGATGTCGGGACCCGAATATGCAAACCCAGACCCTCTATGTAATCTGTACTAGTCCAGGATCTCGCTAGTACACACAGACAAACAGTGCTGCATATCACATCCATACCCCACGATAAACATAATTAAGCATTTCATATAATTAAAGTAATTGTGGCAAGACCCTATGGTCTCTTACATACTTCAGCCACACAGGGCTTACTCAAATAAAACATAAATAACAGTTCAGAAGCAAAACAGCGGATATAAAAGATAGTCTTGTGGCTCCATCTTCCCAAAGGCAACTTGAGTGCGGATGATCCCTTAATTGTCCTGGCCGTCGTTGTACTCCTCTTCCCACGTAGGCATTGACTCTTCTTCTGATTGGTTTTTGGTTTGCAAGGGTGAGTATACAACATACTCAACAAGTCATGCACAGAAGTGCATGTCTAATAACTATATGCAGGTTTATTCCAAAGGATAGGCTCATTTGGTTCTTTTGCATAAAACAACATTTTACTTTCAAATACTCATACTAGATTCAAATTGATAAAACCATACTATAATATGAATTTCAAAGTCTTTCATCAGTGGTTTGGCACAAAGCCCTAGTCAAATTCTTCATCGGCACGAAGCCACCCAATTCCACATTTTATTTTCAGAAGATCTAACCCTTGACTGTAATCCCCGAGCTTTGTCCAAGCATCGTGGACTCGGCTATTCGAATAGATTAATACACTCTGCAGAGGTTGTACACTTTCCCCACATGATACGATCTCACACCACAAAGGCGATCAACCGTAACTAAGCTTTTGAAACTTCCATCTACACCGATGACCCTCGCCGTTTTGCCTTCACTACTACTTTCCCCACGAAGGACAAAGTGTAGGACCGACAAACACCGTTGGACAGGTACCGGCACGAAGCCCCAAGACGCTTCCCCATACAGCTACTCCCGACGAATCGCCACCCCGAGGTATTAAAGGTAAGACTTGAAACTTACTAGACTAAGACTGTCCCACCTCACCCATGTGGTTGTAATGGAATACTCAGTTCAAAGGCTTGCAAGTTTAAGTCCTTAATCTGTCCAGGGCAAGACATTCATCACTCATCCTCGACCCAAACAACTCACAACACTCATCCCACGGACACGAAGGCCGTTTATTAATTATCGATTGCCACGAAGGCCCACGGCATAAAGCCTCTTACCACTTGCCCCGGCTAAATCAATCCCACCCTTGTTCATTTATCGTGGCAACGCATGCCAACAAGATTTTCGCCACCGTAGAACCACGAAGGTACCTACACTTCACGTCAATCCGTGACAAGCTCACACTTAGCATTCCAAAATCAGTTCATTTGTCATTAGTCAAGATTATTTTGCTGTTTTGGAAATATCATCAGCGCAAGCATTTCTAAGCAACTAGTCACGGTCTAGCCTCCCGTGTTGGCACATACATAGCATCCAACATATTAAATTTCCCCAAACTTAGGGTGACAAAGGAGATACATGGCATACAATTCATAATACAAGGTTGGAATTAACAGTTATGGCATTTAACTAGTTTTCCCAAAATTAAATTAATTATTTAGTCACATAATCATGCATACTTTGAATCAAAATACTATTTAAAATGCTAGGGGCAGAATGGTCAAAGCATGACTTGCCTTCAAACAGTTGATGTTCTTGGTCCAACACTTGAGATTGGTCTTCTTCAACACCCTCGCACAGCTCAACGTCTACGTGTAGCAGAAAAATATCCAAAAACAACGAATAAACACACATTCAGGAAATACCGCAAATCAAACTAATGCGTAATTTCGCGAAAATTTCTAGATAATTACGTTGGCATTTTCTAAGATTTATAAAATTTATTTTGACATTTTCGGACGTATAGTTTAAGAGATACAAAATTCGTAAGTTTGGACTTTCCGCAAATAATTTAATAGTATAAATTTATTTATAAAATTTCATAAAAATTACTGTAGAAAGGTATTAATTTTTATTAATTTACAAAATTCGCTGCAAGTGATTCGGACCTAAAATGAATTCGTAACAAAAAAGATAAAAATCGCACTTTCAGGAAATATGCATGTACAACTAGTCTTCTAGTTTTCTCATGCATGTTTACTGTTCACTGCACGGCACTGTACACGGCGAGACTAGGACACGTGCGCGCGCGCGCACTAGTGTATTAGTCACATATGCATTACTGGTTCTTGCGTGTATGTAAATTTTTAAGGCACAACAGGCTACAGATTTTACAGAAGCATGCGCCTAGTATTCGAATACTTACTAACGTATATACACTAGCACATATATATATACATATACACATGCGACCCAACTTAATGTATAAACGTTCCAATCTATATATATATATATATATATATATATATATATATATATATATATATGAGAACGTACAAATCGGCTAACCCAATTACACACACGCACACACCTAATATATACATGTATACATGCGAAATAGCCGATTACAACTACGTACAGTCATACGTTCTAGTATACACATACACATCCCAAGATGAAAACATGCATACAGCCATATATATACACTACTACAACTATTATATATATATGTATATATGCACGCACAAAAGAAAAGAGAGGTACCGAACGATGCTAAGCAGCGGCGCAGACCGATGGGTGCAATAGTGACAACAACGGTGGCGATGCAACGGCGACGACGACGAGATGGCGACAACAGTACACTACGGCGGCGCGACTCCAGCGGCGACGGCGATGACGGTGGAGACGACGACGTCAACGGTAGCGGTGACGGTGATGGTTGCGACGGCAGCTGTTCCAGCACTCGCCCGTGTGCTCGTCGCCGGAGACGAAGGAACAGAAAGCATACACTGAGGTTGTGTGGCTAGAGGATAGAAATGGCCAGACGTGAAAGCTTCCTTCAGGGAAATGGGTGTTGCTAGCAAGGAAAGGATCGAAATGCCGAAACATTGCTCTGCTAATATAATACGCTAGAGATTGGTAACGGTTGGATGATGGAGAAGCAAAGTTGGAAACGGCTGAATAGGAAGCGCAAGCCTTGATTCATGCGCTCAGGAGAGGAAATTAAAGGCCTTTCCTTGCTGTAGGTTACTTAAGAAGGAAACAGCTGCATGTACCTACATGCAACGGCTGGAAAGAACGCACCCACATGCTGAGAAAATACACCAACAAAGTTGTGCTTTGGAAATGAACCGACTACCCAACGTGCAGGACTCCAACCTCAAATACACGTAGTATTAGTGAGTATCCTTGCATGACTTCAAGCATACTATTAGTGAGTAGGAGTTGGAAACGGCTCCAATGCATTAAGGAAAAAAAATAGGAACCGGCCGCTGGAAAATAAAGTTCTACCACGTGCATGCATGCATGGAATGGGAAAGGTTATGTCACATATACATGTATACATACACATACGTTCTCAACCGTGTTGCGGGGAATAAAAATAAGACGTTCAAAAAAACCAGAAAATTCCTTCAAAATACTAGGAATTATTTGTGACTTAATGACGTTGGTTTCGTGATTTTTCGACGTATAGATTTTTCATAAAAAAAATTCCTTTAGTGAATGAGACACCTGTATAGATTTTTATAAAATCGACAACTTAAGTTATATAACACATTTTTCAAAAATCTTTGAAGCGAACACTCTCGTCTACCAATTATCTTAATTATCACCCAAAATTTTAAATTGTATGCTTACTCGAAAACGTCAGATTCTTTATTTAATTCGACTAGTTCAATAAACGTGAACCCGAATTACTCGCGAGGGTTCCAAAAGAATCTCGGAAAAATACAAATAATCCCAGAAACACACAAATATATTGAAAGCAAATTTTCGGATGTTACAGTTGACCATGCTCAAGTAGCTGTTGAAGTACTATGTTTCAAATTTAGAGTAAGAAGTATTATGTTGCCGTCATAGTCTATATGATTTAGCGCAACCATCAGTGTTATGGGTATTTCAATCATTTGATACCGAGGAAGATGTTATTTGGTGAATGACTATTCAATACCGTTGTTCCATGATGAATGAATGGTGAAAAGTAAACATGACATCGTTTTTACATGTTAAATGATAAAAGAGTCGTTGAGCCAGGTCGGTGGGAAAGTCATATATGGAGATATGACTAATCCGGAGTGCTCCTGAAGAATGTGCATTTATGTCATGAAACGAGATTTCCCTTGCTTTCTAGTATGAAAAGAAAGAATGAAGAAATTATGGTATCTTGGTTGTGGTGTAGGGGATTTATGCTTCCTTTGTGTGCTCTTTGGATGTTGCCGAATTCTTTCCAAAATGGTTGTTAACGCTTTGGTTTTGAGTTGTCGTGAGTACACTTGGGCTTGATAGCTAAGTGTTTTTGTGTGAGGGCGAGACCCTCTTAAGAAAGGAACCAATTGTGGTTTGGTAAAGTTTTTACGATCCTAGCTTGGGGCTAGGTGTAGAACCTTAGTGGTATAAGGGTGGTTTGTGATGGAGGTTGATGATGTAAGGATTTAACCTTTATTAAGAGTAGTGATGGGTGGAAGTGAAGTTGACGGTAGTTCGGTGATGTTTGTCCTGCCGTGAGCAATTGTCGTCACTAGTTGTTTTGGATTTGAGTTTTGCCTGAGAGAGGATAGAATGAATGTTAGCATGATCGTGTATCGGAAGGGCAAGTGTGCCTTAATGAGTTATTCCCCTCGAGGGAATTTTTCGGGAATGTAGAGAGGTCATTAAAGGAATTGTGACTTGCTTTGATTATGTCATGTTGAGTTTAATGGAGTATGGTAGTCAGGTTGGTTGTGATAGAACTATGAAGTGTTGCCCGTGAGGATTCGAGCGTTTTGGGTTGATGGAGCCCTTTGTGGTTGGTACGCAGATTCTGTTTGGGAATGGAAGTGAAGGTCGACCTGTGAGAGGTTGCCCTTGGTTGAGCTAGATCATTACTTTTCTCGCCAAGTGTTGGTTTGGAGAACTCGTTTGTCGTTTGTTCCGGTTTTAGTCATTGTGCGAATGTTTTGAGCTGCAGAGGAGCCTTTTGTCCCTTGGGGACTTTGTTATTGATTATGGTGTCCTTCGGATTCGAGGTCAAATCCTGTTGAAAGGGGGAAGAATGTGACACTACGGTATGGTGTGACATTATAAAATGTGAAATTAGAGAATAAAACCTTTCGGCTTGAGGTTTACTCGCGTTTTTGGGCCTTTTGAAGTGTTGTGACACCACGGAGCGTCGTAACCTTATAAAAGGTGCATGATGAGGTCAAAATCATATTGAAATATGATATGGGAGGTTAAAACCATAAGGTATGGAGGTTAATAGCGTTGTCGGGCTGTTTTCGGGCCGTTTCCGGAGTTTTGGGCCTTCCCGGGGGAGTTTGGGCCTTAAAGAGGGGGTTGTGGGCTTTGGTGGGATGGAGTGGGAATCCATTTAGGATTAGGAAAGGGTTTTAGGGCTGGTTAAAGGGGGGTTTCCCTGCCCTTTTGGGCGTCCTCCCCTGCCCCTTGCGCCCCCAAGTGCCCTAGCCGCCTCCCACACCTCCCCACCTCCTCCTTGGGCGCCTCCACCTCCCCCAAGCCTCTCCCCTTGCGCCACCACCTCTCCACCTCCCTTGCTGCGCCTAGGTGAGTTCTTGACCTCACCACCTCGAAGATCCATCCATTGGAGTGATCCGCGACGAGGAGATCCGGTGGATTTGGAAGCGAGGAAGGGGATCGCGCGAACCGGGAGGAGATCTATTGGGTTTTCATGCGTCGGGCAAAGGTATGTCCATGGAAATCCTTGGGGTTGATCTAGGTACTGTTATAAGGGTGTTTATCAAGTTTTTAGATCAATTGGTGGTGCTGGAATTGAGTAATTTGGATTAGATCTAGATGTTGCCACGTTGTGTTTTTGGGACAGCATGAGCAGTCAACATAGGGTTTGCGTTTTCGTCAATTTATAATCTGAATCTGACCGTATAGATGTTGAAGAAGTTGTAGATAATTTCATTATCTTTCAGTGGGTATAAAGCACGTTAAATTCCGCCCCGCCTTTTGAAAGTTATGGCTATTTTACCGAGCGTGATAAAATCTGTAACGTAATTGGAACAAATCACGGTAATCTGTAGATTAAACAACTTTAGAGTCCGAATCAGTCTTTCGATATACCTAGAGAAAGTTGGGAAATTTCCTAAGATACGCGAGGATGTACTCATTTAATTGATTCGGAGTCCCAGAACTCAAGTTATGCCTTCTGTAAGGCTGCTGTCCCGACGGGACAGAACCTCTGTTTTTAGGTTTTGCGAGTAGTTGGCAATGTCGGGGTAGATGAGGGTTTGCGTACTATTTTGTGGACATGATTGTGAGCGTGTGGTACCTATGTGCAGGTGGTGCGACCCCGGGAGTGCCCTCTACTTCCCGCCAATCCGTTGCCCGTGGTTGAGGCAAGTGTGTTGTGATGGATAGCGATTTGTAGGTTGCTTGTTGAGAATAGATGGAATTGACTACATGATATATGATCACTTGCCATGCTTTTATGATTGCCAATGATATGATGAGCATGTTTATTATGTTATGATGCCATGTGTTAATGTACAAGTTAAATATGATGTTGGCATAATTGCATACATGGCATGTTACATGGCTCGGGCGGTGAGAAAGTCATAACTAGTCCGGGAAGGTCGGTGAGAAAGTTATGACTAATCCGGAAAGCCAATGAGTAAGTCCTACATCGTGATTCCATTCACCGCGGTGAACGGAAGCGAGGAGTAGGCACCCTCCATCTTCGGGATGGAAGGGGGGAGAGGGTGCACACCGACGGGTGTGTACTCAACCATACCGGTATGAGTTTCCAAGGAGACATGAGCATTGCATTACATTGCATACATGATGATGATGATATTGTTAAGTGTTCATGAATGAGATGATATATATGATGGGAGATGTTATTGCCATGATATTGTTCTTGTTGTCCATTGCAATATGCTTGCTGAGTTTCGAACTCACGCTTGTGTTTTCTTGTTATTTTAGGTACCATGAGAACGGCATGCGGGGAAGGGAAATAGTCACACGCCCACACGTAGCTTCACCATATTGATTCCACAAGTCATTCTATTAGTTTGATAATAAATTGCGTCTGATGATTATTGCTTTAAGGTTTAGCTTTGCTATATGAGAGTTTTATTGTTCGTTTGACCCTTGGAGACATTATGTGTTTGAAACTAGACTCATATTGTTGCTAAGTCGTTAATTATTGATGTTTTTAGTTGTCTCTCATAATCCATACATTGCTATACTGTTGTTGCTCCTTTAATTCATGTTAAAACAAAGGAGATGCTACTGAAATTTCGGTTTTTTAGCATATGTACCTTTGCTGGAATTTTTGGTAACTTGTGGTATTTAGATGTTGTTTAGCTTATGTTTGGTAGCATTCAGGCATATTAAATGCCGGGGTGTTACACCCGCGGAAACCTTGGAGGCAATGGAAGTGGTTCTCGCCCAGCTGGGAACCCCAATGATGGAGCACCTGCACCCCAACCAGCACTGCCAGTTGACATGCAGAACTTTGGAGCTTTCCTTGCTGCACAGACTCAGTTGATGCATGCAATGATGTAGCAGATGCAACAGATCACCGCTCATGCCACTGCTAATCAGAATACTCAAATCAATCAGGGACAACGCCAGAATTCAAGACTGTCAGAGTTCATGAGGACTCATCCACCCACTTTCTCCGGGAATGCCAATCCATTGGAGGCCGATGATTGGTTAAGGTCAATTGAGAGGAAGCTACACATTGTGCAATGCATGGGAAATGAGAAGGTACTCTACGCTTCTCATCAGTTGGAAGGGACAGCTGCCGAATGGTGGGAGAACTTCTGTGCCACGCGGGAGAACCCTTAGGACATCACTTGGGAGGAGTTTACAGCCGCATTTCGCCAGTATCGTGTGCCTGAAGGAATCATGGACCTCAAGAAGGAGGAATTCAGGGCTCTGACGCAAGGCAGCCAACCAGTGGCTGATTACCTGAACAAGTTCACACAGCTCGCACGCTACGCACCTGAAGACGTAGCGACAGATAAAGCCAGACAGTTTCACTTTATGAAGGGACTTAACTCAGGACTGCAGGTGGGACTGATCACCCACACCTTTCCAGATTTTCAGGAGCTTATGAACAAGGCGCTCATTCTTGAAGATAAGCGCAAGGAACTGGATGAGAACCGGAAGCGCAGGATACAACAGCAGGGATCGTGTCAGGGAGCGCAACAACGCTTGAGGGTTGCGCCAAATCAGTTTTTCAGATTCCAGCCGCAGAATGCAACAAGGACGCCATCACCAGTACCTAGACCCGTCAATCAGAATTATCAGACCCCAGCTCCAGCTAGAAACGCCGCTTCAGGCAGTCAATAGGGTACAGTGAGACGCTGCTACAAATGCAACGAGCCAGGACACTTTTCCAACAGTTGCCCTAAGAAGACAGCAGGAGTGACCCCAGTCCGCTTCAATCTGGGATCCACACCAGTCAGGACGCCAGCACCAAGAGCAAACCGCGGGATAGCACAGCCAGGAGCAACACCCCAGACCGTGGTGAGAGGCCGAGTCAACCATGTCACCGCAGTGGCACTCCAGAATGCCATAGACGTCGTACTGGGTAAGTTACTTGTCAACTCAGTACCCGCATCAGTTTTGTTTGACTCTGGAGCTTCGCATTCATTTGTTTCTCAAGGCTTTGCTGCTAAAAATGATTTGGAGATTGCAAGACTTAAATGCATGCTTTTAGTTCAAACCCCTGGTTCCGAACATCGAACTAAAGTAGGATGTTCTGGGTGAGAATATTAATAGATGGGGTAGAATTCCTAGCGAACCTTATTATATTGGAAACCCAGACCTTAGATGTTATTTTGGGAATGGATTGGTTATCCAAGCACAAAGTTGTGCTGGATTGTGGTCGAAGGATTATTTCAGTTGAGAGCCCGTGTGGAAGGAAAGTGGAATTTCAAGCTACCGCCGTTAGAGATGGAAAGTTGATGGTTAATAGTGCCAAGGCAATCAGCATAGAAGATGTCTCAGTGGTGAATGAGTACCCAGATGTTTTTCCTGAAGATCTACCTGGTATGCCACCAGACAAAGACATAGAGTTCGTGATAGAGCTTGTACCTGGTACAGCGCCAATAGCAAAGAGACCCTACCGAATGTCCACCGAAGAATTGGTAGAGATGAAGAAGCAGCTGGAAGAGTTAATGGAGAAAGGATTCATCAGACCGAGTTCGTCGCCGTGGGGAGCGCTAGTTCTGTTCGTCAAGAAGAAGGACCGGAGTTTCAGGATGTGCATTGACTACCGTGCACTCAATGAAGTCACCGTGAAGAATAAGTACCCGCTACCCAGGATCGATGATCTGTTTGATCAGCTGAGAGGAGCCGGAGTTTTCTCCAAGATTGATCTGAAATCGGGATACCACCAGTTGAAGATCCGATCGGAAGATATTCTGAAGACCGCATTCTCGTCAAGATATGGACATTACGAGTTTACTGTTATGTCCTTTGGTTTGACGAATGCGCTAGCCTATTTCATGAATATGATGAACAAGGTGTTCACGGAATATTTGGACAAGTTTGTCGTTGTGTTCATAGATGATATCTTAATCTACTCCAAGACAAAGGATGAACATGAAGAGCACTTGAGGCGAGTTTTGGAAAAGCTGAGGGAACAGCAACTTTTCGCCAAGTTCAGCAAATGTGACTTTTGGAATGACAAGGTGGAGTTCCTCGGACATGTAATGACCGCAGAAGGAGTAGCCGTAGATCCAAGCAAGGTAGAAGCTGTGTTACATTGGGAGCAGCCGAAGACCATGACCCAAATCCGTAGTTTCCTTGGTATGGCAGGTTACTACCGCCGTTTCATTGAAGGCTTTTCGACAATTGCGAAACCTCTCACGCAATTGCTGAAAAAGGAGAAGAAGTTTGCATGGACGCCGGAGTGCGAGAAGGGTTTTCAAGAGCTGAAGAAGTGATTGACATCAGCCCTGGTGTTGGTTCTACCGGATGTTAATCAGAGCTTTGATATTTATTGTGATGCATCGCGCCAAGGACTTGGGTGTGTGCTGATGCAGAACGGAAAGGTCGTCGCTTATGCATCAAGACAGTTGAGGCCGCATGAGGAGAATTATCCAATGCATGACCTAGAGCTAGCCGCCGTAGTGCATGCTTTGAAGTTATGGCGTCACTATTTGATCGGGAACAGATGTGAAGTATACACAGACCATAAGAGTCTTAAGTACATCTTCACCCAATCAGACTTGAACATGAGGCAGAGGAGATGGTTAGAGTTGATCAAGGATTATAATGTTGGAATTCATTACCACCCCGGAAAGGCCAACGTGGTGGCCGATGCTCTGAGTCGGAAAAGCCATACTGTGAACATGTTAATAGCCACGAGTCAGGGTGAGCTATGTGAGGATTTCCAGAGAATGAAGATTGAAGTAGTACCATAAGGATTCTTGGCCGCATTAGAAGTAAAGCCTACCCTGGAGGATCAGATCCGAGAAGGGTAGAAGGATGATGACAAGATCTGCAGTATCAAGTCCAAGATGGATGAAGGCAAGGCAAAAGATTTCAGACTGGACGAACAAGGCACGTTATGGATGCAGGATCGAATCTGTGTGCCAAACCAGAAGGAGCTGAAGCAGTTGATCTTATAAGAAGCCCATGACTCCAAGTATTCAATTCATCCGGGAAGTGCCAAGATGTATCAGGATTTGAAAGAAAGATTCTGGTGGCCAAGCATGAAGCGTGAAGTTGCCGAGCATGTTGCGCTGTGCGACATATGTCAGAGAGTCAAGGCAATGCACCAGAGACCCGCAGGATTGCTGCACCAAGCATGAGATACCTGAGTGGAAATGGGAGGAAATCGGAATGGACTTCATTACCGGTTTATCCAAGACTCAAGGAGGCTATGACTCCATATGGGTTATAGTAGACCGCTTGACTAAGGTCGCCCATTTTATTCCAGTAAAGACCACTTACTCGGGAGATAAGTTAGCAGAATTGTATATGACCAGGATCGTTTGTTTGCACGGAGTGCCGAAGAAGATTGTATCGGACAGAGGTACCCAGTTTACCTCGAGATTCTGGAATAAGCTGCATGAAGCCATGGGGACCCGTTTGAACTTTAGCACAGCATATCATCCGCAGACGGATGGGCAAATCGAAAGAGTTAATCAGATTCTAGAGGACATGCTACGAGCTTGTGCGTTGGCTTATGCTACCTCTTGGGATAAAAGTCTGCAGTATGCGGAGTTCAGTTACAACAACAGCTATCAAGCAAGTTTGCAGATGTCGCCATTTGAAGCACTATACGGTCGAACTTGTCGGACACCGTTGAATTGGAATGAGACAGGTGAACGCCGTGTCTTCGGGCCGGACATTCTGCAAGAAGCTGAAGAGCAGATTGCCATGATCCGAGAAAGACTGAAGATAGCGCAGTCAAGACAGAAGAGCTACGCCGATAACCGTCGCCGAGACCTAAGCTTTGAGCCGGAAGATTTCGTGTATCTCAGAGTTACGCCACTCAAGGGAGTTAAGAGATTCCATGCCAAAGGGAATTAATTTGAATATTTAATCGCTGGAATAATCGAGTTGGTTTGTATTGTTCCTCCGACCCGGACCCGACCTGGGGTGCAGCCCATCGTGACGTCAGAATGACGTCACGGCTGACGTCATCACACGCGGGGTGCGGCCACTGACATGTGGGCCCAACGCTGATGTCGCGGGTGACATCAGCGATGACCGAGCGGTGACCGCGCTGCTCCAACTCCCGCGTGATGTGGCACAATCTCGGCCGTTGGTTTGAAATCTGACGGTCATGATTCAATCTAGTATCACGCATATGGATTTATGCAATCTAATCCAGTCCGTTCACTTCAGATCGGACGGCCGATATTCAATCGGGTTTGCCGTATCAAGGGGGTGATGTGGCATGACCTGGCATTCGACACGTGGCACGATCTAAGCCATCTAACTTAGATCCAACGGTTGAGAATAGATCTAACCAAAACTACTCGGTCAAATCTAGACCGCACGATCTAGATTTAATGGCCACGAATTGATCTAATCCCATGCCATAACCGAGCTACGTGGATAAATCTGTACCGTAGGATCTAGACCTAATGGCTGCCAACAGATCTATATGGAACTATTTGATCTAATCCACGCCGTCTGATCTAAATCTAACGGATGAGATCTAACATGGAAGAAATACCGGGATAGTGACGTGGATGAACCTGGATGGTTGGATCTTTGTAACACCCCAAATTTTTTGTTTTTGTTATATTTAAAGTGTATTTGTGAATTTTTGGAATTTTCTGGAATTTATTTGGATTTAATTAGAATTTATTCCCTTTTGAGATAATTTAATAATTAAAAGTTTCAAATAATTTTTATTGGAAATATTTTATTTGAGTCCAAAATGTCTCAAAGCATTTTTCATAATTTTTCTGGAATTTTTCTGATTATTTTTCTATTTTTCATGAATTATTTGAATTTCTAGAAATTATATTAAATATTAAATCGCTGGAAAACCTAACGGGTTTTACTGTTCATCTGACCCGGGTCAGACTCGAGTCAGACTCGAGTCCGACCGAAAGCGGTTCTTGTTTAATTCGAGCCCGACTAAACCCTAACTTCTTGTCGGGACCCGAATTTGCAAATCCGGACCCTCTGTGTATTCAGCGTTAGTCCAGGATCACGCTAGTGCACACAGTCTCAACATCGGTAAATATCACAATCATACACCCCGATAAAAGTAAAGTACTTTAAAGTTTGAAGAATTAATTAAATAAATATAAACAGAGGAAAACTCATGTCAAAAAATTAAACAAAATTCACCATTAAGTAGATCTCAATTTTATAAATATTTAGAAATTGGAATCACTCAAATCAGAGTCAAAACGCAAAAGTTATAAGCGTTTGAAGTTTGAAAAATCAAATAAAAGAATAAACCGAAATAATTCATTTATTTTTATATTGAAAAATCGATTTATTGCGTCAGCTAACATCAGCATGGAAATCGAATTTCCACCGAATTATTTTTCTATTGAAAAATCGAATTATGATGTCATGCTTGCGTCATCCGGTCCATGGGCTCGGTCCACGGTTCGGGCTTGGTCCACCGTGGACCCGGTTGTAACACCCCAATTTTTGCTTTTCATGAATTTGAGTAAGATTTGGCACTTTGGTGAATTTTTGGAATTTTCTGGAATTTATTTGGAAATTATTTGAATTTATTCCCTTTTTAAATAATTAAAGAATTTATTTTACAAATAAATATTTGTTGGAAATATTTTATTTGAGTCCAAAATGGTCCAAAATATTTTCTTGAATTTTTCTGGAATTTTTTCTGAGTGTTTTGCTATTTTTAATGAATTAAATGAATTTCTGGGAATTAATTTGAATATTTAATCGCTGGAATAATCGAGTTGGTTTGTACTGTTCCTCCGACCCGGACCCGACCCGAGCCCGAGTCTGACTCGAGTCCGAGTCCGACTCGAACCCAACCGAACCCTAACCCTCTCGACCGTCCGATCAAGATCGAACGGCCGAGATTGAGCCACGTCGCCGAACCCGAGTCCGACCGAGCCAGCTAAGTCGCGCGAGCCGGACCCGAGCCCAAACCCCCGCACCATTGGATCTTGATCCAACGGCTCACGTTGAGCCACGTCACCCCTCTCCGAGTCCTCGTAGGACTCCGCCGCCACCCGCGTGTGGGCCTCGGTCTCCGCGCTTTTCACGAAAGCCGAGGCCCCTATTTAAAGCGCCACCGCCGCCACCGGGTAGCTGACTTCCGTGCGCACCCGTAGCCCTAGCCCACGTCACCTGAGCCGCCGCTGTCTACCCGCTAGAGCTCGCCGTAGTTGGTCTAGTGCCCCGCCGCGGTTATTCGCCGTTTCCGCCGCCGTCCGCCATCCTCTGCCGCCGTTGAGCTCAGATCCGGAACCGCAAGGACCAGCCGCGTCGAAGGGGACCTTCCACTTCGCCGAAGCACGCCCGCAACGCCGTTGCCATCGTCGTCGTCTCCATCTCCGGCCAACGAGCTCCGCCGTGGACATCGCCGTGGCCTCGAAGCTTTCAAGCCGTTGGATCTTCATCGCACGGCTGAGATTGCGCCACGTCGCCCAGAGACGTTGAAGTGTCCGAAGGCTTCGAAGGTGAAGTGTTGACCCAGGAGCCAGCTCAAGACCAAGAACAAGTACTCTTTGAAGGCAAGTTGTGCTTTGTCCATGTTGATCCCATTTTGAAATTAACTTGGTTTAAACTATTGCATGCTAGCTTGATTAGAAAATGCTTTACTTAATTATGGAAAATTAGATAAAAACCAAATTGCCGTATCACACCTTGGTTAATTAAATATGTGCCATGACCCCTTGTCACCCTAGTTGTGGATTATTAGTTGGACATTATTAAATTGCCAACATGGGTAGTTAGACCGATGTAGTATGCTTAGCCTTGCCACGTGAAATGCTTTGGATAATCAAAAGCTAATATTGACTTAATGAGATATTGAACCTGTTTTGAAAAAGCATCATGTGTTGTGATTGTCGATGGCACGTGGTGCATGGTAATCAACTGGGGGTTTGATAAATAGATTTCGACCGGGGCATGAGGCAAGAATGATCGGGAGGGCCAGTTGTGCCACCGGGAACGTTGTTTTGGTTCTTCGGGTAGTCTTGCCCTGGTCACCCTAAGGACTTAACCTTGCAAGCCTTTGAACTGAGTCAAATGTGCAACCAAATGTCCGTAATGGGACGGACCTAGTGGATTAAGTTGCTAATAACGTACCTGTGGGACCTCGGGGTGTCAACTATACCTTTTGTGTAGTTGTACGGGGGAGCGTACCGGGGTTGCGGCCAGGTACCTATCTAACGGTTGATTGGCCTAAATTTCGCCTTCGCTAAGGGAAGGGTTAGTGTGCAATCACCGGGGAGGACCACTTGTGCTGTTAGAAGTTTCCGAAAGACTTTGTTACGGACACTCGCCTTTGTGGTGTTTGGCTATATCTTGTGGGTAAAGTGCATAACCTCTGCAGATTGTAAAATCTATTCGAAGAGCCGTGTCCGCGGCATTGGACATCGCTCGGGAATTACAGTCAAGGGTTAGATTTTCTTGAAAATAACCTGGACTTGAAAGGTTGGGTTTGGTTTAATAATGATGTTGATGGAAATGTGGATTAGGAATGGAAAAGATGTGTATTTACTTCCTGGAAAAGTTATTGGTCTTACACTTGTCTTTACTGCTTTCGAATCTACTTATGCTACTTGTTAAATGTTGTTTTACTGCAATTATACCCTGAGCTATTCCTTCGTACTAAGCCATGCATGTAGTATATTAGTTTGCATTCTGTGCATGACTTGCTGAGTACCAAGTACTCACCCTTGCCACAATACAACACCAGTTGAAGAAGAGTCTACACCAGCCTCGGAGGAGGAACTCCAAGAGGAAGCGTCTAACTAGGGAGCAAGCCCAGTCAGTTGCCTGTGGTATACTGGATGGCGCCACGAAGTTATCTTATTTTCCGTTGCTATTATTTCTTTTTATTTAAGTTTTCGCCCTGCGTGGCGTATATTTGTAACTTGACCTTAAGGTCGAGCAACCAGCTTGGTTAACTATCTAAGGTACCTTATTAAATCGTTGAGTATGATTGTGATATATACCAATGTTGAGACTGTGTGCACTAGCGCGTTCCTGGACTAGTGCTGAATACACAGAGGGTCCGGATTTGCAAATTCGGGTCCCGATACCGGTCCATGGTTACACGTGTCGCTGACACGCCGGACCCACTGGATGACGTCATTGCTGACGTCATCACAGCTCGGCCGAACGGCTCTGACAGCTGGACCCCACCGTGACGTCAGCGTGACGTCACCGCACGGTGTGCTGAGTCGCTGACGCGCGGGCCCCACGCTGTGACGATAGTGGCTACCGGGCGTGCCAGCGTGGACCGCGACCATTCGTCTCCTGGACACGTGGCTTGATTCGGGCCGTTGATTTGAAAATCAACGGTCCAGATTGGATCTAATCTCACACGTTTTGGATCTACGCGGTTGATCTGGACCGTTCGATTTTGATCGGATGGTCGAGATCCGATCGGGTTTATGCGTCACCGAGGGGTGACACGGCATGTCCCGGTGCTTGACACGTGGCTCAATTTATATCGTTCGATCTCGATCGAACGGCAGAGATTGCATCTAATGCTACAACGCGGATTAAGCCTAACCGTACGTTCTAGATCTAACGGCTGAGATCTACTCCTAGCACGGTGCAGTTTACGGTTACGTGGCCTAAACGTACGTTCTAGATCTAACGACTGAGATCTACTCCTAGCACGGTGCAGTTTACGGCTACGTGGATGACGTTCTAGATCTAACCGCGGCGGGGCACAGATCCAACTATGGCGAACGATTGCGGGCTGGCGGCGGTGGCTTGGTCGGCGTGAGTTGGGTCAAACTGAGTGCGCGGAAGAGGAGAGCACGTTGGTGGCGGCGGCGCATTAAATAGGGCCCTCGACGTTCGCAAAAACCACGAAAACTGAGGCCCACACGCGAGCGGCGGCGGAATCTGGTGAGCACTCGGACTGGGTGACGTGACTGCATCTTAGCCGTCCACGTGTCTACGGTCAATGGCTGGGATTGCCCGGGCACGAACGGATCCGATCCGGTTTGGGCTTGGGTGACGTGGCGCAACGCTGGCCGTTGGATCAAGATCCAACGGTCGCGCGGGTTAGGGTTTGGTCGGCTCGGGTCTGGCTCGGTCAGATGAACAATAAAACCCGGTAGCTATTTTCCAGTGATTAAATAATTAAATTAATTTCTAGAAATTCAAATAAATCGAGGAAAATAGCAAAATAATCAGAAAAATTATAGGAAAATTTTGGAAAAATACTTTGAGACATTTTGGACTCAAATAAAATATTTCCAACAAAATTTTATTTAAAATTTTTAATTATTTAATTATATCAAAAGGGAATAAATTCAAATTAAATCCAAATAAATCCCAGAAAATTCCAAAAATTCTCAAAAGTGTAAAATTTCAATTAAATTCATGAAAAGAAAAAATTGGGGTGTTACACCTCTTGACCATTGGATCGAAATCCAACGACCGAGATTGCACCACGTCAACCGAACCCGTGCCCATGCGAACCCGTTCGCGCCCGATGCGATCATGGCCGTCGATCGTGGACACATGTATGGCCAGGATGCGGCCACGTCGCTTGTCCGAATCCTCGTCGGATTCCGCCGCCGCGCACGTGTGGGCCTCATTTTCCACGGATTTCACGGACGTTAAGGGGGCTATTTAATGCGCCGCCACCCGTGTCGTGACCGCCGTTTCCGTGCGCACCCGTAGCCCTAGGTCTTTGAGCTCCAGCCACCGCCGCCAGCCCGCAATCCTTTGACGAAGTTGGAGTTGTGCTCCGCCACGGTTTTCCGCCAATTCCCGTCGACTCCGCCGTCCTCCGCTGCGTTGGTGCCCAGATCTGGAATCGTTGCGACGAGACGCGCTTGGGAGTACCACCCATCTCGCCGAATTCACGCCCAAACACCATTGGCCGTGTCGTCGTCCCCAGCTCCGATGACCTAGCTCCGCCGTGGACATTGCCGAACTCGCGAACTCCCTCCGCCGTTGGATCTTCATCGCACGGTCCAGGTTCGTCCACGTCACCCCGTACAAAATCCATGTTATGGTTTTTAGATCTAATATCAACCGTTGGATCTAGATCCAACGCACTGGATTGAGCAACGTAGCCCTTTGACCACACCATGTTAGATCCAATCATAGCTGTTAGATATAGATCGTACGGTTAGGGTTCACTCACATTGTAGCGCTAGATTAGATCTCAGCTGTTCGATCAAGATCGTACGGGTCAGATAAATCCACGCGTCGCGGACCGAGTCATGCCACGTCGCCCCTTGATGCGGCTAAACTAGATCCAATCTTGACCGTTCGAATCGAATCGTGCGGTCCAGATCAGCTGCATTGATCACAATGTGCGAGATCCATATCCAATCTGGACCGTTGATTTTCAAATCAACGGCCCGGATCAAGCCACGTGTCCAGTAGCCGAACCGATGTGGTCAGCGCGGGCGACGCCCGTCGTCACTGACGTCACGCGTGACGTCAGCATGGGCCTGCATGTTAGTGTCTGGCCCAAGCGCATGATGACATCATCCGTGACGTCATGCTGACATCACGGTGGGGCCCAGCTGTTAGAGCCGTTCGTCCGAGTGCGATGACGTCAGGAATGACGTCATTCGAGTGGGTCGCACGTGTCAGCGACACTGTGCGCGTGGGCCAGGTCCACGGTGGACCGAGACCGTGCCGTGGACCGAGTCCGTAGACTGGATGATGCAATGCTGACGTCATAATTCGATTTTTCAGTAGAAAAATAATTCGGTGGAAATTCAAAATCCACGATGACGTCAGCTGACATCATAATTCAGATTTTTCAATAGAAAAATAAATTAATTAATTCGGTTTATTCTTTTATTTGATTTTTTAAACTTCAAACCAAACTTCAAACTCGGTTGGGTATATTTAAATAAAGTACTTTACTATTCGTTGAGTATGACTGTGATATTTACAAATGTTGAGATTGTGTGCACTAGCGTGATCCTAGACTAGTGCAGAATACACAGAGGGTCTGGATTTGCAAATTCGGGTCCCGACAATCTTGATCCGACGGTTCAAGGGCGGCGGAAGGTGGCAAAAACCGTGGTGGAGCTCTGGACCAATTCCGACGAGCAATTGCGAGCGAATGGCGTCGGCTTGAGCACGGAGAGTTAGGGCATCCGACGTGCATGGGAAAGGAGAAGGCATTGGCGGGGTCGGGGCATTAAGTAGGGGCCTCGTCGTCCATGAATCCCGCGGAAACCAAGGTTAGTTGTATGGCGATGGTGGAGTCCGCCGCGGACACAAACAGGCGACATGGCGCCATCGTAAATGTCCAACACGATTGATCCGACGGCTCACGCGCACGAGCGACGTGGCGCAAATCCGGTCGTTGGATCGGAATCGGGCGGTGCGAGATTAGGGTTAGCGGTTCGGGTCCTAGCGGGCTGCACGGGTTAGACCCGTTAGGGATTCTGAATTTCCTTTTTTGTTTTATTTTCTAAAATACTCCCAAAAATTTGAATAAATCAAAAAAAATAGCAAAATGCTCAGAACAATTCCAGAAATTCTTTGAGACATTTTGGACCAAATTAAAAAATTTCAACAAAATTTTATTTGAAATTTTTAAATACTTAAATAATTCAAGAAAGGGCTTAATTCAAATTAAATCCAAATAAATCATAGAAAATTCCAAAAATTCAAATAACTCAATAAATTGAATAAAAGCAAAATTTTGGCCTATCACAAACCTCCCCCCTTTAACGAAATCTCAACCTCGAGATTTAGAGCTAACTAAGGAATAGGTTTCGGAACTCCTTCTTCAAGTCCTCTTCACGCTCCCAAGTTGCTTCACTTTCTGAGTGGTTGCTCCGCTGGACTCTGCAGAAGCGGGTTGACTTGTTCCTTGTATCTCGATCCATTGTGTCCAGGGTCTTTACTGGGTGCTCTTTATAAGTTAAGTCTTCCTGCAATTTGATCGACTCCAAAGGTGTTTGCTCATCCGGCACTCTCAGTCACTTCTTCAATTGCGACACATGGAATACGTCATGCACTCCTGCCAATGACTGTGGCAACTCCAATTGGTAAGCAACTTTACCTCTGCGACTCAAGATCTTGAATGGTCCAACATATTACGGCGCGAGTTTCCCTTCGGCATGAAATCTTTTAACTCCTTTGAGAGGTGTAACTCTAAGGTATACAAAATCCTCTGGTTCAAAACTCAACTCTCGACGTCGGTTATCGACATAACTCTTCTGTCTTGATTGAGCTATCTTCAATCTTTCTTTGATCATGGCTATCAGCTCTTCCGCTTCTTGAAGGATGTCCGGTCCAAATGCATGGCGCTCACCTATCTCATTCCAGTTCAATGGCGTACGACAAGGTCTACCATACAGCGCTTTAAATGGCGACATCTGTAAATTGGTTTGGTAACTATTGTTGTAGCTGAACGTGGCATACGGCAAACACTTTTCCCATGAGGTAGCATATGCTAGAGCATAAGCTCTCAGCATGTCTTGCAGAATCTGATTGACTCTTTCTGTCTGACCATCAGTCTACGGATGATAAGCTCTACTGAAATTCAGACGGGTTCCCATGGCCTCATGCAACTTATTCCAGAATCTTGAGGTAAATTGGGTACCTTTGTCCGACACTATCTTCTTCGTTACTCCATGCAAACAAACAATCCCTGAAATATATAATTCTGCTAATCGATCTCCTGAGTACGTAGTCTTCACATGTATGAAATGAGCGACCTTGGTCAAACGATCCACTATGACCCATATGGAATCGTATCCACTCTGAGTTCTTGGCAAACCGGTAATGAAGTCCATACCGATTTCTTCCCACTTCCACTCAGGTATGTTTAATGGCTGCAACAATCCAGCTGACCTCTGGTGCATTGCCTTTACTCTCTAATGTATGTCGCATAGGGCAACATGCTCAGCAACCTCACACTTCATGCTTGGCCACCAAAATCTCTCTTTCAGGTCTTGATACATCTTGGCGCTTTCTGAATGGATTGAGTATTTGGAATCGTGAGCTTCTTCCAGAATCAACTTCTTCAGCTCCTTCTTGTTCGACATACAGATGCGATCTTTAATCCATAGCGTACCTTGCTCATCCAACTTAAAATCCTTAGCTCTGCCTTCCTCCATTTTGGACTTGATTCTACTGATCTTGTCATCATCCTTCTGTCCTTCCCTGATCTGATGTTATAAGGTAGGCTTCACTTCCAAGGCTGCCAAAAATCCTTTTGGTACCATTTCCAGTTTCATCCTCTAAAAAATCCTTGCATAGCTTAGCTTGACTCTCTTCTATTAGCATATTCACAGTGTGGCTCTTTCGACTCAAGGCATCGGCTACTACATTAGCCTTGCCGGGATGATAGTGGATTCCAACATTATAGTCATTGATCAATTCCAACCATCTCCTTTGCCTCATATTCAGATCTGATTGTGTGAAGATATATTCAAGACTCTTATGGTCCGTATATACCTCACATCTATTTCCAATAAGGTAATGATGCCACAACTTCATAGCATGCACTACGGCAGCTAACTCCAAGTCATGTGTCGGGTAATTCTCCTCATGCGGCCTTAATTGCCTCGACGCATAAGCGACTACCTTTCGGTTCTGCATCAGCACACATCCAAGTCCTTAGCGCAATGCATCACAGTAAATGTCGAAGCTTTGGTGAACATCAGGTAAAACTAGCACTAGCGTTGTTGTCAATCGCTTCTTCAACTCTTAAAAGCTCTTCTCGCACTCTGGTGTCCACACAAACTTCTTATCCTTCTTCAACAATTGCGTAAGGGGTCTAGCAATTGTTGAGAATCCTTCAATGAATCGACGGTAATATCCCGCCATTCCAAGAAAACTGCGAATCTGATTCACTGACTTCGGTTGCTCCCAATGCAATACTGCTTCTACTTTACTCAAGTCAACTACGACTCCCTCGGCAGTCATCACATGTCCAAGAAATTCTACTTTACTCTTCCAAAAGTCACATTTGCTAAACTTAGCAAATAACTGCTGCTCTCACAACTTCTCAAGAACTAGCATCAGATGTTCGGCGTGTTCTTTTCTCGTCTTGGAGTAGACAAGGATGTCATCAATGAATATGACGATAAACTTATCCAAGTATTCCATGGAAACTTTATTCATCAGGTTCATGAAATATGTAGGTGCATTCGTCAGACCAAAGGAAATAACTGTGAACTCATAATGTCCATATCTTGATAAAAATGCGGTCTTCGGTATATCCTCGGATCAAATCTTCAGTTGATGATATCCCGATCAAAGATCAATCTTAGAGAAAACTCCAGCTCTTCTTAACTGATCAAACAAGTCATTGACCCTGGGTAGCGGATACTTATTCTTTATCGTCACATCATTAAGGGCACGATAATCAATACACATCTGAAAACTTCCATCCTTCTTCTTGACGAATAGGACTGGCGCTCCCCACGGTGATGAACTAGGTCTTATAAATCCTTTGTCTAACAGCTCCTCGATCTGCTTCTTCATCTCCACCAACTCATCGGTAGACATCCGATAAGGTCTCTTGGCTATCGGGGCTGTACCGAGTACCAACTCAATCACAAACTTTAGGTCTCTATCTGGTGGCATACCAGGAAAATCTTCAGGAACAACATCCGGGTACTCACTGACACTGGTACATCTCCAATGCTATCTACCTTCACGCTGTTGACCATCAGCTATCCATCTCGAAAGACGGTTGCTCGAAACTCCACTTTTCTTCCATCTGGGCTTTCTACTGATACTACTCTTCGTCCACAATCTAACATAGCCTTGTGCTTGGACAACCAATCCATTCCTAGTATAACATCTAGGGTCTGGGTATCTAATATGATAAGGTTCACTAGGAACTCTACCCCATTTATTAGTAACTTTACCCCAGAACATCCTATGTTAGATCAAAGTTCTGATCCAAGGGATTGCACTAGCAACATATGTCTAAGGTTCACCATTCTTAACCCATTTTCAACAGCAAAATTCCGAGATATAAAAGAATGCGAAGCTCCAGAATCAAAGAAAACTATTGCAGGTACTGAGTTAACTAATAACTTACCTAGTACGGCGTCCGATGTGTTCTGAACTGTATCAGCGGTGACGTGGTTGATTCAACCTCTCACCGTAGCTTGGGGTGTGACTCTAGCTTGAGCAGCTCCACAGTTTCCTCCTAGTGCAGGTGTCTGTGCGGGCGTCATTCTGAGGTTGAAGTGGACAGGCGTCACACTTCCTCCTCTCTTAGGGCAGTTATTGATGAAATGCCCTGGTTAGTTGGAACTGTAGCAACGTCTCACTGTCACTGGCTGGCTTCTTGCTGGTGCAATTATGGCTTGTGCTGGTGTCTGGTAACTCTGACCGGCAGGTCTTGGTGCTGGTGACGGTGTCTTGGAGACATTCTGGGGCTAGAATCTGAAGAACTGATTGGGTGCAACTCTCAACCTTTGTGCTCCTAGATGAGATCCCTGCTGTGTCATCCGACGCTTCCTGTTATCATCCAGCTCCTTGCGCTTGTCTTCAAGGATAAGAGCTTTGTTCACCAACTCTCGGAAATCAGGGAACGTGTGGGTGATTAATCCCACCTGCAGTCCTGAGTTTAGTCCTTCATGAAGCGAGACTGTCTTGCCTTGTCCATCGCTACATCTTCAGGTGTGTAGTGATCTAGCTAGATGAACTTGTTCAGATAATCAGCCACTGACTGGCTGCTTTGCTTCAAAGCTCGAAATTCCTCCTTCTTTAAGTCCATAATTCCCTCAGGCACATGGTACTAGCGGAAGGCTATTGTAAACTCCTCCCAGGTGATCTCCTATGGGTTTTCATGCGAAGAGTAGAAATTCTCCCACCACTCTACTGCAATTCCTTCTAGCTGATGAGATGCATAAAGCACTCTCTCATTCCAAATACACTGGGTAATGTGCAGCTTTCTCTCTATCGATCTCAACCAGTCATCTGACTCCAGTGGGTTTGCATTCCCAGAAAATGTGGGCGGATGGGTCCTCATGAAGTCAAACAGTCTTGAATTCAGACGCTATCCTTGGTTGGCCTGATTGTTCTTATTAGCAGCAGCTTGAGCGGTAATCTACTACATTTGTTGCATCATGGCATGTATCAGCTGTGTCTAAGCGGCGAGGAAAGCTCCAAAGTTCAGCATATCAACTGGCGATGCTGGTTGGGGCACAGGTATTCCATCATTGGGGTTTCCTGCAGGGCGGAAACCACTTCCACTTCCTCCGTTGTTGCCACAATTGTTCACCATCTGTTGATTACTACGAGGTTTTAGAGATGAGAGGGAAACAAGAATAGATAAGGAATAGAGAAACTTATGCGGGGGTAACGTATGTAACTCAAAATCCAACTTTATTAATTATTCAATAATAACTTGGTATGGTTGCTCACAATGCCTAAGGGCTTTGCAACACATACTACACACTCAGCAATCAAGAAGATCCAAATTAAACTAACACACTAGAGTCTAACGCCTAAAGGGGCGACCCTTATTATTCTAAAAAGCGACTCAGCAATCGAGTCTCAACCGCTAAGTCTAAATGCTCACTCACCGAGCCACCCTGAATGGGAACATCATGGGGAACACTTGGGCGGGTGCGGCTGTGACATTACGGTAAAGGGTTATGTCATGTTTTTGGGCCTTTTTGGGTATTTGGGCTTTTTCGGGAGAGTTTGGGGCCTTAGAGAATTAAGTTTTAGGCTTTCCGGGAGAGCGTGGGCCTTCGGTGGGGGGTTTTGGACCTTGTGGGGGAAATAATTCCTACCTAAACCCTAGCCCATCTCCCCTCCACCCCTCATGTCCTTGCGCCTCCCCATAGCTGCCCCACTCTTCCCCTTGCGCCCCCTTGGCCGGCCACCCCTCACCCTTGCGCCCCACCCCCCCAAACTCCTCCTTGCGCACCTCCCTCCCCCATAGCCGGGCCCAGTGCCTTCCCACGCAATCCTTCTCTCCGTTTTGGAGCCATCCATCTGAGGGAATTAGGCGATTCCGATGATTGGAGGGAGATCAGGCCGAGAGGAGGAGACATTCGTTGTTCGTGTGTTTCATCAAGGAGAGGTATGGTTTTTTGGGTGTTTATGGGGTGAATTAGGTGCTGTTCTAGTGGGGAATTTTGGTGATGTTAGCCTCTAGTGATGTGCTACAACTAGTTAGATTTGAAGAAAACTAGATCTGTTTTGGTGTTCTTCTCTCGGGCAGATTAGAGGGCTGTCTTCGGGCACGTTTTAGAGAACTTTAGATTCATTTTCTTGGGGCTGGCTGTTGCAAAAATTGTAGATAATTGAAATACTTTTAATTGGGCACCGAAATCACTAAGTTTCAATCAGCTGTTTAAAAGTTATGGCCATTTTACCGAACGCTGTACAATCTGTGTCGCGATTGGAATAGTCTGTGTTCATATGTAGATTAGAGGAACATAGAGGCCGAATGAGACTTTTTGAATACTTAGAAAAAGATGGGAAATTTCCTTTAGTTTGAGAAAATGTATTTGTTTACCTGATTTCGAGTTGTTAAACTCAAGTTATGGTCAGTAGAAGGTGGATGTCCCGTTTGGACATATTCTATTTTTTGGGTTTTTAGAAGTGGGGTTGCAAATCCGTCGTAGTTATTTGTCATGTGATGCATTGTGAGCATGTTTTTGAGTGGATTATATCCATGTGTAGGTGGTGTGACCCTGGGAGTTCCGTCAGCTGTGACACCACGGATGACGACATGAGTCATTTTTCGTTTCCAACACTTCGGTATGTTTTCGGTGTCATGTTTTGGGCCTTCCGGGGGGAATTTCGGGCTTGGGGGAAACATTGTGGGCTTGGGGAAAACTCGTGGGCCGGTGGTGGGATGCCTATGGCCCAAGTGGGGGAGGGATTAGGGCAGCAACCTGCTGCCCCATGCGCCCCACCCCTCCCACATGCGCCTCCCCCCTCATCTCCACCCTAGCCGCCGCCCCACCCCCCTCCTTGCCGTGCGCCCCCTCCTCCCTCTTGCGCCTCTCCCACCACCTCCTAGCCAGCCCTAGCATGGTCTCTCTCCCCTCCATTGCTGCCTCTGCATCCCCCTCCATTGATCTCCGCGTTGCGAAGGATTTCGATCGGGAGGATCCAAAGATTGGAGGGAGATCGTGGCCGGGAGAGAGGTGTTGGTCGGTTCATCGTTCGTCGGGCTAAGTTATGGTGATGGGAAACCTTTGGGGTGGATTAGGTACTGTGTTAATGGAGGTTTTCATGCTATTAGTTCAAAAGGTTGTGCTGCCATTGGTTAGATTTGATGAAAACTAGAGTTGTCATTGTGTTCGGTTTCAGCAGATTGGACGTCCGACCTAGGGTTTGCGTTTTCGCAATTTTAGATTCGGAATTTGGTAGTGCGCCTGTGAGAATGTTGTAGGTAATTTCAATACCTTTCATTGGACACCAAGAACGTGAAATTCTGATCTGCCGTTTGAAAGTTATGGCTGTTTTACCGAACGTGTTCAAAACTGTGACGTGATTGGGACAGATCGTGTTGATAAGAAGATTAGTCAATTTTAGAGGCCGAATCAGTTTTTTCCAATACTTAGAAAAAGCTAGGAAATTTCCTAAGCTACAAGAAAATGTACTCGTTTAATTAATTTGGAGTCTTAGAACTCAAGTTATACTAGTTGGAAGCCCGCTGTCCTATAGGGACAGATTCTCTGTTTTCGGGTTTTAGGGGTGGTTTGCGAAGTCGGGGTAGGGGATCGTTCTTGTACTATTTTAAGGGCACGTTTTGAGTGTGTGGTACCTATGTGCAGGTGGTGTGACCCCGGGAGTGCCCTCATCCTCTCGCCAATCCGTCACCTGCGGTTGAAGGCAAGTGCATTGTAGTGGTTGCGGCTTAGGGAGCCGTAATGTTTGATAATGAGAAGGTTTAGATATGTTTTATGATACGATACCATGATTGACTCTTGCTTGCGACATGATGAAAATGGTTTATTATGAGGCTATGCAATGATTAGTTGTGTTTATGTGCAAGTTGTTTATGTTTATGACATATTTGCATACATGGCATGAGAACTGGCCAGGTCGGTGAGAAAGTCATAACTAGTCCGGTAAGGTCGGTGAGAAGGTTATGACTAATCCGGAGTGCCTTTGAATAAGACCTACCTCATGATTCCATCCACAGTTGTGAATGGAAGCGAGGAGTAGGCACCCTCCATCTACGGGATGGAAGGGGAACGAGGGTGCACGCCGATGGGTGTGCACTCGGCAATACCGGTATGTGCTTCGAGGAGACATGTGCATTGCATTGCATACATTATGATGATAATGAGATGTGAACAATGAGTTTTGAACATGGTTTTGATGTTAAGCATGATGTATAGAGATATTAGCATTGAACTGTTTGTTTTGTTCCATTGCAATATACTGGCTGAGTGATGAACTCACGCTTGTGTCCTATGTTGTTTTTAGGTACCACGAAACCAGCATGCGGGAAAGGGGTTTAGCTACACGTAGCTCCTCACATATAGACAGTTTTTATCATTTGGAGACATAATAATAAGATTAGTGCCATGAAACTTGGAGTATGGCTTGATTGTGTGCTTAAGTTCATCTTTTGCTTCATTATAATTTTGGAGTGGTTGGATTTATTATTTTATACGTAAGATGTTGCCATATCAATTGTTATTGCTGTTTTAGATGTCTCATATTATGCTATACATTGCCATATTATTGCTGTTGCTTCAAATCATGGTCAAAGGAGATGCTGCCGAAATTTTCGGTTTTAGCATTTGCACCTTTGCTGTAATTTACCTTTATTTGTGCCATTTAGATGTTGTGTCTATCATGTTTGGTGACATCCAGGGCATACTAGATGCCGGGGTGTTACAGTTGGTATCAGAGCGGGCTTTAGGTCCTTGGAGCATGTATTTTTATTGTTATACCTTAGGTGCAACTAAAATGTGATGTGGGATAACCTAGAAACATGGTTTAGGATACAACTAAAATTTTTCCATATGATAGCAACATTAAAACTTGCATAATTGGAATTATTAATTTAAAAAATTTGACACACTTGGTTGCACAGTAGGATGGGGTTTTGGTTCATCATTGCATTGCATTTGATTACTTGATGGAGCTCATGTATATGATGATGTTTGATCTTTGCTTTTCATTACATTGATGATGTACTTATGATTATGTGATTGTATGGTTGTCTGACTGTAGAAGCCATGCCGAGGGGTAGAGGCCGTGGTTACCGTGGCCGTGGAGGCCAGGGGCGAGGTTCTCAGGGAGTTGCTGAGTCTGTAGCTGAGGGAAGTGCTTTGCTCAATGCTCATGGCATAGCGCAGGAGGAGGTCCCGGCAGCACAGTCGGGGTCTGATGTACCCGCCGCCACTGCGGCCTTGGTTTAGGCTCTGCAGAGGGAGTTTCAGGAGCTGCGCCAGCAGGTGCGGGCAGCCCCTGTTGTAGTGCCTCCCCCTGCAGCGGCCCCAGCTGCTGCCCTCGCTGTGTCGGAGCCGAGGATGAGTCTCCGGGAGTGGATGTCCCTCCGTCTGGACACTTTTGACTAAGCGGGCACGCCGATCCAATCCGTAGATTGGCTGCGGTACATGGAGCGGCAGTTTGAGGTTCTAGAGTTGACCTCGGTCCAGAGAACTCGCTTTGTGGCCTTTGAGCTGAAGGGCCAAGCGGATATCTGGTGGGAGGGGGTTCTTGCTGCTAGGGCCCCTGCTCTTTGACCGGTCACCTGGGAGGACTTTGTGGCTCGCTTTCGAGCCAAATTCTACCCAAAGTCTTTCCTTGAGAGGATGGAGCACACTCTGATGACTCTTCCCCAGGGAAATAAGTCGGTGGTAGAGTATGAGGCGGAGTTCAACAATGTGGTGAGCTTCATGCCGGCTGTGGCAGCTGATGACAGGGAGAAGGCGAGGAGGTTCCGTAGGGGCCTCTACCAGGAGTTCAGAGTTGTCATGGGGGCGACTATCCCTCGTGACTTCTGCTCCGTGGTGGAGCAGGCGAAGGGTATGGAGCTCGAGTTGGAGCTCTCCAGGGATAAGCAAAACCCTGGTGGTTCTGTGGTTCCCGCGGTCCCGGCGGGGGCCAGAAGAGGTCCTTTGGTGGAGGAGGTGGGTCTTCTCAGCGACTCACCTTCAAGAAGTTCAAGGGGGGACAAGGCTCCTCCTCAGGGGCTAAGATGAAGCCACCCCAGTCGACTTCCTCGCGGGTGGCTGTTCGTCCTGTGCCCGGGTAGGGCATGATTTGTTTCAAGTGCAGTGGTGAACACCGTGTTGCGGAGTGTGTTTGGTCCGGGGTTTGCAACCACTGTGGCAAACTCGGCGATATGGGATGAGTTTGTCGGATGAATCCCAGTAGCATCATCAAGTGGGAGACGGTACCTTCTCCTCCCACTCCAGCGGCGTCTTCCAGAGGGTCGGTGCACATGATGGCGGCCCCTACTCCCCAGTCGCCCTCTGTTTGGGTGCCACTGGTGGCCTACTGGTGCCCGCAGCTGTCGGCTCCTCCTCAGTTACCTCCACCGCCCCCAGCCTTGTTGGGGCATCAGCCGGGTGTTGGGGCTCCCACTGCCCCGGCGCCACCGGGAGTGTACGCATTGCCGACCGCCGAGTCAACCGGGCATCCAGAGGTGGTTTCAAGTACTCTGCTTGTGGATTCAGTTGATGCCTTTGTTTTGTTTGATTCCGGAGCTTCCTATTCTTTTGTGTCATTGGAGTTTGCTAGTAGAGCTAAGTTGGGAGTTCAGCGGATTTCAAAGTCTGTGATAGTCAGTTCTCCTTGGGGTCTGATTGCTAGTTCTTTGATTTGCCCGGGTTGCACCATTGCCATTGATGATGAGGTTTTCTTTGCCAATCTTATGGTGATTCAGTTGGCTCCTTTTGATGTCATTTTGGGCATGGACTGGTTGCATCAGTACCGTGCCAAGATCTGTTGCTTTTTGAAGATAGTTACCTTGCAGGCCCCGTCAGGGGTGGAGTTGACCTTTCAGGGCGGTATACCTTCCAGTTCTATCTTTGCTTTGGCTAGTCTGTTTTTCGGTCGCCGTTTGAGGCAGTTGGGTTTTCTCATGGCTATTTCAAAAAAGCCATCTTCTTCAGTTGCGATTGAAGAGATTCCTGTGGTGAAGGAGTTCGTTGATGTGTTCCCTGATGAGTTGCCTAGTTTGCCCCTAGTGAGGAGTGTGGAGTTTCGTATTGATCTTGTTCCTAGCACTCGACCTATTTCTATCTCTCCATACCGCTTGGCTCGTCCTTTTCAAGACGAGTTAAAAAAGCAATTGGAGGATCTGTTGGCCAAGGGTTTTATTTGGCACAGTGTGTTGCCATGGGGAGCACCCGTCCTCTTCATTTCGAAGAAGGATGATAGTTGGCGTATGTGCATTGACTATCGTGCTCTCAATCAAGTGACCGTCAAGAATAAGTATCCATTGCCTTGCATTTAGGATCTTTTTGAACAACTGAAGGGAGCAAAGGTGTTCTCCAAAATTGATCTTCAGTCTGGTTACAATCAGATTCGTGTAAGGGAGCAGGACATTGAGAAGACTGCTTTCTCCACTAGGTATGGGCACTATGAATTTAAAGTTATGTCTTTTGGACTAACTAATTATCCTGCTGTTTTCATGGAAGCAATGAACAGTATGCTACACAAGTACCTTCATGAGTTTGTGGTAGTGATCATCGATGACATTCTGGTTTACTCTAAATCAGAAGAAGAACATGAGCAGCATTTGAGGCTTGTGCTGAGCACATTGAGGGAGAACCAGTTTTATGCTACGTTGAAGAAGTGCGAGTCCTGGATTTCAGAAGTGGGTTTTCTTGGCCACATCATCAATCCAGAGGGCATAACTGTAGATCCTAGCAAAGTCTCAGCAGTTTTGGACTGGAAGAGACCTTCCAATGTTAAAGAGGTGCGTAGTTTCCTTAGGTTGGCTGGCTACTATCGGCGTTTTGTGCAAGATTTCTCTTTCATTGCTAAGCCGCTTTCGCAGCTGACCCAGGAAGGGATGAAATTTCAGTGGACTGCAAAGTGTGACCACAGTTTCTGCACTTTGAAGGAGAAGTTGGTGATTGCTCCTGTTCTTACCCTTCCCGAGCCTGGGAGGCGTTTCACTGTCTATTCTGATGCTTCACGTTTGGGACTTGGTTGTGTGCTCATGCAGGACGGCAAGGTGATTGCTTATGCATCGAGGCAATTGAAAAAGCATGAGCAGAACTATCCCACACATGATCTAGAGCTAGCCGCTGTGGTGTTTGCATTGAAAATTTGGAGGCACTATTTGTATGGTGAGTCTTGTGATATCTTCACTGATCACAAGAGCCTCAAGTACATCTTTACTCAGAAAGATTTGAATTTGAGGCAAAGGAGGTGGCTAGAATTGATAAAGGATTATGACCTCACTATCCAGTACCATCCTGGCAAGGCAAATGTGGTGGCTGACGCTCTCAGTCACAAGACAATGCCCCCTGTCATTGATTGTCTTGTTGCTGATTTTGAGTGATTGGGAGTCTCTTACTGTTTTGCAGGCACTGTTCAAGCTGAAACTAAATTAATTCTTGAGTCAGCGATCCCCGAGCGTGTGCGGGAAGCATAACAGCATGATCGTTTGCTCCAGCAGGTGAGGAAATGCCTTGAGGATGGTAAAATAAGAGACTTTTCCATAGATGATGTGGGAGCTCTGAGGTTTCAGGGTCGCCTGTGCATACCTCAGAAATCCCAAGTCAAAGATGATATCCTGAAAGAGGCTCATCGCACCCCGTACATGGTCCATCCTGGGGAGACCAAGATGTACAGGGATTTGAAACAAAACTTCTGGTGGAAAAGGATGAGGGTTGATATTGCCAAGTATGTGGCCTCTTGTGGGATTTGTCAGAAGATTAGGGCTGAATACAAGCGCCCTGCTGGTCTGTTGCAGCCATTGGAGATTCCTGTGTAGCCTTGGGATGACATTTCTATGGATTTCGTGGTTGGCCTACCTCGTACTCCACGAGGGAAGGATGTTGTTTGGGTTGTGGTGGACCGTCTTAGCAAGTCTGCGCATTTCATTCCTATCCGCACTACCAATTCAGCGAGCGAGTTGGCTCCCATCTATGTGCGGGAGATTGTGAGATTGCATGGTGTACCCAAGACGATTATCTCTGATCGGGATGCGAAATTTGTCTCAAAGTTCTGGGAAAGTTTGCAGAATGCTATGGGTACACAACTCCGCCTGAGTACCGCTTTTCACCCTCAAATGGATGGGTAGTCGGAGCGTACCATTCAGACCTTAGAGGATATGCTCAGGGCCTGTGTGATGGGTTGGAAAGGTAGCTGGGAAGACCACTTGCCGTTGGCAGAGTTCGCTTATAATAACAGCTATCATTCCAACATCCGGGCTACCCCTTATGAAGTGTTTTATGGCCGGAAGTGCATATTACCGCTTTGTTGGGATGAAGTGGGAGAGAGAGCGGTCCTTGGACCGGATTGGGTTCAGCAGACTGTTGATCGGGTGGCAGAAGTACAGCAGAACCTTCTTGCAGCTCAGAGTAGATAGAAAATCTACGTTGATGTGAGAAGGCGAGATCTGGAGTTTGCAGTGGGTGATAGTGTACTCTTGCGAGTATCTCCCACCAAGGGTGTGGTTCTATTCGGCACCAAAGGGAAGCTCAGTCCGAGGAATGTTGGGCCGTTCCCGATCATCGCTCGAGTTGGTAAGTTATCTTATCATTTGGAGTTACCGGTGTTGATGCAGGCAGTCCACAATGTGTTCCATGTATCGATGTTGAGAAAGTACTTGTATGACCCAGAGTTGGTGGTTCCGTTGGAACCATTGGTGCTCGATAAGAACCTCACTCTTGAGTCCCGTCTTGTGAAAATTCTTGGGATTTCGGAGCGAGTGATGAAGAACAGGACACTCAAGTTTGTCAAAGTCCTGTGGTCACATCAAACTGAGAGGGAGGCGACCTAGGAGTTGGAGTCTCGTATGCAAGAGGAATACCCAGAGCTATTCTCATCAGGTATGAACCGTGAAGTTTAATTCTCCTTGTGTGGTTTGTTTGGCGTAGTGGCGTGTCTTGGATTCGGGGTCGAATCCTGTTTAAGGGGGGAGAATGTGACACCATGGATGACGACATGAGTCATTTTTCGTTTCCGCACTTCGTTATGTTTTCGGTGTCGTGTTTTGGTCCTTCCGGGGGGAATTTCGGGCTTGGGGGAAACATTGTGGGCTTGGGGAAACCTCATGGGCCGGTGGTGGGAGGCCTATGGCCCAAGTGGGGGAGGGATTAGGGCAGCAACTTGCTGCCTCATGTGCCCCACCCCTTCCACATGAGCCTTCCCCCTCCTATCCACCCTAGGCGCCGCCCCCACCCCCCTCCTTGCCGTGCGCCCCCTCCTCTCTCTTGCGCCTCCCCCACCACCTCCTAGCCGGCCCTAGCATGGTATCTCTCCCCTTCGTTGGTGCCTCTCCATCCCTCTCCATTGATCTCCACATTGCGAAGGATTTCGATCGGGAGGATCCGAAGATTGGAGGGAGATCATGGCCGGGAGAGAGGTGTTCGTCGGTTCGTTATTCGTTGGGCTAAGGTATGGTGATGGGAAACCTTTGGGTGGATTAGGTACTGTGTTAATGGAGGTTTTCATGCTATTAGTTCAAAAGGTTGTGCTCCCATTGGTTAGATTTGATAAAAACTAGAGCTGTCATTGTGTTCGGTTTCGGGCAGATTGGACGTCCGACCTAGGGTTGGGGTTTTCGCAATTTTAGAATTGGAATTTGGTCATCCTCCTGTTGAGAGAGTTGTAGGTAATTTCAATACCTTTTAGTGGACACCAAGAACATTAAATTCAGATCAGCCGTTTGAAAGTTATGTTTGTTTTACCGAACGTGTTCAAAACTGTGATGTGATTGGGATAGATCGTGTTAATCTGTAGATTAGTAAATTTTAGAGGCTGAATCAGTTTTTCCCAATACTTAGAAAAAGCTAGGAAATTTCCTTAGCTACGAGAAAATGTACTCGTTTACTTAATTTGGTGTCCTAGAACTCAAGTTATGCTAGTTGGAAGCCCGCTATCCCGTAGGGACATATTCTCTGTTTTCGGGTTTTAGGGGTGGTTTGTGAAGTCGGGGTAGGGGATCATTCTTGTACTGTTTTGAGGGCATGTGTTTGAGTGTGTGGTAACTATGTGCAGGTGGTGTGACCCCGGGAGTGCGCTCATCCTCTCGTCAATCCTTCGCCCGAGGTTGAAGGCAAATGTATTGTAGTGGTTGCGGCTTAGGGAGCCGTGATGTTTGATAATGAGATGGTTTACACATATTTTATGATATGATGCCATGATAGACTCTTGCTTGTGACATGATGAAAATGGTTTATTATGAGGCTATGCAATGATTAGTTGAGTTTATGTGCAAGTTGGTTATGTTTATGACATATTTGCATACATGGCATGAGAACTGGCCAGGTCGGTGAGAAAGCCATAACTAGTCCGGTAAGGTTGGTGAGAAAGTTATGACTAATCCGGAACGCAATTGAATATGACCTACCTCATGATTCCATCCACAGTTGTGAATGGAAGCGAGGAGTAGGCACCCTCCATCTACGGGATGGAAGGGGAAAGAGGGTGCACGCCGACGGGTGTGCACTCGGCAATACTGGTATGTGCTTCGAGGAGATATGTGCATTGCATTGCATACATGATGATGATAACGAGATGTGAACAATGAGTTTTGAACATTGTTTTGATGTTAAGCATGATGTATAGAGATATTAGCATTGAACTGTTTGTTTTGTTCCATTGCAATATACTTGCTAAGTGATGAACACACGCTTGTCTCTTATGTTGTTTTTAGGTACCATGAAACCGACATGCAGGAAAGGGGTTTATCTACACTTCTACACGTAGCTCCTCACATATAGACAGTTTTTATCATTTGGAGACATAATAATAAGATTAGTGCCATGAAACTTGGAGTATGTCTTGATTGTGTGCTTAAGTTCATCTTTTGCTTCATTATAATTTTGGAGTGGTTGGATTCATTATTTTATACGTAAGATGTTGCCATATCAATTGTTATTGCTGTTTTAGATGTTTCATATTATGCTATACATTGCCATATTATTACTGTTGCTTCAAATCATGGAAAAACAAAGGAGATGCTGCCGAAATTTTCGATTTTAGCATTTGCACCTTTGCTGTAATTTACCTTTATTTGTGCCATTTAGATGCTGTGTCTATCATGTTTGGTGACATCCAGGGCATACTAGATGCCGGGGTGTTACATCAGCATCTCGCCACTCCGTCTCACGGGTTTGAAGGCAAGTGTATTGTGGTGGTTGTGGCTTGGGTGGCCATATCGTTTCGTAATATTATAATTTAACCATATGATATGTTAATTTTCCATGTTTGATCCTTGCATGTGATATGATGAATATGAATGGTTAAATAGCTATGCAATTGCTAAATTGAGTATTTATGCAAGTTCATTCATGTTATGGCATATGTGCATTCATAATGGAAGAGGCGACCCATTCTGATGCGGGCCTCTCTGTTCACACGTAGTGAACACAAAAGATCTACCTCGTAGTCCCATCTACGGTTGTGAATGGGAACGAGTCAGTAAGAGTAGGCACCCTCCACGGGATGGAAGGGAAATAAGGTGCACACCGACGGGTGTGCACTAGGCAATACCGGTATGTGCTAATGAAGGAGCATGGCATGAGCATTGCATGGTGCATTACATGAATGTAAATGAGAATTTGATCGAAGAAATTGTATGGATTGTTCCTCGCATGATTAAAGTCATGAAGGTTATTTACATGTATGATAAATGTTGTTTTCTTGTCTCGTTGCAATACACTTTGCTGAGTGATGAACTCACGCTTGTTGTTTTTGTTTTCTTTTAGATACCACGTGTTCAGCTTTTGGGAAAAGGGATTAGTGCCACCATATCACTAGCTTCAGCTCACTAGTTGAAAATACTTAAGAACTCTGTTGGTGTTGATTATTCATATTGAATTATGTTGGTGAATGTTTCGTGATGAACCCCATAATTAATTGTCATCACAGAGTTTATTTATTCCTTTGCTATGATTTGATGCTGAAAACTTTGATTATCTCACTGTTGTTATTATTCATTATGCTAATGAGATATGAACTTATTGATGTTGCTTAGAAATCTTGATAATAAGGATACATGCTGCCGAAATTTTGTTTAAACAGTTAGTGTACTTGCTGTAATTTATTCTTATATTTATTATTTGGTTGCTCTATTTACTCTTTGTGGTGACATTCCGGGCACATTAGGTGTCGAGGTGTTACAGTTGGTATCAGAGCGGGCATTAGGTCCGTGGAAGATGTATTTAGTGTCATACCATAGGTTCAACTAAAATGTGATGTGGGATAACCTAGAAACATGTCTTAGGTTATACTTAAAATTTTGCCATAGGATAGCAACATTAAAACTTGTGTACGTAGAATAATTAATTTAAAATTTGACACACTCTGATGCACAGTAGGAAATGGGTATGGGTATCGTTGCTTTACGCTTAAATGTTGTATTTAAACTTTGATGTTGAATGCTATATTTGATAATGTATGTTACTATATTTATGAAAGAATTAATTGAGTTGCTATAGTTGAGATTAAGTGAGTTGTGGTGTCGAAGAGTTTCGGTCACCTTCTTCTGTTGTGGTGTGGCCATGGTAGAGGCTGTGGTGGTTGGGTAAAGACACAACCAAAAGTTTGGAGTCTCTCATAGGTCTGAGTCGTTGCCTTTATGCGATAAAGTTTAGAGAATGGATGGAAGTTGTGGTTTCTTTTGGCCTCATTGGTTGGAATCAAACAGCAAGGTTTAGTGATGAATCTTTCGGATTTCTCTTATCATTCTTGTGATCGGATTGGTTGGTTTCTTTGGTTTTTGTTGGTTGGGAACCAAGGAAAAGTGTTTGGTTTTGAGTACTCGCTGATTGTTCTTTTGGCGGTTTGTGGTTTTTGTCTTCTTTGGTTGAAGACAAAGAAGAAGAATTTAGTGTTGCGCTTCTTTTGGTTGCCATTTCAGTTTTGATGCTCGGTTTTGTTGGTTGCTTTGTGGAGAAAGTTATCGATTTAGTCATGTGTTGTCATTCTCCGAGTTTAAAAGAAGTTATTGAAGTCTTGATGTAAAGCTAAGTCGTGTGGATTTTGGCGTTAAGGCTAAATCGGAAAGGATGTGGTTGATCGGTTGGTCTTCTTCCTTGCATCCATCTTCATCCGTGGATGTTGTAGATCTTGAGATTTGTTGAGGCGTGGTTGCGTGTCAAAAATTTGGGAATTCGAGAGTCGAGTTCTCTTGCGAGTTATGACTGGGTTTTTGGAAAGAAAGATGTTTAGTGGTGTTTATCATGCTTAAGATTTGTGGCTTCCTTAAAGGTTGGGTGCGTGACCCGTGAGGATACTCGAGACTTTAAGTCTGTGATGGGTAGTTGGAATATTGAGATGATAAGTGATCTAAAGTGAAAGTTGATTAGTGTCTTATGCAGAGCGTGGTGAGTCTTGGAATTAATTCGAAGTTCGAGAATTGTAGTATGGATCCCGATTAATAAGGTCTAGAATGTTCTGATCGAGGAATTATTATTGCAAGGTGATGGTGTAAAGCACCGGAGTATGATGGTGTAACGACATGAGGATTGTTGGTTTATGTTGTTTATGGGTCAATTAAACTGTGGATTGACAAAATGATTTGATCGATGTGTAATCAAAGAATAGGGATATGGAATGATAGTATGAAAGGTTGAGTTTGTCCTGGATGAATGTTTGTCTAGGATTTGTATTTATGAAGGATGTCTAGTTGAGATCGTGTCGCATGGTTAGGATTAATTATTGGTGGAATGAACCGGGGATATGGAATATGTGACTTAGGGATTATACGAAAGGTATTTGTTGTTTACACTGGAATAAATGTGAAGAGATGTGTTTTAAGCTTGGAATAACAAGTTTTACGAATGATGGTTCGTCATGGTTAGTAGACCAAAAGAAGATGTTGATATGTGTCACATGTTCAGTTAACTAATAAGTTTGTGTGCTGAAGATGTGAGGACGTGGTTCTCCTTGTTGATTGTCGTAAGATAGATATGGTTTAGACTTCGATGATAATATGACCAATAGTGGTTATGTGAATAGTAGAAAGTAATTGAACAAAGATTGGATGTTGTAACTTATGTTCAAAAGTGTCCGACTTTCCAGGATTTGGTGAATATGAAATCCTTAATGGCTAAGAGTATTGGAATACTAGAAATAGTGGGATTCGAGTGGAACCTTATTTTAAAAGGTTTATGGATTCAATCGATTGTATGATTTTCTGGGAGTGCATGCCTTTTGTTAAGACGTTCTATTTAGTGGGCAATAGAACTCCCCTGATTAAGTGGCATTTTTGCCAAGTTGCGGACTTGGCTTTCATGATTGGAAATGAGGATGAAAGAATATTTTTGGAAGTAATCGCATGATGCATTCCAGAATATTTTATTCCATTGAACCATGACAATCTTTGGTTTTGGGCTAAGTTGTTTAGCTCATGTGATGAATATGGGATTTACACTCAAGAATGTATTATTGGATTACGCTTCTTAGCGTGCAAACCGAATTATCTTTGGGATCAATATTTAAAGGGAACAAATAGACATGATTGATTATGATGGAAGCTCTTGAGTTAATAATATTTGTAACCTTTTTGTGACTAGAATTGGATTTAATTAAAAAGCGTGTACGGTGTTGCGAGTGTTTCAAAAGATGAAACTTATGATGTTTCATAAGCGATCTGTGGTTGTCTAAGGAATGTTTCGTTTTAGTGAAGGCTTGATGATTGTTTTTGTGAAGATGAGTTGCCTCAATAAAGTTTCATGCGGTGTTTCTCTTCTAATGGAGTTTTCCCCAAGGTAAAGCTTATTTGGTGCCTTGGTTTTAATGTATTGGTTATGGATTGGGTGGTTAAAGGAATCGAGATTTCCTTTGTTTTCCAGCATGAAACGAAAGAATGAATAATTTTTGGTATTTTGGTTATGCTATGTAAGAGATTTGAGTTTCCCTTTCTCTTTGAGAGATACTGTGGTGATTGTGGGTTCATGTGTTTGACTTGAGAATCGGATTCCTCTTCCAAAATGTTGATTTTGGTTGAAAATGAGTGGTCTTGCTTTGGTGAAGGCGAGTTATTGTTCTTGGTTAGTTTGAGAGCTTCTACCAAAGTTTTGTGTGGAGTCTTTCTTTTATTTGAGTGCTCCCTGATGCGAATTGTATCGCATTGATTTGAGATTTGAATTTCCTTTGCAAATTGACTTAGGAAAAGAAAAAGAGTAATCTTTGGATGTTGTCGAATTCTTTACAAAGTGAATTTTTAGCACTTTGGGTTTAAGTTGATGCATATGGTTCAATTGGGTTCATAAGAACTGTACTTTTTTTGCATTTTAGATGTGATTAAGAATATGAATGTTCATGGTATATTGTTGAGTATAATAAAGATTTATACTCTTGGACTTGGTTATTTGAGTGAAAGTATGTGAGGGTGAGACCCTCTTAAGAAAGGAACCAATTGGGGTTTGGTAAGGTTTTACTGTCCTAGCTTGGGCTAGGTGCTAGTCATTAGTGGTATAAGGGTGGATTATGATGGAGGTTGTTGATGTTTTGGTGATTGGTTAGATGCTTGTTAAAGAGGTACCTTGCATTGATCATGTCACATTGAGTTTGATGGAATTTGGCAGAGAGGTTGAAAAAAGAGATTAGAGTTTTATGAATGAAGTTGAAGGGGGAATTTAGATTTGAGTTCGGATATTGGTATTATGTTCCTCGAAAGAAAATCATTGGTTCTACGGGGTTGTACCCTGTGGTGCCAAAGGGAAGATGTTCTGAGTTCGTTAGACTATTACGAGGGTGGTATGATTTGGGCATTTGGCATTTTCGATTGATTCTATGTAAGTATTTACATGGTGTTTTTCTATTGAAGGTTGAGGAAGTTCTTGTGGAACTCCTTGTTCATGAAGTTCTTTCGATCTAATTTGTGAGGGATTGTGTAGTCTTTGGTCTTGAGCAAGGCAATGCCTTCGAGTTTTGGCCCTTGCAGTTTTTAGTAGAAATTGAAGCGAATGTGGAATCGTGAGAAGTGCATTTAGTTGAGTAGAACCTAACTTTTGAGTCCCAGCCAGTGAAAAATTTGGGGAATTCGGAGCGAGTGTTGATTAATAGAACGCTCAAGTTTGTTAAAGTCCTATGGTCGCACCAGTATACGAGAGAAGCGACCTAGGAGTTGGAGTGTCGCATACGTGAGCAATACCCAGAGTTCGTGAAACTTAGCTCCTTTCGTTTTGGTTGATGCGTAGTGGTGTGTCTAGGATTCGGGGTCGAATTCTATTAAGGGGGAGAGAATGTGACACTATGGTAAAGGATTATGTCGTGTTTTTGGGCTATTTAGATGTTTGGGCATTTCCAGGAGAGTTTGGGGCCTTAGGGAATTATGTTTTGGGCTTTCCGAGAGAGCGTGGGCCTTCGGTGGGGGGTTTTGGGCCTTGTGAGGGAAAGAATTCCTGCCTAAACCCTAGCCCATCTCCCCTCCACCCCCATCTCCTTGCGCCTGCCCCCTAGCCGCCCCACCCTCCCCCTTGCGCCCCCTTGGCCGGCCACCCCTCCCCCTTGAGCCCCACCCCCCTCCAAACTCCTCCTTGTGCCCCTCCCTCCTCCCATAACCGGCCCTAGTGCCTTCCCACAAAATCCTTCTATCTGTTTTGGAGCCATCCATCCGAGGGGATCTGGCGATTCCGGCGATTGGAGGGAGATCGGGCCAAGAGGAGACGTTTGTTGTTCGTGTGTTTCGTCAAGGAGAGGTATGGTTTTTTGGGAGTTTATGGGGTGGATTAGGAGACGTCAATTGTTCGTGCTATTCTAGCAGGGAATTTTGGTGCTATTAGCCTCTAGTGGTGTGCTACAACTCGTTAGATTTGAAGAAAACTATATCTGTTTTGGCATTCTTCTCTCAGGCAGATTAGAGGGTTGTCTTCGGGCGCGATTTAGAGAATTTTGGATTCGTTTTCTGGGGGCCGGCTGTTGCGAAATTTGTAGATAATTGAAATACCTTTAATTGGGCACAGAAATCACTAACTTTCATTCAGCCGTTTTAAAGTTATGGACATTTTACAGAATGCTGTCCAATCTGTATTGTTATTGGAACAGTCTGTGTTCATATGTAGATTAGAGGAACTTAGGGGCTGAATGAGACTTTTCAAATACTTAGAAAAAGATGGGAAATTTCCTGTAGTTTGAGAAAATGTATTCGTTTACCTGCTTTCGAGTTGTTAAACTGAAGTTATGGTCATTAGAAGGTTGTTGTCCTGTTTGGACAGATTCTGTTTTTTGGGTTTTGAGAAGTGGGTTGCGAAGCCGTCGTAGTTATTAGTCGTGTGATGCATTGTGAGCATGTTTTTGAGTCGATTATATCCATGTGCAGGTGGTGTGATCCCGGGAGTGCCGTTAGCATCTCGCCAGTCCGTCTTGCGAGGTTCAAGGCAAGTGTATTGTGGTGGTTGTGTCTTGGGTGGCCATATCGTTTTGTAATATTGTGATTTAACCATATGATATGTTAATTTGCCATGTTTGATTCTTGCATGTGATATGATTAATATGAATGGTTAAATAGCTATGCAATTGCTAAATTGATTATTTATGCAAGTTCATTAATGTTATGGCATATGTGCATTCATAATGGAAGAGGCGACTCATTCTGATGCGGGCCCCTGTGTTCACACATAGTGAACACGAAAGACATACCTCGTAGTCTCATCCACGGTTGTGAATGGGAGCGAGTCATTAAGAGTAGGCACCCTCCACGGGATGGAAGGGAAAGAGGGTGCACACCGACAGGTGTGCACTCGGCAATACCGGTATGTGCTAATGAAAGGAGCATGGCATGAGCATTGCATGATGCATTACATGAATGTAAATGAGAATATCTATATGAGATTGTGATCGAGGAAATTGTATGGATTGTTCCTCGCATGGTCAAAGTCATGAAGGTTATTTACATGTATGACAAATGTTGTTTTCTTGTCTCGTTGCAATACACTTTGCTGAGTGATGAACTCTTGCTTGTTGTTTATGTTTTTTATAGGTACCACGTATTCGGCTTTTGGGAAAAGGGATTAGTACCACCATATCACTAGCTTCAGCTCACTAGTTGAAAATACTTAAGAACTCTCTTGGTGTTGATTATTCATATTGAGTTATGTTGGTGAATGTTTCGCGATGAACCCCATAATTAATTGTCATCACGGAGTTTATTTATTCCTTTGCTATGATTTGATCCTGAAAACATTGATTATATTACTATTGTTATTATTCATTATGCTATTGAGATATGAACTTATTGATGTTGCTTAGAAATCTTGATAATAAGGATACATGCTGCCAAAATTTTGTTTAAACAATTAGTGTACTTGCTGTAATTTATTCTGATATTTGCTATTTGGTTGCTCTATTAGGTCTTTGTCATGACATTCCGGGCACATTAGGTGCCGGGGTGTTACAGCAGCGGCATCAGCGTGAAGCGATCTCCATGACCAACGACAGCTGTGGTCAATGAAGCAACGTCCTCCTCCAATTCTGGTGCTGGCTACTGCTCCGGCTCAGTCTCCGGCTCTGGCTGCACCTCGCTGGGGTCCTCCTCTCGAGCTTGTTCTTCCTCATGGCCACGGTCGTAGAGAGCCTCCTCGAGCTCCCCGATCCTCTGCTTAGTCAGGGCGATGTACTTTAGAAACCTCCGCTCCACTATCTCCAGGGCGGTGTACGTGTCATCCAACTCCTTGGCAGTGCAATCCATCATCGCATCCTTTGCAGCGACGAACCGTGCAAGGTGTACGATGGTGGCATCAATGTCGGGGCCCGAATCTGCAAATCTGGACCCTCTGTGTATTCTGCACTAGTCCAGGATCACGCTAGTGCACACAGTAATAACAAGGATGAAGTACCACAATCATACACAATGGAATTAATAATAAAGTACTTCGACTCATATAATAATTGTTAAGACCTTAAGGTCAGCCTTACAAAATTAAGCCACGCAGGGCTGAGTTCAGAGTAAACAAATAGCAGCGGAAATAAAACTCGTTCGCGGTGCCTTAGTATGCCGCAGGCAACTGACTTGGCTTGCCCGTAGTTGTTCGCCTCTCCGTTCTACTCCTCTTCATTGGCTTGCAGATCCTCTTCTTCTGGTGTTGTGATTTTTGGAGGGGTGAGTACATTGGTACTCAACAAGCTATGCACAGAATGCAACCTAATATACTACATACCATGCTTATTCCAATGGGATGGCTTAACAGGTTTATTTTGCAGTAAAGCTACATTTAACAAGTAGCATAAGTAGATTCGAAAGCGGTAAAACAAATACTATAACAATAACTTTTCCAAGAGTTGAGTAAACATTTATCCTTTCCTAACCCACATTTCCATCAACACCCATCATTTAACCCAACCACATTTTAATAAGTCTAACCCTTGACTGTAATCCCCGAGCAATGTCCAATACCGTGGACTCAGCTATTCTAATAGTTGGTACACTCTGCAGAGGTTATACACTTTACCCACACGATATAGTTAAACACCACACAGGCGAGTAACCATAACAAAGTCTTTCTGAAACTTCCATCTTCGCATACGTACCTCCCAGTATAGTCCCATTTGTCCCTTCCCTTTTGCGGAGCGGAAGTACAGGGCCAGCGTATATTGTTGAAGACATGTAAGACCAATTGGTAAACACTACACCCTTCTTTCCACATTTATCGCTACAAAAACCACCTGAGGTCTCACATGCTAAGACTTCGAAATCATACTCAACTAGGTCTGTCCCACTCCAGACATGTGGTTGTATGTTAGGCCCAGTTCAAAGGCTTGCAAGGTTAAGTCCTTAGGTTGACCGTGGCAAGACTACCCAAAGTTCACAAAAACAAATTCAACAACATCACTCCCATGTGTTGTCGGGACCCGAATTTGCAAATCCGGACCCTCTGTGTAGTCAGCACTAGTCCAGGAACACGCTAGTGCACACAGTCTCAACATTGGTAAATATCACAATCATACTCAACGAAATAATAAGTGTCGGGACCCGAATCTGCAAATCTGGACCCTTTGTGTATTCAGCACTAGTCCAGGAACGCGCTAGTGCACACAGTCTCAACATTGGTAAATATCACAATCATACCACTCGATACTAATAAAGTACTTTAATTAGTTAAACAAACTGGTTGCTTGACCTTAGGGTCAAGTTACAAATATATGCCACGCAGGGCGAAAGCTTATTAAAAGAGAAATAACTGCAGCGGAAAATAAGATAACTTCGTGGCGCCATCCAATATACCACAGGCAACTGACTGGGCTCGCTCCCTAAGTAGACGGTTCCTCTTGGAGCTCCTCCTCCAAAGCTGGTGTAGTCTCCTCTTCAACTGGTGTTGTATTGCGGCAAGGGTGAGTACTTGGTACTCAGCAAGTCATGCACAGAATGTAAGCTAATATACTATATGCATGGCTTGATACAAAGGAATAGCACAAGGTATATTTGAAGTAAACAGCATTTAACAAATAATATAAGTAGATTCGAAAGCAGTAGAAACAAGTATAAGATCAATAACTTTTCAAGGAGTTTAGTAAACATTGTTCCTAAACCTAATCCACATTTCCAACAACAACATTATTAAACCAAACCCAACCTTTCAAGTCCAAGTTATTTTTGAGAAAGTCTAACTCTTGACTGTAATTCCCGAGCGATGTCCAATACCGCGGACACGGCTATTCGAATAGATTTTACACTCTGTAGAGGTTATGCACTTTACCCACAAGATACAGTCAAACACCACAAAGGCGAGTTCCCGTAACAAAGTCTTTCGAAAACTTTTAACAGCACAAGTGGTCCTCTCCGGTGTTGCACACTAACCCTTCCCTTAGCAAATGCGAAGTTTAGGTCAATCCACCGTTAGATGGGTACCTGGCCGCAGCCCCGGTACGCTCCCCCGTACAACATACACAAAGGGTGTAGTTGACACCCAGAGGTCCCACAGGTACGTTATTAGCAACTTAGTCAACTAGGTCCGTCCCATTACAGACATGTGGTTGCACGCTTGACTCAGTTCAAAGGCTTGCAAGGTTAAGTCCTTAGGGTGACCAGGGCAAGACTACCCGAAGAACCAAACCAACATTCCCGGTGCCACAACTGGCCCACCTGATCATTCTTGCCACATGCCCCGGTCAAAAGCTATTTATCAAACCCCAGTTGATTACCATGCACCACGTGCCATCAACATCACAACACATGATACCTTTCCAAAACAGGTTCAATATATCATTAAGTCAATATTAACATTTGATTGTCCAAAAATCATGTCATGAGCACGTAGCAGGTCTAAGCAATATACTACAACGATCTACAAACCCATGTTGGCAATTTAGTAGTGTCCAACTAGTAATCCACAACTAGGGTGACAAGGGGTCATGGCACATATTTAATTAATCAAGGTGTCATACAGCAAATTGGCATTTATCTAATTCCCCGGGATTAAATAAAGTATTTTCTAATTAAACTAGCATGCAATAAATTGAATCAAAATAGGTTTCAAAATGGGATCAACATGGTCAAAGCACAACTTGCCTTCAAAAAGTACTTGTTCTTGGTCCTGAGCTGGCTCCTGGGTCAACACTTCTCCTTCGAATCCTTCGGGCACTTCGACGTCTACTCGTAAAGCGTGCAAATAGCAAATAATAAATAAACAGTAGACAAAAAGTGTTCAAACATCCAAATAAAGTTCACAAACAGAGAGAGCATAATTTTATAAATTTTTAGAAACTGGAATCGTCAAATTCGGAGTTTAAATGCAAAAGTTATAGCATTTTGAAGTTTAAATAATCAATTAAATATTTATACAAAGAAAAACTTTGGTCCAAAAATTAAACAAAATTCATCATTAGGTAGATCTCAATTTTATACAAATTTAGAAATTTGAATCACTCAAATCGGAGTTAAAATGCAAAAGTTATAAGCGTTTGAAGTTTGAATCAAAATCTAAAATCAATAATTCGAATTAATAAATCATTTTCTTTTTCGGAAATTTATTTATTGCGTCAGCATGACACGTGGCAGCCTCTGATTGGTCGGCTGATGTCAGCCGGTCCATGGACATGGTCCATGGTTTGGCTCGGGTCCACCGTGGGCTCGGTCCACGGCGCACTAACGCTGACAGGTGGGCCCCTTGGTGACGCTGGCCACGACGCCACCGCGACGGGTGGTGGCCGACAAGCGGGCCTGCGGCCTTGATGTCACGGTGCGATTGCGGCTGAGCCGCTGACACGCGGGCCCAGCGTGTCAGTGACACTCACGTGGGTGCGCTGGCCGTGCTGACCGCGGCGGTCAGCCTTCCTGGACGCGTGGCACAATCTCGGGCGTTGATTTGAAAATCAACAGCCCAGATTAGATCTGGCTTTCGCGCGTTTGGGTTAACGCGTTTGATTCGGACCGTTGGATCTAGATCCAACGGTCGAGATTAGATCTGGGGTTTTGGATCGGAATCTCACCGGTGGCGACGTGGCGCGATCTGGACCGTGCGTTGGAGATCCGACGGCTGAGAAGCTTCGAGATCCGGCGATGGCTTGCGGCGGCGCTGGCTTGCCGGAGCTGGAGACGGCGACACGGGCAACGGCGCTGCGGGGCTCCTCCGGCGTGAAGGCTTGCACTCCCGAACGCGTCTCGATGCGGGGAACTCGGATCTGGGCTTTGACAGCGGCTGAGGATGACGGAGATGGCGGCAAACAGCAAGGAGGCACGGCGGAGACCTAAACCAACTACGACGAGCGATTATGGACGAACGGCGGTGGCTCGGGCTTGAAGATTAGGGCCAACGGGTGCGCACGGGAGAGAGCTCCATGAAGGTGGTGGCGGCACATTAAATAGAGGCCTCGGCTTCCGTGAATCACGCGGAAATCGAGGTTGACACGGCTGCGGCGGCGGAGTCCGGCGGGGACTCGGACTAGGTGACGTGGGCGCACGTGAGCCGTCCACGTGGCGCGATCAACGGCGGAGATGGCTCGGGCGCGGCTGTGCTGTGCGCGGATTGATCTCGACCGTTGGATCTTGATCCAACGGTTGGGATCGATCGGGGTTGGGTGCGATGCGGTATAACGCGGGCTAATGTGGGCCGTTGGATCTTGATCCAAGGGTCCACAGATTAGGGTTCGGAAGCGGTCCGACCAGAACACGTGGTGCGGTTAGATCCGTGTCGGACTCGGACTCGAGTCTGACTCGGGCCCGGTCGGTGGAACAGTACAAACCGGTTCGCATTTTTCCAGCAATTAAATAATTTGATTAATTCCCAGAAATTCATTTAATTCAAGAAAAATAGCAAAAGACTCAGAAAAATTCCAGAAAAATTCTGGAAAATATTTTGGAACATTTTGGACTCAAATAAAATATTTCCAACAAAATTTTATTTGCAAAGTTAAATTCTTTAATTATTTCAAAATGGAATAAATCCAAATAAATTCCAAATAAATCCAAATAAATTCCAGAAAATTCCAAAAAATCATCAAAGTGCCAAATCACACATGACTTTAAGAAAAGCAAATTTTTGGGGTGTTACAATAAGGTACTTTAATTAGTTAACCAAGATGGTTGCTCGACCTTAAGGTCAAGTTACAAATATACGCCACGCAGGGCGAAACTTATTAAAAGAGAAATAACAACAACGGAAAATAAGATAACTTCGTGGCGCCATCCAGTATACCACAGGCAACTGACTGGGCTCACTCCTTAGATAGACGGTTCCTCTTGGAGTTCCTCCTCCAAAGCTGGTGTAGACTCTTTTTCAACTGATGTTGTATTGTGGCAAGGGTGAGTACTTGGTACTCAGCAAGTCATGCACAGAATGCAAACTAATATACTACATGCATGGCTTAGTACAAAGGAGTAGCTCAAGGTATAATTGCAGTAAAACAGCATTTGACAAGTAACATAAGTAGATTCGAAAGCAGTAGAAACGAGTATAAGATCAATAACTTTTCCAGGAGTTAAATAAACATCTTTCCCATTCCTAATCCACATTTCCATCAACGTCATTATTAAACCAGACCAAACCTTTTCAGTCCGAGTTATTTTCAAGAAAGTCTAACCCTTGACTGTAATTCCCGAGCAATGTCCAATGCCGCGGACACAGCTATTCGAATAGATTTTACACTCTGCAGAGGTTATGCACTTTACCCACAAGATACAGCCAAACACTACAAAGGCGAGTGTCCGTAACAAAGTCTTTCGGAAACTTCTAACAGCACAAGTGGGCCTCCCCGGTTATTGCACACTAACCCTTCCCTTAGCGAAGTCGAAGTTAATGCCAATCAACCGTTAGATGGGTACCTGGCCGCAGCCCCGGTACGCTCCCTCGTACAACCACACAAAAGGTATAGTTGACACCCCGAGGTCCCACAGGTACGTTATTAGTGACTTAATCAACTAGGTCCGTCCCATTACAGACATGTGGTTGCACATTTGACTTAGTTCAAAGGCTTGCAAGGTTAAGTCCTTAGGGTGACCAGGGCAAGACTACCCGAAGAGCCAAATCAACGCTCCTAGTGCCACAACTGGCCCACCCGATCATTCTTGCCACATGCCCAAGTCGAAAACTAGTTATCAAACCCCTAGTTGTTTCCATGCACCACGTGCCATTAATATCATCATCAATAACACATGACACTTATCAAAAACAGGTTCCATATCTCATTAAGTCAATGTTATCATGTAATTGGAAAAAACATGTTTCGTGGCAAGGCTACGCATACTACATCGGTCTACTTACCCATGTTCGCAATTTAATAAAGCCCAACTAATAATCCACAACTAGGGTGACAAGGGGTCATGGCACATAAATAATAATCATGGTGTCAGAGTGCAAGGTTGGCATTTTACTAATTTTCCCAAAATTAATTAAAGCATTTTCTAATTAAACTAGCATGCAATAAATTAAATCAAAATAATTTTAAAATGGGATCAACATGATCAAAGCACAACTTGCCTTCAAAGAGTACTTGTTCTTGATCTTGAGCTGGCTCCTGGGTCAACACTTCACCTTCGAAGCCTTCGGGCACTTCAACGTCTACTCGTAACGCGTGCAAATAGCAATCAATAAATAAAATAGTACACAAGAGTGTTCAAAAGTTTGAATAAACTTCATAAACAGAGAGAACACATTTTTATAAATTTTTAGAAACTGGAATCATCCAAATCGGAGTTAAAATGCAAAAGTTATAATCGTTTAATGTTTAAAGAAAACATTAATTAAATATAAACAGAGAAATATTCGTAATGAAAAAATTAATTAAAATTCATATTTAAGTAGGTCTCATTTTTATGAAAATTTAGAAATTTGAATCACCCAAATCGGAGTTGAAATGCAAAAGTTATAAGCGTTTGAAGTTTGAATCTATATTTAAAATCAATAAACCGAATTAAATAAATAATTTCATTTTCGGAAAATGATTTATTGCGTCAGCATGACATGTGGACCAATCAGAGGCCGCCACGTCGCCTCGGGTCCATGGACCCAGCACACGGTTCGGCTCGGTCCACAGTGGACCCGGTCCACGGCACGTGTGCCTCTAACAGGTGGGCCCCTCGGGTGACGTCAGCGCACGGCTCGGCCGAGGGCTCTGACAGCTGGGCCCCACCGTGACGTCAGCATGACGTCATGGGTGACGTCATGGTGCGGTTCGGCGGTCACTGACGCACGGGTCCCACGCTGACGTCACGTGCTGACGTCAGCAGCGACCGGCGTGACCTCGCTGACCGCGATGGTCAACCTTCCGGCCACGTGGCTAGATCTCGGCCGTTGATTTGAAAATCAACGGCCCAGATCGGATCTAATCTCACGCGTTTGATCTGGACCGTTCGATCTTGATCGGACGGTCAAGATCCAATCTAAAGTTACAACATGGGCTAACCCTAGCCGTACGATCTAGATCTAACGGCTGAGATCTATCCAAGCACGATGCAGTTACGGCTACGTGGCATGATCTAAACCGTTGGATCTAGATCCAACGGTTGGAAACAGATCTAAAAACTAAAACGTGAAAAATTACCCGAGGATGACGTGGACGAATCTAGGCCCTCGGATCTTGATCGGACGGTGGAGAGAGCTCGGGAGACGGTGATGGCGTGTGGCGGCGCTAGCAGATCAGAGTTGGGGACGACGACCACGGAAACGGCATTGCGGGGCTCCTCCGGCGGAGTGAGTGGTAGTCTCCGACGCGTCTCATCCTTGCGGTTCCGGATCTGGGCTCAGTGGCGACGGAGGACGGCGGACGGCGGCGGAATCAACGGAGAACCACGGCGGAAGCCTAACCCAACTACGGCGAGCGATTGCGGTGCAACCACGGCGGCTCAGGCATGACGGACTAGGGCTACGGGTGCGCAATGAAATGGAGAACACGATGGTGGCGGCGGCGCATTAAATAGGGGCCTCGGCTTTCGTGAATCACGCGGAGACCGAGGTCCACCCGGCTGCGGTGGCGGAATCCGAATCCAATTTGGATTCGGTGACGTGGCTCAACGTGGACTCGGGCACAGGGTTTGGGCTCGGGTCTGACTCGGTGACTTGGCTGGCTCGGTCGGGCTCGGGTTCGGGTGACGTGGCACGTTCGTGGCCGTTGGATCTTGATCCAACGGTCACGCGATTAGGGTTGATGTTGGATTCGGGTGACGTGGTTCGATCAAGACTGCTGGCGCGGTCGGGTTCGAGTCGGACTCGAGTCTGACTCGGACCCGAGGAACAGTACTAAACCCGAAGCGATTAATTATTCAAAATAATTCCCAGAAATTCCAATTAATTCATGAAAAATAGCAAAATACTCAGAAAAATTCCAGAAAAATTCTAGAAAATATTTTAGGGCATTTGGGACTCAAATAAAATATTTCCATCAAAATTTTATTTGAAAAATTAATGTCTTTAATTATTTCAAAACGGAATAAATTCAAATAAAATCCAAATAAATTCCAGAAAATTTCAAAAATTCACAAAAGTGGAAAGTGGCACTTAAATTCATGAAAAGGAAAAATTGGGGTGTTACAAACCTCCCCCTTAACAGAATCTCGTCCCCGAGATTCAGGGCTAACTAAGGAATAGGTTTGGAAACTCTTTCTTCAAATCCTCCTCGCGCTCCCAAGTTGCTTCACTCTCTGCATGGTTACTCCACTGGACTTTGCAGAACCGGGTTGACTTATTTTAAAACATGGGGACAAAATGGTCAAAGTGAAGGATCATTGTTTTTGATCCAATTGTTTTTGATGATGAGTATTTGAAAAGAGTTAAAATTGATTTGATTATTTGATAAGATTTGAAAGAGGTTTGATTATTTAGTGGTTGTATGGATTAACTTGAGTCAAGTCGCGGACTTGGGCTCGAAAATTGTTTTTGTGTTTTTTGTTCACGTGCAGGTGTTGCTTGAGGTCGAACATGGTCGATGACGGGACCAAGACTAGGTTCAGGGAGGAACTGAGGTCGTGAGGGTCGAGGATGTCATGCGAGATGTTTCGGACTAGAGAACGGTGCACGTGAGATCGAGATCGTTGCAGCGTAGTGGCGTGGAAGCCGTGACGCTGCGTGTATACGATTTTGTGTGTGCATATGTGCGTCACGGGCATGCATGTGTGTGCGTGTCCGAGTAAAATTCGGCATGCATGTGTGCGTGTGTGTGATCGCTGCATGCATGTGTGCGTGTCCGAGTAGAGGATTGACTCGGTTCTGCTGCCGTGCGTCTTGGCCGGAGTAGAGATGAAAACTACTTGGTGGGTACGTATACAAACAGGATTCTACTGCTATTCTTGTCCTTTAAATAGGGGTTCTAGGGGCTTAGAACTAATGAAGCAACCAACAGACAAGCATATTGCGTAACAAGTTTTTGGTTACTGTTTTGTAAGTTAGTACTCTTGTGCTTGAGTACTTTAGACAAAAGGAAATAAAGTTGAATATTTCAAGGATGTCTTGCGTGGATTCATGAGGTACTATTTAATTCAAGCATTTTCGTCTTTGTCTGATTTTTGGGATTATAGATTGATTCGTGTTTTACGTGAATTCTTGAAATTCAAACTCGCTTTTAATCCCTTCAAAAATTCTTCAAACCTTGTTTTGGTATCAGTCAAAAGTTTTTCCTCGACGTGTTCAAAGTTTCTCGTATTCTCAGTCAAAACGTGTTTTGCGAGATCAATATCTTTTAATCTAGAAGCTTGATCGAATTGATTCTTGTTTCATTTGGTGCGGATTGAAGCCTAGACTCTTGTGTTCAAATTTCAGCTCAATCCAACGGTTAGATCTCTCGGAAATTGAATTTTACAAAGAGTATTAAAAAATTTCCGTATTGCTCAGTACGGACGGTCCGAACTGAACGCGTATAGTACTAAACAGCCAGTTCGGACAGTCCGAACTGGTGTTTTCGATACAGTCAATTTAAATCGTTTATATCTTTTGATCCGTTGATCCGATTGAGTTGATTCTTGTTGGAATAGTTTTATAATTTCGTCTAGTTTCTACAGTAAAGTTCTTGAGACTCTTTGACGGTTGAATTTTTCTAGAATAATTGTTTTATTGAACGATTTTTCTCTATTTTGTTTGAAACTGAAAGTGTTCTTTTAGTTTCGGGTTTGGTTGTGTTTTAGTTGATCAAAAATTTGGTTTTAAACTTCGGTGCAACTATTCACCCCCCCTCTAGTTGCCATACACGGTCCCACAAGTGGTATCAGAGCAAGGTTCTACTAATCCATCTTAACAGGTGATTAGTAAACGGTAAGTTATGGCAACAGAGAAATACTCAAACAAGCCACCAATCTTCGATGGCACATTTCCCCAATCGGGCGGATAGAATGACTGCATATCTTCAAGCTCAAGGTAACGCGATTTGGCGCAAGGTAAAGATTTCATACAAGCTTCCTTCTAATGATGATATTGATAAAATCGAGTTTGAAAAGGATGTTGAAAGTAATAATAGAGCTAGAAACATATTGCTTCAAGGACTTGCTAGAAAAGAATTCGATAGAGTCTGTCATTTACTCACTGCTCATGAAATTTGGAAATCTCTTCAAGATTATCATGAAGGCACCGACTCACAAAGAGGCTAGGCAAGATCAATTTAAAAAGGAATACACTAGATTTGAAATGAACTCGGAGAATCATTAGATGATTGTTTTGCTCGCTTTTAATAGAATCTTAAACAATCTTAGAGCTGTTGATGTACAATACAATCGACTCTGAAAATGCTAGACATTTCTTATCATCTCTTGATCTTAAAATCTGGCAAATGAAAGTAATTGCATTTAGGAGGCTCACAAGATGAGTGAAATGACATTGGATAAATTATATTCTAGTCTCAAAACTTTTGAGATAGATATTGTTTCAGAACATCCAAAGTGATAACTCTTTGGCTCTTAATGCAAATTCTTCTTCATGTGATAATGCTACTAGTGCTTCATCATCATATTCCATTACTGCCTTGAGTGCTCTTAGTGATGAACAGCTAGATCAAATACCAGAAGATACACTTGCTCTTCTTTCCAAGCGTGTCAATGCAGCTTACATGAGATCAAGGGAGAAAAGAGGAGCCTCCATCCACTGCTACAACTGCGGCAAGGCCGGGCACATCCGTGCTAACTGTTTCAAGAACAAAGATAAAGAGGAGAAGGAGCAAAGCAACTCCTCCAAGTCCTTCCGGCCAAGAGAGAGCAAGGATAAAAATAAACAACGGACAAAGAAGATGCTCAACAAAGTCTTCAAGGCAATTGGTCGCTTAGACTTAAGCGACATTGATGACTCAACTGAAGATGAGAAGGAAGCGAAGCAAACGAAGCTGAATGAGAAGGATCTCACCGGACTATGCTTCATGGCAAAAGGGAACACTAGTGATTCTAGTGACAACGACAAAGACTCCAAATGACGGTGATGAGGTAATACCTTCATATGATGAGCTTTGTGAAGTTTTAGTCATATTGAGAAAATCTTTAAGAAAATCTTCACTCAAAAATAAAAACTTAGAGAAAGATCTATCCATGCTAAAAACTGAAAACTTTGATCTTAGAAATTCAAATTCTGAAAAGACATGTGATTCTTGCTTAGATCTCAAATTTGAAATTAAATCTCTAAAAGAGGAACATATGATTAAACTAGAACAAGTTTATGCCAAACAATTGAAAAATGAAAAACTTGTGAAAAATGTTGGTTGCTCTACTGATGGTTTACATGGTCAAACTTCTTGTTCTAAATGTCCCATACTAGAATTGAAGTTGCATGATGCAGATGCTAAGATTACTCAATTGTTTAATGATTTGCTTACACATGAAGTTCTTTCATGCTCAACTTGTCGCAAGCAAAAAGAAAAGTAGATGTTTCTGTAATAATTGTTTAACACTCTCTAAAAAATTGATTACTTGGAAAAGTCTTTAGAACATTTTACTAAAGGAAAGAAAAATCTAAATATGATTTTGGATCAGTCAAGAGTCAAGACTCATCACAAAGGTTTAGGTTTTGATCCTTATGCTCATCACAAATCATATGCTCCTACTATTGTTAAAACTCTTGAAAGTGGAAAGTTTGAAATTGTCAAAGAACCCGAGAAACTGTCTTCAAATCTGCTGAATTTTATCTTCTACTATGACGAATGCAAATGTTGCTTCGCTTCTAAAGACAAACCATTTGTTAAGTACAATTGCACTCATTGTGGAAAAGATGGTCATTTGATGAATTTTTGTTTTAGACTAGCCAAACAACAGAGAAAGGAAAATTCAAAGGCTAAGTCTAACTTTAGACAAACACGTATCATTTCTCCACATGTTCCGCTAGTGAAAGCAAACAAAATACCTGGAAATTCATTTACTTTGCATTCACAAGCTTTTGTACGATCACCTCCTCGTCGGAAAGTGATTGATCTGATACCTAAATCATATTTCTCTAACCCCAATGAATCCTCAACATCTTCCTGCTCATAACATGTAGGTGGTACGAGAAGGGAAGGAGAACATCTGGGTTGTTGATTCAGGATGTCAACACATGACAGCAACCCAAGTTGGTTCTCCTCCCTAACAAAAGCATCCGGGAACTAAACGATCACTTTTGGAGATGCTACTATCGGACGCTGGCCATTGCAAAAGGTACTGTGAAGGTGAATGATCACTTTACTTTAAAGAATGTCTCTTTGGTGTCTAAACTGAAATTCAATCTTCTATCTGTATCTCAATTGTTGGATGAAAACTTTGAAGTGAGTTTTAAACCAAATGCATGTAGAGTACTCGATGCTTCTGGAAACTTGACTCTTGAGATATCTAGACTTGGAAAAATTTTCATAGCAAATTTTAGCAATGCTTCAAATTCACATTATTTTGTTGCTTCAGAATCTAGAAATCTCAATTTTTGGCATCGTCGGTTAGGTCACATGGGCTTTGATCTGTTATCTAGATTGAGTGGTCTAGACTTAATTCATGGCTTGCCAAAATTAAAATCTTGCAAAGACATTGTTTGTGCTTCCTGTCGACATGGTAAGATGGTTGGAGCCCCTCATGCTCCTGTCTCTACTGTAATGACCACTGGCCCCGGTCAACTTCTTCACATGGATACAGTAGGACCATCTCGAGTACAATCGGCCGGAGGTAAGTGGTACTTTCTAGTAATAGTTGATGATTATTCGAGATACTCTTGGGTGCATTTTCTGTCTTCTAAGAAACAGTCCTCAGTTGCTCAATCTACTGCTGAAGCTGAATACGTTGCAGCCGCTAGTTGTTGTTCACAAATTCTTTGGATCACTTCAACTCTTAAAGATTACGGCATTAACTTTAATAGTGTTCCACTTCTTTGTGATAATACTAGTGCAATTCACATCGCTAAAAATCCTGTTCAACATTCAAGGACTAAACACATTGATGTTCGATATCATTTTCTTAGAGATCATGTTGAAAAAGGAGCTATTGAACTGAAATTTGTTGATTCGGATGCTCAAATTGCTGATATTTTCACTAAGCCGCTTGATTCTTCTCGCTTTGCTTTCTTACGCGGCTAACTTGGGATCATTCATCCCCATGGGTTGATTTGAGGGGGAGTCTTGATTTTAACTCTTTCATTTGTGTTACTTGACTTTGGTTACTACAAGGAGCTATTTTGTCGTTACACTTAAAGAAAACTCCCCTGTTTTCATTGCATCATGTAGTACAAAGCTTTGTTGACTATTCTTGTGTATATAGTCAAATTAATGCTACATTGCTTCACTTCTCACTAAAAGACTAAAAGACTAAAATAATTCAATTTGAGATGCTTTTCGAGAATATTTTGGCTTTTGTTCATTATGGTATTGCATTTGTGAAATAGGCTTAAAAGTTTCTTGTCATCTGTTGAAAGGCTAGAGCTGATTAGAAACTATGTGTGAGCTTTTTGTTGGACTTCAAATGATCATTATGAGTCTCAAGCAAAATCAGTGTTTTAAATGATAAAAGCAAGTTGAAAAAGATGCAAGCAAAAGCTACTTGGCTAAACACAAGTTTAGTACAATGTGCAGCTTCCTTGCCAGGGATTTAAATTCAAAAGATGCAAGAAAAGGCTACTTGTCTAAACAAAAGTTCAGAACAATGTGAAGCCACTTGCCAATTTAAACTGAGAAAGATACAAGAAAGAACTACCTACTCATACACAAGTATGGGCTAGTGTGCAGTTACTTGTCATCCCTGTTGATCACAAAGCAAAATTGTCAAACTTGCTAAAAGAGAAAAAGGAAATTCAAATTTTTGAAAAGCCTTGAGATAAACATTAGTGAATTTGAAAGTCTCTCTTTGCTCATGATAGATTTCCTTTTAGCTTTGGCAAAATCAGTTTATGACATTTTACTTGTTTGCTCTAATTTGCTTATGCAACAACTATTCTATGTGTTAGAGCCTCCATATTCTCATAATTTGCTTTCTCATTGGATAAATTGATACAAAATGTGAAAACTCTCGTAAAAACTCTCCAAATGCTTTACTTTGATTATATACCTTGAATATACTTCAAAGCTTGAGATACTGCATTCATTAAGGGGGAGTTTTGAGATCTTGATGACTATTTTGTCAAAAAAAGGGGGAGAGCAAAAGTCAAGAAAAAGAAAAATAAAAAGAGAGGAGAATTTCAAACTGTTTGAGAATTTGGATTTACTTGGTCTTTACTTGGTCTTGGAATCTTTTGGGTCTCAATCACTAATTTTTTTTTCTATACTCTTTTCAAATCTTATTGTGTTTTGTCAAATTACTCATCAAGGGGGAGATTGAAGGATCATTGTTTTTGATCCAATTGTTTTTGATGATGAGTATTTGAAAAGAGTTAAAATTGATTTGATTATTTGATAAGATTTGAAAGAGGTTTGATTATTTAGTGGTTGTATGGATTAACTTGAGTCAAGTCGCGGACTTGGGCTCGAAAATTGTTTTTGTGTTTTTTGTTCACGTGCAGGTGTTGCTTGAGGTCGAACATGGTCGATGACGGGACCAAGACTAGGTTCAGGGAGGAACTGAGGTCGTGAGGGTCGAGGATGTCATGCGAGATGTTTCGGACTAGAGAACGGTGCACGTGAGATCGAGATCGTTGCAGCGTAGTGGCAGGAAGCCGTACGCGTGTATACGATTTTGTGTGTGCATATGTGCGTACGGGCATGCATGTGTGTGTGCGTGTCCGAGTAAAATTCGGCATGCATGTGTGCGTGTGTGTGTGATCGCTGCATGCATGTGTGCGTGTCCGAGTAGAGGATTGACTCGGTTCTGGTTGCCGTGCGTGCTGGCCGGAGTAGAGATGAAAACTACTTGGTGGGTACGTATACAAACAGGATTCGGCTGCTATTCTTGTCCTTTAAATAGGGGTTCTAGGGGCTTAGAACTAATGAAGCAACCAGCGTACAAGCATATTGCAGAACAAGTTTTTGGTTCTGTGTTTTGTAAGTTAGTACTCTTGTGCTTGAGTACTTTAGACAAAAGGAAATAAAGTTGAATATTTCAAGGATGTCTTGCGTGGATTCATGAGGTACTATTTAATTCAAGCATTTTCGTCTTTGTCTGATTTTTGGGATTATAGATTGATTCGTGTTTTCTGTGAATTCTTGAAATTCAAACTCGCTTTAATCCTTCAAAAATTCTTCCAAAACCTTGTTTTGGTATCGATCAAAAGTTTTTCCTCGACGTGTTCAAAGTTTCTCGTATTCTCACCAAACGTGTTTTGCGAGATCAATATCTTTTAATCTAGAAGCTTGATCGAATTGATTCTTGTTTCATTTGGTGCGGATTGAAGCCTAGACTCTTGTGTTCAAATTTCAGCTCAATCCAACGGTTAGATCTCTCGGAAATTGAATTTTACAAAGAGTATTAAAAAATTTCCGTATTGCTCGATTCGGACGGTCCGAACTGAGCAGCGTATAGTACTAAGCGGCCGATTCGGACAGTCGAATCGGTGTTTTCGATCTGATCAATTTAAATCGTTTATATCTTTTGATCCGTTAATCCGATTGAGTTGATTCTTGTTGGAATAGTTTTATAATTTCGTCTAGTTTCTACAGTAAAGTTCTTGAGACTTTTTTACGGTTGAATTTTTCTGGAATAATTGTTTTATTGAACGATTTTTCTCTATTTTGTTTGAAACTGAAAGTGTTCTTTTAGTTTCGGGTTTGGGTGTGTTTTAGTTGATCAAAAATTTGGTTTTAAACTTCGGTGCAACTATTCACCCCCCCTCTAGTTGCCATACACGGTCCCACACAAAGCATAACATGCCTTCAAAGATCAGCTGGTTGTGGTTTAGATCTTGATCTTGAGCTTGTTCCTCGAAATCAACTCCCTCGCATAGTTCGACGTCTACGCGCAACAGTTAAAGAACCAAATAAACACGGAAATCCGCATACAACACACATTCAGAAAATGCTACAAATCAAACTAGTTTGTAATCTCATGAAAATTTATAGATAATTACTTTAGCATTTTCTAAGATTTACAAAATTTATTTGGACATTTTTGGACGTATAGTTTAGGGGCCATGAAACTCATAAATTTGGACGTTCCGCGAATAGTTTAACAGTACAAATTTAATTGTAAAATTTCACAAAAATTACTGTAGAATGGTATTAATTTTTACTAATTAATAAAATTTGTTGCATATGATTTGGACTTAAAATGAATTTCTAGCGAAAATGACAAATTTCATGATTTAGGGAAAAAGGCATGTACAAATGAGGTTCCAGTTCTAATATGTTGTTACTGTTCATCATTGTGCGCTACTGTTCGCCGTTCTCACGAATGAAGGGGCTTCAGTTCGTAACAGAGAAATGAATAGGCTTCTATTTCTTTACGTTGAGCACGGTGGGAATGATAAGAGGGCTAACCGGCCGGTCAAGTGGTGGCGGCGCGGTGTGGCGGACTCGCCGGCGGCATTGGCGGTGACGGCAAGGCGGCCAGTTGGCGGTGACGGTCGGAGAAAGAAGAAGCACACGAGAAAAAAGAGAACTCCAATCTTTGCAAAATCTGATGAAACGAAGGCGAGAGAGCTCTCGTGGAGGATATGGATGGGTTGGCAATGAGTAGAGGAACCTGTTGCCCCTTCTTATAGTGCGGGAGGAAGATCAAAGGGACTAGAAATCTCAGTGGAAATAAGAAACGGCCGCAAAACGTTTCTCCCGTGATTATGAAGAGATTAGTATGTGTTTAATTTTTCTAACAGCCAAGGAAGGTTAAGGATGCGTCGTGGATCTCGGTTACGCTGTTTATTAAATTTTTGGTGATTTATTGGAGGTGATCTTAAAGGTGTCCCATGCATTCTAATGGAGGAGAGAGAGAATGCCCTCTCTGGATGTTCACGACAACTCTTTGAGGAAGATGCACAGTAACTCCACGTGGCTAGCAATTTAATTGCTTATGAATAGTGTTTAGATGCAAAGGCATTTGAGATAAAATAGTAGAAAAGCTCCAAAAATCGTAGAAAAATTCTCTAAAATATTAGGGAGTATTTGGAACCTAACGAAGTTGATTTTGTAATTTTTCGATGTATAGATTTTTTGCAAAAATTCTTTTAGTGAATCAGACACATGTACAGATTTTCGTAAAATCAACGACTTATGTTATATAACATGTTTTTCAAAAATAATTTAAGAGAACCCTCTCGTATTCCAATTATCTTTATTTTAAAGAAAATGTTAGATTTTATGCTTATGCAAAAATGCATGATCTTTATTTAATGCGAATAGTTCAATAAACTTGAATTCGAATTACTCTCGAGAACTTCACATAATTTTGGAAAAATTTCAAATAAACCCAGAAACACCCTAAATATATTAAAAGCAAATTTTGGGATGTTACAATCACCCTCCGAGTCGATGGGTGCACTCGTATCACCCCCCCTTCTGGGGATGGAAGTGGAACACAGACTACTGCAGCTCCTTTGCATGATCTCGCGCAATCCTCCTCATCGCGATGCGTAACGTCTCCTGGATGCCTGCCTCAAATGTGGATCTCCTTACAGTGTAGTGGAACGGGCGACTGGCCTTTGTCTTCTCCCGGGCATATATGGTAATCTTGGTCACCATACCCGAACCTTCCCACCTGCCATCCAAGTCTGGGCTTTGTAGATCGGCCTCTGGAAGCCTCCCAACACCTGAAGTATCCTCCACAGCTCTGCGGTGTAGCCTCCCTCACGTTCAACATAAGTCTGAATCATCTTCATCTGCTAAGAGACACTCTCGTAAGAACGCAACATTTTAAAACCAAGTGAGAATGCGAAAAATTCAGCAAGGGTACGAACAAGAGAGAGGGGATAAGTCAGGAGTTCATTCTTCATCTGAGCAAATTTTATCATTAGAAAAAAAATTTGTCCTCACTACGACCATTCAAACTAAGGATAGGTCCTACAGTTAGTATGGCTCTGATACCACCTCTGTCGGGATGTGAATGTGCAAATCCAGACCCTCTGTGTTCTCAGTACTAGTCCAGGATCACGCTAGTGCACACAGAGGTTACGACATGAACCTTTACATTACCTAAACCTAACTTTGCATCAACTCGGTGACGATAAACCCTTGCTATGGCGGCAAAAATAAGTATTCACATAAATCATACAAATTTTTAGCTCAATATAAACCGGTAACCATTTCTCCCCATATCAAGGTGTACACCATTGCACCGATATGATTTACACACAAGTCCATGTGGAAGCTCCTTACAAGCAAACCTACCGGGAATACTTGTGCTACTTCAACCTTTCAATGTGCAAAGCTAGACTAGGCAACTTAATTGGTTAGGGCTACCCCATAATAGCACTCATGGTTGTACTGAATTTCTTGGGTTTAACGAACACTATGTTTGGTCCTTAATTGACTCGGGTGAAAGACTCCCCCTACACTACGTGCAAGTCCAAACCTGGCACAATCGGCTTGCATTTAAGGACTTAACCTAGCATTTGGGTGGTCGTATTTGTACTTTTGGTAAATTGGTTATTGTGAGTCTTTGTGTAAGTCTTGCCTCGGTCATTTACAGAATTAACCTAGCAAGCATTTAAACTAGGCTAAACATCTAACCACATGTTTGGTTTGGGACGGACCTAGCTAATTAATTTGTGATGTTTAGATTTTGGTACTCTCATGGTGGTGTGAGTGTTACATGTTTGGTTAGACTCACATGGCACAAGAGGGGGGCCCTGATTGTGGTAACCAGTCCCTTCAGTGTTGAAACCTTAGCGGGCAATATTAGGTTTAGCAAAGCATTGCAAAGGCTTTGTTATGGTGATTTGCCTTTGTGATGTAACACCCCAATTTTTGCTTTTCATGAATTTAAATAAGATTTGGCACTTTTGTGAATTTTTGGAATTTTCTAGGATTTATTTGGAATTTATTTGAATTTATGCCCTTTTCAAATAATTAAAGAATTTAATTTTGAAAATAAAGTTTTGTTGGAAATATTTTATTTGAGTCCAAAATGTTACAAAACATTTTCTAGAATTTTTCTGGAATTTTCCTGAGTGTTTTGCTATTTTTAATGAATTAAATGAATTTTTGGGAATTAATTCGAATATTTAATCACTTGAAAAACCAAACCAGGTTTCACTGTTCATCCGACCAGACCCGAGTCCTAGTCAGACTCGAGTCCGACCCCGGAGCCGACCGCGCCAGCCGTCTCGGTCGAACCACGTCACCTAACCCTAACCGCGTGACCGTTGGATCAAAATCCAACGGCCACGATTGAGCCATGTCGCCGAACCCGAGCCCGACCGAGCCAGCCAGGTCGCCAGGCCAGACCCGAGCCCAAATCCCGTGCCCGTTGGATCTTGATCCAACGGTCCACGTTGAGCCACGTCACCGAATCCGAATTGGATTTGGATTCCGTCGCCGCAACCGGGTGGACCTCGGTCTTCACGCAATACATAGAAGCCGAGGCCCTTATTTAAGGCGCCGCCACCACCACCGTGTAGCCAACTTCCGTGCGCACCCATAGCCCTAGACCACGTCGCCTGAGCCACCGCCGTTCGCCCGTTAGAGCTCGCCATAGTGGGGATAGGCCTCCGCCGCGATTTTTCGTCGATTCCGCCGCCGTCCGCCGTCCTCCGCCGTCGTTGTTCCCAGATCGGGAACCGTCTCGACGAGCCGCACCTGGGGGTACCATCCACTTCGCCGGAGCGTGCCCGCAACACCGTCGGGATCGTCACCGTCTTCGTCTCCGGTCGGCCTGCTCCGCCGCGCACCATCTCCGTCTCGCGAGCTCCATCAACCGTCCGATCAAGATCCAGCGACCAGGATTCTTCCACGTCACCACGGTAAAAATTCCACGTGCCAACCTTTAGATCTATTCTCAGTCGTCGGATCTAGATCCAGCGGCTCAAGATTGTGCCACGTAGCTAAAACCACACCGTGCTAGGAGTAATGTCAGTCGTTAGATCTAGATCGTACGGCTAGGGTTAGCCACGTTATCAGCATTAGATTAAATCTCAACCGTCCGATCGAGGTCGAATGGTCTAGATCAACCGAGTCGTTTTTCAACGCGTGAGGTTGGATCCGATCGCGGTCAGCGCAGTCAGCCGCGGGCGTGACATCAGCGTGGGACCCACGCATCAGCAGCTTCACTTAATCGCACCATGACGTCACCGGCGTCACGATGAAACGGTATCGGCCGTCCCCTCGCGCGGTGGCGTCGATCTTGGCGTCACCCGAGGGGCCCGCATGTGAGAGGCACGTGCTGTGGACCGGGTCCACGGTGGACCGAGCCGAACCGTGCGGCGGGTCCACGGTGGACCGAGCCGAACCGTGCGGCGGGTCCATGGACCCGAGGCGACGTGGCGGCCTCTGATTGGTCCACGTGTCGTGCTAATGCAATAAATCTTTTTTCAAAAAAGAAATTATTTATTTAATTCGGTTTATTGATTTCAAATATAGATTCAAACTTCAAACGCTTATAACTTTTGCGTTTTAACTCCGATTTGAGTGATTCAAATTTCTAAATTTTTATAAAATTGTGATCTACCTAATGGTGAATTTTATTTAATTTTTGGACCAAAGTTGTTCTATGTAATATTATTTAATTGATTATTTAAACCTTAAACGCTTGTAACTTTTGCGTTTCAACTCCGATTTTGCCGATTCAAATTCCTAAAAATTCATAAAATTATGATCTCTGTGTTTATCGACTTCATTTGGATATTTGTACACTTTTTGTCTACTATTTATTTGTTTATTGCTATTTGCACGCTTTACGAGTAGACGTTGAAGTGCCCGAGGGCTTCGAAGGTGAAGTGTTGACCCAGGAGCCAGCCCAAGACCAAGAACAAGTACTCTTTGAAGGCAAGTTATGCTTTGACCATATTGATCCTATTTTTGAAATTAATTTAATTTAAATTATTGCATGCTAATTTAAAATTATAAAATGCTTTATTTAATTGTGGGAAATTAGATAAATGCCAAATTGCTGTATGACACCTTGGTTAATTAAATATGTGCCATGACCCCTTGTCACCCTAGTTGTGGATTACTATTTGGACATTGTTAAATTGCCAACATGGGTAGCTAGACCGATGTAGTATGCTTAGCCTTGCCACGTGAAATGCTTTGGACAATCAAATGCTAATATTGACTTAATGAGATGTTGAGACTATTTTGAAGAAGTATCATGTGTCGTGATTGACTATGGCACCTGGTGCATGGTAATCAACTGGGATTTGATAAATAGTTTTCGACCGGGGCATGTGGCAAGAATGATCGGGTGGGCCTGTTGTGGCACCGGGAACGTTGATTTGGTTCTTCGGGTAGTCTTGCCCTGGTCACCCTAAGGACTTAACCTTGCAAGCCTTTGAACTGAGTCAAACGTGCAACCATATGTCTGTAATGGGACGGACCTAGTTGATTAAGTCACTAATAACGTACCTGTGGGACATCGGGGTGTCAACTATACCTTTTGTGTAGTTGTACGGGGGAGCGTACAGGGGCTGCGGCCAGGTACCCATCTAACGGTTGATTGGCCTAAACTTCGCCTTTGCTAAGGGAAGGGTTAGTGTGCAATAACCGGGGAGGCCCACTTGTGCTGTTAGAAGTTTCCGAAAGACTTTGTTACGGACACTCGCCTTTGTGGCGTTTGGCTGTATCTTGTGGGTAAAGTGCATAACCTCTGTAGAGTGTAAAATCTATTCGATTAGCCGTGTCTGCGGCATTGGACATCGCTCGGGAATTACAGTCAACGGTTAGACTTTCTTGAAAATAACTTGAGCTTGAAAGGATTGGTTTGGTTTGATAATGATGTTGATGGAAATGTGGATTAGGATTGGGAAGGATGTTTATTTAACTCCGGGAAAAGTTATTGACCTTAAACTTGTTTCTACTGCTTTTGAATCTACTTATGTTACTTGTCAAATGCTGTTTTACTGCAATTATACCCTGAGCTATCCCTTGTACTAAGCCATGCATGTAGTACATTAGTTTGCATTTTGTGCATGACTTGCTGAATACCAAGTACTCACCCTTGTCTCAATACAAGACCAGTTGAAGAAGAGACTACACCAGCTTTGGAGGAGGAGCTCCAAGAGGAACCGTCTATCTAGGGAGCTAGCCCAGTCAGTTGCCTGTGGTATACTGGCTGGCACCACGAAGTTATCTTATTTTCCGCTGCTATTATTTCTCTTTTATTAAGTTTCGCCCTGCGTGGCGTATATTTGTAACTTGACCTTAAGGTCGAGCAACCAGCTTGGTTAACTATTTAAAGTACCTTATTATTTCGTTGAGTATGATTGTGATATTTACCAATGTTAAGACTGTGTGCACTAGCGTGTTCCTGGACTAGTACTGAATACACAGAGGGTCCTTGGGTGTGCCGGCAGGGATATCCTGACAAGGCCTTTACAAGGTATACGCCTAACCTGACCCACCCGCTGAGGTTTCACCGCTGTTAGGGTTCCATCCGCCCAATACAGAAGCCCCCTCTTGCGTCGTTTGAGAAAAACAGTCTTGCCTCTATCCGGCGCTCACATTCCACCGTTTGGTGAGTCTAAGTTAGGTTTCTACAAATATTTAGCCTGGTCGTACCATTATAGACATGTGGTTGTACGGTAATGCTTAGAATGGAGACAGTCATAAGCGTCGGTCCTTAACTGACTTGGGGCGGTACTTGCACAATGAAGACTAGTGCTCCATCCGCACCCGCCAAACAAACCATTCCGCCCAAGTCCAAACCATTTTTCATTTTATTTTTATTTTGTAAACCAACGGCAATACTCCTTGCCTATAACTTTCAACACAAGGTTACAGGAGATAATTGAAATTTCCCACCCACAGGTGACTACTGACCGACTGTGATTCTAAGCATTTCTACCGAACTATTCTATTCCACCAATAGTTTATTTTATAAAATACAAATCCCTGGGTTTGATTACAATCCTTATAATCAATTGTGTATTCTCCAATAATCCTTCTATTGCCATAATTTTATAATCATAAGAATAATCCAATTCAATATAGTATCCAACAAGTAGGAAGTACATCATGGGACCATCATAACTCCCAAAATCATATCAAAGTACAATCATGTTCGTACATGAAATATTTCCCTTGAATCATAATTTGTATTACTGGCTTGTTCATCATTCATACGGTGATCAATCTTATCATCCGCTAAGAATATTTCACCAAATCACCTACTAAATCACCGAGAATACTTCACAATATTATCTCTAATCATCTAGAATACAATCCACCGATAACAATTCATAATATCATATATTTAATCATTCACATTATCACCTCTAGATCATCTACTTTAATCCTCCAAGAATACGTACTATCATCATTTACTAAACCACCAAATATTATTTTATAAAACTAGGATTTTACTAATTCATCGATAATAGTAATTTCCATTAACACCGATACCAAGTTAACTAAATAAGCTACACTTATTCGGTATTGTCCATAATTCCACATAAACGGTTATCGCGACACCATATTTCAGAAAATCATCCACCAAACCCCCAAGTATGACCCTCAATATTATCCACTTACTCCGTCGAGTATATTTGATAATATTATTGACTAAATCATCGAGTATCATTCCCAATACCACCTAGTGTAACCGTTCACATGGTCATCTCTAAATCTCATCGTATGCTTGTTAAGATCCACCGAAATATGATTCACCATTTATTCTATTTGATCCACCAGTATGACTATCAATATTATTTATTTAACGGTACCGACTATTATCCGTAATGTCATACCTCTTCCACTACTCCGTCGACCCTTACTAACCATATTGCGACTGCTATCATAATCCGACTCCTCAGAATATTTCAACTATAACCATTCATAGATCAGTTTCATAATGGCAACCCCCACATCATTACTAATATTCATCTAACTCCGATTTGCATTCCATACCATTTGTTCCATTGAACAAGTCTTCCAAACAGTCTTTTCCCCTAATTAAAGAATATTTTTCCAAAAACATTTATATTGGTGGATTACTATACTAGGGTGACAAAGGATCATGGATAACAATATCAAGGAGGTATGAACAACAGGTATAACTAACAACCTAACGTTAACATCATCCTTTAATATAAATAGCGATGCAATTTGTAAAACATGGTAAAACATTTATAAATTGTACGTTCAACATGCGTCAAGGAGACTTGCCTTCACTGACGAGGAGAGACTCGTCGCTCTGCTGGACTAATTTTCTTCGGCGTCGACAACGGTTTCTTCGACTACGCGCAAAACGAAGCAACAAATAAATAAAATAAAATAAAATAAATCTAAAAATTATAAAATTAGTACTGGCAGATAGAGGGTGATTTTAGATGAATTTAGAAATTTGAATCACTCGATTCGGAGTTACGACGGAAGAGAATGAGCGTTTCGAACCTCCCGCCGGACTAGGAAAAGAATTGGCTGCCGGTGGAGCTCTGGCAATCAAATTGAAAATCTGATTTTACTAGAGGTAGAGGATACCAGGAGGGAGCTCCAGTAAAAATTTCAGGCCGAACGGAGGTCGGGAGTGACCGGGAGAGCTCGCCAAAGTTTCGTAAAGAACGGCTTCTACAGGGAGATCCATATGTCGGATTGGAGAAATTCCAATTGGGTTGTGTAGGGAATGATGAGAGTGTTCTGGGGTTCAAATTGTAGGATAACCGGACTAGCGGATCATCGGGAAAAGCTCACCGAAGTTATGATTGGAAGCGAGCGCTGCGGCGCTCGGGGCAACATGCGGTGCCGGCGATGCACAGGTGCGTGCGGACTGGCCGGCCGTGGGCAGCGCGAGGCCGGGTGGTGCGCGCTGGGGAGCCGGTCGGCCGGTCTGCCGTGCCGGGGAGGGTCCGGCGCGGTGGCGCGACAAGGAGCTCGGCCAGCCGGCCATGGAGCATGGCGCCGGCTCGGCTCGGGCACGGGCGCGAGCGGCCGAGGACCGGGAAAGGAGCGGCACGACGCGAGGAACATAATGCTCACCCCGGTTCGGCCGGAGGATCGCTGGAACAGCGGCAGTCATGGATGAGTTCGGCCGGCGGCCATGAATAGTGATCCCAAATAATAAAAAAAATTTCAAAACACGCAACGACAAAAAGGAAGTGAGCACCGCGTGGGTCTCGACGAGACGAATTCAGCAGTGTGGTCGGATTCACGAGGAACTCACCGGATTGAGAGTAATCGACGAAAAATCGAGCTCCCAACAAAGATTTCAACGGCGAAATTCGTCGTCGTCCTACAATGAAAAGTGAAATTAGTTGAGGGCTTTTGCTCGGGACGTCGACGTGAACACAACGACGTGATCGGATTCGAGTTTGGCTCACCAGAAACGAAGATATGATGAAGAACGTGAAGAACTCGAAAAACGTGTCCCGGCGCCGGTTTTCTTGATATCCCGGCCGAATGGAGAGGAGTGGCAGTGGCAGGGTGTGAGCACGGGGTAGAGGGCTCTGACGAAGAGTTGAGAGGTGGAAGCTCGAAGTTTCATGGAGAAATGGACGAGATATGGTGGAAAGAGTGATTTTCGGTTTTTGCTTACCTGTTCAAATTTCGACGAGATTGAAGGCGCAAGATCATGAGGAATGGAATCTCTTCGTCCTCCTCTTTCCAACGGTTCAACCGGATCCTGATTTGGTGGAAGAATGAGGGAGTTAGGGAAGTTTAAAGAGAGGCGCCATTAGAGGAGAGGGAGAGAAACGTTTCTCTGTAAACGCAATCAATGGGAAGAAGATGAGTAAACAGTAACTGACGCTTGCCCGATGCTACAGTACCCACCACGTGGCGCTCTCCTATTGGCCGGGAATTACGTAAAAGCAACGCCCTAAAGAAAAAATAGCAAAAAGGGTCTAAAAATGCCGGAAAAATTCCTAAAAATATTAGGGAATATTTGGAACCCAATAAAATAGGTTTCGCCGAATTTGGATGAAATTTGTGGATTTGAATATTCAGACGCGAATAGCGGGCATTAAACAAAAGCCACACGAGATAAAATAGGGGTGAAGGTCCAAAAATCCGGAGGATCATTCCAAAAATCATTTTGGAATATTTGGAACCTAATTGAAGTGATATTGGGATTTTTGGAGCATTTTCGGACTCAGTTGAAATTTCGGGTACCGACGGGAATCTGGAAATTCGATTTTTTTGAACGGAAGGGAATTGAATCCCGATTTTGGATGGGAAAGGATGCCAGGTTAATATAAACACCAAGGAAACTCCAAATTTTTAATTTAATTAATTTAAATTAGATTTTCTCCAGAAAGCGAAAACTAGGGCGTTACAAACCTACCCCCCTTAGAGAGAATCTCGTCCCCGAGATTCAGATGGAGAAATAAAGAGATCAGGAAACTCTGCTCAAAGATCTTCTTCTCGCTCCCAAGTAGCTTCCTTCTCAGAATGGTTACTCCACGGAACTTTGCAGAATTTGATCACTCGGCTTCTGGTTCGATGTTCCGCTTCATCCCAGACTGTGACTGGATACACAGGATCTGACAGGTCTGTAACACCCCAACATTTAATATGCCCGAATGCTACCAAACATAGACTAAACAACATCTAACTACCACAATTAAACATAAATTATAGCAAAGGCGCACATGCTAAAAACCGAAATTTCGGCAGCATCTCCTTTGTTTTAACATGAATTGAAGCGATAGCAATAACAAGGCAGTTCATAGCAAAACATAAGGCATCTAAAACAGCAATATAAACGAATATAACATCAACATAAGACAATAATACTAAAGCCAACCACTCCATAAACTATGGCTAAGCAAATAAGGATCATAAGCACACAAAAATTATTCCAAACACCTAGTTCATGGCACTTATTATGAACTTGACTAAACAATAGTAAATGTGGCTGGACTACGTGAAGTTGTGTAGCTATTTCCCCTTCCCATATGCCGGTGTCATGGTACCTAAAAATAAACAACATAAACACAAGCGTGAGTTCATCACTCAGCAAGTATATTGCAATGGTACAAACATAAACAATTACATGGCTACAACAACTCACATCATGTATATCATCTCATCCATGTTCACAAATCATTATCATCATCATTATGTATGCAATGCGATGCGATGCGATGCTCATATCTCCTTGGAAACTCATACCGGTATGGTTGAGTACACACCCGTCGGTGTGCACCCTCTCCCCCCTTCCATCCCGAAGATGGAGGGTGCCTACTCCTCGCTTCCGTTCACCGCAGTGAATGGAATCACGATGTAGGACTTACTCATTGGCTCTCCGGAATAGTCATAACTTTCTCACCGACCTTCCCCGGACTAGTTATGACTTTCTCACCGCCCGGGCCATGTATCATGCCATGTATGCAAATATGCCAACATCATGAATAACTTGTACATTAACATATGGCATCATCATGGATAACTTGTACATTAACACATAGCATCATCACATAATAAACATATTTATCATATCAATGGCCAACATTAAAGCATGGCATGTGAACATATCATATATTCAAATTTCAATCTCAATCAATCAAACAACCCACAATCCGCTACCCATTCCAATACACTTGCCTCAACCACGGGCGACGGATTGGCGAGAAGTAGAAGGCACTCCCGGGGTCGCACCACCTGCACATAGGTACCACACACTCACAATCATGTCCACAAAACAGTATGCAAACCCTCATCTACCCCCGGCATTTCCAACTACTCACAAAACCTAAAAACAGAGGTTCTGTCCCGTCGGGACAGCAGCCTTCCAAAGGGCATAACTCGGGTTCTAAGACTCCGAATCAATTAAACGAGTACATCCTCGCGTAGCTTAGGAAATTTTCTAACTTTATCTAGGTATAAGGAAAGACTGATTCGGACTCTAAAGTTATTTAATCTACAAAATACCGTGATCTATTCCAATCACGTCAAAGATTTTAACACGCTCGATAAAACAGCCATAACTTTCAAACGGCTGATCGGAATTTCGCGTTCTTTATACCCACTGAAAGGTATTGAAATTACCTATGACTTCTTCAAAAGGAGGCCGACCAAATTCAGAATCTAAATTGACGAAAACTCTAACCCTACGTCGACTGCTCATGCTGCCCGAAACAGAGAACGTGACAACTTCTAGATTTCGTCTAATCTACTCAATTCCAGCACCACCAATTTATCTAAAAACTTGATAATCACCCTTAGAACAGTACCTAGACCAACCCCAAGGAGTCCCATGGCCATACCTTCACCCGACGCACGAAAACCCAATAGATCTTGTCGGGACCCGAATTTGCAAATCCGGACCCTCTGTGTATTCAGCACTAGTCCAGGATCACGCTAGTGCACACAGTCTCAACATAGATGAATATCACAATCATACACAGCGGAATAGTAAAAATAACTCAATAATAGAATATAAACTATTGAGCGACCTTAAGGTCAACCTTACATTTGTGAAGCCTTGACGGCTTCGACTCCAAATAAGCAGCAGCGGAACGAAGAACATCGGTGAATCCCATCAATACGCCACAAGCAACTGACAGGGTTCGACTCCTAGATAATCGCCTTCTCACGGAACTTCTTCTTCTTCGACGATGTAGACTTTTGCTCACTGGTGATTGTTTGTTTGCAAGGAGTGAGTACATAAAGCACTCAGCAAGTCATGCACAGAATGCAAGTCTAATAACTATATGCATGGCTTATTCCAAATGACAGGCTGAAGGGGTTATTTTGCAATAAACAGCATTCACAAATATTCATAATAGATTGTAAAGCGGTAAAACAAATAATAATAGTAATAATTTCACAGTTGTTTCAAAAGTAAACCATTCCACATCCTAATCCACATTTCCATCAACATCATTGTTAATCCAACCCAACCTTTCAAATCCAAGTTATTTTTGAGAAAATCTAACCCTTGACTGTAATCCCCGAGCATTGTCCAGTACCGTGGACTCGGCTATTCGAATAGGTTTTACACTCTGCAGAGGTTATACACTTTACCCACAAGATACAATCCACTCACCACGTCAGCCGTGAATCGCCATACAAGAGTATGCGAATGAGCGATCATAACAAAGTCTTTCGGAAGCCTCTAACTACACAAGTGAACCTCTCCGGTTTTTGCCCTACACCATCCCTTCCCTTAGCTAAGGCGAAGTATGGGACCGACATACCGTTGGATGGGTACCATGCCGCAGCCCTGGTATGCTCCCCCTTCAATCTACACAAACGGTGTAGTTGACACCCCGAGGTACCACAAGTAAGTTATTAGCAACTTAATCAACTAGGTCCGTCCCACTACAGACATGTGGTTGTACGTTTGACTCAGTTCAAAGACTTGCAAGGTTAAGTCCTTAGGGTGACCAGGGCAAGACTACCCGAAGAACCAAAACATCATCCCCAGTGCCACAACTGGCCCACCTGATCATTCTTGCCACATGCCCCGGTCGAAAACTATTTATCAAACCCCAGTTGATTACCATGCACCACGTGCCATCAACATCACATGATACCTTTCCAAAACAGGTTCAATATATCATTAAGTCAATATTAACATTTGATTGTCCAAAATCATGTCATGAGCACGTAGCAGGTCTAAGCAGTATACTACAACGATCTAAACCCATGTTGGCAATTTAATAATGTCCAACTAGTAAACCACAACTAGGGTGACAAGGGGTCATGGCACATACTTAAATAATCAAGGTGTCATACAGCAAATTGGTATTTATCTAATCTCCCATATTTAGATAAAGTATTTTTCTAATTGAACTAGCATGCAATAGGTTAAATCAAAATAGGTTTCAAAATAGGATCAACATGGTCAAAGCACAACTTGCCTGGCCCTTGCAAACTTTACTGTCTTTTACTCTTTATCCTTGACCCTTGATCCTCGATCTTCAACTTCCACTTTCTCGATCCTCAGCTCGCTCGAACGACTTCCGGACGACACGTCTAACGATTAAAGAAACACAAGTACGACAAAACTCAAAAGACGATTCAAATAAACTCCAAATTAAGAACGAACAACATTGGGCACAACGGCTTGGATAAAATTAGGAACTTGAAAGGATTGGATCAAAGATTGGACAAGAAAGGACGGGCTTTCGGAAAAACACCGAAAAGGGAAAGATTAATAACTGGGAAAGAAAGAATAATATTCCGAAGAATATTTCTTCCGAAGTTATTATCTTGATTGGACAGATAGCGACATATGGGCTCTCGATCTATAGATCGGGTCCATAAGGATATGTTAGTTCTCAGTGAACTAAACTGATTCTCGAAGTTGACTTTTGTTGACCGAACGGACACAGTCAAACAAAAGAGAAGAAGACTGATAGACTAGATTGGGCACAAAGGTATGACACATGGCCATTGGTCTATCGACCAAGTCCACGAAGGAATTCTCGATTAATGGCAGATTAGGTTTTCAGGGATAAGACAAGACAAGTGTCTTACCACGATTGAAACAACGGAAAAGATTGCAAAGATAACAACGCGGCTCACGATGAACTTAGTCCATCGAACCGGTCTTAGGTCAGGGTTTTGATTCGGCTTTAAAGATGATATGACGATGAGACTAGGCTCACGTCATGATGATAGAACAGATAAAGGCATCGCACTAGGGTTTGTGCAAGAATGCACGCATGCGATGACAACGAAGCGAAGAGAGCCAATCGTTAACGATGAAACGTTAACGATGGAACGTTAACGACGAAACGTTAACGGTGGAAGGCTAACGACGGAATGTTAACGGTGGAGCGTTAACGACGGAGCGTGAACGGTGGAACGTTAACGGCAAAACGTTAACGGAGGAACGTTAACGACGAAACGTTAAGGGAGGAACGTTAACGGGAAAACGTTAACGGGGAAACGTTAACGGTGGAACGTTAACGGAAAAACGTTAACGGAGGAACGTTAACGACAGAGCGTTAACGACGAAACGTTAACGTCGGGAAAACGTTAACGGAGGAACGTTAACGACGACGGTCAAACAATGATAGGAGACTTCATGAAGCGAAGTAGCGACCGTCGATGCAATGACATGGCCGCGGTAGAACGCTACCAAGGATGGTTAACCGGTGCGCGAACCGGCGGCAACGGTTTAGGCCGAAAGACGACGGTTTAAGGCGGGCGTCGGGCTTCTCGGCAAACGGAGACCGCTTGGACCCTAAAGATGGACCAAAACAGTACAAGATGATCCACTGGACGCGACAACACGGCCGGAGCGAACCAAAATAGCCGGCGTCAAAAGGCGACGCGCGGCGACGGCAAACGGCGGCCTAAATATATAAAAAAAATTCCGGAGGATGGGATGGCAAAGGGAGAATGTCTACTGCGTAGAACGCGGCGAGATGATCTCAACGGTATAGGCGGATTTTGCGGCGCCCTTCCGGATTAATCACAAACTGGCGATTAACGGGTTTCGGATCAAAACTTTGGACGGCCATAACTTCTAGAATATTGATCGGAACTTAACGAAATTTGACCGAGAGCTAGATGGGACCAAGAGGCACACCGTGACGCAGGTGGCTCGAAGAAATACCTTCTGGAACAGCGGGGAACGCGCGAGGAAGTTTGCCGCTGTCTGGAACGCAGTCTAAACGGAGAATTTATTTTTCTGCGCCAAATCCAGAGGGCAAAACCTTGGGGCAAGATGTGCATCCTGTAGAGAACATCCCCAGGAGTCTACACAAAAAATTTCACCATCAAACTCGAAAAATTGAGGGAGTTATGGCCTCGGCAAGATTCGAGATTGAAACGGCCATAACTTTTGATCCCGTGGACCAAATTGGCTGAATTTTGGACAGCAAGTAGATGGTACCTTGTGGCACACCACAGAGAAGACGGATCTCGAAAAGAGTCGACGAGTTGCCTGGGACGCGGCTCCAAAGTTCGGCCGTCGTTGGGCGACGTCCGGAGCTTCTCGCGGCGGCTCGGTCGATTTGGATGATTGATCTGTGGTTAGGGCCGCGTGGGAGGGTCTAGGAGCACTTATATATGTTTGGGTAAGAGGCTAGATCAAGCAAAATCAAGTTTGGACGCGTTTGGAGGTGTTTGGGTCGGTTTGGGCATTAAACCGAACACTTACCGTGCGTGGCTCGGACTGGGGGTGATGTGGCGCAACTGGAGGGCGACACATGGCAGCGTGGGGCAGCTGGGCTGGCTGGCTGGCCGGCGACCTGCTGACGCGGGAGGGGGCGAGTGGGCCGGCCTAGCTTGCTTGGCCTGGCGAGCGGGCGACGCTGACAAGGCGAGAGGAGAGCTGAGTGGGCGGCGTGGAGGCGGCTTTGGCGCGGGGCGTGGGCCCGGGTGGCGGCGTGGGCCGGCGGGAGGAGAGAGGAAGGAGATGAGGCCCAAGCAGAAATTCGGATTTTCCAACATTTTCCAATTAAAATAATTCCATAAATTCAATCAAATCATTTAGGGCAATAAAAATAGCAGAAAAATTATAGAAAAATTCCAGAAAATATTTTGAGACATTTCCAACTCAAATAAAATATTTTCAACAAAAATTTATATAAACTTTTCCAAATAATTAATTAAATTCAATAAAAGGTCCTAATACAATTCGATTCCGAATAAATCCAATAAATAGCAAACGAGCTCCGAAAAATCTCAAAAATTACAGGAAAACTTCTTGAAGCACAAGGAATCCAAATAAAATAAAATAAATTTTATTTGAGGTTTATAATAATCAAATTAAATTGTTTTAGCTTTTAGAAAATTAAAATCAAGCTTTATAAACGCGAAAAACAACGAAAATTTTTGGGAAGCTAAACTAAACCAAAATTTTTGAAAACCCAAATTTTGGGATGTTACAAATCTCCCCTTAATGTAATCTCGTCCCCGAGATTCAGTTGACTATAGAATTAGGTTCGGGGACTCAACTCTTGAGCTTCCTCGAACTTCCAAGCAACTACACCTTTGGGACAGGGGTCGCTTCTGAACAAACGCTTGGTAACATCCAAAATTTTGCAGGCTGCTCCTTGCTGATGAGATCCTCTTACAAGTCCACTGACTCCAACTGTGTCTGCTTTTCGGGCACAAGGCACTTCTTTTGCAGAAGATCTTGATACTAACTTTGTCGGGAAATCTTGAACATCTCACGCACTTCTACTGACGCTTCTGGCAACTCCATTGATAGGCACGCTTGCTTCTGTTCCTGAACATTTGATTTTCCGCTTCTTCTAGAAATTGGACAAGCTGTATCTGACAACAAAGCTTATATGCAATTACGCGGTCTTTAACAGGACTTGGATAGCATTCCGGTTGGTCTGGCACTATCTTTGTCGGCTTGATTCTTCAGCATTGACTGAAACTCTGTATCAACTGAATACTCCTTCACAATTCACTTTCTGACGTAAGTGTCTCGGTAGGTGAAGGACTAGGATTGAAGTGGGCAGATAAAATATCTTTTCTCCTAGGACAACTATTATCAAAGTGTCCCGGCTCATTGCATCTGAAGCAACACTTGACTGACATCCGTTGGCTTTCTCCTAACATGGTACTAATCTTGGTAGGGTAGAGCTGAGATCGATGCGATCAGCGGTGATCACTTTCTTTTGAGGGCAGTGATTAGAAAAATATCCTGGCTGACGGTAGGCAAAGCAGACTCTAGAAACCAGGCTGCTTCCTTGAGAACTTTTCACTAGGTTGATGTTATGGAAACTCTAACTATCAGGGTGAAGCACAGGTGAAGGTGTCTCGAACAAAATCTGAGTAGTATGGCAGCTGATTTGTTGAGAGGCACTCCTCGTTTGCTGTTGCAGTGGTCCTCCTTGGCTAGACTTCTGATGCTTGCGGTGGTCTTCCAATTCCTTGCACTCATCTTCTAGGTCAAGGTCTTGTTAATCAACTCTTCTTGCTTCAACTGACTCCTTAAGCAAGTTGCTTCCATAGTCTTACCACTCACTTTCACAGTTGTAACATGAATGTTTGGGTCATCGTGTCGAGTTGATGGGGCATTCTCTAGGCCAATGACCTCATTTATCACACAAGAGCAATTCCATGGTGACCAAGTACTACTGATTTCTTGAGGTAGATGGATAGGGTTGACATGCTTCTTATTCTTTATTCCTTCACGTGGCACAGCTGGTGCGGATGACAATCCTTCTCTTTTTGCTAACTCTTGAGCAAGGACGGCTCGAAAATTCTCTCGCTGATGCCGAGTTACAACGGTTACTACTGAATCCAGGGAACATTGAGATGGGCAGTGATCACGACCTTCACAAAGATAGCATGTGATGTTGCACATAGGACATTCTCCAGGTAAATGGCTTCCTTCACAGTTGGAACAATTGATTGCATGTTCATCAACAGTGTGTCCTATTTCTCCACATCGGATGCATGCACGGTCTTCTGACTTGTTTAGTTGACAACACTTCAAAGAACAACATCTCGGTATGGTATCGGTGCAGGGGTTGTACTCTTCTCTGAACTCGCGGTAGTCACACTATCATCTGTTGACGCAACCAACTGACGAAGGGCGGTGGCAAATTCCAACCAAGTGATAGTATGTCCATCTTCCGAGCTGGCGTAGAAACCTTTCCTCCAGACTAATGCATCTCCTTCTAACTGGCGAGTAGCACAGGGGACCTTCTCTTCATCTTCACATTACACCAAAGCTAGCTTCTCTCCTATGACACGAAGCCATATTTCTGCGTCTTTGAGAGTGGCTGATCCATCAAACACGGGTGGGTTGGTCTTCATGAACAATGAAAACTTTGACGGTGATCAGGAGGTTGTGACTTTAGTTGTGGAGGGTTGATTTTAGCACTGATAACATTCATCTGTTGCACCACTGCCTGCATAAGCTGGGTTTGAGCAGTGACAAACTGATCCAAGTGTTGAATTGCCTCGATTGGTACGGTGGACGGTTGCTGGTCACTATCTGCTTTGACACTGACACCGGTAGTAGCAACTGAACTGACTTGAATTGCCTCGGAATCACTGTTGTAGTTGGTCCTCTCCATTTGTTGATCACTCCAAGGTTTAGGTAAGAGGGAAAAAGCATAGATGAGGTTCAAGAATCCTATTGCGGGGAGAACAGGTTTAACCCAAAAACTTATACAAACAACTAAAAACTAGGTATGGTTGCTTATCCAAGCCTAAAAGCTTTGCAACACATACTGCACACTCAGCAATCAATGAAGAACCAAATTCCTAAGCACACAATAATCTAGCGGCTAAAAGGGTAACACTCCTATCTTAAGAGACGGGACTCTCACACATGAGTCTCAACTTACTACTAAGCACTGGTTCTTCAAGCTTCTGGAACCCTTCATCGATCCACTTCTCTTCGAGCTCGATGATTCCTTACTTCACGATCTTCAGGGTTGACGGCGACATCCAGTACTTTCTCCTTAAGTGTGAAACATCGTTAACTATTCGGAACAACTCAGGTAAGATTTCCATTTAAATCGAAGGGAAGGATAGAACTTTCAGCAAAGAGGAAAGAATGGAAGAGTAAGATAAGTCAAGAATGTATTATTCTATCAAGTTAAATTTTCTCTTTAGAAAATAATTTTGAAGCTCCTAAAGACGGCCAATCTATCTAAGGTCAAGACCTACAGTCAGTATGGCTCTGATACCACCTCTGTCGGGACCCGAATTTGCAAATCCGGACCCTCTGTGTATTCAGCACTAGTCCAGGATCACGCTAGTGCACACAGTCTCAACATAGATGAATATCACAATCATACACAGCGGAATAGTAAAAATAACTCAATAATAGAATATAAACTATTGAGCGACCTTAAGGTCAACCTTACATTTGTGAAGCCTTGATGGCTTCGACTCCAAATAAGCAGCAGCGGAACGAAGAACATCGGTGAATCCCATCAATACGCCACAAGCAACTGACAGGGTTCGACTCCTAGATAATCGCCTTCTCACGGAACTTCTTCTTCTTCGACGATGTAGACTTTTGCTCACTGGTGATTGTTTGTTTGCAAGGAGTGAGTACATAAAGCACTCAGCAAGTCATGCCTGAGAATGCAAGTCTAATAACTATATGCATGGCTTATTCCAAATGACAGTGAAGGGGTTATTTTGCAATAAACGACATTCACAAATATTCATAATAGATTGTAAAGCGGTAAAACAAATAATAATAGTAATAATTTCACAGTTGTTTCAAAAGTAAACCATTCCACATCCTAATCCACATTTCCATCAACATCATTGTTAATCCAACCCAACCTTTCAAATCCAAGTTATTTTTGAGAAAATCTAACCCTTATTGTAATCCCGAGCATTGTCGATCATCGTGGACTCGGCTATTCGAATAGGTTTTACACTCTGCAGAGGTTATACACTTTACCCACAAGATACAATCCACTCACCACGTCGGTAGTGAATCGCCATACAAGAGTATGCGAATGAGCGATCATAACAAAGTCTTTCGGAAGCCTCTAACTACACAAGTGAACCTCTCAGGTTTTAGCCCTACACCATCCCTTCCCTTAGCTAAGGCGAAGTATGGGACCGACATACCGTTGGATGGGTACCATGCCGCGATACTGGTACGCTCCCCTTCAATCTACACAAGCGGTGTAGTTGACACCCCGAGGTACCACAAGTAAGTTATTAGCAACTTAATCAACTAGGTCCGTCCCTCTGAGACATGTGGTTGTACGTTTGACTCGATTCAAAGGCTTGCAAGGTTAAGTCCTTAGGGTGACCAGGGCAAGACTACGAAGAACCAAAACATCATCCCGATTACCACAACCGGCCCACGATCATTCTTGCCACATGCCCCTGGTCGAAAACTATTTATCAAACCCGGTTGATTACCATGCACCACGTGCCATCAACATCACATGATACCTTTCCAAAACAGGTTCAATATATCATTAAGTCAATATTAACATTTGATTGTCCAAAATCATGTCATGAGCACATAAGCGAGTCTAAGCGTTATACTACAACGATCTAAACCCATGTTGGCAATTTAATAATGTCCAACTAGTAAACCACAACTAGGGTGACAAGGGTCATGGCACATACTTAAATAATCAAGGTGTCATACAAAGAAATTGGTATTTATCTAATCTCCCATATTTAGATAAAGTATTTTTCTAATTGAACTAGCATGCAATAGGTTAAATCAAAATAGGTTTCAAAATAGGATCAACATGGTCAAAGCACAACTTGCCTGGCCCTTGCAAACTTTACTGTCTTTTACTCTTTATCCTTGACCCTTGATCCTCGATCTTCAACTTCCACTTTCTCGATCCTCAGCTCGCTCGAACGACTTCCGGACGACACGTCTAACGATTAAAGAAACACAAGTACGACAAAACTCAAAAGACGATTCAAATAAACTCCAAATTAAGAACGAAAAACATTGGGCACAACGGCTTGGATAAAATTAGGAACTTGAAAGGATTGGATCAAAGATTGGACAAGAAAGGACGGGCTTTCGGAAAAACACCGAAAAGTGAAAGATTAATAACTGGGAAAGAAAGAATAATATTCCGAAGAATATTTCTTCCGAAGTCATTATCTTGATTGGACAGATAGCGACATATGGGCTCTCGATCTATAGATCGGGTCCATAAGGATATGTTAGTTCTCAGTGAACTAAACTGATTCTCGAAGTTGACTTTTGTTGACCGAACGGACACAGTCAAACAAAAGAGAAGAAGACTGATAGACTAGATTGGGCACAAAGGTATGACACATGGCCATTGGTCTATCGACTAAGTCCACGAAGGAATTGTCGATTAATGGCAGATTAGGTTTTCAGGGATAAGACAAGACAAGTGTCTTACCACGATTGAAACAACGGAAAAGATTGCAAAGATAACAACGCGGCTCACGATGAACTTAGTCCATCGAACCGGTCTTAGGTCAGGGTTTTGATTCGGCTTTAAAGATGATATGACGATGAGACTAGGCTCACGTCATGATGATAGAACAGATAAAGGCATCGCACTAGGGTTTGTGCAAGAATGCACGCATGCGATGACAACGAAGCGAAGAGAGCCAATCGTTAACGATGTAACGTTAACGATGGAACGTTAACGACGAAACGTTAACGGTGGAGGGCTAACGACGGAATGTTAACGGTGGAGCGTTAACGACGGAGCGTGAACGGTGGAACGTTAACGGCAAAACGTTAACGGAGGAACGTTAACGACGAAACGTTAAGGGAGGAACGTTAACGGGAAAACGTTAACGGGGAACGTGCGGTGGAACGTTAACGGAAAAACGTTAACGGAGGAACGTTAACGACGGAGCGTTAACGACGAAACGTTAACGTCGGGAAAACGTTAACGGAGGAACGTTAACGACGACGGTCAAACAATGATAGGAGACTTCATGAAGCGAAGTAGCGACCGTCGATGCAACGACATGGCCGCGGTAGAACGCTACCAAGGATGGTTAACCGGTGCGCGAACCGGCGGCAACGGTTTAGGCCGAAAGACGACGGTTTAAGGCGGGCGTCGGGCTTCTCGGCAAACGGAGACCGCTTGGACCCTAAAGATGGACCAAAACAGTACAAGATGATCCACCGGACGCGACAACACGGCCGGAGCGAACCAAAATAGCCGGCGTCAAAAGGCGACGCGCGGCGACGGCAAACGGCGGCCTAAATATATAAAAAAAATTCCGGAGGATGGGATGGCAAAGGGAGAATGTCTACTGCGTAGAACACGGCGAGACGATCTCAACGGTATAGGCGGATTTTGCGGCGCCCTTCCGGATTAATCACAATCTGGCGATTAACGGGTTTCGATCAAAACTTTTGATGGCCATAACTTCTAGAATAATGATCGGAACTTAACGAAATTTGACCGAGAGCTAGATGGGACCAAGAGGCACACCGTGACGCAGGTGGCTTGAAGAAATACCTTCTGGAACAGCGGGGAACGCGCGAGGAAGTTTGCCGCTGTCTGGAACGCAGTCTAAACGGAGAATTTATTTTACTGCACCAAATCCAGAGGGCAAAACCTTGGGGCAAGATGTGCATCATGTAGAGGACATCCCCAGGAGTCTACACAAAAAATTTCACCGTCAAACTCGAAAAATTGAGGGAGTTATGGCCTCGGCAAGATTCGAGATTGAAACGGCCGTAACTTTTGATCCCGTGGACCAAATTGGCTGAATTTTGGACAGCAAGTAGATGGTACCTTGTGGCACACCACAGAGAAGACGGATCTCGAAAAGAGTCGACGAGTTGCCCGGGACGCGGCTCCAAATTCGGCCGTCGTTGGGCGACGTCCGGAGCTTCTCGCGGCGGCTCGGTCGATTTGGATGATTGATCTGTGGTTAGGGCCGTGTGGGAGGGTCTAGGAGCACTTATATATGTTTGGGTAAGAGGCTAGATCAAGAAAAATCAAGTTTGGACGCGTTTGGAGGTGTTTGGGTCGGTTTGGGCATTAAACCGAACACTTACCGTGCGTGGCTCGGACTGGGGGTGATGTGGCGCAACTGGAGGGCGACACATGGCAGCGTGGGGCAGCTGGGCTGGCTGGCGCGCGCGGCTGGGCCGGCCTCTTTGGCGCGCCGGAGGGGGCGAGTGGGCCGGCCTAGCTTGGCCCGGCGGCGACCCGTGAAGCGCGCCAGCGGAGAGGAGGCTGAGTGGCGGCGGCGTGGAAGCGGCTTTGGCGCGCGGGGCGTGGGCCCGGGTGGCGGCGTGGGCCGGCGGGAGGAGAGAGGAAGGAGATGAGGCCCAAGCAGAAATTCGGATTTTCCAACATTTTCCAATTAAAATAATTCCATAAATTCAATCAAATCATTTAGGGCAATAAAAATAGCAGAAAAATTATAGAAAAATTCCAGAAAATATTTTGAGACATTTCCAACTCAAATAAAATATTTTCAACAAAAATTTATATAAACTTTTCCAAATAATTAATTAAATTCAATAAAAGGTCCTAATACAATTCGATTCCGAATAAATCCAATAAATAGCAAACGAGCTCCGAAAAATCTCAAAAATTACAGGAAAACTTCTTGAAGCACAAGGAATCCAAATAAAATAAAATAAATTTTATTTGAGGTTTATAATAATCAAATTAAATTGTTTTAGCTTTTAGAAAATTAAAATCAAGCTTTATAAACGCGAGAAAAACAACGAAAATTTTTTGGGAAGCTAAACTAAACCAAAATTTTTGAAAACCCAAATTTTGGGATGTTACAGATCTCCTCCCGGTTCGCGCGATCTCCTTCCTCACTCCAATCCCGCCGGATCTGTAACACCCCGGCATTTACTATGCCTGAATGTTACCAAACATAAGCTAAACAACATCTAAATACCACATTTAACATCAAATTCCAGCAAAGGTGCATAGACTAAAAACCGAGATTTCGGCAGCACCTCCTTTGTTTTATCATGAATTTAAGAAACAGCAACAATATAGCATTATATGGCAATAAGAGAAACATCTAAACAGCAATAAATAAAGTCTTAACGACAATAAAAGACTAACATCAAGCTCTTAAAGTTCCAAGTGTCAAACAAACAATAGAACTCTCATTAACCAAGCTAAGACTTAATTTAAAGGCCATCACACGCAATTTATTATCCAACTAAATGAATTGACTTGGGAAACATTAAGGTGAAGCAACGCGGTGAGCTGCAGTGACTATTCCCCTTTCCCCGCATGCCGCTCTCATGGTACCTAAAACAACAAGAAAACACAAGGGTGAGTTCGAAAACTCAAGAAGCATACCGCAATGGACAACAAGCATAACAACAAGTCAATAACATCTTTCATCATGTATAACATCTCATTCATGAATACTTATCAATATCATCATCAATTTGTATGCGATGTAATGCATTGCTCCCGACCCTCTCGAACCTCATACCTATGGGGAAGTACACACCGTCGGTGTGCACCTTTCCCCTTCCATCCCGAAGATGGAGGGTGCCTACCGCCTCCAAACACCACGTGGATGGAATCACGACATAGGACTTACTCAATGGCTGCTCCTGACTAGTCATAACTTTCACGACCTTGCCTGGACTAGCTATGACTTTCTCACCGCCTCGCCTCTATCTCATGACATGCATGCAACCATGCCAAATATCATATTCAATTCACATATTAACACATGGCATCATAATATGTTAAACATGCTCATCATATCATATCAATCATTAACACATGGCAAGTGGACATATATCATGTAAACAATTCCATCTAATCTCAACATGCAACCTACAACTCGCTATCCATCACAACACACTTGCCTCAACCACGTGCAACGGATTGGCGGGAAGAAGAGGGAACTCCCGGGGTCACACCACCTGCACATAGGCATCACACACTCACAATCATAACCTCAAAACAGTACACACGCCCCATCTAACCGACATTGCCAACTACTCGCAAAAACCTAAAAACAGAGGTTCTGTCCAGCGGGACAGCAGCCTTGCAAAAGGCATAACTTGAGTTCTGGGACTCCAAATCGAATAAACGAGTACACCGTCGCGAAGCTTAGGAAATTTCCCAACTTTCTCTAGGTATAGGGAAAGACTGATTCGGACTCTAAAATTGTTTAATCTACAGATTACCACAATCTGTTCCAGTTACGTCACAGATTTTTAGGCGCTCGGTAAAACAGCCATAACTTTCAAACGGCTGATCGGAAATTAACGTGCTTTACGTCCACGGAAAGATAATTAAATTATATACAACTTCCTAGAAGTCCGTACGGTCTGATTCGGATTCTAAATCGACGGAAACTCGAACCCTAGTTCGACTGCTCAATCTGCCCGAAAACAGAAACGTGGACAAGTTTAGATCTAACCCAAATTACTTCAAACCAGCGCCTCCAATTGATCTAAAAACTTGGTAAACACCCTAATAACAGTACCTAGATCATCCCCAAGCGATCCCTAAGATCATACCTTGCCCAAGCGCAAAACTCCAATCAATCTCGCTAATCTCCTCGCGAATCGCTTCTCGCCTCCACGGGATGACTCCACAAGGTGCAGGGTGGGGAGGCCACCCTAGGGCAGCAAGGGGTGGAGGGGAGGTGGTGTGAGGTGAGGAAAGGGAGGGGGTGCGCACGGTTTTGGGGGGCTAGGGCTTAGGGGAGGGGAGGGAGGAGAGGGGCGAAGAGGGGAGGTGGGGCGCAAGGGGCTGAGGAGTGGGGCGCAAGGGGCAGGGAGCCCTTTTAACAGCCCTCAACCCAATCCTAGTCCGTTACTTGGAGTCCTAATCCATCCCACCAAAGCCCACCAAGGCCCAAAACTCCTGAAGGCCCAAAACCCCAAAACGCCCGGAACGTTATTAACCCCGATCCTTATGATCTTAACCTTATTTCCACATCTCATACTGTAATTAACCTTATCATGCTCAATAATAAGGTTACGACCCGAGGTGTCACATTCTTCCCTTCAACAGATTCGACTCGAATCTAAACGCACCAACACGAAACTCAAAGAAACCAAAAGGTCGAATTTTCACATCACATACCTGAGGCGAACAGGCTCGAATACTTCGCGCAAGATGCGAGATTCCAGCTCCCAAGTCGCTTCTCTGGCCTCGATGAGACCACAGACCTTGACAAACTTAAGCGCCCCGTTCTTCATCACTCGCCCCGACGTCCCTGCACTTCCACAGACGGACTCAAGGTGAGGTCCTGGCTGAGCACTAATGGTTCCAATGGAACCACCAACTCGGATCGCAAGTATTTCCTCAACATCGGTGACATGGAACACATCATGCACACCTTGCATGGATTCCGATAGCTCTAGGCGATAGGCCAACCTCGCCAACTCTGGCGAGGATAGAAAAGGCCCAACATACCTTGGATCGAAGCTTTCCTTTGGTGCCAAAACGCACCACACCCTTGGTGGGAGATACTGCAAGAGTACGCTATCGCCCACCTCAAACTCCAAATCTCGGGCCGCCACATCAGCATAGCTCTTCTGCCTCGCTTCAGGTCGCGAGAAGGTTTTGTCAACCTCCGACACGCGATCAATACCGCTGGAACCCAATCCGCCCAAGAATAGCTCTCTCGCCTCACAAAGATCCCAACAAAGCGGCGATCCGCACTTCCGCCATACAAAGACCTCATAAGGAGCAGACCGGATGTCGGAATGATAACGTTATTGTAAGCAAACTCGCAAGGGGCAAATGGTCTTCCCCACTACTCCTTCCAAGCCATCACACGTGCCCCGAGCATGTCCTCCAAAGTTTAGATGGCACGCCGCATCGCCTATCTCGCTCTGAGGGTGAAAAGCGGTACATTAAGGCAAAGTCATACTCCAAAGCACTCGCAAACTCTCCCGTAACTTGGAGACTAACCAGCATCCCGATCGAGAGATAATGGTCTTGGGTACACCATGCAATGCACCACAATCTCCCGCACATAGATGGGAGCCAACTCGCGACCGAATTGGTCGCGAAGTGGGATGGGAATGAAATGCTACCGACTTGCCGAGACGGCCCACCACAACCCAAACAAGATCCTTCCTCGTGGAGAACGAGGTAGACCAACCACGAAATCCATGGAGATGTCATCCCATGGCCACACAGAACCTCCAAAGGTCAGAATGTGGGCGACGCTTATGCTCGCCTTTGATCTTCCGGCAAACCCCACAAGACGCCACATACTTGGCAATATCCACTCATCCTTTTCCACCGTAAATTCTTCTTCAAGTCCTCAGACATCTTGGTCTCTCCAGAGGATGGACCGTGTACGGGTGCGATGAGCTTCTCTGTAATGTCTTCTTTCACTTGAGATTTGGGCACGCATTGCACGGCCTCGAAACCTCAAAACTCCCGCATCATCAACGGGTAAAGTCTCCGACTTGCCATCCTCAAGGCGCTTCCTCACCTGCCGGAGCAAACGATCATGTCCGGGCCAGGCTCTCCCGCGACACGCCGGGAATCGACTCAAGAATCAATTGAGTTTCACCTTGCACGGTCCCCGCAGCAAGAGGGAGACTCCCAAACGCCAAAATCAGCAACAAGACAATCAACAACAGGGGCATTGTCTTACGATCGAGAGCGTCGGCCACCACATTTGCCTTCCCTGATGATACCGGATAGTGAGGTCATAATCCTTTATCAATTTAGCTACCTCCTCTCGCCTCAAGTTCAAATCTTTCTCGAGTAAAGATGTACTTGAGGCTCTTGTGATCAAAAATATCACAAGATTCGGCCGCACAAATAATGCCTCCATATCTTCAATGCAAACACCACGGGCGCTAGCTCAAGATCATGGGTGGGATAGTTCGCTCATGCTTTTTCACCGCTTCAAGCATAAGCAATCACCTTGCCATTTTGCATGAGCACACAACCAAGTCCCAACCGAGAAGCATCATCAACAAAAGGAAGCGCTTCCCTGGTTCGAAGGGTAAGAACAGGAGCGCCACTAACTTCTCCTTCAAAGTGCAGAAGCTGTGCTCACACTCTGCAGCTCCACTCGAACTTCATCCCTTCCGAGTCGGGTTGTGAAAGTGGCTTGGCAATGATAGAGAAATCTGCACAAAACGCCGATAGTATCCAACCAACCCAAGGAAACTACGACTCTTTGACATTGGAAGGCCTCTTCCAATCCAAAATCGCACGAGACTTTGCTAGGATCTACCGATATGCCCTCTCGATTGATGATGTGGCCAAAGAAAACCCACTTCTCAAATCCAACTCGACTTTTTCTACTAGCAAAGAATTGATTCTCCTCAGGGTACTCAGACAAGCCTCAAGTGTCGCCATGCTCCTCTTCTCGATTTAGAGTAAATCAGAATGTCATCGATGAACACTACCACAAACTCATCAAAGTACTTGTGTAGCATAATTGTTCATCGCTTCCATAAAGACAAAGAGGAGCATTAGTTAGTCCAAAAGACATAACTTTAAATTCATAATGCCTATACCTAGTGGAGAAAGCATTTTCTCAATGTCCTCGCTCCCTCACACGATCCGATTATACCCGATCAAGATCAGTTTTGAGAACACCTTTGTTCTCCTCGCTTGGTCAAATGTATCCTCGATGCAGGCAAAGGATACTTGTTTTTGACTGTCCACTTGGTTAAGAGCACGATAATCAATGCACATACGCCAACTTCCATCCTTCTTCGAGACGAAGAGGACGGTGCTCCTATGGCGATACGCTACGCGAATGAAGCCTTTGGCTACCGTGATCCTCCAATCGCTTCTTCAACTCGCCTTGAAAAGGTCGAGCTAAGCAAGATGGAGAGATAGAAATAGGTCGAGTGCCCGAGCAAGATCAATACGAAACTCCACATTCTCACGGTGAGGTGGTAGACCAGGCAACTCGTCGGGGAACACATCAACTAACTCCTTCACTACAGTAAATCTCCTCAATGGAAATCTGAAGAAGATGGTTTCTCACAAAGTCATGAGGAAACCCAATAGCCTCAAACGCCACCAGAAAAACAAACTAGTCAAAGCAAAGATCGAACCGAGGGTATACCACCCCGAAGGTCAACTCTTCTGACGGCCCGCAAGGAAACCTGTCCTTCCGTAAACAACATCTTAGCACTGCAGATCGATGCAAACACCCATGCCCAAAATGACATCAAAAGGAGCCAACCGATCACCATGAGATTGGCAAAGAAAACCTCATCATCAATGGCAATGGTGCAACCAGGGCAAACCAAAGAACTAGCAATCAAACCCTCAGGAGAACTCGACTAACACGGACTCGTAAATCTACGAACTCCCAACTTAGCTCTACTAGCAAACTCCGACGACACAAAAGAATAGGATGCTCAGGAATCAAATAGAACAAAGGCATCAACGAATCCACGAGCAGAGTAGCAGAAACCACCTCTCGATGCCCTATTGGCTGTTGCTTCGGCAAAGCGCATACCTCGGTGGCGCCGACGATGTATGAGCCCCCGACTCAGGCCGATGCCCCATCAAGGCTGGGGCGGAGGAGGCAATCGAGGAGGAGCAGTGACGGGCCGCGCACCAAGAAGTCGTGGCGCCGACGCAAAGGGTGGTACGAGAACAGGAGCACCATCATGTGCACCGATCCTCTAGAAGACGCTACTGGAGTGGGGAGGAGAAGGCACCGCCTCCCACTCTGATGATGCTATCGGGTTCATCCCAGCAGACTGGCCCCATGTGGCTCTGGTTGCCCTGCTGGTTGCAACTCCGTCCAACCACACTCAAGCACGGTGCTCACCACCGCACTCGAACGATCCGCTAAAAATCCAATAGAAAACACTTTTCTTTTGGTTCTCACCAACTAAAGCCAAGAAAAATAGCTAAACCGACCCCGTGTAACAACAAGCAGAGAACAACCGAAGGGAACCACCATCAACTCTTCTATTTGGCTCAAAGAACTACCCGATCAAGGACAGAAAGGATAAGCATTCTTCTCCTACAAGGGTTAATAGTTCTTCGTGATGGCGCTAACCCGGCCACACCGTCCAAACCTCACCGCTACTTATGAACCAAAAGAGGTGACCAAACCCTTCAAGACCACAACCCCACTTTATCACCACAACAGAACCACCCAATCATTTATACCGCATGCACTCTCTCTGGGGAGCCTCGCCGCCTCCACGCCATGGCGCCCACGCCTACTCCTTGGCATGGCTGCTAGACAGACAACCATCCAAACACAAAACACACAATCAAGATCATAAATCAAACATCATCATAAGCATATTCCTTATCACATAATCAAGCGATGCAATGATGAACCAAAACCCATCCTACTGCGGCAACCAAGTGTGTCAGATTTTAGATTAGTTATACCACTTTTACAAGTTTTAATGTTGATATCCTATAACAAGGTTTTAGTTAGAACCTAAGCCATGTTTATAAGTTATTCAACATCACATTTTAGTTGTACCCTATAGCATGACACTAAAAATTCAAATTCCAAGGACCTACTGACCCGCTCGATACCAACTGTAACACCACGGCATTTACTATGCCCGAATGTTACCAAACATAAGCTAAACAACATCTAAATACCACATTTAACATCAAATTCCAGCAAAGGTGCATAGACTAAAAACCGAGATTTCGGCAGCACCTCCTTTGTTTTATCATGAATTTAAGAAACACAACAATATAGCATTATATGGCAATAAGAGAAACATCTAAACAGCAATAAATAAAGTCTTAACGACAATAAAAGACTAACATCAAGCTCTTAAAGTTCCAAGTGTCAAACAAACAATAGAACTCTCATTAACCAAGCTAAGACTTAATTTAAAGGCCATCACACGCAATTTATTATCCAACTAAATGAATTGACTTGGGGAAACATTAAGGTGAAGCAACGTGTGAGCGTGTGACTATTCCCCTTTCCCGCATGCCGTTCTCATGGTACCTAAAACAACAAGAAAACACAAGGGTGAGTTCAAAACTTCGCAAGCATACTGCAATGGACAACAAGCATAACAACAAGTCAATAACATCTTTCATCATGTATAACATCTCATTCATGAATACTTATCAATATCTTTATCATTTTGTATGCGATGTAATGCATTGCTCTGACCCTCTGGAACCTCATACCGGTATGGGAAGTACACACCGTCGGTGTGCACCCTTTCCCCTTCCATCCGAAGATGGAGGGTGCCTACTCGCTTCCAAACACCACGTGGATGGAATCACGACATAGGACTTACTCAATGGCGTTCGGACTAGTCATAACTTTCTCAACGACCTTGCCGGACTAGCTATGACTTTCTCACCGCCCTCGCCCTATCTCATGACATGCATGCAACCATGCCAAATATCATATTCAATTCACATATTAACACATGGCATCATAATATGTTAAACATGCTCATCATATCATATCAATCATTAACACATGGCAAGTGGACATATATCATGTAAACAATTCCATCTAATCTCAACATGCAACCTACAACTCGCTATCCATCACAACACACTTGCCTCAACCACGTGCAACGGATTGGCGGGAAGAAGAGGGAACTCCCGGGGTCACACCACCTGCACATAGGCATCACACACTCACAATCATAACCTCAAAACAGTACACACGCCCCCATCTAACCCGACATTGCCAACTACTCGCAAAACCTAAAAACAGAGGTTCTGTCCCGGCGGGACAGCAGCCTTGCAAAAGGCATAACTTGAGTTCTGGGACTCCAAATCGAATAAACGAGTACACCGTCGCGAAGCTTAGGAAATTTCCCAACTTTCTCTAGGTATAGGGAAAGACTGATTCGGACTCTAAAATTGTTTAATCTACAGATTACCACAATCTGTTCCAGTTACGTCACAGATTTTTAGGCGCTCGGTAAAACAGCCATAACTTTCAAACGGCTGATCGGAAATTAACGTGCTTTACGTCCACGGAAAGATAATTAAATTATATACAACTTCCTAGAAGTCCGTACGGTCTGATTCGGATTCTAAATCGACGGAAACTCGAACCCTAGTTCGACTGCTCAATCTGCCCGAAAACAGAAACGTGGACAAGTTTAGATCTAACCCAAATTACTTCAAACCAGCGCCTCCAATTGATCTAAAAACTTGGTAAACACCCTAATAACAGTACCTAGATCATCCCCAAGGATCCCCAAGATCATACCTTTGCCCGAAGCGCAAAACTCCAATCAATCTCCGCGAATCTCCTCGCGAATCGCTCCTCGCTCCACGGGATGACTCCACAAGGTGCAGGGGTGGGGAGGCCACCCTAGGGCAGCAAGGGGTGGAGGGGAGGTGGTGTGGAGGTGGAGGAAAGGGAGGTGCACGGTTTTGGGGGGCTAGGGCTTAGGGAGGGAGGGAGGAGAGGCGCAAGAGGGGAGGTGGGGCGCAAGGGGCTGAGGTGGGGCGCAAGGGGGCAGGGGAGCCCCTTTAACAGCCCTCAACCCAATCCTAGTCCGTTACGGAGTCCTAATCCATCCCACCAAAGCCCACCAAGGCCCAAAACTCCCCCGGGAAGGCCCAAAACCCCGAAAACGGCCCGGAAACGTTATTAACCCCCGATCCTTATGATCTTAACCTTATTTCCACATCTCATACTGTAATTAACCTTATCATGCTCAATAATAAGGTTACGACACTCCGAGGTGTCACAGGATCTCCTCGTCGCGGAGCGCTCCAATGGATGGATCTTCGAGTTGGCAAGGAGGAGAACTCCCCTAGGTGCAGCAAGGGAGGTGGAGAGGTGGTGGAGGGGTGGAGGAGCAATGGGGAGCCATGGGGAGGGGCGCACGCAAGCAAGGGAGGTGGAGATGGAGTTGTGGCGGCTATGGTATGGAGGTGGGGCGCACAAACAGCAGGGGGGCGCACAAGGTGCTGGGGTTGGCCTCCAACCAGGTCTCCTTCCCCCAAAAGGACTCAAACTCCTCCCCACCAAGGCCCATGACCCTTTCCCCTAGGCCCAAACTCCCCCGGAAAGGCCCAAACTCCCGGAAACGGCCTGAAAACGCTAATAACCTCCATACCCTATGGTTTTAACCTTAATTCCACATCTCATAATGTTTTTGACCTCATAATGCTCAATAAATAAGGATCCAACACTCCGTGGTGTCTCATTCTCCCCCCCTTCAACAGGATTCGACCTCGAATCCAAGACATGCCACTACGCCAAACCAACAACACATAGAGATCTAATCTTCGTGGTTCAAACCTGAAGAAAAGAGCTTTAGGTAAAGCTCACCTCCGCGAAACTTCAACTGCCAGGTCGCTTCTCTAAATGAAACCACTGGAATTTACACTGATCGAGACTGGATGACAGGATGCCTAGGTTCGAAGACCAACAGCTCTAACGATGTAACACCCCGGCATTTAATATGCCCGAATGCTACCAAACATAGACTAAGCAACCTCTAAATACCACAATTACAAGTAAATTACAGCAAAGGGACAAGTGCTAAACACCGAAATTTAAAGACATCTCCTTTGTTTTATCATGATTTGAACAATAGCAAAATATCACATGATATATCATAATGGAAAACATCCAAGACAGCATCAATGGGTAATATAGTAGCAATTTAAGTCTACCAAAATGGAATTAACCATCTCATAATCTAATACGAAGTGAAGGATGTAATCAAGCATACGAACAAATCATAATCCTAGTTTCAACACACTAGAATCATGATCTCAACTCTGAAGGGTAATTATAATCTAAATGTGTGGAAAATTATGTGATGAAGTGCCGCTAAGCCCTTTTCCCGCATGCCGGTGTCAACGTACTTAAAAACAACATAAAACACAAGCGTGAGTTCATCACTCAACAAGTATAATGCAATGGTACAACAAGAACAATTGCATGGCAATAATATCTCACATCATGTAAACCATCTCATTCATGAACACATAACATTATCATCATCATCATGTATGCAATGCAATGCGATGCTCATGTCTCCTTGGAAACTCATACCGGTATGGTTGAGTACACACCCGTCGGTGTGCACCCTCTCCCCCCTTCCATCCCGAAGATGGAGGGTGCCTACTCCTCGCTTCCGTTCACCGCGGTGAATAGAATCACGATGTAGGACTTACTCATTGGCTCTCCGGATTAGTCATAACTTTCTCACCGACCTTTCCCGGACTAGTTATGACTTTCTCACCGCCCGGGCCATGTATCATGCCATGTATGCAAATATGCCAACAACATGATTAACATGTACATTAACACATGGCATCATCATAGATAACTTGTGCATTAACACATGGCATCATTCACATAATAAACATATTCATCATATCAATGGCACACATTCAAGCATGGCATGTGAACATATCATATATTCAAATCTCAATCTCAATCAATCAAACAAACCACAACCCGTTACCATTCCAATACACTTGCCTCAACCACGGGCGACGGATTGGCGAGATGTAGAAGGCACTCCCGGGGTCACACCACCTGCACATAGGTACCACACACTCACAATCATGTCCACAAAATAGTACGCAAACCCTCATCTACCCCGACATAGCCAACTACTCGCAATCCCCAAAAACAGAGTTTCTGTCCCGTCGGGACAGCAGCCTTCCAAAAGGCATAACTTGAGTTCTGGGACTCCGAATCAATTAAAAGAGTACATTTTCGCGTAGCTTAGGAAATTTCCCAACTTTTTCTAGTTATAGGGAAAGACGGATTCGGAGTCTAAAGTTGTTTAATCTACAAAATACCGTGATCTGTTCCAATCACGTCACAGATTTTAACACGCTCGGTAAAACAGTCATAACTCTCAAACGGCTGATCAGAATTTAACGTTCTTTATGTCCACTGAAAGATAATTAAATTACCTACAACTTCTTCAATAGGAAGCCGACTAAATTCCAAATCTAAATTGGCGAAAAACTGAACCCTAGGTCGCCTGCTCATGCTGTCCCAAAACAGAAACGTGGCAACATCTAAATCTAATCCAATCTACTCAATACAGCACCACTAATTGATCTAAAAACATTATAAACACCCTTAGAACAGTACCTAGACCAACCCCAAGGATTCCCATGGCCATACCTTTGCCCAACGCATGAAAACTGAATGGATCTCCACCCGATTCGCTCCTCGCTCCTCGCTTCCAATGGATGGATCCTCGAGGTGCAGGGGTGGGGAGGCTACCCTAGGGCCGCAAGGGGGGTGGAGAGGGGAGGAGATGGGTGGTGGCGCCATGGGGAAGATGGAGAGGAAGGGGAAGGGTGGAGGCGCATGGGGGGCTAGGGGGTGGCGGCTAGGGTTGGGAGAGGGAGTTTGGGGCGCACCAAGGGGTGGGGTCCAGATTTGGCTGCCCAAAAGTCCCCCTCCTTGGGCCCAAACCCTTCCACCGGAGGCCCAACTTAACCCCCAAGGCCCAAAGTCCCCCGGAGAGGCCCAAAACACCTGAAAACGACCCAAAAACACGCTATAAATGGCATAATATAAAGTTTTGACCTCAACATCCATATTTTATAAGATCCATATTTTATAAGATTATGACACTCCGTGGTGTCACATTCTCCCCCCCTTCAACAGGATTCGACCCCGAATCCGAGACACGCCACTTGGCAAACAACCAAATCGAAGGGAGCTATGGTTCACGCCTCAGAACCCGCTTAGGAGCCCCTACGATTTGCACCAGCCAGCACTCAGAAGCAAGGAGCTAAGGATCAAAGACTGACAGCTCTAAAGATAACACACATTCAAAACTTGCCAGAATTCTTACTCCACTTCGAAACACCGAGTACAAACATAAGGATTCAGAACGTTCCAAGCTAAAGGATAACTTCCTAAGCTGACAATAAAGGGAAACGGTCTCATATTCCTCATTTTTATGCATTCCTTGGCACTAAAGTGCCCGTTCCCTTTAATCGATGTTTCTCCTCAGAAGAACACGGCACCAACCTCTAGAACCCTCTTCAGCTCCCACGCACAAAAGTGCTTTCACATCTCAACCTCTCTACTGTGGTTCGTCGTATTCTAGGCAGCCTTGAACCAAGCAAGACACAACACTCCAAGACTACCAACTGCTTGAACAATCGGCTAACACCTTGCAAAAGATTGACCTTTTACAAAAGACCAATACCCACCACTACCACCAAAGGAAAAAACCTACTTTATAACCAGGGTCCTTAAAACCCACAAAAACACTGTCAACCGAGTAATCCACATCGGTCGACACAACTCGCTCAAAGATCGGCGACAAAAGATCCAATACATTTCGAAAGGATAAAGCAATTACTTGCAACCACCAAGTTGTCCACTAATAGTTTAATCAACCCTACCGTGGAATGCACCAACGACCCGATTCTCCAAGAAGGTTTGCATTGGGTGCACTCAACCATAAACCATGAACCCCAAATGGTCCACCTACAACGACTCAAATCCCAAAGCGCTAAAACCACTTTGGAAAGGATCCGACAACATCCAAAGAGCACACATTTTAATTTCCTATGCCAAGACACAAAGGAAACAAAATCCCCTACACCACAACCAACATACCAGAAATTCTTCATTGTTTTCTTTCATGCCAGACAGAAATAAAAATCTTGATTTATGACGTGTATGCACACTTTTCAAGAGCACTCCGGATTAGTCATATATCCATGTATGACTTTCTCACCGACCTGGCTCACTGACTTTTTCATCATTAAACATCTATAAACAATGTCATGCTTCCTTTTCACCATTCATTCTTCATGTAACAACAACATCGAATAATCATTCACCTACCGACTACTTCCTCGGTATCACATGTTTGAAACACACATAACATTTACGGTTGCGCTAAAACTTATAACTATGACGGCAACACCGATAACAGCAAAACACCACGTCGTAAAAGAACCCACATCAATTGAAAACTGAACTCGCAAAACATTGCATTTCATCCAAATTCAACATTTTGGAAGATAACATCAAAATTTCAAGTCGAACATCTGCTCCCACAACCGTCACAAATTTTCTCAAGGAGAGGGAAACTCATTTCCAAAAGGGAACACCTCACTAACAAAATCACTTTATAAAACATTCACAAAATCCATCTTTTTGAAGCACTTGCAAACTCTACACAGACTTTTTTTTTCCAAATAACTCCAACTCTAACAAAGAAAAGATTACAAATTAAACCTCGTGAGTTTTCCAACATAACCCTCTATGTCCATTTGTGTCCTTTAAAATTTATTCCAAAGATAATTCAGGGTGCACGCGAACAGTGCGATCCACTCAAAAACTTTTGGGGTGTAAATCTATACTCATAGCACCAACTAAATAAATTAGCCAAAACCAAATATTTGCACCAATTTCTACGAGTTTTAGGGAAACTCTGAAACACAACATATGGAACACCTTGACCGAAAACCCTTCAACCAAAATGGCAACCAACCAAACCAGTCCAAAAGCTTTTAAACACAAGCTCAGCATAAATACAATCATCTCTAGTGTTCCACTACGCTTTCCATTAAAGACTTCGAAATTCACTACTTACTCATTGAGAAAGTCCAACCAGTTTTAACAAAATTGACGTAACAAATTCTTTCTCTAGTTATCATTTCCAACACTTTTAATTAAAATTTATGGTGCTTATAAAATAAGACACCCAACCAAGACTACATCTACATGATCCCCACGGATCATCATATCATAATACATCTTATTCTACATTTGAAATATAGTACTTCAACAAATCTTTCAGCATGATCAACCTATAAATTTCATATCACCTATATGTCAATGTCTCGACAATCGAAACTTATTCAGTTAACAAACGACTTCAACATGTAAATATTATCTCCACTGGGTAGAATTCACAAGTAAGACTCTAAATTATACTTTCATTAAGGATAAGATCATTCATCATGTTAATTACCCAAAGTTCACTCCATCACGACATGTTACAAATTCCTCTATTTTAACCATGGTTTTCAACAAGTAATCTAAACAATTACCACCACTACTAGGTTATTAATAACAACCAACGAGCATAATCATCAAATGACAACATTACTTTTAGCTACCCTATAGATAGGTGATAACAAAATTACCACCACGCAACATACTCCAACTATTTAAAATAGATTGAATACTAGCATTAACACTGCCCTTAACAGCATCATTAACAATAAGTCGTATGTCTTCTCAATTGATATCAATACTAGCATTGTAGAGACACAACTGCGTACTTCCAAATATACTAGTATTTCGCAACAACATGAATAGCAACTCTAATCAACTTCCAAGTTAAGGTCACAAGCTAGCATGATCAAATTTCTCTACTAACATGTTTAAATTAGAACATCTTTAAACAACCAACAAAGCTTCTTTAACAATATCAGCAGTTTACATCATCTTAATGTTCTAACTATGCAACAGGGTTTACAACCTTAAACATTATCAAGGGTCATAAGCACTTTTAAAGCAAAGCAACAGATTCTAAGCATGTACTTTAGCACATTCAATCATTCTCGCTAAGAGTAAACTTCAACACTAGTAGTCTATTTATTCTCAAGCTAGAGATAACAACCGCATTGAATTATTTCAACTCACAAATTAACTTAACAATGCATCATCCCATAAACCACATTGATACATGCTACATAACATGCTAAACAACAATTCTTACTAGGGACAAATGATTTCAGTCAAAAGACTACTTACTTTGTTTGCAGCATTTTAGTTTTAAAGCTCATCCCAAAATCATAAGGAAACTTGACTCTCAAAATTGCAATGAGACAAACCCAAACTTGGTCATGCAAAAGGAATTTTCCAAAAACACTTTTCAATCTCAAAGACTCCCACAGGAGGGAACCAAGCGATCAAATAAACCTTTACAATTAAAACCTTAACACCAAACCCCAAACTTTCACGAAACAAGAAGGGTTCTTCAAAGATGATTTCTTAAACCAGCAAAATAACGAAATCAAACACCACTTACTCCTACAAAGCCACAGAACTTCAGCCCTGACAGCCAGGTCTGGCACAACTCCGCAATAACTCCTTTAACCTCGGAGAAAGACAAACACAGAAATAAAGTGAATGCTTCTTCCCCATAAAGCAATCAACAAACTAGGCATCAAAACTAGAAAGGCGCCCAAAAGAAGCGCAACACTAGACTCCTCTTCGTCGTCTTCAACCAAGGAAGACAAAACCACACACCGCATACGGAACGATCCGCGAAATACCAATACCAAACACTTTTCTTTTGGTTTCCATCAACTAAAACCAAGAAAACCGACCAAGACCGACCACAGAACGATAAAGAACATCCGAAGGAATCCACCACCAAACTCTTCTATTTGACTCCAGTCAACTACTCGATCTACGACAGAAAGGGTAAGCACTCTTCTCCTACAGGGGTTAATAGTTCTTCGATGATGGCGCTAACCGGCCACACCGTCAAACCTCACCCTTACTATGAATAAAGAGAGGTGACCGAAACCCTTCGGCACCACAACCCCACTCTATCACAACAACAAGAGCAATTCAATCATTTATCTCATTGACATAGCAACATGCATTGTCAAATGAAGCATTCAACATCATAGCTTACAACATTTAAGCGTAAAGAAACGATACCTATACCCTTTCCTACTGTGCATCCATTGTGTGTCAAATTTTAGATTAGTTATACCATTTTTGCAAGTTTTAATGTCGCTATCCTATGACAAAATTTTAGTAAAAACCTAAGACATGTTTCTAAGTTATTCCACATCACATTTTAGTTGTAACCTAAGGTATGACACTAAAAAATACATATTCCAAGGACCTATAGCTCGCTCGATACCAACTGCAACACCCCGGCATTTAATATGCCCGAATGCTACCAAACATAGACTAAGCAACCTCTAAATACCACAATTACAAGTAAATTACAGCAAAGGGACAAGTGCTAAACACCGAAATTTCGGTAGCATCTCCTTTGTTTTATCATGATTTGAACAATAACAAAATATCACATGATATATCATAATGGAAAACATCCAAGGCAGCATCAATGGGTAATATAGCAGCAATTTAAGTCTACCAAAATGGAATTAACCATCTCATAATCTAATACGAAGTGAAGGATGTAATCAAGCATACGAACAAATCATAATCCTAGTTTCAACACACTAGAATCATGATCTCAACTCTGAAGGGTAATTATAGTCTAAATGTGTGGAAAATTATGTGATGAAGTGCCGCTAAGCCCTTTTCCCGCATGCCAGTGTCAACGTACCTAAAAACAACATAAAACACAAGCGTGAGTTCATCACTCAGCAAGTATATTGCAATGGTACAACAAGAACAATTGCATGGCAATAATTGTGACACCTCGGAGTGTCGTATCCTTAATTTTTGAACATGATAAGGTTAAATACAGTATGAGATGTGGAAATAAGGTTAAAATCATAAGGATCGGGGGTTAATATCATTTCCGGGCCGTTTTCGGGGTTTTGGGCCTTCCCGGAGGAGTTTTGGGCCTTGGTGGGCTTTGGTGGGATGGATTAGGACTCCGTAACGGACTAGGATTGGGTTGAGGGCTGATAAAAGGGGCTCCCCCCAGCCCCCTTGCGCCCATGCTGCTGTTGTTGCGCCCACCTCCCTCTTGCGCCCCTCTCCTCCTCCCCCTCCCTAAGCCCTAGCCCCCAAAACCGTGCGCACCCTCCTTTCCTCCACCTCCACACCACCTCCCTCCACCTTGCTGCCCTAGGGTGGCCTCCCACCCCTGCACCTTGTGGAGTCATCCCGTGGAGGCGAGGAGCGAGGAGCAAGGAAGCGAGGAGCGAGGAACGTGGAGGCGAGGAAGCGATCGCGAGGAGATTCGCGGAGATTGATTGGAGTTTTGCGCCGGGCAAGGTATGATCTTAGGGATCGCGGGGATGATCTAGGTACTGTTATTAGGGTGTTTATCAAGTTTTTAGATCAATTGGAGGCGCTGGTTTGAAGTAATTTGGGTTAGATCTAAACTTGTCCACGTTTCTGTTTTCCGGGCAGATTGAGCAGTCGAACTAGGGGTTCGAGTTTCCGTCGATTTAGAATCCGAATCAGACCGTACGGACTTCTAGGAAGTTGTAGATAATTTAATTATCTTTCCGTGGACGTAAAGCACGTTAATTTCCGATCAGCCGTTTGAAAGTTATGGCTGTTTTACCGAGCGCCTAAAATCTGTGACGTAACTGGAACAGATTGTGGTAATCTGTAGATTAAACAATTTTAGAGTCCGAATCAGTCTTTCCCTATAACTAGAAAAAGTTGGGAAATTTCCTAAGCTTCGCGACGGTGTACTCGTTTATTCGATTTGGAGTCCCAGAACTCAAGTTATGCTTTTGCAAGGTTGCTGTCCCACCGGGACAGAACCTCTGTTTTTAGGTTTTGCGAGTAGTTGGCAATGTCGGGTTAGATGGGGGCGTGTGTACTGTTTTGAGGTTATGATTGTGAGTGTGTGATGCCTATGTGCAGGTGGTGTGACCCCGGGAGTTCCCTCTTCTTCCCGCCAATCCGTTGCACGTGTTTGAGGCAAGTGTGTTGTGATGGATAGCAAGTTGTAGGTTGCATGTTGAAATTAGATGGAATTGCCTACATGATATTTGTCCACTTGCCATGTTTTAATGATTGATATGATATGATGAGCATGTTTAACATGTTATGATGCCATGTGTTAATATGTGAATTGAATATGATATTTGGCATGGTTGCATGCATGTCATGAGATAGGGCGAGTGCGGTGAGAAAGTCATAGCTAGTCCGGCAAGGTCGGTGAGAAAGGATTATGACTAGTCGGAACGCCATTGAGTAAGTCCTATGTCGTGATTCCATCCACGTGGTGTTTGGAGGCGAGTAGGCACCCTCCATCTTCGGGATGGAAGGGGAAAGAGATTGCACACCGACGGGTGTGTACTTCCCCATCTGGTATGAGGTTCCAGAGGTCGAGGAGCAATGCATTACATCGCATACAAATTGATGATGATATTGATAAGTATTCATGAATGAGATGTTATACATGATGAAAGATGTTATTGACTTGTTGTTATGCTTGTTGTCCATTGCGATGCTTGCTGAGTTTTCGAACTCACCCTTGTGTTTTCTTGTTGTTTTAGGTACCATGAGAGCGGCATGCGGGAAAGGGGAATAGTCACACGCTCACCGCGTTGCTTCACTTTAATGTTTCCCCAAGTCAATTCATTTAGTTTTATAATAAATTGAGTGTGATGATCTTTAAAATTAAGTAATAGATTTTTTAATGAGATTTATATTTTTTGTTTGAAACTTGGAACATTAATATATTAATGTTAGTCTCTTATTGTAGTTAAGACTTTAATTATTTCTGTTTTAGATGTTTCTCATATTGACATATAATTCTATATTGTTTTTGTTCATTAAATTCAAGATAAAAAAAAGGAGGTGCTGCAGAAATCTCGGTTTTTAGACTATGCACCTTTGCTGGAATTTGATGTTAAATGTGGTATTTAGATGTTGTTTAGCTTATGTTTGGTAACATTCAGGTGCATAGTAAATGCCGGGTATTACTGATTGGTAATCGAGCGAATTTGTAGGTCCTTGGAATGTAATTTTTAGTGTCATGCTATAGGGTACAACTAAAATGTGATGTGGAATAACTTAGAAACATGGCTTAGGTTCTAACTAAAACCTTGTTATAGGATAGCAGCGTTAAAACTTGTAAAAGTGGTATAACTAATCTAAAATCGACACACTTAGTTTGCCGCAAGAGGATGGGTTTGGTTCATCAATGCATCGCGCTTGATTATGTGATAAGGAATATGCTTATGATGATGTTTGATCTATGATCTTGTTTGTGTGCTTTGGTGTTTGGGTGGTTGACTGTCTGCGACCATCCGGGGGTAGAGGCGTGGGCCGTGGGCCGTGGAGGCCAGGGCGAGGCTCCCGAGAGATTCTTGGTGCATGCTGTATAAATGATTGGATTGTTCCTGTTGTGGTGATAAAAGTGGGGTTGTGGTGCCGAAGGTTCGGTCACCTCTTTTAGTTCATAGTAACGGTGAGGTTTGTGGTGGTGTGGCTTGCTAGCGCCATCACCGAAGAACTATTAACCCTGTAGGAGAAGAATGCTTATCCTTTACATCCTTGATCGGGTAGTTGGATCGGAGTCAAATAGAAGAGTTGATGGTAGTTTCCCTTCGGATGTTCTCTGCCCGTTCTGGCCAGTCGGTTTATTGCTTTTTCTTGGCTTTAGTTGAGTGAACCAAAGAAAAGTGTTTTGTATTGGATTTTCGCGGATCGTTAAAAGTGCGGTGGTGAGCACCGTGCTTGAGTGTGGTTGGACCGGGAGTTGCAACCTTGTAGCAGCAAACCTGGCCATATGGGACGAGTCTGCCGATGAATCCCAGTAAGCCTCATCAAGTGGGAGCGGTGCCTTCTCCTCCCGCTCGGCGGCGTCTTCGGAGAGGATCGGTGCACTTGATGGCTTTGCTCTGTTTCTCACCCACCCTTTGCGTCAGGCGCCACCGGCCTTCTGCCCGGTGCACTGCCGTCTTGCTCCTCCTCGGTTGCCTCCTCGCCCCAGCCTTGATGGGGCATCGGCCTGAGTCGGGGCTCATACGTCGGCGCCACCAGAGAGTGTCAACTGCTTTGCCAGCCAGGTCGTGGGCATCCAGAGGTGGTTTGGTACTCTACTCGTGGATTAGTTGATGCCTTTGTTCTGTTTTGATTCCGGTGCATCCTATTCCTTTGTGTCGTCAAATGCAGGTTTGCTAGTAGAGCTAAATTGGGGTCGGCGGAGTTTACGAGTGCATGCTAGTCAGTTCCCTGGGGTTTGATTGCTAGTTCTTTGGTTTGCCCTCGTTTGCACCATTGCCATTGATGATGAGGTTTTCTTTGCCAATCTCATGGTGATCCAGTTGGCTCCTTTTGATGTCATTTTGGGCATGGGTGTTGCATCGATCTGCACTGCTAAGATACATTGTTTACGGAAGGCGGTTGCCTTGCAGGCCCGTCGGGAAGAGTTGACCTTCAGGTGGTATACCCTCGATTCCGTCTTTACTTTGACTAGTTTGTTTTAGTGGGCGTTTGAGGCTGTTAGGTTTCCTCATGACTTTGTCACGAGAAACCATCTTCCTCGATTCCCATTGAGGAGATTTACTGTAGTGAAGGAGTTCGTTGATGTGTTCCTGACGAGTTGCCTGGTCTACCTCCTGTGAGGAATGTGGAGTTCGTATTGATCTTGCTCAGGGCACTCGACCTATTTCTATCTCTCCATCACCAGCTTGCGACCTTTTCAAGGCGAGTTGAAGAAGCGATTGGAGGATACATTGGCGGCTTCATTCGGGCGAATGCGTATCGCCATGGGGAGCACCGTCCTCTTCGTCTCTCGAAGAAGGATGGAAGATTGGCGTATGTGCATTGATCTCGTGCTCTTAACCAAGTGGCCAGGTCAAAAACAAGTATCCTTTGCCTCGCATCGAGGATCTGTTTGACCAAGCTGAAGGAACAAAGAGTGTTCTCAAAATTGATCTGATCAGGTATAATCGAGATCAGTGTGAGGAGCGAGGACATTGAGAAGATTGCTTTCTCCACTAGGTATGGGCATTATGAATTTAAAGTTATGTCTTTTGGACTAACTAATGCTCCTCTTTGTCTTTATGGAAGGCGATGAGCAATTATGCTACACAAGTACCTTGATGAGTTTGTGGTAGTGTTCATCGATGACATTAAATTTACTCTAAATCGAGAGAAGAGGAGCATGAGCGACACTGAGGCTTGTCTTTGAGTACCTGAGGAGAATCAATTCTTTGCTAAGGTGAAAAAGTCTGAGTTACGGATTTGAAGTGGGTTTTCTTGGCCACATCATCAATCGAGAGGGCATATCGGTAGATCCTAGCAAAGTCTCGGCTGATTTTGGATTGGAAGAGGCCTTCCAATGTCAAAGAGGTGCGTAGTTTCCTTGGTTGGTACAAGGATACTATCGGCGTTTTGTGCTTGATTTCTCTATCATTGCCAAGCCACTTTCCTTGACTCGTAGAAAGGATGAAGTTCGGTGGACTTGCGAGTGTGAACCACGGCTTACGCACTTTGAAGGAGAAGTTAGTGGCGCTCTGTTCTTACCCTTCAGCGTAGGAAGCGCTTCTTGTTTATTCTCCGATGCTTCTCGATTGGGACTTGGGTGTGTGCTCATGCAAGAGGGCAAGGTGATTGCTTATGCTTGAGGCGATTGAAAAAGCATGAGCGTAACTATCCCACGCATGATCTTGAGCTAGCCGTGGTGTTTGCATTGAAGATTTGGAGGCATTACCTGTGCGGCGAGTCTTGTGATATTTTCATGATCACAAGAGCCTCAAGTACATCTTTACTCGTAAAGATTTGAACTTGAGGCGGAAGGAGGTGGCTAGAGTTGATAAAGGATTATGACCTCACTATCGGTATCATCGGGGAAGAGCAAATGTGGTGGCCGAGCGCTCTCGATCATAGACAATGCCCCTGTTGTTGATTGTCTTGTTGCTGATTTTGGCGTTGGGAGTCTCCTCGCTTTGGGACCGTGCTGAAACTCAATTGATTCTTGAGTCGGCGATTCAGAAAGCGTGTGGGAGGCAGGACATGATCGTTTGCTCCAGAGGTGAGAAACGCTTGAGGATGGCAAGTCGGGAGACTTTACCGTTGATGATGCGGGAGTTTTGAGGTTTCAGGGCCGTGTGCGTGCCCCGAGAATCTCAAGTGAAAGAAGACGATTCGAGAGAAGCTCATCGCACTGCATACTGGTCCATCTGGAGAGACCAAGATGTCTGAGGACTTGAAGAAGAATTTCGGTGGAAAGGATGAGAGTGGATATTGCCAAGTATGTGGCGTCTTGTGGGATTGCGGAAAGATCAAGGCGAGCATAAAGCGTCCGGCTGTTGCGACCATTGGAGGTTCTGTGTGGCCATGGGATGACATCTCCATAGATTTAGTGGTTGGTCTACCTCGTTCTCCACGAGGAAGGATCTTTGTTGGGTTGTGGTGGACCGTCTCGGCAGAAGTCTGCGCATTTCATTCCCATCCGCCACGACCAATTCAGTGGCGAGTTGGCTCCCATCTATGTGCGGGAGATTGTGAGATTGCATGGTGTACCCAAGACCATTATCTCCGATCGGGATCGGTTCGTCTCCAAGTTAGGAGAGTTTGCGGAGTGCTTTGGAGTGCACTGACTTTGCCTTAGTACAGCTTTTCACCCTCAGGATACGGAGGCCTGATCTGGCGTACCATCAAACTTTGGAGGACATGCTCAAGGCACGTGTGATGGCTTGGAAGGGTAGCTGAAGACCATTTGCCCCTTGCGAGTTTGCTTACAATAATAGCTACCATTCCAAGATCCGGGCCGCTCCTTATGAGAATCTTGTATGGTCGGAAGTGCAGATCGCCACTTTGTTGGGATCTTTGTGGCGAAGAGCTATTCTTGGACGGATTAGGTTCGGCCGGTTGATCGCGTGTCGGAGGTTCGGCAAAACCTTCTCGCAAAGACAAAGCAAGAAGAGCTATCTTGATGTGGCGGCGAGACTGGAGTTTGAGGTGGGTGATAAGCGTACTCTTGCAGTATCTCCCACCAAGGGTGTGGTGCGTTTGGCACCAAGGAAAGCTTCGATCCAAGGTATGTTGGGCCTTTTCCTATCCTCGCCGAGTTGGCGGCGGGTTGGCTTTATCGCCTAGAGCTAGGAATCCATGCAAGGTGTGCATGATGTGTTCCATGTCTCGATGTTGAGGAAATACTTGCATGATCCGGGAGTTGGTGGTTCCATTGGAACCATTAGTGCTCAGCCAGGACCTCACCTTCGAGTCGTCTGAAATTCTGCAGGGACTTCGGGCGAGTGATGAAGAACGAGGCCTTAAGTTTGTCAAGGTCCTGTGGTCACATCGGAGGCCCAGAAGAGAAGCGACTTGGGAGCTGGAATCTACATGCAGCGAGAGGTATCGAGCTGTTCGCCTCAGGTATGTGATGTGAAAGTACGACCTTTTGGTTTCTTTGGGTTTCATGTTGATGCGTTTAGATTCGGTGAATCCGTTGAAGGAAGAATGTGACACCTCGAGTGTCGTATCCTTAATTTTGAACATGATAAGGTTAAATACAGTATGAGATGTGGAAATAAGGTTAAAATCATAAGGATCGGGGTTAATGTCGTTTCGGGCCGTTTCGGAGCCGTTTGGGTTTTGGGCCTTCGGAGGAGTTTTGGGCCTTGGTGGGCTTTGGTGGGATGGATTAGGACTCCGTAGCGGACTAGGATTGGGTTGAGGGGCTGATAAAGGGCTCCCCAGCCCCTTGCGCCCATGCTGCTGTTGTTGCGCCGCCACCTCCCCTCTTGCGCCCTCTCCTCCCTCCCCCTCCCTAAGCCTAGCCCCCCAAAACCGTGCGCACCTCCCTTTCCTCCACCTCCACACCACCTCCCTCCACCCCTTGCTGCCCTAGGTGGCCTCCCCACCCCTGCACCTTGTGGAGTCATCCCGTGGAGCGAGGCGAGGAGCAAGGAGCCAGGAGCGAGGAACGTGGAGCGGAGGCGATTCGAGGAGGAGCGGAGATTGATTGGAGTTTTGCGCTTGGGCAAAGGTATGATCTTAGGGGATCCTTATGGGATGATCTAGGTACTGTTATTAGGGTGTTTATCAAGTTTTAGATCAATTGGAGGCGCTGGTTTGAAGTAATTTGGGTTAGATCTAAACTTGTCCACGTTTCTGTTTTCGGGCAGATTGAGCAGTCGAACTAGGGTTCGAGTTTCCGTCGATTTAGAATCCGAATCAGACCGTACGGACTTCTAGGAAGTTGTAGATAATTTAATTATCTTTCCGTGGACGTAAAGCACGTTAATTTCCGATCAGCCGTTTGAAAGTTATGGCTGTTTTACCGAGCGCCTAAAAATCTGTGACGTAACTGGAACAGATTGTGGTAATCTGTAGATTAAACAATTTTAGAGTCCGAATCAGTCTTTCCTATAACTAGAAAAAGTTGGGAAATTTCTAAGCTTCGCGACGGTGTACTCGTTTATTCGATTTGGAGTCCCAGAACTCAAGTTATGCTTTTTGCAAGGTTGCTGTCCGCGGGACAGAACCTCTGTTTTTAGGTTTTGCGAGTAGTTGGCAATGTCGGGTTAGATGGGGCGTGTGTACTGTTTTGAGGTTATGATTGTGAGTGTGTGATGCCTATGTGCAGGTGGTGTGACCCGGAGTTCCCTCTTCTTCCCGCCAATCCGTTGCCGTGTTTGAGGCAAGTGTGTTGTGATGGATAGCAAGTTGTAGGTTGCATGTTGAAATTAGATGGAATTGCCTACATGATATTTGTCAACTTTCCATGTTTTAATTATTGATATGATATGATGAGAATGTTTAACATGTTATGATGCCATGTGTTAATATGTGAATTGAATATGATATTTGGCATGGTTGCATGCATGTCATGAGATAGGGCGAGGGCGGTGAGAAAGTCATAGCTAGTCCAGGCAAGGTCGGTGATTGAAAGTTATGACTAGTCCGAACGCCATTGAGTAAGTCCTATGTCGTGATTCCATCCACGTGGTGTTTGGAGCGAGTAGGCACCCTCCATCTTCGGGATGGAAGGGGAAAGATTACTGCCAAGCGGGTGTGTACTTCCCATCTGCAGGTATGAGGTTCGGAGGGTCGAGAGCAATGCATTACATCGCATACAAATTGATGATGATATTGATAAGTATTCATGAATGAGATGTTATACATGATGAAAGATGTTATTGACTTGTTGTTATGCTTGTTGTCCATTGTGGTATGCTTCTTGAGTTTTCGAACTCACCCTTGTGTTTCTTGTTGTTTTAGGTACCATGAAGCGGCATGCGGGGAAAGGGGAATAGTCACACGCTACACGTTGCTTCACTTTAATGTTTCCCCAAGTCAATTCATTTAGTTTGATAATAAATTGCGTGTGATGATCTTTAAAATTAAGTCCTAGCTTGGTTAATGAGAGTTCTATTGTTTGTTTGACACTTGGAACCTTAAGAGCTTAATGTTAGTCTCTTATTGTCGTTAAGACTTTATTTATTGCTGTTTTAGATGTTTCTCTTATTGCCATATAATGCTATATTGTTGCTGTTCCTTAAATTCATGATAAAACAAAGGAGGTGCTGCCGAAATCTCGGTTTTTAGTCTATGCACCTTTGCTGGAATTTGATGTTAAATGTGGTATTTAGATGTTGTTTAGCTTATGTTTGGTAACATTCAGGCATAGTAAATGCCGGGGTGTTACAATAATATCTCACATCATGTAAACCATCACATTCATGAGCACATAACATTATCATCATCATCATGTATTCAATGCAATGCGATGCTCATGTCTCCTTGGAAACTCATACCGGTATGGTTGAGTACACACCCGTCGGTGTGCACCCTCTCCCCCCTTCCATCCCGAAGATGGAGGGTGCCTACTCCTCGCTTCCGTTCACCGCGGTGAATGGAATCACGATGTAGGACTTACTCATTGGCTCTCCGGATTAGTCATAACTTTCTCACCAACCTGTCCCGGACTAGTTATGACTTTCTCACTGCCCGGGCCATGTATCATGCCATGTATGCAAATATGCCAACATCATGATTAACTTGTACATTAACACATGGCATCATCATAGATAACTTGTGCATTAACACATGGCATCATTCACATAATAAACATATTCATCATATCAATGGCACACATTAAAGCATGGCATGTGAACATATCATATATTCAAATCTCAATCTCAATCAATCAAACAAACCACAACCCGCTACCATTCCAATACACTTGCCTCAACCACGGGCGACGGATTGGCGAGATGTAGAAGGCACTCCCGGGGTCACACCACCTGCACATAGGTACCACACACTCACAATCATGTCCACAAAATAGTACGCAAACCCTCATCTACCCCGACATAGCCAACTACTCGCAATACCCAAAAACAGAGTTTCTGTCCCGTCGAGACAGCAGCCTTCCAAAAGGCATAACTTGAGTTCTGGGATTCCGAATCATTAAACGAGTACATCCTCGCGTAGCTTAGGAAATTTCCCAAGTTTTTCTAGTTATAGGGAAAGACTGATTCGGAATCTAAAGTTGTTTAATCTACAAAATACCGTGATCTGTTCCAATCATGTCACAGATTTTAACACGCTCGGTAAAACAGTCATAACTTTCAAACAGCTGATCGGAATTTAACGTTCTTTATGTCCACTGAAATATAATTAAATTAACTACAACTTCTTCAACAGGCGGCCGACCAAATTCCAAATCTAAATTGGCGTAAAACTGAACCCTAGGTCGACTGCTCATGCTGTCCCAAAACAGAAACGTGGCAACATCTAGATCTAATCCAATCTTCTCAATACACCACCACTAATTGATCTAAAAACATGATAAGCATCCTTAGAACAGTACCTAGACCAACCCCAAGGATTCCCATGGCCATACCTTTGCCCAACGCATGAAAACTGAATGGATCTCCACCCGATTCGCTCCTCGCTCCTCGCTCCTCGCTCGCTTCCAATGGATGGATCCTCGAGGTGCAGGGGTGGGGATGCTACCCTAGGGCAGCAAGGGGGTGGAGAGGGGAGGAGAGGGGTGGTGGCGCCATGGGGGAAGATGGAGAGGAAGGGGAAGGGTGGAGGCGCATGGGGGGGCTAGGGGGTGGCGGCTAGGGTTGGGAGAGGGAGTTTGGGGCGCACCAAGGGGTGGGGGCCAGATTTTGCTGCCCAAAAGTCCCCCTACTTGGGCCCAAACCCTTCCACCGGAGGCCCAACTCAACCCCCAAGGCCCAAAGTCCCCCGGAGAGGCCCAAAACACCCGAAAACGGCCCAAAAACACACTATAAATGGCATAACGTAAAGTTTTGACCTCAACATCCATATTTTATAAGATCCATATTTTATAAGATTACGACACTCCGTGGTGTCATAAACGATAACCCACGATCAACCTCTTGCAAGAATTTTACTCGACACTGAAACACAAAGCACTCACACATGGTCTCAGCACGACCCAAGCGATAGGATAAATCCTCAAACAGACCACAAAAGAAACGGTCTCATACTCTCCATTTTATACATTCCTTGGCACTAGAGTGCCCGATCCCTTAGACCAACGTTACTCTCAAGAAGAAACACGGTACTAACCTCTAACTCCGACTCTTGATCCTCCTTCAGCTCTCGCGAGCAAAAGTGTTTTCACACCTCGAACTCCCTACTATGGTTCGTCGTAAGCAAGACGACGCGGACCAAGCGGGACACAACACTCCAAGACTACCAACTCCTGGAACAAACGAGGTTAAAACCATGCAAAAGATTAGTCTTTTACAACTAGGCCAACACCCACCGTTACCACTGAAGGAAAAACCTACTTTATAACCAGGGTCCTTAAAATTCGCAAAAACACTGTCAACCGAGCAATCCACATCGGTTAACACAACTTGCTCTGAGATCGGCGGCAAAAGATCCAATACACTTCGAAAGGATAAAGCAATTACTTGCATCCGCCAAGTGGTCCACTAATAGTTTAATCAACCCTACCGTGGACACATCAACGACCCGATACTCCAAGAAGGTTTGCATTGGGTGAACTCAACTATAAACCATGAACCCTAGATGGTCCACCTACAACAACTCAAACCCCAAAGCGCTAAAACCACTTTGGAAAGGATCCGACAACATCCAAAGAGCACACATTTTAATTTCCTATGCCAAGACACAAAGGAAACGCAAATCCCCTACACCACAGCCAACATACCAGAAATTCTTCATTGTTTCTTTTCATACTAGAAAGCAAGGGAAATCTCGTTCCATGACATAAATGCACACTCTTCAAGAGCACTCCGGATTAGTCATATCTGTATATATGACTTTCTCACCGTCCTGGCTCATCGACTCTTTTATGATTGAATAAACATAAACGATGTCATGCTTCCTTTTCACCATTCATTCACCATGTAGCAACAATACCGAGAAATCATTCACCAAACGACTACTTCCTCGGTATCACAGGTTTGAAACACACATAACATTAACGGTTGCGCTTAATCATATAACTATGATGGCAACACCGATAATAGCAAAACACCACGTCGTAAAAGAACCCACAACAATTGAAAACTGAACTTGCAAAACATTGCATTTCATCCAAAGTCAACATTTTGGAAGATAACATCAAAGTTTCAAGTCAAGCCTCTGCTCCCACAACCGTCACAAATTTTCTCAAGGAGAGGTAAACCCATTTCCAAAAGGGAACACCTCACTAACAAAGTCACTTTATAAAACATTCATAAAATCCACCTTTTTGAAGCACTCACACACATCACACACATTATGCAAATAAATCCAACTCCAGTCAAAAAGAGTTACAAATTAAGTATCAAGAGTTTCCAACACAACCCACTATGTCCATCTGCTTTTCGTTAAAATTTATTCCAAAGATAATTCAGGGTGAACGCGAAAGAGCGCGATCCACTCAAAATCTTTTGGATGTAAAACCATACTCATAACACAAATTAAACAAAATAGCCAAAACCAAATATTGGCACCAATAGCTACGGGTTTTAGGGAAACTCGGAAACACGACACAAGGAATACCTTGACCGAAGGCATTCAACCAAAATGGCAAACAACCACACCAGTTCAAAAGGTTTTAAACACCAGCTCAGCATGAATCCCACCATAACTTGTATTCCACTACACTTACCATTTAAGCATTCAATAGTCACTATTTACTCATCAAGAGAGTCCAACCGGTTTTAACAAAATTCACATAACAATTTCTTTCTCTAGTTACCATTCCCAACACTTTTAATTAAAGTTTAAGATGCTTATCACAAAGGCAGCCAACCAAGACTACATTGACATGATCCCCACGGATCACCAAATCATATAACAACGTACTCTATATTTCAAACATAGCACTTCAACAACTACTTGAGCATGGTCATCCTATCAATTTTATATCATCCATACCTCAACATCTTGACAATAAAAACTTATTCAATCAATAAAATGATTTTAACAAAAAAGTATTATCTCTACAAGATAAAATTCGTCAATAGGATTCTAAGATATGCATTCATTAAGATTAAAATCCTGCATCATGATTATTATCCATTGTTCATCCCAACACAACATGTACTCGACATAATACCACAGTTTTACACTTTTGTTCTATTGGATCAATGGTTTCCAACAATTAACAACACTACCAAAGCATCAATATGAATTCCTTGCATAATCATCAATCAACAACATTGCTTTTAGCTACCTTACACATAGGTTGCAACAAAATTGTCACTACACAACATACTCCAACTATTAAATTAGATTTAATAAGTTAGATCAGCACAATGTTCTTAACAACATCATTAACAATAAGTCTTATGTCTTCTCAATTGATATCAATACTAACATTGTAGAGACACAACTGCATACTTCCAAATATACTAGTAGTTTGCAACATCGTAAATAGCAACTCTAATCAACTTCCAAATTAAAGTCACTAGTCAACACGATTAAGTTTCTCTATTAATCCATTAGATTAGAACATCTTTAAACAACCAGCAAAGTTTCTTTAACAATAATAGTAGTCTACATCATTTTAATGTTTAACTATACATCAGGGTTTAAAATTTTAAACATAGTCGAGGGTCATAAGCACTTTCAAATCAGAGCAACAGATTCTAGGCATGTACATTAACACATTTACTCATTCTCGCTAAGAGTAAACTACAACACTAGTAGTCTATTTATTCTCAAGCTAGAGATGACAACCGCATTGAATTGTTTCAACTCACAAATTAACTTAACAATACGTCATCCCATAAACCACATTGGTACATGCTACATAACATGCTAAACAACAATTCTTACTAGGGACCAACGATTTCAGTCAAAAGACTACTTGCTTTGTTTGCAGCATTTTAGTTTGAAAACTCATCCCAAATTCATAAGGAAACATGACTCTCAAAATTGCAATGAGACAAACCCAAACTTCGTCATGCAAAGGAATTCTCCAAAACACTTTTAAATCTCAAAGACTCCCACAGGAGGGAACCAAGCGATCAAATAAACCTTTGCGGACAAAGCAAAAAACATAAATCGACACAACTTATCTTTTTGCACACGCTTCAATAACTTCTTTTAAACTCAGTGTAAAACACACACAAGAACCAAAACTATACTTTTCTTTGCAAGGCAACCAACAAAACCGGTGTCAAAGCCAAAAGGTGACTAACAGAAGCGCAATTGTAACACCCCATAAATCTAAACTGCTGTACAAGAAAAAAAATCGACAACATTTCCCCTAAAACAGGATAATACGGAAGCAATTCATAAAAACAAGGTCCATGATAAGCAATTCAAATAGGAATAATATCACGACATCAATACTAGAGACAACAAGTCTAAATCAACCAGGAATCAACCATAAACATAACACATCTCTAAAGGGACAACCATAAAGGAGAACAAGTTTAAAGGGGACAACAATGGGTCTAGGTGTAATAAAATTTCAGCCAGCTAAAGAATTATATAAAACACTAGTTCATGTGAGTCGTGATGACATCAGAAAATTTATTGTGTTGCTAGCCCACCCTTCATGCTTACGACTCACATGCGCTACCTGAAAACATCAAAACAGCAAGTAGTGAGATTGGGTAATCTCAGCAAGCGCAACAACTAATACAAATAAAACATCCACCATATATTTAGCATTCCACATTCCTCATATACAATACCACATCAAAGAGTCCACACCACTTCAGTAAAATGCATATGATTGATGCACATGCTTATGCCATGTTCCTCCTCACCGTGCCCTTTCTCAGGAACACACGGTGTTGTACCGGTATGGTCGCGCACGCTGGCGTCGACAAACTTCCAATGCATGATTATGCAGTTAATGCTTCATGCATGAATTCATTCATAACCTCTCCCACTGAGTCCACACGTTTTCATATCATCATATAGCATGGATAGAAAACAAATATCATAGAGATGAAATGTTTAGACAATTCATCCGGTAAACAACATCATTCTTCACCTTACTCTTGATTCATAGCTAAACCACAACATCACAATACCAGTCAAGATATTGCAATCCTCAAAGCAAGTGATTAAACCATGTATGATTGCTGTAATTGGAGTTTATAGTGAAGGCGAATCAAACAACAATGTATAGATTAACAATACAACTGCTTCCACTTGCCTTTACCGACGTGGGCGAAGAACCTAGTTACGCCCAGCAGTGGCACCACCTGAACAAACATTATTTCAGTACATAGCGACATCACAATTCATCACACAATTCAAACACACGCTTCCTACTCCCCGATCCCATTTAAACGCCAAAAACCCTGATCTGTCCGGATCGAACAGCAGCACCCTCTCTTCCCAATTTCGTATCTTTTTTTCTACTGTTCATAAAAATACAGAAAAATTACTGTAGCTAGATATTGATGAGATCTACAACTTTCATGAAGGTCAAAAATTTCAATTCTGCTGTTAAATATGCCTAAACAACCGTCCAACACAGTGGACGAAATCTGTTTCCAGATTCTGTTCGTCATCTTCCAACAGAGATAACTCTCAGACCGACGGCCCAAAAATTCTGAAAAAAATACAGAAGCTAGGTCTCGACGTTTTCTATAACTTTCTAGTTATAGGTTTTTGCAGGAAAAATCATCTATACCACTTAAACCGCGAAAAAATCCGCGCTGCACAATCTCCCCTCTCAGAAACAGCACCACGTGAACAACTACCCTTCTCCCCAATCAAATTCCATCCAAACCAAACACCACCAGATCTAAAACACTCCTAATCTTAGGTAGAACAGGGGGTAAAATTCTGGAAATTTAACTAGAGTCCTTCCTCGAGAATCCACTGAAAGCACGCGATGAATCCCGAATCTGAAATCTGCTCGTCCTCCACGCCTCCACGGATCCCTTCTCGCTTTCTCCTTCGCGGTTCATGGTGGATCTTGAGACACCATGTAGGGGAGGAAGAGGAGAGGGTGGCGGCTGCTAGGGGGAGGAAGGGGAGGCGCCCTAGGGCAAAGGGGGGAGGTGGTGGGCCAAAGGGGAGGGGCGCCACTTAAAGGGGGGGTGGTGGGCCGGTCCACCAAGGCATGGGGAGGAGAGGGGGAAAAAGAAATTCCCGGCCCAAGCCCAGGTTGCCTCAGCCCAGCGGAAACTAGCCCAAAACTCCAATTTTTAATATTAAATTGCCGCATATTCTTCAATTATTTCATTCCCCGACAAAACCCTCTTTCTTTCCGGAACAACCAAGAAAGAAAACCCTAGGATCGCTCTCAAATTCTAGGGCATCACAATCTCCCCACCTTAAAAGGATTCGTCCCCGAATCTAAGACACACCAAAATCAACAACAAAGTCCCCAAAGGACAAAAGACTTCTTTGCAACACAAAACATTCACACAAAGACTCAAACCGGAATAAACGACAAGCTAGTTCTCAAAACCAACACTAGCGAGAAAAAGTTGATTTAGCTCAATAGAGTGCAACCTCTCACGGTTCCACCTTCACTTCAATTCCCAAATAGACCATGAAAGGAAACGGTCTCGCACTCCTTAATCCAACTACTCTCCAGAAGAAAACGGTACCAGTCTCTAGAACCCTCTTCATCTCCCACGCACAAACGTGTTTTCACACCACAACCCCTCTACTGTGGTTCGCCGTATTCAAGACGACGACAAACCAGGTGAGACATACACTCCAAGACCACCAAAAGGAAAGGCCTACTTTACAACCAGGGTCCTTAAACCCGCAAGAGACAGTAACAACCGAACAAAATCGCTATGGTTGACACAACCTCGCTCAACCTCAGCGACAGAAAGGTCCAATACACTCTGAAAAGGAAAAACAATTACTAGCAACCACCAAGTGGTCCACTAATAATTTAAACAGCCCCACCTAGGTACACATCAATGACCCAATTCTCCATGAAGGTTTGGATTGAGTCATACACAACCTTCCTTTACTCTTCACTTTTAAACTGTTTACGATCATCTACTAGCAACATCTAATATCTTAGGTCATTACCAACCCACACTAAATTCCTCTTTCTTAGAAGGTTTCGCCCTCGCATTCTTCCTTTCAAAGAATCAGAACCAAGGGTAGAATCATTGAGGAAGCTCAACCAAGACCCATGATCCCCAAATGATTCACATCCAACAACTCGAACTCCAAAGCGCTAAAAGCTACTTTGGAAAGAATTCGGCAACAACCCAAGAGTACTCATTTTTTTTTTCTAAGCCAAATGCAAATAAAGCTCAGATCTCTTACACCACAACCAACATATCAGAAGATATTCGTTCTTACTTCCCGTACTAGAAGGCAATTGAAATCTCGATTCAGGACATGCATGTAGCTTTCCAAGAGCACTCCGGATTAGTCATATATCCATATATGACTTTCTCACCGACCTGGCTCAACGACTCTTTTATCATTTAACATCTATAGACAATGTCATGTTTACTTTTCACCATTCATTCATCATGTAACAGCACTATCGAATAGTCATTTACAAGACGACTTCTTCCTCTGTAACACATGAATAAAACTCGAATAACACCGAGGATTGCGCTAATTCATATAAACTATGTCGGCAGCATAGTTAACAGTAAGGCACCACATCGTGACAAAACCACCAATGATAGAAAGCTAAACTTGCAAAACATCGCATTTTAACCAAAATCAACATTTTGGAAAAGAACATCGACTCCAAAGTCAAACATCTGCACAAACAACCGCCACAATTTTTTTCTCGAAAGAAAGGGAAATTCATTCCCAAAAGAGAACTCTTCACTAACCAAATTCACTTATGAAACACTCATATAATCCACCTTTTGAAGTACTACTTAAGCGTCACACACATCATGCAAATAAACCAACTCTAGTCAAAAAGAGTTACAAATTAAATCTCAAGAGTTTCCAACACAACCCACTATGTCCATCTGCTTCCTTTAAAATTAATTCCAAAGATAATTCAGTGCGAACGCGAAGGAGCGCGATCCACTCAAAGACTTATGGGTGTAAATCCATACTCATAGTGCAAACTAAACAAGTTAGCCAAATCCAAAGGTTGGCATTAATCACTACGAGTTTTAGGGAAACTCTGTAACACAACAGAAGAAACACTTCGACAAAAAGTATTCAACCAAAATAGCAACCAACCAAACCAGTCCAAAAGGTTTTAGACACAGGCTCAGGTTGAAAGCCACCATATTTAGTATTCCACTATACTTACCATTTAAGCATTCAATATACACTATTTACTCATCGAGAAGCCTCAATATAATTCAACCAAAAGCTACATAACCAATTCTTTCTCTAGTTACCTTTCCAAACATTTATAAATACAGTTTATGATGATTAACAAAACGTCTTCCATTCTATACTAACCTCATCATGATCCCCACAGACCAACACATCATATATCAATGTATTCTATATTTCAAACATAGTACTTCAACATATACTTAAGCATGATCAACGTATCAATTTTATACCATCCATACATCAACATCTTGACAATTAAAACTTGTTCAATCAATAAAATGACTTCAACCAATAAGTATTATCTCTACAAGATAAAATTCGTAAACAGGATTCTAAGACATGCATTCATTAAGGTTAAAATCTTGCATCATGATTGTTATCCAATGTTCATCCCACCACAACATGAACTCGACATAAATCCACAGTTTTACACTTTTCTCTATTGGATAAAAAGTTTCCAACAATTAACAACCCTACCAAGTCATCAATAACAACAAATGGGCATAAACATCAACCATCAACATTACTTTTGGCTACCCTATACATAGGTGATAACAAAATTACCACCACACAACATACTAGTAGGTTACAACAACGTAAATAGCAATTCTAATCAACTTCCAAATTAAAGTCGCTAGTCAACACGATTAAATTTTCTCTATTAATCCGTTAGATTAGATCATCTTTAAACAACCAGCAAAGTTTCTTTAACAATAACATGATCTACCTCATCTTAATGTTCTAACCATGCATCAGGGTTTAAAACCTTAAATATTATCGGGGGTCATAAGCACTTTTAAAGCAAAGCAACAGATTATAAGCATGTACATTAACACATTTAATCATCCCCACTATGGGGTACTCTACATCACTAGAGGTTCATTTAATCTTAAGCTAAAGGTAACAATTACACTTAATTGATTCAACTCGCATATTAACTAAGGAGTACATCATTTCTATAAACCACATTGTTACATACTACATAACATGTTAAACAATAATTTTCACTTTGTTAACAATTAATTTCAGTCAAGCGAATACTTACTTTATTTGCAGCATTTTTCTTTTAATACTCAACCAAAACTCACAAAGAGGCTTGACTCTCAAATTTGCAATAGGACATGACTCCAAGACACATTTCAATCTTAAAGACTCCCACAGAGGAGGAACCAAGCGATCAAGTAAACCTTTTACGAACAAAGGCACAAAACATAAATCGACACAACTTAACTTTTTACACACGCTTCAATAACTTCTTTTAAACTCAGAGCAAGACACACAAGAACCAAAAGCTATACCTTTCTTTGCAAGGCAACCAACTAAACAGGTGTCAAAGTCAAAAGGCGACCAAAGACGCGCAACACAAAACTCCCCTTCTTTGTCTTCACCCAAAGAAGACAAAACCAAGAAACACCGAAGGCACACTCCGCGAAAATCCAAATTCCAAACACTTTTCTTCTTATTTCAATCAACTAAAACCAAGAGAACCAACCAAGACCGACCATCAGAACGATAAAGAACATCCGAAGGAATCTACCACCAATCTCTTCTATTTGACTCCAGTCCACTACCCGATCCACGACAAAAAGGGTAAGCACTCCTCCTACAGGGTTTAATAATTCTTTGGTGATGGCGTTAGCCGGCCACACCGTCAAACCACACCCTTACTAAGAACAAAAAAGAGGTGACCGAAACCCTTCGGCACCACAACTCCACTTCATCACAAATGAAGCAACTCAATCAAATCCATCATAAATATAGCATTATACATCATCAAAAGTAGCATTCAACATCAAAGCTTAGATACAATATTTAAACGGAAAGCAACGGTACCCATACCCCTTTCCTACTGTGCATCCATGTGTGTCAGATTTTAAATTAGTGATTCCACTTACAGAAGTTTTAATGTTGCTATCCTAATGACAAAATTTTAGTTAAAACCTAGGCCATGTTTCTAAGTTATTCCACATCACATTTTAGTTGTATCCTATAGTATGACACTAAAAATACACATTCCAAGGACCTACTGACCAGCTCTGATACCAAGCTGTAACACCCCATAAATCTAAAGCTGCTTTGTACAAGAAAAAAATCAATGACATTTCCCTAAAACAGGATAATCTGAAGCAATTCATAAAAACAAGGTCCATGATAAGCAATTCAAATAGGAATAATATCACGACATCAATACTAGAGACAACAAGTCTAAATCAACCAGGAATCAACCATAAACATAACACATCTCTAAAGGGACAACCATAAAGGAGAACAAGTTTAAAGGGGACAACAATGGGTCTAGGTGTAATAAAATTTCAGCCAGCTAAAGAATTATATAAAACACTAGTTCATGTGAGTCGTGATGACATCAGAAAATTTATTGTGTTGCTAGCCCACCCTTCATGCTTACGACTCACGTGCGCTACCTGAAAACATCAAAACAGCAAGTAGTGAGATTGGGTAATCTCAGCAAGCGCAACAACTAATACAAATAAAACATCCACCATATATTTAGCATTCCACATTCCTCATATACAATACCACATCAAAGAGTCCACACCACTTCAGTAAAATGCATATGATTGATGCACATGCTTATGCCATGTTCCTCCTCACCGTGCCCTTTCTCGGGGAACACACGGTGTTGTACTGCAGTCTGATCGCGCCGCTAGCGTCGACAAACTTCCAATGCATGATTATGCAGTTAATGCTTCATGCATGAATTCATTCATAACCTCTCCCACTGAGTCCACACGTTTTCATATCATCATATAGCATGGATAGAAAACAAATATCATAGAGATGAAATGTTTAGACAATTCATCCGGTAAACAACATCATTCTTCACCTTACTCTTGATTCATAGCTAAACCACAACATCACAATACCAGTCAAGATATTGCAATCCTCAAAGCAAGTGATTAAACCATGTATGATTGCTGTAATTGGAGTTTATAGTGAAGGCGAATCAAACAACAATGTATAGATTAACAATACAACTGCTTCCACTTGCCTTTACCGACGTGGGCGAAGAACCTAGTTACGCCCAGCAGTGGCACCACCTGAACAAACATTATTTCAGTACATAGCGACATCCCAATTCATCACACAATTCAAACACACGCTTCCTACTCCCCAATCCCATTTAAACGCCAAAAACCCCGATCTGTCCGGATCGAACAGTAGCACCCTCTCTTCCCAATTTCGTATTTTTTTTCTACTTTTCATAAAAATACAGAAAAATTACAGTAGCTAGATATTGATGAGATCTACAACTTTCATGAAGGTCAAAAATTTCAATTCTGCTGTTAAATATGCCTAAACAACCGTCCAACACAGTGGACGAAATCTGTTTCCAGATTCTGTTCGTCATCTTCCAACAGAGATAACTCTCAGACCGACGGCCCAAAAATTCTGAAAAAAATACAGAAGCTAGGTCTCGACGTTTTTTACAACTTTTTAGTTATAGGTTTTAGCATGAAAAATCATTTATGCCACTTAAACGGTGAAACAATCCGCGCTGCACAATCTCCCCTCTCAGAAACAGCACCACGTGAACAATTACCCTTCTCCCCCATCAAATTCCATCCAAACCAAACACCACCAGATCTAAAACACTCCTAATCTTAGGTAGAACAGGGGTAAAATTCTGGAAATTTACCTAGAGTCCTTCCTCGAGAATCCATGGAAAGCGCGCGATGAACCCCAAATCTGAAATCTGCTCGTCCTCCATGCCTCCACGGATCCCTTCTCGCTTTCTCCTTCGCGGTTCGTGGTGGATCTTGAGCCACCACGCAGGGGAGGAAGAGGAGAGGGTGGCGGCTGCTAGGGGGAGGAAGGGGAGGCGCCCTAGGGCAAAGGGGGGAGGTGGTGGGCCAAAGGGGAGGGGCGCCACATAAAGGGGGGGTGGTGGGCCGGCCCACCAAGGCATGGGGAGGAGAGGGGGAAAAAGAAATTCCCGGCCCAGGCCCAGGTTGCCTCAGCGCAGCGGAAACTAGCCCAAAACTCCAATTTTTAATATTAAATTGCCGCATATTCTTCAATTATTTCATTCCCCGACAAAACCCTCTTTCTTTCTGGAACAACCAAGAAAGAAAACCCTAGGATCGCTCTCAAATTCTAGGGCATCACAGCAACACTAGTCTCTTCTTCTTCGTCTTCAACCAAGGAAGACAAAACCAGATATCGCATATGGAACAATCCACGAGAATCCAAGACCAAACACTTTTCTTTTGATTTCAATCAACTAAAAAAAAGAAGACCAACCAAAACCGACCGTCGGAACGGTGAAAAGCATCCGAAGGATACCACCATCAACTCTTCTATTTGTCTCCAGCCAACTACCCGATCTACGATAGAAAAAGGTAAGCACTCTTTTCCCACAAGGGATTCATAGTTCTTCGGTGATGGCTTTATCCGGCCATACCGTCAAATCACACCCTTATTATTAACAAAAGTGGTGACCAAAATCCTTCGGCCCCACAACCCCACTTTATCACCACAACAAGCACAATTCAATCATTTATCTCATTATCAAATGAAGCATTCAACATCGAAGCTTAAATACAACGTTTAAGCATAAAGAAATGATACCCATACCCTTTCCTACTGTGCATCCATGTGTGTCAAATTTTAGATTAGTTACCACTTTTGCAAGTTTTAATGTTGCTATCCTATGACAAAATTTTAGTTAAAACCTAAGCCATGTTTCTAAGTTATTCCACATCACATTTTAGTTGTATCCAATAGCATGACACTAAAAATACACATTCCAAGGACCTACAGCCTGCTCTGATACCAACTGTAACACCCCGGCATTTAATATGCCCGAATGCTACCAAACATAGACTAAGCAACATCTAACTACCACAATTAAACATAAATTACAGCAAAGGCGCACAAGCTAAAAACCGAAATTTCGGCAGCATCTCCTTTGTTTTAACATGAATTGAAGCGATAGCAATAACAAGGCAGTTCATAGCAAAACATAAGGCATCTAAAACAGCAATATAAACGAATATAACATCAACATAAGACAATAATACTAAAGCCAACCACTCCATAAACTATGGCTAAGCAAATAAGGATCATAAGCACACAAAAATTATTCCAAACACCTAGTTCATGGCACTTATTATGAACTTGACTAAACAATAGTAAATGTGGCTGGACTACGTGAAGTTGTGTAGCTATTTCCCCTTCCAATATGCCGGTGTCATGGTACCTAAAAATAAACAACATAAACACAAGCGTGAGTTCATCACTCAGCAAGTATATTGCAATGGTACAAACATAAACAATTACATGGCTACAACAACTCACATCATGTATATCATCTCATCCATGTTCACAAATCATTATCATCATCATTATGTATGCAATGCGATGCGATGCGATGCGATGCTCATATCTCCTTGGAAACTCATACCGGTATGGTTGAGTACACACCCGTCGGTGTGCACCCTCTCCCCCTTTCCATCCCGAAGATGGAGGGTGCCTACTCCTCGCTTCCGTTCACCGTGGTGAATGGAATCACGATGTAGGACTTACTCATTGGCTCTCCGGAATAGTCATAACTTTCTCACCGACCTTCCCCGGACTAGTTATGACTTTCTCACCGCCCGGGCCATGTATCATGCCATGTATGCAAATATGCCAACATCATGAATAACTTGTACATTAACATATGGCATCATCATGGATAACTTGTACATTAACACATGGCATCATCACATAATAAACATATTCATCATATCAATGGAAAACATTAAAGCATGGCATGTGAACATATCATATATTCAAATTTCAATCTCAATCAATCAAACAACCCACAATCCGCTACCCATTCCAATACACTTGCCTCAACCACGGGCGACGGATTGGCGAGAAGTAGAAGGCACTCTCGGGGTCGCACCACCTGCACATAGGTACCACACACTCACAATCATGTCCACAAAATAGTATGCAAACCCTCATCTACCCCGGCATTGCCAACTACTCACAAAACTTAAAAACAGAGGTTCTGTCCCGTCGGGACAGCAGCCTTCCAAAAGGCATAACTTGGGTTCTAAGACTCCGAATCAATTAAATGAGCACATCCTCGCATAGCTTAGGAAATTTCCTAACTTTCTCTAGGTATAAGGAAAGAATGATTCGGACTCTAAAGTTGTTTAATCTATAAAATACCGTGATCTATTCCAATCACGTCACAGATTTTAACACGCTCGGTAAAATAGCCATAACTTTTAAACGGCTGATCGGAATTTCACGTTCTTTATACCCACTCAAAGGTATTGAAATTACGTAAAACTTCTTCAAAAGGCGTCCGACCAAATTCAGACTCTAAATTGACGAAAACTCTAACCCTAGGTCGACTGCTCATGCTGCCCGAAACAGAGAACGTGGCAACTTCTAGATTTCGTCTAATCTACTCAATTCCAGCACCACCAATTGATATAAAAACTTGATAATCACCCTTAGAACAGTACCTAGACCAACCCCAAGGAGTCCCATGGCCATACCTTCGCCCGACGCACGAAAACCCAATAGATTTCCTCCCGGTTCGCGCGATCTCCTTCCTCGCTCCAATCCCGCCGGATCTCCTCGTCGCATAGCGCTTCAATGGATGGATCTTCGAGTTGGCAAGGTGGAGAACTCCCCTAGGGGCAGCAAGGGAGGTGGAGAGGTGGTGGAGGGGTGGAGGAGCAATGGGGAGCCATGGGGAGGGGCGCACGCAAGCAAGGGAAGTGGAGATGGAGTTGTGGAGGCTAGGGTATGGGGGTGGGGCGCACAAACAGCGGGGGGGGGGGCGCACACGGGGCTGGGGTTGGCCTCCAACCAGGTCTCCATCCCCCAAAAGGACTCAAACTCCTCCCCACCAAGGCCCACGACCCTTTCCCCTAGGCCCAAACTCCCCTAGAAAGGCCCAAACTCCCGGAAACGGCCCGAAAATGCTAATAACCTCCATACCCTATGGTTTTAACCTTAATTCCACATCTCATAATGTTTTTGACCTCATCATGCTCAATAAATAAGGATCTGACACTCCGTGGTGTCACAAGGTCTTCCTTCAATTCTATTTCTTTAAACGGTATATGATGCTCAGGCACTCTGAGACACTTCTTCAACTGAGACACATGAAAGACACCACGTACTCTTAACAGCTGAGGGGGTAGCTCCAACTTATAAGCAACTGCTCCTCTTCTGGTTCCCACTGGAAATAACCCGATATTGCGGGGTACCCATTTCCATTAACCCTGAACCAATGTATTCCCTTGAGTGGTGAAACCTTCAGGTAAACGTGCTCACCAGGTGCAAAACTTAATTCCAGACGGCGGTTACCAGCATAGCTCTTCTATCCCGACTGGGCAGTCTTCAGATTCTCACGGTCTACTTCGACTTGCTCTTCATCTTCCCTCAGGATATCAGGTCCACTGATTTGTCCATTATCGGTCTCTTTCTAATACAAGGGTATTCTGCCTTTTCTTGCGTATAGAGCTTCAAAAGGCACCATCTTCAGATTCACTGAGACTGTTGTTGTAAGAGAACTCCACATAAGCCGACCTCTGATCCAAAGAACCTTTACACGTTAAAGCATAAGCTCTTACCATTTCTTCCAATGTTTGATTTATTCCCTCTGTCTGCCCATTGGTCTAAGGATGGTAAGCAATACTAAAGTTCAAATTCGTGCCCAAAACCTCAGGCAACTTCTGCCAAAACCTCGAGGGGAACTGAGAACCTTGATTTGACATTGGTACCGTCAGATGAGTCCGGTTCGAATAGACTGGTACTCAGTATTTGCCTGAGGTCCATCTCCCTTGATTTACTTTTGGGGCTTCTAGTACCTTGAGACTTTAGTCCTTCTGACAAACATACACCACACTCATCTGGAGGTTGTTGTTTCCAGACGATACTAACTGATTCCTTTCAATTTAGGTAACTTTGGATTCAACAATTCTTTCCATGGTTTATATGAAAACTATGGCTCTACGGCCCTCCTTTAATTATCCCATGACTGGTGCCCAAATCCAAACATGTTTTAAGAATTAAAAACAGAACTTTACTTCCACCATTATAATCCTTCCAAACTTTTATTGATAACAAGACTGTCGCTTGCATCTTACAGATTGATCATTACACAACCCCTTCTATCTATTCCTTAGAAAAGGTATGGTGCTACTGAAGGTACCATCCTTTAGCACTTACTGAGAACATCAAGTTCCAAGTGTCTCTTCTTCAACTTCCGGGAGCATAGGTAGCCCTGCCGTCCTATATCGAAGAACTTGTGACAGAAGTTTCCGATTGCGTTTACCACATGCTGCTGGGGTTATGGTCTGAAGAAGAACAGCATCTGGGATGTGGGGATTTGAAGCAGATGCCCGGTGTCCTTGCGGACAACCACTGGGAACATGCCCCCTAGCAAGACATTGGAAGCACCGACGATCTGTCTCTGAAAACCCGTTCCGTTGAGGTTGATTAGTCTTGTTATGAAATCCCTGCCTCACTGGTTGTACTTCCAATCCTGGGATCTTGATTAAGGTTGCTTCTTGTGCTTGGTTGAGTTGAAATTGGTCCACACAAAGCCGGGAATTACTTGCAATATACTGCTCTTGACTTACTATCTTCCTTTTGCGGGAATCCGGTTGGTGACAATTGTCTTCTAGGGAAAGTGTTTTGCCTTTGCTAGCTTGAGTAATCTTCGAGTGCAGCTCAGGAAGTACTTCCATATTGACTTCTGATGCTGGAACTGTTGGTGGTACTACAAAATTTTGTTTTCCCAAGGGACATTGTTTCACATAATGCCCTTCCTTGCCACAAAGGTTGCAAACCTTGTACTGAATCTCCTTCCTTCGAGGGCACTTGCGGAATCGATGTCCAATTCTGTTACAGTGACTACAATGGTTATCTTCTTTTGCCTTACCCTTTTGGAGACATCTATAAGCAACATGTCCTTTTTCGCCACATTAATAGCAGATGACATATTTCCATGGGTGGAGGCTTACAGGAGGGGTATTGCCGATACCAACATCACATAATACTTCTGGAGGGTTGGTCTTCAGTAACTCATCAGAAGTATACTGCAGAGGAGTTGTAGGTGTAGTGACCATGGCGGCTTGGTTGTTCATTTGTTGTATCATCAATTGCATGAGCTACGTCTGAGTCACCATGAATAGATTCATATTCTGAAGAAATGTTGTTAACACCTCGGAGGGTTGCTGGTTGAGCTCGGTAGTAGCACTGACATTAATAATCGGAACTTCACTCGCGTTAGCGTTGACGTTTTTCATATCATTGGGATTTGATGTTTTAGCTTCTTTGTCGAGGTTAGCACTGCGATTCCTCTCCATCTGATGGCAAAACAAGGCTTCCAAATGAGGGAAAAGCACAGACTAGAGAGATATGGGAGGTTCTAACAACACTCGAAACCAACTGCCCAGACAAAGAACAACCCAACCACGGAAAGCAAACATTTTTTTTAACACCAAGCAAATCAACTCGTCTACTCGATAAAACTACTCACTCTAACTGGGCTAAACGGCTCCACCACAGAACGAATCTTGGCCACTTAACCTATGGGGTTAGTCTAAGATCAACCTTGCTTCTTTGGTCTTCATCGATCAAGGTTGGATCCTCATCATGAAGACGCACAACTTCCATAGCAACTTGCAGAATTGCTCCTCTTGAGTCATCAAGCCTTGAAGTCGAAAGTGGGAACTCGATTACCCTAATATAGAAGTTTTTAAGGGCGGGGGGTATAGTCCAATTTACATTCCAAAATGGTGAAGAAGCAATCGATTCGGGGAAGATAGGAATAGAGAGAGAGAGAAAAGAAGAGAATAGCACATTATTTGATTTCTTTCTTTATAAATATAAGTTTTGAAGCTTCCTAAAAATGACCATTCTAACTAAGGGCACGTCCTACAGTCGATATGGCTCTGATACCACCTTTGTATGACCCCAGATTGGCTATCCGGAATCCCCTGTGTATTTTTGTACTAGTCCCAGATCAGTAGCTAGTACACACAGTCAAACAGTGATGAATCAACAACCATATCATGAATACATATACCTAAATAAGAATAACACCAAATAAAAGCAAAGACCTTATGGTCAAGGTTTACCATTTCGGCCTTTACCGGCTGAACAACTGAAAAACTACAGTGGAAGAAGATAACACCACGTGGTAACCCATCCAGATGCCCACAGGCAATCGAGTGGGGTACGCGTCCTAGTCCTTCGTAGCTCCTTTGACGTCTTTCTCCACTTCTGAGATATGATTACAATGTAGCACGTGAGTACATAAAGTACTCAGCAAGTCTGGGAAATTATGCACAATGTAGGCTATCCAAGGATGGCTTAATATGGTTCTTTTGCATAAAGCCAAGTTTCACCAAGCCATACTTGTTAATAAGTTTCACAAAGCATATTTAAGCAATTCTTTTTAATAATTGAATTATGTAATATTTCAGTGAAGGTTCTAGCCACCATTCACTAGTATATAGGCTCTATCCGCCACATCTCAACAAGATCAGGGTTCAATTCATTCACATGGCTCTGTCTGCCATGGTTCACAAAAACAGGTTCAATCCACCTACCTGGCTCTTGCCGCCAGAAGCACACCCGAGAGTTCTCACCACTCCCGGATCCCAAAAGATCAGTTTTGAAAAACAAAACAAAAGTCTACCAATATGAAAGCATTCTTCGCTTTGCCTTTGACCGTAGGCACGGCTATTCGAATAGTTTTAACTCTGCAGAGGTGTACAGCTTTACCCACAAGACAGGATATTCCCTTGATGCCATGCAATTAACACACTTCCTTGGGTGTGCCGGCAGGGATATCCTGACAAGGCCTTTACAAGGTATACGCCTAACTTGACCCACCCGCTGAGGTTTCACCGCTATTAGGGTTCCATCCGTCCAGTACAGAAGCCCCCTCTTGCGTCATGTGAGAAAAACAGTCTTGCCTCTATCCGGCGCTCACATTCCACCGTTTGGTGAGTCTAAGTTAGGTTTCTACAAATTATTTAGCCAGGTCGTACCATTATAGACATGTGGTTGTACGGTAATGCTTAGAATGGAGACAGTCATAAGCGTCGGTCCATAACTGACTTGGGGCGGTACTTGCACAATGAAGACTAGTGCTCCATCCGCACACGCCAAACAAACCATTCCGCCCAAGTCCAAACCATTTTTCATTTTATTTTTATTTTGTAAACCAACGGCAATACTCCTTGCCTATAACTTTCAACACAAGGTTACAGGAGATAAATGAAATTTCCCACCCATAGGTGACTACTGACCGACTACGATTCTAAGCATTTCTACCGAACTATTCTATTCCACCAATAGTTTATTTTATAAAATACAAATCCCCGGGTTTGATTACAATCCTTATAATCAATTGTGTATTCTCCAATAATCCTTTTATTGTCATAATTTTATAATCATAAGAATAATCCAATTCAATATATTATCCAACAAGTAGGAAGTACATCATGGGACCATCATAACTCCCAAAATCATATTAAACTACAATCATGTTCGTACATGAAATTTTTCCCTTGAATCATAATTTGTATTACTGGCTTGTTCATCATTCATATGGTGATCAATCTTATCATCCGCTAAGAATATTTCACCAAATCACCTACTAAATCACCGAGAATACTTCACAATATTACCTCTAATCATCTAGAATACAATCCACCGATAACAATTCATAATATCATATATTTAATCATTCACATTATCACCTCTAGATCATCTACTTTAATCCTCCAAGAATACGTACTATCATCATTTACTAAACCACCAAATATTATTCCATAAAACTAGGATTTTACTAATTCATCGACAATAGTAATTTTCATTAACACCGATACCAAGTTAACTAAATAAGCTACACATATTCGGTATTATCCATAATTACACATAAACGGTTATCGCGACACCATATTTCAGAAAATCATCCACCAAACCCTCGAGTATGACCCTCAATATTATCCACTTATTCCGTCGAGTATATTTGATAATATTATTGACTAAATCATCGAGTATCATTCCCAATACCACCTAGTGTAACCTTTCACATGGTCGTCTCTAAATCTCATCGTATGCTTGTTAAGATCCACCGAAATATGATTCACCATTTATTCTTTTTGATCCACCAGTATGACTCTAAATATTATTTATTTAACGGTACCGACTATTATCCGTAATGTCATACCTCTTCCACTACTCCGTCGACCCTTACTAACCATATTGCGAACTGCTATTATAATCTGACTCCTCAGAATATTTCAACTATCACCATTCATAGATCAGTTTCACAATGGCAACCCCCACATCATCACTAATATTCATCTAACTCCGATTTGCATTCCATACCATTTGTTCCATTGAACAAGTCTTCCAAACAGTCTTTTCCCCTAATTAAAGAATATTTTTTCAAAAACATCTATATTGGTGGATTACTATACTAGAGTGACAAAGGATCATGGATAACAATATCAAGGAGGTATGAACAACAGGTATAACTAACAACCTAACATTAACATCATCCTTTAATATAAATAGCGATGCAATTTGTAAAACATGGTAAAACATTTATAAATTGTAGGATCAATATGCGTCAAGGAGACTTGCCTTCACTGACGAGGAGAGACGCGTCGCTCTGCTGGACTAACTTTCTTCGGCAGCGATAACGGCTTCTTCGACTACGCGCAAAACGGAGCAACAAATAAATAAAATAAAATAAAATAAAATAAATCTAAAAATTATAAAATTAGTACTGGCAGATATAGGGTGATTTTAGATGAATTTAGAAATTTGAATCACTCGATTCGGAGTTACGATGGAAGAGAACGAACGTTTCGAACCTCCCGCCGGACTAGGAAAAGAAATGGCTGCCGGCCGAGCTCTGGCAATCAAATTGAAAATCTGATTTTACTGGAGGTAGAGGATACCAAGAGGGAGCTCCAGTAAAAATTTCAGCCCGAACGGAGGTCGGGAGTGACTGGGAGAGCTCGCCGAAGTTTCGGAAAGAACGGCTTCTACTGGGAGATCCATATGTTGGATTAGAGAAATTCCAATTGGGTTGTGTAGGGAATGATGAGAGTGTTCTGGGGTTCAAATTGTAGGACAATTGGACTAGTGGAACATCGGGAAAAGCTCACCGAAGTTATGACTGCAAGCAAGCGCGGCGGCGCTCGGGGCAACATGCGGTGCCGGCGATGCACAGGTGCGTGCGGGCTGGCCGGCCGGGGGTAGTGCGAGGCCGGGAGCGAGAGGCGGTCGGCCGATCTGCCCGGGCGGGGAGGGTCGGCGCGGTGGCGTGACAAGGAGCTCGGCCCGGCCGCCATGGCGCGCCTGGCGCTGGCTCGGCTTCGAACGCAGCGCGAGCGGCCGAGGACCAGGAAAGGATCGGCACGACACGAGGAACATGATGCTCACCCCGGTTCGACCGGAGGATCGTCGGAACGGCGGCAGTCATGGACGAGTTCGGCCGGCGGCCATGAATAGTGATCCCAAATAATAATAAAAAATTCGAAACACGCAACGACAAAAAGGAAGTGAGCATCGCGTGGGTCTCGACCAGACGAATTCAGCGGTGTGGTCGGATTCACGAGGAACTCACCGGATTGAGAGTAATCGACAAAAAACCGAGCTCCCAACGAAGATTTCAACGGCAAAATTCGTCGTCGTCCTACAACTAAAAGTGAAATTGGTTGAGGGCTTTTCCTCGGGACATCGACGTGAACACAACGACGTGATCGGATTCGAGTTTGGCTCACCGGAAACGAAGATATGATGAAGAACGCGAAGAACACGAAAAACGTGTCCCGGCGCCAGTTTTCTCGAGATCCTGGCCGAATGGAGAGAAGTGGCAGTGGGAGGGTGTGAGCACAGGGTAGAGGGCTCCGAGACGAAGAGTTGAGAGGTGGAAGCTTGAAGTTTCATGGAGAAACGGACGAGATATGGAGGAAAGAGTGATTTTTGGTTTTTGCTTACCTGTTCAAACTCTGACGAGATTGAAGGCGCAAGATCATGAGGAATGGAATCTCCTCGTCCTCCTCTTTCCAACGGTTCAACCGGATCCTGATTTGGTGGAAGAATGAGGGAGTTTGGAAGTTTAAAGAGAGGCGCCATTAGGGGAGAGGGAGAGAAACGTTTCTCTCTAAACGCAATCAACGGGAAGAAGATGAGTAAACAGTAACTGACGCTACAGTGCCCGATGCTACAGTACACGACGCTACAGTACCCGCCACGTGGCGCTCTCCTATTGGCCGGGATTTACGTAAAAGCAACTCCCTAAAGAAAAAAATAGCAAAAAGGGTCTAAAAATTCCGGAAAAAATTCCTAAAAATATTAGGGAATATTTGGAACCCAATAAAATTGATGAAATTTGTGGATTTGAATATTCAGACGCGAATAGCGGGCATTAAACAAAAGCCGCGCGAGATAAAATAGGGGTGAAGGTCCAAAAATCCGAGGAATCATTCCAAAAATCAATTTGGAATATTTGGAACCTAATTGAAGTGATCTTGGGATTTTTGGAGCATTTTCGGACACGGGTGAAATTTCGGGTACCGACGGGAATACGGAAATTCGATTTTTTTGAACGGAAGGGAATTGAATCCCGATTTTGGATGCGAAAGGATGCCAGGTTAATATAAACACCAAGGAAACTCCAAATTTTTAATTTAATTAATTTAAATTAGATTTTCTCCAGAAAGCGAAAACTAGGGCGTTACATCGACCATGTCGAACACCGTTGAATTGGAATGAGACGGGTGAATGACATGATCTAAGAAAGACAGAAAATAGCTCAGTCGAGACAGAAAAGTTAGGTGGATAACCGTCGCCGAGACCTGAGTTTTGAACCGGAAGATTTCGTATATCTCAGAGTTACACCTCTCAAGGGATTTAGGAGGTTCCACACCAAAGGGAAGCTTGCGCCAAGATATGTCGATCTGTTCAAAATCCAAAGTCGTAGAGGAGAAGTTGCATATCAGCTGGAGTTATCGCAGTCATTGGCAGGAGTACATGATGTGTTCCATGTGTCACAACTGAAGAAGTGTCTTCGAGTGCCAAATGAACAGACACCGCTAGAGTCAATAGAGTTGCAGGAAGATCTGACTTACAGGGACCATCCCGTGAAGATATTAGACACCATGGATCGAGAGACCCGAAACAAGTCGACCTGCTTCTGCAGAGTCCAATGGAGCAACCTTGCGGAAAGTGAAGCGACATGGGAGCGCGAGGAGGATTTGAGAAAAGAATTTCTGAACCTATTCCTTAGTCAGCCCTGAATCTCGGGGTCGAGATTTTGTTAAGGGGGGAAGTTTTTAACAACCCAATTTTTGCTTTTCATGAATTTAAATGAAATTTTACACTTTTGATAATTTTTGGAATTTTTTGGGATTTATTTGGATTTAATTTGAATTTATTCCTTTTGAGATAATTAAGTAATTAAAAATTTTAAATAAAATTTTGTTGGAAATATTTTATTTGAGTCCAAAATGTCTCAAAGTATTTTCCAGAATTTTTCTAGAATTTTTCTTATTATTTTGCTATTTTTCTTGAATTATTTGAATTACTAGGATTATTTTTAAATATTAAATCGCTGGAAACTCCAATCGGGTTTTACTGTTCCTCAGGTCCGAGTCGGACTTGCGTCCAACCCAAGCCGGACCGAGCATTGCGATTGACCTAGCTGCGTCGCGCCCGAGCCCAACACTAACCCTAAACCCGCGCTGCCTGATCAAGATCGAATGGCTGAGAGTGAGCCGCGTCGCGCGCGCACCCTAGCCGTCGGATCCGGACATGTGGATGGCTGCCCGTCTTCATCTCCGCCCGAGTCCAACTTGGACTGCACTACCGCGGGCCACCGTATCCGTTAGGGTTCGCGATTTACCCGGAAGCCGAGGCCCATTTAAAGCCACCAACCCCGCCGCCGAACTCCTCTTCTCCGTGCGCTTCTTGCGCCCTAGCTTCTTGAGCTCAAGCCGCCGACGCTCGTGCCTAATTGCTCATCAGAGTTCAGGACGCCGCCGCCGTGGTTTGGGGACTCTTGCGCCGACATCGAGCCATCTCCGCCACCTCCAAGATTGGATCCAGAATCCCCGCGTCGAGCCGCACCTGTGGAGCACCTTCATCCCGCCGGGGAACGCCCGTAGCGTCGCGCCGATGGTCATCTTCCTCAGCACCGGCGACCTTGCCCTGCCTCGATGCCATCACCACCTTCAAGCTTTCCCAACCGCCCGATCGAGATCCGACCGCTACGGTAAGGGCACGTGTGCCCCAACCCCCGTAGAGACCGGATTACATCTAGGCCATTAGATCTAGATCCTATGGCCAAGGTTGAGCCACGTAGCTCCGCTTTGCACCGTGCTATATTAAATCCCAGCCGTTAGATCTAGATCGTACAGTCAGATTAGGTTCACGTGGTAGCTTTAGATGCAATCGTGGCCGTTCGATCGAGATCGAACGGCGTAGATCATGCCACGTGTCGTGCGCCGGGTCATGCCACGTCGTCCCCCTGCGACATGGTGAACTCGATCGAATCTCGACCGTCCGATTCGAATCAAACGGTCCAGATTGAGCCACATTTTTCCACAGTGGTAAGATTAGATTTAATCTGGATCGTCGGATTTCAAATCGACGGCCCAGATCGTGCCACGTGGTCGGAAACCGAAGCGTCGTGGTCCACGCGGGCGTAGCCGGTCGTCTTTGACGTCACCCGTGACGTCAGCTTGCGCCCACGTGTCAGCGACTCAGCCAACCGCACGGTGACGTCGCGTGTCAGCCATTCCTTCGGCCGAGCCGTGCTGACGTCAACGCTGACGTCACCAAGCCGGGCCCGCTTGTCAGAGGGACATGCGCCCGTGGACCGGGTCCACGGTGGAGTCGAGGTGAGCTGTACGCTGGGTCCATGGACCCGATGAGACGTGGCGGCTTCTGATTGGTCCACGTGTCATGATGACGCAATAAATTAGTTTTTCAATAGAAAAATAAATGAATTAATTCGGTTTATTCCTTTATTTGATTTTTTTAAACTTCAAACGCTTATAACTTTTGCATTTTAACTCCGATTTCGGTGATTCCAATTTCTAAATTTCTATAAAATTGAGATCTACTTAATGGTGAATTTTATTTAATTTTTGGATATGATTTTTTCTCTGTTTATGTTTATTTAATTAATTTTTCAAAGTTTGAACGGTTATAACTTTTCATTTTAACTCCGATTTGGACGATTTAAATTCCTAAAAATTTATAAAATTGTGTTGTTCCTGTTTATGAATTTTATTTGAGTTTTTGGACACTTTTTGTCTACTTTTTATTTATGTTATTGCCATTTTTACACGATACGAGTAGCCGTTGAAGTGCTCGAAGGCTTCGAAGGTGAAGTTTTGACCCAGGAGCTAGCCCAAGACCAAGAGCAAGTACTTTTTGAAGGCAAGTTATGCTTTGATCATATTGATCCTATTTTCAAAAATTAGTTTGATTCAATTTAATGCATGCTAATTTAATTAGAAATTGTTTAAATTATTTCTGGGAATTAGATAAATGCCAAATTGCAGTATGACACCTTGATTAATTAATTATGTGCCAGGAACCCTTGTCACCCTAGTTGTGGATATTTAGTTGGAAACTATTGAGTTGCCAACATGGGTAATTAGATCGTTGTAGTTTATTGATTAGACCTGCTACGCACACTTGACATGATTTTGAACAAAAAATGTTAATATTGACTTAATGAGATATGGAACCTGTTTTTGAGAAGTATCATGTGTTGTGATGTTGATGATGGCACGTGGTGGATGGTAAACAACTGTGTTTCGTAAATAGATTTAGACCGGGGAATGTGGCAAGAATGATTGGGTGGTCCAGGTGTGGCACCGGGGAAAGTCGATTTGGTTCTTCGGGTAGTCTTGCCCTGGTCACCCTAAGGACTAAACCTTGCAAGCCTTTGAACTGAGTCAATCATGCAACCACATGACTGGAGTGGGACGGTCCTAGTTGAGTAAGTTACTAATAACTTGCATGTGATACCTCGGCATGTCAACTACATCCTTTGTGTAGCTTGAAGGGGGAGCGTACCACGGCTGCGGCATGGTAACTGTCCAAAAACCGGAGAGGTTCACTTGTATAGTTAGTGGTTTCCGAAAGACTTTGTTACGGCCACTCGCCCTTGCGGTGTTTGACTATATCTTGTGGGTAAAGTGCATAACCTCAGCAGAGTGTAAAAATCTATTCGGATAGCCGAGTTTGCGGTATTGGACATTCCTCGGGAATTATAGTCAAGGGTTTGACTTTCATGAAAAATAACTTGATTTGGAAAATGCTTGGGTTCAAAATGGCGAATTGGACTTAGGACTGGAAATTGTGTTACTTGTGAAATCATTGTGAAAGTACTCTACTTATTACTGTTTTACTGCTTTGCAATCTATTACTGTATTTACGCCTGTTGCTTTATTGCAAATGAGCATGTTAGCCTATCCTTTGTAATAAGCCATGCATGTAGAATATTTGTTTTGCATTCTATGCATGACTTGCTAAGTACCAAGTACTCGCCCCTTGCAACTACAACATCAGTTGAAGAAGAAGCTATACCTGCTTTGGAGGAGGAGCTTCAGTTAGATTCGGCTAACTAGGGAGCGAGCCCATGTCAGTTGCCTGTGGTATACTGGAAGGCGCCACGTTGATGCTTTTATTCTGCTGCAATTATTTCTTTTAATAAGTTTTCGCCCTGCGTGGCGTACTCCTGTAACTTGACCATAAGGTCGAGCCACCAGTTTGGTTATTTTAATTAAAGTACTTTACTATTATCTATGTGTATGATTGTGATATTTACCGATGTTGAGACTATGTGCACTAGCGTGATCCTGGACTATTGCTGAATACACAGAGGGTCCGGATTTGCAAATTCGGGTCCCGACAACATGCTAGTTGGAGAGGGCCAGTATGAGTTGTGTAAGGAATTTCAGAAGTTATGGTTGGATGTTGTACCGAGAGGATCATATTAGAGAAGGGCAAAAAGTTGATGACAAGATCAAAAGAATTAAGTCCAAGATGGATGAAGGTAAGGCCAAAGATTTTAATATGGATTCTCAGGGTACTTACTTTAGTAAAATTGTCTCACCTTGGATTGTCCTGGTAAATGACTTAGGATTTGTCAAAAATAATGTGAGTGCCATTAAAACTTTGGAATGATGGACTTTAGATTTTATAATTAGATCTAATCCGGATAATAAAAGAATTGTGTAGAATTCTTACTGCGTTCTAGGACCTGAAATTTTTACCATGTGTAGGTCGTAACTTTATCCTTAGGTAGAAAAATTTACAAAAATTAATAGATAGATTGGATATTTCTTTTTAATTAATCAATATAGATTTGAATTTCTGCAAAACATGGTAAAAGATTTTTAATTAAATAAATACTAATGTTCCAATCCTGAAATTTTTATGGTGGTACCTTGATATAAATCCAAACCTTTAGAAAAAGTTTCAAAAATTAATATGCTAATTTGTATCTCAAATTAAACCAAAAACCAAAGTTCCCTTCCTATGCAGTCTGTGTTGTCAGAATTTTCATAAATTAACCATAAGTCATTTTAACTTCAAATTTTTAGCGGAGGTAGATGACTTATCCCCTAAGACGGTGGGCCCCTTCGGCCAAAATCTTCTTCCTCCTCTCTCTCTTTCCCTACTTCCCTCTTTTTCTCGTGTGCTCTCTGTTCTCTCAATGGAACCAAGCCGAACCGCCTCCACTTTTGTCCGCCACGGATATAGAATTATCAGGGGCGGTTTTTAATTGGAACCCCCACTGGTGTGCATTAGGAGTGGCGGTTTTTAGTTGGAACCGCCACGAATATGGAATTATCAGTGACTGTTTTTAGCTGGAACCGCCACTGATATTATCATTATCAGTGGCGGTTTTTCTCTCCAACCGCCACTAATGAGTATTATCAGTGGCGGTTTTCAAACCGCCTCTGAAAATCTCCGATTATCACTGGCGCTTAATCTGTGGCGGTTCAAAAACCGCCACTGATGTCTCTTACGAACCGCCACTGATGTCCCTCTCCATAGTAGTGGCTTCTCATCGCAATACCGCGCGCCTCGAGGCTGCCCTAGCTAACTGCTGCCACGGAGTCCCTTTCCCATGCCTTGCCCTATGCAGATGACCGGGAGAGCTCGAGAAGCATGTGACCGGCCGCCATTTCCAATTTCCCGATCAATCCCGCTCCTTACGGCCTCCCCTACCTATTTAAGCGAGGTAATAGGAGCGCTAAACCTAGGTGAACTCAAAGTATTCACTCACTTATCCCCTCACGCCCTAATTCACTCCAATCCAAACTCGTCTTCTCCATCTCCGGTGGAACCCGAATTGCGGGAAATCCCAAATTTCCGCGACTCGGTATGGGAAGGTTCAAATTAGTTGCTTCTAAAGCATGTCGGGACCCTAATGAACTTATCGTACATCTTCTTCCAGCCCGAAGCAACCCGAGGCGACCCCGCACCGTGCATCCTCCCCCGCCATCGCCGCCACTTGGTGAGAACACCGCCAGCCTACTATTCTTCTTATTCAAGTGCACGGTTAGGACCCATGTGACCTATAACACCCCAATTTTTGCTTTTCATGAATTTAAATGAGATTTGGCACTTTTGTGAATATTTGGAATTTTCTGGGATTTATTTGCATTTATTTGGAATTTATTTGAATTTATTCCCCTTTTGAAATAGTTCATGTAACACCCCGGCATCTAGCATGCCTTAATTCTACCAAACATAGGCTAAACAACATCTAAATACCATAAATTAAGGTAAATTACAGCAAATGAGCAAATGCTAAAAACCGAAATTTCAGCAGCATCTCCTTTGTTTTAACATGAATTGAAGGAACATCAACAGCATTGCAATATATGGCAATATAAGAGACATCTAAAACAGCAATAATTAAAGGCATGACAGCAATATAAGTCTAATCCCAAGCATTCAATGTCTCCATGAGCCAAACGAACAATAAGACTCTCATATCGCAAAACTAAACCATAAATAAATATGCATCACACTTAATGTATTATCAAGACCCAATTGAGTGACTGTGGGAACAATTGAGTGACGCTACGTGTAGAAGTGTGACTAATTCCCTTCCCCGCATGTCGATCTCATGGTACCTAAAACAACAAGAAAGCACAAGCGTGAGTTCAACACTCAGCAAGCATATTGCAATGGTACACAAAAATAATTACATGGCTATAACAACTCATATCATGTCTTTCATCTCATTCATGATCACATATCAATAACATCACCATTATGTATGCAATGCGATGCGATGCTCATGTCTCCTTGGAAACTCATACCGGTATGGTTGAGTACACACCCGTCGGCGTGCACCCTCTCCCCCCTTCCATCCCGAAGATGGAGGGTGCCTACTCCTCGCTTCCAAACACCGTGGTGGATGGAATCACGATGTAGGACTTACTCATTGGCTCTCCGGAATAGTCATAACTTTGTCACCGACCTTCCCCGGACTAGTTATGACTTTCTCACCGCCCGGGCCATGTATCATGCCATGTATGCAAACATGCCAACATCATAATTAACTTGTACATTAACATATGGCATCATCACATAATAAGCATACTCATCATATCAATGGCAATCATTAAAGCATGGCAAGTGATCATATCATATAATCAATTTCATCTAGTCTCAACTAGCAACCTACAAACCGCTATCCATTACAATACACTTGCCTCAACCACGGGCAACGGATTGGCGAGAAGTAGAAGGCACTCCCGGGGTCACACCACCTGCACATGGGTACCACACACTCACAATCATGTCCACAAAATAGTAAGCAAACCCTCTTCTACCTCGACATTGCAAACTACTCGCTAAACCCAAAAATAGAGGTTCTGTCCCGTCGGGACAGCATCCTTCCAAAAGGCATAACTCGGGTTCTAAGACTCCGAATCAATTAAATGAGTACATCCTCGCGTAGCTTAGGAAATTTCCTAACTTTTTCTAAGTATATGGAAAAACTGATTCGGACTCTAAAGTTGTTTAATCTATAAAATACCGTAATCTGTTCCAATCACGTCACAGATTTTAACACGCTCGGTAAAACGATCATAACTTTCAAACGGATCGGCAGAATTGGACGTTCTTTATACCCACGGAAATATATTGAAATTACCTACAACTTCTTTAACAGCCGTACGACCAAATTCTGACTTTAAATTGACTAAAACCCAAGCCCTAGGTCGACTGCTCATGCTGCCCGAAATAGAGAACTTGGCAAACTCAAGATTCCATCTAATCTACTCAATTCCAGCACCACCAATTGATCTAAAAACATGATAATCACCCTTAGAACAAATCCTAGACCAACCCCAAGGATTCCCATGGCCATACCTTCGCCCGACGACCAAAAACCAAACGGATCTCCTCCCGGTTCGCGCGATCTCCTTCCTCGCTCCAAATCCACCGGATATCCTCATCGCGGAGTGCTCCAATGGACGGATCTTCAAGGTGTTGAGGTGGAGAACTCCCCTAGGGGCAGCAAGGGAGGTGGAGAGGGGAGGAGAGGGGTGGTGGCGCCATGGGGGAAGATGGAGAGGAAGGGGAAGGGTGGAGGCGCATGGGGGGCTAGGGGGTGGCGGCTAGGGTTGGGAGAGGGAGTTTGGGGCGCACGAAGGGGTGGGGGCCAGATTTGGCTGCCCAAAAGTCCCCCCTTGGCCCAAACCCTTCCACCGGAGGCCCAACTCAACCCCCAAGGCCCAATGTCCCCCGGAGAGGCCCAAACACCCGAAAACGGCCCAAAAACACGCTATAAACGGCATAACGTAAAGTTTTAACCTCCATTTACATATTTTATAATGTTTTTACCTCAACATCCACATTTTATAAGATTACGACACTCCGTGGTGTCACAGTTAAAGAATTTAATTTTACAAATAAAATTTTGCTGGAAATAATTTATTTGAGTCCAAAATATTCCAAAATATTTTCTAGAATTTTTCTGGAATTGTTCTGAGTGTTTTGCTATTTTAAATGAATTAAATGAATTTCTAGGAATTAATTTGAATATTTAATCGCTGGAAAAATCGATCGAGTTTGCACTATTCATCCGACCGAGCCCGAACCCAAGTCGGACTCGAGCCCGATCGGAGCCGCGTTTGAGCCGGACCCGAGCCAAACCTAACCACAACCGCGTGACCGTTGTATCAAAATCCAACGGCCACGATTGTGACACGTCACCCGAACCGGACCCGACCGAGCCAACCAGGTCGCCAAGCCAGACCCGAGCCCAAACCCCGTGCCCATTGGATCTTGATCCAACGGTCCACGTTGAGCCACGTCACCTAATCCGAATTGGATTCGGATTCCGCCGCCGCCCGTGCGTGGGCCCTCGTTTTCCGCGCATAACACGGACGTTGAGGGGGTATTTAATGCGCCACCGCCGCCATCCTGTTCTCCGTTTCATTGCGCACCCGTAGCCCTAGTCCATCACGCCTGAGCCGCTGTGGTTGCGCCGCAATCGCTCGCCGTAGTTGGGTTAGGCTTCCGCCACGGTTCTCCGTTGTTTCCACCGCCGTCCGCCGTCCTCCGCCGCCACCGAGCCCATATCCGGAACCGCAAGGACGAGACGCGTTGGAGACTACCACTCACTCCGCCGGAGGAGCCCCGCAACGCCATTGCCGGGATCGTCGTCCCCATCTCCGATCTGCTAGCGCTGCCGCACGCCATCGCCGTCTCCCGAGCTCTCTCCACCGTCCGATCAAGATCCGAAGGCCAGGATTCGTCCACGTCACCACGGTAAAATTTCACGTGTTAATTTTTAGATCTGTTTCCAACCGTTGGATCTAGTTCCAACGGTTTAGATCATGCCACGTAGCCGTAACTGCACTGTGCTTGGATAGATCTCAGCCGTTATATCTAGATCGTACGGCTAGGGTTAGCCCACGTTGTAGCTTTAGATCGGATCTTGACCGTCCGATCAAGATCAAATGGTCCTGTAACACCCCGACAATTAATATGCCTGAATGCTACCAAATATAAGCTAAACAACATCTAAATACCATGAATTAAAGTAAATTACAGCAAAGGAGTAAATGCTAAAACCCGAGATTTCGGCAGCATCTCCTTTGTTTTAACATGATTTGAAGGAGCAACAACAGCATAGCAATACATGGCAATATGAGAGACAACCAAAACAGCAAAACTTAAAGACTTAACAACAATATAAATCTAGTTTCAAACATTTAATGTCTCCAAGAGTCAAACGAACAATAAAACTCTCATATAGCAAAGCTAAACCTTAAAGCAATAATCATCACACGCAGTTTATTAACAAAAACTAATTGAATGACTTGTGGAATCAAATGAGTGAAGCTACGTGCGGAAGTGTGACTATTTCCCTTCCCCGCATGCCGGTCTCATGGTACCTAAAACAACAAGAAAACACAAGTGTGAGTTCAAAACTCAACAAGCATATTGCAATGGTACAAACAAAAGCAATTATATGGCTACAACAACTCACATCATGTATATCATCTCATTCATGTTCACAAATCATTATCATCATCATTATGTATGCAATGCGATGCGATGCGATGCGATGCTCATATCTCCTTGGAAACTCATACCGGTATGGTTGAGTACACACCCGTCGGTGTGCACCCTCTCCCCCCTTCCATCCCGAAGATGGAGGGTGCCTACTCCTCGCTTCCCCACACCGCGGTGGATGGAATCACGATGTAGGACTTACTCATTGGCTCTCCGGAATAGTCATAACTTTCTCACCGACCTTCCCCGGACTAGTTATGACTTTCTCACCGCCCGGGCCATGTATCATGCCATGTATGCAAATATGCCAACATCATGAATAACTTGTACATTAACACATGGCATCATCATAGATAACTTGTACATTAACGTATGGCATCATCATAGATAACATGTACATTAACACATGGCATCATCACGTAATAAACATATTCATCATATCAATGGCAAACATTAAAGCATGGCATGTGAACATATCATATATTCAAATTTCAATCTCAATCAATCAAACAAACTACAACCCGCTACCCATTCCAATACAATTGCCTCAACCACGGGCGACGGATTGGCGAGATGTAGAGGGCACTCCCGGGGTCACACCACCTGCACATAGATACCACACACTCACAATCATGTCCACAAAACAGTACGCCAACCCTCATCTACCCCGACATTGCCAACTACTCGTAAAACCCAAAAACAGAGGTTCTGTCCCGTCTGTATAGCAGCCTTCCAAAAGGCATAACTTGGATTCTAAAACTCCGAATCAATTAAACGAGTACATCCTCGCGTAGCTTAGGAAATTTCCTAACTTTTTCTAAGTATATGGAAATACTGATTCGGACTCTAAAATTGTTTAATCTACAAAATACCGAGATCTGTTCCAATCACGTCACAGATTTTAACACGCTCGGTAAAACAGCCATAACTTTCAAACGGCTGATCGGAATTTAACATTATTTATACCCAATGAAAGGTACTGAAATTACCTACAACTTCTTCAACAGGCGGACGTCCAAATTCGGATCCTAATTGGCGAAAAACTGAACCCTAGGTCGACTGCTCGTGCTGTCCGAAACAGAGAACGTGACAACTTCTAGATTTCATTTAATCTACTCAATTCCAGCACCACCAATTGATCTAAAAACTTGATAATCACCCTTAGAACAGTACCTGGACCAACCCCAAAGAGTCCCATGGCCATACCTTCGCCCGACGCACGAAAACCCAATAGATCTCCTCCCGGCTCGCTCCTCGCTCCTCGCTCCAATGGACGGATCTTCGAGGTGTAGGGGTGGAGAGGCTACCCTAGGGCAGCAAGGGGTGGAGGAGAGGTGGTGGAGAGGTGGAGAGCCAGGGAGGCAAAGGGGGAGGTGAGGCGCATGCAAGGTGCAAGGGAGAGGGGGAGGTGGGGGTGGCGGCTAGGGCATGGAGGGAGCCCAACCGTGCGCCGGGTCCATGGACCCGAGGCAACGTGGCGGCCTCTAATTGGTCCACGTGTCATGCTGACGCAATAAATCATTTTTTCAAAAAGAAATTATTTATTTAATTCGGTTTATTGATCTTAAATATAGATTCAAACTTCAAACACTTATAACTTTTGCATTTCAACTCTGATTTGGGTGATTCAAATTTCTAAATTTTCATAAAAATGAGGCCTACTCAAATATGAATTTAATTAATTTTTTATTATGAATATTTTTTATTATAACTATTGCATTTTAACTCCGATTTGGACGATTCCAGTTTCTAAAAATTTATAAAAATGTGCTCTCTCTGTTTATGAAGTTTATTTGAACTTTTGAACACTCTTGTATACTATTTTATTTATTGATTGCTATTTGCACGCGTTACGAGTAGACGTTGAAGTGCCCGAAGGCTTCGAAGGTGAAGTGTTGACCCAGGAGCCAGCTCAAGACCAAGAACAAGTACTCTTTGAAGGCAAGTTGTGCTTTGACCATGTTGATCCCATTTTAAAATTATTTTGATTTAATTTATTGCATGCTAGTTTAATTAGAAAATGCGTTAATTAATTTTTGGGAAATCAGCTAAATGCCAACTTTGCACTATGACACCTTGATTATTATTTATGTGCCATGACCCCTTGTCACCCTAGTTGTGGATTATTAGTTGGGCTTTACTAAATTTTCAACATGGGTAATTAGACCGATGTAGTATGCTTAGCCTTGCCACGTAACATGTTTTTGCCAATTACATGATAACATTGACTTAATGAGATATGGAACCTGTTTTGAGAAGTGTCATGTGTTATTGATGATGATATTGACGGCATGTGGTGCGTGGTAAACAACTGGGGGTTTAATAACTAGTTTTCGACTGGGGCATGTGGCAAGAATGATCGGGTGGGCCTGTTGTGGCACCGGGAACGTTGATTTGGTTCTTCGGGTAGTCTTGCCCTGGTCACCCTAAGGATTTAACCTTGCAAGCCTTTGAACTGAGTCAAACGTGCAACCACATGTCTGTATTGGGACGAACCTAGTTGATTAAGTTGCTAATAACGTACATGTGGGACCTCGGTGTGTCAACTATACCTTTTGTGTAGTTGTACGGGGGAGCGTACCAGGGCTGCGGCTAGGTACCCATCTAACGGTTGATTGGCCTAAACTTCGCCTTTGCTAAGGGAAGGATTAGTGTGCAATAACCGGGGAGGCCCACTGGTGCTGTTAGAAGTTTTCGAAAGACTTTCTTACGTACACTCGCCTTTGTGGTGTTTGGCTGTATCTTGTGGGTAAAGTGCATAACCTCTGCAGAGTGTAAAATCTATTCGAATAGCCGTGTTCGTGGCACTAGACATTGCTCGGGAATTACAGTCAAGGGTTAGACTTTCTTGAAAATAACTTGGACTTGAAAGGTTTGGTCTGGTTAATAATGACATTGATGGAAATGTGGATTAGGAATGGGAGAGATGTCTATTTAACTCCTGGAAAAGTTATTGATCTTATACATGTTTCTACTGCATTCGAATCTACTTATGTTACTTGTCAAATGCTGTTTTACTGCTAATATACCCTGAGCTATTCCTTTGTAATAGACCATGCATGTAGTATATTAGTTGCATTCTGTGCATGACTTGTTGAGTACCAAGTACTCACCCTTTCCACAAAACAACATTAGTTGAAGAGGAGTCGACGCCAGCTTTGGCGGAAGAGTACTAGGAGGAGCCGTCTAACTAGGGAGCGAGCCCAGTCAGTTGCCTGTGGTATACTGGATGGCACCACGAAGTTATCTTATTTTCCGCTGCTGTTATTTTCCTTTTAATAAGTTTTGCCCTGCGTGGCGTATATTTGTAACTTGACCTTAAGGTCGAGCAACCAGCTTGGTTAACTAATTAAAGTACCTTATTATTTCGTTGAGTATGATTGTGATATTTACCAATGTTGAGGTTGTGTGCACTAGCGTGTTCCTGGACTAGTGTTGAATACACAGAGGGTCCGGATTTGCAAATTCGGGTCCCGACATGACCCCCTGAAGCTCATACACATGATCATTAGACCTAAATTGTCCTTTAGCGCAATTGAGCCATACCTCACCGTGTAACGCCTCTGGTCACCGCGGGACACCATGTGCCAGCCATGCTTAGGATCAAATGACCTCCCCCTGTGTGCGCAAGAGCACACTAAAGCTAACTATGATGAACATTAACCGCTTGAGCCCCGCTTCGCCGCCGGCGAGCCCAAGACCGAGGCGGCCCCGCTTTGAGTCGCTGCGCTGTGGGACCGACTTGCCAGTCGCTTGACTACGTAATGTTTTGTTGCCAGGTTGGCCCCACAGATCAGACTCAGATGGCTGTGCATGAGCTCAAGCATAAGTCGCTGACCTCGCGAGCCTGGTTGTCAGTGACCGTGGGTCGAGTTTAAAAGCCAACCGCGCCAAACAATGAAAGGAGAGCGCATTTTTCTTTTTCTGGTTTTTAGTGAACTGAATGACTTGAAATGCTTATAATTTTTAAACCGTAGCTCCAAATTGAATGAAACAAATTTCTAAATTCATGATAAATCATCTAGTTTCATAGTCTGCAAAAATATTTGAAACTTGTTTAGCCATTTAAATTGAATTTGAATTTAAAGAATGAAATTTGAATATGCTCCATATAGAAATTTTGCAAACTAAGTCCAAATTGAGAGGAACGAATTTTATTTGAATCCTTATACCAAATACTATCCAAATATGTGGTTATAGTTGAATTTGAAATTAGTTTATGAAAAATCTCCTATTAGAGATTGAATTCTATGCATGGAATTAATATAATTACTATAACTAAATCAAAAATTATTCAAATTAAATGAAACTTGTTTTATTGTGCTAGTTATGTTGTTTAGAACCAGATTATGAAATAAAAGTTAGGGTACACCATGCAACTTTTTATCAAAAGTAAATAGATTGCTTTATATACTAGATGAAATTAGTAAAAGTAACAATGTAACCTGAAAATGAAATTTTATAAGTTTAATCTTACAATCTTAGCTTCCTAAATTCGTAAATTAAAATAAAAAGATTACACAAAAGAAAGGTGGTTAGATGAGATGTAAACCTAAGCCGTTAATGTTGAGATAAAACTTTATAATCTAACTACTGCATGGAATGATGAAGCATGATTGTTTTTTTGCTTATCCTTGTGATGAATTTATTTGATGCTTTTATTTGTTTCTTTTGCCGTTATTGAAAGTTTGCTATTTGTTATTTGCTATACTCTTCTAATGACGCATAGACGTTGACGCTACCGACACTACTGTTGACGACATCGATCCCGCTTATGCCACTGAAGAGCAAGGCAAGCACCCCTTGATCATCTTTGATCCCAGTTTTCCAACAACTTAAAATTGTGAACAAATAATCTGCATACATGCTTTATATTCTACGTATTTACTTTTCTAGTAGCTAAACCCTTATGGATGGATTTCCTTAATCACTGCTGATTTGTGAACCATGGCAACCATAGGAATGATCAAGTTCATAATGTTGGACTGGGTATAATCCTCTATTAATTGCATTTGCTTAGTGATGTTTAGAAAAATGTTAGCAACATTTACACCCACACACTTTTCTTTATGAAATCTTTTATGGTTTATTTAAACAGTAAAGGATACTGGTAGTTTAATATAAATGAAAATAAAACTATTGTTTTGACATGGGTGAATATTGGCAATAGCCGGATGTACATGTTTTAATGTGTACATAGATAGGGTGGAGTGTCACCCATGTCACAATAAGGACCGAGCTAATGTGTTGGTTTTAGACCAAGATAACCGTACATCCACAAGTACTGGAATGTGATAGTCTTAACTTATTAAATTAGTTGGGAATTAGCTTTGCACATTGGTAGACAGTTGTAGCACGGGCATTCCGGATATAGGTTTGCTCGAGGGAGGTGTCATCACCGAGGTGTTGGCATCTGCCGTTGTAACGGTGTATGCCTGGCTATGATTTGGGGCTGTTATTATTCCTGGTGGGTCACTGGCTCCAGAATAATTTTTACCTTTTTGGCTTCCATCATAGTCAGGGTGAGTCGACATCGGGCTAGTGCAAAGTTAAAGTTCAAGTAATCGAACGGTTTCGTTATGAACTCCCCACGGACATACCAAAGGAAGTGTGTCTTATGCCTTGCAAAAAGGGAGAACATATCTTGTGGGTAAAGCTCTACAACTCTGTAGAGTACAAAACTAATCGATTAGCTGCGCTCACGGTCATGAGCACTTGGTAAAGTCATCACATGGTTAGTTGTTTTCTATTTTCTAAAACCTTGATTAAATGATTTGGAAAATAACTCACATTTGTTAATGTCACTTATTGCTATGCTCGTTCGTATAAGACCATGAAGGGTCTTTTTTGTTATGTTACTCACAAAGGGCCGTGAGTAAATTGCTATTATTCATTTTATTACATGTTACTTCAATTATTTATCAAACTGCTTTAAATTCAATTTACGCTTTCTATTACTATTCAATATTTACAAATTCAAAATTTTCGCTTTACACAAAACAACCGTAGAAACCCACTTTCTATTCAACTTGCATATATTCTAGGCTTTGCAACCACTACAAGCCTTGCGAGTACCAATGTACTCAACTTGCTTTAACGTGGTTTTTAGGTGATGAGCAAGAATATCCTGATGACGACAACAATAGTGAAGAACTCGTTATTTATGGTGACGACTGTCCTCTCTAGGTTCATCTCGTCTATTGCCTGTGGTGTTTTGGGCTAGTCAGCAAACAATGAGATGTGATCTTTTATTACTACTACTTTTGGTATTGTAATGAACTCTCAATGTAATAAAACTTGAACTTTTGTATGGCTGTAATTCCGAATTGTGTTTGTGCGTGCCAGCCACTGATCATGGGAATGGCACAGTACGCACTTTAGAACCTCATTTTTATGTTACACTGTGGCATAAAAATGAGGGTCTCACAGTTTGGTATCAGAGCCATGCAGACTGTAGGTGAACGTTAGTTAGAACGGTCGTTGGTGGGAAAAATTTAAGATTTGAATAGACAAATTATACTTAGGAATATAAAATTGCTATATCAGTTATTAATCCTTAACTATTATGTCATCTATTCTTTTCTTTTAAGCGTTATCGGTGCATCTTACATTTGATCTGTAATACTAATTCCTTATTAAATGTACAGATGGAAGGATATACGCCGTGCTACGTCACTTCGGAGCAACAGGATGCTGGGTTGATGGGAGTTTTTGCTCAGATACTAGAGTACGCGAGATTCGACACCCCTCGCTACATCGTCTTCCAGGCGATGGTTAGCCCGGTGTCGATCGAGTACATTGCCAGAGTCGAGATTCCAGCCAGGATGGAGTTTGGAGAGACTGGACGCACCTTTGACGGACGAGGAGCTTCAGTGACTGCCGCAATGAACGATGTGACATATATGGCAATCGTTCGATTGCGACATGCACTCCCGGAGTTGGCGACGGTCTACCACGAGATACCAGCTTTGCTACCCAGAGGAGATACCAGCTACGTCGACCCTAGTACGATTCAGGATGAGCACCAGAGGGTCATAGTTGGGTTTCTTAACGCTGCCGACCGATATCATCGGCAGTCTACGTTGGAGTACTACGTGGCTCGTCATAGAGTGGCCTTCCTGGAGGACGTCATAGCTCCTTTTATGGCTATGGGTTTGTTCTCACGGTCGGTGTTGGGTGACGATGCCACTCTTTTGCCAGTTCAGGAGGTACCAGGTACCCTCACCCCTAGAGTTGCCAGAGCTGCCAGACGCTCAGGGCAGGCTAGGATGTCCACTGGAGGTAGTCATCCTCGCCTTTCGCGAGTCAGGCTCAAGCAGGGGTTTGCTAGTGTACCTCGTCCCCGAGTGACGCAGGTATACCGACGCCGTGGCACCTTTCCTGCTACGGTGGCCGATTCCACTCCTACAATCCCTGTCGAGCCTACCACCGATGAGGGTGCAGCAGCACCAGGACTAGAGTAGAGTTACCCAGATTTGTGGTATTAGGGTAGTAGTGCGTGGTGTTTTATGTAGTGCCGAGTTATGTTATGGTCTTACTTTTGTTGTACATACTGTAAATATGTGGGTTGAATAAAAGAGCTTTTGCTGTATTTTGTGTGTGCTTTTTGTTCCTTCTTGTGATCGTTTAATGTTTAATTACAACTTCACGATGATGTGATCCTTTACATTCTTTGTCAACAATATAACATAATAAAGCAACAACACACCTTCCTTTAAAATGAATTTCTTTAAGATTAATAAAATTTTAGGGAATGAAATGTTGCCTTATGATCGGTAGAGATTGAGCTAAATCTTCCAATCTGCTAGATTAATCATTTAATCACAATATATTATTTTCTCATCTGAATTGAAATTTTAGGATGCCTGTAACTAGATCACTTCATGGGATCCTAGAAAGTGAAGCTTGGCAGGAGCCACTACCTCCGCGTGAAACGCTTCCTACTCCTGCACAACCTAATCCGATGCACCCATCTGCGAGGGCTTCGTCCTCACACCACACTGTTCCTCCACCACCCCCAATTCCTAATCAGCAAGGAAGAGTTCCAGAAGAATAGCTGCCAGGACCGCCGACTATGGCGCAAGTCTTGGCGATGATTAAGCAAAATCACCAGACTCATACCCTTCTCCTGCAACAACTGGTGCAGAATACCACTAACCTTGGAGCCTGAGGTGGAAATGGTGGTGGTGCGCCACAATCCAAACTGACTAAGTTTCTGAAAACTCGGCCTCCCACTTTCTCTACATCAGTTGATCCATTGGACGCCGATGACTGGCTACGTTCGGTGGAAAGCAAACTGAACATCGCTCAGTGCAATGATCGGGAGAAAGTTCTATATGCTTCCTACCAGCTGAATGGAGCCGCAGCCTCCTGGTGGGAAAACTATCAAGCTGTGTTTCCACCAGGTCCAGAGATCTCGTGGAATGACTTTATGATTGCGTTCTGTCAGGCTCATATTCCAGCGAGCCTAGTGGGCATGAAAAGGCGAGAGTTCCTTGACCTTCGCCAGGGAAATCAGACGGTGATGGAATATCTTCATCTCTTCAACTATCTTTCACGTTATGCTCCATCTGAAGTTACCCCCGAAGCGCGCAAGCTGGAACGCTTCCGGGATAACCTGAATGAAGAAGTCAAGTGTGCATTAGCTGCTATTGACATTAATGACTTCCAAACCTTGGTGGACAAGGCGATTCGAGTGGGGCATAGCGCTCGAGCCGCCATGGAGTTGCGTAAGAGAAAATGGCTGGCCCAAAAGACTGCTGGTGCCCAGGCCTCGCCCTACACCTCAGGGCAATGTACGACCACCTGTTCCAACACCAACAGAGGCGCCAAGGTTCTACCCATCAACCTCGGCCGCCTCCAGCACGTCCGGCGGGTGCTACCGGAGTACGTCCTACCGGAGCCTCAACTCAAGCTCTGAATGTTACTTGCTTCAAATGTCGGGAATGTGGGCATTATGCCAATAATTGCCCAAACAAGGGAATCACTTCGCCAAACCCAGGAACTTCTCAGCGACCCTCTGGTCATCCTCAAGGATATGGAGGACAACAAGCAGGGAGAACTGCACCTATTCCTGCACAAACTACGAACCGTGGCTGCCTACATCGTGTGACCGCGAAAGAAGCTAGTGAAGCATCAAACGTGGTATTGGGTATGTTTCCCGTCCAATCAATCCCTACTTTAGTGCTATTTGATTCCGGTGCATCTCATTCCTTTATATCTAAGAAGTTTGTAGAAACACATCAAATCCAAACTAATCCTTTACCTACTTCCATGATAATCTTTTCACCTGGAGCAAAAATGAGAACTACTAGAATGTGTCCTAAGATTAGCATCAAAATAAATGAAGTCTTATTTTATGCTAATCTTATCCTTATAAAAACTCTAGGATTAGACATCATTCTTGGTATGGATTGGTTAGCTAAAAATAAGGGACTCGTAGATTGTGCTAATAGATTCATATCCCTCATAAACCCCGAAGGAAGGGAAGTAAGCTTTAGTTCCACTCAAAATCTTTCCGAATCAAGATCATGCCTAAATGTAATGGTATTGGAAAAGATTCAATCAGTTCCTGTAGTCTCCAATTTTCCTGATGTATTCCCAGAAGAATTACCGGGTTTGCCACCAGATCGTGACTTAGAGTTCGTCGTTGATCTTATTCCTGGAACAGCTCCAATTTCTAAACGTCCTTATCGAATACCACCAAATGAACTAGTTGAACTTAAGAAGCAACTTCAAGAACAATTAGATAAAAGATTCATTCGGCCTAGTTCATCCCCATGGGGTAGCCCAGTCCTTTTTGTCAGCAAAAAGGATGGTAGTCTATGCATGTGTGTAGATTATCGTGCTCTGAACGATGCTACTATCAAAACTAAATATCCTTTACCTCGAATTGATGATCTGTTCGATCAATTAACCGACGCCCAAATCTTTTCCAAAATTGATCTTAGACATGGATATTATCAATTGAAAATTCGACCAGAAGATATTCCCAAAACAGCTTTTACCACTCGTTACGGCCTATATGAATATGTCGTAATGTCCTTCGGACTTACGAAAGCTCCAGCTAGCTTTATGTGTCTAATGAATAAAGTCTTTATGGAGTATTTGGATAAATTCGTAGTGGTATTCATAGATGACATCCTCATCTACTCTAAAAATGAAGAAGATCATGCACAACATTTGTACAAGGTACTTGAGAAACTTCGAGAAAACAAGTTGTATGCCAAATTTGAAAAATGTGAATTTTGGCTAAAAGAGGTCGCATTTCTCGGACACATTCTTTCCAAAGGTGGAATATCTGTCGACCCCAGTAAAGTCCAAGCAGTTCAAAACTGGGAGCAACCAAAATCTGTCCGTCAAATCCGGAGTTTTCTTGGTTTAGCGGGATATTATCGCCGCTTTATCGAAAACTTCTCCAAAATCGCTAAACCTTTGACTCAACTCTTAAAGAAAGAAAAGAAATACGAATGGACTCCAGAATGCGAAGCCAGTTTTCTGGAACTAAAGAAAAGGTTAACCACAGCCCCAGTGCTGGTGTTATCCAATGTCCATAAGAGCTTCGACGTTTATTGCGATGCTTCGCACAATGGCCTTGGTTGTGTGTTGATGCAAGAAATGAAAGTCGTAGCTTATGCTTCTTGACAGCTTCGACCTCATGAACTCAATTATCCAACCCATGATCTGGAGTTAGCCGCAGTAGTGCACGCCCTAAAAATCTAGCGCTACTACCTTATTGGAAACAAGTGTAATATCTATACAGATCATAAGAGCCTAAAGTATTTCTTTACTCAGCCAGATCTTAATTTGCGGCAAAGGAGATGGCTAGTACTAATAAAGGATTACGACATTAGTATTCATTACCACCCTGGTAAAGCTAATGTCGTAGCAGACGCTCTAAGCCGTAAACTTCATTGTATGACTGTATCAACGTATACTGAATAATCAGAGTTAGTAAAGGAGTTTTAGCAGCTTAATTTGGGAATTGTCAAAAGAGGATTTGTTGCTAATCTTCAAATGCAACCAAATCTGAAAACCCAAATTAAAATAGCTCAATCCAAAGATGAAGCAATATCAAAAATCCGAGAAGAGTTGAGACAAGGCAAAGAATTGGAATTTTCGAAAGACTCGGATGGTATACTCCTATTTAAGGATCAAATCTATGTTCCTAATGATCCAGAAATCAAGAACCTAATCTTGAGTGAAGCTCATGAATCACCTCTATCTATCCACCCTGGTAATACAAAGATGTATCAAGATCTGAAAAGAGAATATTGGTGGCCCGGCATGAAAAAGAAAATCGCCGAATATGTCGCGAAATATGATGTATGTCAGCGAGTAAAAGCCGAGCATCAATGTCCTGCTGGTCTTCTTCAACCCCTTGAAATTCCAGAATGGAAGTGGGACGATATCTTTATGGATTTTATTACTGGTTTACCTAGAACCAGAAGAGGGCATGATTCTATATGGGTTATTGTTGATCGATTAACCAAAGTTTCACATTTCAAACCAGTCAAAACCACTCACCCCGGAGATAAACTCGTGGAATTGTATCTTGAAAATATTGTTCGTCTTCACAGAGTCCCCAAAACAATTGTATCTGATCGTAATTTACATCTCGTCTTTGGGAAAGTTTGCACACCCTGTTAGGGACAAAGCTAAATTTCAGTATAGCTTATCATACCCAAACAGATGGGTAGACTGAGCGGACCAATCAGACTTTAGAGGATATGCTAAGAGCATGTGTGCAATCATATGACATGAATTGGGAGAAAAGCTTGGCTTTCGCTGAATTCTCCTATAATAATAGCTTTGAAGCCAGTTTTCAAATGTCCCCTTTTGAAACACTTTATGTGTAACACCAAGGAGTGTTGTAATCTTATAAAATGTGGATGTTGAGGTCAAAACATTATAAAATATGTAAATGGAGGTTAAAACTTTACGTTATGCCGTTTATAGCGTGCTTTTGGGCCGTTTTTGGGTGTTTGGGCCTCTCCGGGGGACTTTGGGCCTTGGGGGTTGAGTTGGGCCTCCGGTGGAAGGGTTTGGGCCCAAGGGGGGGGACTTTTGGGCAGCCAAATCTGTCCCCCACCCCTTGGTGCGCCCCAAACTCCCTCTCCCAACCCTAGCCGCCACCCCCTAGCCCCCCCATGCGCCTCCACCCTTCCCCTTCCTCTCCATCTTCCCCCATGGCGCCACCACCCCTCTCCTCCCCTCTCCACCTCCCTTGCTGCCCCTAGGGGAGTTCTCCACCTCAACACCTCGAAGATCCGTCCATTGGAGCGCTCCGCGATGAGGAGATCCAGTGGATTTGGAGCGAGGAAGGAGATCGCGCGAGCCGGGAGGAGATCCGTTGGGTTTTCGGTCGTCGGGCGAAGGTATGGCCATGGGAATCCTTGGGGTTGGGCTAGGTACTGTTATAAGGATCAATATCATGTTTTTAGATCAATTGGTGGTGCTGGAATTGAGTAGATTGGATTAGATCTAGAAGTTGCCACGTTCTCTGTTTTGGACAGCATGAGTAGTCGACCTAGGGTTTTGTTTTTCGCCAATTTATATTCTGAATTTGGTCGTCCTCCTGTTGAAGAAGTTGTAGATAATTTCAATATCTTTCTGTGGGTATAAAGAACGTCCAATTCCGATCAGCCGTTTGAAAGTTATGGCTGTTTTACCGAGCGTGTTAAAATCTGTGATGTGAATGGAACATATCACGGTATTCTGTAGATTAAACCACTTTAGATTCCGAATCAGTCTTTCCTTATACTTAGAAAAAGTTGGGAAATTTCCTAAGCTACGCGAGGATGTACTCGTTTAATTGATTCGGAGTACCAGAACTCAAGTTATGCCTTTTGGAATGCTGCTGTCCCGACAGGACAGAACCTCTGTTTTTGGGTGTTGCGAGTAGTTGGCAATGTCGGGGTAGATGAGGATTTGCGTACTATTTTGTGGACATGATTGTGAGTGTGTGGTACCTATGTGCAGGTGGTGTGACCCCGGGAGTGCCTTCTACTTCCCGCCAATCCGTTGCTCGTGGTTGAGGCAAGTGTATTGTAATGGATAGCGATTTGTAGGTTGCTTGTTGAGAATAGATGAAATTGACTATATGATATGATCACTTGCCATGCTTTAATGATTGCCAATGATATGATGAGCATGTTTATTATGTTATGATGCCATGTGTTAATGTACAAGTTAAATATGATGTTGGCATAATTGCATACATGGCATGTTACATGGCCCGGGCGGTGAGAAAGTCATAACTAGTCCGGGGAAGGTCTGTGAGAAAGTTATGACTATTCCGGAGAGCCAATGAGTAAGTACTACATCGTGATTCCATTCACCGCGGTGAACGAAAGCGAGGAGTAGGCACCCTCCATCTTCGGGATGGAAGGGGGGAGAGGGTGCACACCGACAGGTGTGTACTCAACCATACCGGTATGAGTTTCCAAGGAGACATGAGCATAGCATTGCATTGCATACATAATGATGATGATAATGATATGTGATCATGAACGAGATGGTTCACATGATGTGAGATATTATTGCCATGTAATTGTTCTTGTTGTACCATTGCAATATGCTTGCTGAGTTTCGAACTCACGCTTGTGTTTTCTTGTTGTTTTAGGTACCATCAGACCGGCATGCGGGGAAGGAAAATAGTCACACTTTCGCACGTAGCTTCAATCATTTGATTCCACAAGTCATTCAATTAGTTTTTGATAATAAATTGCGTGTGATGATTATTGCTTTAAAGTTTAGCTTTGCTAAATGAGAGTCTTATTGTTCGTTTGACTCTTGGAGACATTACATGTTTGAAACTAGACTTATATTGTTGCTAAGTCATTAATTACTGCTGTTTTTAGTTGTCTCTCATATTCAATATATTGCTATACTGTTGTTGCTCCTTCAAATCATGTTAAAACAAAGGAGATGCTGCCAAAATTTCGGGTTTTAGCATTTACTCCTTTGCTGTATTTTACCTTAATTCATGGTATTTAGATGTTGTTTAGCTCATGTTTGGTAGCATTCAGGCATACTAGATGCCGGGGTGTTACAGTTGGTATCAGAGCGGGCTGTAGGTCCTTGGAATGTGTATTTTTAGTGTCATGCTATAGGGTACAACTAAAATGTGATGTGGAATAACTTAGAAACATGGCTTAGGTCTTAACTAAAATTTTGTCATAGGATAGCAACATTGAAACTTGCGAAGGTGGTATAACTAATCTAAAATCTGACACACAATGGATGCACAGTAGGAAAGGGTATGGGTATCGCTTCTTTATGCTTAAATGTTGTATTTAAGCTTTGATGTTGAATGCTTCATTCGATAAAGCATGTTGCTATGTCTATGAGATAAATGATTGAATTGTTCTTGTGGTGGTGATAAAGTGGGGTTGTGGTGCCGAAGGGTTTCGGCCACCACTTTTGTTCATAGTAAGGGAGAGGTTTGACGGTGTGGCCGGTTAGCGCCATCACCGAAGAACTATTAACCCCTGTAGGAGAAGAGTGCTTACCCCTTTCTGTCGTAGGTCGGGTAGTTGGCTGGAGACAAATAGAAGAGTTGACGGTGGTATCCTTCGGATGCTTTCCACCGTTTTGACGGTCGGTTTTGGTTGGTCTTCATGTTTTTTTAGTCGATTGAAATCAAAAGAAAAGTGTTGGTCTTGGATTTTCGCGGATTGTTCTGTGTGCGGTATGTGGTTTTGTCTTCCTTGGTTGAAGATGAAGAAGAAGAGTCTAGTGTTGCGCTTCTGTTGGTCGCTATTAATTTTTGCTTTGACACCCGGTTTTGCTGGTTATTGTGGATTGTCTTAGGGAGGAAACATTTGTGGTTGTTGTCCTCCCTATCTAAGAAAAGAGTTGAAGTTCTCCTAGTGCCGACCTTAGGTTGGGTGGAGCTAAGTTTTGAATCTTTATCGAAAAAGGTTTGGTTGAACATTTGATTTTCCCTGGGGGCCTCCTTCATCCTTCTTGGAAGTATAGATCTTGAGATTTCTTGAAGAGTTTGTGGGCAAATTTGGGAATTTGAGAGTTGAACACTCCTGCATTTCTGTTGGAGTTTTGTTTTTCTTCCTTGCCTGGGAAAGGAGAAATTGTCTATTGGTGTTCGTTCTGGTTCTTGAGCTGTGGTTATCTTTAAAAGTTGAGTTGCATCCTGTTTGTCAAGGGTTCGTGCCCCATGAAGGTGTTTAGAAAAGTTTATGTCCGTGCTATGTAGTAGGTAACAATGTGGGTTATGGGATGACGTATTGCTAAGTTAATTTGTGAGTTGAAACAATTCAATGCAGTTTTTACCTCTAGCTTGAGAATAAATAGACTACTAGTGTTGTAGTTTACTCTTAGCGAGAATGATTGAATGTGTTAATGTACATGCTTAGAATCGATTGCTTTGCTTTAAAAGTGCTTATGACCCCCGATTATGTTTAAAGTTTTAAACCCTGATGCATAGTTAAAACATTAAGATGATGTAGACTGATGTTATTGTTAAAGAAACTTCGCTGGTTGTTTAAAGATGTTCTAATATAATGGAATAATAGAGAAATTTAATCGTGTTGCCTAGTGACTTTAATTTGGAAGTTGATTAGAGTTGCTATTTACGTTATTGCAAACTACTAGTATATTTGGAAGTATGCAGTTGTGTCTCTACAATGCTAGTATTGATATCAATTGAGAAGACATAATACTTATTGTTAATGATGTTGTTAAGGGCAGTGTTAATGCTAGTATTCAATCTATTTTAATAGTTGGAGTATGTTGTGTAGCGACAATTTCGTTGTAACTTATGTATAGGGTAGCTAAAAGCAATGTTGTTGAGTGATGATTATGTAAATTATTGATATTGATGACTTGGTAGTGTTGTTAATTGTTGGAAACCATTGATCCAATAGAGAAAAGTGTAAAAGTGTGGAATTATGTCGAGTACATGTTGTGATGGGATGAACAATGGATAATAAACATGATGTAAGATTTTAACCTTAATGAATGCATATCTTATAATCCTATTTACGAATTTTATCTTGTAGAGATGTTAATTATTTGTGGAAGTCATTGATTGAACAAGTTTCAATTGTCAAGATTTTGACGTATGGATAGTATAAAATTTATAGGTTGACCATGCTCAAGTAGCTGTTGAAGTACTATGTTTGAAATATAGAATATGTTCTTATATGATTTGGTGATCCGTGGGGATCATGTCAATGTAGTCTTGGTTGGGTGCCTTTGTGATAAGCATCTTAAACCTTAATTAAAAGTGTTGGGAATGGTAAGTAGACAAAGAAATTGTTATGTAAATTTTGTTAAATCCGGTTTGACTCTCTTGATGAGTAAATAGTGATTTTTGAATGCTTAAATGGTAAGTGTAGTGGAATACAAGTTATGGTGGGATTCATGCTAAGCTGGTGTTTAAAACCCTTTCAACTGGCACTACAGGAATCAGGGGAAAATTTGTGGGCCAGAAACCCACGAATTTAGGCCAAAACCCACGAATTTACTATAAATTCGTGCGCAAACCGTCGAATTTAGGCCACGAATTTAACTCGACGAAATTAATCAATTAAATTCGTGGGTGCCCACGAATTTAAGTTAAATTCGTGGGTTTCTGCCTGGCCCACAAATTTAACTGGTAAATTCGTGGGTTTCTCTGGCCCCACGAATTTCATTAGTAAATTCGTGGGTTAGGAAAACCCACGAATTTATCAGTTAAATTCGTGGGCTAGGAAACCCACGAATTTATCAGTTAAATTCGTGGGCCAGGCACAAACCCACGAATTTAACTTAAATTCGTGGGAGTGGCAGAAACCCACGAATTTAACTGACGCTTAATATATATATCCATATGCATCACACTCAATACATTCAATCAAACTTATTCAACATTCAATCAAACACTCAATATCTATATCGACCACGCATATATATATATATATATATATATGGATCGATATGCATCTCATTCAACTCAAGCATCTTCACATTCAATCTTATTCAACACATCACAATAAGTCCATCACAAGATTCAAATATATATCGATCAAACATATATCGATCAAATATATATACTCAAATATATATCGATCAAACATTCAATCAAACTTATTCAACATTCAATCAAACACTCAATATCTATATCGATCAAACACTCAATATATATCGATCGGTATGCATCTCAACATTCAATCAAACACTCAATATCAATATCTATACATTCAATCAAACTATCAATATATATCGATCGGTATGCATCTCATTCAACATTCAATCAAACACTCAATATCAATATCTATACATTCAATCAAACATTCATTCAAACACTCAATATATATCGATCGGTATGCATCTCATTCAACATTCAATCAAACACTCAATATCAATATCTATACATTCAATCAAACATTCAATATATATCGACAACTCAAGATTCAACAGTATTACGAACAATTCAAGAGTATTACCAACATGATTCAAGAATCAAACTCCACAACGAATAACTAAGTCACCGAAATGTACAAAATTTCGGCATGACCTCTCTAGTAAATAGGACATCCACTCAGCAGACAAAAAAAACATTTGTAGTGATAATATATATATTAATCTCTCAAACTAGAAGGAGACATTCTAGCACATCCTTAGATAATCAATCACACATCCAACGGCAATTTTTAAACTACGCATTACAATCCACATTACAATCTATCCATCACAATACAAATCCGACAACGAAGTCATAAAGTCTAACAGTAATACACCAATCTAGCTCACAATGCAATTCATGTCTCGGGGTTGTTGGAGTTGTGAGCGCTACCACCACCGCCGGAGGGCGAGACTATGACGTCTTCTATGATGTCGTCGTTAGTACGTGCTGTAGGGCGTGACCCAGAAACTTGCAAGTTCAAGACTAGGTTGTGTTACAAGTAACATATCATCGAACTTAGCAAATATCGAAATGATTTGTGCTAAATGTCCTAGGATCAAATCAGTTTTGCACGAATAGGCCAATTTCGTCAAGTTGACTAAGTTTGGATCACAATTGACAGAATTACCTTGTTTCGCAAACTTAGCAACCACTGAGATGAATTTGATAAGATTTAAGCTATATTTGGCTAAATGTGGTAGAATCGACTCAGTTTTGAACGAATGCCTCTATTTGACTAGGGTTTACATCACAATTATCAATTTCCACATGTTTCACATTCTTAGCAAACATTGGAATGATTTAAGCTAGATTTGCCTAAATGTGCTAGAATCGAATAATTATTGCATAAATACCTCAATTTTGCAGGATTTGACTAGTCTTGACTCACAAATAACAAAGTTAACTCAATTCGCAAACTTAGCAAACATTGAGATGTGCAAGGTTTAAGCATGAGTTGCCTAAGTGTCGTAAAATCTAGCTTAGTTTTGCACGTATAGCTGAATTTGCTCAAGTTGACTAAGTCTGGCTCAACTTTGACAGAATTGAGTTTTATTTGCCTAAATGTGATATAATTGACTAAGTTTTGTGAAGGTAGCTCAATTTACTCAATTTGACTTGGTTTAGCTCACAATTGACAAACTTAGCTCGTTTCGCAAACTTAGAATGTTTTTGACATCCATACCTGTGGTGTCGTAAATGCAGTGTTGCATGGCCCAATGGTTGAAGTACATAGGCATTCCTTGGCCTGGCATAGGTGGTGGGTACATGTAGAACGGGTTTGGAGGCTGGGAGCCCTGTAAGGCATAGTTAGGTACATTATGCCACATTTAAATCTTTCGTTCAAATTTTGAATACTGAATTGAACCGATCCTTCTTTACCTGTGGTGCCTCTCCTATAGAAGGTAGCTGCATCTGTGGGGTGAACATGTAGAAAGGACGAGGAGGCTGGGAGCCCTATGGATCATAGTTTGTGATATCAAGTATACAGAATAGAGTTTTTTAAAAATAAAGAATGCATGAGAATTTCATATAACCTGAGGTGCATCTCCCAGGGGTGGTGCCTGCATCCCAGTAGGGTTTATGAAGGACGCCGGGGGAGGCTGAGCACCCTGTGATGCTTCTCCTTGTGTTGGTGGCTGCATGTGAGGAGAAAACATGCAGAAAGGAGGTGGCTAGGAGCCCTATGACATAACAGTCAAGTTTGTGAGAATCGCGATTTTATGAGCTAAGTGAGTTAGAGAGTAATGAACTCAAGTATCTTTACCTGGGGCATAATAGGAGGGCGAAACACTGGCACGTTAGGTCCAAGAGATTTGTGACAGTTGCTGCATATAGATTATTTGTTAGATTTTAATCACAGATGTACAAATTATCGATTTGTTCAAAGTTGAGATTGTACCTGCAGATACATTTTCATGTATTCTGAGTCTTCTCGGCTTCTGCGAGCTTCCTCTCATGCTTGACGAGACTATTCTCGCGCTTGACGAGCCTCCTCTCGCGCTTCACGAGCCTCCTCCCGCGCTTGTGCTTCCCGTGCGGACCTCGACAAGTGAACACTCCCCTATGAGGAAACCGAGTCTCATGGAAGACGATCGCATTCGATACTCCGTCCCCCATGGCCCACCTACAAACGATATATACTGAAATGTGACCATGCAACATTTTTTTATTAATAGAGCAAAAACAATTAAAATTAGTTTTATTAACGAACCTCCCATGCTTTAGGCCCCCTCCAGCGTGGTACAAGGCTTCCACATCGACCGGCGCGGCCCTCCAATCAAACTCCGTCCCATGACGTTGTGTCATTTGTTCTGCATATGACGCCTGCAAAACAGCATGTTGGTGCTCCCGGATTTAAATTTGCACAAAACATATTGTTTCATTTATACTTACCATCCTCTCACTAGCCCCGTCGTCGCACAAAACATCCGGGTTCTGTGGATCCTCGCCTTTGTGCCCCCGGATGTAAACTTCCACAAAAGAGGGAGTACTCCCACTTTCAGCCTCCTACGTTGCAAAGTTAGAAACATAGTGACAAATTCACTAACAATTATAATACCGATACTTACCATTCGTTGATCTAGGCCAATGTGTCCATCTGCGCCGTATTTGTGCTTCCCCAATCTACTTCTTACATTCCTCGATTTCTATTTGATTTTTCTTGAAAATCCTCTCGACGCCTTGATCTGGCACATCCACATCCAAGCCACCATGTCCTACATTATCCAAACGACAGAGCTCTCGAGATACTCTTGTTACATCAGTGTATACTCCTCGCCTCTGGTCCTCTTCTCATGTTCACCTTCTTCACCCTCTTGTAAAAATTGATGACAGCTTGAATCCGTGCATTGCTGAACGAATCTCTGACAACCTTTTGTGCCGCCCTGTTGAAGACGCTTTTGGCCTTCTTCAAAAGGCTGTAATCGTCTTCGTTCTCAAGCCGAAACCTCTCCTACATATAATCACACATTGTCAAATTGTATTTACATTTAAAGAAATACTCAAATAGAGTAAATACATAACGCAAACTCACCCAGAAGCCAGCCCACACTGCGCCCTGACATGTATGGCTGTCTTCGCCTCCTTCCACGTTCTCCTTCAACGCCCAGTGCTTCCAGTTGTGGGCCGCGAAACTATCCCCACCTGACTCAACCGTGCCAGGGTAGTAGTAGCGGCTAAGGGCTCCCAGCACGGCGTTAACCTTTGTAATGTGGCCCGTCCCAGTCCAACCCGGCTCTTTCCACTGCCTACAACAAAATACAAAACAAAGATGCATCAAAAGGTAGCTCTATCAACCTCCTATCGGCTACGAGGCAGTCGTCAAGGAGCCTATAAAATTCCTTAACCTCCTCCGGCTGTGACCCCTCCCCCGAGTTAAATTCAATCCCCCTGCCAAGATCATCCAGCATCTCTTCCATCCAGTCGTGATCCTCCCCATGGTCCGACTCAACGGCCTGCCCTACGGCCTCTCCATGACGGTGCCACACCAAATAGTTAGGCATGAACCCATTTTTGCAAATGTGATACTGCACTATATCCTTGCTGTAGTAGCTATTATTCTCACAGAGGGTACACGGGCAATACACATATTCAGCTCCTCTAGCGAATGCTTGCTTCAAGAAAGCATCCGTGATCTGCCCCCATTCCCTTGAGTGCCCCCCATCACTCCTCCATCTGTCATACATCGCCCTTCGATCGTCACCCATTCTCAAACCTAAACAAATGAAACGATGTCAACGTACGACCGTGGCTTAGGTGATAAAGACAACCCTATTAGGAAAGATGTGTTCTAAACCCACCCAAGAATGGAGGTCGTTGCATGCGACCTGTGATATGCGCTACGAACTGAACGAAATTTCAGCGGCATAACCCCGCTGTTCTCCAAACACACGCCTGATGTTGGTGCGTCGGAGAACAACAAGGTTATGCGGCCGAAAGCACGTTCGGATCACTCGCACGTCACAGGCCCCATTCAACAACCAATATTCTCGGGCTGTCCAAAATACGCTGGACAATTCCGGAACCGTGCACCTCACAAGCAAATGTGAGATGCGCCGTTCCCGAACGGGTGACGCCTAGGCTCTCTACTGTTCGTTGAGACCATATGCAGCATTTCACTTTGTTTACCATATGCAGCGAATATAAAATGAGATGAAATAACTTCAAACGAATTAATCATTTAGTCTCAATGTCAAATGATTAATACGTCGAAATATTGTATTGGGTATTTTAGCCTTAGTCTTTCTTAACTATGCAAGGATGTTGCGATCGAGCCCTTCTTTTAGTTTCGCAAATATAGATTATGTGGCCTGTTAAATATGCCAGCTGGGATGGACATGTGACATAGTAGAACATACATCGACTTCTGCAGTTCTTTTAATGAAAAAGAAGAGAAGGTATTCCATACTCCATAGTCCCAGCCCCCATGAGCCACATTCCCTAACCACTATCGAAACAACTCACAAGCTAATCCTTTTAGCACAATCAAGGGCACAAAACAACCATTTACCCTTTGTTCTTTTTAGTGCGTTACTGAGAGGGAAAAACTATTGTTTGTTATTGGCTAAAATCACCCGCAAATCTACCCAGTTTACGCCTTTAATAATAAGCAAACAACATCAATTACTTTAATAATTAGCTGCTCAATGGTCTTATTTAATTAATTAATTGGGTTGTTTCAGTGGAGTGCTTGAAACCAAGTTTTCAGGTGGTTTGTTGAAGATGTATGGCATCCATGTATGAATTTAACCGTCTGTGGTTATAATATGACCTAGCTTTTGTGTTCCAATGAATATTCTTCAGTATTTGCAATCTACAATTGACAGTCTTTGAAATTTGAAGTGCCAAAGGTATCCTCTCTGCTGCTGTGAATTTGACCGATTTACAGAGTCTAATGTCACATACAACCAAAGTGGCAGCTGTAAAAAAAACTATCACAAAGTAACCTCTGCATTGAAACGTCTCTAAATTGTAAACTTGTAATGCAGTCTACTACTCTACCCACAATTTCTACCCTCCTTGTTCGATGAAACAGCATCATGACTCAATGATCAGAATTCAGGAAACATGACGCAAGTTCGTGCAAACTCGTCCTGTTAACTTAATCACATATAGCAACAAACGCTGAAAATCCGGTTGCATCAATTCAGCATTTTGATAAACTAAACAAGTCAAAAAGACACATTTGAAGATGACATATCCATGATACATTGATACATGTTTTTCACTCCGGATCGCGAATATCACACACACAGGTTCACCAAGAGTTCGAATCAAAGGTCTAGTGACTAGTGAGCAATTCTTTGAACACGTTACCTACTTATATCAGAAATGTAACCCACAAATCGAAGAGCTCAATTACAATATCTTAGGTAGTAAAGGGGCATGTAATACATAATCGCAAGAACAAGAAACCGAGCCAACCGATAGAAAGGTTCAGGAGCTGATTCCCATCCAGATCAAGAACAAACGATATACAAGGCTACAGCGGTGAGAGAGATAAAGATGATCGGAAACCTTGCTCACCCGTGTTGTGCAGATGGAACGGAGCCGACGACGAGGAGGAGGAGATCTACGGCGGCTACGACCTCGAGGAGGACCGGAGGGCGGCGTCGCAGGGCGAGGAGGCCAGGGGATGGTGGCGCGACGTCGGGCTGGAGGCGAGCCGGCTGGACGGGGAGGAGAGCCAGGGAAACGGTGTCCAGGGGCATCGGCGCCGAGCGCAAGGGGTGACGGCCGTGCCTCGGGGACAGCGGGGCGGGGGCGCGGCAGCCTCGGGCGTTGGCGGAAGAGGGCGACGTCGCCCAACGCTGGGGAAGCCAAGGGGGGGCGACGGCGCCAGCTGGGCGAGGGAGAGCGGCGTCGCGTGCTACGGGAGCAAGAAGGGGGTCGGCGATGTGCTGGCCAGGAGGGCTGCTAGGGGGCGCCGGGTTGTCGGGACCCGAATTTGCAAATCCGGACCCTCTGTGTATTCAGCACTAGTCCAGGAACGCGCTAGTGCACACAGTCTTAACATCGGTAAATATCACAATCATACCACTCGATACTAGTAAAGTACTTTAATTAAATAGTCAAACTGGTTACTCGACCTTATGGTCAAGTTACAAATGTACGCCTCGCAGGGCGATACTTATTTAAGAGAGAAATAATAGCAGCGGAAAATAATATAACTTCGTGGCGCCATCCAGTATACCACAGGCAACTGACTAGGCTCGCTCCCTAAGTAGACGGTTCCTCGTGGAGCTCCTCCTCCAAAGCTGGTGTAGTCTCCTCTTCAACTGGTGTGGTATTGTGGCAAGGGTGAGTACTTGGTACTCAGCAAGTCGTGCACAGAATGCAGGCTAATAGACTATATGCATGGCTTGATACAAAGGAATGGTTCAAGGTATATTTGCAGTAAAACAGCATCTGACAAGTAGCATAAGTAGATTCGAAAGCAGTAGAAACAAGTATAGCATAATTAACTTTTCAAGGAGTTTAATAAACATCTTTCCCATCCTAATTCACATTTCCATCAACATCATTATTAATCCAACCCAACCTTTCAGATCCAAGTTATTTTTGAGAAAATCTAACCCTTGACTGTAATTCCCGAGCGATGTCCAATACCGCGGACACGGCTATTCGAATAGATTGTACACTCTGCAGAGGTTATGCACTTTACCCACAAGATACAGTCAAACACCACAAAGGCGAGTTCCCGTAACAAAGTCTTTCGGAAACTTCTAACAATACAAGTGAGCCTCCCCGGTTATTGCACACTAACCCTTCCCTTAGCTAAGGCGAAGTTTAGGCCAATCAACCGTTAGATGGGTACCTGGCCTCAGCCCCGGTACGCTCCCCCGTACAACTTACACAAAGGGTGTAGTTGACCTCCTGAGGTCCCACAGGTACGTTATTAGCAACTTAATCAACTAGGTCCGTCCCATTACAGACATGTGGTTGCACGTTAGACCCAGTTCAAAGGCTTGCAAGGTGAAGTCCTTAGGGTGACCAGGGCAAGACTACCCGAAGAACCAAATCATCCTTCCCAATGCCACAACTGGCCCACCTGAATATTCTTGCCACATGCCCCGGTCGAAAACTATTTATCAAACCCCAGTTGATTACCATGCACCACGTGCCATCAACATCACATGATACCTTTCGAAAACAGGTTCAATATATCATTAAGTCAATATTAACATTTGATTGTCCAAAATCATGTTATGAGCACGTAGCAGGTCTAAGCAATATACTACAACGGTCTAAAACCCATGTTGGCAATTTAATAATGTCCAACTAGTAAACCACAACTAGGGTGACAAGGGTCATGGCACATATTTAATTAATCAAGGTGTCATACAGCAATTTGGCATTTATCTAATTCCCCATATTTAAATAAAGTATTTTCTAATTGAACTAGCATGCAATAGGTTAAATCAAAATAGATTTCAAAATAGGATCAACATGGTCAAAGCACAACTTGCCTTCAAAAAGTACTTGTTCTTGGTCTTGAGTTGGATCCTGAGTCAATACTTCTCCTTCGAATCCCTCCGGTACTTCAACGTCTACTCGTAAAGCGTGCAAATAGCAATACACAAATAAACAATAGGCAAAAAGTGTCCAAACATCCAAATAAAATCCATAAATAGAGAGAACATAATTTTATGAATTTTTAGAAACTGGAATCGTCAAATTTGGAGTTTAAACGCAAAAGTTATAGCATTTTGAAGTTTAAATAATCAATTAAATAATATTGTAGAGGAAATCTTTAGTCCAAAAATTAAATAAAATTCATAATTAGGTAGATCTCAATTTTATACAAATTTAGAAATTTGAATCACTCAAATCGGAGTTGAAACGCAAAAGTTATAAGCGTTTGAAGTTTGAAACAAAATCTGAAATCATTATTTCGAATTAATAAATCATTTTCTTTTTCGGAAATTAATTATTGCGTCAGCGAGGACACGTGGCAGCCTCTGATTGGGCGGCTGACGTCAGCCGGTCCATGGACGTGGTCCATGGTTTGGCTTGGTCCACCGTGGACTCGGTCCACGACTCTACGTGTCGCTGACAGGTGGGACCACTCGGGTGACATCATTGCTGACGTCAGCGCACTACTGGGACAGCTGCTGACATGTGGGCCCGCCATGATGTCAGCGTGACATCATGGTGCAGTGTGGCTAGGCCGCTGACATGCGGGCCCCGCGTGTCAGCGTCACGCAGCGTTAGCGGCCCGACATGGCGGTCGATCTCCCGCTTGCGTGGCTAGATCTCGGCCGTTGATTTGAAAATCAACGGCCCAGATTGGATCTGGACTCACGCGTTTGGGGTGAACGCGTTTGATCTGGACCGTTGGATCTAGATCCAACGGTCGAGATTGGATCTGGGATTTTTGGACGAAATCTCACCGTGAGATGACGTGGCGTGATCTGGGACGTTGGATCTGGATTGGACGGTTGAGAAGCTTCGAGGACGTCGATGGCGGCGCGGCGGCTCGAGGTCACCGGAGTTGGGGACGGCGACACAGGCTACGGCGCTCCGAGGCTTCTCCGGCGAGGTGAGTTCTCCCTTCGGGTGCGTCTCGTCGCGGTGAGTCCGGATCTGGGGTCAACGGCGGCGGAGAACGGCGGACGGCGGCGGAATCGGCGTTTAACCGCGGCGGAATGGAATTCCAACTCCGGCGAGCTAAATGACGGCAAGCAGCGGCGGCTCAGGCGAGATGGCTTGGGAACGCAGTGCGCACGGAAGAGGGCAACCTCGGGCGATGTCTCACGCATTAAATAACCGGGATGCGTGCACAAATCGGAACCCTAACGAGACCACAGCGGCTCTGCAGCGGCGGAGGAATCCAGCTTTCGGACTCGGCGGGGGCGGCGGCGGAGAAGCCGTCCACGTGAAGCGCGATCGGCCAGTCACGATCGCGGTAGCGATCGGACCAAGGTTGGCTTTCGAGCCGTCGCGGTCCAAGGGGGTTTGGTGGAGTCGATTGGCTCGGGTCGGACTCGAGTCCGACTTCGGTTCGACTTCGATCGGATGAACAAGAATCGACTTCGGTTTGATTTTCCAGCGATTTAATATTCAAATTAATTCCCGAAATTCATTTAATTCATTAAAAATAGCAAAAGACTCGAAAAATTCGGAAAAATTACGGAAAATATTTTAGGGTATTTGGGACTCAAATAAAATATTTCCAACAAAATTTTATTTGCAAAGTTAAATTCTTTAATTATTTTAAAATGGAATAAATTCAAATAAATTCCAAATAAATCCAAATAAATTCTAGAAAATTCCAAAAATTCACCAAAGTGCCAAATCACACATAGATTTAAGAAAAGCAAAATTTTGGGGTGTTACACGGGTTATCCCCTCCGTTAAATTCGTGGGCTAAGCGTGCCCACGATTTTAATTAAATACGTGGGTATTTTTGTAAACCGACGAATTTAAACATATGAATTCGTGGGTGCTTTTTTGGCCCACGAATTTAATTAAATACGTGGGTTTTTTTAAAACTGACGAATTTAAATATATAAATTCGTGGGTTTTTTTTTGCCCACGAATTTAAAAAAACCCACGAATTTTTCACTGTTTCTTGTAGTGTGGTGTGGTTGTTTGCCATTTTGGTTGAATGCCTTCGGTCAAGGTATTCCTTATGTTGTGTTTCCAAGTTTCCCTTAAACCCATAGCTATTGGTGCCAATCTTTGGTTTTGGCTATTTTGTTTAATTTGTGTTATGAGTATGGATTGACACCCAAAAGTTTTAAGTGGATCGCGCTCCTTCACGTTCGCCCTGAATTTTCTTTGGGAATAAATTTTAAAGGAAGCAGTTGGACATAGTGGGTTGTGTTGGAATTTCTTGGGATTTAATTTGTGACTCTTTTTGGCTAGAATTGGAGTTATTTGGAAAATGTGTGTGGTGTTTGCAAGTGTTTCAAAAGGGTGGATTTTATGAATGTTTCATCAGTGATTTTGTTAGTGAAGTGTTCCCTTCTTGGAAATGAGTTTCCCTTTCTTGTTGAGAACATTTGTGGCGGTTGTGTGTGCTGATGTTTAACTTTGGAGTCGATGTTTTTTTTCCAAAATGCTGATTTTGGGTTAAAATGTGAGGTTTTGCAAGTTTAGCTTTCGAGAAATGGTGGGTTCTGACATGATGTGGTGTGTTCCAGCTAACGGTGTTGCAGTCATAGTCTATATGATTTAGCGCAGCCGTCAATGTTATGTGTGTTTCAATCATGTGATACCGAGGAAGAAGTCTTTTGGTGAATGACTTTTCGGTATTGTTGTTACATGATGAGTGAATGGTGAAAACGAAGCATGGCATCGTTTATAAATGTTCAATGATAAATGAGTTGGTGAGCCAGGTCGGTGAGAAAGTCATATATGGATATATGACTAATCCGGAGTGCTCTTGAAAAGTGTGCATTCTTGTCATGTATCGAGATTTCCATTTCTTCCTAGTATGAAAAGAAAGAATGAATAATTTGTGGTGTTTTGGCTGTGGTGTTAGAGGTTTGAGTTTTCTTTGCGATTTGGCTTAGAAAAATGACATGAGTACTCTTTGGTTGTTGCCGAACTCTTTCTAATGTGGCTTTTAGCGCCTTGGAGTTCGAATTGTTGGATATGGATCATTTTGGGTTCATGGGTCTTGGTTGAGCTTACTCAATGATTGTACCCTTGTTCTGATTCTTTGAAAGGAAGAATGCGAGGGCTAAACCTTCTTAGAAAGAGGAATCTAGTGTGGGTTTGTAATGACCTAAGATATTAGGCGTTGCTAGTGGTTGATCGTAACTAGTTTGGAAGTGAAGAGTAAAGGAAGGTTGTGTAGGACTCAATTCAAACCTTCTTGGAGACTTGTGTCATTGATGTGTCCCTCGGTAGGGTTGATTAAATTATTAGTGGACCACTTGGTGGTTGCTAGTAATTGCTTGTCCTTTTCAAAGTGTATTGGATCTTTTTTCGCCGAGCTCTGAGCGAGTTGTGTCAACCGAAGTGGATTGCTCGATTGATATTATTTTTGCGGGTTTTAAGGACCCTGGTTATAAAGTAGGTTTTTCCTTCGGTGGTAGTGGTGGGTATTGGTCTTTTGTAAAAGGTCAATCTTTTGCAAGGTGTTAGCCGATTGTTCAAGCAGTTAGTAGTCTTGGAGTGTTGTGTCTTGCTTGGTTCGTGTCGTCTAGAATACGACGAACCACAGTAGAGAGGTTGAGATGTGAAAGCACTTTTGTGCGTGGGAGCTGAAGAGGGTTCTAGAGGTTGGTGCCGTGTTCTTCTGAGGAGAAAAATTGGTTAAAGGGATCGGGCACTTTAGTGCCAAGGAATGCATAAAAATGAGGAATATGAGACCGTTTCCCATCATTGTTAGCTTAGGAAGTTATCCTTTTGCTTGGGACATTCTGAATCCTTATGTTTGTACTCGGTGTTTCAAAGTGGAGTAAGAATTCTAGCAAGTTTTGAATGTGAGTTATCTTTAGAGCTGTCAGTCTTTGATCCTTAGCTCCTTGCTTCTGAGTGCTGGCTGGTGCAAATCGTAGGGGCTTCTAAGCGGGTTCTGAGGCATGAACCATAGCTCCCTTCGATTTGGTTGTTTGCGAAGTGGCGTGTCTCGGATTCGGGGTCGAATCCTGTTGAAGGGGGGAGAATGTAACACCACGAAGTGTCGTAATCTTATAAAATGTGGATGTTGAGGTCAAAACATTATAAAATATGTAAATGGAGGTTAAAACCTTACGTTATGCCGTTTATAGCGTGTTTTTGGGCCGTTTTCGGGTGTTTGGGCCTCTCCGGGGGACTTTGGGCCTTGGGGGTTGAGTTGGGCCTCCGGTGGAAGGGTTTGGGCCCAAGGGAGGGGGACTTTTGGGCAGCCAAATTTGGCCCCCACCCCTTGGTGCGCCCCAAACTCTCTCCCAACCCTAGCCGCCACCCCCTAGCCCCCCCATGCGCCTCCACCCTTCCCCTTCCTCTCCATCTTCCCCCATGGCGCCACCACCCCTCTCCTCCCCTCTCCACCTCCCTTGCTGCCCCTAGGGGAGTTCTCCACCTCAACACCTCGAAGATCCATCCATTGGAGCACTCCGCGATGAGGAGATCCGGTGGATTTGGAGCGAGGAAGGAGATCGCGCGAACCGGGAGGAGATCCGTTGGGTTTTCGGTCGTCGGTCGAAGGTATGGCCATGGGAATCCTTGGGGTTGGGCTAGGTACTGTTCTAAGGATCAATATCTTGTTTTTAGATCAATTGGTGGTGCTGGAATTGAGTAGATTGGATTAGATCTAGAAGTTGCCACGTTCTTTGTTTTGGACAGCATGAGCAGTCGACCTAGGGTTTAGTTTTTCGCCAATTTATATTCTGAATTTGGTCATCCGCCTGTTGAAGAAGTTGTAGATAATTTCAATATCTTTCTGTGGGTATAAAGAACGTCCAATTCCGATCAGCCGTTTGAAGGTTATGGCTGTTTTACCGAGCGTGTTAAAATCTGTGACGTGAATGGAACAGATCACGGTATTCTGTAGATTAAACCACTTTAGAGTCCGAATCAGTCTTTCCTTATACTTAGAAAAAGTTGAGAAATTTCCTAAGCTATGTGAGGATGTACTCGTTTAATTGAGTCGGAGTCCCAGAACTCAAGTTATGCCTTTTGGAAGGCTGCTATCCCGACGGGACAGAACCTCTATTTTTGGGTGTTGCAAGTAGTTGGCAATGTCGGGGTAGATGAGGATTTGCGTACTATTTTGTGGACATGATTGTGAGTGTGTGGTACCTATGTGTAGGTGGTGTGACCCCGGGAGTGCCTTCTACTTCCCGCCAATCCGTTGCTCGTGGTTGAGGCAAGTGTATTGTAATGGATAGCGATTTTTAGGTTGCTTGTTGAGAATAGATGAAATTGACTATATGATATGATCACTTGCCATGCTTTAATGATTGCCAATGATATGATGAGCATGTTTATTATGTTATGATTCCATGTGTTAATGTACAAGTTAAATATGATGTTGGCATAATTGCATACATGGCATGTTACATGGCCCGGGCGGTGAGAAAGTCATAACTAGTCCGGGGAAGGTCGGTGAGAAAGTTATGACTATTCCGGAGAGCCAATGAGTAAGTACTACATCGTGATTCCATTCACCGCGGTGAATGGAAGCGAGGAGTAGGCACCGTCCATCTTTGGGATGGAAGGGGGGAGAGGGTGCACACCGACGGGTGTGTACTCAACCATACCGGTATGAGTTTCCAAGGAGACATGAGCATAGCATTGCATTGCATACATAATGATGATGATAATGATATGTGATCATGAATGAGATGGTTCACATGATGTGAGATATTATTGCCATGTAATTGTTCTTGTTGTACCCTTGCAATATGCTTGCTGAGTTTCGAACTCACGCTTGTGTTTTCTTGTTGTTTTATGTACCATGAGACCGGCATGCGGGGAAGGGAAATAGTCACACTTCCGCACGTAGCTTCACTCATTTGATTCCACAAGTCATTCAATTAGTTTTTGATAATAAATTACGTGTGATGATTATTGCTTTAAGGTTTAGCTTTGCTAAATGAGAGTCTTATTGTTCGTTTGACTCTTGGAGACATTACATGTTTGAAACTAGACTTATATTGTTGCTAAGTCATTAATTACTGCTGTTTTTAGTTGTCTCTCATATTCAGTATATTGCTATACTGTTGTTGCTCCTTCAAATCATGTTAAAACAAAGGAGATGCTGCCGAAATTTCGGGTTTTAGCATTTACTCCTTTGCTGTATTTTACCTTAATTCAGGGTATTTAGATGTTGTTTAGCTCATGTTTGGTAGCATTTAGGCATACTAGACGCCGGGGTGTTACATTATGGAAGAAAGTGCAAGACCCCTCTCTTTTGGTCTGAAACTAGAGAAAGAAATTTCTTCGGCCCAGACATTTTCCAAGAAGCCCAAGATCAAGTTGATATGATTAGAAGTCGACTCAAGGAAGCTCAATCACGTTAGAAAAGTTACGCCGACAATCGTCGACGTCAATTAAGCTTTGAAGTTGGTGATCATGTTTATTTGAAAGTTTCTCCACTTCGCAGAGTTCGTCGTTTCCAAATCCGTGGAAAACTTGCTTATCGATATATTCGACCGTATCCGATTATCGAAAAAATGGGAGAAATGGCATATAAGTTGGAATTGCCACCTCGACTATCCGAAGTCCATAATGTCTTTGTAACACCCCGGCATATAATATGCCTGAATGTTACCAAACATAGACTAAATAACATCTAAATACCACAAATAAAGGTAAATTACAGCAAAGGTGCAAATGCTAAAACCGAAAATTTTGGAAGCAACTCCTTTGTTTTTCCATGATTCGGAGCAACAACAAAGTATCACAAGTTATATCATAATGGAAAGCACCTAAAACAGCAATAACAGGTGACATAGAAACAATATAAGTCCAGGATAAAGCATTCAACCACTTCATGAGCTAAACAAATCAAATAATAAGATCGAGCTCACAGTTAAGCAATTCTCCATGTTTAATGGCATAAATTTTATTATCATGACTCCAAATGATAACACTGTCTAATTTGTGTGGAGCTACGTGTTGATGTGTAGCTAAACACTTTTTCCCGCATGCCGGTTTCATGGTACCTAAGAAAAACAACATAAACAAAAGCGTGAGTTCATCACTCAGCAAGTATATTGCAATGGAACAAGAAAACACATTCCAATACCTTCATCACTACCTTTCATATTCAACATCATAAACATCTCATATTCACATTGTATGCATCTCATTGACATCATCATATAACATCATCATATAATGCAATGCAATGCACATGTCTCCTTGAAGCACATACCGGTATTGCCGAGTGCACACCCGTCGGCGTGCACCCTCTTTCCCCTTCCATCCCGTAGATGGAGGGTGCCTACTCCTCGCTTCCATTCACAACCGTGGATGGAATCACGAGGTAGGTCTTATTCAATGGCGCTCCGGATTATTCATAACTTTCTCACCGACCTTACAGGACTAGTTATGACTTTCTCACCGACCTGGCCAGTTCTCATGCCATGTATGCAAATATGACATAAACATAAACAACTTGCACATAAACTCAACTAAACAAGGCATAGCATCATATTAAGCCATTTTCATCATATCGCAAGTAAGAGTCAATCATAGCATCATAACATAAAACATGTGTAAACTATCTCAATACCAAACATTACGGCTCCCTAAGCCACAACCACTACAATACACTTGCCTTCACCCTCGTGAGATGGCGTGGCGAGACAACGACGACACTCCCAGGGTCACACCACCTGCACAAAGGTTCAATACACTTGTCGGCATATTCTACACCAGGGTGCCCACTACACTTCAGTAGGAGCCGCCAGCGGACACGTGGCGTCCAGAACACGTCGCTGGCGGTCAGTGATGGTGGCCGTCCAGCGGACAGGACACACCGCTGGCGGTCAGCTGTGTGATAGCCCAGAGGTCAGGTGGCGACCAGGCAACGCCGCTGGCGGTCAGCTGTGTGATCGCCCAGTGGTCAGGTGGCGACCAGGCCACGCCGCTGGCGGTCAGCTGTGTGATCGCCCAGTGGTTAGGTGGCGACCAGACCACGCCGCTGGCGTTCATCTGCATGATCTCTCAGAGGTCAGGTGGTGACCAGGCCACACCGCTGGCGGTCAACTGCGTGATCGCCCAGCGGACAGGTGGCGAATAGACCACGCCGCTGGCGATCAGCAAGGTGGTCGCCTGGCGAACGTACAGCACCCAGTCCACACCACTGGCGCTCAGTTCCTAAGGCCACCTACTAACTTGCGCGGCCGCATAGGAAGTCAAGGACATTTATTGCGTACCGTGCGCATTAAATGAGGGTAATGAAGGCCACAGTATGGCGGCATGTGTTCCCAACGCGCGCCATAATGACGAGTGAGGTCATGGTGCAATTTCCCACCCCGGCAGAGCGGGCGACGCCGGCAGGCGCGGGGCCCGAGACGGGGGAGGGGACGGATGTGCCAGGGCTTTAAGTGTGCTGCAAGAATAGTGACCGACGCATTAAATGCAGTCTTCCTAGTGTATTCAATGTACTGCACTTTTGTAAACCCCATGCGCCCCGGCCAGCCCGAGTATAAATGGTAGTTGGGGTGCATGGGAGAAGGGGTTTGATCCTTTAGACTGGTTCATTCTCCTTTGGGGTGAGAGGCCGGGAGTTCTTTGCTCTTGGTTCTTTCGATTTCCCTAAGGACACCAACAGGAATAACACAGATAGGATTAGGGCTATTACTCCCAGGAGGGCCCTGTCGGTGTATTCTACACCAAGGTGCCCACTGCACTTTAGTAAAAGCCGCCGCTATCAGACACGTGGCATCCTGGTCACGCCATTAGCGGTTGGAGAGGTCGCCGCCCAGCGAATAGGTGGCGGCCAGGCCACGTCACGGGCGGCCAGGCCACGTCACGGGCGGCCAGGCCACGTCACGGGCGGCTAGCGGTGATCGCCGGCGGGAAGGTGGCGACCAGGCCACGCCTTCGGCGGTTAGTTGAGTGATCGCCAGTAGGAAGGTGGCGACCAGGCCACGCCTCTGGCGGTCAGCTGAGTGATCGCCAGCAGGAAGGTGGCGACTAGGCCAAGGCTGTGGCGGTCAGCTGGGTGATCGCCAGCAGGAAGGTGGCGACCAGGCCACGCCTCTGGCGGTCAGCTGAGTGATCGCCAGCAGGAAGGTGGCGACCAGACCACGCCTCTAGCGGTCAGCTCCGTGGTCGCCCAACGGACAGGTGGTCGTCAGGCCATGCTGCTGGCGATCAGTTCCCGAGGCCATTTAATGGCCCGCACGACCATTCGAGAGGTCAATGACATTTAATGCATGTCATGCACATTAAATGGGGATAATGAAGGCCACAGTATGGCGGCGCATATTCCCAACGCGCGCCATAATGACGAGCGACGCCAGGGTGCAATTTCCCACCCTGGTGGAGCGGGCGAAGCCGGCAGGCGCGGCACTCAAGGGCGGGGGAGAGGATGTCTGCACCAGCGCATTACATGTGTTGCAGGGGCATTTAATGCCATAGAGCGGGGTAATGAGTATAGCTTGTTGTGTAAGCCCCCCATGCGCCACCGCCAGCCCAAGTATAAAAGGGAGTCGGGGTGCATGGGAGTAGGGGTTCGACCATTTTGCTTAGATTAGACTTTCCGCTCCGGGTGGGCTGGTCTGAGCTCCTTTGGGTTGCTGTTCATCTTCCAGTTCTCTCCAAAGGCATTGATAATACAAGAAGACAGGAGTAGGGCTATTACTCTCAGGAGGGCCCGAACCGGACAAAAGGCCAAGGTCTCCTTGCATGCTTCGCCCCTGATTCCCTCTTTCCCAAGCAATCTCCATGAAAGCCCCGGTTAGAACTTAGTATACCCCTCGCCGGAAGGGGTCTGTTGGCTAGTACGCCGACAGTGGCACGCCAGGTAGGGGGCTCAGTGGTTGGATTGTTCTCCCTTCTTCCATCTTCTTTCGAAGTTTGCAAGAAGCTCCGACGGTTACGAGCATGGCGACTTTGGGCTCCAAGCATGACGGTCTGCTTGAGGGGAGCAGCGCTCGCGGCCGGTCCCGACGCTCGCCTAGGGTGTCGGACCATCCGGGTCCTTCCGCCCAGGAAGGGACGCGCGGTGCTTCTGCGCTAGGGGCCCAGCCCGTCCGGCTGCGTCTTCTGATGGGAGACGACACCCCGGCGCGAAATCTTCAGGCGGCCCGGCTGCTTCTCGATCATCCCCCGGTTGCGCTAGAGGGCGAAACCCCGGCCGTTCTATGGCTGCGGGACATCGCCCGCCTGGTGGATGCCGCACAACAGCAGGTGGAGGCGGCAAATCGACTGGGGGCTTCCGATGTCGGGCGACAGAGCGTGCGCGTGGCTGACGCGCAAGCCTCTAGCTGCATGGCTACAGTTTATTCCGGTCGTCAGGGCCGGGACAAATGAAAGGGTGCACCGGTTGCAGCCCCCTCAAGCGAAGAGGGACGTGCACGCGCTCCCACTTCTTCCCGTTGTTCCCCAAAGGCGGCGGGGGGCCATGAGGATCTGAGGGCCCGCCTAGACGAAAGGAGGTCCCAGCACGATGGTGATTTGCGCGACATCCTTAGGCGGCGCCGTGCCAATGCGTAGCACCACGTGGGCCACCCGATGTTTAGCGGCCAGGGGGAAACCTCTTCCCCTGATTCCAGGGAGAACACAGACTCGCACTCCTCAACCCCGTCTCGGGGCCGAGGGGCAGGCGAGCAGCGCTGCTCCCCCTATAACGTTGGATGCCAGGCATTCTCCCTCCGCCTTCGCCAAGCTGCGTGGCTGGAGAGATTTCGCCCCGCGTCCATCGAAAAGTACGATGGCACCACCAACCCGGAGGAGTTCCTGCAGATTTACACCACGGTGGTGTGCGTCGCGGGAGGGTCTGAGAAGATCATGGCCAACTACCTCCCGACATCGCTGACGGGCTACGCCCGCTCCTAGCTGCTGAACCTCCCTCGAGGCTCTGTGCACTCGTGGGAGGAATTGTGCGACATTTTCGTCGCCAACTTTCAAGGCTCCTACGCTCAACTAAGCATGGAGGATGACCTTCACGCCCTGGAACAGACGAAGGGGGAGTCCCTGAGGGAGTTTATTCGGTGGTTCAGCCACTGCCGAAACACGATCCCCCGGATCTCCGAGCAGTCGGTGATTATCGCCTTTCGGAGGGGGGTTCGAGATCAAAAGATGCGGGAGAAGATGGCTACCCGCACCATTTCTACTACCTCTGAGCTGTTCTCCCTGGCGCATAAGTGTGCCCGGGCAGCGGAGGCCCGGGAGCGCACAGCGAGGCCGTCCGGTCACGACGAGGTGGAAACCTCGAAAGCTTCCGGCCACAAGAAGAAGAAGAAGCGCAAGGAGGTCAGCGCCGGAGAGGTCCTCACCACCGAACCAGAGGACAAGCCCCAGAAACGCGACCGCCGAGACAGGAGGGGTGATCGCCAGGGCCCACGAGGTGATCGCGGGGATCGTCGGTCCCCCCGCCAAGAAGACGACGGAGGCAGACCTTACTGCCCCATCCACAGGACCAATGGACATGACTTAGCGGATTGTCAAGTCGTGTCCAAGCTGGTAGAGCAGCGGCTTATGAAGCGCCATGAAGACGACCACGATGACGCGGATGAGGACCCCGCTTCGCTGGCCTTTCAGCAAGCGGAGCATACGATGGCCTTCATCCATGGTGGCTCCGCCACCTACTCTTCGAACTCACAGTACAAGCGAGAGGTAAGGGAGGTATGTGCCACCGTACCAACTCCCAGGGCGAGCAGGCTGCTGAAATGGTCGGGGGACCTGATCACTTTCAGCCAGGCCGACCACCCGGAGAGCACCGCCGGCCCGGGCCATCTCCCGATCATGGTTTCTTCCCAAGGCCATTTAATGGCCTGCGCGGCCATTCGAGAGGTCAAAGACATTTAATGCATGTCGTGCGCATTAAATGGGGGTAATGAAGGCCACAGTATGCTGGCGCGTGTTTCCAACGCGCGCCATAATGACGAGCGACGTCAGGGTGCAATTTCCCACCCAGGTGGAGCGGGCGAAGCCGGCAGGCGCGGTGCTCAAGGGCGGGGGAGAGGATGTCTGCACCAGGGCATTAAATGTGTTGCAAGGGAATTTAATGCCATAGAGCAGGGTAATGAGTATAGCTTGCTGTTTAAGCCCCCCATGCGCCCCTGCCAACCCATGTATAAAAGGGAGTCGGGGTGCATGGGAGTAGGGGTTCGACCATTTTGCTCAGATTAGACTTTCCGCTCCGGGTGGGCTGGTCTGAGCTCCTTTGGGTTGCTGTTCATCTTCCAGTTCTCTCCAAAGGCACTGATAATACAAGAAGACAGGAGTAGGGCTATTAATCTCAGGAGGGCCCGAACCTGACAAAAGGCCAAGGTCTCCTTGCATGCTTCACCCCTGATTCCCTCTGTCCCAAGCAATCTCCACGAAAGCCCCGGTTAGAACTTAGTATACCCCTCGCTGGAAGGGGTCTGTTGGCTAGTACGCCGATAGGCCCGAACCTGGATAAAGCCTAAGTGTCCCCTTGCGAGCTTCGCGATCATCCCCTTTCTCCATCTTTCGAGCGATCCCCACGAAAGCCCCTAGTTTGAACTTCATACACACAAGACCCGGAGGTGTTTGTCAGCTTATACGCTAACAGTGGCGCGCCAGGCAGGGGGCTCAGTGGCTGGATTGTTCTTCCTTCTTCCATCTTCTTGTGAAGCTTGCAAGAAGCTTCGACGGTCATTGGCATGGCGGCTTCTCGTTCCAAGCACGGCGACCTACACGAGGAAAGCAACGCCCACAGCAGGTCCCGGCGCTCGCCCAGGGCATCAGACGCCCCGGGTTCCTCCGCTCGGGGAGGGGGGCTTGGTGCTTCCGCGCAGGGAGGTCAGCCCGTCCGGCGATGCCTCCTGATGGGAGACGACACCCCGGCATGGAACCTTCACGCGGCCCGGCTGTTCCTCGATCACCCCCCGGTTGCGCTATGTCGGGACCCCGAATTTGCAAATCCGGACCCTCTGTGTATTCAGCACTAGTCCAGGAACGCGCTAGTGCACACAGTCTTAACATCGGTATATATCACAATCATACCAAACGATACTATCAAAGTACTTTATTTAAATAATCAAAGGGTTACTCGACCTTATGGCCAAGTTACAAATATATGCCTTGCAAGGCAGAACTTATTAAAAGAGAAATAATAGCAGCGGAAAATCAAATAAACTTCGTGGCGCCATCCAGTATACCACAGGCAACTGACTGGGCTCGCATCCCTAAGTAGACGGGTCCTCTTGGAGTTCCTCCTCCGAAACTGGCGTAGTCTCCTCTTCAACTGGTATTGTGTTGAGGCAAGGGTGAGTACTTGGTACTCAGCAAGTCATGCACAGAATGCAAGCTAGTATACTATGGCCCTGTTTGGCAGAGCTCCAGATCCCAGCTCCACCTCAGAGCTGAAACTTGTAGACTGAAATAAAGTGACTTAAGTTTATAATTTTATTCTAAAATATAAACAAGATAACACATCTAAACATTCTTAATATACCCACAGCTCCAGCTCCACGAATTTGGTGGAGCTAGGAATACCTAGCTCCACCAACTCCAAGAATTTGGTGGAGCTGGAGCTCTGCCAAACACCCCCTATATGCATGGCTTGGTACAAAGGAATAGCTTAAGGTATATTTGCGGTAAACAGCATTTGACAAGTAATATAAGTAGATTCGAAAGCAGTAAAAACAAGTAAAGCATAAATAACTTTTCAAAAAGTTTAAATAACATTTTTCCCCATCCTAAACCATATTTCCATCATCTTCTTTGTTAAACCAACCCAACTTCTCAAATCCAAGTTATTTTCAGAAAATCTAACCCTTGACTGTAATTCCCGAGCATTGTCGATCGTGGACTCGGCTATTCAAATAGATTCTACACTCTGAAGAGGTTATGCACTTTACCCACAAGATAAAATCCACTCACCACGTCAGCCGTGAATCGCCATACAAGAGTATGCGAATGAGCGATCATAACAAAGCCTTTCGGAAGCCTCAAACAACACAGGTGGTCCTCTCCGGTTCGTGCTCTACACCATCCCTTCCCTTAGCCAAGGCGAAGTATGGGACCAACACACCGTTAGATGGGTACCTGGCCACAGCCACGATACGCTCCCCCGTACAATCACACAAAAGGTGTAACTGACACCCTGAGGCTCCACAAGTGAGTCCTTAGCGACTTAGTCAACTAGGGCCGTCCCATTCCAGCCATGTGGTTGCAAGTATGACCCAGTTCAAAGGCTTGCAAGGTTAAGTCCTTAGAGTGACCAGGGCAAGACTACCCGAAAACCAAATCAACACTCCCAATGCCACACTTTGGCCCACGATTACTCTTGCCACATGCCCGGCCGAAATCGTTTATCAAACCCCAGTTGATTACCATGCACCACGTGCCATCAACATCACATGATACTTTTCCAAAACAGGTTCAATATATCATTAAGTCAATATTAACATTTAATTATCCAAAACCATGTCATGAGCACGTAGCAGGTCTAAGCAGTATACTACAACGATCTAAACCCATGTTGGCAATTTAATAATGTCCAACTAGTAAACCACAACTAGGGTAACAAAGGGTCATGGCACATACTTAAGTAATCAAGGTGTCATATAGCAAATTGGTATTTATCTAACCCCCAGGTTTAAACCAAAGTATCTTTCTAATTAAACTAGCATGCAATAGTTTAAATCAAAATAGATTTGAAATGGGATCAACATGGTCAAAGCACAACTTGCCTTCAAAAAGCACTTGCTCTTGGTCTTGAGTTGGATCTGAGTCAACACTTCTCCTTCGAATCCTTCCCAAGACTTCAACGTCTACTCGTAAAAGCGTGCAAATAGCAAATACACAAATAAACACTATGCAAAAAGATCCCAAAACTCCAAATAAAATCCATAAACAGAGAGAACATAATTTTCTGGATTTTTAGAAACTGGAATAAATCAAATTTGGAGTTAAAGCATAAAAGTTATGATTATTTAAAGTTTAAATAATCAATTAAATAATTTTACAGAGAAAAACTTTAGTCCAAAAATTAAATAAAATTTATATTTAGGTAGGTCTTAATTTTATACAAATTTAGAAATTTGAATCGCTCAAATCGGAGTTGAAACGCAAAAGTTATAAGCGTTTGAAGTTTGAATCTAAATTTGAAATCATTATTCGAATTAATAAATCATTTTCTTTTTCGGAAATTAATTATTGCGTCAGCATGGACACGTGGCAGCTCCTGATTGGCTCTTGGCGTCGCCACCGGTCCATAGGCTCGGTCCACGCTCGGCTCGGGTCCACGGTGGACTCGGTCCACGGCTCACGTGGATCGACATGTGGGCTCACTCGGGTGACGTCATCGGCGACGCCACGAGCTTAGCCCACTGCGGCAGGTGGGACCCACTGTGACGTCATGGGTGACGTCAGCGCTTGGCTGGGTTAGCCACTGACATGCGGGCCCTCTGACACGCGGGCCCCGCGTGTCAGCGTCCTACACTGCCAGCGCTGGGCGGCGCCGACGCGTCGGTCCCAACTTCCCGACACGTGGCGCAATCTCGTCCGTTGGTTTGAAAATCAACGGCGCGGATTTGATCCAGGGTTTAACACGTTGAAACTACTCGATGCTCGTGGGCCGTTCGATCTAGATCGGACGGTCGGATCTAATCCTATAATCGCCTTTGCTACAAAGACGTGGCGATTGTGAACCGCTGGATCTTGATCCAACGGTCCGCATCTAATCGGGTTTCTAGGGTTTGGGAAACACGTGAACTCACCGTTGCCGTCCGTCTGGATCCAACGGTGCAAAGCTTCGAGGGCGGCGATGGCACGCGGCGCTGGCTTGACCGGAGCAGGGGCAGCGACCTTGCCGTCGGCGCTTCGGGCGCGCTCCGGCGAAGTGAGGGTACCCGAACGCAGCGTCTCGTCTTGGGGAATCCGGGATCTGGGCTTGATGACGGCGGAGGACGGCGGACGGCAGCAATATCGGCGTTTAATCGCGGCGGAGCAGACTTCCAACTCCGGCGAGCAATAACGGCGAGACGGTGGGGATCCTAGCGGCGCGAGCTAGGTTTGAACCGGCGTGGGATGGCGATCCTCGGGGTATGCCGGGCATTAAATAGCCTCTGGTCTGCGGCGTAAAAACGGAGACCTAGCTCTCTACGCATGACACGGCGGGCGGAGTCCAGCTTCCGGACTCGGCGGAGCGATGAAATCGTGGCCGTCCGCGTGGCACAACCAACGGCCACGATCGCGCGGCGCGACGGTCCTGGTCGGACACGCAGTGCAGGTCGGACGGATCTCACCGTTGGATCTTGATCCAACGGTTGGGATTGATTAGGGTTAGGAGTGGGTTCGGTCGAGTCAATCGGCTCGGTCGGACTCGAGTCCGACTTCGGTCGGATGAACAAGATTTGACCCGAGTTGGATTTTCCAAATGATTTAATATTTAAAATAATTCGATAATTCATTTAATTCATTAAAAATAGCAAATGACTCGAGAAAAATTCGAAAAATTACGAAAATATTTTGGATCATTTTGGACTCAAATAAAATATTTCCAACAAAAATTTATTTGCAAATTTAAATTCTTTAATTATTTCAAAATGGAATAAATTCAAATAAATTCCAAATAAATCCAAATAAATTCCAGAAAATTCCAAAAATTCACCAAAGTGCCAAATCACACATGAATTTAAGAAAAGCAAAATTTTGGGATGTTACAAACCTCCCCCCCTTAATAGAATCTCGTCCCCGAGATTCAGGGCTCACTAAAGGAATAGGTTTGGAAATTCTTTCTTCAAATCCTCTTGGCTCCCAAGTCGCCGCTTTCTTCATGGTTGCTCCACTGAACTCTACAGAATCGGGTTGACTTGTTTCTAGTTTCTCGATCCATTGTGTCTAGAATCCTCACAGGATGCTCCTTATAAGTCAAGTCCTCTTGCAACTCAATTGATTCTAACGGTGTCTGTTCCTTAGGAACTCGGAGACACTTCTTTAACTGGGACACATGAAATACATCATGTACTCCTGCCAACGACTGTGGCAACTCCAGCTGATAAGCAACTTCGCCTCTGCGGCTCAAAATCTTAAATGGTCCAACATAACGGGGTGCAAGTTTCCCTTTGGCATGGAACCTCTTAACTCCCCTGAGAGGCGTAACTCGAGGTATACAAAGTCTTCTCGTTCAAAACTCAAATCTCGGCGACGATTGTCGGCATAACTCTTATCGAGATTGGGCTATCTTCAACCTTTCCCTAATTATGGCGACCGCTCTTGACCTCTTGAAGAATATCAGGCCCAAAGACACGGGCGCCACGGTCTCATTCCAATTCAATGGCGTCAAGCCAAGTCGACCATCTGATGCCTCAAAAGGTGACATCTGTAAACTAGCCTGATAACTATTGTTGTAACTGAACTCGGCATACGGCAAACTCTTATCCCAAGAGGTAGCATAAGCTAATGCACAAGCTCTTAGCATATCCTCCAAAATCTGGTTGACTCTTTCGGTCTGTCCATCCGTCTGTGGATGATAAGCTGTACTGAAGTTCAAACGGGTCCCCATGGCTTCATGCAACTTATTCCAGAACCTTGAGGTAAATTGGGTACCTCTGTCCGATACAATCCTCCTTGGCACTCCGTGCAAACAGACAATCCTGATCATGTACAACTCTGCTAACTTATCTCCCGAGTAAGTGGTCTTCACGGGGATAAAATGGGCTACTTTAGTCAAGCGATCCACTATAACCCATATGGAGTCATAACCTCCTTGAGTCTTTGGCAAACCGGTAATGAAATCCATTCCGATTTCCTCCCACTTCCACTCAGGTATTTTCAGTAATTTGTAGCAATCCTGTGGTTTCGATGCATTGCCTTGACTCTGGCATACGTCGCACAATGCAACATGGTCGGCAACTTCACGTTTCATACTCGGCCACGAGAATCTCTCCTTGAGATCTGATACATCTTGGCGCTTCGGGATGAATCGAGTATTTAGAGTCATGGGCTTCTTCCAAAATCAGTTGCTTTAACTCCTTTTTGTTAGGCACACAAATGCGATCCTTCATCCACAACGTGCCTTGTTCATCAATTTGAAGTCCTCTCGCCCTGCCTTCCTCCTTGATGGACTTAATCCTGCGGATCTGTCATCATCCTTCGTCCTTCTCGGATCTGATCCTCTAGGGTAGGCTTTACTTCCAATGCGCCAAGAATCCGCTAGGTACTACCTCAATCCTCATATTTGAAAATCCTCACATAACTCATCACGACTTGTGGCTAGCAACGCACTCACGGTATGGCTTTTCCGACTCGAGCATCGGCTACCACGTTGGCCTTCCCGGATGGTAATGGATTCCAACATTATAGTCCTTGATCAACTCTAGCCATCTCCTTTGCCTCATATTCATATCCGATCGGGTGAATATGTACTTAAGGCTCTTATGATCCGTATACACCTCACATCTGTTTCCAATCAGATAGTGACGCCATATCTTCAAAGCATGCACTACGGCGGCTAACTCTAGGTCATGTGTCGGATAATTTTCCTCATGCGGCCTCAAGCGCCTTGATGCATAAGCGGCGACCTTTCCATTCGCAGACAAGCACACATCCAAGTCCTTGGCGCGATGCGTCACAATAAATATCGAAGCTTTGAGCAACATCCGGTAGAACTAACACCGGTGCTGATGTCAATCGCTTCTTCAGCTCCTGAAATCCTTCCTCACATTCTGGTGTCCATGCAAACTTCTTTTCCTTCTTCAGCAATTGCGTAAGAGGTTTTGCAATTGTCGAAAAGCCTTCGATGAAACGGCGGTAATATCCTGCCATTCCAAGGAAACTCCGAATGCAGGTCACGCCTTCTACTGCTCCCAATGTAACACAGCTTCTACTTTGCTTGGATCCACAATGACTCCTCTGCGGTCATTACATGTCCAAGGAACTCCACCTTGTCCTTCCAAAAATCACACTTGCTGAACTTGGCGAAAAGTTGCTTTGTTCCTCGACTTTTCCAAAACTCGCCTTAAGTGTTCGGCATGTTCATCCTCTGTCTTGGAGTAGACTAGGATATCGTCTATGAACACGACGACAAACTTGTCCAAATATTCCATGAACACCTTATTCATCATATTCATGAAATAGTTTGGCGCATTAAATCGGCCCAAAGGACATAATCAGAACTTCGTAATGTCCATATCTTGACGAGAATGCAGTCTTGAATATCTTACGATCGGATCTTCAATCGATGGTATCCCGATCTCGAGATCAATCTTGGAGAAAACTCGGCTCCTCTTAAGCGATCAAACAAATCATCAATCCCGGGTAGCGGATACTTATTTTTCACGGTGACTTCATTGAGTGCACGGTAGTCAATGCACATCCTGAAACTCCCGTCCTTCTTCTTGACAAACAAAGCGGTGCTCCCCACGGTGGCGAACTCGGTCGATAAATCCTTTCTCCATTAACTCCTCTAGTTGTTTCTTCATTTCTACCAACTCCTCGGTAGACATCCGATAGGGTCTCTTTGCTATCGGTCTTGTGCAGTACAAGCTCTATCACAAACTCTATGTCACTGTGGCGGCATACCGAGGTAGATCTTCGGAAAAACATCGGGTACTCATTCACTCTTTGGGACATCCTCTATGCTGATTGCCTTGGTACTTGTTAACCATCAATCTGTCCATCTCTAACCGCAGTGATGCTTGAAATTCCACTTCCTTCCCACACGGGCTCTCAAGCGAGATAGTTCTTCGTCCACAATCCAATACTGACCTTGTGCTTGGATAACCAATCCATTCCCAATATAACATCTAAGGTGCAGGGTCTCCAAAATTATAAGGTTTGCTAGGAACTCTATTCCATCTATTAGTATTCTCACCCGGAACATCCTACTTCCGTTCGGAGTTCGGAACTGTGGGTTTGAACTAAAAGCATGCACTTAAGTCTTGCAATTCTCAAGTCATTTCTAGTAGCAAAGCCTTGCGAAACAAGCGAATCTGAAGCTCGAGTCAAACAAAATTGCAGGTGCATCGAGTTAACAAGTAACTTACCCAAGACGACGTCCGTAGCATTCTCGCAGTTGCATCTCGCGGTGACATGGTTGACTCGGCCTCTCACCACGATGCAGGGTGTGGCTCCTGGTCTTTGGCGTCCTAGCTGGGTGGTTCCTAGGTTGAAAGCAGGCGGGTCGCTCTGCTGTCTTCTTTGGACAAGCTGTTGGCAAAGTGTCTGGCTCGTTGCGGTTATGTAACGGCGTCTCCTTTGTTCCTATTGTTTGCACAGGGTAGCGTTTCTAGCGGGGGTGAAGTGCAGTAGTTCATTGGCAGGTCTTGGTCTTTGGGAGGGTGTCCTTGTTGCATTACGTGGTTGGAATCAAGAATTGATTTGGTGCAACTCTCAAGCGTATTGCGTTCCACTGGCGTGATCCTTCTTTGTTGCATCCGCGCTTCCTGTTCTCATCCAGTTCCTTGCGCTTGTCCTCAAGAATAAGCGCCTTATTCACCAACTCTTGGAAATCTGGAAAGGTGTGGGTGATCAATCCTACTTGCAATCCTGAGTTAAGTCCCTTCATGAAACGAGACTGTCTGGATTTATCTGTCGCTACATCCTCAGGTGCGTAGCGTGCTAGCTGTGTGAACTTGTTCAGGTAGTCGGCCACTGGCTGATTACCTTGCTTCAGTGCCCTGAACTCCTCCTTCTTAAGGTCCATGATTCCTTCAGGCACGTGATACTGTCGGAATGCAGCTGTGAACTCTTCCCAAGTGATATCTTGAGGGTTCTCCTGCGTGGCACAGAAGTTCTCCCACCATTCGGCTGTTCCTTCCAACTGATGAGAAGCGTAAAGTACCTTCTCATTCCCTATGCATTGAGCTATGTGTAGCTTCCTCTCGATTGATCTTAACCAATCATCGGCTTCCAATGGATTGGCATTCCCAGAGAAAGTGGGTGGGTGAGTCCTCATGAACTCTGACAGCCTTGTATTCTGGCGTGGTCCCTGATTAACTTGATTAGCAGTGGCACGGCGATGGACGTGCTGCATTTGTTGCATCATAGCATGCATCAACTGGGTCTGAGCAGCAAGAAATGCTCCAAAATTCTGCACATCCAGTGGCGGTGCTGGTGCTCCATCATTGGGGTTTTCTGTTGGGCGAGATCCACTCCCATTGCTTCCAAGGTTCCCACGGGTGTTCACCATCTGTTGATTGCTCTAGGTTTAGAGATGAGAGGGAAACAAGAATAGACAAGTAATATGGAACTTATGCGGGCGAAAGGGGTAACTTTAAGGTCCATCTTTATTATTAATAACTTGGTATGGCTGCTTACAATGCCTAAGGGCCTTGCAACACATACTGCACACTCAGCAAACAAAGCAAATCCAAATCGAACTAACTCTGGAGTCTAACGCCTAAAGGGTAACTCTTTATTCTATGACTCGACTCGGCGAAGGAGTCTCACTATAGAACCTATGCTCACTCATCGAGAAAACCTCCACGGCCTGGGTACGGGTCTTTGTGGCATAGGCGTAGCTTGATCGCCATGTCCAAATGACTATGTCATCTGTGGTAGTCGAAGAAGCAGTGTCCTTATCGAATCGACTCCTGCGGATCTCGCTCGTGTAGCTCGAATCTTGGCTCTGGTCTGGTCGTACAAAGTCATCTCCAACTCGTCAATCCTTCGTAGAAGGTGTGCCACATACTCTTGAGCTTCCCGCCATCTGTTCTTCTCTGTGTCGTGATCTCCTTGCGGCCTTCAGCAGCTCTCGCTTGTATTATCTAGTACATCTTCTGGGCGATTTACGAATCGTGCCAAGCTGTGTAATCGCAGTGGCATTCTCATCTGAATCGTCTTCGGTCAAGAAGGTTATCGCTGCGGATGGTAACGGAACACCGTGCTCTCCAACTCTCTGGCGTAGATACGGGTAATGTGCCGCATTGCGGCGTCGTGATACTTCTGGATACCCATCTGCATTGTAGATCTCTGGCGGTCAGCGGTGTATCGCGATTGCACAGGCCCTCTTCCCGACAGTACCTCAATCCTCACGTCACAAGCCTTGATCAATCCCGCTTGTCCGATCACTTCCACTTGGTATTGGGGCTTCTCAAAATCTCCGAGAGTTTGTAGCATGTGCCAAAGTTCCTTGGCGTGACCAACTCCTAGATCAACGTAGTTGAACTCTTCCTCCATCTGTCACAAGAGTGCTTTTCGTAAGAACTCGGAATTTTTCGATCGTGACGAGGTAAGGGAAAATTTCAGCAAGAGGCAAGAAAGGAGAGAAGGGGATAAGTCGAGAGGTCATTTCTTGTCTTCACAAATTTTTAGCTTTAGAAAATAGGTTTTATCCTCACTACGACCATTCTAGCTTAGGGTTGAGCCTCTGAGTCAAGTATGGCTCGATACCACCTCTGTCGGGACCCGAATTTGCAAATCCGGACCCTCTGTGTATTCAGCACTAGTCCAGAACGCGCTAGTGCACCACAGTCTTAACATCGGTATATATCACAATCATACCAAACGATACTATCAAAGTACTTTATTTAAATAATCAAAGGGTTACTCGACCTTATGGCCAAGTTACAAATATATGCCTTGCAAGGCGTAACTTATTAAAAGAGAAATAATAGCAGCGGAAAATCAAATAAACTTAGTGGCGCCATCCATATACCACAGGCAATGGCCCGGGCTCGCATCCCTAAGTAGACGGGTCCTCTTGGAGTTCCTCCTCAAACCGGGCGTAGTCTCCTCTTCAAGCTGGTATTGTGTTGAGGCAAGGGTGAGTACTTGGTACTCGGCAAGTCATGCACGAGAATGCAAGCTAGTATACTATATGCATGGCTTGGTACAAAGGAATAGCTTAAGGTATATTTGCGGTAAAACGACATTTGACAAGTAATATAAGTAGATTCAAAGCAAGAAAAACAAGTAAAGCATAAATAACTTTTCAAAAGTTTAAATAACATTTTTCCCCATCCTAAACCATATTTCCATCATCTTCTTTGTTAAACCAACCCAACTTCTCAAATCCAAGTTATTTTCGAAAATCTAACCCTTATTTGTAATTCAGAGCATTGTCGATCTACAGTGGACTCGGCTATTCAAATAGATTCTACACTCTGCAGAGGTTATGCACTTTACCCACAAGATACAATCCACTCACCACGTCGGTAGTGAATCGCCATACAAGAGTATGCGAATGAGCGATCATAACAAAGCCTTTGGAAGCCTCAAACAACACAGGTGGTCCTCTCAGGTTCGTGCTCTACACCATCCCTTCCCTTAGCCAAGGCGAAGTATGGGACCAACACACCGTTAGATGGGTACCTGGCCACGACCACGATCGCTCCGCACAATCACACAAAAGGTGTAATCGACACCTGAGGCTCCACAAGTGAGTCCTTAGCGACTTAGTCAACTAGGGCCGTCCCATTCCGACCATGTGGTTGCAAGTATGACCCAGTTCAAAGGCTTGCAAGGTTAAGTCCTTAGAGTGACCAGGGCAAGACTACCCAAAACCAAATCAACACTCCCCATGCCACCTTTGGCCCACTGATTACTCTTGCCACATGCCCCTGGCCGAAAATGTTTATCAAACCCCAGTTGATTACCATGCACCACGTGCCATCAACATCACATGATACTTTTCCAAAACAGGTTCAATATATCATTAAGTCAATATTAACATTTAATTATCCAAAACCATGTCATGAGCACGTAGCAGGTCTAAGCAGTATACTACAACGATCTAAACCCATGTTGGCAATTTAATAATGTCCAACTAGTAAACCACAACTAGGGTAACAAAGGGTCATGGCACATACTTAAGTAATCAAGGTGTCATATAGCAAATTGGTATTTATCTAACCCCCAGGTTTAAACCAAAGTATCTTTCTAATTAAACTAGCATGCAATAGTTTAAATCAAAATAGATTTCAAATGGGATCAACATGGTCAAAGCACAACTTGCCTTCAAAAGCACTTGCTCTTGGTCTTGAGTTGGATCTGAGTCAACACTTCTCCTTCGAATCCTTCCCAAGACTTCAACGTCTACTCGTAAGCGTGCAAATAGCAAATACACAAATAAACACTATGCAAAAGATCCCAAAACTCCAAATAAAATCCATAAACAGAGAGAACATAATTTTCTGGATTTTTAGAAACTGGAATCGTCAAATTTGGAGTTAAAAGCATAAAAGTTATGATTATTTAAAGTTTAAATAATCAATTAAATAATTTTACAGAGAAAAACTTTAGTCCAAAAATTAAATAAAATTTATATTTAGGTAGGTCTTAATTTTATACAAATTTAGAAATTTGAATCGCTTCAAATCGGAGTTGAAACGCAAAAGTTATAAGCGTTTGAAGTTTGAATCTAAATTTGAAATCATTATTCGAATTAATAAATCATTTTCTTTTCGGAAATTAATTATGCGTCGGCATGGACACGTGGCAGCTCTGATTGGCCTCGGCTGACGTCACCGATCCATAGGCTCGGTCCACGCTCGGCTCGGGTCCACGGTGGACTCGGTCCACGGCTCACGTGGATCGACATGTGGGCCCACTCGGGTGACGTCATCGGCCGACGTCCACGGAGCTTAGCCCACGGCGGCGACAGTGGGACCTTTGTGGCGTCATGGGTGGCGTCGGCGCTTGGCTGGGTTAGCCAGCGACATGCGGGCCCTCGACACGCGGGCCCCGCGTGTCGGCCATTACACGCACGCGCGTGGGCCAGCCCGACGGCCGCGTCGGTCCAACTTCCCGACACGTGGCGCCAATCTCGTCCGTTGGTTTGAAAATCAGCGGCGGATTGGATCCAGGGTTTAATACGTTGAAACTACTCGATGCTCGTGGGCGCTCGATCTAGATCGGACGGTCGGATCTAATCCTATAATCGCCTTTGCATAAAGACGTGGCGATTGTGAACCGTTGGATCTTGATCCAGCGGTCCCGAGATCTAATCGGGTTTCTAGGGTTTGGGAAACACGTGAACTCACCGCGTTGCCGTCCCGGACCGATCCAACGGCACGGCTTCGAGGACGGCGATGGCACGCGGCGGCGGGCTTGACCGAGACGGACGGCGACCTTGCCGTCGGCGTTTCGGGCGCGCCCGGCGAAGTGAGGTACCCGAACGCGCCTCGTCTTGGGGAATCCGGATGCAGGCTTGATGGCGGCGGAGGACGACGGACGGCGGCAATATCGGCGTTTAATCGCGGCGAACAGACTTCCAACTCCGGCGAGCAATAACGGCGAGACGGTGGGGATCCTAGCGGCGCGAGCTAGGTTTCGGAACCGGCGTGGGATGGCGATCCTCGGTATGCCGGGCATTAAATAGCCTCGGCGTGCGTAAAACGGAGACCTAGCTCTCACGGCGGCGGACACGGCGCGGAGTCGGCTTCGGACTCGGGCGGAGACGATGAAATCGTGGCCGTCCACGTGGCACAACCAACGGCCACGATCGCGCGGCGCGACGGGTCCGTCAGGACCGCGGCTTTCAGTGCAGGTCGGACGGATCTCACCGTTGGATCTTGATCCAACGGTTGGGATTGATTAGGGTTAGGAGTGGGTTCGGTCGAGTCAACTGGCTCGGGTCGGACTCGAGTCCGACTCGGTCGGATGAACAGTACTTGACCCGAGTTGGATTTTCCAGCGATTTAATATTTAAAATAATTCCCAAGAATTCATTTAATTCATTAAAAATAGCAAATGACTCGAGAAAAATTCGAAAAATTCTGGAAAATATTTTGGATCATTTTGGACTCAAATAAAATATTTCCAACAAAAATTTATTTGCAAATTTAAATTCTTTAATTATTTCAAAATGGAATAAATTCAAATAAATTCCAAATAAATCCAAATAAATTCCAGAAAATTCCAAAAATTCACCAAAGTGCCAAATCACACATGAATTTAAGAAAAGCAAAATTTTGGGATGTTACACGCTAGGGGGCGAAACCCCGGCCGCTCCATGGCTACGGGACATTGCTCGCCTAGTGGATGCCGCCCAACAGCAGGTGGAGGCGGCAAATCAGCCGGGGGCTTCCGGCATCAGGCGGCAAGGCATGCGCGCAACTGACGCACAAGCCTCCAGTCGCACGGCCACAAATTTCCCCGGTCGCGAGGGCCGGTGTAAAGGAAAGGGTGCACAGGTTGCGGCCCCCTTGGGTACAGGGGGACGCACATGTGCACCCAGTTCTTCCCGTGGTTCCCCTAAGCTGGCGGGGGGGCCATGGGGATCTGAGGGCCCGCCTAGACGAAAGGAGGTCCCAGCGCGGCAGTGACTTGCGCGACGTCCTTGGAGGGTGTCGTGCACACGTGCAACGCCGCGTGGGACGCCCGATGTCTAGTGGTCGGGGGGAGACCTTGCTCCCTGGTTCCAGGGGGAGAGTAGACTCGCACTCCTCGACTCCATCTCGGGGCCGAGGGGCGGGCGAGCAGTGCTGCTCCCCCTACAACGTTGGATGCCAGGCGTTTTCCCTCCGCCTACGCCAAGCTGCGTGGCCGGAGGGATTCCGTCCTGCGTCCATCGAGAAGTACGACGGCACCACCGACCCGGAGGAGTTCTTGCAAATCTATACTACGGTGGTGCGCGCCGCGGTAGGGTCCGAGAAAATCATGGCCAACTACCTCCCGACATCGCTGACGGGCTCCGCCCGCTCCTGGCTATTGAACCTCCCTCGAGGCTCCGTGCACTCGTGGGAGGAATTATGCGACATCTTCGTCGCTAACTTTCAGGGCTACTACACTCAGCCGGGTGTGGAGGATGACCTTTACGCCATGGAACAGACAATGGGGGAGTCCCTGAGGGAGTTCATTCGGCGGTTCAGCCACTGCCGAAACACGATCCCCCGGAGCTCTGAGCAATCGGTGATTATCGCCTTTCGGAGGGGGGTCAGGGATCAGAAGATGCGGGAGAGGATGGCTACCCGCACCATTTCGACTCCCTCCGAGCTGTTCTCCCTGGCACATAAGTGTAACACCCCAAAATTTTACTTGTCCTAAATTCATGTGTGATTTGGCACTTTGGTGAATTTTTGGAATTTTCTGGAATTTATTTGGATTTAATTGGAATTTATTTGAATTTATTCCATTTTGAAATAATTAAAGAATTTAATTTTGCAAATAAAATTTTGTTGGAAATATTTTATTTGAGTCCAAAATGATCCAAAGTATTTTCCAGAATTTTTAGGATTTTTAAGTCATTTGCTATTTTTAATGAATTAAATAAATTACTAGGAATTATTTTAAATATTAAATCGCTGGAAAATCAAACTCGGGTCAAATCTTGTTCATCCGATCGAAGTCGAACCCGAGTTGGACTCGAGTCCGACCGAGCCACGTGACTCGACCGAACCCACTCTAACCCTAATCAATCCCAACCGTTGGATCAAGATCCAACGGCCGAGATCCGCCGACCCGACTCCGAGCCGTATCCGCCCGGATCCGATCGCGCCCCGCGATCGGGGCCGTTGATCGTGCCAATGCGTGTACGGCTCTCGTCGTCGTCTCGCCGAGTCCGGCCGGACTCCGCCGCCCGTGTCGCCGCCGTGGAAAACTAGGTCTCCGTTTTACTGCAGACGGCGAGGCTATTTAAAGCTTGGCGTACCCCGAGGACCGCCGTGATTCCGCGCCCTCCCTTCTCTACTTCACCGAGGCAAAGCCGCCGCCGTTTAGCCGTGCGAGCTCGCCGTAGTTGCGCGCCGCTCCGCCACGGTCTTTGCTTCGTTCCGCCGCCGTCCGCCGTCCCCTGCCGCCGTTGACCCCAGATCCGGACTCACCGCGACGAGACGCACCCGAGGGGATCTCTCACTTCGCCGGAGCGCGAAACGCCGTTGGCGTGGTCGCCGCCCTCGGCCCGGCCAGCCAGCTCCGCCGCAAGCCATCGCCGGACCGCGAGCTCTCTCAGCCGTCCGATCAAGATCCAACGCTCGAGATCACGCCACGTCATCGCACGGTGAGATTGCGTTACGATTTCCAGATCTAATCTCGACCATCGGATCTAGATCCAACGGTCCGAAATCAATCGTTAACCCAAACGGCGTCAACACCGATCTAATCCGCGCCGTTGATTTTCAAACCAACGGCCGTGATTGCGCCACGTGTCGGGAAGTTGGACCGACGCGGTCAGCGCCGTCCACGCACGCGTGCGTGGTCACTGACACGCGGGGCCCGCATGTCAGCGGCTGTCCCAGCCGAGCGCTGACGTCACCCATGACGTCACAGTGGGTCCCACATGTCAGCACCGTGGGCTGAGCCCCGCTGACGTCAGCAATGACGTCACCCGAGTGGACCCACATGTCAGTCTCACGTGGAGCCGTGGACCGAGTCCACCGTAGACCCGAGCCAAAGCGTGGACCAAGTCCATGGACCGGCTGACGTCAGCCAGCCAATCAGAGGCTGCCACGTGTCCATGCTGACGCAATAATTAATTTCCGAAAAAGAAAATGATTTATTAATTCGAAATATTGATTCAAAATTTAGATTCAAACTTCAAACGCTTATAACTTTTGCGTTTCAACTCCGATTTGAGCGATTCAAATTTCTAAATTTGTATAAAGTTGAGATCTACCTAAATATGAATTTTATTTAATTTTTGGACTAAAGTTTTTCTCTGTAATATTATTTAATTGATTATTTAAACTTTAAATAATCATAACTTTTGCATTTTAACTCCAAATTTGACGATTCCAGTTTCTAAAAATCCAGAAAATTACGTTCTCTCTGTTTATGGATTTTATTTGGAGTTTTGGGATGTTAGTGCCTATTGTTTATTGGGTAATTGCTATTGGCACGCTTTACGAGTAGGCGTTGAAGTGCCTAGGAAGGATTCGAGGAGAAGTGTTGACTCAGGATCCAACTCAAGACCAAGAGCAAGTACTTTTTGAAGGCAAGTTGTGCTTTGACCATGTTGATCCTATTTGAAATCTATTTTGATTTAAACTATTGCATGCTAGTTCAATCGAAAGATATTTTGTTTAAACATGGGGTTAGATAAACACCAATTTCTTTGTATGACACCTTGATTATCTAAGTATGTGCCATGATCCTCGTCACCCTAGTTGTGGTTTACTAGTTGGACATTATTAAATTGCCAACATGGGTTTAGACCGTTGTAGTATCTCGCTTAGACACGCTACGTGCTCATGACATGATTTTGGACAATCAAATGATAATATGGACTTAATGATATATTGAACCTGTTTTGGAAAAGTATCATGTGATGTTGACGACGTGGTGCATGGTAATCAGCGGGGTTTGATAAGCAGTTTTCGGCCAGGGCATGTGGCAAGAGTAATCAGGTGGGCAGTTGTGGCATTGGGAGTGTTGATTTGGTTTTCGGGTAGTCTTGCCCTGGTCACTCTAAGGACTTAACCTTGCAAGCCTTTGAACTGGGTCATACTTGCAACCACATGGTTTGGAATGGGACGGCCCTAGTTGACTAAGTCGCTAAGGACTCACTTGTGGAGCCTCAGGGTGTCGATTACACCGTTTGTGTGATTGCACGGGGAGCGTATCGTGGCTGTGGCCAGGTACCCATCTAACGGTGTGTTGGTCCCATACTTCGCCTTGGCTAAGGGAAGGGATGGTGTAGAGCACGAACCGGAGAGGACCACCCGTGTTGTTTGAGGCTTCGAAAGGCTTTATTACGGAACTTCGCCTTTGTGGTGTTTGACTGTATCTTGTGGGTAAAGTGCATAACCTCTGCAGAGTGTAGAATCTATTTGAATAGCCGAGTCCACAGTGATTGGACAATGCTCGGGAATTACAGATCAAGGGGTAGACTTTACGAAAATAACTTGGTTTTGAAAAAGATGGGTTGGTTTAACAAGGAAGGTGATGGAAATATGGTGTAGGATGGGAAAAATGTTTGTTAAACTTCTTGAAAAGTTATTTATGCTTTACTTATTTCTACGCTTTGAATCTACTTTTATTACTTGTCAAAAGTCACATTTCGCCAAATATACTGAGCTATTCCTTTGTACCAAGCCATGCATATAGTATATTAGCTTGCATTACATGCATGACTTCTTGAGTACCAAGTACTCACCCTTGCCTCAACACAATACAGTTGAAGAGGAGACTACGCCCGGTTCGGAGGAGGAGTACCCGGAGGATCCGTCTACTTAGGGATGCGAGCCCGGTCGATTGCTGTGGTATCTTTGGATGGCGCCACGAAGTTTATTTGATTTTCCGCTTTCGTTATTTCTCTTTTAATAAGTTTCGCCTTGCAAGGCATATATTTGTAACTTGGCCATAAGGTCGAGTAACCCTTTGATTATTTAAATAAAGTACTTTGATAGTATCGTTTGGTATGATTGTGATATATACCGATGTTAAGACTGTGTGCACTAAGCGCGTTCTGGACTAGTGCTGAATACACAGAGGGTCGGATTTGCAAATTCGGGTCCCGACAGAGGTGGTATCGAGCCATACTTGTTTGTAGGCTCAACCCTAAGCTAGAATGGTCGTAGTGAGGATAAAACCTATTTTCTAAAAGCTAAAAATTTGTGAAGACAAGAAATGACATCTCGACTTATCCCCTTCTCTCTTTTCTTGTCTCTTGCTGAAATTTTCCCTTACCTTGTCACAATTTAAAAATTCCGGGTTCTTACGTAAAGCACTCTTGTGACAGATGGAGGAAGAGTTCAACTACGTTGATCTGGGAGTTAGTCACGCGCGGAACTTTGGCATATGCTCTGAGACTCTCGGAGATTTTGAGAAGCCCCAATACCAAGTGGAAGTGATCAGACAAGCGGGATTGATCAAGGCTTGTGACGTGAGGATTGAGGTACCTGCTAGGAAAAAGGGCCAGGCAATCGCCCGATACACCTTTGCCAGGAGATCCACAATGCGAGATGGGTATCCAAGAAGTATCACGACGAGCAATGCGGCACATTACCGTATCTACGCGAGAGTTGAGAGCACGGTGTTCCGTTACCATCCGCGGCGATAACCTTCGACCAAGGCGATTCAGGATGAGGATGCCACGGTTACACAAATTGGTACGATTTGTCGTCGCCAGGAGGATGTACTAGATAATACAAGCAAGGAGCTGCTGAAGGCCCGCAAGGAGATCACGACAGAGAAGAACAGATGGCGGGAAGCTCAAGAGTATGTGGCACATCTTCTGCGAAGGATTGACGAGTGGAGATGACTTTGTACGGACCGGACCCGAGCGATTACTCGAGCTACGAGCGAGATCCAGAGGAGTCGATCTCGATGAGGACACCGCTTCTTCGACTACCACAGAGGACACTGATTGCTTTGGACATGGCGATCGTTTAGCGCCTATGCCACAAAGACCCGTACCAGGCCGTGGAGGTTTTCTCGATGAGTGAGCATAGGTTCTATAGTGAGACTCCTTCGCCGAGTCGCGTCATAGAAGAAAGAGTCACCCTTTAGGCGTTAGACTCCAGGAGTTAGTTCGATTTGGATTTTCATTGTTTCTTTGAGTGTGCATTATGTGTTGCAAGGCCCTTAGGCATTGTAAGCAGCCATACCAAGTTATTAATAATAAAGTTGGACCTTAAAGTTACCCCCTTTACGCCCCGCATAAGTTCCATATTACTTGTCTATTCTTGTTTCCTCTCATCTCTAAACCTAGAGCAAATCGGCGGATGGTGAACACCGTGGGAACTTTGGAAGCAATGGGAGTGGATCTCGCCCAGAAAAACCCCAATGATGGAGCACCAGACCGCCACTGGATATGCAGAATTTGGAGCATTTCTTGCTGCTTGGACTCAGTTGATGCATGCTATGATGCAACAAATGCAGCACGTCCATCGCTCAGGCCATCGCTAATCAGGTTAATCGGGGACCACGCTTGAGAATACAAGGTGTCGAGTTCATGAGGACTCACCCACCCACTTTCTCCGGGAATGCCAATCCATTGGAGGCCGATGATTGGTTAAGATCAATTGAGAGGAAGCTACACATAGCTCAATGCATAGGGAATGAGAAGGTACTCTACGCTTCTCATCGGTTGGAAGAGCGACCGGCCGAATGGTGGGAGAACTTACGTGCCCGCAGAGAACCCTCAAGATATCACTTGGGAAGAGTTCACGCGCATTCCGGCGATATCACGTGCCTGAAGGAATCATGGACCTTAAGAAGGAGGAGTTCGAGCACTGAAGCAAGGTAATCAGCCGATGGCCGACTACATGAACAAGTTCACTGAGCTAGCACGCTACGCTCCTGAGGATGTAGCTAAAGATAAATCCAGAAAGTCTCGTTTTATGAAGGGACTTAACTCGGGATTGAAAGTTGGGTTGATCACCCACACATTTGCAGATTTCCAAGAGTTGGTGAATAAGGCACTTATTCTTGAGGACAAGCGCAAGGAACCGGATGAGAACAGAAGCGCAGGATGCAACGGCAAGGATCACGCCCGAGGAACGCATAGCAGCTTGAGAGTTGCACCAAATCAATTCTTGATTCCAACCACAGAATGCAACAAGGACACCATCCCCAGCACCAAGACTCGCCAATCGAACTACCAAACCCCAGCCCCGCTAGAAACACTACTCCAGGCGATCGGCAAGAAACGGTGGGCGTTACAAGCGCAGCGAGCCAGGACACTTTGCCAACAGATTGTCCGAAGAAGAAGGCAGCGAGGCGACCCGATTCGCTTCAACCTAGGAACCACCCAGCTAGGACGCCCGACACGAGCCACACCCCAGACCGTGGTGAGAGGCCGAGTCAACCATGTCACCGCAGATGCACTGCAGAATGCTACGGACGTCGTACTGGGTAAGTTACTTGTTAACTCAGTACCTGCAACAGTTTTGTTTGACTCTGGAGCTTCGCATTCGTTTGTTTCGCAAGGCTTTGCTGCTAGGAATGACTTGAGAATTGCAAGACTTAAGTGCATGCTTTTAGTTCAAACCCCTGGTTCCGAACTCCGAACGGAAGTAGGATGTTCCGGGGTGAGAATACTAATAGATGGAATAGAGTTCCTAGCAAACCTTATAATTTTGGAGACCCAGACCTTAGATGTTATATTGGGAATGGATTGGTTATCCAAGCACAAGGCTGTATTGGATTGTGGACGAAGGACTATCTCAGTTGAGAGCCCGTGTGGGAAGAAAGTGGAATTTCAAGCCACTGCGGTTAGAGATGGACAGTTGATGGTTAACAGTACCAAGGCAATCAGCATAGAGGATGTCGATGGTAGTGAATGAGTACCCGATGTTTTTCCAGAAGATCTACAGTATGCCGCAGACAGGGGACATAGAGTTTGTGATAGAGCTTGTACAGTACAGCACCGATAGCAAAGAGACCCTATCGGATGTCTACCGAGGAGTTGGTAGAGATGAAGAAAGCGACTAGAAGAGTTAATGGAGAAAGGATTTATCGAGGCCGAGTTCGTCGCCGTGGGAGCACCGATTTTGTTTGTCAAGAAGAAGGGCGGGAGTTTCGGGATGTGCATTGACTACCGTGCACTCAATGAAGTCACCGTGAAGAATAAGTATCCGCTACCCAGGATTGATGATTTGTTTGATCAGTTAAGAGGAGCCGGAGTTTTCTCCAAGATTGATGCGAGATCGGGATACCATCGATTGAGGATCCGATCGAGAGGATATTCAAGCGCATTCTCGTCAAGATATGGACATTACGAGTTCTGATTATGTCCTTTGGCCGACGAATGCGCCCGGCTTATTTCATGAATATGATGAATAAGGTGTTCATGGAATATTTGGACAAGTTTGTCGTCGTGTTCATAGAGCGATATCCTAATCTACTCCAAGGCAGGAGGATGAACATCTTAGAGAACACTTAAGGCGAGTTTTGGAAAGGCGAGGAGCGACAACTTTTCGCCAAGTTCAGCAAGTGTGATTTTTGGAAGGACAAGGTGGAGTTTCTTGGACATGTAATGACCGCATGAATGAGTCGCCAGTGGATCCAAGCAAAGTAGAAGTCGTGTTACATTGGGAGCGGTAGAAGGCGTGACCAGTTCGGAGTTTCCTTGGAATGGCGAGGATACTACCGCCGTTTCATTGAAGGCTTCTCGACAATTGCGAAACCTCTTACGCAATTCTTTGAAGAAGGAAAAGAAGTTTGCATGGGCGCTTGAGAATGTGAGAAAGGATTTGAGGCTGAAGAAGCGATTGACATCGGCACCGGTGTTAGTTCTACGGATGTTGCTCAAAGCCGATATTTATTGTGACGCATCGCGCCAAGGACTTGGATGTGTCTTGTCACGAGAATGGAAAGGTAAATCGCGTATGCATCAAAGCGATTGAGGCCGCATGAGGAAAATTATCCGACACATGACCTAGAGTTAGTGCCGTAGTGCATGCCTTGAAGATATGGCGTCACTATCGATTGGAAAGCAGATGTGAAGTGTATACGGATCATAAGAGCCTTAAGTACATATTCACCCGATCGGATCTGAATATGAGGCAGAGGAGATGGTTAGAGTTGATCAAGGACTACAATGTTGGAATCCATTACCATCCGGGAAGGCCAGCGTAGTGGCCGACGCCCGAGTCGGAAAAGCCATACCGTGAGTACGTTGCTAGCCACAAGTCGGGATGAGTTATGTGAGGATTTTGAGAAAATGAAGATTGAGGTAGTACCTAGCGGATTCTTGGCCGCATTAGAAGTAAAGCCTACCCTAGAGGATCAGATCCGAGAAGGACAGAAGGATGATGACAAGATCCGCAGGAGTTAAGTCCGTCAAGGAGGAAGGCAAGGCAGAGGACTTCAAGTTGGATGAGCAAGGCACGTTGTGGATGAAGGATCGTATTTGTGTGCCTAACAAAAGGAGTTAAAGCAAGCTGATTTTGGAAGAAGCCCATGACTCCAAGTACTCAATTCACCACAGGCGCCAAGATGTATCGGGATCTAAAGGAGAGATGCGGTGGCGAGTATGAAGCGAGAAGTTGCGAGCATGTTGCATTGTGCGGCGTATGCGGAAGAGTCAAGGCAATGCATCGAGACCAGCAGGAGTTGCTACAACCGCCGAAGATACGATTGGAAGTGGGAGGAAATCGGAATGGATTTCATTACGGTTTGCGAAGACTCAAGGAGGTTATGACTCCATATGGGTTATAGTGGATCGCTTGACTAAAGTAGCCCATTTTATCCCTGTGAAGACCACTTACTCGGAGATAAATTAGCGAATTATACATGATCGAGGATTGTTTGTTTACACGGAGTGCCAAAGAGGATTGTATCGGACGAGGTACCCAATTTACCTCAAGGTTACGGAATAAGTTGCATGAAGCCATGGGAACCCGTTTAAACTTGATCTGACTTATCATCCACAGACGGATGGAGCCAGGCCAGAAAGAGTCAACGGTCTGGAGGATATGTTAAGAGCTTGTGCATTGGCTTATGCTACCTCTTGGGATAAAAGTTTGCCGTATGCCGAGTTCGATTACAACAATAGTTATCAGGCTAGTTCTGAGATGTCACCTTTTGAGGCCTTTGTATGAGTCGACCACTGTCGGACGCCATTGAATTGGAATGAGACCGCGGCGCCGTGTCTTTGGGCCTCGATATTCTTCAAGAGGCTGAAGAAGCGGATCGCTATGATTAGGGAAAGGTTGAAGATAGCCCAATCTCGACGAGAAGAGTTATCTTGACAATCGTCGCGAGATTTGAGTTTTGAACGAGAAGACTTTGTATACCTCGAGTTACGCCTCTCGGGAGTTAAGAGGTTCCATGCCAAAGGGAAACTTGCACCCGTTATGTTGGACCATTTAAGATTTTGAGCCGCGAAGCGAAGTTGCTTATCACCGGAGTTGCCACGATCGTTAGCGAGGAGTACATGATGTATTCCATGTGTCCCAGTTAAAGAAGTGTCTCAGAGTTCTGAGAGCAGACACCGCTAGAGTCAATTGAGTTGCAAGAGGATTTGACCTATAAGGAGTATCAGTGAGGATTCTAGACACAATGGATCGAGAAACTAGAAACAAGTCAACCCGTTTTGTAGAGTTCGATTGGAGCAACCATAAAGAAAGCGAAGCGACTTAGGGAGCCTTGAAGAGGATTTGAAGAAAGAATTTCCAAATCTATTCCTTTAGTAAGCCCTGAATCTCGGGACGAGATTCTATTAAGGGGAGGTTTGTAACACCCCAAAATTTTACTTGTCCTAAATTCATGTGTGATTTGGCACTTTGGTGAATTTTGGAATTTTACGGAATTTATTTGGATTTAATTGGAATTTATTTGAATTTATTCCATTTTGAAATAATTAAAGAATTTAATTTTGCAAATAAAATTTTGTTGGAAATATTTTATTTGAGTCCAAAATGATCCAAAGTATTTTCGAATTTTTAGGATTTTTCTGAGTCATTTGCTATTTTTAATGAATTAAATAAATTACTAGGAATTATTTTAAATATTAAATCATTTGGAAAATCAAACTCGGGTCAAATCTTGTTCATCCGGCCAAGTCGGAACCCGAGTTGGACTCGAGTCCGACCCAAGCCACGTGACTCGACCGAACCCACTCCTAACCCTAATCAATCCCAACCGTTGGATCAAGATCCAACGGCTGAGATCCGCCGACCCCGACCCGAGCCGTATCCGGCCCGGATCCGATCGCGCCCGTGCGATCGGGGCCGTTGATCGTGCCACGTGTCCGGCTCTCCGGCGTCGGCTCCGCCCGAGTCCGCGCCGGACTCCGCCGCGTGTCATGCGCCGTGGAAAACTAGGTCTCCGTTTTACTGCACGGACGCCGAGGCTATTTAAAGCCCGGCGTACCGAGGACCGCCGTGATTCGCGCCCTCCCTTCTCTACTTCACGAGGCAAAGCCGCGCCCGTTTAAGCCGTGCGAGCTTCGCCGTAATTGCGCGCCGCTCGCCACGGTCTTTGCCCGTTCGCCGCCGTCGCCGTCCCCTGCGCCCGTTGACCCCAGATCCGGACTCACCGCGACGAGACGCACCGAGGAGATCTCTCGCCAGCCGGAAGCGCCCGTGAACGCCGTTGGCGTGTCGCCGTCCCAGCTCCGGCCAGCCAGCTCCGCGCAAGCCATCGCCGGACGCGAGCTCTCTCGGCCCGTCCGATCAAGATCCAACGCCGAGATCACGCCACGTCATCGCCGCGGTGAGATTGCGTTACGATTTCGAGATCTAATCTCGACCATCGGATCTAGATCCAGCGGTTGAAATCAATCGTTAACCCAAAGCGGCGTCAACACTGGATCTAATCGCGCGTTGATTTTCAAACCAGCGGCGTGATTGCGCCACGTGTCGGGAAGTTGGACCGACGCGGTCGGGCCGTCACGCGCGCAGCGTGCGTGTGTGGCCGACACGCGAGGCCCGCAGCGTGTCGAAGGGCCGCATGTCACGGGTTTGTCCCAGCCGGCGGCCCGGCGTCACCTATGGCGTCACAATGGGTCCCACATGTCGCGACCGTGGTGAGCCCCGGACGTCGGCAATGGCGTCACCCGAGTGGACCCACATGTCGAGTCTCACGTGGAGCCGTGGGCCGAGTCCACCGTGAGACCGAGCCAAAGCGTGGACCAAGTCCATGGACCGGCCGACGTCGCCCAGCCAATCGAGGCTGCCACGTGTCCATCCGACGCAATAATTAATTTCGAAAAAGAAAATGATTTATTAATTCGAAATATTGATTCAAAATTTAGATTCAAACTTCAAACGCTTATAACTTTTGCGTTTCAACTCCGATTTGAAGCGATTCAAATTTCTAAATTTGTATAAAGTTGAGATCTACCTAAATATGAATTTTATTTAATTTTTGGACTAAAGTTTTTCTCTGTAATATTATTTAATTGATTATTTAAACTTTAAATAATCATAACTTTTGCATTTAACTCCAAATTTGGCGATTCCAGTTTCTAAAAATCGAGAAAATTACGTTCTCTCTGTTTATGGATTTTATTTGGAGTTTTGGGATGTTTTTGTCTATTGTTTATTGGGTATTTGCTATTTGCACGCTTTACGAGTAGGCGTTGAAGTCTGGGAAGGATTCGAGGAGAAGTGTTGACTCAGGATCCAACTCAAGACCAAGAGCAAGTACTTTTTGAAGGCAAGTTGTGCTTTGACCATGTTGATCCTATTTGAAATCTATTTTGATTTAAACTATTGCATGCTAGTTCAATCGGAAAGATATTTTGTTTAAACATGGGGTTAGATAAACACCAATTTCTTTGTATGACACCTTGATTATCTAAGTATGTGCCATGATCCTCGTCACCTAGTTGTGGTTTACTAGTTGGACATTATTAAATTGCCAACATGGGTTTAGGCCGTTGTAGTATCTTTGCTTAGACACCTTTCGTGCTCATGACATGATTTTGGACAATCAAATGATAATATGGACTTAATGATATATTGAACCTGTTTTGGAAAAGTATCATGTGATGTTGACGGCACGTGGTGCATGGTAATCAAGCGGGGTTTGATAAGCAGTTTTCGGCCAGGGCATGTGGCAAGAGTAATGTCAGTGGGCGGTTGTGGCATTGGGAGTGTTGATTTGGTTTCGGGTAGTCTTGCCCTGGTCACTCTAAGGACTTAACCTTGCAAGCCTTTGAACTGGGTCATACTTGCAACCACATGGCTGGAATGGGGCGGCCCTAGTTGACTAAGTCGCTAAGGACTCACTTGTGGAGCCTCAGGGTGTCGATTACACCGTTTGTGTGATTATGCGGGGAGCGTATCGTGGCTGTGGCCAGGTACCCATCTAACGGTGTGTTGGTCCCATACTTCGCCTTGGCTAAGGGAAGGGATGGTGTAGAGCCTGAACCGGAGAGGACCACCGTGTTGTTTGAGGCTTAGAAAGGCTTTATTCTGGAACTCGCCTTTGTGGTGTTTTTTGTATCTTGTGGGTAAAGTGCATAACCTCTGCAGAGTGTAGAATCTATTTGAATAGCCGAGTCCACAGGTCTTGGACAATGCTCGGGAATTACAGTCAAGGGGTAGACTTTACGAAAATAACTTGGTTTTGAAAAGATGGGTTGGTTTAACAAGGAAGGTGATGGAAATATGGTGTAGGATGGGAAAAATGTTTGTTAAACTTCTTGAAAAGTTATTTATGCTTTACTTATTTCTCGCTTTCGAATCTACTTTTATTACTTGTCAAAAGTCATTTCTTGCCAAATATACCACTGAGCTATTCCTTTGTACCAAGCCATGCATATAGTATATTAGCTTGCATTACGTGCATGACTTCTTGAGTACCAAGTACTCACCCTTGCCTCAACACAATACCAGTTGAAGAGGAGACTACGCGGTTTCGGAGGAGGAGTACCAGAGGATCGTCTACTTAGGGATGCGAGCGATCGGTTACTGTGGTATCTTTGGATGGCGCCCGAGTTTATTTGATTTTCCGCTGCTGTTATTTCTCTTTTAATAAGTTTCGCCTTGCAAGGCATATATTTGTAACTTGGCCATAAGGTCGAGTAACCCTTTGATTATTTAAATAAAGTACTTTGATAGTATCGTTTGGTATGATTGTGATATATACCGATGTTAAGACTGTGTGCACTAGCGCGTTCCTGGACTAGTGCTGAATACACAGAGGGTCCGGATTTGCAAATTCGGGGTCCCGACAATAAGTGCGCCAGGGCAGCGAAGGCCCGAGAGCGCACGGCGGGGCCGTCCGACCACAGCGAGGCGGGAACCTCAAAGGCTTCCGAGAACAAGAAGAAGAAGAAGCGCAAGGAAGTCGGTGCTGGGGAGGTCCTAGTTGCCGAGCCGGAAGACAAGCCCCAGAAGTGCGACCGCCGGGACAGCAGGGGTGATCGCTGAGGCCCGCGGGGTGATCGCGGGGATCGCCGGTCCCCCGCCGAGAAGACGATAGAGGCAGACCATATTGCCCCATCCTCAGGACCATTGGGCATGACCTAGCGGATTGCCAGGTCGTGTCCAAGCTGGTGGAGCAGCGGCTTAAGGAGCACCGCGAAGATGACCGCGACGACGCAGATAAAGACCCCGCTCCGCTGGCCTTCCAGCAAGTGGAGCACACGGTGGCGTTCATCCATGGGCGCTCTGCCACCTACTCTTCAAACTCGCAGTACAAGCGAGAGGTGAGAGAAGTGTGTGCCACCGTACCAATTACCGGGGCGAGCAGGCTACTGAAATGGTCGGAGGAGCCAATCACATTCAGTCAGGCCGACCACCCGGAGAACACTTCAGGCCCGGGCCATCTCCCGATCGTGGTTTCTCCCACGGTCCGGAATGCGAGACTCGGGCGAGTGCTTGTTGATGGAGGGAGCTCCATCAACCTCATGTCTGTAGGGGCGTTCAAGGCACTCCAAATTCCTTATGAGGAGTTGCGTCCGGCCCCTCTCTTCTACGGAGTTGCCCCTGGAGTGGGCTTGATGCCCCTGGGGCAGGTCTTGTTGCATGTCACGTTGGGAAGTGTGGACAACTTCTGGACTGAAAAAATCAACTTCAAGATCGTGGACTTCGACCTTTGTAGGATCGAAGTATACGAATATAGCAATCAGAGGGGGGGTGAATGATTGTGCGGAAGCTAAAACCAAATTCTTGATCTATTAAAAGTTCACCCCAAAACAGAACCAAATAATTGCCTCGTTTTCGACAAAAACAGAATGACAGAGGTTCGGTAAAACACGAATTCCCGGAGATCCAACCGTCGGAATGATCTAAAATTTGGACACAAGAAAATAGATTCCAATACGAATCTAACTCAAAAAGAATCAGCTCGATCGGACTTACGGATCAAAAGTTATAAGCTTCGCAAGCTTGCTGTTCTAGAACTTGACGAAAATCAATCTAATCGAAACTTGTAGATTGATCAAGAATAACAAAAGATTTATCAACAAGACTTTGAGGAACACTATATCGATACCCTAGAGAGGTTTTTGATGGATCAAATTAAGATGAAACTCAAAGAACAAAAACCAATTTAGAACTAGAACAAGTATGCAAACAAGAACCAAAAGAGAATATTGTAGCACACAAGGAACTAGAAGAATTGATCTTTATTTCTTTTGTCTAAAGTATTCTCATCAAAAGAGTACAAACCCTAAAACTGAGCTTGAGGCTCTCAATGCGCTCAGCTCCAATTGATTCGATTGATACCCTTCAACAGGAGACACCCCTCCTATTTAAAGGAGCAAAACACAAGGAGTTCTGAATACAATTCCTAATCTAGAAGGAGTATGTATACAACTCCTCTTGGCCCAACCTGGCCGAGTACAACTCTTGCACGCGTATGGCAACCCTACCGTACTCACGTGACTAACACTTTGCACGCGTATGGCCACCTGCCATACTCACGTGACTAACACTTTGCACGCGAATGACCTCCTGCCATTCTCACGTGACTAACCATTCTTCATGTGCACCATTCTCTTAGCCCGAACGTCCCGCATGACATCCTTGACCACCAAGACCTCAGTTCCTCCTGAACCTAGTCCCGAACCTCAGTTCCTCCACGAACCTAGTTCCGGTCCCGTCATCGACCACGTTCACCTTCGAGCAATACCTGCACATGAACAAACCACAAAACGAATCCGACCACAACTCCACGACTTGACTCACATCAATCCATGCAAATACTCACACGAGCATTGCATAAAGTCCACTTCAAAACAAGCATCATGAAATTCTCACAAATTTCATAATCTCAAAAACAAATCAAACACAATTCAATTCTTGCAAAACATCCAAACCGAGCAAAACACGTTCACAACGGACCAAAAATAAAAACCCTAGAAAAAGTCCATTCATGACGGACCAACAAAATCGGTCCGTTGTACAAGTGAAACTCTCGGTTTCAAGAAGAAAACATTCCGGCGAAAACACGTTCACGACGGACCAACAAGATCGGTCCGTTGTACATGCGAAATCAATCCTCAAAAAGCCGTTCACGACTGACCAAAGAAATTGGTCCGTCGTACATGCAAAACTCACTGGTTTCTTGGAAAATTGAATGAGCTCAAAAACATGTCCACAACAGACCCAAAAACTTGGTCCATCGTACGTGCAGAACTTACTGTTTTCTCTAAGCTTGGTCCGGCGCCAAAGCGAAACTTACTGTTTCTTGGAAAATTGTCAAACACAAGCACAAGCACATTTTGCAAATTCAATTCTAAGCCAATTTTTCAGCACATGATTTCACAACCTTCCCTACAATGCTTTGCTTGGCCGACCAGCTCTGGTCAAGTTCATGGCGGCCACGCATTACGCATACATGATGATGAAGATCCCTGGGCCTGCAGGCCCGATTACCATGAAGGTGGATCGGCTGGAAGCCCTGCGCCTAAGCAAGCAGGTGTAGGACCTGGCCAACACCACCTGCTCGGCTCGAGATGAGGACGATTGTCTAGAGCTTCCCCCGGTCAGGGCCCGTGCCTCACCTGGTCCCTCGGGTGAGGTGAAGGTGGTCCCCGTGGGTGAGGCCGGCTCTGGGAAGGTCGTGAAGATCGGCGCCAACCAAGGGAGGTGATTGAGCACCGATTGGTGATGCTCCCTGGAGTGCACCCAGTCCGGCAGAAGGTCCGGAGGCAGGCACCAGAGCGGCAGGATGCCATTCGGGATGAGGTAGAGAAACTGCTGTAAGCGAGGATTGTACGGGAGGCCGCCTACCCCGTGTGGCTGGCCAACCCTGTACTTGTCAAGAAGTCGAACAGGACATGGCGGATGTGCATCGACTTCACCGACCTCAACAAAGCCTGCCCCAAGGACCCGTACCCCCTTCCGCGAATAGACATCGTCGTCGATTCCATGGCAGGGTGCGAGGTCTTGTGCTTCCTAGATGCCTACTCCGGCTGCCACCAGATCAGCATGGCGCGGGAAGACGAAGAGAAGATGGCTTTTGTGACCCCTCTAGGTGTGTACTGCTATATCTGAATGCCTTTTGGGTTGAAGAACGCTGGCTCAACCTACCAGCGCTCTATGCACACTGTATTTCGATCGCAAATTGGGAGAAATCTTGAAGTATATGTTGATGATTTGGTAGTAAAGACCAAAAAGACCGCTCGGCTTATCGAGGACTTAGAAGAAACTTTCTCCCACCTCCGGCAGTATTGTTTGAAGCTGAATCCTGAGAAGTGCGTGTTCGGTGTGTCGTCTGGAAAGCTGCTTGGGTTCCTCGTTTCCAACCGAGGAATCGAGGTCAACCCGGAAAAGATCGCGGCCATCGAGCGCACGCAACCACCCACCAGACTCAAGCAAGTTCAGTGCTTAGCTAGTCGTCTGGCCTCTCTCGGCCGGTTTATAGCCCGGTTGGGGGAAAGAGCCTCCCCTTCTTCAAGCTACTAAAGAAGACCAACTCCTTCGAGTGGACTACGGAAGCGCAGCAAGCACTTGAAGAGTTGAAGCAATACCTCTCCTCCCCTCCGGTGCTGGTCGCCCCCGAGCCGGGCGAGCCACTACTATTATACGTGGCGGCCAGTCCGGCGGTTGTGAGCGCGGCACTGGTGGCGGAGCGTGAAGGGGTTCAGCGGCTAGTTTACTATGTTAGCAAGGTGCTACATGATGTAGAAATAAGGTACTCGCAGGCTCAGAAGGTGGTATATGCCATGCTAGTGGCATCCCGGAAGCTGCGGCATTATTTCCAAGGAAGGGAGATCACGGTGGTGTCCGCCTATCCCTTGCGCGAAATTCTCCACAACCGCGAAGCTGAAGGCCGCATTGCCAAATGGTCTGTGGAGCTGGGAGAGTTCGGTCTCAAGTTTGCCCCCCGCACGGCGATCAAGAGTCAAAGGCTGGCGGAGTTCGTTGTTGAGTGGACTCAGGAGTCCTAGGCGAGAAACCCCAGCGCCACCTTTGGACACTATCGCCGGCGGCTCCTTCAGGCTCGAGGGCGCGGGGGCTGGGGTCCTCCTGGTTTTCCCAACTGGGGATCTCCTTAAGTATGTGGTCGTCCTAGACTTCAAGGCCACCAACAACGTTGCCGAATACGAAGGCTTGCTGGCTGGGCTTCGTGCCGCCGCAGCTATCGGAGTTCGGCGTCTACAAGTCAAGGGCGACTCGCTGCAAGTCGTCAATCAATCAAGAAAGGAGTTCTCCTGCACTGATCCTGTCATGGCGGAGTACCTGGCGGAGGTCAGAAGGATGGAGCAACACTTCGACGGGCTGGGGTATACTCATATCCCCCGCCGTGACAATTACTTGGCGGACGAGCTCGCGCAGCTCGCCTCGACAAGATCTCCTGTTCCGGTCGGAGTCTTTGAAGAAAGGCTTCCGCGACCATCCATCGCAGCCCCCGTTTCTGGTAGGGACGATGGTGATGCTACTTCAACCCTCGTTCCGGAAGGGAAAGCAGTACCGGCGGAAACGCTAGGCCAGGCAGAGTACCCGGGCGACCACCTTGTGGTCGCCACACTAGACCGGGAAGGCACATGGATGGATCCGATCCTGGCCTACCTGCGGGATCAAGTGTGCCCCGACGATGATGCGTCAGTAGAGAAGATAGCACGAAAGGCCAAGTGCTATACCCTGGTGGGCGGGGACCTTTACCGCTGGGGTAAAAACGGAGTTCTTCTGAAGTGCATCACTCAGGAAGAGGGGAGCAATCTGCTCTCTGATATCCATGGAGGCGTGTGCGGGAGCCATATGTCCAGTCGAACGATGGTGGGGAAATCATTCCGCCAAGGGTTCTATTGGCCAACCACCCTCCAGGATGCTTGCGAGCTGGTGAGGAAGTGCGAGGCGTGCCAGTTCCACGCCAAGCAGATCCACCGACCAGCCCAAGCTCTGCAAACCATCCCGCTCTCATGGCCCTTCGCGGTCTGGGGGCTAGATATCCTAGGCCCGTTCCCGCGGGCCACAGGGGGCTACACCCATATATTCGTCGCCATCGACAAGTTTACCAAATGGGTGGAAGCTGAAGCAGTAAAGGCGATTACAGCCGCCGCTGCGATCAAATTCATGCAAGGAATCTTCACCCGCTTCGGGGTCGCCAACCGCATCATCACCGACAATGGCACGCAATTCACCAGCACCGCCTTCCTGGGTTTTTGTGAAGAAATGGGCACCAAGGTTTGCTTTGCCTCGGTGGCCCACCCAAGGAGTAATGGCCAGGTTGAGCGGGCCAATGCACTGGTGCTGAAGGGCCTCAAGACTAGGGCGTTTGATCGACTCCATAAGCGTAGAGCCCGGTGGACTGAAGAACTCCCAGCGGTGCTATGGTCACTTCGTACCACCCCCAGCCGGGCCACCGGGGAAACTTCCTTTTTCTTTGTGTACGGTGCGGAGGCGGTCCTACCCTCGGAGCTGGCCTTAGGGTCACCGCGTGTGGCGGCGTTCACTGAGGGAGCCCAGGAAGATCTGCGTCGAGAGGACGTCAACCTCCTGGAAGAAGTGCGGGATCGCGTGGCCCTGCGCGCCGCCCGATACCAGCAGAGCCTCAGGCGGTACCACGCCGCCCGGGTCAGCGAGAGAACACTGGCAGTTGGTGACCTGGTCTTGCGTAGAGTTCAGACGCATGCCGGGTTGCACAAACTGTCTCCCCAGTGGGAGGGCCCCTTTAAGGTGGTCTCAGTCTCTCGCCCCGGGGCGGTCAGGTTGGCCACTGAGGATGGGGAGGAGTTGGCAAACTCACAAAACATAGAGCTTCTGCGCAAATTTTATCCCTGAGAAGGCTGTAAGTATAGAGCTACGCGCCTCGATCAGCCGAGTTGAGCCTACCTCTCCGAAGCTGGTCGGAGGAAGCCTCTGCCTAATCCAATGTCTAGTTTTCTAATCAAAAGCACTTGTCACCTTTGTTCTCTTTTTTTTCTGGCTTGTGCCACGATGGGCCGTGTTCGCGTAATCGCCCTCAGTACATTAAGGCTCTCTGAGTTCTCGACGGTAAAGGTTGGCCCACTGGGTGAGCGTGGCGTACAAGGATAGGGTTCGGATGGCTGGTTTGACATGGTTTTCAGCACGGTCATGACGCTCAAGGTGTCCCCGTGAGAACCGACGATTCAAACACCACTACCGAAAGCCTACTACCCTGCCGCACCACATCCAGTATTTGGCCCCAAGAGACCGTGAGAGTAATTAATTTCATAGGGCCCTAAGGTCCTGAGATAGCGATATTCCAGCACGAGGGATCCGGGCCCTGCACTCCTGCTAACGCTTAACGCGCGCTGTTGTCTTTTTGTTGGCCCAAAACCAGCATAGTGGAGACGCGAGCAGGCACCCTAGCGTGAGATGTGCGAAGGGAAGTCTATGCATTCATAAATAAGAGGCTAACTAGCAGAAGTCCTTTACAAGGGACAACAAAAAAGACAACAGCAAAATAAAAGGTCTTCACTCCTCATCTGCCGTAGCTTCTGCGGCCTCCTGGTCCTCCACCAGCTCAGCGTCCAGCTCGAGCGCCACGTCCTCGGCCATCGCTTCTAGTGCCGGGTTGACCATCTCGAGCTGATCGGCGACATGCTCGGCGGCGTGGCTGACTTGGCCTCAGCGCGGGCCCAGTCCCCTTCCACTCCCTGGATGGCGGCCAGGGGGTCGAAGTTGGCATCCCGGCTGGTGCAACAAGCGAGCACGTACGATGCTGTGGCAGCCGCGACCGCTCGCCCTTCTTGACTGGACCGGGTGGCCAAGGCGCTGGGCAAGAAGGTGAGGAAGTCTGCAATCCAGCTCATGCAGAAGGCATAGTGCCGGGCCGTCTGCTCGACCGGGGCCAGCTGCTCCAACCCCAATGGCGCCAAGCTGGCCACCATCCGGTCGAAAGCAGGACGCAACATGGAGGTGGTCTCGGCTTCCGCGTGAAGCCGCTCGCCCTTCTCCTCGTCGCGCTCTCGGGTGATCGCCTCGACGAGGAGAGCTCCTTGCTCCCTCTCCTGTTGTAGGTCCCGCTCCGACCTCTCCACCCGGCCGCGCTAGTCCTGCACCTCTGTGCGGAGGCGGCTGTTCTCCGCGATGGCCTCCCTCAGCCTCTCCTTGCTCGTCACGAGGCGGCCGCTCACGCTGGAGTGAAGTTCGCTGAGGGCGGCCAACAGAGCATCCGTGTCCGCCGAGGGGATGGAGACGCTGGGGACCTTCGGAGTGGGCGGCAAGCCCATCCCGCCTCCGGGCGGTAGGACAGCCGCCCCTGCGGCGGCCACCTGGTGGTCGCCTGGGCCGCCTTGGTGCTCATCCGCCGCTGCCGGCACTGCCGCGGCTGCTGCGGCGCCCTGGTCGCCCCCGGCTGGGGCACTCGAAGTAGACGCCCTGAAGGTAAAAGAGAGGTAAGCCACTCAGGTTAAAGGAACTTGACAGTGTGCTGTGTCTGTTTGCGTACCCGGCAGAAGGCCTCCTGAAACGAGGCGTGGACGGGGCGAGCCGTAGTCCCCCTCGCGGCGCCGGCACTAGCGGAACGACCTGCGCCGGCGGCGGCGGCGAAGGCGGATCGACCTGCGCCGGTGGCGACGGAGGGAGGACCGGTGGCGGCGGTGGCGGCAGAGGCAGGTCGACCTGCGCCGGTGGCGGCGGAGGGTCGACCCGCGCCGACGTCTGCGGAGAAAGGACCGGTGCTAGCGGAGCTATTGTCGGGGCGACGCCGGTCGAAGTGGAAGTTGCGGCCGCCGTAGAGCTCCTCGCTCCGGTCGTGGTCGCAGTGCCCCCTAGCGCGACGCGAACCCTCCTGGGACTGGCGCTAAAGGCATCGTCATCGGTAGGGCGCTTGCCCCCCCTCGAGCTGCCAGCCGGAGGAGGGTCCCGGATCATCAACGCCACTTGGTGGGGGGTGTTCACGATCCCCAGGGCGTCCATGGTGGGCATGGCGCGGGTGATCGCCACGCATTCCAGGGGCTCCACTTGGCAGAGTGGGAGCACGCCCGTAGGGAAAGGCGGGACGTTGCTGGAGGCACCCAGCAAGCCCATCCAGGATTCGATCTTGGCGGGGGACAAGTCTCCTGCGGCTGAAGAAGTGAGAGCAAGGGAAAGTCATTGTTAGTTTGGCAGCAGTTGGAAAAAGCACCAGAAAGAGAGAGAAACAAGTAACCTACCTCTGAGAGTTGTCCTGGTCATGTCGCCGGGCCCGTGTCTTGCCCGAGGCGAGGCGGCTGGCGGCCTGAAGGATCGATTCTCCGGACGATGTAGTCCCGGAAAACCATGCCTCCCGTTAGGCCCGCTGTTCACAGCTGGTCCACGCGGGCCAGCATCGCCAGGAGCTCGGGCGTCTCGTCGATGTGAGCTCCCCAGGTGGGGGTGCTGACCGCTGGCCCAGTCGGTAATTCCAGGACTTCTACGTCGCTGTCGTCCTCGACGTAGAACCACTCATTGCGCTAAGCCCTCCAGTTAGAACGGAGGTCAGCGGAATGTAGCGAGAAGCCGCGCCGTCCCGAAGGCGAAGGTGGCAGGAGCCTACCTTGGTGGAAAGGTCCTTGGCCGCGTGCAAGGAGTAGAAGAAGCGGAAGAGAGGAAGATTGGGGGCCACTCCCACGAACATCTCGCAGAAGTGGACAAAGACAGCAAGAAGGATGATGGAATTGGGAGGAAGGTGAATGTTGTGGATGGAGTAGAAGTTGAGGACGGCGGGGTAGAAGTCGGAGATCAGCGAAAGGAGACCCGCCAGCATCCCCCATCCGAAGAAGATTACTTCTCCCGGGCGGCAGCTGGGCGCAGCGGTCCCAGCGCGAGTGCGGATGGTGCCACCGGCGACGTACCGGGCGAACCTCTCGGCGTCGATCTCCTCGACGGTCGATGGAGGAAGCAGGGGTGCTGGTGGCGCCATGTAGGCGAAGGAGCAGTTCGCAAGGAGCAAAGGCAAGGGAGCAGTTCGCAAGGAGCAAAGGCGAGGGAGCAGTTCGCAGGAAGCAAGGACTAAAGAAAGAACGAACCGCCTCCCCCGGGCCCCCTATATATATGTGCGCATGGAGGAGCGCTTCGGCGGGGGACCCGAGGGGGCGTGGCGGTTCGAATGGCAAGAGACCCAAGGAGACACGGCGATTCGCTGGCGGGAAACCCAAAAGAATCAGAAAAGGTTCGGGCATACCCCCAGGCCCGCGCCGGTTACGAAGCGGGGCGGCTGCACGTTCCGCCTCGATGCCCGGAAAAGGCGGCGGCATTTAAAAGCCGCAGCGCTATGTGGGCACTTATCGTGGACCCACCCGGGAGACTAAGCCGCTTTCATTTCCAGAAAGGTAAAAAGGGGCGCTCCAGGGTGGGTCCGGGGGCTACTGTCGGGGTATTCTACACCAGGGTGCCCACTACACTTCAGTAGGAGCCGCCAGCGAACACGTGGCGTCCAGAACACGTCGGTGGCGGTCAGTGAAGGTGGCCGTCCAGCGGACAGGTGGCGGCCAGGCCACACCGCTGGTGGTCAGCTGTGTGATCGCCCAGAGGTCAGGTGGCGACCAGGATCGTCCAGTGGTCAGGTGGCGACCAGGCCACGTCGCTGGCAGTTAGCTGGGTGATCGCCCATTGGTCAGGTGGCGACCAGGCCACGCCGCTGGCGGTCAGCTGCGTGATCGCCCAGAGGTCAGGTGGCGACCAGGCCACACCGCTGGTAGTCAGCTGCGTGATCGCCCAGCGGACAGGTGGTGACCAGACCATGTCGCTGGCGGTCAGCAAGGTGGTCGCCTAGCGGACGTACAGCGCCGAGTCCACACCACTTGTGCTCAGTTCCCGAGGCCACCTACTAACCTGCACGTCCGCATAGGAAGTCAAGGACATTTATTGCGTACCGTGCGCATTAAATGAGGGTAATGATGGCTACAGTATGGCGGCGTGTGTTCCCAACGCGCGCCATAATGATGAGTGAGGTCATGGTGCAATTTCCCACCCCGATAGAGCGGGCGACGCCGGCAGGCGCGGTGCCCGAGACAGGGGAGGGGACGGCTGTGCCAGGGCATTAAGTGTGCTGCAAGAATAGTGACCGGCGCATTAAATGCAGTCTGCCCAGTGTATTCAATGTACTGCACTTTTGTAAACCCCATGCGCCCCGGCCAGCCCGAGTATAAAAGGTAGTTGGGGTGCATGGGAGAAGGGGTTCGATCCTTTAGACTGGTTCATTCTCCTTTGGTGTGAGAGGCCGGGAGTTCTTTGCTCTTGGTTCTTCCGATTTCCCCAAGGACACCAGCAGGAATAACATAGACAGGATTAGGGCTATTATTCCCAGGAGGGCCCGAACCTGGATAAAGCCTAAGTGTCCCCTTGCAAGCTTCGCGATCATCCCCTTTCTCCATCTTTCGAGTGATCCCCACGAAAGCCCCTAGTTTGAACTTCATACACACCCGACCCGGAGGTGTCTGTCGGCTTATACGCTGACAACACTCAACCACATGCACACAAGGCCACACAAGAACACTAAGCTAAACCGATTTTGCGATCTACTCCCAATACCCAAAAATAGAGATTCTGTCCAACGGGACAGCAACCTTCGGAAGGCCATAACTCGGGCTTAAAAACTCCAAATCAGACGAACGAATACATTTTCTCAAAGCTTAGGAAATTTCCTAGCTTTTTCTATGTATTGCTAAAAACTGATTCGGCTTCTAAAATTGCCTAATCTACAGATCAACTCGATCTGTCCCAATCACGTCATAGTTTTGAACACGTTCGATAAAACAGCCATAACTTTCAAACGGCTGATCGGAATTATGCGCTCTTGGTGTCCATTGTAAGGTACTGAAATTATATACAACTTTATCAACATACGGCCAACCGTAAAACGCATCTAAAATTGCGAAAACTCAAACCCTAGATCGGACGTCCAATCTGCCCGAAACAGAACACCATGCAATCTATAATTTTCATCAATTCTATCTAATGGCAGCACCAATTTTCGATGTAAAAGCACCAAAACCTCCTCTAGATCAGCACCTAGTCCATCCCCAAAGATTACCTATAGCCATACCTTCGCCCGACGAACAACGAACGTCGAATCTTCTCCTCTCGTTTCTCCCGATCTCCTTCCTCGCTCTGAATCCGTCGGATCTCCTCGTCGCGGAGCTTCCCAACGGTGAGGAAAGCGAAGAGGAGGGGTGTGGCAGCAACGGATGGGGTGGAACTCGCATAGGGCCGACTAGAGGTGGTGGAGGAGGAAGGGGATGGGTGGAGGCGCAAGGGAAGTGGAGGGGGCGGCGGCTAGGGTTGGCGGGAGTGGGAGGGCGCACACAAGGAGAGGGGCTGGCGCAAGGGGCTTTGTTTGCTGGAAAGCCCCCCCCCCATGGGCCATGTACTCCCCCACCAACGGCCCACTTCATCCCCCGAAGGCCCACATGTGAGACCCTGGATCGGCTATCCGAAATCTCCTATGTATTTCTATACTAGTCCCAGATCAGTAGCTTGTACACACAGTCAACAATGAAGTATCATTGCCGAACATAATGAAATTGTAACATAACATAAAGTATTAGCCACATGGATACTTTTTACATCACTCGGTCACACAACCAGAGTCACGGCAGCGGAAACAACACGAAAAGAAGCGGAACCCAAAAGCACCAGAGGCGACGACTAGGAACGTGCTAGTTGTCCTGGCGATCCTCCTCGAACTCTTCAGCATAGTACTCAACATCTTCAACGGCGTCCTGATAGTTTTCTGATGACAACAGTTTATGTAGTACGTGAGTACAAAAGTACTCAGCAAGTCTAGGAAAGTATGCACATGTAGGGCTTTCCAAGGAAGGCTTAATATGGTTTATTTGCATAAAGCTGAGTTTCAACAAATCATACTTAATAATAATTTTCACAAAGCACATTTTAACAATTATTTTAACAATTGAATTATTTAATATTTCAGTGAAGGTTCTTTCCACCAACACAAGTATAAGGGCTCTATCCGCCATCTTTTAAAAGATCAAGATTATCCACACATGACTCTGTCCGTCATGACTAAAAACAGGTTCCATCTACCTGGTTGGTTCAAACTACCACTCAAACTACCACTTAAACTCCCGAATCCCAAAACATCATTTATTTTCAAAACCAAAACCAAAGTCTACCAGTATGAAAGCATTCTTTGCTTTGCCCTTGACCGTAGGCACGGCTATTCGAATAGTTTTAACTCTGCAGAGGTGTACATCTTTATCCACAAGACATGATCGTCTCTTGTTGCCTTCGGATTAACACACTTCCTTTGGTGTGCCGGCAGAGAGATCATGACAAGGCCTTTACAATGTATATGCCTAACCTGACCCACCCGCTGAGGTTTCACCGCTGTTAGGGTTCAATCCACCCAGTACATGTGACAGCCCAAATTTATTTTGGTTATTAAGTTGTGCATGGCATTTTCATATCATAAATGTAGTGGTATCAATTATACTCATTTAGAACTCCATTAGTGCTAATGTGGTTTTATGCATGCATGAGTAGGAATTTATAATGTTCATGACAACTTAAAACTGCAACTTATTTATACCCATGTTCTACTCACCATTGTTAATGACTTGTGGACCCTACTTGTAAATGAGAGAGTGGATTGCACATACCTACTTGTCATTTCTCACTTTACCCACCTCTACCCACTCTTCTTACCTCACTATGACATGTGGGACCAAGCCCCACATGTAAGGGGTGGAGTAGACCACTATATAAACCCCCTTACCTTGGTTTCTCCTCCCCCACACTCTCATTTTCTGCTCACCCCATTTCTGAAAATAGCAAGGAGAGCAAGCAAGAATACTCCTCCTTCACTTCCCCATTTTACCCCACACAATCCATCCAAAAACTGAGATTGAGCTTGTGCATGCAACACCATTGTGATCCTTAGATCAAGGGCTTCAGATCCATCCAAGTGGATTTTGAATGTGCCAAGTTTTGGGTGAGTTCTAATCCTTCCTTTATTCTCCCTTTTTCTAAAATTTTGTTATGTGGAGCTCATCCATCTTCCTTTCCATGAAAATCATCTCCCCGTCGATGATCGGGTCGTGCTTGTTGTGTTGCAAGCTTGAGGAGGAGGAGTTGATGCTACTACAAGCTCAAGAGGAGGAGGCATTGCTTCTACAAGCGAGGAGGAGTTGATACCGGGAAGAACACCGAAGATCACCTTCACGGCATCATTCTTGATCTCTTCATCAAACCAACATTCCACCAAGTGCAAGAACATCCTTGTAGTGGTAAGTTCCTACCCTACATCATGTTATTGAAGTGTAGGAGCACAATGTGCAATAGCTATCCAAAGACTTGAACGAAAAACATGTTTTATTGCTCAGTTCGTGTGACACTACGGTATGGTGTGACATTATAGAATGTGAAATTAGAGAATAAAACCTTTCAGCTTGAGGTTTACTCGCGTTTTTGGGCCGTTTGAAGTGATGTGTCACCACGGAGTGTCGTAACCTTTTAAATGGTGCATGTTAAGGTCAAAAACTTTATGAAATATGGTATGGCAGGTTAAAACCATAAGGTATGGAGGTTAATAACGTTTAGGGCCGTTTAGGGCCGTTCGGGTTTTGGGCCTTCAGGGAGTTTGGGCCTTAAGTGGGCTTTGGTGGGACGGAGTAGGTCTCCGTAACGGACTAGGATTGGGTGTGGGGGCTGGTAAAAGGGCTCCCCACCAGCCCTTGGGCGTTCACCCCTGCCCCTTGTGCGCCCTTCCCCCCCACTTGCCCTTGCCCTAGCCGCCTGCCTCCTCCCTTGGCCGTGCGCCTCCCCCTCCTTTTCCCCATTGCTCCCCACCTCTCCACCACCTCTCCTCCACCCCCTTGCTGCCCTAGGGTGGTCTCCACACCTCTGCACCTTGTGGATCCATCCGTTGGAGCGAGGAGCGAGGAGCGTGGAGCGAGGAGCGATCCGCGAGGAGATCTATTGGAGATTCGTTCGTTGGGCAAAGGTATGATCATGGGGATCCTTGGGTTTGATCTAGGTACTGTTATTAGGGTGTTTATGAAGTTTTTAGATCAATTGGTGGTGCTGGGTTGGAGTTTTTTGGGTTAGATCTAGACGTTGCCACGTTTCTGTTTTCGGGCAGATTAAGCAATCGGGCTAGGGTTCGAGTTTTCGTCAATTTAGAATCTGAATCTGTCCGTACGGACTTAAAAGAAGTTGTAGATAATTTAATTATATTTCCGTGGACATAAATCACGTTAAAATCCGATCAGCCGTTTGAAAGTTATGTCCGTTTTACCGAGCGTGTTAAAATCTGTGACGCGATTGGAACAGATCGTAGTAATCTGTAGATTAAACAATTTTAGAGTCCGAATCAGTCTTTCCGTATAACTAGAAAAATGTAGGAAATTTCCTAAGATTCGCGATGGTGTACTCGTTTAATCGATTTGGAGTTCCAGAACTCAAGTTATGGCCTTTGCAAGGCTGCTGTCCCGCCGGGACAGAACCTCTGTTTTTAGGTTTGCAAGTAGTGGGCAATGTCGGGTTAGATGGAGATTTGTGTATTGTTTTGTGGGCATGATTGTGAGTGTGTGATGCCTATGTGCAGGTGGTGTGACACCGGGAGTGCCCTCGACTTCCCACAAATCCGTCGCCCGCGGTTGAGGCAAGTGTGTTGTAATGTATAGCGGATTGTAGGTTGCTTGTTGATATTGGATGAAAGATTGAATACTTGCTATGATCACTTGCCTTGCTTGCTGTTTTCCAATGATATATTGAGTATGATTATCATGATATGATGCTATGTGTCTATACTTATCATGATTCGATGCCATGTGTAATATTTGTCATGATGAGATGCCATATGTTTATGTACATGTGAAATATGATAATTGGCATAGTTGCATGTATGCGAGGGCGGTGAGAAAGTCATAACTAGTCCGGCAAGGTTGGTGAGAAAGTTATGACTAGTCCGGAACGCCATTGAGTAAGACCTACATCGTGATTCCATCCACGTGGTGAATGGAAGCGAGGAGTAGGCACCCTCCATCTTCGGGATGGAAGGGGGAAAAGGGTGCACACCGACGGGTGTGTACTCAACCATACCGGTATGAGTTTCCAAGGAGATATGAGCATAACATTGCATTGCAATACATATTTAATGATGATGATGTTGTTATGTGCTCAAGTATGAGATGTTATATGTGATGTAAGGTATTATTGTCTTGTAAATGATCTTGTTGTCCATTACAATATGCTTGCTGAGTTTTCGAACTCACGCTTGTGTTTTATGTTGTTTTTAGGTACTTTGAGATCGGCATGCGGGAAAAAGGGGTCTAGCTACACTTCTACACGTAGCTCCACCATCATAGTCCATAATTAATCACTTGGAGACATGATATTAAGAGTTGTGCCTTAAACTTAATGTATGGTTTATTTTAGCATGCTAGTGATTCCTTATTTGCTTCATTTTAGTTTATGAAGTGGTTGAGCGTGGTATTATTGGCGTAATTTGATGATATATCCATTTATGTTGATGTTTTAGATGTCGTGTGCTATGATATATCTTGCCATGATATTGATATGGTGTTAATTCATGGAAAAACAAAGGAGATGCTGCCGAAATATCGGTTTTTAGCATATGTACCTTTGCTGGAATTTATGTTTAGATGTGGTATTTAGATGTTGTTTAGCTTATGTTTGGTAGCATTCGGGCATATTAAATGCCGGGGTGTTATAGTTCGGCACATATCGGAATATCCGATGCAAAATCGGAACATCCGATGTGGCTAAAACTCCAGAAAACAAGTCAATCCTAACCCTGTCTACGCTGGAAATTTACACATATCGGAACATCTGATGTTCACATCGGAACTTCCGAAGTTTCCAGAGAAGCAGCTTTCGTGTATTCCAACGAGAAAATTTTTCTAAGTTTTGATCGGAACTTCCGATGTCGGATCGGAACTTCCGATGTGTCCAGAGAAGCACCTTTGTGAATTCCAGCTGAAAATTTTTCTAAGTCTGGATCGGAACATCTGATGTCACATCGGAACTTCCGACTGAACCAACTTCAAATGACCATAACTTTTGCATCGTAAGTCCAAATTGGGTGAAACCAATTCCTATGCTTTCATAGGGTCATCCTCTATCATTTCCAATAGAAAAACAAGACTTGGGTTGCATATATGAGGATCTATCATAGGATCTTTAACAAGTTGTAGCATTATTGACCCTCACCCGAACGATATTGTTTTAGTGATAACTTTTGACACACAAGTCCAAACTTCCCAAAGTCAAATCGTATGTTCATATTATGACTATTACTCTAAAATCATGAGCATTTCATGCATGATAGTGCATATTTCAATTATGATTTATTGTTTTGTTTGTGTTCTTGATTGGAGTTATTTGAATTGAATCCTCTCGATAGGTGTTGACGTTTCGGAGGACACTCCCGAGTACGACTACGCTTACGATATCAAGAACGAGCAGCAAGGCACTACCTTACTCCTTGAACATGCTTGATCCTATTAATTGCAAATTATGTTGAAGTTATTTTATCAAGTGTATGCTTACTTTCAATTACAAGTATATTTGGGGTAGAATGCTTAGTTACTACCTTGTCGACATGTTATCCTCTTACCATGTTCCTTTCGTGTACCATTGTCGCCCTAGGTGGTTGGTTTATTATTATGTATGGGTTAAATGCGATTTGCTTAGCCATGCTTAGAACATCGTTAGAAACCGCGATAGATGGACTTAGTCCATCGGTCGCAATGATCAAAATGAGTATGATGATGATGGTTCCATTGTCGTTAATGTGTAGCAATGTTGGTTAAGGACCTTAAGGATTAAATCCTGGTACCGTCTCATCAAGTAACTATCGTGCGAGCCACACGCTGTTTATGGGACCAGCTTAACCAAGTACTTGTGTATGACTAGGGGTGTTTAAACCATATGCACACGGAATTCTTTGAGCCCGTTAGAGTGTCAAGGAATGTCTGCCAGAGTTCCTTGAGCCCGTTAGAGTGTCAAGGAACGTTCTCAGAATCCCTCGAACTTTGTGAGAGTTGGGGATGTCTAACAACGGGTGTACTCCTTGGTCCACATACACAGAGCACTGAGCACGCGGGATCAAGGGTCACAGTCACCCGGGTGGTTTAAATACACTACCATGCATACTGGAAAATGGTTTTGTCACGTTTACCTCGGCCGGCACATTAAAGGAATTGTGCTCATAGCTTGGCTTACGAGTGTAGCGTGTCGTGTGGGTAAAGTCGTACCTCTGCAGAGATTAAACTATTCGAATAGCCGCGTCCATGGTCAAGGACGATTGCTTGATGTTTTTGTGACACTACGGTATGTTGTGACATTATAAAATGTGAAATTAGAGAATAAAACCTTTCGGCTTGAGGTTTACTCGCGTTTTTGGGCCTTTTGAAGTGTTGTGACACCACAGAGCGTCGTAACCTTATAAAAGGTGCATGATGAGGTCAAAAACATATTGAAATATGATATGGGAGGTTAAAACCATAAGGTATGGAGGTTAATAGCGTTGTTGGGCCGTTTCCGGGGTTTTGGGCCTTCCCGGGGGAGTTTGGGCCTTAAAGAGGGGGTTGTGGGCTTTGGTGGGATGGAGTGGGAATCCATTTAGGATTAGGAAAGGGGCTTAGGGCTGGTTAAAGGGGGGTTTCTCTGCCCTTTTGGGCGTCCTCCCCCTGCCCCTTGCGCCAACAAGTGCCCTAGCCGCCTCCCACACCTCCCCACCTCCTCCTTGGGCGCCTCCACCTCCCCCAAGCCTCTCCCCTTGCGCCACCACCCTCTCCACCACCTCTCCACCTCCCTTGCTGCGCCTAGGTGAGTTCTTGACCTCACCACCTCGAAGATCCATCCATTGGAGCGCTCCGCGACGAGGAGATCCGGTGGATTTGGAAGCGAGGAAGGGGATCGCACGAACCGGGAGGAGATCTATTGGGTTTTCTTGCGTCGGGCAAAGTTATGTCCATGGAAATCCTTGGGGTTGATCTAGGTACTGTTCTAAGGGTGTTTATCAAGTTTTTAAATCAATTGGTGGTGCTGGAATTGAGTAATTTGGATTAGATCTAGATGTTGCCACGTTCGGTTTTTGGGACAGCATGAGCAGTTGACCTAGGGTTTGTGTTTTCGTCAATTTAGAATCCGAATCTGTCCGTACGGATGTTGAAGAAGTTGTAGATAATTTCATTATCTTTCAGTGGGTATAAAGCACGTTAATTTATGCCCAGCCGTTTGAAAGTTATGGCTGTTTTACCGAGCGTGATAAAATCTGTGACGTAATTGGAACAGATCACGGTAATCTGTAGATTAAACAACTTTAGAGTCCGAATCAGTCTTCCATATACCTAGAGAAAGTTGGAAAATTTCCTAAGATACGCGAGGATGTACTCGTTTAATTGATTCGGAGTCCCAGAACTCAAGTTATGCCTTTTGCAAGGCTGCTGTCCCGACGGGACAGAACCTCTGTTTTTAGGTTTTGCGAGTAGTTGGCAATGTCGGGGTAGATGAGGGTTTGCGTACTGTTTTGTGGACAAGATTGTGAGCGTGTGGTAACTATGTGCAGGTGGTGTGACCCCGGGAGTGCCCTCTACTTCCCGCCAATCCATTGCCCGTGGTTGAGGCAAGTGTGTTGTGATGGATAGCGATTTGTAGGTTGCTTGTTGAGAATAGATGGAATTGACTACATGATATATGATCACTTGCCATGCTTTTATGATTGCCAATGATATGATGAGCATGTTTAATATGTTATGATGCCATGTGTTAATATGTGAGTTAAATATGATGTTGGCATAAATGCATACATGGCTCGGGCGGTGAGAAAGTCATAACTAGTCCGGGAAGGTCGGTGAGAAAGTTATGACTAATCCGGAAAGCCAATGAGTAAGTCCTACATCGTGATTCCATTCACCGCGGTGAACGGAAGCGAGGAGTAGGCACCCTCCATCTTCGGGATGGAAGGGGGGAGAGGGTGCACACCGACGGGTGTGTACTCAACCATACCGGTATGAGTTTCCATGGAGACATGAGCATTGCATTACATTGCATACATAATGATGAAGATATTGTTAAGTGTTCATGAATGAGATGATATATATGATGGGAGATGTTATTGCCATGATATTGTTCTTGTTGTCCATTGCAATGTGCTTGCTGAGTTTCGAACTCACGCTTGTGTTTTCTTGTTATTTTAGGTACCATGAGAACGGCATGCGGGGAAGGGAAATAGTCACACGCCCACACGTAGCTTCACCATATTGATTCCACAAGTCATTCTATTAGTTTGATAATAAATTGCGTGTGATGATTATTGCTTTAAGGTTTAGCTTTGCTATATGAGAGTTTTATTGTTCGTTTGACCCTTGGAGACATTATGTGTTTGAAACTAGACTTATATTGTTGCTAAGTCGTTAATTATTGTTGTTTTTAGTTGTCTCTCATAATCCATACATTGCTATACTGTTGTTGCTCCTTTAATTCATGTTAAAACAAAGGAGATGCTGCCGAAATTTCGGTTTTTAGCATATGTACCTTTGCTGGAATTTATGGTAACTTGTGGTATTTAGATGTTGTTTAGCTTATGTTTGGTAGCATTCGGGCATATTAAATGCCGGGGTGTTACAGTTGGTATCAGAGCGGGCTGTAGGTCCTTGGAATATGTATTTTTAGTGTCATACCTTAGGTTACAACTAAAATGTGATGTGGAATAACTTAGAAACATGGCTTAGATTTTTACTAAAATTTTGTTATAGATAGCAACATTAAAACTTGCAAAAGTGGTATAACTAATCTAAAATTTGACACACAATGGATGCACAGTAGGAAAGGGTATGGGTATCGTTTCCTTACGCTTAAATGTTGTATTTAAGCTTCGATGTTGAATGCTTCATTTGATAATGCATGCTGCTATGTCGATGAGATAAATGATTGAATTGTGCTTGTTGTGGTGATAAAGTGGGGTTGTGGTGCCGAAGGGTTTCGGTCACCACTTTTGTTCATAGTAAGGGTGTGGTTTGACGGTATGGCCGGTTAAAGCCATCACCGAAGAACTATTAACCCCTGTAGGAGAAGAGTGCTTACCCTTTCTGTCGTAAATCGGGTAGTTGACTGGAGTCAAATAGAAAAGTTTGGTGGTGGATTCCTTCGGATGTTCTTTATCGTTCTGTGGTCGGTCTTGGTTGGTTTTATTGGTTTTAGTTGATGGAAACCAAAAGAAAAGTGTTTGGTATTGGTTTTTCGCGGATAATTCTGTATGCGGTGTGTGGTTTTGTCTTCCTTGGTTGAAGACAAAGAAGAGGAGTCTAGTGTTGCGCTTCTTTTGGGCGCCGTTCCAGTTTTGACGTTTAGTTTGTTAATTGCTTTATGGGGAAGAAGCATTTAATTTATCCGTGTGTTTGTCTTTCTCCGAGGTTAAAGGAGTTATTGCGGAGTTGTGCTAGACCCGACTGTCAGGGCTGAAGTTCTGTGGCTTTGTAGTAGTACGTGGAGTTTGATTTCGTTATTTTACTGGTTTAAGAAATCATCGTTGAAAAACCCTTCTTGTTATGTGAAAGTTTGGGGTTTGGTGTTAAGGTTTTATTTGCAAAGGTTTATTTGATCTGTTGGTTCCCTCCTGTGGGAGTCTTTGAGATTGAAAAGTGTTTTGGAATAATTCCTTTGCATGACCAAGTTTGGGTTTGTCTCATTGCAATTTTGAGAGTCAAGTTTCCTTATGAATTTGGGGATGAGTTTTAAAACTAAAATGCTGCAAACAAAGTAAGTAGTCTTTTGACTGAAATCGTTTGTCCCTAGTAAGAATTGATGTTTAGCATGTTATGTAGTAGGTAACAATGTGGTTTATGGATTGATGTGTGGCTAAGTTAAATTTTGAGTTGAATCAATTCAATGTGATTAATATCTGTAGCTTGAGAACAAATAGACTACTAGTGTTGTAGTTTACTCTTAGTGAGAATGATTTAATGTGTTAATGTACATGCTTAGAATCTGTTGCTTTGCTTTAAAAATGCTTAGGACCCTCAATTATGTTTAAAGTCTTAAACCCTGATGCATAGTTAAAACATTAAGATGATGTAGACTGTTGCTACCGTTAAAGAAACTTTGCTGGTTGTTTAAAGATGTTCTAATCTAATGGAGTAATAGAGAAATTTAATCGTGTTGCCTAGTGTAACACCCCAAAATTTTGCTTTCCTTGAATTCATGTGTGATTTGGCACTTTGATGAATTTTTGGAATTTTCTGGAATTTATTTGGAATTATTTGGAATTTATTTGAATTTATTCCATTTTAAAATAATTAAAGAATTTAATTATGCAAATAAAATTTTGTTGGAAATATTTTATTTGAGTCCAAAATGATCCAAAATATTTTCCAGAATTTTTCTGGAATTTTTCTGAGTCATTTGCTATTTTTAATGAATTAAATGAATTACTGGGAATTATTTTAAATATTAAATCGCTGGAAAATCAACTCGGGTCAAATCTTGTTCATCCGGCCGAGCCCGAGTCGGACTCGAGTTCGAGTCCGACCGAGCCACGTGACTCGGCCGAACCCACTCCTAAACCTAATCAATCCCAACCGTTGGATCAAGATCCAACGGTGAGATCCGCCCGTCTGCGGTTGAGCCGTGTCCGACCGAACCCGTTCGCGCCCGGTCCGATCGGGGCCGCTGATCTGGACACGTGGGCGGTTCTCGTGCCGTCTTCCCGCAGTCAGCCGGACTCCGCCGCGAAAGTCTTGGCGGTAACTGACTAGGGCTCCGCCCTGAGCACGCATCCCGGGGCTATTTAATGCCCGGATCGCACCCCGAGGACCGCCGTTACCCCGCGGACTTCTTGCCCTAACCCGCCGAGCTCTAGCCGCCGTAGGTTCGCCAGAATCGCTCGCCGTAGTTCGCGTGAAGCGCCGCCACGTCCTTGCCTCGTCTCGCCGGCCGTCCGCGATCCTCCGCCGCCATTGACCCCAGATTCAAACCCGGCCAGGCGCACCAAGACACCATCCATCTCGCCGAGCACGCCCCAACCGCCGTTTGGGTGGTCGCTGCCCTCGGCCACGGCAGCCGCAACTCCGCCGTGAAGCCATCGCCGACCCGAGCTCCACCAACCGTCCGATCAAGATCCAAAGGCCCAGATCGTGCCACGTCACCTCGGTGAGTTTCCCGCTGAAAATCCTAGATCTAATCCCAACCGCTGGATCTAGATCCAACGGCTTAGGTTGCGCCGGTATCAAGAATCGCACCAGGTTAGATTGGATGCGGACCGTTGGATCAAGATCCAACGGCCACGATCGATCACGTGCGCCCCAAGCACATGAGGCCAAACTCAATCCCGGTAGTCCGGATTTCAAACCACCGCCACGATTGTGCCACGCGCCCAGGAAGCCGAGCCGTCGCGCCACGCTGCTGGCAGCGTGGTCACCGACACGCCGGGCCCGCGTGTCGGCCGGCGATCGCGTGACGTCACCCATGACGTCATCGGTGGGACCCACCTGTCAGCACCGTGGGCTGAGCCCCGCTGACGTCAGCGATGACGTCACCCGAGTGGTCCCACATGTCAGCCTCACCCGAGCTGTGGACCGGGTCCACCGTGGACCGAACCGCGCCGTGAGCTGAGCCCATGAGCCGGCTGACGTCAGCCAGCCAATCAGGAGCTGACACGTGTCCATGCTGACGCAATAATTAATTTCCGAAAAAGAAAATGATTTATTAATTCGAATAATGATTTCAGATTTTGTTTCAAACTTCAAACGCTTATAACTTTTGCGTTTCAACTCCGATTTGAGTGATTCAAATTTCTAAATTTGTATAAAATCAAGATCTACTTAAATATAAATTTTATTTAATTTTTGGACTAAAGTTTTTCTCTGTAATATTATTTAATTGATTATTTAAACTTTAATAAATCATAACTTTTGCATTTTAACTCCGATTTGAACGATTCCAGTTTCTAAAAATCCATAAAATTATGTTCTCTCTGTTTATGGATTTTATTTGGAGTTTTGGGATGTTTTTGCCTAGTGTTTATTTGTGTATTTGCTATTTGCACGCTTTACGAGTAGACGTTGAAGTACCGGAAGGATTCGAAGGAGAAGTGTTAACTCAGGATCCAACTCAAGACCAAGAGCAAGTACTTTTTGAAGGCAAGTTGTGCTTTGACCATGTTGATCCTATTTTGAAATCTATTTTGATTTAAACTATTGCATGCTAGTTCAATTAGAAAAATACTTTGTTTAAACCTGGGGGTTTAGATAAATACCAATTTGCTATATGACACCTTGATTACTTAAGTATGTGCCATGACCCTTTGTCACCCTAGTTGTGGTTTACTAGTTGGACATTATTAAATTGCCAACATGGGTTTAGACCGTTGTAGTATCTTTGCTTAGACACCTTTACGTGCTCATAACATGATTTTGGATAATCAAATGTTAATATTGACTTAATGATATATTGAACCTGTTTTGGAAAAGTATCATGTGATGTTGATGGCACGTGGTGCATGGTAATCAAGCGGGGTTTGATAAGCGATTTCGGCCAGGACATGTGGCAAGAGTAATCAGGTGGGCAGTTGTGGCATTGGGGATGTTGATTTGGTTCTTGGGTAGTCTTGCCCTGGTCACTCTAAGGACTTAACCTTGCAAGCCTTTGAACTGGGTCATACTTGCAACCACATGGTTGGAATGGGACGGCCCTAGTTGACTAAGTCGCTAAGGACTCACTTGTGGAGCCTCAGGGTGTCAATTACACCGTTTGTGTGATTGTACGGGGGAGCGTATCGTGGCTGTGGCCAGATACCCATCTAACGGTGTGTTGGTCCCATACTTCGCCTTGGCTAAGGGAAGGGATGGTGTAGAGCACGAACCGGAGAGGACCACCTGTGTTGTTTGAGGCTTCCGAAAGGCTTTGTTACGGGAACTCGCCTTTGTGGTGTTTGACTGTATCTTGTGGGTAAAGTGCATAACCTCTGCAGAGTTTAGAATCTATTTAAATAGCCGAGTCCACGGAATTGGACATCGCTCGGGAATTACAGTCAAGGGTTAGATTTTCTCAAAAATAACTTTGGTTTGAAAGTTGGGTTGGCTTAATAATGAAGATGATGGAAATATGGTTTAGGTTGGGGAAAATTTTTATTAAACTTCTTGAAAAGTTATTTATGCTTTACTTATTTCTACTGCTTTCGAATCTACTTATATTACTTTTCAAATGCTGTTTACTGCAAAAATACCTTGTGCTATTCCTTTGTACCAAGCCATGCATATAGTATATTAGCTTGCATTCTGTGCATGACTTCTCGAGTACCAAGTACTCACCCTTGCCTCAACACAATATCAGTTGAAGAGGAGATTACGCCAGCTTTGGAGGAGGAACTCCAAGAAGATCCGTCTACTTAGGGAAGCGAGCCCAGTCAGTTGCCTGTGGTATACTGGATGGCGCCACGAAGTTTATTTGATTTTTCCGCTGCTATTATTTCTCTTTTAATAAGTTTCGCCTTGCGAGGCATACATTTGTAACTTGACCATAAGGTCAAGTAACGATTTAGTTATTTAAATAAAGTACTTTGATAATATCGAATGGTATGATTATGATATTTACCAATGTTATGACTGTGTGCACTAGCGCGTTCCTGGACTAGTGCTGAATACACAGAGGGTCCGGATTTGCAAATTCGGGGTCCCGACACCTAGTGACTTTAATTTGAAAGTTGATTAGAGTTGCTATTTTATGTTGTTGCAAACTACTAGTATATTTGGAAGTATGCAGTTGTGTCCCTTCAATGCTAGTATTGATATCAATTGAGAAGACATAAGACTTATTGTTAATGATGTTGTTAAGGGCAGTGTTAATGCTAGTATTCAATTTATTTTAAATAGTTGGAGTATGTTGTGTGGTGGTAATTTGGTTATCACCTATGTATAGGGTAGCTAAAAGTAATGTTATTGGTTGATGAATATGCCCATTTGTTGTTATTAATGACTTAGTAGTGGTGGTAGTTGTGTAGAATACTTGTTGGAAACCATTGATTAAATGGAGGGTATTGTAACCTGTGGTGAAGGAGTGAACCATGGATAATTAACCTGATGTAGAGTTTTACCCTTAAGTAATGTATGCCTTGGAATCCTAGTTATGAACTTTGTCTTGTAGAGATAATATTTACATGTTGAAGTCGTTGTTTAACTAAATAAGGTTCAGTTGTCGAGACGTGATTATATAGGAGGTATGAAATTTATATGTTGATCTTGCTGAAAGATTTGTGGAATTATAATGTTTCAAATTTAGAATAAGATGTATTATGATTCGGTGATCCGTGGGGATCATGTCAATGTAGTCTGGGTTGGGTGCCTTTGTGATAAGCATCTTAAACCTTAATTAAAAGTGTTGGGAATGGTAATTAGAGGAAGAATTTGTTGTGAAGCTTTTGGTTGATTTGTGTTGGGGCTCCTCAAGGGGTAAATAGTGATTACTGAAGTCTTTAATAGAAAGCGTAATGGAGTACTAGAGATGGTTCTTTTTATGCTGAGCTTGTGTTCAAAAGCTTTTGGACTGGTTTGGTTGTTTGCCATTTTAGTTGAAGAGTTTTCGGTCAAGGTGTTCCATATCTTTGTGTTTGAGTTTCCTAAAACTTCGTATAAATTGGTGCAAATATTTGGTTTTGGCTAATTTGTTTAGTTGGTGCTATGAGTATGGATTTACACCCCAAAAGTTTTTGAGTCGATCGTGCCCTTTCGTCAGACCGAATTATCTTTGAAATTAATTTTAAAATGAAGCAGATGGTCATAAAGGGTTGTGTTGGAAACTTTTGAGTTAAGCCCTTGATGTGTAACTCTGTTTGGCTAGAGTTGGAGTCATTTGGAAAATGTGTCTGGTGTGCGGATGTTTCACAAGTCTGGATTTTTATGAATGCTTCATAAGTGAATTTGGTTAGAGAAGAGTTTTCTTTTGGGATTGAGTTTCCCTCTCTTTTGATAAAATTTATGGCAGTTGTTTGTGCAGATGTCTAACTTTGGAGTCAATGTTCTTTTCCAAAACGTTGATTTTGGTTAAAATGCGATGTTTTGCAAAGTTTAGCTATCTATCGTTGGTGGGTTCTGATTTGATGTGGTGCCTTACTGTTAACTATGTTGCCGTCATAGTCTATATGATTTAGCGCAACCGTCAGTGTTATGGTTATTTCAATCATTTGATACCGAGGAAGAAGTTATTTGGTGAATGACTATTCGGTATAGTTGTTCCATGATGAATGAATGGTGAAAAGTAAACATGACATCGTTTTTTCATGTTAAATGATAAAAGAGTCGTTGAGCCAGGTCGGTGAGAAAGTCATATATGGAGATATGACTAATCCGGAGTGCTCCTGAAGAATGTTCATTTATGTCATGAAACGAGATTTCCCTTGCTTTCTAGTATGAAAAGAAAGAATGAAGAAATTATGGTATCTTGGTTGTGGTGTAGGGGATTTATGCTTCCTTTGTGTGCTCTTTGGATGTTGCCGAATTCTTTCCAAAATGGTTGTTAACGCTTTGGGTTTGAGTTGTCGTGAGTACACTTGGGCTTGATAGCTAAGTGTTTTTGTGTGAGGGCGAGACCCTCTTAAGAAAGGAACCAATTGTGGTTTGGTAAAGTTTTTACGATCCTAGCTTGGGGCTAGGTGTAGAACCTTAGTGGTATAAGGGTGGTTTGTGATGGAGGTTGATGATGTAAGGATTTAACCTTTATTAAGAGTAGTGATGGGTGGAAATGAAGTTGACGGTAGTTTGGTGATGTTTGTCCTGCCGTGAGCAATTGTCGTCACTAGTTGTTTTGGATTTGAGTTTTGCCTGGGAGAGGATAGAATGAATGTTAGCATGATCGTGTATCGGAAGGGCAAGTGTGCCTTAATGAGTTATTCCCCTCGAGGGAATTTTTCGGGAATGTAGAGAGGTCATTAAAGAATTGTGACTTGCTTTGATTATGTCATGTTGAATTTAATGGAGTGTGGTAGTCAGGTTGGTTGTGATAGAAGTATGAAGTGTTGGCCGTGAGGATTCGAGCGTTTTGGGTTGATGGAGCCCTTTGTGGTTGGTACGCAGATTCTGTTTGGGAATGGAAGTGAAGGTCGACCTGTGAGAGGTTGCCCTTGGTTGAGCTAGATCATTACTTTTCTCACCAAGTGTTGGTTTTGAGAACTCATTTGTCGTTTGTTCCGGTTTTAGTCATTGTGCGAATGTTTTGAGCTGCAGAGAAGCCTTTTGTCCCTTGGGGACTTTGTTGTTGATTATGGCGTCCTTCGGATTCGAGGTCGAATCCTGTTGAAGGGGGGAAGAATGTGACACTACGGTATGTTGTGATATTATAAAATGTGAAATTAGAGAATAAAACCTTTCGGCTTGAGGTTTACTCGCGTTTTTGGGCCTTTTGAAGTGTTGTGACACCGCAGAGCGTCGTAACCTTATAAAAGGTGCATGATGAGGTCAAAAACATATTGAAATATGATATGGGAGGTTAAAACCATAAGGTATGGAGGTTAATAGCGTTGTCGGGCCGTTTCCGGGGTTTTGGGCCTTCCCGGGGGAGTTTGGGCCTTAAAGAGGGGGTTGTGGGCTTTGGTGGGATGGAGTGGGAATCCATTTAGGATTAGGAAAGGGGCTTAGGGCTGGTTAAAGGGGGGTTTCTCTGCCCTTTTGGGCATCCTCCCCCTGCCCCTTGCGCCAACAAGTGCCCTAGCCGCCTCCCACACCTCCCCACCTCCTCCTTGGGCGCCTCCACCTCCCCCAAGCCTCTCCCCTTGCGCCACCACCCTCTCCACCACCTCTCCACCTCCCTTGCTGCGGCTAGGTGAGTTCTTGACCTCACCACCTCGAAGATCCATCCATGGGAGCGCTCCGCGACGAGGAGATCCGGTGGATTTGGAAGCGAGGAAGGGGATCGCGCGAACCGGGAGGAGATCTATTGGGTTTTCGTGCGTCGGGCAAAGGTATGTCCATGGAAATCCTTGGGGTTGATCTAAGTACTGTTCTAAGGGTGTTTATCAAGTTTTTAAATCAATTGGTGGTGCTGGAATTGAGTAATTTGGATTAGATCTAGATGTTGCCACGTTCTGTTTTTGGGACAGCATGAGCAGTCGACCTAGGGTTTGCATTTTCGTCAATTTAGAATCCGAATCTGTCCGTACAGATGTTGAAGAAGTTGTAGATAATTTCATTATCTTTCAGTGGGTATAAAGCACATTAATTTTCCGCCCAGCCGTTTGAAAGTTATGGCTGTTTTACCGAGCGTGATAAAATCTGTGACGTAATTGGAACAGATCACGGTAATCTGTAGAGTAAACAACTTTAGATTCCGAATCAGTCTTTCTATATACCTAGAGAAAGTTGGGAAATTTCCTAAGCTACGCGAGGATGTACTCGTTTAGTCGATTCGGAGTCCCAGAACTCAAGTTATGCCTTTTGCAAGGCTGCTATTCCGACGGGACAGAACCTCTGTTTTTAGGTTTTGCGAGTAGTTGGCAATGTCGGGGTAGATGAGGGTTTGCGTACTATTTTGTGGACATGATTGTGAGTGTGTGGTACCTATGTGCAGGTGGTGTAACCCCGGGAGTGCCCTCTACTTCCCGCCAATCCGTTGCTCGTGGTTGAGGCAAGTGTGTTGTGATGGATAGCGATTTGTAGGTTGCTTGTTGAGAATAGATGGAATTGACTACATGATATATGATCACTTGTCATGCTTTTATGATTGCCAATGATATGATGAGCATGTTTAATATGTTATGATGCCATGTGTTAATATGTGAGTTAAATATGATGTTGGCATAAATGCATACATGGCATGTTACATGGCTCGGGCGGTGAGAAAGTCATAACTACTCCGGGAAGGTCGGTGAGAAAGTTATGACTAATCCGGAAAGCCAATGAGTAAGTCCTACATCGTGATTCCATTCACCGCGGTGAACGGAAGCGAGGAGTAGGCACCCTCCTTCTTCGGGATGGAAGGGGGGAGAGGGTGCACACCGACGGGTGTGTACTCAACCATACCGGTATGAGTTTCCAAGGAGACATGAGCATTGCATTACATTGCATACATAATGATGAATATATTGTTAAGTGTTCATGAATGAGATGATATATATGATGGGAGATGTTATTTCCATGATATTGTTCTTGTTGTCCATTGCAATATGTTTGCTGAGTTTCGAACTCACGCTTGTGTTTTCTTGTTATTTTAGGTACCATGAGAACGGCATGCGGGGAAGGGAAATAGTCACACGCCCACACGTAGCTTCACCATATTGATTCCACAAGTCATTCTATTAGTTTGATAATAAATTGCGTGTGATGATTATTGCTTTAAGGTTTAGCTTTGCTATATGAGAGTTTTATTGTTCGTTTGGCCCTTGGAGACATTATGTGTTTGAAACTAGACTTATATTGTTGCTAAGTCGTTAATTATTGCTGTTTTTAGTTGTCTCTCATAATCCATACATTGCTATACTGTTGTTGCTCCTTTAATTCATGTTAAAACAAAGGAGATGCTGCCGAAATTTCGGTTTTTAGCATATGTACCTTTGCTGGAATTTATGGTAACTTATGGTATTTATATGTTGTTTAGCTTATGTTTGGTAGCATTCAGGCATATTAAATGCCGGGTGTTACAGTTGTTAGCCGCCAGGCGAGTTTTGAGGACTTGGTAAGAATGGGATGGTTGTGGAAAAATGACACGAGTAGTGGAGTACTCGTGGGTGTAGGCGAACACGAGCGATGGACTCGTGGTTCGGAGAGTGCATAGAGGCACGAAGTGAATGTGGAATGGTTATGTTTATGATGATGTTATATTATGTGTTAGACTTCGAAAAGGTTTACCAAATGCAAGTTTCAATTTATACATGCTTATGTTTTTATTCCAATTATAGCTTTACGCTGAAATTACCCATGTGCCTTCTCTTGATGTAGCAACCACATGTAGCTAGAACTCAGCATACAACTTATATTATTGTGCGAGTACACTCTTTGTACTCAATCGGATTGTCCACTTGCTGCAGGTGAGGGTGAGGCACTGCCCGGAGACCTTTCTCGGGCAGATTTCGAGGATGCTAACGCTTAGGGGCACGTTCTTACTTCCAGTCGGTTGCCTGCGGGCTATGGCACACTACGCTGGACTCTTTTGTTGTCTATATTATGTTTCCGCTGCTAGTTCTGTAATAACTTTAAATATGTCGTTTTGGACAGCAATCCTGCTTTTGTATGTAATTATGCTTATGCTTTCGTTAATTGTGTATGTGTTGTGATACAAACTATTATGCATTGTCGCGCGTGTTGGTGAACTTTCCTGGGACCAACACGGGCATATATGTGGGACGCCCGAGGCTCCCTTGATTTACTTGGATGATGCGAAGCTATTGAGTGAATCAATGGAATCCCGGGGACGGGTCCCCACAGTCTTGGTATCAGAGCCATACTGACTGCAGGTTAGAACGGCCATGTTACGACTAGCTTAGAACTTGCTTTGAGTCAAAACTATTTTGCCTATCAAATAATTTTTGAACTGATAGCATTGTGCCATTCTTTTGTTTCTCATCCATCTTAGTTCTATGCCTCATCTTTATGTTCATTTGATTTCGTAAAATTGTTTTCTGACTCAACTTCTCTTTTCCAAAATGCTAGATGAACCACGGTCCTTTGGTCATGGTTACCCGTGTCGGCGTATTCCACACCAGGGTACTCGCTCCCCCGCAGTAAGTACGGTCGCTAGATGGATAGGGCGTGTCTGGGCCCCACCGCTGAGGCAGGGGCGGGGCCACCTGGTGGTAGCCCAATGGACAAGTGGCGATCAGGCCACACCACTGGGCGGCCAGGAAGGTGGTCGCCCAGCGGACAGGTGGCGATCAGGCCACACCGCTGGACGAACAGGAAGGTGGTTGCCCTGCAGACAGGTGGCGATCAGGCCGCACCGCCCGGCGACCTGGAAGGTGGTCGCTCAGTGGACAGGTGGCGATCAAGCCACACCGCTGGGCGACCAGGAAGGTGGTCGCTCAGCGGACAGGCGGCGATCAGGCCACACCGCTAGGCGACCAGGAAGGTGGTCGCCCAGCGGACAGGTGGCGATCCGGCCACACCGCTGGGTGACCAGGGAGGTGGTCGCCCAGTGGACTGATGGCGTGCAAACCGCTTCACTGGCGCACCGCCCCCAAGGTGGATGCACCCGGGTCAAGGGTATTTAATGCGAATCGTGCATATTTAATACCAGGCGTGGAAGCTGCAGTTTGGCGGCGCGCCTTCCCCAGGCGCGTAATAATTGCGGGTGATGCCACGGCGGCACCTCATCCCCCGACGGAACGGGCGGCGTTGGTAAGCATGGAACCCAAGGCAGGAGTGCGACGGCTGCGTCAGACATTGATAGGATGTAAGAATAGTGACAGGCGCATTAAATGCACCCGTGGCAGTGTAATGAGGATGGCTTGTAGTATAGGCCTCCCATGCGCCCCCGTCAGCCCAAGTATAAAAGGGGGCCGGGGTGCATGGGAGAGGGGGTTGGCTCTGGGTAGGTCTCATCCTCTCTAGCTAGAACACGAGCAATAGCAAGAAAAGCAGGATTAGGGCTGTTACTCTTCGGAGGGCCTGAACCTGGGTAAAGGTCTTGCGTCTCCCTGTTCTCCTGAGCTCCTCGGTACTTCGGTCATCTTCTTCCTCCTCTCTCAGGCGATTGCCCCGAAAGCCCCCCGTTTGAACCTCATAAGCACCCGACTCGGAGGTGCCTGTTGGCGAGTACGCCGATAGTGGCGCGCCAGGTAGGGGCTATTGGTGGTTAGATTGCCCTCTTCTTTCAGTTTCCGGTCCGGAGCTCAGGAAAAGCAGGTGTGGTTGGTTGCATGTCGGAGTCACACTCAAAGCGCAGCAATCTGCCCGAGGAAAGTGGCGCCGGTAGCCGATCCCGGCGCCCGGGGAAGGAGCCGGGCCCCTCCTCCGCAGAGGGGACGCGCGTGGCTCCGGCGCCCGGGGCCCTGCCCGTCCAGCGACGCCTGGTGCTGGGGGGTGATACTCCCGCGCGGAGCCTTCATGCGGCGCGGTTGTTACTCGATCACCCTCCGCCACTGGGCGATACTCACCGCTCCATGGCTGCGGGATATCGCCGCCTAGTTGACGCCGCTCAACAACAGTTGAGGCGGCAACCCACCGAGGTTTCCGGCACGAGGCGGCAGGGAATGCGCGCGACTGAAGCGCAGGGTTCCAGCCACCACACGGTAGCTTCTCCCGGCGCCAAGGCCCGGGACAAAGGGAAGGGAGCCCTGGCTGCAGCCCCCTCCTGAACAGAGGGACGTGCACACGCTCCCACTTTCTCCCTCGGTCCCTCCGAGTCGAGGGGAGACCGCGGGGATCTGAGGACTAGCCTCGACGAAAGACGGCTTCAGCGCGATGGCGACCTTCGCCATGTCCTCAGGGGGCGCCATGAAGGCTCGCGGCCGCCGCGCACTTCGAGGACCCGTTGGTCGACAGGGGGTTTCCCCCTCTGACTCCGTGGAGAGCGTAGACTCGCACTCCTCGACCCCATTCCGGGGTCAAGGGGCTGGCGAGCAACGCTGCTCCCCCTACAATGTTGGATGCCAGGCGTTTTCTCTCCGCCTCCGGCAAGCTGCGTGGCCGGAGAGATTCCGCCCCGCCTCCATCGAGAAGTACGACGGCACCACCAACCCGCAGGAGTTTCTCCAAATCTACACCACGGTGGTGCGCGCGGCGGGAGGGTCCGAGAAGGTCATGGCCAACTACCTCCCGACGTCGCTAACGGGCTCCGCCCGGTCTTGGTTACTTAACCTCCCGCGAGGCTCTGTGCACTCGTGGGAGGAGTTGTGCGACATTTTTGTCGCCAATTTTCAGGGCTCCTACGCTCAACCAGGCGTGGAGGATGACCTCCACGCTCTGGAGCAGACAGAGGGGGAGTCCCTGAGAGAGTTCATCCGGCGGTTCAGCCACTGCCGCAATACGATCCCCCGGATCTCAGAGCAGTCGGTCATCATCGCTTTCCAAAGGGGGGGTCCGGGACCAGAAGATGCGGGAAAAGATGGCTACCCGCGTCATCTCAACCACGTCTGAGCTGTTCTCCCTGGCGCACAAGTGCGCCAGGGCGGCCGAAGCTCGGAAGTGCGCGATGAGACCTTCCGACTCCGGCGATGCCGGCACCTCGAAGTCCTTCGACCGCAAGAAGAAGAAGAAGAAGCGGAAGGAGGCCGCCGCTAGGGAAGTCCTGGTCGCCGAGCCGAAACCCAAATCACGGCGTCGTGATGATCAGGACTGGAGGGACGAGCGCCGGGACCGGCGCGACGATCGCAGGGACCGTCGCTCGCCCCGCCGCGAAGACGATGGCGGCAAACCCTATTGCCCCATCCATCGAACAAGTGGACACGACTTGGAGGACTGCCAAGTTGTGTCCAAATTGGTGGACAGGCGGCTCAAGAAGCGCCGCGAGAAAGACCGCGTAGACGAAGACGATGAAAATGCGGCTCCGCTGCCCTTCCAGCAGGCGGAGCATACGGTGGCGTTCATACACGGTGGCTCGGCCACCTACTCATCGAACTCGCAGTACAAGCGGGATATGAGGTAGGTGTGTGCCACCGCGTCATCCTCCGGGGCGAGCCGGCCGCTGAAGTGGTCGAAGCAGCCGATTACCTTCAGCCGGGCCGACCACCCGGAGAATACCTCCGACCCTGGCCATCTTCCGATCGTGGTGTCTCCCACGGTCCGTAATGCGAAGCTGGGGCGGGTTCTTGTCGATGGAGGTAGCGCCATCAACTTGCTATCTGTTGGGGCATACCAGGCGCTCCAGATCCCGTACGAGGAGCTGCGTCCGGCCCCACTCTTTTACGGAGTTCCCCCGGGGTGGGCCTCTTACCCCTGGGGCAAGTCCGGCTGCTGGTTACGTTCGAAAGTTCGGAGAACTTCCGGACGGAGCTGGTGGATTTCGAGGTCGCTGATTTCAACCTCCCCTACAATGCCCTGCTTGGCCGCCCGGCCTTGGTCAAGTTCATGGCGGTGGCCCACTACGCCTACATGCTGGTGAAGATCCCCGGGCCCGGGGGTCCGATCACGGTGAAGGTGGATAGACTGGAAGCCCTGCGTCTCAGCAAGCAGCTGCAGGACCTGGCCGGCACCACCTGCTCGGCACGCGATAAGGACGACGGCCCGGCCCCCTCCCCGGTCAGGACCCGCGCCTCGCCCAGACCCTCGGGAGAGGCAAAGGCGGTCCCCGTGGGCGAGGATGGCTCGGGCAAGGTCGTCAAGATCGGCACCGACCTCAGCGCCAAATAGGAAGGCGCGCTCGTCACCTTCCTCCGGTCTAACCTGGATGTGTTCGCTGAAACCATCGAAATGACCGGGTCCTCAGGAGGTGATCGAGCACCGATTGGCAACGCTCCCCGGAGCGCACCCGGTTCGACAGAAGATCCGGCGGCAGGCGCCAGAGCGGCAGGATGCCATTCGGGACGAAGTGGAGAAACTTTTGTCTGCGAAGGTTGTGCGGGAAGCCACCTATCCGGAGTGGTTGGCCAATCCCGTACTTCACCGACCTCAACAAAGCCTGCCCCAAGGACCCGTACCCCCTTCCGCGGATAGACACTGTTGTCGACTCCACGACGGGGTGCGAAGCTTTGTGCTTCCTCGATGCCTACTCCGGCTACCATCAGATCAGTATGGTGCGGGAAGACGAAGAGAAGACTTCTTTTGTGACCCCCCTCGGCGTATATTGCAATATCAGGATGCCTTTCGGGCTGAAGAATGCTGGTGCCACCTATCAGCGAGCCATGCACATCGTGTTTCGATCCCAGATAGGAAAGAACCTTGAGGTGTATGTTGATGATCTGGTAGTGAAGACCAAAGAGGCCAGCGAGCTTGTCCAAGACCTGGGAGAGACCTTCTCCCGTCTCAGGGAATACTGTGTAAAGTTGAATCCTGAGAAGTGCATGTTTGGTGTCTCATCCGGAAAGCTGCTTGGGTTCCTGGTCTCCAGTCGTGGGATTGAGGTCAACCCAGAGAAGATAGAAGCAATTGAGCGGATGCAGCCGCCTACCCAGCTCAAGCAAGCTGCGATTGCTTGGTGGGGTTAACCTCCCTTGGCCGGTTTATAGCCCGGCTAGGGGAGAAAAGCCTGCCGCTGTTCAAGTTGTTGAAAAAGACCAACTCGTTTGAGTGGACCCCAGAAGCACAGCGGGCGTTCGAAGACCTGAAGGAGTACCTCTCCTCCCCCCCGGTACTGGTCGCCCCCGAGCCGGGCGAGCCGCTGCTGCTATACGTGGCGGCTAGCCCCTCTGTGGTAAGCGCTGCGCTGGTGGCAGAGCGGGAAGGTGTCCAACGGCCGGTTTACTATGTCAGCAAGGTGCTACACGACGCGGAAACAAGGTACCCTCAGGCTCAAAAGATGGTATACGACGTGCTAGTAGCATCGAGGAAGCTGCGCCACTACTTCCAGGGGAGAGAGATCACAGTGGTCTCCTCCTACCCCTTGCGCGAGATCCTCCACAACCGAGAAGCCGAGGGCCGCATTGCAAAGTGGTCAGTCGAGTTGGGAGAGTTCGGCGTCAAATTCGCTCCTCGCACCGCGATAAAGAGTCAAAGGCTGGCGGACTTCGTCGTCGAGTGGACTCCGGCCGAATCCGAAGCAGATGAGGTCCTCGCGCCCTCCCCCTGGACGATCTTCTTCGACGGGTCCTTCAGGCTCGAAGCCGCAGGGGCTGGGGTTCTCCTGGTCTCCCCGACTGGGGACCTCCTCAAGTACGTGGTCATCCTCGACTTCAAGGCCACCAACAACGTCGCCGAGTACGAAGGCTTCTTTGGCCGGGCTTCGGCAGCTGCGACCATCGGTATACGGCGCCTACAAGTGAAGGGCGACTCCCTGCTGGTCGTCAATCAAGCAAGGAAGGATTTTTCCTGTCCTGACCCCGTCATGGCGGCGTACCTGGCGGAGGTCAGGAAATTGGAAAGGCACTTCGAAGGGTTGGGGTATACTCACATCCCACGACGCGACAACCATCTGGCGGACGAGCTCGCCCAGCTCGCCTCAACCAGATCTCCTGTGCCGGTCGGGGTCTTTGAAGAAAGGCTTCCGCGACCGTCCATCGCAGCCCCCGTTTCTGGCGGGGACGATGGTGATGCTGCTTCAGCCCTCGCCTCTGGAGGGAAAGTGGTTCCGGTGGAAACGCCCGGCCAAGCGGAGTACCCGGACGACCACCTCGTGGTCGCTGTACTTGACCGGGAAGGCACATGGATGGATCCGATCCTGGACTACCTGCGGGATCAAGTCTGCCCCGACGATGATGCGTTAGCAGAGAAGGTAGCACGAAAGGCCAAGTGCTATACCCTGGTGGGCGGGGACCTGTACCGCCGGGGTAAGAACGGAATTCTTCTGAAGTGCATCACTCGGGAAGAGGGGAGCAGTTTGCTCTCGGATATCCATGGGCGTGCAGCGGGAGCCATGTGTCCGGACGAACGATGGCGGGAAAAGCTTTCCGTCAAGGGTTCTATTGGCCAACCGCCCTCCAGGATGCCTGCGAGCTGGTGAGGAGATGTGAGGCGTGCCAGTTCCACGCCAAGCAGATCCACCAACCAGCCCAGGCCCTGCAAACTATCCCGCTCTCATGGCCCTTCGCGGTCTGGGGGCTGGATATCCTGGGCCCGTTCCTGTGGGCCACAGGGGGCTACACCTACCTGTTCGTCGCCGTCGACAAGTTCACTAAGTGGGTGGAAGCCGAGGCGGTCAGATCCATCACCGCCGCAGCTGCGGTCAAGTTCATCCAAGGGATCTTCGCCTGCTTTGGGGTCGCCAACCGCATCATCACCGACAACGGTGCGCAGTTCACCAGCGCGGCCTTCCTCGACTTCTGTGAAGAGATGGGCACCATGGTCTGCTTTGCCTCCGTCGCCCATCCACGAAGCAATGGCCAAGTCGAGTGGGCCAACGCGCTGGTTCTGAAGGGCCTCAAGACCCGGGCGTTCGATCGACTCCATAAGCGCGGGGCACGGTGGACCGAGGAGCTCCCAGCTGTATTGTGGTCGCTTTGCACCACTCCCAGCCGGGACACCGGGGAAACCCCTTTCTTCCTAGTCTACGGCACGGAAGCTGTTCTCCCTTCGGAGCAGGAGCTGGGATCACCCCGTGTCGCGGCGTTCGCGAAAGCGGGTCAGGAGGATCTGCGCAGAGACGACGTTAACCTCCTAGAAGAGGTGCGAGACCGGGCGGCCCTGCGTGCCACACGATATCAGCAAAGCCTCAGGCGGTACCACGCCTCCCGGGTCAGCGAGAGAACACTGGCAGTGGGTGACCTGGTCTTGCGGAAAATCTAGTCACATGCCGGGATGCACAAACTGTCTCCCCAGTGGGAGGGACCCTTCAAAGTGGTCTCAGTCTCTCGGCCCGGGGCAGTCAGGCTGGCCACTGAGGACGGCGAAGAGCTGGCGAACTCGCAGAACATAGAGAACCTGCTCAAGTTCTACCCTTGAACGGTTGTAAGTTCCAGGCTCTGTTCCCCGACCCGCCGGAGCGTGTCTTCCACTCTATGGCTGATCGGGGAAGGCCTTGCATTGAATTTAAATGTTCATTTTCTTTATTCAAAAGGATTTGTGCTTCCTTTCTTGTTTTCGGTTTTTTGCCCTCCGCGGGGTAGTGCCAGGGCATTTTCCCTTTTTTACCCTGCGGCCGTGCAAAAACTCAGTAGCAAAGGGGGAACCACTTAGTGAGAATGGCGTGCAGGGGTAGGCGATCGAACGACTGGTTCAACACGATCCCCGGCACGGTCATGACACTTCGGGTGTCCCCGTGGGGGTCGGCGTCTCGAACACCGTGCCCGAAAACCTAAGACCCTGTCATGGCTCACTAAGTGTCCGTTCCCTAGAGGCTATCTGGGAGGCAGAATTTCGCTAAGCCAAAAGGTTCGAAGGGGGTGACTCCCTGGCACAAGCCACTAAGTCGCTGAGCATCTATGCGCTTCCCCTCCTGGAACCAGTGAAGTGAAACAAAAAAAGAGACAACAGACTCTGGGCGACGAAAAGATAAGCCTGCGCTTCTGATTCATTCTTTGAATTGAAATACATCAAGTGTCTTACAGGCGGAAACAAAAGAAAGGGGGGGAGCTACGCCGCGGGTGGCTCCTCCTCGTCCTCCGCTGCGGCCTCAGCAGCTGCCACGTCCTCTTCAGCCGGGCCGACGTCCAGCACCATCGCCACGTCCTCCGCGGCCGTCTCTAGCTGAGGATTCCCCATCACCAGTTGCATGGCAACGCGCTCAGTGGCGCCTTGGACTCAATCCTCCGCCTGCGCCTAGTCGCCTTCGATCCCCTGGACAGTGGCCATGGGATCGAAGTTGGCGTCGCGGCGCGCAGCGAGCCAAGACATACGCCGCCGTGCGCCGCGCCATCGCACGTCCCTCCTAGGCGTATCGGCGGTAAGGGCAGCGGCGAAGCGTGAGAAAGTCCGTGGTCCGGGTGAGGCGTAACGCGTAGCCGCGGCCTCTCCTCCGCGGACCCGGCCGCTCCAGCCCGGCTGGGTAAGGCTGGCTACCGTCCCTGGCCGGCGTGACGCAGCATCCCGAGGGTGTCCGCCTCATCGAACTCCGTTGGTCCTCTCGCCGCCACTCGCGGAAAGCTCCTCAGCACGGCGGGCATTCTGCTCCCGCTGCTCCCATTCCCGCTACAGCTGGAGCTCAAGCCCCGCCCCCTGGCCACGCAAGTCTGCCACCTCCTTGCGGAGGCGGTGGATCTCGGCTCCCGCCTCCGTCAGCCGCTCCCGGCTCGTCTCAGGCTGCTTGTCTGAGTAGAGCTCGAGGGCTGCCGAGGCATCCGCGTCCGCCGAAGGAATGGAAGATACGGGGGCTCAGGGTAGGAACAGGGCCCAAAGGCCCGGGCCCTGGCGAGCGAGCAGGCCGGCCGCTGGGATTGTCCCCCTCCCCCTGCTCGTCCCGGAGCTCGTCATCCCCGGGCACCGCGGCCCCCACGGCCGCAACACCTTGACCGTCCTGGGCGGCGGGGGCATCCGGAGCGGTAACCCTGAACAAAGGAATGATCATAAGGTACGACCCAAGGGAACCTAATTTTTATGTAACATGTCCGTTCCTGGCTTACCTAGGTGGCGGCCTTGGGAAGCGGGGCATGCTCGGGGTGAGGACCAGACCCCCGCGTGGCGCTATCAACGCCGGCCCCGGCGGCCGAAGGACCGGAGCCGGCGGCGGAGGAAGAATCACCGCTGCCGGTGACGGCGGTGGAGGCGGCAGGCGCTGCCTTCCTGCTGCCGGTCGGGCGGCGGCGGTGGCGACGGCGGCGGCGGCGGCAGCTGACGCCCCACTGTCGGAGTTGGCAGTGGTTGAGAAGGCGTCGGTGCCGGAGGGTCCGTCGTCACCACCCCGATGGGGGCGAGAGAGGACGAGGTCGCGCCGGTCGTCGTACCCTCCGCCGGCACCAACGAGCCCGCCGCTGTAGCAGAAGAAGTGCCCGCGGCCGCCGCGGAGGATCCCGCCCCGACCGGGCCCAGGAGGCGGAGTCTTTGGGGAGGCCTGTTGGCATCATCGTCGTCGTCGTCGGAGCGCCTGCGCCTCCCTCGATCGCCACCCCCCTGGCCGCCAGCGGGGGGAGGGTCCCTGATCATCAAGGGGGTCCGGCGTAGCACGACGGGTGTGCCCATAGCGTCCATCGACGGCATGGCGCGGATTATCGCCGCGCGCTCCCCCGGTGATAACCGGCAGAGTGGAACTGCGCCGTCCGGGAACAGCGGAACAGGGTGGACAAAACCTAGCTGTGCCATCCACCTGTCGATCACGTACGGAGCCAGGTTCCCAGCGGCTAGCAACCAAAAATGAAAAAGAGAAAAGTCCCAGGAAACAGAAACACAGTCAGCACCAGATTCAACCAATAGAGAAGAAGGCCACGGGATAACGTGGGTTACCTCCGGTGATACTCCGGGTCCCGTCGTCTAAGCCCATATACTGCCAGGCCGGGCGGACACGACGGCGCAGAGGGCACAGCCTCCGGGAGATGAAGTCCCAGATAACCATGGGCCCTGTCAGGCCCGCCGCCTGCAACTGGTCAACGCGGGCTAGCATCGCCAGGAGCTCGGGCGTCTCGCTCACATGGGCCCCCCAGTTGAGGTTGCTGACCGCCGGACCAGTCGGGAGCTCCAGCACTTCAATGCCGCTGTCATCCTCGACGTACACCCAATCTCCGCGCCAATCCCTCCAACTGGATCGGCAGTCCAGGGGATGTAGCGCGACATGGACCCATCACGAAGCCTCAGGTGGCAGCTCCCGGTAACAGGCGAGTTGCCGCCCGCGGCACGAAGGGTGTAGAAGAAGCGAAAGAGCAGGAGGTTGGGTAGCACTCCTATGAACATTTCGCAGAAGTGGGCGAAGGCGGAGAGGAGGACGACGGAGTTGGGGGGAAGATGGATATGGTGAATGGCGTAGAAGTTGAGAACAGAAAGGTAGAAATCAGAAACCGGCGGCAGTAGGCCGGCCAGAAGCTGCCACCCGAAGAAAACCACTTCCCCGGGCCGGCAGTGGGGCTCAACCGTTCCGGCGCAGATGAGGAGTGCCCACTTTGTTATGTTCCGGGAGAGCCTGGCAGCCACCTCCTCCTCGACGGTCGACGAGGGGAGAACGGGAGCCATCGGGCGCAGAAAAGTGTCGGGGCGCGTCGGCGAAGAAGACGAAGAAGCAGGAAGAATCCAAAGTGGAGCGAGGGGAGTTAGGAGGAGGAAGAACCGCCCCCCCTCGGTCAGCCTCTTATAAGGCTGCAAAGGAAGGCTTGGCGAGAAAACCGAAGGGGCGCGACGGTTCGCGAAAAAGGGAGTTTTGAAACCCCCTAAAGGTGGGAGATCCCAAAGGTTGTGCGGAACGTGCGTCGGTTACGAGGGAATAGCTGCGCGCCCCGACTCGGGAATCGGAGGAGCCGGAAAATCCTCAAGACTGCGGGGCGCGTGGGCGTTTGAGGGGCCCACCTGGGAGACTCAGCGGTCCCCCGAAGATCATTTAGAAAGAGAGAAGAGGAAAAAGGAATGTTGAAGGTCGAAAGGCGCTCCAGGGTGGCCCCGGGGGCTACTGTCGGCGTATTCCACACCAGGGTACTCGCTCCCCGCAGTAAGTACGGTCGCCAGATGGATAGGGCGCGTCTGGGCCCCACCGCCGAGGCAGGGGTGGGGCCACCTGGTGGTAGCCCAGTGGACAAGTGGCGATCAGGCCACACCATTGGGCGGCCAGGAAGGTGGTCGCCACGGACAGTGGCGTCGTGCCACACCGACGAAACAGGAAGGTGGTCGCCTGCGGACAGTGGCGATCAAAGCCGCACCGCCCGGCGACCAGGAAGGTGGTCGCTCGGCGAACGGCGGCGATCGAGCCACCGCTGGCGACCAGGAAGGTGGTCGCTCGGTGGACGCGGCGATCGAGCCACACCGGCGACCAGGAAGGTGGTCGCCCGGACAGTGGCAATCCGCCACACCAGGTGACTAGGAGGTGGTCGCCAGTGGGATCTTTGGCGTGCAAACCGCTTCACTGGCACACCGCCCCCAAGGTGGATGCACCCGGGTCAAGGGTATTTAATGCGAATCGTGCGCATTTAATACCAGGCGTGGAGGCTGCAGTTTGACGGCGCGCCTTCCCCAGGCGCGTAATAATTGCGGGTGACGCCACGGCGGCACCTCATCCCCCGACGGAACGGGCGGCGTTGGTAAGCATGGAACCCAAGGCAGGAGTGCGACGGCTGCGTCAGACATTGATAGGATGTAAGAACTGTGACAGGCGCATTAAATGCACCTGTGGCAGTGTAATGAGGATTTGGCTTGTAGTATAGGCCTCCCATGCGCCCCCGTCAGCCCAAGTATAAAAGGGGGCTGGGGTGTATGGGAGAGGGGGTTGGCTCTAGGTAGGTTTCATCCTCTCTAGCTAGAACACGAGCAATAGCAAGAAAAGCACGATTAGGGCTGTTACTCTTCGGAGGGCCTGAACCTAGGTAAAGGTCTTGCGTCTCCCTGTTCTCCTGAGCTCCTCGGTACTCCGGTCATCTTCTTCCTCCTCTCTCAGGCGATTGCCCCGAAAGCCCCCCGTCTGAACCTCATAAGCACCCGACTCGGAGGTGCCTGTTGGCGAGTACGCCGACAACCCGCGCTAAGGATGTGGACGGTTTTCCTTCCCTCCTCAGGGACATGCTCTAGAGGGCCAGCTTTACCTATGCACCCGAGTACGCGGTGTATGGGCGGGCTTTGGGACCAGGATTGAAGACCTACACTACCACGGTCCACATCATTGCCCGAATGATGCCTGGAAGCATTCCCCATCACTTCCAAGCACAGGGGACATCCCTTGAGATGGCAATCCAAGAGGTGGCCTATGTTGCCATGTGCCATCTTCGCCATGATCTGCGGGAGCTACTTGAGCCTCCGTTCCTTTACGTCCCGCAGTGAGGACCAGCGGGCACCTACAACTACATTGCGGAGGTTGAAATGGGAGAAGACCGCTCTATCCGCCAATTGGCGAGCTTGGTTGATACTTTGGACCGAGCTCATCGTTGTGTGGTTCACGAGTTGTTGGAGACTTGTGCCCATCTTCGCGCCGCCCAGGGGCATCTTCATCAATTTTTACAGACTGGTCTCGTGCCACGGAATGTGGTGTACGGACCCAATTCTACTACGCCCCACGATGCAGCTCCAGGCCCTTTTCAATTCCCACGCGTGATGGGGGTGGAGGCCCAACACTGCAACCCCAGCCGTGCATGCATCAACTCAGCAAGTGCAATGCGTCTTCGTGCGCAAGGATTATCAGGAGAACCTACATCCTACTTGGGATCCCCTCAACGTCTCACTAGCTCTTTGGATCCTAAAGATACGGGATCGCCATAATACCATCTTTTGGATGAATTTCCCCCAGGCTTCCTTAGAGATATTTGAGTTGCCTTTGTCAAATTAGTCGTAACCCCTATGTAGGGGAGAACTATCTTAATTCGAAGTTATGTAATAGACTCTGTCGTGTAACTTAGACTATGTCCTTTCGTTATCGTCTCGGAACTTTGTTGTTGCTCATGGATGTTGTTGGAGTTTATGAACTTCCTTCATTTGAGCTTTGTGCTTGTGCTGTGTGTTTCCCTTGTTGCATTCATGTAGATTGCTATAAGTGTATCTTACTGTTCGGAATTGCAATTTCCATGTTGTTGTTGCTCTCTTGTTTCTTGTTGCTAACTTGGGGTTGGCAACAGGATGGCAGGAGCTACTACTCGATTGCAAACTCAGCAAGGGACGATGCCACACACCTCGGGCTCCCAAGCAGCTGAGGAGCATGCTCAGGGGGTTGCTCGTGACAACCCGGAGTCATCTCACCGTCAAAATCAGTGCCATCCTCATGTGGAGGTAGAACTTCCACCACCTCCTACCATGGCTCAAGTGCTTGCCATGATTGAGCAGAATCGGCAAGATCAGACTTTGATCTTGCAGCAGATTGCTCGCAATACCACCGTTGCCCCGGGCCCTGTCCGAGGTGCCTGTGGGGGGAGGACATCATGCCGCGGGAGGACTCGGCGAGTTCCTTCGCACGCAGCCACCGTTATTCTCCCGTGCTGAGGATCCACTCGAAGTGGATGACTGGCTTCGGACCTTTGAGCGCAAGCTTACCATTGCTCAGTGTCCGGGTCATCAGAAGGTCCTTTATGCTTCCCATCAGCTTGATGGAGCAGCGTGCACATGGTGGGATAGCTTCACCTCCATGCAACCTGCTGATCATGTTATCACGTGGGTGGAGTTTCTCGCAGCCTTCCACGAGGCTCATGTCCCCACGGGTGTTATGGCCATCAAGAAGCGTGAATTCCTCGCGTTGAATCAAGGTGGCAAATCCGTCATGTAGTATCTTCACGAGTTCAATTACTTGGCTCGTTATGCTCCTGATGACACCTCTACCGACGAGCGCAAACAAGAGCGCTTCATGGAGGGACTTTTCGAGGAATTGCAGCTGGAGCTCGTTGCACATGAATTTCGCAATTTCCAACACTTGGTCAACAAGGCCATAGTAGTGGATGAGAAGCGGGGAAAGCTGGAAGAGTCACGCAAGCGCAAGTGAGCAGCTCAAATTTTGGCTAGCAACAGCTCGCAACCGCTGCGCGCCACTCGTCCCTCGCCTTCCAATTATCAAGCTCCGACACCCCCAAGACCTTTGGTACCTGTTGCGCATCCACCGCAGCAGAATTTTCCGTCGAATGCCGATGGGAATCAGCGAGGAGGTAACACTCAAGGCCGCCCAGTTCTAGTGTGCTACCAGTGCAAGAAGCCGGGACACTTTGCGCGCCAATGTTCGCAAAGGAACCCAGCGACGGCAGGGACTCGAATGCCGAATGTAGCTGGAGCCGCACCACCGCCACCGCCACGGCCAGATCCACCGAGAGTCGCGCCGGCAGAACCACGAGGTCGCATCAATCACGTCACCACCGAAGAAGCTCAGGATGCGCCGGATGTGGTGTTGGGTACGCTTCTTGTCAACTCTTACCCAGCTACTTCATTATTTGATTCTGGAGCATCACACTCATTTATCCGAGAGGGGTTTGCTACTCATAATGGGTTTTCTATCCAACCATTGCATTCGCCTCTTCTCATTAGAACGCCAAGATCGGAGTTGAGAACCGATCAAATTTGTCGGGGAATTAGCATTGAAGTCAATGGGGTAGAATTTCTGGCTGACTTGATCGTGATCGAGACGAAGGGAATTGAAGTTAATCTTAGGATGGATTGGTTGTCCAAGCATCAGGGATACATCGACTGTGCACAAAAATCCATCTCCCTCACAAGTGCAAGCGGCGAGCAAGTTGTCCTTGCATCTAGTTTTGATTCTACTCATCTCTATGCCTTGAGGGATGAGCCACTTCTCGGGACTAGTGATGTACCAGTGGTATGTGACTACCCGGATATCTTTCTAGAAGAATTACCGGGGATGCCACCAGACCGGGAGGTTGAATTCGTCATTGAATTGCTGCCCGGAACAGCCCCGATATCCAAGCGTCCATATCGGATGCCTCCAAATGAGTTGATTGAATTGAAGAGACAACTTGTGGAGCAGCAAGAGAAGGGCTTCATTCGACCGAGCTCCTCACCCTGGGGATGCCCGGTACTGTTTGTGAAGAAGAAGGGCAACAGTTTGCGGATGTGTGTTGATTACCGTCCGTTGAATGAAGTAATGGTCAAGAACAAGTATCCGCTTCCACGGATTGATGATTTGTTCGATCAAATGACTGGAGCCCGTGTATTCTCCAAAATTGACTTGAGGTCGGGCTATCATCATATCAAAATCAGAGCGGGAGACATTTTGAAGAAGGCGTTCTCTACTCGTTATGGCCTATACGAGTATACCGTCATGTCTTTCGGTTTAACCAATGCACTGGCCTACTTCATGAGTCTAATGAATTCAGTTTTCATGGAGTACCTTGACAAATTCGTTGTCATGTTCATTGAAGACATTCTCATCTACTCCAAGTCTGAAGAAGAACATGAAGTGCACCTTCAGGCTGTTCTGGAAAAACTGCGAGAACACCGACTTTATGCAAAATTCAGTAAATGTGAATTTTGGCTAAAAGAGGTTACCTTCTTAGGCCATGTGCTATCATAAGGTGGTGTTGCAGTTGATCCAAGCAAAGTGCAATCAGTACTTAATTGGGGACAGCCCAAACTATCATAGAAATTCGGAGTTTTCTCGGACTTGCGGGTTACTACCGTCGGTTCGTGGAGAACTTCTCCAAGATTGCAAAACCACTGACCGAACTTTTGAAGAAGGAGAAGAAATTTTCATGGTCAGAAGAGTGTGAAGCGAGCTTCCAATTGCTGAAGGTTAGCTTAACTACTGCACCAGTCTTAGTACTGCCGGATATTCACAAGGCCTTCGACATATATTGCGATGCATCACACCTCCGACTCGGTTGCGTACTTATGCAAGGAGGGCGAGTGGTGGCATATGCATCCAGGCAATTGAGACCGCATGAGATGAATTATCCAACCCATGACTTAGAGCTAGCAGCTGTGGTGCATGCTCTAAAAATTTGGCGACATTACCTCATCGGTAATCGTTGCGAAGTCTACACCGATCACAAGAGCCTGAAATACATCTTCGCTCAAGCCGATCTGAACTTGAGACAAAGAAGGTGGCTCGAATTGATCAAAGACTACGATATGGGACTCCATTATCATCCCGGAAAAGCCAATGTCATTGCCGATGCCTTGAGCCGAAAATCGCGATGCAATTGTATTTTTGCGGAACCGGAATCGGAAGAGATTTGCGCTGAATTCCGAAGACTCGGATTGGAAGTGGTCAATCAGGGATTCCTTGCTACCCTTGAGATTAAATCTGACCTCTTGGATCAGATCAAAGCAGCCCAAAAGGAGGACAAGGGCATAACACTTATCTGAGCCAACATCGAGCAAGGCAAAGCTAATTGTTTTAATGAAGACCCCCAAGGTGTCTTATGGTTTGGCACCCGTTTGGTAGTGCCGAATTGTAAGGAGTTGAAGCAATCCATTCTTAATGAAGCTCATAACTCCTCATTCTCTATTCATCTGGGGAGTACAAAGATGTATCAAGATCTTAAGCCGAGACTTTGGTTGACCCGGATGAAGCGAGAAATTGCCCGGTATGTTGCCGAGTGCGACATATGCCGAAGGGTGAAAGCTGACCATTTACATTCAGCAGGCACACTCCAGCCACTACCGATTCCCTTGTGGAAATGGGAGGAGATCGGCATGGATTTCATCACCGGATTGCCCAAGACAGAAAAAAGGTTTCGACTCTATTTGGGTAATCGTTGATCGATTGACAAAAATTGCTCGTTTTCTTCCCGTCAAGGTTAAATATACGGTAAGCAAGTTGGCAGAGCTGTATCTCTCTCGAATCGTATCTCTTCATGGGGTTCCCAAAAGAATTGTATCTAATAGAGGTACCCAGTTTACCTCGCATTTCTGGCAATGTCTTCACAAAGCCATGGGAACTCAACTTTCATTCAGCATTGCGTATCATCCTCAGACTGATGGACAAGCTAAGAGAGTGAATCAAATCCTCGAGGATATGCTGAGGGCTTGTGCTCTTACATACGGCAAGGATTGGGAGAAGTGCTTGCCATTCGCGGAGTTTTCCTACAACAATAGCTATCAAACTAGTCTTCAAATGTCGCCATTTGAAGCTCTTTATGGAAGATCTTGTAGGACTCCACTCAATTGGTCTGAATCTGGAGAAAGACCCATCTTTGGCCCGGACTTGGTCACCGAAGCAGAAGAGCGAGTCCGGATAATCCGAGAACGATTGCGGACAGCACAGTCACGTCAAAAGAGCTATGCTGATCGTCGTCGTCGTGCATTAAGCTTTGAAGTGGATGATCACGTCTACCTCAAGGTTTCTCCAATGAAAGGTATTCGCCGTTCCATGTTAAAGGAAAGCTAGCACCTCGCTACATCGGACCCTTCCGAATCGTAGCAAAGCGAGGAGCTGTGGCATATCAATTGGAACTTCCACATTCCCTCTCCGAGGCACATGATGTCTTTCATGTCTCTCAATTGAAGAAATGCCTCCGTGTTCCAACCGAGGCTACGGAGTTGGACACTCTCGAATTGCAACCCGATTTGTCATACAAAGAATACCCAGTTTGCATTATTGACGAACGAGAACGTGTCACTCGGAATCACACCATCAAATTCTTCAAAGTTCAGTGGAGTAACCATACTCCTGATGAGGCTACATGGGAGCGTGAAGATCACCTTCAAGCTGAGTACCCTCATCTCTTCACCGACCTAATTCAATCTCGAGGTCGAGATTCTCTTTAAGGGGGGTAGGTTTTGTGACAGCCCAAATTTATTTTGGTTATTAAGTTGCGCATGGCATGTTCATATCATACATGTAGTGGTATCAATTATACTCATTTAGAACTCCATTAGTGCTAATGTGGTTTTATGCATGCATGAGTAGGAATTTATAATGTTCATGACAACTTAAAACTGCTACTTATTTATACCCATGTTCTACTCACCATTGTTAATGACTTGTGGACCCTACATGTAAGTGAGAGAGTGGATTGCACATACCTACTTTTCATTTCTCACTTTACCCACCTCTACCCACTCTTCTTACCTCACTATGACATGTGGGACCAAGCCCCACATGTAAGGGGTGGAGTGGACCACTATATAAACCCCCTCACCTTGGTTTTTCCTCCCCCACACTCTCATTTTCTGCTCACCCCATTTCTGAAAATAGCAAGGAGAGCAAGCAAGAATACTCCTCCTTCACTTCCCCATTTCACCCCACACAATCCATCCAAAAACTAAGATTAAGCTTGTGCATGCAACACCATTGTGATCCTTAGATCAAGGGCTTCAAATCCATCCAAGTGGATTTTGAATGTGCCAAGTTTTGGGTGAGTTCTAATCCTTCCTTTACTCTCCCTTTTTCTGAAATTTTGTTATGTGGAGCTCATCCATCTTCCTTTCCATGAAAATCATCTCCCCGTCGATGATTGGGTCGTGCTTGTTGTGTTGCAAGCTTGAGGAGGAGGAGTTGATGCTACTACAAGCTCAAGAGGAGGCATTGCTTCTACAAGCGAGGAGGAGTTGATACCGGGAAGAACACCGAAGATCACCTTCACGGCGTCATTCTTGATCTCTTCATCAAACCAACATTCCACCAAGTGCAAGAACATCCTTTTAGTGGTAAGTTCCTACCCTACATCATGTTATTGAAGTGTAGGAGCACAATGTGCAATAGCTATCCAAAGACTTGAACGAAAAACATGTTTTATTGCTCAGTTCGGCACATATCGGAATATCCGATGCAAAATCGGAACATCCGATGTGGCTAAAATTCCAGAAAACACGTCAATCCTAACCCTGTCTATGCTGGAAATTTCCACATATCGGAACATCTAATGTTCACATCGGAACTTCCGAAGTTTCCAGAGAAGCACCTTTCGTGTATTCCAACGAGAAAATTTTTCTAAGTTTGGATCGGAACTTCCGATGTCGGATCGGAACTTCCGATGTGTCCAGAGAAGCACCTTGTCAATTCCAGCTGAAAAATTTTCTAAGTCTGGATCGGAACATCCGATATCACATCGGAACTTCCGACTGAACCAACTTCAAATGACCATAACTTTTGCATCGTAACTCCAAATTGGGTGAAACCAATTCCTGTGCTTTCATAGGGTCGTCCTCTATCATTTCCAATAGAAAAACAAGAATTGGGTTGAATATATGAGAATCTATCATAGGATCTTTAACAAGTTGTAATATTATTGACCCTCACCCGAACGATATTGTTTTAGTGATAACTTTTGACACACAAGTCCAAACTTCCCAAAGTCAAATCTTATGTTCATATTATGACTATTACTCTAAAATCATGAGCATTTCATGCATGATCGTGCATATTTCAATTATGATTTATTGTTTCGTTTGTGTTCTTGATTGGAGTTATTTGAATTGAATCCTCTCGATAGGTGTTGACGCTTCGGAGGACACTCCCAAGTACGACTATGCTTACGATATCAAGAACGAGCAGCAAGGCACTACCTTACTCCTTGAACATGCTTGATCCTATTAATTGCAAATTATGTTGAAGTTATTTTATCAAGTGTATGCTTACTTTCAATTACAAGTATATTTGGGGTAGAATGCTTAGTTACTACCTTGTCGACATGTTATCCTCTTACCATGTTCCTTTCGTGTACCATTGTCGCCCTAGGTGGTTGGTTTATTATTATGTATGGGTTCGTACGATTTGCTTAGCCATGCTTAGAACATCGTTAGAAACCGCGATAGATGGACTTAGTCCATCGGTCGCAATGATCAAAATGAGTATGATGATGATGGTTCCATTGTGGTTAATGTGTAGCAATGTTGGTTAAGGACCTTAAGGATTAAATCCTGGTACCGTCTCATCAAGTAACTATCGTGCGAGCCACACGCTGTTTATGGGACCAGCTTAACCAAGTACTTGTGTATGACTAGGGGTGTTTAAACGATATGCACCCGGAATTCCTTGAGCCCGTTAGAGTGTCAAAGAATGTCTGCTGGAGTTCCTTGAGCCCGTTAGAGTGTCAAGGAACGTCCTCAGAATCCCTCGAACTTTGTGAGAGTTGGGGATGTCTAACAACGGGTGTACTCCTTGGTCCACATACACGGAGCACTGAGCACGCGGGATCAAGGGTCACAGTCACCCGGGTGGTTTAAATACACTACCATGCATACTGGAAAATGGTTTCGTCACATTTACCTCGGCCGGCACATCAAAGGAATTGTGCTCATAGCTTGGCTTACGAGTGTGGCGTGTCGTGTGGGTAAAGTCGTACCTCTGTAGAGATTAAACTATTCGAATAGCCGCGTCCATGGTCAAGGACGATTGCTTGATGTTGTTAGCCGCCAGGCGAGTTTGAAGGACTTGGTAAGAATGGGATGGTTGTGGAAAAATGACACGAGTAGTGGAGTACTCGTGGGTGTAGGCGAACACGAGCGATGGACTCGTGGTTCGGAGAGTGCTTAGAGGCACGAAGTGAATGTGGAATGGTTATGTTTATGATGGTGTTATATTATGTGTTAGACTTCGAAAAGGTTTACCAAATGCAAGTTTCAATTTATACATGCTTATGTTTTTATTCCAATTATAGCTTTACGCTGAAATTACCCTTGTGCCTTCTCTTGATGTAGCAACCACATGTAGCTAGAACTCAGCATACAACTTATATTATTGTGCGAGTACACTCTTTGTACTCAATCGGATTGTCCACTTACTGCAGGTGAGGGTAAGGCACTGCCCGGAGACCTTTCTCGGGCAGATTTCGAGGATGCTAACGCTTAGGGGCACGTTCTTACTTCCAGTCGGTTGCCTGCGGGCTATGGCACACTACGCTGGACTCTTTTGTTGTCTATATTATGTTTCCGCTGCTAATTCTGTAATAACTTTAAATATGTCGTTTTGGACAGCAGTCCTGCTTTTGTATGTAATTATGCTTATGCTTTCGTTAATTGTGTATGTGTTGTGATACAAACTGTTATGCATTGTCGCGCGTGTTGGTGAACTTTCCTGGGACCAACACGGGCATATATGCGGGACGCCCGAGGCTCCTTTGATTTACTTGGATGATGCGAAGCTATTGAGTGAATCAATGGAATCCCGGGGACGGGTCCCCACAGTACAGAAGCCCCCTCTTGCGCCGTGTGAGAAAAAAAACAGTCTTGCCTCTATCTGGCACTCACATTCCACCGTTTGGTGAGTCTAAGTTAGGTTTCTACAAATTATTTAGCCAGGTCGTACCATTATAGACATGTGGTAGTACGGTTATGCTTAGAATGGACAGTCATAAGAGTCGTGTGAGGAGCCGCCCAGACCATTCTCGGGTTATTTGAGCCCTCAGTTATCTTAATTGGATTTGGAGGCTAACAACGGATCGCCGAGGGCGCTCGCAGTGTTAGCACCCAAGCCCAATTGAGACAACGGTGAGACCCTACGAATAACTCGACAACAATCCCGGTATTCCCCCGATATGTGACCCGAAGCTCGCCCAGGATCGCCCGCATACTGGTTCCCAATGCCATATCAATTCAATTTGCACAAAGGGGACAACGAATTCGAAACCCCACAACGAAAGTACGCGACGCGGAAGCACAGCAACGAACTAACACACGCACAAAGACAAAACCCGGCAAGGAACATGAACAACATCCAACACCAACCCGACAACCACCACGTGACACGATCCCACGAGAAAGAGAGCACAACAGAAGATTAAAAGTCGCAACAAGTAGCCAAGTGTTTAATTGAAAACATAACAGAGTTTAAGACCAATTTGTACAGCAAAAGTAATCTATACAACAAAAGTGAACTCCCTACCACTAAAGTAAAACAAAAGTACAGCTCCTCCGGAAGTGTCCTGCCCCTGAACACTACCGGGCATAAGCAACACCGTCGGTAGCCTCTACTTGGTGCCCCGCCGTGTAACCGAGAGGCAGTACGGACAGAACTCACATCTGTCCAGATCCTCACTTGAAAACCACAAAGCAGAAGCATGAGTTAGAAGGTACTCGCAAGACTTACCCGTGGTCCGTATATGACCGACTCGAAAGAGTATGAATTTGGATGTAGCAAGGAATCAAGCTTACGGTACAAAGTGCGGAAAAGCTTAACTTTGTTGTTTAATTACAATCCACTACTCAATTTCATAGCTTTTATAGCACCTATGAACAACACATATTACTAGAGTGAAATCTGAAACTTGCAGTTAATGCAAAGCAAGAGTCAACATAAACCAGTATCACCACCATAACCAGCTCTCATTAAGTTCAAGTTCTTACTACGTTGAAGTGTGCTAAGATCAAGCGTGCTCATATCCGAGAGCGCGGCAATTCGAATCGCTTATTCACCATGCAGGGGATCATCAATCGCACGACATGTGCCACAAGGAACCTCAAGTTAACCCTCCTCCCATCCATACCTACTCGTTGGGCCATCTTCATGCGATCCGAGCAGCTAGCACCCACTCGAGCTGTAACACCCCATAAATCTAAACTGTTGTACAAGAAAAATTCGACAGCATTTCCCCTAAAACAGGATAATACGGAAGCAATTCATAAAAACAAGGTCCATGATAAGCAATTCAAATAGGAATAATATCACGACATCAATACTAGAGACAACAAGTCTAAATCAACCAGGAATCAACCATAAACATAACACATCTCTAAAGGGACAACCATAAACGAAAACAAGTTTAAAGGGAACAACAATGGGTCTATTTGTAATAAAATTTCATCCAACTAAAGAATTATTTAAAGCACTAGATCATGTGAGTCGTGATGACATCAGAAAATTTATTGTGTTGCTAGCCCACCCTTCATGTTTACGACTCACGTGCGCTACCTGAAAACATCAAAACAGCAAGTAGTGAGATTGGGTAATCTCAGCAAGCGGAACAACTAATACAAATAACACATCCACCATATATCTAGCATTCCGCATTCCTCATATACAATACCACATCAAAGAGTCCACACCACTTCAGTAAAATGCATATGATTGATGCACATGCTTATGCCATGTTCCTCCTCACCGTGCCCTTTCTCAGGAACACACGGTGTTGTACCGGTACGGTCGCGCACGCTGGCGTCGACAAACTTCCAATGCATGATTATGCAGTTAATGCTTCATGCATGAATTCATTCATAACCCTCCCACTGAGTCCACATGTTTGCATATCATCATATAGCATGGATAGAAAGCAAATATCATAGAGATGAAATGTTTAGACAATTCATCCGGTAAACAACATCATTCTTCACCTTACTCATGATTCATAGCTAAACCACAACATCACAATGCCAGTCAAGATATTGCAATCCTCAAAGCAAGTGATTAAACCATGTATGATTGCTGTAATTGGAGTTTATAGTGAAGGCCAAGCAAACAACAATGTATAGCTTAACAATACAACTACTTCCACTTGCCTTTACCGACGTGGGCGATGAACCTAGTTACGCCCAGCAGTGGCACCACCTGAACAAACATTATTTCAGTACATAGCGACATCACAATTCATCACACAATTCAAACACACGATTCCTACTCCCCGATCCCATTTAAACGCCAAAAACCCCGATCTGTCCGGATCGAACAGCAGCACCCTCTCTTCCCAATTTCGTATCTTTTTTTCTACTATTCATAAAAATACAACAAAATTACAGTAGCTATATATTGACGAGATCTACAACTTTCATGAAGGTCAAAAATTTTAATTCCACTGTTAAACATGCCTAAACAACCGTCCAACATAGTGGACGAAATCTGTTTCCAGATTCTGTTCGTCATCTGCCAACAGCGATAACTCTCAGAACGACGCCCCAAAAATTCTGAAATACTTACAGAAGCTAGGTCGCGATGTTATCTACAACTTTCTAGTTATAGGTTTCTGCAGGAAAAATCATTTAGGTCACGTAAAACGCGAAACAATCTGTGCTGCACAATCTCCCCTCTCAGAAACAGCACCACGTGAACAACTACGCTTCTCCCCCATCAAAATCCATCCAAACCAAACACCACCAGATCTAATACCCTCCTAATCCCTAGGTAGAACAGGGGTAAATGATTGGAAATTTTACCTTGAGTTCTCCCTTGAGAACCCACAAAGATTGCGCGACGATCCCCGAAACGGAAATCTGTCCTCCTCTCGAATTTTCCTTCGCGAACCGCGGTGGATCCTCGAACCACCACGCCAGGAAGGAGAAGGGGAGGGGGCGGCTGCCTAGGGGACGGAGTGGTGACTGCCAAGGGGAGGAAGTGGTGGCGCCTTGGGTTTGGGGGAGGGGGTGGCGCCACTAAGGGAGAGGTGGGCCGGCCCACCAAGGCGTGGGGAGGGGGAAGGTGGGAAGGGAATTCCCGGCCCAGGCCCAGGTTGCCTCAGCCCAGCTAAAACTAGCCCAAAACTCCAATTTTTTTAATATTAATTGCAGCATAAAACTCAATTATTTCATCTACCAACATTTCCTTCATGCCTTCCGAAATCGAAACAAGGGAGGAAAAACCCCCCTACGGTAACTCCCAAATTCTAAGGCATCACACGAGCGGCCCAAGCCCGGCTTGGCCCTCAAGAGTCAGCCTAAGCCTCGCCCTCATCCACGTCCAACCGCATGAGGGCACGACCCATCGGGCAGTATGCGATGAAAGAATAGCTTACCTTCCCATTCTCCGGCATGCGACCAACAAAGTGTGCTCGATCAAAGGGCAAACAACGGATCGATCCTGAACCAACACAGGCGAGACTACAACACTTGGGTCTCCACACCCAAATGATCCAACTCTCTTGCCCGGTCCCCATTTCACATTTTCGAAACATAGACCAACCCGTTGCAGCCCAATATTCTTGAAGTAACTGACCTCAAGCGATGGAACCATCCAACACTTGGCCCATACCCGACCTCTAAGCAAACTAAGCATGGACACAATTTAATTACCCATAGCCTAGCTCCAAAGGAGGTATTCAACAATTATCAAGGGTGTATGTGCAACAATTGGGTTCTAATACCACTACCACAATTCAACTCCTAATGCATAACTTAGCCAACCAATAGGTAATTGATTCACAAAAATAACATTTCATATAGGGTTGAATATGCTTATGTGCATGCCCTGATGCTTCTGCAGGATTTTCTGCTAAAGTTTGCTCCACGTGTGCTCCCTCAGCCACGGCCACGTCAACCGCCGCAGAATCGTTCTCTAGACGAGTACAATGCATAATAAGATGCATGCAATGCCAATGAAACGAACAACAAGGCAATTCCCCCACTGAATAGACCAGCAAAACCCGGACAGTCTGGATGTTTCAACCGGACAGTCCGGATAAGCCGGGCACTCCAGACATGGCACATTTCGCCCAATGACACAAGGGATTGGAGTAGTTTCCGAGTTCTACGGCACCACGAGAATCCGATCTACAACTTTCCTACACACGGCCAAGCCGGAGAAGCTACGAGCTAGCCCAAACACGACGAAACGACGCCCACTTCTAAAAACCCCAACCAAAACATAATCAAATGCTTAGGACAGCATCATCTACCCCCGATCTCTCACCCTATACCCAAGCATTGCCTAATCAACCCCAAAAATCCAACCACCCACCAAAAACCCTAATACCCCAAGGTTTACCCCCAACCTCAAACTACAAGACCAAGCCCCAAATCTACTTCAATGGACGCCCTAGAACCCAAGAACCCATGAATCAACCACAAGAAGAGGTCTTACCTTCAAGGAGGATGAAGAAGAAGGAGGGGAAGCCGGGTAGAGAAAGGAGGACGTCGGCTTGGGGAGGAACTTGAGGACACCGGGGTAGGGAGTCACCGGGGAAGAGCCACAAGAGGATGCTGGCCGGTGGGGTGTCGCCGGAGATGAGCTTGAGGTGGAGGAGATCACGCAAGAGAGGTGGAGAGCAACAAGTGTTGAGTGGAGTGAGTGAGGAGCCAAGAAATGGGGTTTTATACCCGAACCCCACAAAGTTCGGATACTCCTGACCTTTAGTCCGGACACTCCGGGTTGGGGCATTCGGTCAACCCAATCAAGACACTCCGGATAATTCATCCGGACATTCCGAGTTAGGGCTTTCGGGTAGACCCAGTTCGGACACTCTGGATGATTTATCTGGATACTCCGGGTTCTATCCGGACGTTTCGGATATTTTGTCCGGATACTACGGATCACCCAGAACGTCGGCGCAGGATCCCATCGCCGCTGGAGTCGATCTTTGAAATCGGGGCCTTAACAAACCCTCCCCCCTTAAAGGAATCTCGCCCCAAGATTCAGAACAACGCATATGCGGAACAGACCAATCGACATGCCCGGAAATTGCGAAGAGCTCACATACTAGCAACTTACATGGTATGGATGAACTCAGGATACTCGGTCCTCAAACGATCTTTGGGCTCCCAAGTGACTTCATCTTCAGTGTGATTACTCCACTGAACCTTGTAGAACTTGAGAGTCCTCCGACGGGTCTTGCATTTAGCTTCATCCAAAACCCGAATAGGACACTCTTGGTAAGACAGATCAGGTTCAGGTAAAACTTCGAGTTCGTCCACCTCCAGTGATTCGAAGGGAGTACGGAGGCATTTGTTCAATTGGGATACATGGAAGACATTGTGGATCATCGCTAGAGAAGGAGGAAGCTCCAGCTGATATGCCACTTGACCACGCCTCGCAAGTATTTGAAATGGTCCTATGTAGCGAGGTGCCAGCTTTCCCTTAACTCCGAAACGACGGGTGCCCCGGAGGGGGCACACTTTCAGATAGACGTAATCACCCACGTCGAAGGAGAGAGGTTTCCTAGGATGGTCAGCATAACTCTTCTGCCGTGATTATGCTACCTTCAGGTTCTCTTGAATGGTCTTCATGTGATGCCTTAGAATTTGGGAGTTACCGTAGGGGGGGTTTTCCTCCCTTGTTTCGATTTCGGAAGGAATGAAGGAAATGTTGGGAGATGAAATAATTGAGTTTTATGCTGCAATTAATATTAAAAAAATTGGAGTTTTGGGCTAGTTTTAGCTGGGCTAAGGCAACCTGGGCCTGGGCCGGGAATTCCCTTCCCACCTTCCCCCTCCCCACGCCTTGGTGGGCTGGCCCACCTCTCCCTTAGTGGCGCCACCCCCTCCCCCAAACCCTAGGCGCCACCACTTCCTCCCCTTGGCAGCCACCACTCCCTCCCCTAGGCAGCCGCCCCCCTCCCCTTCTCCTTCCCGGCGTGGTGGTTCGAGGATCCACCGCGGTTCGCGAAGGAAAATTCGAGAGGAGGACAGATTTCCGTTTCGGGGATCGTCGCGCAATCTTTGTGGGTTCTCAAGGGAGAACTCAAGGTAAAATTTCCAATCTTTTACCCCTGTTCTACCTAGGGATTAGGAGGGTATTAGATCTGGTGGTGTTTGGTTTGGATGGATTTTGATTGGGGAGAAGGGTAGTTGTTCACGTGGTGCTGTTTCTGAGAGGGGAGATTGTGCAGCACGGCTTGTTTCACGTTTTACGTGGCATAGACGATTTTTTCTGCAGAAACCTATAACTAGAAAGTTGTAGATAACGTTGCGACATAACTTCTGTAATTTTTTCAGAATTTTTGGGGTGTCGGTCTGAGAGTTATCGCTGTTGGAAGATGACGAACAGAATCTGGAAACAGATTTCGTCCACTATGTTGGACGGTTGTTTAGGCATGTTTAACAGCGGAATTGAAATTTTTGACCTTCATGAAAGTTGTAGATCTCGTCAATATCTAGCTACTGTAATTTTTTTGTATTTTTATGAACAGTAGAAAAAAGATACGAAATTGGGAAGAGAGGGTGCTGCTGTTCGATCCGGACAGATCGGGGTTTTTGGCGTTTAAATGGGATCGGGGAGTAGGAAGCGTGTGTTTGAATTGTGTGATGAATTGTGATGTTGCTATGTACTGAAATAATGTTTGTTCAGGTAGTGCCACTGCTGGGCGTAACTAGGTTCATCGCCCACGTCGGTAAAGGCAAGTGGAAGTAGTTGTATTGTTAAGCTATACATTGTTGTTTGCTTCGCCTTCACTATAAACTCCAATTACAGCAATCATACATGGTTTAATCACTTGCTTTGAGGATTGCAATATCTTGACTGGCATTGTGATGTTGTGGTTTAGCTATGAATCATGAGTAAGGTGAAGAATGATGTTGTTTACCGGATGAATTGTCTAAACATTTCATCTCTATGATATTTGCTTTTTATCCATGCTATATGATGATATGCAGACATGTGCACTCAGTGGGAGGGGTTATGAATGAATTCATGCATGAAGCATTAACTGCATAATCATGCATTGGAAGTTTGTCGACGCCAGCGTGCGCGACCGTACCGGTACAACACCGTGTGTTCCTGAGAAAGGGCACGGTGAGGAGGAACATGGCATAAGCATGTGCATCAATCATATGCATTTTACTGAAGTGGTGTGGACTCTTTGATGTGGTATTGTATATGAGGAATGCGGAATGCTAGATATATGGTGGATGTGTTATTTGTATTAGTTGTTCCGCTTGCTGAGATTACCCAATCTCACTACTTGCTGTTTTGATGTTTTCAGGTAGCGCACGTGAGTCGTAAGCATGAAGGGTGGGCTAGCAACACAATAAATTTTCTGATGTCATCACGACTCACATGATCTAGTGCTTTAAATAATTCATTAGTTGGATGAAATTTTATTACAAATAGACCCATTGTTGTTCCCTTTAAACTTGTTCTCGTTTATGGTTGTCCCTTTAGAGATGTGTTATGTTTATGGTTGATTCCTAGTTGATTTAGACTTGTTGTCTCTAGTATTGATGTCATGATATTATTCCAATTTGAATTGCTTATCATGGACCTTGTTTTTATGAATTGCTTCCGTATTATCCTGTTTTAGGGGAAATGCTGTCGAATTTTTCTTGTACCATAGTTTAGATTTATGGGGTGTTACAGGAAATGATGTCGAATTGTTCTTGTACAACATTTGAGATTTATGGGGTGTTACACTTCACCTTCTCTTCTTCAGGTTTTACCACATCAGGTCCAAAGAATGGTCGTTCCCCACTCTCGGACCAATTAAGGGATGTCCGACAGCTACGACCGTAGAGTGCTTCGAAAGGAGACATTTTGATGCTGGTTTGGTAGCTGTTGTTGTAAGCAAACTCAGCATACAGAAGACATTCATCCCACTTCTTTCCATATGACAGAACACAAGCCTTCAACATATCCTCAAGGATCTGATTGACCCTCTCGGTCTGGCCGTCAGTTTGCGGATGATATGCTGAGCTGTGTAGCAGCTTGGTGCCCAAGGCCTCATGCAATTTTCTCCAGAACTAAGAGACAAACTGGGAGCCTCTATCTGAAACCATTCGCTTTGGCACTCCATGAAGACACACAATCCGAGATATGTACAACTTCGCATACCTCATAGCTCGATAGGTGGTGCGAACGGCTAAGAAATGTGCGGACTTCGTCAACCGGTCAACTATAACCCAGATCGAGTCATTACCCGAAGAAGTCGTTGGCAGCCCGGTGATGAAATCCATGCCAATCTCTTCCCACTTCCAACTTGGAATAGGCAGCGGCTGAAGAGTGCCAGCTGGCTTAAGATGCTCAGCCTTCACCCTTTTGCAGACATCGCATTCAGACACATAGCGGGCGATCTCGCGCTTCATGCGAGTCCACCAAAACCGTTGCTTCAAGTCTTGATATATTTTGTTGCTGCCCAGATGGATTGTGAGCAAAGAGTTGTGGGCTTCATCGAGAATCCTTCTTCTCAACTCTTGGTCTTTGGGGACGACCAGGCGCTTGCCGAACCACAAAGTTCCACGGTCATCGAGGTGGAAACCAGTGGTCTGGCCAGAACTCAGTTCGCTGCATATTTGGGCAACGTCACTTTCCCCCTTTTGAGCCACTCTAATCTGATCCAACAACGCGGAATTCAACTCCAAATTAGCTAAGAACCCTTCTTCGATCATTTCTAAGCCGAGTTTCTGGAATTCGGCATAGAGGGTGACACTCCGGGGTTGAAGAGTGAGGCAATTGCATCGAGCCTTGCGACTTAACACGTCAGCCATCACATTGGCTTTTGCTGGGTGGGAATGCACTTCCAAGCTGTAGTCTTTGATCAATTCAAGCCATCTTCTTTGCCTCATATTCAGGTCTGCCTGAGTGAAGATGTATTTGAGACTCTTGTGATCGGTATAGATGTTGCACTTGTTCCCAAGGAGATAGTGGCGCCAAATTTTTAAAGCATGGACCACCGCTGCAAGCTCTATGTCATGCGTGGGGTAGTGCTCTCCGTGGCGCTTCAATTGCTGAGATGCATAGGTAACAACCCGACTTTCTTGCATAAGCACGCAGCCAAGGCCGATACCTGATGCATCGCAATACACCTCGAACGGCTTGTGAATATCCGGTTGGGTGAGGATAGGAGCTGTAGTAAGGCGTTGTTTCAAAGTCTGGAATGCTCGCTCATAGCCCACTAACCATTTGAATTCCGCACCCTTCTTCAGTAGCTCAGTCATGGGCTTGGCAACCTTGGAGAAGTCCTGAATGAAATGGCGATAATAGCCGGCAAGTCCAAGTAAACTACGGATCTCCGTGACAGTTTTGGGCTATTCCCACTTGAGAACATCTTGCACTTTATTTGGATCAACAACGAAGCCTTGCTTAGAGAGGACGTGTCCCAAGAAAGATACCTCCTTCAGCCAAAACTCGCACTTTCTGAACTTGGCATAAAGGCGATGTTCCTGGAGTCGCCCGAGAACGATACGAAGGTGTTTTGCATGTTCTTCATCATTGGCTGAATAGACGAGGATGTCATCAATGAAGATGACCACAAAAGAATCGAGCTCCTCCATGAAGATGGAGTTCATGAGGTACATGAAGTACGCCGGTGCATATCGGGTGGACAATGCTGTGTTCGGAATATCTTCCGCTTAAATCTTGATTTGATGGTACCCAAGCCTCAGGTCAATTTTGGAGAATACCTGTGCACCAGCAAGCTGGTCAAACAGGATATCGATCCGAGGCAGAGGGTACTTGTTCTTGACAGTGACGGCGTTCAGCGGTCGATAATCAACACAGAGTTGAAGGGAGACATCCTTCTTGGTCACGAAGAGAGCCGAGCAGCCCCAAGGTGAGAAGCTCGGGCAAATGAATCCCTTGTCCATCAGTTTCTTCAATTGAGTCTTCAGCTCGGCCAACTCATTGGGCGGCATCCTATACGGCCGCTTGCAAACTTGGGCTGTCCCGGGCTGAAGTTCGACTACGAACTCAATGTCCCGATCGGGCGACATCCCCGGCAATTCCGCTGGGAACACGTCTGGGTACTCCGAAATCACGGGAATGGACTCTAACTCTCCAATTTCAATGCCATTCAGGGAACAAAGAGTGGCATCGTCATCCTCGAGGAGCAGAGTCAGCCAGTCGCCCTTCGGTCCCTTGAGCAACATGGAGTGATGAGAGCAATCTAGGATGGCCTGCTGCCGTGTGAGCCAATTCATGCCCAAGATGACATCTATTCCGTGAAGATCAAGGAGCAGCAGGTTGACAAGGAACGGAACCCCTTGAATTAGCAGAGTTGCCTCTTGGACTACTTGATTAACAACAATCCTTGAACCCGGTGCTTCAATGAGGAATGAGGTGGTGCTACAACCCACCCTCAATTGATGATGCATAGCAAAGTCCTTGTGGATGAAGGAAAGAGAAGCCCCTGAGTCGAATAAAACCCTAGCAGCATGTCCCTCAATGCACAACGTACCAGTCAGCACAGTGGCGCCCTCGGGAATCACCTCAGCATCAACGTAGTTGACGCGGCCACGGTTCGGCACAGGAAGTGGAGGTGGTGCAGTCACGCCTTAAGGTCTTGTGGCGTTGGAATTGTTGCCCCTCCTTGGAAAGGGACAATCACGGATGAAATGCCCCGCACGCCCACAGTTGTAGCATGGGTCCGGTCCAGAGTTCGTCACCACAAGCACTCCCGGCTGTGGCTGCGGAGGCTGAGGAGCAGCGACAGGAGTATGGGTCACCCCAGCCGGTAAGGGAGGTGCAAGAACAGTGGCCCTCGGTGGTGGAAGAGGGACAGTTCGGGCCCGCTGTGAACTGCCACCCATCGAGAACTGTACCGCCCTTTTCCGCTTCTTCTCCTCTTGATAGTTCCTCATCTTGTGCTCTATAGTGATCGCCCGACTCACCAAGGCATTGAAGTCGGCAAAGTCACACACTGAAAGCTTGTCCTGCATCTTGACGGATAGCCCATTCATGAACCGACTCTGCTTCTTCTTATCGGTATCGACTTCCTCTAGCGCATATTGGACCAAATAGTTGAACTCTGGTGAATAATCCGTCACGGAGTTGCTCAACTGCTTGAGGGCAAGGAACTGCTGCTTCTTAATATCCATGAGTCCCTTCGGGATGTGGTACGCCCAGAAAGCCTCACGGAACTCCGCCCAAGTCACCTGGTGACCAGCGGGCTGCATCACCACGAAGTTGGCCCACCATGCCCCAGTAGGACCCTAAAGCAGCTGTGCTGTGAAGGGAGCCTTCTGAAGGTCCTCATAGTGGATGAGAGCAAACTTCTGCTCTATCGTACGCAGCCAGTCATCAGCCTCCAACGAATCGCTGGCCCGGGAGAATGTTGGCGGCTGAGTATGCAGAAAATCGAAGTAGCCATTCGGTCGGCCTCGCCCTTCACCGCGGCCACCTGGAGCGGCCTGATTCTGGACCAACATCTCCAAAATCCGGTTGGTGGTCTGCTGGTTCTTCTCTGATCGCCGCAATACATCCAGCAGGTTAGGAGGAGGAGGCGGATCGCTACCACCAGGCTGCGATCGCCCAGCACCCCCATCATCTCCCGAAGTCCCGCGGGTCCTCATTCTGTCGTCAACCAAAGTCAGACAAAAAGAGTTAGATCCACACGGAAGGGACAGGTCCTAGACTTGGCAAACTCCAAACTAAACCTAAGTTAGACTGTAGCACCCCGCAATGGAGTCCAACAAATCTAACACACCCAAAACACAATCCATGATGCAGAATGGCATGACACATGCATGATATGACAAGAATGCATGGTTCCAACGCGATCCTTTCTCCCACACTCGCCATTTATAATATAGGGTGGGAATAAGTATTACCTTCTACCTAATGCATTATGCAAGTCCTAATCAACCCCTAAGTGGTTGTCAAGTTTGGGTTCGTCTTCATGCACCTTGCTCTGATACCAGCGCTGTGAGGAGCCGCCCAGACCGTTCTCGGGTTATTTGAGCACTCAGTTATCTTAATCAGATTTGAAGGCTAACAACGGATCGCCGAGGGTGCTTGCAGTGTTAGCACCCATGTCCAATTGAGACAATGGTGACACCCTTCGAATAACTCGACAAAAAGCCCGGTATTCCCCTGGTATGCGACCCGAAACTCACCCAGGATTGCCCGCATACTGGTTCCCAATGCCATATCAATTCAATTTGCACAAAGGGGGCAACGAATTTGAAACCCCACAACAAAAGTACGCGACGCGGAAGCACAGCAACGAACTAACACACGCATGAAGACAAAACCCGGCAAGGAACACGAACAACATTCAACACCAACCCGACAACCACCACGCGACACGATCCCATGAGAAAGAGAGCACAACAGAAGATTAAAAGTCGCAACAAGTAGCCAAGTGTTTAATTGAAAACATAACAGAGTTTAAGACCAATTTGTATAGCAAAAGTAATCTATACAACAAAAGTGAACTCCCTACCACTAAAATAAAACAAAAGTACAACTCCTCCGGAAGTGTCCTGCCCCTGAACACTCCCGGGCATAAGCAACACCGTCGGTAGCCTTTACTCGGTGCCCCGCCCAGTCACCGAGAGGCAGTACGGAATGAACTCACATCCGTCCGGATCCTCACCTGAAAACCACAAAGCAGAAGCATGAGTACAGAAGGTACTCGCAAGACTTACCCGTGGTCCGTATATGACCGACTCGAAAGAGTATGCATTTGGATGTAGCAAGGAATCAAGCTTACGGTACAAAGTACAGAAAAGCTTAACTTTGTTGTTTAATTACAATCCACTACTCAATTTCACAGCTTTTATAGCACCTATGAACAAAACCTATTACTAGAGTGAAATCTGAAACTTGCAGTTAATGCAAAGCAAGAGTCAACATAAACCAGTATCACCACCATAACCAGCTCTCATTAAGTTCAAGTTCTTACTACGTTGAAGTGTGCTAACATCAAGCGTGCTCATATCCGAGAGCGCGGCAATTCGAATCGCTTATTCACCCTGCAGGGGATCTTCAATCGCACGACATGTGCCACAAGGTACCTCATGTTAACCCTCCTCCCATCCATACCTACTCGTTGGGCCATCTAAATGCGATCCGAGCAGCTAGCACCCCCTCGAGCGGCCCAAGCTCGGCTTGGCCCTCGAGAGTCGGCCGAAGCCTCGCCCTCAACCACGTCCAACCGCATGAGGGCACGACCCATCGGGCAGTATGCGATGAAAGAATAGCTTACCGTCCCATTCTCCAGCATGCGACCAACAAAGTGTGCTCGATCAAAGGGCAAACAACGGATCGATCCTCAACTAACACAGGCGAGACTACAACACTTGGGTCTCCACACCCAAATGATCCAACTCTCTCGCCCGGTCCCCATTTCACATTTTCGAAACATAGACCTACCCATTGCAGCCCAATATTCGTGAAGTAACTGACCTCAAGCGATGGAACCATCCACCACTTGGCCCAAACCCGACCTCTAAGCAAACTAAGCATGGACACAATTTAATTACCCATAGCCTAGCTCCAAAGGAGGTGTTTAACAATTATCAAGGGTGTATGTGCAACAATTTGTTTCTAATACCACTACCATAATTCAACTCCTAATGCATAACTTAGCCAACCAATAGGTAATTGATTCACAAAAATAACATTTCATATAGGGTTGAATATGCTTAGGTGCTTGCCTGATGCTTCTGCCAGATTTTTAGCTAAAGTTTGCTCCACGTGTTCTCCCTCAGCCGCGGCCACGTCAACCGCCGCGAAATCGTTCTCTACACGAGTACAATGCATAATAAGATGCATGCAATGCCAATGAAACGAACAACAAGGCAATTCCTCCACCGAACAGACCAGCAAAACTCGAACAGTCCGGTTAAGCCGGACACTCCGGACATGGCGCATTTCGCCCAATGACCCAAGGGATTGGAGTGGTTTCTGAGTTCTACGGTACCACGAGAACCCGATCTACAACTTTCCTACACGCGGCCAAGCCGGAGAAGCTCCGAGCTAGCCCAAACACGACGAAACGACGCCCACTTCTAAAAACCCCGATTAACTTAATCAAATGCTTAGGACGGCATCATCTACCCCCGATCTCTCACCCTATACCCAAGTCCGGACACTCTGGATAATTCATCCGGACATTCCGGGTTAGGGCTTTCGGGTAGACCCAGTTCGGACACTCCGGATGATTTATCTGGATACTCTAGGTTCTATCCGGACATTCCGGATATTTTGTCCGGATACTCCGGATCACCCAGAACTTCGGCGCAGGATCCCATCGCCGCTGGAGTCGATCTTTGAAATCGGGGCCTTGACAAACCCTCCCCCCTTAAAGGAATCTCGCCCTGAGATTCAGAACAACGCATATGCGGAACAGAACGCAGATAGATAGTATAGTCACACACTAATTGACATGCCTAGAAATTGCGAAGAACTCACATACTAGCAATTTACATGGTATGGATGAACTCGGGATACTCGGTCCTCAAACGATCTTTGGGCTCCCAAGTGGCTTTATCTTCAGTGTGATTACTCCACTAAACCTTGTAGAACTTGAGAGTCCTCCGACGGGTCTTGCGTTCAGCTTCATCCAAAACCCGAATAGGACGCTCTTGGTAAGACAGATTAGGTTCAGGTAAAACTTCGAGTTCGTCCACCTCCAGTGATTCGAAGGGAGTACGGAGGCATTTCTTCAATTGGGATACATGGAAGACATTGTGGATCATCGCTAGAGAAGGAGGAAGCTCCAGCTGATATGCCACTTGACCACGCTTTGCAAGGATTTGAAAAGGTCCTATGTAGCGAGGTGCCAGCTTTCCCTTAACTCCGAAACGACGGGTGCCCCGGAGGGGGGACACTTTCAGATAGACGTAATCACCCACGTCGAAGGGGAGAGGTCTCCTACGACGGTCAGCATAACTCTTCAGCCGTGATTGTGCTACCTTCAGGTTCTCTTGAATGGTCTTCACCTTCTCTTCTGCAGCTTTTACCACATCAGGTCCAAATGTAACGTGCTCGTTTTCGCCTATTGGTGAAAATCTAATTTAAATTAGTTAAATTCAAAATTTGGATTTTCATTGGTGTTTAATTTAACCTGGCATCCTTTCCCATCCATAATCGGAATTCAATTCCCCTCCGTTCGGAAAATCAAATTCCCAGATTTCCGCCAGCACCCGAAATTTCACCTGAGTCCAAAAATGCTCCAAAAATCATGGAACCTATTGCATTTGGTCCCAAATATTCTAAAAACATTTTGGGAATTTTCCCAAGATTTTTGGAAACCCTCTGGTATTTTATCGTTCGCAGCCTTTCGTTAAAAGCCCTTTATTCGTCCCAAAATATTTTAAACTCCAAATTTCATCCAAATTCGGCAAAACCAATTTTATTGGGTTCCAAATATTTCCTAATAGTTTTAGGAATTTTTCCGAGATTTTGTAGACCATTTTTTGCTATTTTCTAAAAAGACATTAAAGTTTTTGTAGCTCTTTCTAATAAATAAATGTATAAATATAAATTATAAATAATTTTAATAAGCTCAAAAGTTTGTAGTTAAATTCTCGGGATTTTCCTAGAATTTTTGGAGTTGTTCTATTATTTTTCCAAATTAAAAAGTGTTATTAGTATTTAAAAATTAATTACTGCTTTAAAAATAATAATATTATATTATTTAAAAATATTTATTCGTGCTTTTAATGCTGAAACCGTTGTCTCTTCATTTTCCCAAATTTATGAGAATTTATTTGCCATTTTTCCGATTTAATTTGGACTTTAATGAAGAAATTAACTATTTTCGGAATTAAATAAAACGGTTACTATTCTGGCCATAACTCCGGCGAGCGTTTCTCGGCGATCCGCTGGTCCGATCGTCCTATAAATGGAACCCGAGAATCCTCTCACCATTCCCCACACAACCCAATTGGAATTTCTCCAATCCAAGCTACGGATCTTCCTATAGAAGCCGTTTTTTCCAAAATCCGGTGAACGTTCGGCGAGCTCTCCCGGTCACTCCCGACCTCCGTTTGGTCTGAAATTTTTACTGGAGCTTCCCCTTGCTGTGCTCTACGTCCAGTAAAATAAGATTTTGCAAATTCTTTTCGGCGAAGCTCCGGCCACCGATTTATTCTACCACTCCGGCGAGCATTTGCCGTTGAACCGTTGCTCCTTTTTAGGTATAAATTGAACTCCAGATTCCTCTCCTCATGACCCACGTCATACTCAAATGTCGTCATTAGAATCGCAGCGGAGCTCCCTCGGCAACCCTTCTTTCCTAACTCCAGCGAGAACTTCGGCGAGCTCCACCGGGCGCTCCCGAACTCCGTTCGTCCTCCAATTTTTTGTGGAGTATCCCCACGCTGGTATCTACACCGCTGTGAAATAGTTTTGGGTAATTCCCAACGGAGCACTACCGGCAACCATTTTATTCTACAACTTCGACGAGCTCTCTCGACCAATCCGCTACTTTGTTGGACCTCAAATTTTTACTGTATCATCCTCTCATCATCCTCTACGGCCCATATAAACAGTTTTGCTTGATTCACTTTGTAGCACCGTCGGCCATCCTTCTTCTCCAAGACCGGCGATAACTCCAGCGAGCCCGTTCTCCTTCATTCGATTCCAAATTCCTCCGTTCAAATTCCTAAATTCATATAAATTCAAGATCTACCTGCCAGTACTAATTTTGTAATTTTTGGATTTTATTTATTTTATTGTTATTTATTTGGTTGTACCGTTTTGCGCGTAGCGGAAGAGTTCGTTGGAGTCGTCGATGCCATTGCCGACCCGCAAGACTTCGACGCCCTCGCTACGACCGAAGGCAAGTCTCCTTGACGCATGTTGATCCTACAATTTATAAATGTTTTACCATGTTTTACAAATTGCATCGCTATTTATATTAAATGGATGATGTTAACGTTAGGTTATTAGCTATACCTGTTGTTCTTACCTCCTTGACATTGTTATCCATGATCCTTTCTCGCCTTAGCACAGTGATCCACCAATGTAACTATTTTTGGAAAAATATTCTTTAATTAGGGAAAAAGACTATTGGGAAGACATGTTCGATGGAACAAATGGTGTGAAATGCAAATTGGAGTTAGATGAATATTAGAGTTGATGTGGGGCTTGTTATCATGAAACTGATCTATGAATGGTGATAGTTGAAATATTCTGAGGAGTCGGATTATGATAGCAGTTCGCAATATGATTAGTAAGGGTCGACGGAGTAGTGGAAGAGGTATGACATTACGGATAATAGTCGGTACCGTTAAATAGATAATATTGAGAGTCATACTTGTGGATCAAATAGAATAAATGGTGAATCATATTTCGGTGGATCTTAACAAGCATACGATGAGATTTAGAGATGACAATGTGAAGGGTTACAATAGGTAGTATTGGGAATGACACTCGATGATTTAGTCAATAATAATATCAAATATACTCGACGGAGTAAGTGGATAATATTGAGGATCATACTCGGGGGTTTAGTGGATGATTTTATGAAATATGTTGTCGCGGTAACCGCTTATGTGGAATTAAGGATAATGCAGAATATGTGTAGCTTATTTAGTTAACTTGGTATCGGTGTTAATGGAAACTACTATTGACGATGAATTAGTAAAATCCTAGTTTTATGGAATAATATTTGGGGGTTTAGTAAATGATGATAGTACGTATTCTTGGAGGATTAAAGTGGATGATCTAGAGGTGATAGTGTGAATGATTAAATATATGATATTATGAAGTATTATCGGTGGATTGTATTCTAGATGATTAGAGATAATATTGTGAAGTATTCTCGGTGGTTTAGTAGGTAATTTGATGAAATATTCTTAGCAGATGATAAGATTGATCACCGTATAAAGGTTGGATAAGCCAGTAATACAAATTATGGTTCAAGGGAAATATTTCATATACGAACATGATTGTAGTTTAATATGATTTTGGGAGTTGTGATGGTACCATGATATACTTCTTACTTGTTGGATACTATATTGAATTGGAGTATTCGTATGATTGTAAAATTTTGGCAATAGAAGGATTATTGGAGAATACACAATTGATTATAAGGATTGTAATCACACCCGGGTATTTGTATTTTATAAAATAAACTATTGGTGGAATAGAATAGTTCGGTAGAAATGCTTAGACTCGCAAACGGTCAATGTGCACCTATGGGTGGGAATTACATTTAACTCTTGAAAACTTGTGTTGGAAATTATAGGCAAAGAGTATTGCCGTTGGTTTACAAAATAAAAATAAAATGAAAAACGATTTGGACTTGGGCGGAATGGTTTGTCTGGTGGGTGCGGATAGAGCACTAGTTTTTATTGTGCAAGTACCGCCCCAAGTCAGTTAAGGACCGACGCTTATGACTGTCTCCATTCTAAGCATTACCGTACAACCACATGTCTATAATGGTACGACCTGGCTGAATAATTTGTAGAAACCTAACTTAGACTCACCAAACGGTGGAATGTGGGTGCCGGATAGAGGCAAGTCGTACTCCCCACATGGCGCAAGAGGGGGCTTCTGTACTGGGTGGCTAGAACCCTAACAGCGGTGAAACCTTAGCGGGTGGGTCGGGTTAGGCATATACATTGTAAAGGCCTTGTCAGGATATCCCTGCCGACACACCAAAGGAAGTATGTTAATTGCATGGCATCAAGGGAATATCCTGTCTTGTGGGTAAAGCTGTACACCTCTACAGAGTTAAAACTATTCGAATAGCCATGCCTACGGTCAAAGGCAAAGCGAAGAATGCTTTCATATTGGTAGACTTTTGTTTTGGTCTTCAAAACTGATCTTTTGGGATCCGGGAGTGGTTAGAACTCTCGGGTGTGCTTCTGGCGGCTAGAGCCAGGTAGGTGGATTGAACCTGTTTCTGTGAACCATGGCAGACAGAGCCATGTGATTGGATTGAACCCTGATATTATTGAGATGTGGCGGATAGAGCCTGTATACTAGTGAATGGTGGCTAGAACCTTCACTGAAATATTACATAATTTAATTATTAAAAAGAATTGCTTAAATATGCTTTGTGAAACTTATTAACAAGTATGGTTTGATGAAACTTGGCTTTATGCAAAAGAACCATATTAAGCCATCCTTGGATAGCCTACATTGTGCATAATTTCCCAGACTTGCTGAGTACTTTATGTACTCACGTGCTACATTCTAATCATATCTCAGAAGGGAAAGAAGCTGTCAAAGGAATTCCAACGACTAGGACGTGCTCTCCACTCGATTGCCTGTGGGCATTTGGATGGGTCGCTTTGGGGTTTTCGTCTTCCGCTACAGTTGTTCAAGTTGTTCTGCCTGTTCAGGCCGTAATGGTAAACCTTGACCTTAAGGTCTTTGCTTTTACTTGGTGTTATTCTTATTTAGTTATATGTATTCGTGATATGGTTGTTGATTCATCACTGTTTGACTGTGTGTACTAGCTACTGATCTGGGACTAGTACAGAAATACACAGGGGATTCCGGATAGCCGATCCGGGGTCCTACACCAAAGAATGGTCGTTCCCCACTATCGGACCAATTCAGGGGTGTCCAACAGCTACGACCGTAGAGTGCTTGGAAAGGAGACATTTTGATGCTGGTTTGGTAGCTGTTGTTGTAAGCAAACTCAGCATACAGAAGACATTCATCCCACTTCTTTCCATATGACAGAACACAAGCCCTCAACATGTCCTCAAGGATCAGATTGACCCTCTCGGTCTGGCCGTCAGTTTGCGGATGATATGCTGAGCTGTGTAGCAGCTTGGTGCCCAAGGCCTCATGCAAACTTCTCCAGAACTGAGAGACAAACTGGGAGCCTCTATCTTAAACTATCCGCTTTGGCACTCCATGAAGACACACAATCCGACATATGTACAACTCCGCATACCTCATAGCTCGATAGGTGGTGCGAACGGCTAAGAAATGTGCGGACTTCGTGAACCGGTCGACTATAACCCAAATTGAGTCATAACCCGAAGAAGTCGTTGGCAGCCCGGTGATGAAATCCATGCCAATCTCTTCCCACTTCCAACTTGGAATGGGCAGCTGCTGAAGAGTGCCAGCTGGCTTAAGATTGCTCAGCCTTCACCCTTTTGCAGACATCGCATTCAGACACATAGCGGGCGATACCACTGTAACACCCCAGCATTTAGTATGCCCGAATGCTACCAAACATAGGCTAAACAACACCTAAATACCACTAATAAAGACAAATTACAGCAAAGGAGCAAATGCTAAAACCGAAAATTTCGACAGCATCTCCTTTGTTTTAACATGATTTGAGACAATAGCAATAACAGGCAAGTAATAACATATCATAAGACATCTAAAGAAGCAATGTAAATGGATATAGCATGAACATAAGGCAATAATATCAAGTTCAACCACTCCATAAACTATAACGAAGCAAATAAGGGACCCGACCACAATTTAATCCATACAAGATTCATGGCACTATTATTAAGGTCATGACTCAAAATTTGGTAATGCTTGGATCGAACTACGTGAAGATGTGTAGCTAATGCCCTTTCCCACATGCCGGTGTCATGGTACCTAAAAAAAACAACATAAACACAAGCGTGAGTTCATCACTCAGCAAGTATATTGCAATGGTACAAAAGAAACAATTTCATGGCTACAACATCTCACATCATGTCTATCATCTCATTCATGATCACATATCATTTTCATCATCATTATATATGCAATGCGATGCGATGCTCATGTCTCCTTGAAAACTCATACCGGTATGGTTGAGTACACAGCAGTCGGTGTGCACCCTCTACCCCCTTCCATCCCGAAGATGGAGGGTGCCTACTCCTCGCTTCCATACACCGCGGTGGATGGAATCACGATGTAGGACTTACTCATTGGCTCTCCGAAATAGTCATAACTTTCTCACCGACCTTCCCCGGACTAGTTATGACTTTCTCACCGCCCGGGCCATGTATCATGCCATGTATGCAAACATGCCAACATCATAAATAACTTTGTACATTAACACATGGCATCATAACATAATAAGCATATTCATCATATCAATGGAAAACATTAAAGCATGTCATGTGAACATATCATATATTCAACTTCAATCTCAACCAATCTAGAAAACTACAACCCGCTACCCATTCCAATACACGTGTCTCAACCATGGGCGACGGATGGGCGAGAAGTAGAAGGCACTCCTGGGGTCACACCACCTGCACATAGGCATCACACACTCACAATCATGTCCACAAAACAGTACGCAAACCCTCTTCTACCCCGACATCGCAAACTACTCGCAAAACCCAAAAACAGAGGTTCTGTCCCGTCGGGACAGCAGCCTTCCAAAAGGCATAACTCAGGTTCTAAAACTCCGAATCGAATAAACGAGTATATCCTCGCGTAGCTTAGGAAATTTCCTAACTTTTTCTAAGTATATGGAAAAGCTGATTCGGACTCTAAAGTTGTTTAATCTACAAAATACCGTGATCTGTTCCAATCACGTCACAGATTTTAATACGTTCGGTAAAACTAGCATAACTTTCAAACGGCTGGGCGGAATTGCACGTTCTTTATACCCACTGAAAGGTATTAAAATTACCTACAACTCCTTCAACAGGCGGCTGACCAAATTCCAACTCTAAATTGGCGAAAACCCAAGCCCTAGGTCGACTGGCCATGCTGCCCGAAACAGAGAACGTGGCAACTTCTAGATTTCATCTAATCTACTCAATTCCAGCACCGCCAATTGATATAAAATCATGATATTAACCCTTAGAACAGATCCTAGACCAACCCCAAGGATCCCCGTGGCCATACCTTTGCCCGACGACCGAAAACCCAACAGATCTCCTCCCGGTTCGCCCGATCTCCTTCCTCGCTCCAATTCCACCGGATCTCTTCATCGCGGAGCGTTCCAATGGACGGATCTTCGAGGTGTGGAGGTGGGGAAATCCCCTAGGGGCAGCAAGGGAGGTGGAGAGGTGGAACTCACCTAGGACCGGCTAGAGGAGGTGGAGGAGGAAGGGGAACAAGGTGGCGGCTAGGGGAGGCAAGGGGGAGGCGCATGGGGGAACAAGGGAGGTGGCTAGGGTTAGTGGGAGGAGGTGGGGCGCAGGGGGCTGGGCAGCAGGTTTTGCTGCCCAATAACTCCTCCACATGGGCCAAAACTTCCCCACCTTCGGCCCACATTAGTCCCCAAGGCCCGAGTTAGGTCCCCCATGGCCCAAACTCCCCCGAAAGGCCCAAATTCTTCCCCGGAAAGGCCCAAACTCCTAGAAGAGGCTCAAAACATGATACAAAAGTCGTACTTTAATGCCTACGTCGAAAAAGTCTCATACCGTCATTCCGTAGTGTCACACTAGCGCTTCATGCGAGTCCACCAAAACCATTGCTTCAAGTCTTGATACATTTTATTGCTGCCCGGATGGATTGTGAGCAAAGAGTTGTGAGCTTCATCGAGAATCCTTCTTCTCAATTCTTCGTCTTTGGGGATGACCAGGCACTTGCCGAACCAGAAAGTTCCATGGTCATCGAGGTGGAAACCAGTGGTCTGGCCAGAACTCAGTTCGCTGCATATTCGGGCAACATCACTGTCCCCCTTTTGAGCCTCTCTAATCTGATCCAACAACGCGGAATTCAACTCCAGATTAGCTAAGAACCCTTCTTCGATCATTTCCAAGCCGAGTTTCTGGAATTCGGCACAGAGGGTGACACTCCAGGGTTCTGCCTGAGTGAAGATGTATTTGAGACTCTTGTGATCGGTATAGATGTTGCACTTGTTCCCAAGGAGATAGTGGCGCCAAATTTTCAAAGCATGGACCACCGCTGCAAGCTCTAAGTCATGCGTGGGGTAGTGCTCTTCGTGGCGCTTCAATTGCTGAGATGCATAGGCAACAACCCAGCTTTCTTGCATAAGCACGCAGCCAAGGCCGATACCTGATGCATCGCAATACACCTCGAACGGCTTGTGAATATCCGGTTGGGTGAGGATAGGAGCTGTAGTAAGGCGTTGTTTCAAAGTACGGAATGCTTGCTCACAGCCCACTGACCATTTGAATTCCGCACCCTTCTTCAGTAGTTCAGTCATGGGCTTGGCAACCTTGGAGAAGTCCTGAATGAAATGGCGATAATAGCCGGCAAGTCCAAGGAAACTACGGATCTCCGTGAGAGTTTTGGGCTGTTCCCACATGAGAACATCTTGCACTTTATTTGGATCAACAGCGACGCCTTGCTTAGAGAGGACGTGTCCCAAGAAAGATACCTCCTTCAGCCAAAACTCGCACTTGCTGAATTTGGTATAAAGGCGATGTTCCCGGAGTCGCCCGAGAACAATACGAAGTTGTTTTGCATGTTCTTCCTCATTGGCTGAATAGACGAGGATGTCATCAATGAAGATGACCACAAAAGAATCGAGCTCCTCCATGAAGATGGGATTCATGAGGTACATGAAGTACGCCGGTGCATTCGTCAGACCGAACGACATGACGGTGTACTCATATAATCCATATCGGGTGGAGAATGCTGTCTTCGGAATATCTTCCGCTCGAATCTTGATTTGATGGTACCCAAGCCTCAGGTCAATCTTGGAGAATACCCATGCACCAGCAAGCTGGTCAAACAGGATATCGATCCCAGGCGGAGGGTACTTGTTCTTGATAGTGACGGCGTTCAGCGGTCGATAATCAACACAGAGTCGAAGGGAGCCATCCTTCTTGGTAACGAAGAGAGCCGAGTAGCCCCAAGGTGAGTAGCCCGAGCGAATGAATCCCTTGTCCATCAGTTCCTTCAACTGAGTCTTCAGCTCAGCCAACTTATTGGGCGGCATCCTATACGCCGCTTGGAAACTGGGGCAGTCCCGGGCTGAAGTTTGACTACGAACTCAACGTCCCGATCGGGCGACATCCCCGGTAATTCAGCTGGGAACACGTCCGGGTACTCCGAAATCACAGGAATGGACTCTAACTCACCAATTTCAACGCCATTCAGGGAACAAAGAGTGGCATCGCCATCCTCGAGGAGCAGACTAAGCTAGTCGCCCTTCGGTCCCTTGAGCAACATGGAGCGATGAGAGCAATCTAGGATGGCCTGCTGCCGTGTGAGCAAATTCATGCCCAAGATGACATCTATTCCGCGAAGATCAAGGAGCAGCAGGTTGACAAGGAAGGGAACCCCTTGAATTAGCAAAGCTGCCTCTTGGACTACTTGATTAACAACAATCCTTGAACCCGGTGCTTCAATGAGGAACGAGGTGGTGCTACAACCCACCCTCAATTGATGATGCATAGCAAAGTCCTTGTGGATGAACGAATGAGAAGCCCCTGAGTCGAATAAAACCCTAGCAGCATGTCCCTCAATGCACAACATACCAGTCAGCACAGTAGCGCCCTCGGGAATCGCCTCAGCATCAACGTAGTTGACGCGGCCACGATTCAACGCAGGAAGTGGAGGTGGTGCAGTCGCACCTTGAGGTCTTGTGGCGTTGGAATTGTTGCCCCTACATGGAAAGGGACAATCGCGGATGAAATGCCCCGCACGCCCACAGTTGTAGCATGGGCCCGGTCCAGAGTTCATCACCGCACGCACTCCCGGCTGTGGCTGCGGAGGCCGAGGAGCAGCGACAGGAGTACGGGTCACCCCAGCCGGTAAGGGAGGTGCAAGAACAGGGGCCCTCGGTGGTGAAAGAGGGACAGTTCGTGCCCGCTGTGAACTGCCACCTGCCGAGAACTGTACCGCCCTTTTCCGCTTTTTCACCTCTTGATGGTTCCTCCTAACCTGCATCTTGGCAGACAACCCATTCATGAACCGACTCTGCTTCTTCTGATCGGTATCGACTTCCTCTCGCGCATATTGGGCCAAATAGTTGAACTCCAATGAATAGTCCATCACGGACTTGCTCAGCTAATTGAGGGCAAGGAACTGTTGCTTCTTAATATCCATGAGTCCCTTCGGTATGTGGTACGCCCGGAAAGCCTCACGGAACTCCGCCCAAGTCACCTGGTGACCGGCGGGCTGCATCACCATGAAGTTGGCTTACCATACCCTAGCAGGACCCTGAAGCTGCTGCGCTGTGAAGGGAGCCTTCTGAAGATCCTCACAATGGATGAGACCAAACTTCTGCTCTATCGTACGCAGCCAGTCATCATCCTCCAACGGATCGCTGGCCCGGGACAATGTTGGCGGCTGAGTGTGCAGAAAATCCAAGTAGCCATCGGTCGGCCTTGCCCTTCACCGTGGCCACCTGGAGCGGCCTGATTCTGGACCAACATCTCCAAAATCCGGTTGGTGGTCTGCTGGTTCTGCTCTGATTGCCGCAATACATCCAGCAGGTTAGGAGGAGGAGGCGCATCGCTACCGCTAGGCTGCGATCGCCCAGCACCCCCATCATCTCCCGAAGTCCCGCGGGTCCTCATTCTGTCGTCAACCAAAGTCAGACAACAAGAGTTAAACCCACACAGAAGGGACAGGTCCTAGACTTGGCAAACTCCAAACTAAAGCTAAGTTAGACTGTAGCACCCCGCAATGGAGTCCAACAAGTCTAACACACCCAAAACACAATCCATGATGCAGAATGACATGACACATGCATGATATGACAAGAATGCACAGTTCCGACGCGATCCTTTCTCCCACTCTCGCCATTTATAATATAGGGAGGGAATAAGTATTACCTTCTACCTAATGCATTATGCAAGTCCTAATCAACCCCTAAGTGGTTGTCAAGTTTGGGTTCGTCTTCATGCACCTTGCTCTAATACCAGCGCTATGAGGAGCCGCCCAGACCGTTCTCGGGTTATTTGAGCGCTCAGTTATCTTAATCGGATTTGGAGGCTAACAACGGATCACCGAGGGCACTCGCAGTGTTAGCACCCAAGCCCAATTGAGACAACAGTGAGACCCTTCGAATAACTCAACAACAATCCCGGTATTCCCCCGGTATGCGACCCAAAGATCGCCTAGGATCGCCCGCATACCGGTTCCCAATGCCATATAAATTCAATTTGCACAAAGGGGGGCAACGAATTCGAAACCCCACAACCAAAGTACGCGACGCGGAAGCACAGCAACAAACTAACACACGCACGAAGACAAAACCCGGCAAGGAACACGAACAACATCCAACACCAACCCGACGACCACCACGCGACACGATCCCACGAGAAAGAGAGCACAACAGAAGATTAAAAGTCGCAACAAGTAGCCAAGTGTTTAATTGAAAACATAACATAGTTTAAGACCAATTTGTACAGCAAAAGTAATCTATACAACAAAAGTGAACTCCCTACCACTAAAGTAAAACAAAAGTACAGAAGGTACTCACAAGACTTACCCGTGGTCCTGCGCCTGAACACTCCCGGGCATAAGCAACACCGTCGGTAGCCTCTACTCAGTGCCCCGCCCGGTCACCGAGAGGTAGTACGGATAGAACTCACATCCGTCTGGATCCTCACCTGAAAACCTCAAAGCAGAAGCATGAGTACAGAAGGTACTCGCAAGACTTACCCGTGGTCCGTATATGACCGACTCGAAAGAGTATGCATTTGGATGTAGCAAGGAATCAAGCTTACAGTACAAAGTGCGGAAAAACTTTACTTTGTTGTTTAATTACAATCCACTACTCAATTTCACAGCTTTTATAGCACCTATAAACAACACCTATTACTAGAGTGAAATCTGAAACTTGCAGTTAATGCAAAGCAAGAGTCAACATAAACCAGTATCACCACCATAACCAGCTCTCATTAAGTTCAAGTTCTTACTACGTTGAAGTGTGCTAAGATCAAGCGTGCTCATATCCGAGAGCGCGGCAATTCGAATTGCTTATTCACCCTGCAGGGGATCATCAATCGCACGACATCTGCCATAAGGAACCTTTTGTTAACCCTCCTCCCATCAATACCTACTCGTTGGGCCATCTTCATGCGATCCGAGCACCTAGCACCCCCTCGAGCGGCCCATGCCCGGCTTGGCCCTCGAGAGTCGGCCTAAGCCTCGCCCTCAACCACGTCCAACCGCATGAGGGCACGACCCATCGGGCAGTATGTGATGAAAGAATAGCTTACCGTCCCATTCTCCGGCATGCGACCAACAAAGTGTGCTCGATCAAAGGGCAAACAACGGATCGGACCTCAACTGACACAGGCGAGACTACAATACTTGGGTCTCCACACCCAAATGATCCAACTCTCTCGCCCGATCCCCATTTCACATTTTTGAAACATAGACCTACCCGTTGCAGCCCAATATTCGTGAAGTAACTGACCTCAAGTGATGGAACCATCCACCACTTGGCCCATACCCGACCTCTAAGCAAACTAAGCATGGACACAATTTAGTTACCCATAGCCTAGCTCCAAAGGAGGTGTTCAACAATTATCAAGGGTGTATGTGCAACAATTGGGTTCTAATACCACTACCACAATTCAACTCCTAATGCATAACTTAGCCAACCAATAGGTAATTGATTCACAAAAATAACATTTCATATAGGGTTGAATATGCTTAGGTGCATGCCTGATGCTTCTGCCGGATTTTTAGCTAAAGTTTGCTCCACGTGTTCTCCCTCAGCCACGGCCACGTCAACCGCCGCGGAATCGTTCTCTACATCAGTACAATGCATAATAAGATGCATGCAATGCCAATGAAATGAACAAAAATGCAATTCCCCCACCGAACAGACCAGCCAAACTCGGACAGTCCGGATAAGCCGGACACTCCGGACAATTTGTCCGGGCACTCCGGACATGGCGCATTTCGCCCAATGACCCAACGGATTGGAGTGGTTTCCGAGTTCTACGGCACCACGAGAACCCGATCTACAACTTTCCTACACGCGGCCAAGCCGGAGAAGCTCCGAGCTAGCCAAAACACGACGAAACGACGCCCACTTCTGAAAACCCCAACCAAAACTTAATCAAATGCTTAGGACGGCATCATCTACCCCCGATCTCTCACCCTATACCCAAGCATTGCCTAATCAACCCAAAAATCCAACCACCCACCAAAAACCCTAACACCCCAAGGTTTACCCCCAACCTCAAACTACAAGACCAAGCCCCAAATCTACTTCCATGGATGCCCTAGAACCCAAGAACCCAAGAATCAACTCCTAGAAAAGGTCTTACCTTCAAGGAGGATGAAGAAGAAGGAGGGGAAGCCGGGTAGAGGAAGGAGGACGCCGGTTTGGGGAGGAACTTGAGGACACCGGGGTAGGGAGTCACCCGGGAAGAGCCACAAGAGGACACCGGCCGGTGGGGTGTCGCCTGAGATGAGCTTGAGGTGGAGGAAAGCACGCAAGAGAGGTGGAGAGCAACAAGTGTTGAGTGGAGTGAGTGAGGAGCCAAGAAATGGGGTTTTATACCGGAACCCCGCAAAGTCCGGATACACCGGACCTTTAGTCCGGACACTCTGGGTTGGGGCATTCGGTCAACCCAATCCGAACTCTCCGGATAATTCATCCGGACATTCCGGGTTAGGGCTTTCGGGTAGACCCAGTTCGGACACTCCGGATGATTTATCCGGATACTCTGGGTTCTATCCGGACATTCCGGATATTTTGTCCGGATACTCTGGATCACCTAGAACTTCGGCGCAGGATCCCATCGCCGCTGGAGACGAACTTTGAAAAGGTCAAGGGATGATGATACCACCGGGAAGAGCACTCCAACACGAAGATTTGAGAGGTGGAGGGACATCGTTTGGAGTTGAAACGGCCGAGTTATGACCAACTGAGTGGATTTCGGTTTTGGAAGGATAGAGCCATTTCTGGCGAGAGTTGGGGCTGAAGATCACGGGGGATGGAAAGGTTTCGTTGCTACGAATCCAACGGACCAGGCCGTTCGTGATTTGGAGCATTGATGGATGAGTTATGAGTGATTGAAGGGATGAACTCAAGTATGGAAAGATGAAGTTCTTCCTCTGTACGTTCCAACCTGAGGTTGAAGATGACACTGTAGAGCTTGCACGTGGCGCCTCGCGATTGGCCGAAAATTACGTAAAAGCAACGCCCTAGAGAAAAATTAGCAAAAAATGGTCTAAAAATTCCGGAAAAATTCCTTGAACCATTAGGGAATATTTGCAACCCAATAAAATTGGTTTCATAGAATTTGGATGAAATTTGGAGTTTAGAATATTCTGGGGTGAATAGCGGGCATTAAATGAAAGCCGCGCGAGATAAAATACCAGAGAGCTTCCAAAAATCTTGGGAAAAATTCCCAAAATGTTTTTGGAATATTTGGAACCTAATGCACTAGGTTTCGGGATTTTTGGAGTATTTTCGAACTCGGGTGGAATTTCGGGTACTAATTGGAATCTGGAAATTTGATTTTTCGGGCGAAGGAGAATTGAATTCTGATTTTGGACGGATAAGGATGCCAGGTTAAATTAAACACCAAGGAAAATCCAAATTTTGAATTTAATTAATTTAAATGAAATTTTGGCAGCAGACTGAAATTGAGGATGTTACACCAACTAGCTCCCGCTAGGCCCAAACTCCCCCCGGAGGCCCAAATTCTCCCCCAGAAAGGCCCAAAATCATAGAAAAGGCCCAAAACAAGCTACAACAATTCGCACCGTCATGCCGACATCGAAAAATGACTCATACCGTCATTCCGTAGTGTTACATTCTCCCCCCCCCCTAACAGGATTCGACCCCGAATCCGTGACACACCACTTTGCAAACAACCAAATCGAAGGGAGCTAAGGTTCACTTCTCTGAAACCTGCTCAGACATCCCTACAATTTGCACTAGCCAGAACTCAAAAGCAAGGAGTTAAGACTCGAAGTCTGATGGCTCTAATGATAACTCACAATCAAAACTTGCAAAAACTTTAGTCAACATTGAAACACAAAGCACTCATACAAGGCCTCGGCATGACCCAAGCGATAGGATAAAATCCCAAACAGACCACGAAATAAAACGGTCTCACACTCCTCATTCCATGCATTCCTTGGCACTAAAGTGCCCGATCCCTTTAACCAAAGCCACTCTCCAGAAGGACACGGTACCAACTTCTAGATCCATCTTCTGCTCCCACGCACAAAAGTGATTCACGTCTCGACCTCTCAACTGTGGTTCGTCGTATTCAAGACGACACAAACCGAGTGAGACCCAACACTCTAAGATTACTAACCGCTTGAACCATCGGGGTTACAACCAGATCTTTTACAACAAGACCAACACCCACACCACTACCACCGAAAGGAGGAGCCTACTTTATGACCAGGGTCTTGAAAACCCGCAAAATCACTAACAACCAAACAATCCACTTTGGTTGGCACAACTCGCTAATAGTTCAGCGACAAAAAGATCCAATACACTTCGAAAAGATAAAGCAATTACTAGCAACCACCAAGTGGTCCACTAATAATTTAATCAACCCTACTGTGGAACACATCAACAACCCAATTCTCCAAGAAGGTTTGCATTGGGTGAGCTCAACCATAAACCATGAACCCAAATTGATCCACACACAACAACTTGAACCCCAAAAGCACTAAAAGCCACTTTGGAATGAATTTGGCCACAACCAAAGAGTACTCATTTTATCTTCCTAAGCCAAATCGCAAAGGAAACACACATCTCCTATACCACAGCCAAAATACCAGAAGTTATTCATTACTTCTTTTCATACAAGAAAATAATGGAAATCCCGATTCATGACATGTATGCAGCTTTTCAAGAGCACTCCGGATTAGTCATATATCCATATATGACTTTCTCACCAACCTGGCTTGTCGACTCTTTTTATGTTTAATTGTACATAAACGTTGTCATGTTTCCTTTTCACCATTCATTCATCATGTAACAAACGGTGCCGAAAAGTCATTTACCAAACGACTTCTTCCTCGGTAACACATGATTGAGACACAATTAACATCGATGGTTGCGAAAAATTCATGTAGACTATGACGGCAGCACCGTTAACAGGAAAACAACACATCATATCATAACCCACCAACAATTGGAAGCTAAATTTTGCAAAACCTCACTTTCTAACCAAAATCAACATTTTGGAAAAGAGCAACGACTCCAAAGTCAAACATCTGCACATACAACCGCCACAAATTTTCTCAAAGAGAAAAGGAAACTCATTTCCAAAAAGGGAACACTTCACTAACAAAATCACTTATAAAACATTCCTGAAATCCAACTTTGGAAGCACACGCCGACACCACACACTTCTTCAATTAAACCAAACTCTAGTCAAGATAGAGTTACAAGAATTTTCAACTCAAGAACTTTCAACGCAACCCGTTAGGTTTATTTGCTTCCTTTAAATACTGAATACAAAGATAATTCAAGTTGTACACGAAAGGACGCGATCTAGTCATATACTCTTGGGTATAAAACCCCAAAATCATCACATAAGCTAAACAGCTTAGCCAAAAACAAAGATTGGCACTTTTCTAATAACCACCATCGGTCATTATATCATAACTCTAAAGCATGTCTATCTTATGACAATCAACAAGGAGAACAATGTCCTCACAACTTTGGCATATTTAACTTACCAGTTAACTCAACATAGAACTCATATCAACTTCTTCTTTTGGCCTACCAACCAACATGACTCATCATTCATACAACTGTCTATCCCAAGCTTAAAACACATATCTTCATCACTTATTTCGGTATAAACAACAAATGTCTTTCTCTAGTCACCTTTCCCAACACTTATAAATAAAATTTATGATGCTTATCAAAAAGACACCCAACCAAGACTACCTCGACATGATCCCCATAGATCATCATATCATAATACATCTTATTCTAAATTTGAAACATAGTACTTCAACAAACCTTTCAGCATGATCAACCAATAAATCTCATAACACCTATATGTCAACGTCTTGACAGTCGAAACTTAATCAGTTAACAAACGACTTCAACATGTAAATATTATCTCCACAGGATAGAATTCGTAAGTGAGACTCTAAGTTATACATTCATTAAGGATAAAATCATTCATCATGTTAATTATCCAAAGTTCACTCCATCCCAACATGTTACAATTTCCTCTATTTTAACCATGGTTTTCCAACGAGTAATCTAAACAGTTACCACCACTAGTTAGTCATCAATATCAATAAATGTGCATAATCATCAAACCTCAACATTACTTTTAGTTACCCTATACATAGGTTATAACAGAATTGCCATTACACAACATTCTCCCACTATTAAAATAAATTTAATAAGTTAGACCATCACGATGCTTTTACAACATCATCAAACAACAAAACCTATATTTTTCCAATTGACATCAATACTAGCATTTCAGGAACACAGCTGCGTACTTCCAATTATGCTAAAAGTTTGCAACATCACAAATAACAACTCTAATCAACTTCCAAGTTAAGGTCACAAACCAACACGATTAAATTTATGTACTAACATATTAAATTAGAACATCTTTAAACAATCAACCTTGTTTCTTTAACATCAGTAGGCTACATCATCTCAATATTCTAACTGCGCATCAAGATTCAGTGCTTTAGACATTGACAATGGTCATGCGCATTTAAGATAAAACAATAGATTCTAAGCATGTACGTTAATACCTTTAATCATTATCGCTACAGAGTAATCTACAACACTAGAAGTTTATTTAATCTCAAGATAAAGTTAACAATTACATTTAATTGATTCAACTCACCAATTAACTTAGAAGTACATCATTTCCATAAACCACATTGTTACATGCTACCTAACATACTAAACAACAATTCTCACTATTGACAAATAATTTCAGTCAACAGACTACTTACTTTGTTTGCAGCATTTTCTTTTTTTAAAACTCAACCAAAATTCACAAAGAAGCTTGACTCTCAATGTTGCAATAGGCCATGACTCACACTTGATCATGCAAAAGATCTCCAAAACACATTTCAATCTTAAAGACTCCTACATGAGGGAACCAAGCGATCAAGTAAACCTTTACGGACAAAGGCACAAAACATAAATCGACACATCTTAATTTTTTTCACACAACTTCTGTATCTTCTTTTAAACTCGGGGTGAGACACACAAGAACGAAAACTATAATTTTCTTTGCAAAGCAACCAACCAAAACCGGTGTCAAAGCCAAAAGGCGACCAAAAAGGCGCAACACTAAGCTCTTCTTCTTCGTCTTCAACTAAGGAAGACAAAAACCACAAACCGTCGAAGGATCAATCCACGAAAATCCAATACCGAACACTTTTCATTTGATTTCAATCAACTAAAACCAAGAAAAACAACCAAAACCGACCGTCAGAACGGTAAAGAACATACGAAGGAATCCACCACCAAACTCTTCTATGTGACTCCAGTCAACTACCCGATCGACGACAGAAAGGGTAAACACTCTTCTCCCACAGGGGTTAATAGTTCTTCGGTGATGGCGCTAACCGGCCACACCGTCAAACCACACCCTTACTATGAACAAAAATAGGTGACCGAAACCCTTCGGCACCGCAACCCCACTACATCATAAATATAGCAATTCAAACAATACTTTCGTAAATATAACATCATGCATCGTCATATGTAGCGTTCAACATCAAAGCTTAAATACAATATTTAAGCGTAAAGCAACGATACACATACCCTTTCCTACTGTGCATCCATGTGTGTCAAATGCTATCCTATGACAAAATTTTAAGTACAACCTAAGCCATGTTTCTAGGTTATCCCACATCAAAATTTTAGTTAACCCTATGGTACTGCACTAAGTTCATACACCACGGACTTGAAGCCCGCTCTGATACCAACTGTAACACCCTAGCATCTAGTATGCTAGAATGTTACCAAACATAGACTAAACAATATCTAAATACCACAAATAAAGGTAAATTACAGCAAAGGTGCAAATGCTAAAACCGAAAATTTCGGCAGCATCTCCTTTGTTTTTCCATGATTCGGAGCAACAACAAAGTATCACAAGTTATATCATAATGGAAAGCATCTAAAAGAGCAATAATAGGTGACATAGCAATAATATAAGTCCAGGATAAAGCATTCAACCACTTCATGAGCTAAACGAATCAAATAATAAGATCGAGTTCACAGTTAAGCAATTCTCCAAGTTTCATGGCATAAATTTTATTATCATGACTCCAAATGATAACACTGTCTAATTTGTGTGGAGCTACGTGTAGATGTGTAGCTAAACCCTTTTTCCCGCATGGCGGTTTCATGGTGCCTAAGAAAAACAACATAAACACAAGCGTGAGTTCATCACTTAGCAAGTATATTGCAATGGAACAAGAAAACACATTCCAATACCTTCATCACTACCTTTCATATTCAACATCATAAACATCTCATATTCACATTGTATGCATCTCATTGACATCATCATATAACATCATCATATAATGCAATGCAATGCAATGCACATGTCTCCTTGAGGCACATACCGGTATTGCCAAGTGCACACCCATCGGCGTGCACCCTCTTTCCCCTTCCATCCCGTAGATGGAGGGTGCCTACTCCTCGCTTCCATTCACAACAGTGGATGGAATCACGAGGTAGGTCTTATTCAATGGCGCTCCGGATTAGTCAAAACTTTCTCACCGATCTTACCAAACTAGTTATGACTTTCTCACCGACCTGGCCAGTTCTCATAACATGTACGCAAATATGACATAAACATAAACAACTTGCACATAAACTCAACTAAACATGGCATAGCATCATATTAAGCCATTTTCATCATATCGCAAGTAATAGTCAATCATGGCATCATAACATAAAACATGTGTAAACCATCTCAATACCAAACATTACGGCTCCCTAAGCCACAACCACTACAATACACTTGCCTTCACCCTCGTGAGACGGCGTGGCGAGATGATGACGGCACTCTTGGGGTCACACCACCTGCACAACGGTTCAATACACTCAACCACATGCACACAAGACCACACAAGAACACTTAGCTAAACCGACTTCATGATCTACTCCCAATACCCAAAAACAGAGATTCTGTCCAACGGGACAGCGGCCTTCGGAAGGCCATAACTCAGGCTTAATAACTCCAAATCAGACAAACGAGTACATTTTCTCGAAGCTTAGGACATTTCCTAGCTTGTTCTAAGTATTGGGAGAAACTGATTCGGCTTCTAAAATTGACTAATCTACAGATCAACCCGATCTGTCCCAATCACGTCACAGTTTTGAACACGTTCAGTAAAAAGCTATAACTTTGAAACGGCTGATCGGATTTATGCGTTATTGGTGTGCACTGAAAGGTATTGAAATTATCTACAACGTTCTCAACATACGACCGACCAGAAAACGCATCTAAAGTTACGAAAACTCAAACCCTAGGTCGGACATCCAATCTGCCCGAAACAGAACACCATGCAATCTCTAATTTTCATCAATTCTATCTAATGGCAGCACCAATTTTCGATCTAAAAGCACCAAAACCTCCTCTAGATCAGCACCTAGTCCATACCCAAAGATTACCCATAGCCATACCTTCGCCCGACGAACAACGAACGTCGAATCTTCTCCTCCTGGTTCTCCCGATCTCCTTCCTCCCTTCGAATCCGCTGGATCTCCTCGTCGTGAGGAGGGGCGTGTGTGACACCACGGAGTGTCGTATCCTTATTTATTGAGCATGATGAGGTTAAAAACTTTATGAAATGTGGAATTAAGGTTAAAACCATAGGGTATGGAGGTTAACAGCGTTTCCGGGCCGTTTCCGGGGTTTTGGGCCTTTCCGGGGGAGTTTGGGCCTAAAAGGGGGGATTGTGGGCTTTGGTGGGATGGAGTGGGAATCCATTTAGGATTAGGATTAGGTGTGGGGGCTGGAAAAAGGGCCTTCCCCCTGCCCCTTGCGCCCCACTTGTGCCGTGCGCCCCCACCTCCCTTGTCCCCTTGTCTCCCCACCTCTCCACCACCTCTCCTACACCTTCTTGCTGCCCTAGGGTGGCCTCCCCACCCCTGCACCTCATGGATCCATCCGCTGGAGCGAGGAGCGTGGAGCGAGGAGCGATCCGAGAGGCGTTTCGTTGGGATTTCGATCGTCGGGCAAAGGTATGGCCATGGGACTCCTTGGGGTTGGGATAGGTACTGTTCTAAGGGTGTTTGTCATGATTTTAGATCAATTGGTGGTGCTGGACATGAGTAGATTGGATTAGATCTAGATGTTGCCACGTTTCTGTTTTGGGATAGCATGAGCAGTCGACCTAGGGTTCAGTTTTTCGCCAATTTAGAGCTGGAATTTGGTCGGCCGCCTGTTGAAGAAATTGTAGGTAATTTAATTATATTTCAGTGGACACAAAGAACGTTAAATTCTGATCAGCCGTTTAAAAGTTATGACAGTTTTACCGAGCTTGTTAAAATCTGTGACGTGATTGGAACAGATCACGGTATTTTGTAGATTAAACAACTTTAGATTCCGAATCAGTATTTCCCTATAACTAGAAAAAGTTGGGAAATTTCCTAAGCTACGCGAGTATGTACTCATTTAATTGATTCGGAGTCCCAGATCTCAAGTTATGCCTTTTGGAAGGCTGCTATCCCGACGGGACAGAACCTCTGTTTTTAGGTTTTGCGAGTAGTTGGCAATGTCGGGGTAGAGGAGGGTTTGCGTACTGTTTTGTGGATAGGATTGTGAGTGTGTGATGCTTATGTGCAGGTGGTGCGACCCCGGGAGTGCCTTCTACTTCCCGCCAATCCGTTGCCCATGGTTGAGTCAAGTGTGTTGTAATAGATAGCGATTTGTAGGTTGCTTGTTGAGAATAGATGAAATTGATTACATGATATATGATCACTTGCCATGCTTTAATGATTGCCAATGATATGATGAGCATGTTTATTATGTTATGATGCCATGTGTTAATGTACGAGTTAAATATGATGTTGGCATAATTGCATACATGGCATGTTACATGGCCCGGGCAGTGAGAAAGTCATAACTAGTCCGGGGAAGGTCGGTGAGAAAGTTATGACTAATCCGGAGAGCCATTGAGTAAGTCCTACATCGTGATTCCATCCACGTGGTGTTTGGAAGCGAGGAGTAGGCACCCTCCATCTTCGGGATGGAAGGGGGGAGAGGGTGCACACCGACGGGTGTGTACTCAACCTGTGACACTACGGATTGGTGTGACATTATAAAATGTGAATTTAGAGGATAAAACCTTACGGCTCGAGGTTTACTTGCGTTTTCGGGAGTTCGGGGGATTAAGAGATATGACACCACGGAGTGTCGTAGCCTTACTTAATTTGCTTGATGAGGTCAAAAACTTTATAAAATATGAAATTTGAGGTTAAAACTTTACGTTATGCCGTTTGGACGCATTTCGGGCCATTTTCGGGAGTTCGGGCCTCTCCAGGGGGGAATTGGGCCTTAGGGGGGGCACCTCTTGGGCCGAGGGTGGGGTGTTTTGGCCCATGAGGGGGAGGAGGGCAGCAAGGGGGGATCCATGCGCCAGCCCCCTTGCCCCCATGCGCCCCTCACCTCTCCAAGCCCTAGCCTCCACCTCCCCACCTCTCCACCTCCTAGCCTCCACCTCCCTAGCCGCCACCCTTGTGCCCACCTCTTCCCCATCCCTCTCCACCTTCCTTGCTTCCCATAGGGGTGTTCTCCACCTCCCCAACTTGAAGATCCATCCTTTGGGGCAATCCGCGACGTGGAGATCCGAAGGTTTTGGCGCGTGGAGCGAGATTGGGCGACCGGGAGGAGTTTTTCCTCGTTCGTTGTTCGTCGGGCTAAGGTATGATGATGGGAAGACTGTGGGGTGGTCTAGGTACTGTTATCATGGTAGATTTGGGGTTTTTAGATCAAGAGCACGTGCTGCCATGAAGTAGATCTGAAAAGAACTAGAGTTGTATTCACATTCTGGTTCGGGCAGATTGGGACCCCGAGTTAGGGCAGGCGTTTTCGCCAATTTAGAATCGGAATCTGTCCGTACGGACTTCTAGGAAGTTGTAGATAATTTCATTATCTTTCAGTGAATATAAAGAAATTGAAATTCCGCCCAGCCGTTTGGAAGTTATGCCTGTTTTACCGAGCGCTGTCAAATCTGTGACGAGATTGAGACAGTTCGTGTTCAACGTTAGATTAAACAACATTACAGTCCGAATCAGTCTTTACCTATAACTAGAAAAAGTTGGGAAATTTCCTAAGCTACGCGAGGATGTACTCGTTTATTCAATTTGGAGTTCTAGAACTCAAGTTATGTTTTTTCGAAGCCGCTGTCCAGAACGGGGCAAAATCTGTGATTTCGGGGTTTTGGAGTATATAGCGTATTAGGTGTAGTGGGTACTGTTTTGAGGAGTCGAATTAAGTGTGTGGCACGTGTTTGCAGGTGGTGTGCCTCCGGGAGTGCCCTCAACCTCTCGTCACTCCGTTGCCCGCGGTTGAAGGCAAGTGTGTTGTGTGGATTGAACATTATATGTGTTGCTAGAATTGCTTGATAGTGTTTGGGATAGATAACATGCTGTCTTGCTATGAACTACATGTTATAATTGATATGATGTCCTTATGCTATGTTTTTAAATATTGTCGATGATATGATGTCTTCATGCCATGATTAAAATGCTTGATGATGATAAGTGATTTACATGCTATGTTGTGAATGGTTACCGTCGATTGTTGAGTACGGACCTACATGTTTCGATGCCAAGTGTTGATATGCAATAGTTCTATTCCTGTATATGTTGCTGTCCGTTTTGCACACATGGCATATTTTTCATGGCCGGCCGGTGAGATAAGTCATAACTATTCCGGTAGGGTCGGTGAGAACTGTTATGACTAGTCCGGGGCTATTCTTTCGAATAAGTCCTACATCGTGATTCCTTCACCGAGGTGAATGGAAGCGAGTGATAGGCACCCTCCATCTTCGGGATGGAAGGGGGAAAGGGTGCATGCCGACGGGTGTGCACTCAACCATACCGGTATGAGTTTCCAAGGAGACATGTGCATTGCATTGCATTAATGAAATATGTATATGATGATGTTTATGAGATGACGATGTGAATACTTATGAGTTGCTCACGAGATGAGTACATGGATGCTTAAAAGATGTTTGGAATGCTAACCATGTTGTGTTATGATGTGCTTTTGGAGATTGGTGATGATGGTTTGTTGACTTGATCTTTGTTTTTCCATTACAATACACTTTGCTGAGTTTTGAACTCACGCTTGTGTTTTATGTTGTTTTTAGGTACCTTGAGATCGGCATGAGGGAAAAGGGGAATAGTCACACATCTCCACGTAGTTCATGCAATTGATTCCACAATGGAATCATTTGGAGTCATGACAATAAAACTTAATGTGATACCATTGATGTTTATGGTTTAGATGTGTGCTAGGATTGCCTTATTAGTTTCATTTGGCTAATGATGACTTTGGGATGCTTAAAGTGGACTTATATTGCTTCCGTGCCGCTTATTATTGCTGTTTTAGATGTTTCATATTATGTCATATTCTGCTATGCTATTATGGTTGCGCGAGATCATGATTAAACAAAGGAGATGCTGCCGAAATTTTCGGTTCTAGCAATTGGTCCTTTGCTGTAATTTTCTTTTATTTGTAGTATTTAGATGATACATAATCGATGTTTGGTAGCATTCAGGCGTATTAGATGCCGGGGTGTTACACAACCATACCGGTATGAGTTTCCAAGGAGACATGAGCATTGCATTGCGTTGCATACATAATGATGATGATAATGTTATGTGTTCATGAATGAGATGATATACATGATGTGAGACATTATTGCCATGTTATTGTTCTTGTTGTCCATTGCAATATGCTTGCTGAGTTTCGAACTCACGCTTGTGTTTTCTTGTTGTTTTAGGTACCATGAGACCGGCATGCGGGGAAGGGAAATAGTCACACTTCCACACGTAGCTTCACTCTTTTGATTTCACAAGTCATTCAATTAGTGTTGATAATAAATTGCGTGTGATGATCATTGCTTTAAGGTTTAGCTTTGCTAAATGAAGGTCTTTTCGTTCGTTTGACTCTTGGAGACATTATATGTTTGGAACTAGACTTATATTATGGCTAAGTCGTTAATTATTGCTGTTTTTAGTTGTCTCTCATATTCCATATATTGCTATACTGTTGTTGTTCCTTCAAATCATGTTAAAACAAAGGAGATACTGCCGAAATCTCGGTTTTTAGCATGTGCACCTTTGCTAGAATTTATGTTTAATTGTGGTGTTTAGATGTTGTTTAGCTTATGTTTGGTAGCATTCAGGCATATTAGATGCCGGGGTGTTACAGCGTGGCAGCAAGGGATGGGGTGGAACTCGCATAGGGCCGACTAGAGGTGGTGGAGGATGAAGGGGATGGGTGGAGGCGCAAGGGAAGTGGAGGGGGGCATCGGCTAGGGTTGGAGGGAGTGGGGGGCACACAAGGAGAGGGGCTGGCGCAAGGGGCTTTGTTTGCTGGAAATTTTCCCCCCATGGGCCCAAGTACTCCCCCACCAACGGCCCACTTCATCTCCCAAAGGCCCAACTAGCTCCCGCTAGGCCCAAACTCCCCCCGGAGGCCCAAATTCTCTCCCTGAAAGGCCCAAACTCACAGAAAAGGCCCAAAACAAGCTACAACAATTCGCACCGTCGTGCTGACATCGAAAAATGACTCATACCGTCATTCCGTAGTGTTACAATCTTTCATGTATCTCAACTCAAGAAATGTCTTCGTGTGCCAACTGATCTCACTAATCTCGACGACCTGGATCTGCAACCTGATCTATCATATCGAGAGCATCCCGTTCGTATTCTCGAAGAAGCCGAGCGGCATATGAGGAACAAAGACCACAGAATGTTGAAGGTCCAATGGAGTAACCACACTGAAGAAGAAGCCACATGGGAACGTGAAGATCATCTCATGAAAGAGTTTCCAGACTTCTTTTAGTTTTATTTAGCCCTCTCAAATCTCGAGGACGAGATTTTTGTAAGGGGGGTAGATCTGTAACATCCTCAAATTTATAAAGGTTCAAAATCAAATATTAAAATGTGAAATCTTTTCCTTGTTGCATTTCATGACTTTTTGTGTGCATCTATTGAATTAATTGTTGATTGAAATGATTATTGGAATCAAACAAAAGAAGAAAGATAGAAAACCTAAAATGGTAAAATGGTAAAACTTGAGACTTACTTTAGTAAAATTGTCTCACCTTGGATTGTCCTAGTAAATGACTTAGGATTGGTCAAAAATAATGTGAGTGCCATTAAAACTTTGGAATGATGGACTTTAGATTTTATAATTAGATCTAGTCTGGATAATAAAAGAATTGTGTAGAATTCTTTATTGAGTTCTAGGACCTGAAATTTTTACCATGAGTAGGTCTTAACTTTATACTTAGGTAGAAAAATTTACAAAAATTAATAGATAGATTGGATATTTATTTTTAATTAATCAATATAGATTTGAATTTCTGCAAAACATGGTAAAATATTTTTAATTAAATAAATACTAATGTTCCAGTCCTAAAATTTTTATGGTGGAACCCTGATATAAATCCAAACCTTTAGAAAAAGTTTCAAAAATTAATATGCTAATTTGGATATCAAATTAAGCCAAAAACCAAAGTTTCCTTCCTGTGCATTCTGTGTTGTCAGAATTTTCATAAATTAACCGTAAATTATTCTAACCTCAAATTTTTATAAGAGGTAGAGAACTTATCCCCTAAGCCGGTCAAAAAGTTTCGAAAATTCCAGAGATGATTTGACCCCTCCATTTATTTGTTTACCGTGCTGTCCGAGGGATGGAGCTGGACTTCTCCTCCTCTCTCTTACGTGCGGGGCCACGTGCCCAGCGACTCCTCAGCCGACCCAAGCGCCCAAGCCTCTGCCGGTGGGCCCCTTCGGCTAGAATCTTCTTCTTCCTCCTCTCTCTTTCCCTGCTTCCCTCTTTTTCTCGTTCGCTCTCTGTTCTCTCGATGAAACCAAGCCGAACCGCCTCCACTTTTGTACGCTTCTCTCCGCAAATACTGCGCGCCTCGAGGCCGCCCTGGCCAGCTACTGCCACGGAGTCCCTTGCCCATGCCTTGCCCTGTGCAGTTGACCGAGAGAGCTCGAGAAGCATGTGACCGACCGCCATTTCCAATTTCCTGATCAATCCCGCTCCTTACGGCCTCCCCTACCTATTTAAGCGAGGTAATTGTAACACCCCGGCATCTAATATGCCTGAATGCTACCAAACATAAGCTAAACAACATCTAAATACCATGAATTAAGGTAAATTACAGCAAAGGAGTAAATGCTAAAACCCGAGATTTCGGCAGCATCTCCTTTGTTTTAACATGATTTGAAGGAGCAACAATAGCATAGCAATATAAGGCAATATGAGAGACAACTAAAACAGCAATAATTAACGACTTAACAACAATATAAGTCTAGTTTCAAGCATTTAATGTCTCAAAGAGTCAAACGAACAATAAGACTCTCATATAGCAAAGCTAAACCTTTAAAGCAATAATCATCACACGCAATTTATTATCAAAAACTAATTGAATGACTTGTGGAATCAAATGAGTGCAGCTACGTGCGGAAGTGTGACTATTTCCCTTCCCCGCATGCCGGTCGCATGGTACCTAAAACAACAAGAAAACACAAGCGTGAGTTCAAAACTCAGCAAGCATATTGCAATGGTACAACAAGAACAAATACATGGCAATAATATCTCACATCATGTAAACCATCTCATTCATGATCACATATCATTATCATCATCATTATGTATGCAATGCAATGCTATGCTTATGTCTCCTTGGAAACTCATACCGGTATGGTTGAGTGCACACCCGTCGGTGTGCACCCTCTCCCCCCTTCCATCCCGAAGATGGAGGGTGCTTACTCCTCGCTTCCGTTCACCACAGTGAATGGAATCACGATGTAGGACTTACTCATTGGCTCTCCGGAATAGTCATAACTTTCTCACCGACCTTCCCCGGACTAGTTATGACTTTCTCACCGCCCGGGCCATGTAACATGCCATGTATGCAAATATGCCAACATCATAATTAACTTGTACATTACACATGGCATCATAACATAATAATCCTAGTCATCATATCATTGGCAATCATTAAAGCATGGCAAGTGATCGTATCATATAAGCAAAGTCATCTAGTCTCAACTAGCAACATACAAATCGCTATCCATTACAATACACTTGCCTCAACCACGAGCAACGGATTGGCGGGAAATAGAACGCACTCCCGGGGTCACACCACCTGCACATAGGTACCACACACTCACAATCATGTCCACAAAACAGTACGCAAACCCTCATCTACCCCGACATTGCCGACTACTCGCGAAACCCAAAAACAGAGGTTCTGTCCCGTCGGGACAGCAGCCTTCCAAAAGGCAGAACTTGAGTTCTGGGACTCCGAATCAATTAAACGAGTACATCCTCGCGTAGCTTAGGAAATTTTCCAACTTTTTCTAAGTATAAGGAAAGACTGATTCGGACTCTAAAGTGGTTTAATCTACAGAATACTGTGATCTGTTCCAATCACGTCACAGATTTTAACACGCTCGGTAAAACAGCCATAACTTTCAAACGTCTGATCGGAATTGGACGTTCTTTATACCCACGGAAAGATATTGAAATTACCTACAACTTCTTCAACAGGCGTATGGCCAAAGTCGGAATCTAAATTGGCGAAAAACAGGACCCTAGGTCGACTGCTCATGCTGTCCAAAACAGAGAACGTGACAACTTCTAGTTTTCATCTAATCTACTCAATTCCAGCACCACCAATTGATCTAAAAACATGATAATGATCCTTATAACAGTACCTAGCCCAACCCCAAGGAGTCCCATGGCCATACCTTCGCCCGACGTAAGAAAATCCAATAGATCTCCTCCCGGATTGCTCCTCGCTCCTCACTCCAACGGATGGATCCTCGAGGTGCAAGGGTGGGGAGGCTGACCTAGGGCAGCAAGGGGTGGAGGAGAGGTGGTGGAGAGGTGGGGAGCAAAGGGCAAAGGGGAGGGGAGGCGCACGGCCAACGGGGGGGAAAAGGGGGGGTGGCGGCTAGGGCTCAAGGGGAAGGTGGGGGGCGCACAAGGCTGGTGGGGGCGCAACAAGGGGGCAGGGGGAGCCCCTTAAACCAGCCCATACAGGAATCCTAGTCCTAAATGGACTCATATCCCATCCCACCAAAGCCCACAACCCCTTCTTTTAGGCCCAAACTCCCCCGGGAAGGCTTAAACTCCCGGAAACACAATTAAACCTCATACCATATGGTTTTAACCTCCAATACCATATTTCATAATGTTTTTAACCTCATTATGCACATTAAATAAGGTTACGACACTCCGTGGTGTCACATTCTCCCCCCTTTCAACAGGATTCGACCTCGAATCTAAAACGCACTAAAACGCAACCTAGTAAAACCGAAGATAGCTAGGTTTCACATCACATACCTGAGGCGAAAAGATCGGGATACTTCTCGCGCATGCGAGACTCCAGCTCCCAAGTCGCCTCTCTCTCGGTCTGATGTGACCACAAGACTTTGACAAACTTGAGCGTCCTGTTCTTCATCACTCGCTCCGAAGTCCCCAGAATTTTCACAGGACTGGACTCGAAGGTGAGGTCCTTCTCAAGCACCAACGGAACCACCAACTCCGGATCATGCAAGTATTTCCTCAACATCGAGACATGGAACACATTGTGCACACCTTGCATTGACTCCGGTAGCACCAGACGATAGGCCAGCTTACCAACTCGGGCGATGATAGGAAATGGCCCAACATACCTCGGACTGAGTTTTCCCTTGGTGCCAAATCGAACCACACCCTTGGTGGGAGATACTCGCAAGAGTACACTATCACCCACCTCAAACTCCAAATCTCACGTTCTAACATCAGCATAGCTTTTCTGTCTACTCTGTGCTGCAAGAAGGTTCTATCGTACCTCTGCCACGCGATCGACAGTCTGCTGAACCCAATCCGGTCCAAGAACTGCTCTCTCACCCACAGCATCCCAACAAAGTGGCTGTAACACCCCGGCATCTAGTATGCCCGAATGCTACCAAACATAAACTAAACATCAACTAAATACCACACATGAAGACAAATTTCAGCAAAGGCACAAATGCCCTTCCGATACACGATCATACTAACATTTCATTCCATCCTCTCCCAAGCAAGACTCAAATCCAAAAACAACTAGTGACGACAATTGCTCATGGCAAGACAAATATCACTGAACTACCGTCAACATTCACATTTTATAAGATACGACACTCCGTGGTGTCACATTCTCCCCCCTTCAACAGGATTCGACCTCGAATCCAAGACACACCAATACGCAAATCAGCAAAGCAAAAGATAGCTAGGTTTCACATCTCATACCTGAGGCGAAAAGCTCGGGGTACTTCTCGCGCATTCGAGACTCCAGTTCCCAAACCGCTTCTCTCTCTGACTAAAGCCACTGGAACTACACTGATCGAGACCCGATGGTAAGATGCTTAGGCTCGAAGACCCACAGTTCTAACGATAACCCACGATCAACCTCTTACAAGAACTTTACTCAACATTGAAACACAAAGAACTCAAACAAGGCCTCAGCATGACCCAAGCGATAGGATAAAATCCCAAACAGACCACGAAATAATACGATCTCACACTCATTCCACGCATTCCTTGCCACTAAAGTGCGCGATCCCTTTAACCAAAGCCACTGTCCAGAAGGACATGGTACCAACTTCTAGATCCATCTTCCGCTCCCACGCACAAAAGTGAATCACGTCCCATCGTCTACTGTAACACCCCGGCATTTAATATGCCCGAATGCTACCAAACATCGACTAAGCAACCTCTATATACCACAATTACAAGTAAATTACAGCAAAAGGGACAAGTGCTAAATACCAAAATTTTTGCAGCATCTCCTTTGTTTTATCATGATTTTAGATCAATTGGTGGTGCTGGAATTGAGTAGATTGGATTAGATCTAGATGTTGCCACGTTTCTGTTTTGGGACAGCATGAGCAGTCGACCTAGGGTTCAGTTTTTCGCCAATTTAGATTTGGAATTTGGTCGGCCACCTGTTGAAGAAATTGTAGGTAATTTAATTATCTTTCAGTGGACATAAAGAAAGTTAAATTCCGATCAGCCGTTTGAAAGTTATGACTGTTTTACCGAGCGTATTAAAATCTATGACGTGATTGGAACAGATCATGGTATTTTGTAGATTAAACAACTTTAGAGTCCGAATCAGTCTTTCCCTATACCTAGAAAAAGTTGGGAAATTTCCTAAGCTACACGATGATGTACTCGTTTAATTGATTTGGAGTCTTAGAACTCAAGTTATGCCTTTTGGAAGGCTGCTGTCCCGACAGGACAGAGCCGCTGTTTTTGGGTTTTGCGAGTAGTTGGCAATGTCGGGGTAGATGAGGGTTTGCGTACTGTTTTGTGGGTATGATTATGAGTGTGTGGTCCCTATGTGCAGGTGGTATTACCCCGGGAGGCCCTTCTACTTGTTGCCAATCCGTCGCCCGTGGTTGAGGCAAGTGTATTGTAATGGATAGCGATTGTAGGTTGTTTGATTGATTGAGATTGAAATTTGAATATATGATATGTTCACATGCCATGCTTTAATGTGTGCCATTGATATGATGAATATGTTTATTATGTGAATGATGCCATGTGTTAATGCACAAGTTATCTATGATGATGCCATGTGTTAATGTACAAGTTAATCATGATGTTGGCATATTTGCATACATGGCATGATACATGGCCCGGGCAGTGAGAAAGTCATAACTAGTCCGGGGAAGGTCGGTGAGAAAGTTATGACTAATCCGGAGAGCCAATGAGTAAGACCTACATCGTGATTCCATTCACCGCGGTGAACGGAAGCGAGGAGTAGGCACCCTCCATCTTCGGGATGGAAGGGGGGAGAGGGTGCACACCGACGGGTGTGTACTCAACCATACCGGTATGAGTTTCCAAGGAGACATGAGCATCGCATTGCATTGCATACATAATGATGATGATAATGTTATATGTTCATGAATGAGATGGTTTACATGATGTGAGATATTATTGCCATGCAATTGTTCTTGTTGTACCATTGCAATATACTTGCTGAGTGATGAACTCACGCTTGTGTTTTATGTTGTTTTTAGGTACGTTGATACCGGCATGTGGGAAAAGGGCTTAGCGGCACTTCATCACATAATTTTCACACATTTAGACTATAATTACCCTTCAGAGTTGAGATCATGATTCTAGTGTGATGAAACTAGGATTATGATTTGTTCGTATGCTTGATTACATCCTTCACTTCGTATTAGATTATGAGATGGTTAATTCCATTTTGGTAGACTTAAATTGCTGCTATATTACCCATTGATGCTGCCTTGGATGTTTTCCATTATGATATATCATGTGATATTTTGCTATAGTTCAAATCATGATAAAACAAAGGAGATGCTGCCAAAATTTCGGTGTTTAGCACTTGTCCCTTTTGCTGTAATTTACCTGTAATTGTGGTATATAGAGGTTGCTTAGTCGATGTTTGGTAGTATTCGGGCATATTAAATGCCGGGGTGTTACAGTGGCGATCTGCACTTCCGGCCATACAGCACCTCATAAGGAGCAGCCCGGATGCTGGAATGATAGCTGTTATTATAAGCAAACTCTGCCAGAGGCAAATGATCTTCCCAGCTACCTTTCCAAGCCATCGCACAGGCCATGAGCATGTCCTCCAAAGTCTGAATGGTACGCTCCGACTGCCCATCTGTCTGATGGTGGAAAGCGGTACTAAGGCGAAGCTGTGTACCCAAAGCACTCTGTAAGCTCTCCCAAAACTTGGAGGCAAACTTCGCATATCGATCATAAATAATGGTCTTGGGTACACCATGCAGTCTCACAATCTCCCGCACATAGATGGGAGCCAACTCGCTCGCTGAATTGGTAGTGCGGATAGGAATGAAATGCGCGGACTTGCTGAAACGGTCCACCACGACCCAAACAACATCCTTCCCTCGTGGAGTACGAGGTAGGCCAACTACAAAATCCATCGAGATGTCATCCCAAGGCCACACCGGAATCTCCAAAGGCTGCAACAGACCAGCAGGACGCTTATGCTCGGCCTTGACCTTCTGACAAATCCCACAAGACGCCACATACTTGGCAATATCCACTCTCATCCTTTTCCACCAGAAATTCTTTTTCAAGTCCCTGTACATCTTGGTCTCCCAGGATGGACCGTGTATGGGGTGCGATGAGCCTCTTTCAGAATATCCTCTTTCACTTGGGATTTCTGAGGTACGCACAGACGACCCTGAAACCTCAAAGCTCCCGCATCATCAACGGTAAAGTCCCCAGATTTGCCATCCTCAAGGCGCTTCCTCACCTGCTGGAGCAAGCGATCACACTGCTGTGCCTCCCGCACACGCTCCGGAATCGCTGACTCAAGAATCATTTGAGTCTCAGCTTGCACGGTCCCCGCAAAGCAGTAGGAGACTCCCAATTGCTCAAAATCAGCAACAAGACAATCAATGACAGGGGGCATTGTCTTGCAACTAAGAGCGTCATCCACCACATTTGCCTTACCCAGATGGTACTGGATGGTGAGGTCGTAATCCTTTATCAATTCCAGCCACCTCCTCTGCCTCAAGTTCAAATATTTTTGAGTAAAGATGTACTTGAGGCTCTTGTGATCAGTGAAGATATCACAAGACTCGCCATACTGGTAATGCCTCCATATCTTCAATGCAAACACCACAGCGGCTAGCTCAAGATCATGCGTGGGATAGTTCTGCTCATGATTTTTCAGCTGCCTCGATGCATAAGCAATCACCTTGCCATCTTGCATGAGCACACAACCAAGACCCAAACGAGAAGCATCAGAATAAACAGTGAAGTGCTTCCCAGGCTCGGGAAGGGTAAGAACAGGAGCAGTCACTAACTTCTCCTTCAAAGTGCAGAAACTGAGCTCACACTCTGCAGTCCACTGAAATTTCATCCCCTTCTGAGTTAGCTGCGAAAGTGGCTTGGCAATGATAGAGAAATCCTGCACAAAACGCCGATAGTAGCCAGCTAACCCAAGGAAACTACGCACTTCTTTGACATTGGAAGGCCTCTTCAAATCCAAAACTGCTAAGACTTTGCTAGGATCTACGGATATACCCTCTGGATCGATGATGTGGCCAAGAAAACCCACTTCTAAAATCCAGAATTCACACTTTTTCAGCTTAGCAAAGAACTGATTCTCCCTCAATGTGCTCAGCACAAGCCTCAAGTACCGCTCATGCTCCTCTTCTGATTTAGAGTAAACCAGAATGTCATCGATGAACACTACCACAAACTCATCAAGGTACTTGTGTAGCATACTGTTCATCGCCTCCATAAAGACAAAGAATAAAGATTAGTTAGTCCAAAAGACATAACTTTAAATTCATAATGCCCATACCTAGTGGAGAAAGCAGTCTTCTCAATGTCCTGCTCCCTCACACGGATCTGATTATACCCCGACTGAAGATCAATCTTGGAGAACACCTTTGCTCCCTTCAGTTGGTCAAACAGATCCTCAATGCGAGGCAAAGGATACTTGTTCTTGACTGTCACTTGATTAAGAGCACGATAATCAATGCACATACGCCAACTTCCATCCTTCTTCGAGACGAAGAGAACAGGTGCTCCCCATGGCGAAACGCTACGCCGAATAAAGCCCTTGGCCAACAGATCCTCCAACTGCTTTTTCAACTCGTCTTGAAAAGGACGAGCCATGCGGTATGGAGAGATAGAAATAGGTCGAGTGCCAGGAACAAGATCAATACGAAACTCCACATTCCTCATGGGAGGTAGACCAGGCAACTCATCAGGGAACACATCAACAAACTCCTTCACTACAGGAATCTCCTCAATGGAGACTGAAGAAGATGGCTTTTCTGACATAGCCATGAGGAAACCCAAATGCCTCAAACGGCGACCAGAAAACAGACTAGTCAAAGCAAAGACGGAACTGGAAGGTAAACCACCCTGAAAGGTCAACTCTACCCCCGACGGGGCCTGCAAGGTAACCGTCTACAAAAAGCAACAGATCTTGGCACGGTACTGATGCAACCAGTCCATGCCCAAAATGACATCAAAAGGAGCCAACTGGATCACCATAAGATTGGCAAAGAAAACCTCATCATCAATGGCAATGGTGCAACCGGGGCAAACCAAAGAACTAGCAATCAAACCCCCAGGAGAACTGACTAACACGGACTCAGAAATCCGCTGAACTCCCAACTTAGCCCAACTAGCAAACTCAGACGACACAAAGGAATAGGATGCTCCGGAATCAAACAGAACAAAGGCATCAACGGAATCCACGAGCAGAGTACCTGAAACCACCTCTGGATGCCCGGCTGACTCGACGGTCGGCAAGGCGTACACTCCTGGTGGCGCCGACAAGAGGGAGCCCGACTCTGGTGATGCCCCAACAAGGCTGGGGCGGAGGAGGCAAGCGAGGAGGAGCAGACGGTGCGGGCACGAAAGCTGGCCGGTGGCGCCCACGCAAAGGGCGGCTGAGGAGCTGGAGCTGCCATCATGTGCACCGATCCTCTGGAAGACGCCGCTGGAGTGGGAGGAGAAGGCACCGTCTCCCACTTAATGATGCTACCAAGATTCATCCGGCAGACTCGTCCCATGTGGTCAGGCTTGCCACAGTGGTTGCAACTTCCAGTCCAACCACACTCCGAAGCACAGTGCTCACCACCGCACTTGAAACACATCATGCCCTGCCCGGGCACAGGATGAACAGCCGCTTGCGAGGAAGACGACTGAGGCGGCCTCATCTTAGTCCCTGAGGAGGAGCCCTATCCCCCCTTGAACTTCTTGAAGGTGGGTCACTGAGAAGACCCACCCCCTCCACCAAAGGTCCTCTTCTAAGCCCCGCCTGGGGCCGCAGGAACCCCTGAACCACCCGGGTTTTGCCTATCCCGAGAGAGCTCCAACTCGAACTCCATGCCCTTCGCCTGCTCCACCACGGAGCAGAAGTCACGAGGGACGGTCGCTCCCATGACAACTCTGAACTCCTGGTTGAGGCCTCTAGGGAACCTCCTCGCCTTCTCCCTGTCGTCGGCTGCCACCGCCGGCACGAAGCGCACCACGCTGTTGAACTCCGCCTCATACTCTGCCACTGACCTCTTTCCCTGGGAAAGAGTCGTTAGAGTATGCTCCATCCGCTCAAGGAAAGACTGGGTAAAACTTGGCTCGGAAGCGAGCCACAAAATCCTCCTAGGTGACTAGACCAAGATCAGGGGCTCTAGCAGCCAGAACCCCCTCCCACCAGATATCAGCTTGGCCCTTCAGCTGAAAGGCCACAAAACAAGCCCTCTGGACCGAGGTCAGCTCTAGGACCTCAAACTGCCTCTCCATGTACCGCAACCAATCTGCGGACTGGATCGGCGCGCCCACTCCGTCAAAAGTGTCAAGACAGAGGGACATCCACTCCCGGAGACTCATCCTCGGCTCTGGCACAGCGGGGGCAACAACTGGGGCCGCTGCAGGGGGAGGCACTGTAGCAGGGGCTGCCCACAACTGCTGGCGCAGCTCCTGAACCTCCCTCTGCAGAGCCTGAACTAAATCCTCATTGGCGGCGGGTACCTCCGCCCCTAACTGTGCCGCCGAGAGCTCCTCCTGCGCTGGAACATGAGCATTGAGCGAAGCGCTACCATCAGCTACAGACTCCGCAACTCCCTAAGAACCTCGCCCCTAGCCTCCACGGCCACGGCAACCACGACCTCTACCCCTCGGCATGGCTGCTTCAGACAGACAACCATCCAATCACATAAATATAAGCACAACATCATATAATCAAGAACAAAGATCAAGCATCATCATAGACATAGTCTTCATCAAATAGCCAAGCGCAATGCAATGATGAACCAAAACCCCATCCTACTGTGCAACCAAGTGTGTCAAATTTTAGATTAGTTATACCACTTTTGCAAGTTTTAATGTTGCTATCCTATAACAAAATTTTAGTTAAGACCTAAACTATGTTTCTAAGTTATTCCACATCAAATTTTAGTTGTACCCTATAGCATGACACTAAAAATACACATTCCAAGGACCTACAGCCCGCTCTGATACCAACTGCAACACCCCGGCATCTAATATGCCTGAATGCTACCAAACATAAGCTAAACAACTTCTAAATACTATGAATTAAGGTAAATTACAGCAAAGGAGTAAATGCTAAAACCCGAGATTTCGGCAGCATCTCCTTTGTTTTAACATGATTTGAAGGAGCAACAACAGCATAGCAATATAAGGCAATATGAGAGACAACTAAAACAGCAATAATTAACGACTTAACAACAATATAAGTCTAGTTTCTAGCATTTAATGTCTCAAAGAGTCAAACGAACAGTAAGACTCTCATATAGCAAAGCTAAACCTTTAAAGCAATAATCATCACACGCAATTTATTATCAAAAACTAATTGAATGACTTGTGGAATCAAATGAGTGAAGCTACGTGCAGAAGTGTGACTATTTCCCTTCCCCGCATGCCGGTCGCATGGTACCTAAAACAACAAGAAAACACAAGCGTGAGTTCAAAACTCAGCAAGCATATTGCAATGGTACAACAAGAACAATTACATGTAGGGATGTGATCTGATCAGATACGGTCGAATATCATCCTATTCATATCCGTATCCGTATTTTTTATCGAATACAGAATCGAATATGAATAGTGTCGAATACAGAATCGAATACGAATTATACAGGATAACATCAGTTACGAATACAGATCGAATACGGATCGGAATCAACATGGATACGAATAATATTAGTCGGATATTTTAAAATCCAATTTCAGTTTTTTTCCAAAATCGGTCCATATTTAAATTCAAAATTCCAAAAGAAATATATTTGTATGTCTTTTTTTTTCCTTTTTATCCCTAGCTTGTCATACATGTGACTCTGTGAGTAACAATGTACCCCATTGCAATAATTGAACCAAATGATTTGCAGCTGGCATATGTTGTTGAATCCTAAGTAGCCCTCCTGAAATGCCACTTGCCAATTTCTGTACCACCTTTACTCAAATATCTCCAAATTAGCATCTAGCACACATGAACACATTATATCTTATCATCCAATGCAGACCCCAGTCTCTGAAACAGTGAAACATGTTAAATTGTTAATGTGTTATTCTGAAATGTGTTATTCGGATAATATCCATTTGTCATATTCGGATATTATCCGAACAAAAACTCGGATATTCCGTATCCATCGGATAATCAGTGTTCCATATCCGTATCCGTATCCATGTAAATTATCTGTATCCATATCCTTATTCGAGAAATCAACTGGATATCTGTGAAACTATCCAAATCATCATCCAAATCAATTCGGTCGGTTGGTCGGTCGGAAAATATCCGTACCAGTTCCATCCCTAATTACATGGCAATAATATCTCACATCATGTAAACCATCTCATTCATGATCATATATCATTATCATCATCATTATGTATGCAATGCAATGCTATGCTCATGTCTCCTTGGAAACTCATACCGGTATGGTTGAGTACACACCCGTCGGTGTGCACCCTCTCCCCCCTTCCATCCCGAAGATGGAGGGTGCCTACTCCTCGCTTCCGTTCACCGCGGTGAATGGAATCACGATGTAGGACTTACTCATTGGCTCTTCGGAATAGTCATAACTTTCTCACCGACCATCCTGGACTAGTTATGACTTTCTCACCGCCCGGGCCATGTAACATGCCATGTATGCAAATATGCCAACATCATAATTAACTTGTACATTACACATGGCATCATAACATAATAAGCCTACTCATCATATCATTGGCAATCATTAAAGCATGGCAAGTGATCGTATCATATAAGCAAAGTCATCTAGTCTCAACTAGCAACCTACAAATCGCTATCCATTACAATACACTTGCCTCAACCACGAGCAACGGATAGGCGGGAAGTAGAAGGCACTCCCGGGGTCACACCACCTGCACATAGGTACCACACACTCACAATCATGTCCACAAAACAGTACGCAAACCCTCATCTACCCCGACATTGCCGACTACTCGCAAAACCCAAAAACAGAGGTTCTGTCCCGTCGGGACAGCAGCCTTCCAAAAGGCATAACTTGAGTTCTGGGACTCCGAATCAATTAAACGAGTACATCCTCACGTAGCTTAGAAAATTTTCCAACTTTTTATAAGTATAAGGAAAGACTTATTCGGACTCTAAAGTGGTTTAATCTACAGAATACCGTGATCTGTTCCAATCACGTCACAGATTTTAACACGCTCGGTAAAACAGCCATAACTTTCAAACGGATGATCGGAATTGGACGTTCTTTATACCCATGGAAAGATATTGAAATTACCTACAACTTCTTCAACAGGAAGACGACCAACTTCGGAGTTTAAATTGGCGAAAAACCGAACCCTAGGTCAACTGCTCATGCTGTCCAAAACAGAGAACGTGACAACTTCTAGTTTTCATCTAATCTACTCAATTCCAGCACCACCAATTGATATAAAAACATGATAATGATCCTTAGAACAGTACCTAGCCCAACCCCAAGGAATCCCATGGCCATACCTTCGCTCGACGCACGAAAATCCAATAGATCTCCTCCCGGATCGCTCCTCGCTCCTCGCTCCAACGGATGGATCCTCGAGGTGCAGGGGTGGGGAGGCTACCCTAGGGCAGCAAGGGGTGGAGGAGAGGTGGTGGAGAGGTGGGTAGAAAAGGGCAAAGGGGAGGGGAGGCGCACGGCCAAGGGGGGAAAAGGGGCGGTGGCGGCTAGGGCTCAAGGGGAAGGTGGGGGGCGCACAAAGCTGGTGGGGGCGCAACAAGGGGGCAGGGGGAGCCCCTTAAACCAGCCCATACAGGAATCCTAGTCCTAAACGGACTCATACCCCATCCCACCAAAGCCCACAACCCCTTCTTTTAGGCCCAAACTCCCCCGGGAAGGCCCAAACTCCCGGAAACGGCCCGGAAACGCAATTAAACCTCATACCATATGGTTTTAACCTCCAATACCATATTTCATAATGTTTTTAACCTCATTATGCACATTAAATAAGGTTACGACACTCCGTGGTGTCACAGTAATAGGAGCGCTAAACCTAGGTGAACTCAAAGCACTCACTCATTCCCTCACGCCCTAATTCACCCCAATCCGAACCCGTCTTCTCCATCTCCGGTGGAACCCGAATTGGGGGAAATCCCAAATTTCCGCGACTCGGTAAGGGAAGGTTCAAATTAGTTGCTTCTAAAGCATGTCGGGACCCTAATGAACTTATCGTACATCTTTTTCCAGCCCGAAGCAGCCCGAGGCGACCCCGCACCGTGCAACCTCCCCTGCCATCACCACCGCTCGGTGAGAACACCGCCTGTACACTATTCTTCTTATTCAAGTGCACGGTTAGGACCCATGTGACCCCCTGAAGCTCATACACATGATCATTAGACCTAAATTGTCCTTTAGCGCAATTGAGCCATACCTCACCGTGTAGCGCCGCGGGACACCATGTGCTGGCCATGCTTAGGATCAAATGACCTCCCCCTGTGTGCGCAAGAGCACACTGAAGCTAACTATGATGATCATTCAACCGCTCGGGCCGCGCTTCACCGCTGGCGAGCCCAAGACCGAGGTGGCCCTGCTTTGAGTCGCTACGCTGTGGGACCGACTTGCCAGTCGCTTGACTACATAATGTTTCGCTGCCAGGTCGGCCCCACAGATCAGACTCAGATGATTGTGCATCCGCTCAAGCATAAGTCGCTGACCTCGCAGGACTGATCATCAGTGACTGTGGGCCGAGTTTAAAAAGCCACCCCCGCCAAACAATGAAACGAAAGCGCATTTCTCTTTTTCTGGTTTTTAGTGAACCGAATGACTTGAAATGCTTATCATTTTTAAACCGTAGCTCCAAATTGAATGAAACAAATTTCTAAATTCATGATAAATCATCTAGTTTCAAAGTCTGTAAAAATATTTGAAACTTGTTTAGCCATTTAAATTGAATTTGAATTTAAAGAATGAAATTTGAATATGCTCCATATAGAAATTTTGCAAACTAAGTCCAAATTGAGAGGAACCAATTTTGTTTGAATCCTTATACCAAATACTGTCCAAATATGTGGTTATAGTTGAATTTGAAATTATTTTACGAAAAATCTCCTATTAGAGATTGAATTCTATGCATGGAATTAATATAATTACAATAACTTAATCAAAAATTATTCAAATTAAATGAAACTTGTTTTATTGTGCTAGTTATGTTGTTTAGAACCAAATTATGAAATAAAAGTTAGGGTATACCATGCAACTTTTTATCAAAAGTAAATAGGTTGCTTTATATACTAGACGAAATTAGTAAAAGTAACAATGTAACCTGAAAATGAAATTTTATAAGTTTAATCTTACAATCTTAGCTTCCTGAATTCATAAATTAAAAAAAAAAGATTTCACAAAAGAAAAGTGGTTAGATGAGATGTAAACCTAAGCCGTTAATGTTGAGATAAAACTTTATAATCTAACTACTGCATGGAATGATAAAGCATGATTGTTGTTTTGCTTATCCTTGTGATGAATTTATTTGATGCTTTTATTTGTTTCTTTTGCCGTTATTGAAAGTTTGCTATTTGTTATTTGCTATACTCTTCTAATGACGCATAGACGTTGACGCTACCGACACTACTGCTGACGACATCGATCCCTCTTACGCCACTGAAGAGCAAGGCAAGCACCCCTTGATCATCTTTGATCCCAGTTTTCCAACAACTTAAAATTGTGAACAAATAATCTGCATGCATGCTTTATATTCTACGTATTTACTTTTCTGGTAGCTAAACCCTTATGGATGGATTTCCTTAATCACTCCTGATTTGTGAACCATGGCAACCATAGGAATGATCAAGTTCATAATGTTGGACTGGGTATAATCGTCTATTAATTGCATTTGCTTAGTGATGTTTAGAAAAATGTCAGCAACATTTACACCCACACACTTTTCTTTATGAAATCTTTTATGGTTTATTTAAATAGTAAAGGATACTGGTAGTTTAATAAAAATGAAAATAAAACTATTGTTTTGATGTGGGTGAATATTGGCAATATCCAGATGTACATGTTTTAATGTGTACGTAGATAGGGTGGAGTGTCGCCCATGTCACAATAAGGACCAAGCTAATGTGTTGTTTTCAGGCCAAGATAACCATACATCCACAAGTACTGGAATGGGACAGTCTTAACTTATTAAATTAGTTGGGAATTAGCTTTGCACATTGGTAGGCAGTTGTAGCACGGGCATTTCGGATATAGGTTTGCTCGCGGGAGGTGTCATCACCGAGGTGTTGGCATCTGCCGTTGTAACGGTGTACGCCTGGCTATGATTTGGGGCTGTTATTATTCCTTGTGGGTCACTGGCTCTGAAATAATTTTTACCTTTTTGGCTTCCATCATAGTCAGGGTGAGTCGACATCGGGCTAGTGTAAAGTTAAGGTTCAAGTAATCAAACAGTTTCGTTATGAACTCCCGGCGGACATACCAAAGGAAGTGTGTCTTATGGCTTGCAAAAAGGGAGAACATATCTTGTGGGTAAAGCTCTACAACTCTGTAGAGTACAAAACTAATCGATTAGCCGCGCTCGCGGTCATGAGCACTTGGTATAGTCATCACATGGTTAGTTGTTTTCTATTTTCTAAAACCTTGATTAAATGGTTTGGAAAATAACTCACATTTGTTAATGTCACTTATTGCTATGCTCGTTCGTATAAGACCATGAAGGGTTTTTTTCGTTATGTTACTCACAAAGGGCCGTGAGTAAATTGCTATTATTCATTTTATTACATGTTACTTCAATTATTTATCAAACTGCTTTAAATTCAATTTACGCTTTCTATTACTATTCAGTATTTACAAATTCATAATTTTCGCTTTACGCAAAACAACCGTAGAAACCCACTTTCTATTCAGCTTGCATATATTCGAGGCTTTGCAACCACTACAAGTCTTGCGAGTCCAATGTACTCAACTAGCTTTAACGTGGTTTTTAGGTGATGAGCAAGAATATCCTGACGACGACAACAATAGTGAAGAACTCGTTATTTATGGTGATGACTGTCCTCTCTAGGTTCATCTCGTCTGTTGCCTGTGGTGTTTTGGGCTAGTCGGCAAACAATGAGATGTGATCTTTTATTACTACTAATTTTGGTATTGTAATGAACTCTCAATGTAATAAAAGTTGAACTTTTGTATGGTTGTAATTCCGAATTGTGTTTGTGCGTGCCAACCACTGATCATGGGAATGGCACAGTATGCACTTTAGAACCTCGTTTTTATGTTACACTATGGCATAAAAATGAGGGTCTCACAGGTACTTTGTGGGTCAAAGGTCAGATCTGCGTACCTAATTAAAAGGAGTTAAAGCAGTTGACTCTTGAGAAAGCTCATGACTCAAGTATTCTATTCACCCAGGAAGTGAAAAGATGTATCGGGATCTTAAGGAGAGATTTTGGTGTCTTAATATGAAGTGTGAGGTTGCTGAGCATGTTGCTTTGTGCAATATATGCCAGAGATTAAAGGCAATGCATCAGAGGCCAGCTGGATTGCTATAACCATTGAAGATTGCAGAGAAAATCGGTATGGATTTTATTACTGGTTTACCTAGAAATTAGAGTGGTTGTGATCCTATTTGGTGCATTGTAGATCGTTTGACAAAAGTTGCCCATTTCATATCGTTGAAGACTACTTATTCAGAAGATCTTTTGGTAGAGCTTTATATGTCAAGGATTATATGTTTGCTTGGAGATCCAAAGAAGATAGTGTCAGATGGAGGTACCAAATTTACCTCAAGATTTTAGGGTAAGTTGCACGAAGCCATGGGCTCCCGTCTGAATTTTAGTATAGCTTACCATCCGCAGATCGATGGTCAGACTAAAAGAGTCAATCAGATTTTAGAAGATATGTTAAGAGATTGTGCTTTAGACTACGCTACTTCATGGGACAAGTGTTTGACATATGCCGAGTTCAGCTATAATAATATTTGTCAAGTAAGTTTGCAGATGTCACCATTTGAGGCTTTATATGGTCATTTTGGTCATACACCATTGAATTGGAATGAGACGGGAGAGCGTATTGTCTTCGGACCAGATATTCTCAAGGAAGCTGAAGAGTAGGTTGCATGATCAGAGAGACTAAAGATTGCTCAATCAAGACAGAAAAGTTGTGCTGATAATTGTCATCGTGAGTTGAGTTTTGAGCCTAAAAATTTTGTGTATCTCAGAGTTACCACTCTCAAAGGAGAAGAAAGGTTTCACGCTAATTAAAGGAAAGTTTGCACCTAGATATGTTGGTCCATTCAAAATCTTGAGTTGTAGAGAAGTTGCGTACTAATTTGAGTTGCTGCACTCATTGGAAGGAGTGCATGATGTGTGTAACATCCCAAAATTTTAAAAAATTAGAAAAATAAAAATTTAAGATTTAAAAATAAAATTAAATAGAAATTTTAATTGAAATCAAGAATTTGATTTGAAATTTATTAACCTCACTTCTTTTTCCTAAATCTCGATAAAGAATAACTTCAATTTGGAAATTCTTTTCCAAAAGAACAAATTATTAAAATGAGATTCAAAGATGATCTTAATTTTGAATAAACATCTTTTCTAAATTTCTAAAATCATTTATTGATTTTTCCTTCTTTGAAAAGGGAATTGACAAAAAGATAAGAAGCAAAAGATAAAGAGGTAAAAGATAAAATGGTAAAATGGTAAAAGATTAAAATTACCATAGTAAATTTTGGGATAACCTTGGAATACCCTAGAAGACACCTTTGGCTGGTCAAAAGCAAGGTGTGAAATCATTTGCAAGTTGATGAGATCAATTAATGGTGAAACCCTATCCTTGACCATCCCTTGCCAGAATTTTAGAGAAATTTCTACACCTTTCCAGCACCTAGGATTTTTACCTTGTGAGCTCATTTACTTTATCCTTGTTCACGAAAATTTAAAAAAATAAATAAATAGTTTTACTATTTATTCCTATTTTCTATTCCCATCCTGAAAATCAGCAAAATGAAGTAAAAGAATTTTAATAAAATAACTACTAGAAGTTTAATCTAAAATTTTTATGGAAGGTTCCTGACAACATTGTAAACCTTGTGTAAAAGTTTCAAAAATTTATAATTTGAATTACTCCCTCAATAAAATCAAAACCTGAAATAGAATTTCTAAGAAGTGTCTGTTGTCAGAATTTTAATTAAATAATTACAATTAATTATCTTCTCAAATTTTTACAGTAGAAAGATAACTTATCCAGGACTCTCCAGAAAAATCTACGAAAAATCTAGACGTGATCTGGCCACCTGATTAAATGCTTTTGTGCAGTTCTGTCTGTGAAACCGACTTAGTGCCATCACTTGCAAATGGGGCCCACTTGTAAGAGCCTTCTCCTTCCTCCCCACGCCCAGCTCGAGCCTAAGAGCAGCAGCTCTGTTTCTCTCTCGTTTTTGGGCAAGGACTTCCCCATCCTCAATCTCCAACCAACCATGCTCAACTACAAAGCTTCCCCATCCTCCCTAGCATCTCCTCCTCCAAAATCAAGCATCAATTCCATTCAAAACACCCTCAATTTCTCCAATATCAACCATGGCCGAAAATCCCCTAGTCCAACCTAGCTCCTCAATTAGCAAACTATTTTCCAATTGATCGAGCATGAAGCACCTTCATCCAACCACAATCAAAACCCCCATATCAATTTCTTCATTCTTCCACCATATTGAACCACCACCATGAGCCACCATGCCCTTTGGTTCATCTCCATGGCGCCACCACTATGGTCCATCCCAACCCAAACCGAGACCACCTATGGACTCGTTGCGACCCCGGGTTTCCATTTTTGTGCTCGCTTCATCCTCCCTTCACTTGCTTCACCGCCGGCCAAAGCATGCCCGAAGCTTCCATGGTGTGTACTGTAGCTCGAGCTACTGTAGCTACACCAGGCTTGGTCCATTTTCATTCACTGATCAGTGGCCCCAAACCAAAGGTAGCTCAAGCACTTCAGTAGTTTCCATGTTGCTTACTTAGGGATCGACAGTACCTAGATTGTAGTATGTGTTTTAGTTTGTTACAAGAAAATTTTATTGTTTATTAGCTACTAATTAGCATTCTGGTTGCTAGCGCTTCTAGTCAATTGTGTACAAACAAATAACCATAGCGTCATAGCATAAGTATGCTTAGTTCTAGCTAATTGTTAATGTCTTGTGGTACTATCCGAATATACCGATATGCATATATAATCTCTAAAAGCCCTCATATAAGGTGTTGCAAATTAGAATGATGTTTGCATATAATATTTATCTTAGATTGAACCAAGTTCATTTATAGCTTTATCATCCATATACAACAGTCAATATGCGTGTCTTTCCCAAATAAATGATAATAGGCGAGAAACTAGTTAGTATGTGTTTTATGGGTCCAAAGCATTTAATCCTATAAAAATACAGTGTTTAACTTTAGTTGAATCAAGTTCCTATATAGCTTTATCTTCCATGTATAGAAAGTAAGCATATACATATATCACGTCATGCAAATATCACAGGCTCAAAATAATATTCCATTATAAAATGTCAAGTAGTCTTTTTGTTCTGTTATAGATGAAACTAAAATAAACAGTGGCTAGCTAAATGATTAAGTTCATAGAAGTTATAAACTTGTTCAATATTAGTTACCAATTATTTTGGCTGACTCGATCATAACTGGGAAGTTATAAGAGGGAGTATCTTTTGGTCTAAAACTATAGCTACGTGTAGAAATTATGCAAATGAAATCCAAATTGAATGGAACTTATTTTATTTGAACCCTTGTATAATATTCTATCCAAACATGCAATTATATTTAAATTTGAAGTTGGTTTGAATTATTTTCTGCTTAGGTTTGTTCTCAATATGATAAAGATTCGAATAATCACAACTTATTTAAAATAAGTCCAAATAATATGAAACTTGTTTTGTTATGCTAGTTAGACTATAGAGAACATGATTCTGCAAAAATACTTAGGGTATACCATGCATCATTTATATTTTAATAATTGGTGACCTTAAGTATTGTTTTAGATCATATTCAAAAATTAACCTTTGTTTGAACCAAACTCATAAATAGATTATTATTCAATGAATGAAGACTTGAGTAGTTATAATACATTGAAGAAGTTCCTAGACTCCCTTATGAAATCGTAATACCTAGCCATGTAAGAATATTTTATAATTGATTAGATCTGGATTAGGTTAGTGAATAATCATGCTAATCAAATGCTAGTATAATTGAGATACACATGTGAGCAATAGTGCATATAGAACCTATTAGGGATGAATCATAATACAAGACTATTTAATATTTCAAAAATGATTAGATTCAACCCTAGTCTATGATAGTTTCAATTTGTACATCAGGTTCTAGTCATAGTGTACCTTTAGCCCTTAGTTAACATATGTTTCCATATAATAGATGTAACATAATTTAATAGATGAGCTAATATGACCCAAATGCTATAGAACTAATATTGAAATATCCTTAAGGTGAAGACCCTATTAATCTGCAAGAATGATTGCATATAATTTTTAGTCGCAAACCTAAGGATTAACTATCCATAACTTAAGAAGTGAATAGGGCATCACCGATAAGTACTAATAGAACCAGCTTTAGAGTACTTCCTAAAGCTAGACTATTACATTATGTAGAAGTAATTATATTATAACCTACTTTGCAACTGAATTCTATTCAAAACATAACACTGCACATTATGAGCCCTAAAAGCCCATAATATATAAGTCAATAACTTTGCTCAATAACTAGTACCATAGGTTAAGTTACACCTGCATTAATGATTAATTGTTGAATGCCTGGTGTTTGCTCAAGTTGAACCCTGCATGCACTAATGATTGATTGTTGATGTCTGTTATCGCTTAAGTTCAACCGTGCAAGTTATACCGGCACTCACCCTGTTGTTTTACGTATTGATTTATAATAGTGTATACAATCTTAGCTTCTTGAATTTGCAAAATAAAATAGAATGAATCATAAGGAATAAATGTTGTTTGCGATGCGACCCTCAAACCATTAATTGGTAACAAGACTACGACGTAAAAATAGTATGTTCGCTTATGCGGTCTCGAAACCCTAAACCGCGATACATGCTTGTTTTATGTAATGATGTTTATTTGATTTTCCATCTTATTTCCTTTTGCCCTATTGAAAGTGTTATTTGCTATTTGCTATCTTTTCCGTTACGCGATGTGTAGAATCCGACGTCTCGGACTTCGTCGTCGTCAACTTCAAGAGTACATCTGCAACTTCATCGCTAAATACAACAAGTAGAAAGGCAAGCACCCCTTGATCATATTGATCCTAATTTTTCATAATTAACTAAAATGTTAATTAAAACTTGCCTGCATATGCTATGTTCCATAAAATTGTATTTGGGTACTAGTAGATATACCTTATCATTGATAAATTTCCTCAATTGGCATTGATATGTGAACCTTGATAACCCTAGCTCGTGGATAGACACTTGATGTCAAAATGGGTATATTTGATTATTACTTGCATATGCTTAGCCATGCTTTAGACTGGGATACGAACATATGGTTTTACTGTTCGTAATGAATATTTGACATATTGAATAAAAATGATGAACCTGATGAACTTTAATCTTGAACCTAATGGAATATTGTGGTTCTAATGTTTTATTCTTTCTGAAAGTAAAACTATGATTTCGACGTGGGTGATTATTGGCAATAGCCAGAAGTGCAATTAATAATGCATGTAGATAGGGGGAGTATCGCCCATGTCACTTTAAGGACCAAACGTAGTGTTGCATGACCCAAGTATAACCGTACATCCACAAGTACTGGACTGGGACAGTCTTAACTTATTAAATTATTTGGAACTAGCTTTGCACATTGGTAGGCTGGAGTAGCAAAAGTAATAAACCCTCTTGTGTATGCTTATAAGGGGCTGCCACATGGACTTGTGGGTAAACGCATATTCGGTGCAACGGTGTACGCCTGGTTATGGATTTGGGGATGTTATTATTCTACTTGAGTGTCGGGACCCCGAATTTGCAAATCCGGACCCTCTGTGTATTCAGCACTAGTCCAGGAACGCGCTAGTGCACACAGTCATAACATTGGTAAATATCATAATCATACCATTCGATATTATCAAAGTACTTTATTTAAATAACCAAACTGGTTACTTGACCTTATGGTCAAGTTACAAATGTATGCCTCGCAAGGCGAAACTTATTAAAAGAGAAATAATAGCAGCGGAAAAATCAAATAAACTTCGTGGCGCCATCCAGTATACCACAGGCAACTGACTGGGCTCGCTTCCCTAAGTAGACGGATCTTCTTGGAGTTCCTCCTCCAAAGCTGGCGTAATCTCCTCTTCAACTGATATTGTGTTGAGGCAAGGGTGAGTACTTGGTACTCAGCAAGTCATGCACAGAATGCAAGCTAATATACTATATGCATGGCTTGGTACAAAGGAATAGCACAAGGTATTTTTGCAGTAAACAGCATTTGAAAAGTAATATAAGTAGATTCGAAAGCAGTAGAAATAAGTAAAGCATAAATAACTTTTCAAGAAGTTTAATAAACATTTTCCCCAACCTAAACCATATTTCCATCATCTTCATTATTAAGCCAACCCAACTTTCAAGCCAAAGTTATTTTTGAGAAAATCTAACCCTTGACTGTAATTCCCGAGCGATGTCCAATTCCGTGGACTCGGCTATTTAAATAGATTCTAAACTCTGCAGAGGTTATGCACTTTACCCACAAGATACAGTCAAACACCACAAAGGCGAGTTCCCGTAACAAAGCCTTTCGGAAGCCTCAAACAACACAGGTGGTCCTCTCCGGTTCGTGCTCTACACCATCCCTTCCCTTAGCCAAGGCGAAGTATGGGACCAACACACCGTTAGATGGGTATCTGGCCACAGCCACGATACGCTCCCCCGTACAATCACACAAACGGTGTAATTGACACCCTGAGGCTCCACAAGTGAGTCCTTAGCGACTTAGTCAACTAGGGCCGTCCCATTCCAGCCATGTGGTTGCAAGTATGACCCAGTTCAAAGGCTTGCAAGGTTAAGTCCTTAGAGTGACCAGGGCAAGACTACCCGAAGAACCAAATCAACATCCCCAAAGTGCCATCGCCCACCTGATTACTCTTGCCACATGCCCTGGCCGAAAATCGTTTATCAAACCCCAGTTGATTACCATGCACCACGTGCCATCAACATCACATGATACTTTTCCAAAACAGGTTCAATATATCATTAAGTCAATATTAACATTTGATTATCCAAAATCATGTTATGAGCACGTAGTGTGTCTAAGCAGTATACTACAACGGTCTAAACCCATGTTGGCAATTTAATAATGTCCAACTAGTAAACCACAACTAGGGTGACAAAGGGTCATGGCACATACTTAAGTAATCAAGGTGTCATATAGCAAATTGGTATTTATCTAAACCCCTGTGTTTAAACAAAGTATTTTTCTAATTGAACTAGCATGCAATAGTTTAAATCAAAATAGATTTGAAATAGGATCAACATGGTCAAAGCACAACTTGCCTTCAAAAAGTACTTGCTCTTGGTCTTGAGTTGGATCTGAGTTAATACTTCTCCTTCGAATCCTTCCGGCACTTCAACGTCTACTCGTAAAGCGTGCAAATAGCAAATACACAAATAAACACTAGGCAAAAACATCCCAAAACTCCAAATAAAATCCATAAACAGAGAGAACATAATTTTATGGATTTTTAGAAACTGGAATCGTTCAAATCGGAGTTAAAATGCAAAAGTTATGATTTATTAAAGTTTAAATAATCAATTAAATAATATTACAGAGAAAAACTTTAGTCCAAAAATTAAATAAAATTTATATTTAAGTAGATCTTGATTTTATACAAATTTAGAAATTTGAATCACTCAAATCGGAGTTGAAACGCAAAAGTTATAAGCGTTTGAAGTTTGAAACAAAATCAAATCATTATTCGAATTAATAAATCATTTTCTTTTCGGAAATTAATTATTGCGTCATCATGGACACGTGTCGGCTCCTGATTGGCTGGTGGCGTCAGCCGGCTCATGGGCTCAGCTCACGGCGCAGTTCGGTCCACGGTGGACCCGGTCCACAGCTCGGGTGAGGCTGACATGTGGGACCACTCGGGTGACGTCATCGCCGACGCCACGTGAGCTCACCACGGTGTCGACAGTGGGTCCCACCGATGACGCCATGGGTGACGCCACGTGCATCGCCGCCGACACGCGGGCCCCGCGTGTCGCTGATCACGACGCTGCGTGGCGCGACGGCCGGCTTCGACGCTGCGGCACAATCGTGGCCGTTGGTTTGAAATCCGACGGTACCGGGATTGAGTTTGGCCTCATGTGCTTGGGGCGCGCGTGATCGATCGTGGGCCGTTGGATCTTGATCCAACGGTCCAGATCCAATCTAACCTGGTGCGATTCTTGATACGCGGCGCAACCTAAGCCGTTGGATCTAGATCCAACGGTTGGGATTAGATCTAGGATTTTCAACGGAAACTCACCGAGGTGACGTGGCACGATCCGGGCCTTTGGATCTTGATCGGACGGTTGGTGGAGCTCGGGTCGGCGATGGCTTCACGGGCGGAGTTGCGCCGCCGGCCAGGATCGGCGACCACCCAAACTGCGGTTGGGGCGTGCTCCGGCGAGATGGATGGTGTCTTCGGGTGCGCCTGGCTTCGGGGGTTTCGAATCTGGGGTCAATGGCGGCGGAGGACGGCGGACGGCGGCGAGACGAGGCAAGGACCGTGGCGGCGCTTCACACAACTACGGCGAGCGATTCTAGCGAACCTACGGCGGCTAGAGCTCGGCGGGTTAGGGCAAGAAGTGCGCGGGGTCACGGCGGTCCTCGGGGTGCGATCCGGGCATTAAATAGCCCCGGGATGCGTGCTCAGGGCGGAGCCCTAGTCGATTCTGGCACAAGACTTCGGGCGGAGTCCGGCCGGACTTCGGCGGGAAGACGGCACGAGAACCGCCCACGTGTCCAGATCAGCGGCCCCGATCGGACCGGGCGCGAACGGGTTCGGGTCGGACACGGCTCAACCGGTGACGGCAAGGATCTCACCGTTGGATCTTGATCCAACGGTTGGGATTGATTAGGTTTAGGAGTGGGTTCGGTCGAGTCACGTGGCTCGGTCGGACTCGAACTCGAGTCTGACTCGGGCTCGATCGGATGAACAAGATTTGACCCGAGTTGATTTTCCAGCGATTTAATATTTAAAATAATTCCCGATAATTCATTTAATTCATTAAAATAGCAAATGACTCGAGAAAAATTCGAGAAAAATTACGGAAAATATTTTGGATCATTTTGGACTCAAATAAAATATTTCCAACAAAATTTTATTTGCATAATTAAATTCTTTAATTATTTCAAAATGGAATAAATTCAAATAAATTCCAAATAAATTCCAGAAAATTCCAAAAATTCATCAAAGTGCCAAATCACACATGAATTCAAGGAAAGCAAAATTTTGGGGTGTTACAAACCTCCCCCCCTTAATAGAATCTCGTCCCCGAGATTCAGGGCTCACTACAGAATAGGTTTGGAAACTCTTTCTTCAAATCCTCTTCGCGCTCCCAAGTCGCTTCGCTTTCTTCATGGTTGCTCCAATCGAACTCTCTGAAACGGGTTGACTTGTTTCTAGTTTCTCGATCCATTGTGTCTAGAATCCTTACGGGATACTCCTTATAAGTCAAATCCTCTTGCAACTCAATCGACTCTAGCGGTGTCTGCATTCCTCAGAACTTCGGAGACACTTCTTTAATCGGGACACATGGAATACATCATGTACTCCTCGCTAACGATCGTGGCAACTCCGGTGATAAGCAACTCGCCTCTGCGACTCAAAATCTTAAATGGTCCAACATAACGGGTGCAAGTTTCCCTTTGGCATGGAACCTCTTAACTCCCCCGAGAGGCGTAACTCGAGGTAAACAAAGTCTTACGGTTCAAAACTCAAATCTCGGCGACGATTGTCAAGATAACTCTTCTGTCGAGATTGGGCTATCTTCACCTCTCCCTAATCATAGCGACCGTTCTTCACCTCTTGAAGAATATCAGGCCCAAAGACACGGCGCCACGGTCTCATTCCAATTCAATGGCGTCCGACAGTGGTCGACCATACAAAGGCCTCAAAAGGTGACATCTGTAAACTAGCCTGATAACTATTGTTGTAATCGAACTCAAGATACGGCAAACTCTTATCCCAAGAGGTAGCATAAGCCAATGCGCAAGCTCTCAACATATCCTCCAGATCTGGTTGACTCTTTCTGGTCTGTCCATCCGTCTGTGGATGATAAGTCAGGCTTTGAAGTTCAAACGGGTTCCCATGGCTTCATGCAACTTATTCCAGAACCTTGAGGTAAATTGGGTTCCTCTCGTCCGATACAATCCTCTTGGGCACTCCGTGCAAACAGACAATCTGGTCATGTATAATTACGCTAATTTATCTCGAGTAAGTGGTCTTCACGGGGATAAAATGGGCTACTTTAGTCAAGCGATCCACTATAACCCATATGGAGTCATAACCTCCTTGAGTCTTGACAAGCCGGTAATGAAATCCATTCCGATTTCCTCCCACTTCCACTCAGGTATTTTCAGTGTTGTAGCAATCCTGCTGGTCTCTCGATGCATTGCCTTGACTCTCCGGCATACGCCGCACAATGCAACATGCTCGGCATCTTCACGCTTCATACTCGGCCACGAATCTCTCCTTCAGATCCTCGATACATCTTGGCGCTTCCAGGATGAATTGAGTACTTGGAGTCATGGGCTTCTTTGAATCAGTTGCTTTAACTCCTTCTTGTTAGGCACACAAATGCGATCCTTCATCCACAACGTGCCTTGCTCATCCAACTTGAAGTCCTACGCCTTGCCTTCCTCCTTGATGGACTTAATCCTGCGGATCTTGTCATCATCCTTCCGTCCTTCTCGGATCTGGTCCTCTAAAGTAGGCTTTACTTCCAATGCGGCCAAGAATCCGCTTAGGTACAACCTCAATCTTCATCTTTTGAAAATCCTCCCATAACTCATCCTCGACTTGTGGCTAGCAACGCACTCACGGTATGGCTTTTCCGACTCGAGCATCGGCTACTACGTTGGCCTTCCCGGATGGTAATGGATTCCAACATTGTAGTCCTTGATCAACTCTAGCCATCTCTCTGCCTCATATTCAGATCCGATCGGGTGAATATGTACTTAAGGCTCTTATGATCCGTATATACTTCACATCTGTTTCCAATCGAGATAGTGACGCCATATCTTCAAAGCATGCACTACGGCAGCCTAACTCTAAGTCATGTGTCGGATAATTTTCCTCGTATGCGGCCTCAATCGCCTTGATGCATAAGCGGCGACCTTTCCATTCTGCAGACGACACATCCAAGTCCTTGGCGCGATGCGTCACAATAAATATCGAAGCTTTGAGCAACATCCGGTAGAACTAACACCGGTCTTGATGTCAATCGCTTCTTCACTCTGAAATCCTTTCTCACATTCTGGCGTCCATGCAAACTTCTTTTCCTTCTTCAGCAATTGCGTAAGAGGTTTCGCAATTGTCGAGAAGCCTTCGATGAAGCGGCGGTAGTATCCTGCCATTCCAAGGAAACTCGAACTGGGTCACGATCTTGGTGCTCCCAATGTAACACAGCTTCTACTTTGCTTGGATCTACTGGCGACTCCTTCGCGGTCATTACATGCCCAAGAAACTCCACCTTGTCCCTCCAAAAATCACACTTGCTGAACTTGGCGAAAAGTTGCCGTTCCTCGGCTTTTCCAAAACTCGCCTTAAGTGTTCGGCATGTTCATCCTCTGTCTTGGAGTAGACTAGGATATCGTCTATGAACACGACGACAAACTTGTCCAAATATTCCATGAACACCTTATTCATCATATTCATGAAATAAGCTGGCGCATTCGTCAGCCCAAAGGACATAATCAGTAAACTCGTAATGTCCATATCTTGACGAGAATGCGATCTTGAATATCTTACGATCGGATCTTCAATCGATGGTATCCCGATCTCAGATCAATCTTGGAGAAAACTCGGCTCCTCTTAATCGATCAAACAAATCATCAATCCTGGGTAGCGGATACTTATTCTTCACGGTGACTTCATTGAGTGCCCTGTAGTCAATGCACATCCTGAAACTCCGTCCTTTTTCTTGACAAACAAAATCGGTGCTCCCCACGGCGACTAACTTGGTCTCGATAAATCCTTTCTCCATTAACTCCTCTAGCTGTTTCTTCATCTCTACCAACTCCTCGGTGGACATCCGATAGGGTCTCTTTGCTATCGGTCTTGTACAGTGTACAAGCTCTATCACAAACTCTATGTCCTGTCTCGCGGCATACCTGTAGATCTTCGGGAAAAACATCGGGTACTCATTCACTCTCGGGACATCCTCTATGCTGATTGCCTTGGTACTCGTTAACCATCAACTGTCCATCTCTAACTGCAGTGGCTTGAAATTCCACTTTCTTCCCACACGGGCTCTCAATCGAGATAGTCCTTCGTCCACAATCCAATACGGCCTTGTGCTTGGATAACCAATCCATTCCCAATATGACGTCTAAGGTCCGGGTCTCCAAAACTATAAGGTTTGCTAGGAACTCTATTCCACCTATCAAGATTCTCACCCGGAACATCCTACTTTCGCTCGGAGTTCGGAACCAGTGGGTTTGAACTAAAAGCATGCACTTAAGCCTTGCAATCCTCAAATCATTTCTAGTAGCAAAGCCTTGCGAAACAAACGAATGCGAAGCTCAGAGTCAAACAAAGCATTGCAGGTGTATCGAGTTAACAAGTAACTTACCCAAGACGACGTCAGTAGCATTCTCGCAGTTGCATCTGCGGTGACATGGTTGACTCGGCCTCTCACCACGGCCTGGGTGTGGCTCCTGTCTTTGGCGTCCTAGCTGGGGTGGTTCCTAGGTTGAAGCGAATCGGGTCACTCCTGCTGTCTTCTTGGGACAAGCTGTTGGCAAAGTGTCCTGGCTCGTTGCGGTTGTAGCGGCGTCTCACTGTTCCTTCTTGTTGCACTGGAGTAAGCGTTTCTAGCGAAGTGGGGTTTGGTAGTTTTGATTGACAGTGTCTTGGTGCCGGGATGGTGTCCTTGTTGCATTCGTGGTTGGAATCAAGAATTGATTTGGTGCAACTCTCGGTATGGCGTTCCTGGCGTGATCCTTGCTTTGTTGCATCCTCGCGCTTCTGTTCTCATCCAGTTCCTTGCGCTTTGTCCTCAAGAATAAGCGCCTTATTCACCAACTCTTGGAAATCTGGAAAGGTGTGGGTGATCAATCCTACTTGCAATCTGAGTTGAGTCCTTCATAAAACGAGACTGCCTGGATTTATCTGTCGCTACATCCTCAGTGCGTAGCGTGCTAGCTGTGTGAACTTGTTCAGGTAGTCGGCCACCGGCCGATTACCTTGCTTGATGCTCTGAACTCCTCCTTCTTAAGGTCCATGATTCCTTCAGGCACGTGATCTTTGTCGGAATGCACCGTGAACTCTTCCCAAGTGATATCTTGAGGGTTCTCTTGCGTGGCACGAAGTTCTCCCACCATTCGTAATTTGTTCCTTCCGGTGATGAGAAGCGAGAGTACCTTCTCATTTCCTATGCATTGAGCTATGTGTAGCTTCCTCTCGATTGATCTTAACCAATCATCGGCCTCCAATGGATTGGCATTCGGAGAAAGTGGGTGGGTGAGTCCTCATGAACTCGACAGCCTTCTATTCTCGGGCGTTGTCCATGATTAACTTGATTAGCGATGCTTTGGCGGTGACGTGCTGCATTTGTTGCATCATAGCATGCATCAACTGAGTCTGGGCAGCAAGAAATGCTCCAAAATTCTGCATATCCAGTGGCGGTGCTGGTGCTCCATCATTGGGGTTTTCTGCTGGGCGAGAACCACTCCCATTGCTTCCAAAGTTTCCACGGGTATTCACCATCTGTTGATTTGCTCTAGGTTTAGAGATGAGAGGGAAACAAGAATAGACAAGTAATATGGAACTTTTGCGGGGCGAAAGGTGTAACCTTAAGGTCCAACTTTATTATTAATAACTTGGTATGGTTGCTTACAATGCCTAAGGCGCTTGCAACACATACTGCACACTCAGCAAACAAAGCAAATCCAAATCGAACTAACTCTGGAGTCTAACGCCTAAAGGGTGACTCTTTATTCTATGACTCGACTCGGCGAAGGAGTCTCACTATAGAACCTATGCTCACTCATCGAGAAAACCTCCACGGCCTGGGTACGGGTGCTGTGGCATAGGCGCGAAACGATCGCCATGTCCAGCAACTGTGTCCTCTGTGGTAGTTGAAGAAGCAGTGTCCTCATCGAGATCTGACTCCTCCGGATCTGGCTCGTGTAGCTCAAATCGGCTCGGAGTGCAGGTCCGTACAAAGTCATCTCCAACTCGTCAATCCTTCGCAGAAGGTGTGCCACATACTCTTGAGCTTCCCGCCACCTGTTCTTCTCTGTCGTGATCTCCTTGCGGGCCTTCTGTAGCTCCTTGCTTGTATTATCTAGTACATCCTCCTGGGCGACAATAAATCGTGCCAACTGTGTAACCGTGGCATCCTCATCCTGAATCTCCTTCGGGTCAAGAAGGTTATCGCTGCGCGGATGGTAACGGAACACCGTACTCTCCAATTCTCTGGCGTAGATACGGGTAATGTGCCGCATTGGCGGCGTCGTGATACTTCTTGGATACCCATCTGCGTTGTAGATCTCTGGCGGCAAGGTGTATCGGGCGATTGCACTGGCCCTTTTCCTAGCGGTACCTCAATCCTCACGTCACAAGCCTTGATCAATCCCGCTTGTCCGATCACTTCCACTTGGTATTGCGGCTTCTCAAAATCTCCGAGTCCAGAGCATATGCCAAAGTTCAGCGGCGTGACTAACTCCCGAGATCAAAGTAGAAGAACTCTTCCTCCATCTGTCACAAGAGTGCTTTACGTAAGAACTCGGAATTTTTAAATTGTGACAAGGTAAGGGAAAATTTCAGCAAGAGACAAGAAAAGAGAGAAGGGGATAAGTCGAGAGGTCATTTCTTATCTTGACAAATTTTTAGCTTTTAGAAAATAGGTTTTATCCTCACTACGACCATTCTAGCTTAGGGTTGAGCCTACAGTCAAGTATGGCTTGATACCACCTCTGTCGGGACCCCGAATTTGCAAATCCGGACCCTCTGTGTATTCAGCACTAGTCCAGGAACGCGCTAGTGCACACAGTCATAACATTGGTAAATATCATAATCATACCATTCGATATTATCAAAGTACTTTATTTAAATAACCAAACTGGTTACTTGACCTTATGGTCAAGTTACAAATGTATGCCTCGCAAGGCGAAACTTATTAAAAGAGAAATAATAGCAGCGGAAAAATCAAATAAACTTCGTGGCGCCATCCAGTATACCACAGGCAACTGACTGGGCTCGCTTCCCTAAGTAGACGGATCTTCTTGGAGTTCCTCCTCCAAAGCTGGCGTAATCTCCTCTTCAACTGATATTGTGTTGAGGCAAGGGTGAGTACTTGGTACTCAGCAAGTCATGCACAGAATGCAGGCTAATATACTATATGCATGGCTTGGTACAAAGGAATAGCACAAGGTATTTTTGCAGTAAACAGCATTTGAAAAGTAATATAAGTAGATTCGAAAGCAGTAGAAATAAGTAAAGCATAAATAACTTTTCAAGAAGTTTAATAAACATTTTCCCCAACCTAAACCATATTTCCATCATCTTCATTATTAAGCCAACCCAACTTTCAAGCCAAAGTTATTTTTGAGAAAATCTAACCCTTGACTGTAATTTTAGCGATGTCCAATTAGTGGACTCGGCTATTTAAATAGATTCTAAACTCTGCAGAGGTTATGCACTTTACCCACAAGATACAGTCAAACACCACAAAGGCGAGTTCAGTAACAAAGCCTTTCTAAGCCTCAAACAACACAGGTGGTCCTCTCAGGTTCGTGCTCTACACCATCCCTTCCCTTAGCCAAGGCGAAGTATGGGACCAACACACCGTTAGATGGGTATCGGCCACAGCCACGATACGCTCCCCGCACAATCACACAAACGGTGTAATTGACACCCCGAGGCTCCACAAGTGAGTCCTTAGCGACTTAGTCAACTAGGGCCGTCCCATTCCAGCCATGTGGTTGCAAGTATGACCCAGTTCAAAGGCTTGCAAGGTTAAGTCCTTAGAGTGACCAGGGCAAGACTACCCGAAGAACCAAATCAACATCCCGGTGCCATCTCGCCCACCTGATTACTCTTGCCACATGCCCGGCCGAAAAGCGTTTATCAAACCCCGTTGATTACCATGCACCACGTGCCATCAACATCACATGATACTTTTCCAAAACATGGTTCAATATATCATTAAGTCAATATTAACATTTGATTATCCAAAATCATGTTATGAGCACGAAAGTGAGTCTAAGCAAAGATACTACAACGGTCTAAACCCATGTTGGCAATTTAATAATGTCCAACTAGTAAACCACAACTAGGGTGACAAAGGGTCATGGCACATACTTAAGTAATCAAGGTGTCATATAGCAAATTGGTATTTATCTAAACCCCAGTGTTTAAACAAAGTATTTTTCTAATTGAACTAGCATGCAATAGTTTAAATCAAAATAGATTTGAAATAGGATCAACATGGTCAAAGCACAACTTGCCTTCAAAAAGTACTTGCTCTTGGTCTTGAGTTGGATCTGAGTTAATACTTCTCCTTGAATCCTTCCGGTACTTCAACGTCTACTCGTAAAGCGTGCAAATAGCAAATACACAAATAAACACTAGGCAAAAACATCCCAAAACTCCAAATAAAATCCATAAACAGAGAGAACATAATTTTATGGATTTTTAGAAACTGGAATCGTTCAAATCGGAGTTAAAATGCAAAAGTTATGATTTATTAAAGTTTAAATAATCAATTAAATAATATTACAGAGAAAAACTTTAGTCCAAAAATTAAATAAAATTTATATTTAAGTAGATCTTGATTTTATACAAATTTAGAAATTTGAATCACTCAAATCGGAGTTGAAACGCAAAAGTTATAAGCGTTTGAAGTTTGAAACAAAATCTGAAATCATTATTCGAATTAATAAATCATTTTCTTTTTCGGAAATTAATTATTGCGTCATCATGGACAGGTGTCTGCTCATTATGGGGTTGGTGACGTCAGCCGGCTCATGGGCTCAGCTCACGGCGCGGTTCGGTCCACGGTGGACCCGGTCCACAGCTCGGGTGAGGCTGACATGTGGGACCACTCGGGTGACGTCATCGCTGACGTCAGCGGAGCTCAGCCCACGGTGCTGACAGGTGGGTCCCACCGATGACGTCATGGGTGACGTCCGCGGTCATCGGCCCGACACGCGGGCCGCGTGTCGGTGACCTGCTGTAGCGTGGCGCGGCAGCTCGGCTTCCTGACGCGTGGCTGTCGTGGCCGTTGGTTTGAAATCCGACTACCGGGATTGAGTTTGGCCTCATGTGCTTGGGGCGACGTGGATCGATCGTGGGCCGTTGGATCTTGATCCAACGGTCGAGATCCAATCTAACCTGGTGCGCTTCTTGATACGCGGCGCAACCTAAGCCGTTGGATCTAGATCCAACGGTTGGGATTAGATCTAGGATTTTCAACGGAAACTCACCGAGGTGACGCGTGGCACGATCTGGGCCTTTGGATCTTGATCGGACGGTTGGTGGAGCTCGGGTCGGCGATGGCTTCACGGCGGAGTGCGCGCCGGCTGGCGAGGACGGCGACCACCCAAACGGCGGTTGGGGCGTGCTCGGCGAGATGGATGGTGTCTTGGTGCGCTGGCCGGGGTTTGAATCTGGGGTCAATGGCGGCGGAGGGCGGACGGCGGCGAGACGAGGCAAGGACCGTGGCGGCGCTTCACGCAACTACGGCGAGCGATTCTGGCGAACCTACGGCGGCTAGAGCTCGGCGGGTTAGGGCAAGAAGTGCGCGGGGTCACGGCGGTCCTCGGGGTGCGATCCGGGCATTAAATAGCCCCGGGATGCGTGCTCAGGGCGGAGCCCTAGTCGGTTACGGCGGCGCACTCGGCGGCGGAGTCCGGCTCGGACTCGGCGGGGAAGACGGCACGAGAACCGTCCACGTGTCCAGATCAGCGGCCTCGATCGGACCGGCGCGAACGGGTTCGGGTCGGACACGGCTCAACCGGTACGGGCGGATCTCAGCCGTTGGATCTTGATCCAACGGTTGGGATTGATTAGGTTTAGGAGTGGGTTCGGTCGAGTCACGTGGCTCGGGTCGGACTCGAACTCGAGTCTGACTCGGGCTCGGTCGGATGAAACGATACTTGACCCGAGTTGATTTTCCAGCGATTTAATATTTAAAATAATTCCCAGTAATTCATTTAATTCATTAAAAATAGCAAATGACTCAGAAAAATTCCAGAAAAATTCTGGAAAATATTTTGGATCATTTTGGACTCAAATAAAATATTTCCAACAAAATTTTATTTGCATAATTAAATTCTTTAATTATTTCAAAATGGAATAAATTCAAATAAATTCCAAATAATTGCAAATAAATTCCAGAAAATTCCAAAAATTCATCAAAGTGCCAAATCACACATGAATTCAAGGAAAGCAAAATTTTGGGGTGTTACATTGAGCCACTGGCTCCTTATTACAATCATTACCTTATTATTTATTGGCTTCCACCATAGCCAGGGTTAAACGTCATCGGGCTGGTGCAAAGCTAGGTTCAGATAATCGAACGGTTTCGTTATGAACTCTCTGCGGCACACCAAAAGAAGTGTGTTAATTTGCAATGCACAAAGGGAGAACATATCTTGTGGGTAAAGCTGTACAACTCTGCAGAGTCTAAAACTATTCGAATAGTCGTATCCACAGTCATGGATGACTTGGCGAACTGACACTAGTTAGTTGTTTTATAAAATGATTTGGTGAGCTTACCCTTACAGATGATTCAATACTTGACATTTTGTTGGCAAGGTTGAATTCAGCTGTTGTGCCTTGTTCTTGGCAAAATTAAATTGATTACAATTATAATGGGAATGGACGTTGTATCACTCACGAAGGGATGTGGGTATTTTGTTACTTACATTCTACTCACGAAGGGATGTGGGTACTTTGGTTACATTTTACTCACGAAGGGCTGTGAGTTACCTATCTCTGCTTATTACTTTTATTTACATATTTGTTACTTTACTTATTTATGTACTTTTACAATTTCCGCTTTCAATCTATTATTCAGTATTTACAATTCAAATTTCGTTTTATGCAAAACAACCGTAGAAACCCACTTTCTATTCAGCCTGCATATAATTCAGGTTTTGCAAACACTACAAGTCTTGCTGAGTACGCAATGTACTCACCCTTGCTATTATTGTTGTTTTTAGACAAGAATCCTCGACAGGTACTTCGACGCAGGAAAACGGGATTATTAACGACGGTTCTTTCTAAGGCTTTACCTTGTCAGTTGCCTGTGGATTATGTGGCAAACTACAAGACTTTTGATTCTTTTGTTTTGTATTTAGTCGACCTCATCGGTCATATTGTATCAATACTTCCGCTGAAATAAAATATAAAACTTTTGCATGGTATGCACTTTAGAACCTTGCTTTTATGTTTGCACTGTAGCATAAAAGGGAGGGTCTCACAATGTGTTTCTTGTGTTTAGTTTAAGAAGTGTCTTCGTGTGCCAGCAGAGCAAACCTCTCTAGAGTCAATTGAGTTGCAAGAATATTTGACTTACAAGGAGCACCCAATTAAGATTTTGTATATAGTTGATCAAAGGACCAGGAATAAGTCAATTCGCTTCTGCAAAGTTCAGTAGAGTAATCATTCAGAGAGTGAAGTGACTTGAGAGCGTAAAGAGGATATGAAGTTAGAATTCCCTAACCTATTCATTAGTTAGTCCTGAATCTCAAGGTTGAGATTCTATTAAGGGGGGAGGTTTGTAACATATCAAAATTTGCATTTTATGGATTTATTGTGCTTTTTGAATTTTTGAGATTTTTTTTGGAATTTATTTGGATTATTTGGATTTAATAGATTCAATTCCGGAAACAGCTTTCTTTAGAACCAAAATCCAAGAAAACATGTAAAAGAAGGAAAATCCAGAATAAAGTCACAACTCCAACTTGCATTTTATATTGTATTTCTTATATGATTTGGAATTTCAAAGTTTGAAAATATTAGTTTTGGCATTAAAAGCATTTATCAAAAACCACAAAACCATAGAAAAAAGGAAATTCAGATTAAAATCGTAATTCCATTTTTTTAACATTTTATTAATTTTTGCATTTTTTCGGGATGTTATGGTGCAACACAATAAAAACAGATCCTATGATCCCCAAAGGGCCTCCTGATAAAATGTTGCCGCACCAGGAGGGCTGATCAGTGTTTCTTTTTATAGTCGGTAAACTTTGTAATAATCGCTCCCTCTTTTGCAATGAAATTAGCGTATCTGCTGCAATGTTTAAAAAAACACAAAATGAAAAGTCAAATTTAGTATACACATTAGGAAATGAAAAAAAAAAATCTTGGAGCAATGAGACAACGCGACGTAGAGGAGGGATGCCAATATCAAAATATTTAAAGGCCTCAAGGCAAGTGATCAGAAAACGTGACTTTGGTTATTAATTTCGACCTAAATCGTACATCTCATTCTTTTTTTAATGATTTTTCTTTTTTAATGAACATCTCATTCATTAAGAAAACCTTAAAATAGTGCTTTCGATGGTGACCTGCAATTTGATGCAGCACAATTTGGAGTCGCATGCACTTCAGCATGCACTCGACCACCAAGCTGAGCAGTGGCTGACGATGACAGTTCATTCAGGTGCCCGTCCAAAAACACAAATTAGGGAGCGATTTGTGAAGGACCCAATGTAAATACAGGGTTCGACTTCAAACTTGAGCACATTTTAATATTTTTTCAGCTTGTTTCTGATAGCAAGGGTTAGGAGGGTAGTGTTAATTAGAACTTTTGGTACTGCATTAGGTAGTCTTGTCAACTGCAAGATTAAAGGCTAGCTGGTCAAATATGGCGGCTCTATTATGTGGTTTCTTTAAAATTGCACTAGTTTAGACGGCCTTTTGTTCCTTCAAATATATATATAGCAAAGTCAAATTTTGTGGGGATATATGGTCGGTCATGACAACAAATTAAGTGAATAAGCAGTTATTATACTTAATTTTCCCTTATTCGAGTTAGAAGATCTAAACTCAAGAATGACACAGTTAAGATACCCTATAATCAGCTCGACAAATCGTGTTTAAGTAGAATTATAATCTGTGTGTCTGACTACATTAATCAAGAAAAGTTAAATACTTGTCCAAAATAGTGAAAACTATTTCAACAAGTATTTGTATTTTTCTTCACTCAAATACTACGAGTCTGATCATGAAATTATGCAGATATATAGAACACACCCGGCCTCATCTACATCTCCTAGTTGTTTGAGAATTTTCACCTATTCGCATTTTCGGCAGATACGCCACCAATTTGCTGGGCCTTTTTCTGTGTTATTTATGATGAAGATCTTGAAGGCCAATAGAAATCCATATGAGCGACTTCAGAGATGGACCGAGATACTGTTACTCTCTGCTTCTAATTAGGACATGATTGGACAGGGGATTATGATTCGAATCCTTATGATTCAGTTAAAATTTAGACTAAATCAACACTCTTTTGCTTCTGTTTTATGTGGTTGGCGACCTGTACAGTTGGGAGTCTTTCTAAGCCCATAAGCTAAATTCAAGAAGATAATGTGTGAAGTTCAGTGGTTGTGCCAAGTTGATACGTTTCTTATTTATTTATTTTTGCTGTTCTGGTGAATATTTTTTTTAGACAGTTTTGTGAGCTTTGAGTATAAAAAATGACGTCCATTTGGCCGGCTAAGACGAGCTCATACAAGATTTGTTGGAATAACTTTGTCGTAATAAACATATGCATGGTCCACGTTCAGTTTCTTTCCTATAAATGTGAATCAGCGATTTTTGTGGTATGCTTAGACACACTCATGCATTGTCTCGATTTAAACGTTGGTGCTTCGATTCAAAAAGTTATGTTGTCAAAACAAACCTATAGCTACATAACAAAATTAGAGGGGAAAAAATCAAGTGCACACATTGCATCAACTGAGACAATAATTGATTTCTCACCACCTTTTTATCCAGCATTTAGTGGAGTTTGATCTGAAAACAAAATACTAGACTAGCTAGTGGGGTGAGCCGGTTTATGTGGTGCGAGCCAGGGTTGCTTCGGATGGCATGCACACGTGTCAGCCATTTTCCGGTTCACAAACATGAAGCTAAAAGTTCAACAGTACAAGCGTGGTCTGCATTGTCAAATGGAAAGAAATGACACGGTTTAATCATCAGCTGCGAAAGCACGCAGGCTAGAAAAGCGCAAAATCCCCCACCTCCGACGGTTAGCAACGTCCCGAAAAAACTAAAGAAAAAATTTAATGAAAAAATTACTGATATTGCTTAACACTATTGCCTCGTGCTGCTTAAATTAGTTAAGTGGCCGATCGATCTAATAGGAAATGAGCGATCAATATGTAATGTCGGCCAAATTAAGGCTAAATGCGGCAGAGGGTGACGCATGCAAAAGGCACTTTATGGAACAGTGAAGAACATGGGCGGATGAAACCTGGCAATTGGTTGCCAAATTGGACGGCTCGAGTTTGGTTACTATGATTGAAGGATAGTGATATCTCAAGTGAGTTGGCAATTAATCGCCCGAATCAGTTAACTCTTGTAGCACTTTGTGATCAAATTCATATATCAGTACTATAGATATACCAGCGACTCGACTCTCGCCTCTCTTTCTCGCCGCTTGATTGATTTTGTACCATACATTATTTTCTTTATCAAAATAAAAATGTTGGAATATGGATGCTGATTATGTGAATGTTTACTTAGCACCACTATCATCGATTCATGTGAATGTTGTTCATCAGTTATGAGAATTGTTTAGAGAAGTTCTGCTAAAATTACTTGTAAAAGGATGTTAATCGTTGACAAAAGAATAGACACAATTTACTTTATATTTACTATTTCATTAGATACAATTTACTTTATTATAGCGAAATAAGGAACACCGAAAAAATTATATGAGATGAGTTGCTGATACTATCAGTGCCGATCAGTACAGTTGGAAGCACCAACCGGGACTGATAGTATCTCATCAGTACCGGTTGGTGCCTCCAACCTGTACTGATCATCACCTCATCAGTACCGGTTGGTGGCACTAACTGCATCGATGCTCATCGGGCATCAGTCCCGGATGGTGCATCTTTGGTTCAAAACCGCATCGACGGCGATTGTGAACCGCATCGATAGCGGATTTGTATTTGTGTGTGTATTCTAGAAATAACTCAGTAGGAGATGCACTGTTAATTTATATAATACTTATACTCTCACTAATATAACGATAAATGAGAGTATCTTTGATTACCTCGTTTCCATATATATATGTATTTAAAAATATGCTGTGAGCGTCAGCACGTAGGTAGATTCACCATGTAGCCCAGTATTGAAAACCACTCAAAATACGAGAGGTCACTCCTGTTGTTGTTTAAATGACTTAAGTTTAGAGATTTTTCGAAAGAGATAACTATATATGTACTTGTACAGTTATAACTTGTTGAGGTAGGAAAAAATCCAATTACCAGTGGCTCATTATATCTTTATTACATAAAAGACACCTCGAGTACCGGTTCCAATTACCAGTGGCGTATATGCCTTGTCTGGGTGCTTGCTTTCCCCCTATATTTTATTTTAGGAGGAAGGAACCTACACTTTTTCTTCTATAGAAAATCTACAACATGCCACCGAAGAAGTACTTGATATACAGTACATTACTCACTGTAATATTGATATGTGGGCCAGGTGAGGTATTTATGGTATATTTTAGATATACGAAATTATTCAATGGTATATAAGGGATTTTTGACACAGATGTAGAAGTTTTATATCAAAGAAATTAGGTTCCGACAAAGTGAGGAAACCCTATAAGAGTTATGCATGTATATTGAACAGAGCCTATATATGCGTTGGTGGTAAGAAAATCTTGAAAATATTCAAGAGAAACATAGATTTAAAGATGATCAAATCAAGAACCCAATAGAGATTATCTACAAACACAATACTCAATTAATGGGGAAAATTTTCAGTAAATAGGATATTTATATTTTTTGCTCATCCATTTATTTTTGGGATTTCTTTCTACCAGAATTTGTCTTCTTTACTTCTCACGTTAAATTTCATGATATATGCAGGTAGATTGATTTAACAGGACTTGAAATTCCACCCTTTTAATTAGTTACGTCACATAATGTGATTATTCAAAAGTATATAATAAAATGAATTAGAATAATTTATAGACAGTATAACATGTTATTTTATGTTTACTTAAACCGAATGTTTGCATTGAGGAACGTACAACAAACCTAGATAACCAGGTACCTTTAGTATGTTGGTTTCGGTCCATGGTGCATAAATTAGGTTGCTGCATGTGTTGATACTTTACATTGACCGCCATTGCAATATTTTTTTTGTTAGGCCAGTTATATAGTCGATGATTGCATGATAGTACGATCAAAATCGTATCATATCCCAATATATCGCACGCACTTGCTCATGACTTGAACTATCAAAGTGAAAATGGCAAGATCGAGTAAGCCAATTAATTGATAATTAGCACATAATCTATAAACCGATATGTGCTATCAAGTTCCTAGTTTTCTCCCAAAGTTGGTCACTGTAATTTGTTTTGCCCTTTCGGAACAGATGTTATTCTAGGTTCTTGCACTTCCAACAAGACGGTTCTTGCACTTCCAGCAAGACACATCTTTAAAAAACTGTATTACTCATCATTGTCATTATATCTTTGGATGATATGTCTTAACCTAGCTATGGTAGTAAATAACTTGTAAATAGCTAAAAGAGAAAGGCATAGAAGAAAACAATGGTAAAAGTTACATCAAAATTGTAGAATGACGTATATTTATAGATAAAATTTGAAAGCTATGATATCATTGGGAAACGGATGGAGGGAGTAGATGACAGGTTAGGCAGAGACGTCACCACATTGTTTCGCCCGTTCATGCACTCGACACGACGAATTAAGAGGAATACACATGCGCAACAAGACGTAATAAGAAGCGCGAGAAGTTGATGCAATTTACGTTCAATTAACCTGCTAAAATCTAAATTAGGGATTGTTGGCTCCACATGGAGTTTTCACAGTAGGAATCCACTCAGGTGATTAATCACACGTTAATTCCCGAGGGACCCCTCAAGGAAAAAGAAATGGTGAAATATTCCAACCACATCATAACCAAACACAGTGAAAAATTCATTATATATATACCCATTCATTTATTGATCATCATCATATATACGTGCTTAACACATATATACTTGCGCAAACATCTTCGTCAAAACAAGATACAAATCAAGTTAGTACAACAGAAGAAAGAATTGCATCCATCTCCGTCCATACACATTCCTTGATCACTATGTATATGCGTATATCTCATGTAGTATGAAGATAGCTTACAATGCATTTATGTATATATCATGCTGTATAAGATCTATGCGCGCGCACTCAGAAGAAGATGAGCTAATGATGGCCGATGCCGGGGCTCGGCACCGACCCATCCACCTCGATAATCCGCCTACGGTCGGCGACGGCAGTCTCCGGCTTACCGGTCACTGCAGGCGGCATCGGCGGCGCCATGAATACTTGTAGCACATCCTGAGAGGATGGGGATGGAGTAGTACTAGTGCTAGCAATGGGTTTAGCACCGGCATGCACATGTGGATGGTCACTTGGCATCATCCTAGCACGCACAAGAGACTGTGACGATGCCAACAGAAGCAAGGAAAGGATCACAATGGCGTGTGAGGAAGCCATGGCAAGGTTGCAAACAGAGCTGTGAGTACTTGTGGCCTTGTGGGAGAGGAATGGAATGGGTTTGTGTGTCGATGCAATGAGAATGCGAGAGCAACTTGGGCATGTATTTATAGGTCAGGAGAGGGAGGTGGCACGCAAGTGTGTGTGTGTTTGAGGGAGGGCGTGGCAGTGACAAGTTCGTGGCGTAGTCAAAAGCTCTCCTACGAGTGTACTGTTTAGAGCACTATACGTAATTACTTTTCCACGTCTTTAGTTTTGGTCCAAAGATTTTGATGGGAACATCGCCGGCTAGTCTGTGAGAATGTGCCGCGTGTAAACTTCGTGTGCGTCCTAGCAAGCCATTGCCGCGTAAGCATGCAACTCATGATTCTTCTACATTTTTTTGAGTCCTAATTAACATATGCTCTTGACAAACAGCTCTCTTCTTTTTTTCTTCACTTCTGACACAAGAAAATGTACAAAATAGGTACATAGTTATTTTTGATGTTTACACCAAAAGAAAAAAATGACTTGCAATGTGATGAACCCTATATAATTATCAGTATTCATTTATTAACATTTGATCCTCACCTTGGAGCCTTGATATCGCGCGGTATCAGTCGAATTAAGGAGGTGGTGACGAAGTGATCTGATCATATAGGAGGAGAACGCGCAGCCCAAACACAGTGAGAAGACAGCGCGTGCCACCGTGCCTGTTGTCGGCCCCGTGAAGGAGGCTGCGGTAACGAGATCCGGGCAGGGCTAGCAGCCATGGAGGAGGAGGCTGCACAACCGCTACTAGAAATCACCATTTCATCACCTGTTTAATGAACTAGGCAGAGGGCACACTGTCTGCTGTCAGTCGGCTAATTGGTGAAGGAGGTGGGGCCGTGGACTAGAGCCTTTGGTTGGGTTAGAGAGGAATAGAGGTGAGGTTCACTTCTCTAAAACATGTTGAATCCTCCCAAAACCTAAAACTTGCCTGAAACTTGATGTTTGTTTCGAAGCCTACTTGGCATTGCTTTGAATCTTGAAGATCGTTTGAAGCACTCTTAAACTTGAGGGTTGCTTTTTGAAACTTGCAGAGGTTCATGTTTCGAGAGGTTCCAACTATTCTAAGGTTTCATGTTTGAAATAGCACTATCAAACTTGAGGTTAATGATTTCTTGTTTGAAATCTGCTGTCCTATTGGGAACTCTCCCAACAAGATTACATCAAGTAGCAGCTCTCCCATATCTAAACCCACCTATTAACGGATATTCCATTCTCTATATACTATTCCATATTGTGAAGACCCTCCTTTTTACGATACAGTGTACCATAAAAGAAATGTTCTAATGCACTTTATGTGCTAGTCCCTGGATCAATAGCTAGCACGCATATACAAATGGAAATCACAACCATACAACATATATATTATCAATATTATTGCAAAAACTATAATCCTACAAGTCTGAGTAATATACAGCGGAAGAAATAGATATCTTGTAGTATGCCCATCTAATCCCTTAGGCAACTGACAAGGTATAAACTCTAAATAAAATCATCATCATTATCCTGTAACCTGCGTCAAGTATGATCCGTCGAGATATTCTGGTTGTCCACCTAAAAACAACAACGATAGCTGCGACACTACGGTATGGTGTGACATTATAGAATGTGAAATTAGATAATAAAACCTTTCGGCTTGAGGTTTACTCGCGTTTTTGATCCTTTTGAAGTGATGTGTCACCACGGAGTGTCGGAACCTTATAAATGGTGCATGATGAGGTCAAAAACATTATGAGATATGGAATTAAGGTTAAAACCACAGGGTATGGAGGTTAATAGAGTTTCCGGGCCGTTTCCGGGGTTTTGGGCCTTCCCAGGGGAGTTTGGGCCTAAAAGGGGGGTTGTGGGCTTTGGTGGGATGGAGTGGGAATCCATTTAGGATTAGGAACAGGTGTGGGGGCTGGTAAAAGGCCTTCCCCCTACCCCCTTGCACCCCACACCCTGCCCCTTGGGCGCCCCCACCTCTCCCTCCTTGCCCTAGCCGCCACCCCCACCTCCCCCTCTCCCTTGCATGCGCCTCCACCTCCCCCATTGCTCCCCTTTGCTCCCCACCTCTCCACCACCTCTCCTCCACCCCCTTGCTGCCATAGGGTGGCCTCCCCACCCCCTGCACCTCGAGGATCCATCCTTTGGAGCGAGGAGCGAGGAGCGTGGAGCGAGGAGCGAGGAGCGTGGAGCGAGGAGCGATCCGGGAGGAGTTTCGTTGGGATTTCGGTCGTCGGGCGAAGGTATGGCCATGGGACTCCTTGCGGTTGGGCTAGGTTCTGTTCTAAGGGTGTTTATCAAGTTTTTAGATCAATTGGTGGTGCTGGAATTGAGTAGATTGGATTAGATATAGATGATGCCACATTTCTGTTTTGGGACAGCATGAGCAGTCGACCTAGGATTCAGTTTTTAACCAATTTAGATTTGGAATTTGGTCGTACGGATGTTTAAGAAGTTGTATATAATTTCATTATCTTTCAGTGGATATAAAGAACGTTAAATTCCGATCAGCCGTTTGAAAGTTATGACTGTTTTACCGGGCGTGTTGAAATCTGTGACGTTATTGCAACAGATCACGGTATTTTGTAGATTAAACAACTTTAGAGTCCGAATCAGTCTTTCCCTATAACTAGAAAAAGTTGGAAAATTTCCTAAGCTATGCGAGTATATACTCGTTTAATTAATGATTCAGAGTTCCAGAACTCAAGTTATGCCTTTTGGAAGGCTGCTGTCCCGACGGGACAGAACCTCTGTTTTTAGGTTTTGCGAGTAGTTGGCAATGTCGGGGTAGATGAGGGTTTGCGTACTGTTTTGTGGACATGATTGTGAGTGTGTGATGCCTATGTGCAGGTGGTGCGACCCCGGGAGTGCCTTCTACTTCCCACCAATCCGTTGCCCGTGGTTGAGGCAAGTGTATTGTAATGGATAGCGATTGTAGGTTGTTTGATTGATTGAGATTGAAGTTTGAATATATGATATGTTCACATGCCATGCCTTAATGTTTGCCATTGATATGATGAGTATGTTTATTATGTGATGATGCCATGTGTTAATGTACAAGTTATCCATGATGATGCCATGTGTTAATGTACAAGTTAAATATGATGTTGGCATAAATGCATACATGGCCCGAGCGGTGAGAAAGTCATAACTAGTCCGGGAAGGTCGGTGAGAAAGTTATGACTAATCCGGAGAGCCAATGAGTAAGTCCTACATCGTAATTCCATTCACCGCGGTGAATGTAAGCGAGGAGTAGGCACCCTCCATCTTCGGGATGGAAGGGGGGAGAGGGTGCACACCGACGGGTGTGTACTCAACCATACCGGTATGAGTTTCCAGGAGATATGTGCATCGCATTGCATTACATTGCATTGCATTATATGAGGATGTTATATGAGGATGATTTATGATGATATCAAAGATATGCTTACACTATGAATATGAGATGTGTATGATGTTGTGTGTGAAAAGTGGTGATGAAGGTATTGGGATGTGTTTTCTTGTTCCATTGCAATACACTTGCTGAGTGATGAACTCACGCTTGTGTTTATGTTGTTTTTCTTAGGTACCATAAAACCGGCATGCGGGAAAAAGGGGTTAGCTACACATCTACACGTAACTACACACAAATTAGACAGTGTTACCACTTGGAGTCATGATAATGAAAGTATTGCCATGAAACTTAGAGAATTGCTTAACTGTGTGCTCGGTCTTACTATTTGATTCGTTTAGCTCATGAAGTGGCTGAAGGCTTATTCCTGGACTTATATTGTTGCTATGTCACATGTTATTGCTGTTTTAGATGCTTTCCATTATGATATAACTTGTGATGTTTTGTTGTTGCTCCGAATCATGGAAAAACAAAGGAGATGCTGCCGAAATTTTCGGTGTTAGCATTTGTTCCTTTGCTGTAATTTAGCTTAATTTATGGTAGTTAGGTGTTGTTTAGCCTATGTTTGGTAGCATTCGGGCATATTAAATGCCGGGGTGTTATAGTTGGTATCAGAGCGGGCTGTAGGTACTTGGAATGTATATTTTTAGTGTCATGCTAGAGGGTACAACTAAAAATGTGATGTGGATGTAACACCCTACAAATCTAAACTGTCGTACAAGAAAATTTCGACAGCATCTCTCCTAAAATTAGGACAAAACGGAAGCGACAACAAGATTCATAATAACCATTATAAACAGGAATAACATAAAAGCATCAATACTAGAGATAACAAGTCTAAATCAACCAGAAAACAAACATAAACGTAAAACAGCTCCAAAGAGGACATCAACAGGTCTATGATTAATAAAATTTCAGCAAGCTAATGAATTATTAAATGCACTAGTCCATGTGATTCGTGATGACCCCGGAGGGTTGATTGTGCTACTAAGCCCACCCTTCAAGCTTACGACTACATGAGAACTACCTGAAAACAACAAAATAACAAGGGGTGAGATTGGGTAATCTCAAAGAAGCGGAACAACTTCTAACGAATAACACAGCCCACAGTAAAACTAGCATACCAAATTCCTCATGTCCAATACCACATTATAGAGTCCACACAACCTCAGTAAAATGCATATGATTGTGCACATGCTTATGCCATGATCCTCCTCACCGTGCCCTTTCTCGGGAACACACGGTGTTGTACTGCGTCTGATCGCGCCAAGGCGTCGACAAACTTCCAATGCATGATTATGCAGTTAATGCTTCATGCATAAATACATGCATAACTTCCCACTCTGAATTCACATGCTTGCATACCATCAAATAACATGGATAGAATGCGAACATCATTGAGATAGAATAGCTCCACAATTCATCTTGCAAACAACATCTTTCTTCATTCTTACTCATGATTCAAAAGCCAAACAACCACATCACAATGCAGGATAGGATATTGTAATCTCATAAACAAGTAGTTAAACCATGTAGGTGTGCTGCAATTAAGGTTTATATTGAAGACGAAACAAATAGCGAGTTATAGTTTAGCAAGACCGCTACTTCCACTTGCCTTTACCAACGTGGATGACGAACCTAGTTGCGTCCAGAAGGGGCACCACCTGTACAAGTATTATTTCAGTACATAGCGACATCACAAATGATCACACAACTCGAACACACGCTTCCTAATCCCCGCTCCCTTCTTAAGCGCCAAAAACCCCAATCTGTCCGGGTCAAACAGCAGCACCCTCTCTTCACAATTTCGTATATTTTTTTATACAGATCATAAAAATACAAAAAAATTACAGTAGCTAGATATTGACGAGATCTACAACTTTCATGAAGATCACAAATTTCAATTCCACTGTTAAATAAGCCTAAACAAACGTCCAACACAGTGGACAAAATCTGTTTCCAGATTCTGTCCGTCATCTTGCAACAGCGATAACTCTCAGACCGACGCCCCAAAAATTCTGAAAAAATTACAGAAGCTAGATCTCGACGTTATCTACAACTTTCTAGTTATAGGTTTTTGCAGGAAAAATCGTCTATGCCACGTAAAACGCGAAATAATCCACGCTGCACAATCTCCTCTTCCAAAAACAGCACCACGTGAACATCTACCCTTTTCCCCCATCAAGATCCATCTAAAACACTCACCACCAGATCTAATACACTCCTAATCCCTAGGTAGAACAGGGGTAAAAGATTGGGAATTTTACCTTGAGTTCTCCCTTGAGAACCCACGAAAAACGCGCGACGATTCCCGAAACGGAAATTTGCTCGTCCTCCACGCCTCCACGGATCCTCTTCTCGCTTGCTCCTTCGGCGTTTGGCAGTGGATCTTGAGCCACCACGCAAGGGGAGGAAGAGGAGGGGTGGTGTGGCTGCTAGGAGGAAGGGGGTGCCCTAGGGCTTTTGGGGGGTGACACCCCTTTTATATGGTGGGCCGGCCCACTAGGGGAAAAGAGAGAGAGGTGGGAGGGATTCGCAGCCTGTGCCAGGTTTTCCTCGGCCCACTGTTTCTAGCCCGACAACTCCAAATTTAATATTAATACGCGGATAAACTTCAATTATTTCATCCCCGACAAATCCTTCATTCCTCTCCCGAAACAAAACCAGGAAAAGGAACCCTAGAATCGCTCCGACGCTCTAAGGCATCACATTCTCCTCCTTAAAAGGATTAGTCCCGAATCTACTCCTCTTTGCTACGGAACCTTAAAAAAAGGAAGGCAAATTGGTAATCAACACTTTACCTTCCAGCATCCTCAAAAAGTGTAGGATACTTCTTCCGCATCTGGTCCTCAAGTTCCCAAGTTGCATCCCGCTCAGACTAATTGGTCCACAAATCTTTCATTGGACACTAACACGAACTATTCCCCTATTAAAAAAAAGGACACCTATTAGGTGAATCTGGTATCGATCTGGAATCTCAACTCCCACTTCTCTCTTCAACCCGATCGCGAAACTCCGCATTCCAATCTCAACTCCTCTACCACAGTTCGTCGCATTCCGGACGACGCGAACCATGTGAGACACAACGCTCTAGGTAAGTCTCTAAATCAACCCAAACACAAACTCCTATCTCCTACAAGTGATTGATCTTTTACAAAAGAACCAATATCCACCCTTACCAACGACAGAGATAGCCTACTTTACAACCAGGGTCCGTAAATCCATGAAACAATAACAACCGAACACAATCACTACGGTTGACACAAACTCGCTCGAACCCAGCGACAAAAGTTCCAAAAATTAATGTAATTACCTGCAACTTCCAAGTTGTCCACTACTAAATTAAGCAACCCCACCGAGGAACACATCAATGAAAACAATTCTCCAAAAAAAGTTTGAATTGAGTCATACACAACCTTCCTTTACTCTTCACTTTTAAACTACTTACGATCAGCGACCCACACTAGTTTTCCCTTGTAAGAAGGTTTCGCCTTCACATTCTTCCACCCAAGGACCAGGGCAAGGAGTACAATCCTTGAATATACTCAACCAAAACATAAACATTCATTTTCTTACCCCCAAGCTTGAACGTAAAAGAAATCTTAATTCTCACTAACACAACGAACGACAATCACCACCTTTAAACCAAAGGGCTGAAATTCACATACACGGGAACTCAACTTGGAAGAGGAACTCCATAGAACCAAAACCACCAAAAAAATTTCTTCGGGGAGAAGCTCTATTCAAAAGAGAAACACCGCGAAAGTCTTCTGCAAATGCATTTCACTTTTACCAAAACAAATCATCTCACTTTTATCCAAGGCCAAGCCATTCAGAAAAAAAAAACCGATCAAGGAATTAAATGCTTCCACACAACCACCATCTCTTTTTCCTTAAAATTGAACCAAACTCACTTCCCAACAGAAAAATTGTTTCAACCACGAATATCATTCATGTCACAACCAGAAGAATCGTCTCTTAAACAAAAACTGTCAAACACCTCACACCACAACACAACTCTAGCCCAAAATAGAAATACAAATATTTCCAGATCATGAAGTTCCAAATCTTACATTGGATTAGCTACTTCTTTTGATCAACAATGCAACCGATAACTCGACCTTGAAAACTACGGACACAGTCAAAGCATACATCCTTGAGCATAAATGTCGCATTCATAACTTAAGCTAGTTTTCTTATCAAAGATGAATGAATGACGATATTTAATAAAATAACATTCCAAAATCTCCACAAATTACTTCAAGGTTAATCATTCTTTTATCCTTGTTTTAAGCCTCGAAATTAACCCACATTTGGCAGAATCATTCTAAGTTTAGGGAAACTCTGAAACACAGCACAAAGAATACTTTGACCGAAAGTATTCAACCCAAATATCAAACGAACAAACCAATCCATATGAATTTTTAAACATAAGTTCAGCATAACTCCCGCCATCTATAGCATTCCACTACCCTTACCATTTAGATTTCAATATTCCCTATTTACTCATTGAGAAGGCCCATCAGGATTTAACAACAACTACACAACAAATTCTTACTCTTATTACCTTTTCCACAATTATAAATAAAGTTCACGGTGCTTATCAAAAACACATCCAACCAACACTACCTCATCAAGATCCCCACGGAGCAGCCTAACCTATATCATCATATTCTAAATTTGAAAGGCGATTGCTTCAACAAGTCTTTCAAAGCATGATGAACCTATAAATTCCATACCACATACGCGTCAACATCTCGACAATGGAAATTTATTCACCTAAAAGATGACTCAACAAGTAAATATTATCTCAACAAGGCACCAATCGTAAATAGAAGTTTAAAACATACATTTATTAAGGACAAAATCACGCGTCATGCTAACTATCCCTGGTTCACTCCATCACAACATGTTACAATTTCCACCATTTTAACAAAGGTTTTCAACAATTAATCTAATCGATTACCACCACTACTAAGTCATCAATATCAATAATTGGCATAATTGTAAAACAACAACATTGCTTTTAGTTACCCTATCCATAGGCTATGACAAGCTGTCACTACACAACATACTCCAACTATGTAAAATAGATTGAATAATTTAAGCCATCCAAAGCTCTTATAACAACAACGCTAAATTAAATTTAAATTTTTTTTTAATTTTTTTTAGCTACCCTATACACGGGTTATAGCAAAATTGCCACTCCAAGACATACTCCAGCTTTTTTTAAAGTGAATCGAATAGGTGAAATCATCACAAAGCTCTTACGGCAATGGCAAAAACTTATGTCTTCCCAATTGATATCGATACTAGCATTATTGGAACGCAACTGCATACTTCCGAATCTACTAATAGTTTGCAACGTCATAAATATCAACTCTAATCAATTTCCAATTAAAGTCACTAGCCAACACGATTAAATTAGAACATCTTTAAACAACCAGCATGGTTTCTTTAACAATATCGGTAGTCCACCATTACAATTAAATTGTTCTACCGACCTTATATTAAAATGTCTCTAAATAACCCACTAATTTTCTATTACCTTCACAGTAGTTTACATCATCGTAATGTTCTAACTACGTGTCGGGACCCGAATTTGCAAATCCGGACCCTCTGTGTATTCAGCACTAGTCCAGGATCACGCTAGTGCACACAGTCTCAACATAGATGAATATCACAATCATACACAGCGGAATAGTAAAAATAACTCAATAATAGAATATAAACTATTGAGCGACCTTAAGGTCAACCTTACATTTGTGAAACCCTGACGGCTTCAACTCCAAATAAGCAAAGATGAACGAAGAACATCGGTGAATCCCATCAATACGCCACGTAACCGATTGTGGTTCGACTCCTAGATAATCGCTTCACGGAACTTCTTCTTCTTCGACGATGTAGACTTTTGCTCACTCGGTGATTGTTTGTTTGCAAGGGGTGAGTACATAAAGCACTCAAGCAAGTCATGCACGTAATGCAAGTCTAATAGCTATATGCATGGCTTGGTACAAAGGAATAGCTCAAGGTATATTTGCAAGAAATGTTTTGAAAAGTAATATAAGTAGATTCGAAGCAGGTAGAAACAAGTAAAACATAAATAACTTTTCAAAAAGCTTAATAAACATTTTCCCCATCCTAAACCACATTTCCATCATCTCCATTATTAAACCAACCCAACTTTCCAAATCCAAGTTATTTTTGAGAAAATCTAACCCTTGACCTGTAATCCCCGAGCATTGTCCAAGACTGGACTCGGCTATGCAAATAGATTCTACACTCGGCAGAGGTTAGCCACTTGACCCACACGATACAATCCACTCCCCACGGCAGCCGTGAATCGCCCTACAACAGTATGCGAATGAGCGATCATAACAAAGCCTTTCGGAAGCCTCAAACAACACAGTGGTCCTCTCCTGGTTCTTTCTACACCATCCCTTCCCTTAGCCAAGGCTAAGTATGGGACCAACACACTGCTAGATGGGCATTCGCCACGCCACGACACGCCCCCCGCATAATCACACAAACGGTGTAATCGACACCCCGAGGCTCCACAAGTGAGTCCTTAGCAACTTAGTCAACTAGGGCCGTCCCATTCCACCATGTGGTTGGGGCAAGTATGACCTACCAAAGGCTTGCAAGGTTAAGTCCTTAGGAGTGACCAGGGCAAGACTACTAAAACCAAATCATCACTCCCAATGCCATTAACTCGGCCCACCTGGACATTACTCTTGCCACATGCCCTGGCCGAAATGTTTATCAAACCCCAGTTGATTACCGTGCACCACGTGCCATCAACATCACATGATACTTTTCCAAAACATGTTCAATATATCATTAAGTCCACATTAGCGTTTGATTATCCAAAATCATGTTGTGAGCACGTAGCGGTGTCTAAGCAAAGATACTACAACCTGCCTAAAAACCCATGTTGGCAATTTAATAATGTCCAAATAGTAAACCACAACTAGGGTGACAAAGGGTCATGGCACATACTTAAGTAATCAAGGTGTCATACAGCAAATTGGTATTTATCTAACCCCCATGTTTAAACAAAGTATCTTTCTAATTGAACTAGCATGCAATAGTTTAAATCAAAATAGATTTTCGAAATAGGATCAATATGGTCAAAGCACAACTTGCCTGGCCCTTGCAAACTTTACTGTCTTTTACTCTTTATCCTTGATCCTTGGTCCTCGATCTTCAACTTCCACTTTCTCGATCCTCAGCTCGTTCGAACGACTTCCGGACGACACGTCTAGCGATTAAAGAAGAAGCAAATACAAACCAATTCAAAAGACAAATCAAGTAAACTCCAAATTAAGAACGAACAGCATTGGGCACAACGGCTTGGGAGAGATTTGGGAACTCAAACGGATCTGGATCGAAGAGTTGACAAAGAGAGAACGGGCTTTCGCAAAACAATCTAAAAGGGAAAGATTAATAATCGGGAAAGAAAGAATAATATTCAAGAATATTCTTCCAAGTTATTATCTTGATTGGACAGATAGCTTAAGATATGGGCTCTCGATCTATAGATCGGGTCCATAAGGATATGTTAGTTCACAATGGACTAAACAGATTCTCAAAGTTGACTTTGTTGACCGAACTTATTACAAATACACAAAAGAGAGACGGATAGATCGGGCATGTATGACAGATGGCCAATGGTCTATCGACCAAGTCCACGAAGGAATTCCTCGATTAAAGGCAGATTAGGTTTTCAGGGATAAGACAAGACAAGTGTCTTACCACGGTTGAAACAACGGAAAGATTGCAAAGATAACAACGCCGCTCACGATAAACTTAGTTCATCGAACCGGTCTCGCTAGGTTTTGATTCGCTTGAAGATGATATGACGATGAGACTAGGCTCACGCCATGATGATAGAACAGGTGAAGGCATCGCACTAGGGTTTGTGCAAGAATACACGCATGGCGACAACGAGGCGAAGAGAGCCAATCGTTAACGATGAAACGTTAACGATGGAACGTTAACGGCGAAACGTTAACGGTGGAATGTTAACGCATGCAGCGTTAACGGCAAAACGTTAACGGAGGAACGCTTAACGACAAACGTTAACGACGGAGCGTTAACGGGAAACATTAATCGAGGAGCGCTAACGACAAGCCGCTACCCACGTAAACGCACGGAGGAATATTAACGGAGCGTTAATGACAAAACGCACGCAAGACGCTATCGACGGAGCGCAACGGCTGCAGTGTTAACGGTGAAACATTGTCGGCAAAACGTTAGCGAGGAACGTTAACGGAACGTTAACGAAAGAACTTTAACGGGAAACGCATCGCTAACGCGTTAACGGCAAACGTTAACGGAACGTTAACGCGTAACGTTAACGTGGAGGTCAACAATGATAGGAGACTTCATGAAGCGAAGTAGCGATCGCCGGTGCAACGACATGGCCGCGTAGAACGCTACCAAGGACGGCTAACCGCGCGCCGAACCGGCGCACGGGCTAGGTTGAAAGACGACGGTTTAGGCCGGAATCGGGCTTCTCGGCAAACGGAGACCAAAGGAACTCTAAAGATGGACCAAAACAGTACAAGATGATCCTCCTGACGCCGACAACACGGCCGAGCGAACTAAAATATGGCGCGGCGTCAAAAGAGACGCGGGCGACGGCAAACGGTGGCCTAAATATATAAAAAAATTCAAGGATGGGATGGCAAAGGGAGAATGTTCTACTGCGTAGAACGCGGCGAGACGATCTCAACGGTATAGGCGGATTTTGCGCGCTCTTCCGGATTAATCACAACCGGCGATTAACTGCTTCGGATCAAAACTTTGGACGGCTATAACTTCTAGAATAATGATCGAACTTAACGTAAATTTGACCGAGAGCTAGATGGGACCAAGAGGCACACCGCGGACGCAGGTGGCTCAAGAAATACCTTCTGGAACAGCCGGGGACGCGCGAGGAAGTTTGCCGCTCTGAACGCAAATTAACGGAGAAATTAATTTGCTGCGCCAAATCCAGAGGGCAAACCTTGGGGCAAGATGTGCATCCTGTAGAGGACATCCCCAGGAGTCTACACAAAAATTTCACCGCCAAACTCGAAAAATTGAGGGAGTTATGACTCCTAAGCAAGATTCGAGATTGAAACGGCCGTAACTTTTGATCCTGTGGACCAAATTGGCTGAATTTTGACAGCAAGTAGATGGTACCTTTGTAGCACACCACGGAGAAGACGGATCTCGAAAAGAGTCGACGAGCGTTCGGGACGCGGCTCCAAAGTTCGGCCGGCGTTGGGCGCGTTCGGGCGACATTGGATGGATCTCTGAGTTTTGGAGATGATCCGAGGTTGTATATCCGTGGAGAGGTCTAGGGGCACTTATATAGGTTTGGGGAAGAGGCTAGATCAAGAAAATCAAGTTTGGACGCCAGCTTTGGAGGTGTTTGGGTTTGTCGGCATTTTATCGAGCACTTACCGTGGCGTGGCTCGGACACTGGGTGACGGGCAGCACGTGGGGCGTTTGATCTGCATCCGGCGGCTCGAGCAGCTGGGCGACGCTGGCCTGTTCACGCTGACGCTGCGGAGGCGTGCCCAGCGAGGTCGGCCACGCTCGGGCGTGGGGCTCATATATGCAAGACCGAGCTGGGCTGCGCTCGCGCCAGGCTAGGCGAGGTGGCCGTCGGGCGTGGGGCTCAGTGGGCGAAGCGGCGCTGAGCGGGCGCCGAAGGAGCAGTCGAAGCGGCGACGGCACGCGCCCGGCCATGGCCGAGTGGCCGGGCGACTCCAATAATGCACGCCGTGGAAGGGGGCGGAGGCGAGCGGCAGCGGCAAAGGCGGGAGGAGAGAGGAGGATTTGAGCCCAAAGGCTTTCAGAATTTCCAAACATTTTCCAATTAAATCAACTCCACAAATTCAAATAAATCAATAGAGGCAATAAAAATACTAAAATTTAGAAAAATTCTAGAAAATATTTTGAGACATTTCCAACTCAAATAAAATATTTTCAACAAAAATTTATATAAACTTTTCCAAATAATTAATTAATTTTAACAAAAGGGCTTAATACAAATCAAATTCAATTAAATCCAATAAATAGCAAACGAGTTCAAAAAATCTCAAAAATTACAGAAGAACTTCTTGAAGCACATGGAATCCAAATAAAATAAAATAAATTTTATTTGGGTTTTAGAATAATCAAATTAAATTGTTTTAGCTTTTAGAAAATTCAAATCAAGCTTTATAAACGCGAGAAAATCAACGAAAATTTTGGGGAAGCTAAACTAAACCAAAATTTTTGAAAACCCAAATTTTGGGATGTTACACTACGCATCAAGATTTAAAGCTTTAAACATTGTCCATGGTCAAGGGCACATTAAAATAATGCAATAAATCCTAAGCATGCACATTAACACATTCAATCATTATCGCTATAGAGCAATCTACAATACTAGAAGATTATTTAATCTCAAGCTAAAGATAACAATTACATTTTAATTGATTCAACTCACAAATTAACTTAGAAGTACATCATTCCATAAACCACATTGTTACATACTACGTAACACAGACATAAAATTTCTAAACACCGTCATGGGTCACCTACCCTTGACAAACAGGAGGCAATCCCAAACATTCAAAAAAACAAACACAGTTCTAGATCAAGAACAAACAACGATAAAAATTTCTTCTTTTCAGGCAAGGGAGAAAAGCAAAATCCAAACATAAATGCAAGAGAGCTCGACCCTCAAATGTCCAATCATAGTAGCCAAAACTCTTCAAGAAATCCAAAACCTACACTTTCCACAAAGGAAGACGGATGCAAAAGGGAAGACCAAATGTCCAACTAAAATTTTCCGATAAAGATTCAAACTTAGCTCCATCCAGCTTGATCTGCAACAGGAGAAACTCCAACCCCCTTCTTTTTAAAAAAAAAAATCGGGGAAACAACAACCACAGAAATTTCCTCCCAACGACAGTCCATCACAATAAATCAAGTGCCAAAGCAAAATTGTGACCAAAAGACGCGCAACGTAGAACTCTTCTTCTGTGTCTTCACTCAAAGGAGACAAAACCACAAATCGCCAAAAGGACAAATCAGCGAGTGCTCAAAACTAAGCATTTTCCTCGGTTTGAACCAACCACATACCAGAAAACCAACCAAAACCGACCAGTCGGCCACGGTAAAGAACATCCGAAGGAATCCATCACCAACCTCTTCTATTTGACTCCAGTCACTACCCGATCTACGACGGACACGGATAAGTACTCTTTCCCTACAGGGTTTAATAGTTCTTCGGTGGTGACTCTACCCGCCACACCGTCAAACCACACCTCACTACAAACAAAGGTGACCGAAACCCTTCGGCACCACAACCACACTTTATCACAAACGAAGCAACTCAATCAAATCTATCAGAAATATAGCAATATACATCATCAAAAGTAGCATACAACAACAAAGCTTAAATTCAACCTTTAAGCATAAGGCAACGATACCCATACCCTTTCCTCTTGTGCATCCATGTGTGTCAAATTTTAAATTAGTGATTCCACTTACACAAGTTTTAATGTTGCTATCCTATGACAAAATTTTAGTTAAAACCTAGGCCATGTTTCTAAGTTATTCCACATCATATTTTAGTTGTATCCTATAGTATGACACTAAAAATAGACATTCCAAGGACCTCTGACCCGCTCGATACCAAGCTGTAACACCCTACAAATCTAAACTGTCGTACAAGAAAATTTCGACAGACATCTCTCCTAAAATTAGGACAAAGCAGGCGACAACAAGATTCATAATAACCATTATAAACAGGAACAACATAAAAGCATCAATACTAGAGATAACAAGTCTAAATCAACCAGAAAACAAACATAAACGTAAAACAACTCCAAAGAGGACATCAACAGGTCTATGATTAATAAAATTTCAGCAAGCTAATGAATTATTAAATGCACTAGTCCATGTGATTCGTGATGACCCCGGAGGGTTGATTGTGCTACTAAGCCCACCCTTCAAGCTTACGACTCGCGAGAACTACCTGAAAACAACAAAATAACAAGGGGTGAGATTGGGTAATCTCAGCAAGCGGAACAACTTCTAACGAATAACACAGCCACAGTAAAACTAGCATACCAAATTCCTCATGTCCAATACCACATTATAGAGTCCACACAACCTCAGTAAAATGCATATGATTGTGCACATGCTTATGCCATGATCCTCCTCACCGTGCCCTTTCTCAGGAACACACGGTGTTGTATCTGATCGCGCACGCTGGCGTCGACAAACTTCCAATGCATGATTATGCAGTTAATGCTTCATGCATAAATACATGCATAACTTCCCACTCTGAATTCACATGCTTGCATACCATCAAATAACATGGATAGAATGCGAACATCATTGAGATAGAATAGCTCCACAATTCATCTTGCAAACAACATCTTTCTTCATTCTTACTCATGATTCAAAAGCCAAACAACCACATCACAATGCAGGATAGGATATTGTAATCTCATAAACAAGTAGTTAAACCATGTAGGTGTGCTGCAATTAAGGTTTATATTGAAGACGAAACAAATAGCGAGTTATAGTTTAGCAAGACCGCTACTTCCACTTGCCTTTACCAACGTGGATGACGAACCTAGTTGCGTCCAGAAGGGGCACCACCTGTACAAGTATTATTTCAGTACATAGCGACATCACAAATGATCACACAACTCGAACACACGCTTCCTAATCCCGCTCCTTCTTAAGCGCCAAAACCCCAATCTGTCCGGGTCAAACAGCAGCACCCTCTCTTCACAATTTCGTATATTTTTTATACAGATCATAAAAATACAAAAAAATTACAGTAGCTAGATATTGACGAGATCTACAACTTTCATGAAGATCACAAATTTCAATTCCACTGTTAAATAAGCCTAAACAAACGTCCAACACAGTGGACAAAATCTGTTTCCAGATTCTGTCCGTCATCTTGCAACAGCGATAACTCTCAGACCGACGCCCCAAAAATTCTGAAAAAATTACAGAAGCTAGATCTCGACGTTATCTACAACTTTCTAGTTATAGTGTTTTGCATAAAAAATCGTATATGCCACGTAAAACGCGAAATAATCCGCGCTGCACAATCTCCCCTTCCAAAAACAGCACCACGTGAACATCTACCCTTTTCCCCCATCAATATCCATCTAAAACACTCACCACCAGATCTAATACACTCCTAATCCCTAGGTAGAACAGGGGTAAAAGATTGGGAATTTTACCTTGAGTTCTCCCTTGAGAACCCACGAAAAACGCGCGACGATTCTCGAAACGGAAATCTGCTCGTCCTCCACGCCTCCACGGATCCTCTTCTCGCTTGCTCCTTCGGCGTTTGCGGTGGATCTTGAGCCACCACGCAAGGAGGAAGAGGAGGGGTGGTGTAGCTGCTAGGGGAGGAAGGGGGTGCCCTAGGGCTTTTGGGGTGACACCCCTTTTATATGGTGGTAGGCCCACTAGGGGAAAAGAGAGAGAGGTGGGGAGGGGATTCGCAGCCCAGGCCCAGGTTTTCCTCGGCCCACTGTTTCTAGCCCGACAACTCCAAATTTAATATTAATACGCCGGATAAACTTCAATTATTTCATCCCCCGACAAATCCTTCATTCCTCCCCCGAAACAAAACTAGGAAAAGGAACCCTAGAATCGCTCTGACGCTCTAAGGCATCACAGTGGAATAACTTAGAAACATGGCCTAGGTTTTAACTAAAATTTTGTTATAGGATAGCAACATTAAAACTTGCAAAAGTGGTATAACTAATCTAAAATTTGACACGCAATGGATGCACAGTAGGAAAAGGGTATGGGTATGGTTTCCTTACGCTTAAATGTTGTATTTAAGCTTTGATATTGAATGCTTCATTTGACAATGCATTTTGCTGTGTCAATAAGATAAATGATTGAATTGTGCTTGTTGTGGTGATAGAGTGGGGTTGTGGTGCCGAAGGGTTTTGGTCACCTCTCTTTTTTGTTCATAGTAAGGGTGAGGTTTGACGGTGTGGCCGGTTAGCGCCATCACCGAAGAACTGTTAACCCCTGTAGGGGAAGAGTGCTTACCCTTTCTGTCGTAGATCGGGTAGTTAACTGGAGTCAAATAGAAGAGTTTGGTGGTGGATTCCTTCGAATGTTCTTTATCGTTCTGTGGTCGGTCTTTGTTGGTCCTCTTGGTTTTAGTGATGGAAACCAAAAGGAAAGTGTTTGGTATTGGTTTTTCGCGGATCGTACCGTATGCGGTGTGTGGTTTTGTCTTCCTTGGTTGAAGACGAAGAAGAGGAGTCTAGTGTTGCGCTTCTTTTGGACGCCTTTCCAGTTTTGATGCCAGTTGATTGCTTTATGGGGAACAAGCATTCAATTTATTCCTGTGTTTGTCTTTCTCTGAGGTTAAAGGAGTTATTATGAGTTGTGCCAGACTGATCACAAGAAGGGGTGTTTGATTTTGTTATTTTACTGGTTTAAGAAATCATCCTTGAAACAAAACCCTTCTTGTTTCGTGAAAGATTGGGGTTTGGTGTTAAGGTTTTATTTGCAAAGGTTTATTTGATCGGATGGTTCCCTCCTGTGGGAGTCTTTGAGATTGAAAAGTGTTTTGGAGAATTCCTTTGCATGACCAAGTTTGGGTTTGTCTCATTGCAATTTTGAGAGTCAAGTTTCCTTATGAAGTTGGGATGAGTTTTAAAACTAAAATGCTACAAACAAAGTAAGTAGTCTTTTGACTGAAATCGTTTGTCCCTAGTAAGAATTGATGTTTAGCATGTTATGTAGTAGGTAACAATGTGGTTTATGGATTGATGTGTTGCTAAGTTAAATTTTGAGTTGAATCAATTCAATGTGATTAATATCTCTAGCTTGAGAATAACTAGACTACTAGTGTTGTAGTTTACTCTTAGCGAGAATGATTAAATGTGTTAATGTACATGCTTAGAATCTGTTGCTTTGTTATAAAAGTGCTTATGACCCCCGATAATGTTTAAAAGTTCTAAACCCTGATGCATAGTTAAAACATTAAGATGATGTAGACTGCTATTACCGTTAAAGAAACTTTGCTGGTTGTTTAAAGATGTTCTAATCTAATGGAGTAATAGAGGAATTTAATCGTGTTGCCTAGTGACTTTAATTTGGAAGTTGATTAGAGTTGCTATTTACGTTGTTGCAAACTACTAGTATATTTAGAAGTATGCAGTTGTGTCCTTTTAATGCTAGTATTGATATCAATTGAGAAGACATAAGACTTATTGTTAATGATGTTGTTAAGGGTAGTGTTAATGCTAGTATTCAATTTATTTTAAATAGTTGGAGTATGTTGTGTGGTGGTAATTTGGTTATCACCTATGTATAGGGTAGCTAAAAGTAATGTTGTTGGTTAATGATTATGCCCGTTTGTTGTTATTGATGACTAAGTAGTGGTGGTAATTGTTTAGATTACTTGTTGAAAACCATGGTTAAAATAGAGGAAAATTTTAACATGTTGCGATGGAGTGAGCTTTGGATAATTAACATGATGTACAATTTCATCCTTAATGAATGTATGTCGTAGAATCATATTTACGAACCTTGTCTTGTGGAGATAATATTTACATGTTGAAGTCACTTGTTAACTGAATAAGTTTCGATTGTCAAGACGTTTACATATCGGTGGTATGAAAGTTATTGGTTTGTCACACTGAAAGTTTTGTTGGAGCACTTGTTTCAAATCTAGAATATGATGTTATTTGTTATGTTGGTCAGTGGGGATCTTGTTGACTTAGTCTTCGTGGGATGTCTTTTCGTAAGCATCATAAACTTTATTTAAAAGTATTGGGGAGGATAATAAGAAAAAGAATTTGTTGTGAAGCTTTTGGTTGTATTGTGTTGGGGCTCCTCAGGGAGTAGATAGTAATTATTGAAGTCTTTTAATGGAAAGCGTAGTGGAGTACTAGAGATGGTTCTTTTTATGCTGAGCTTGTGTTTAAAACCTTCTGGACTGGTGTGGTTGTTTGCCATCTTGGTTGAATGCTTTCGGTTGAGGTGTTCCTTATGTTGAGTTTCAGGATCTTGAATGGACCAACATATCTTGGCGCAAGCTTCCCTTTGGCGTGGAACCTCTTAACTCCCTTGAGAGGTGTATAATTCCAAAAATTCTCAAAAGTGTAAAATTTCAATTAAATTCATGAAAATCAAAAATTGAGGTGTTATAACTACGTGGCAGGGCTAAGCATTATACTACAACGGTCTAAATAACCATATTGGGGATTTAATAATGTCCAACTACTTAAACCAGACTAGGGTGACAAGGGGTCATGGCATACAATTATTTATGTCAAGGTGGAATACAGCAAATTGGCATTTAACTAATTTCCAAAATTAATTAAAGCATTTTATAATTAAATTAACATGCAATATTTTGAATCAAAATAATTTCCAAAGTGGGGATAATATGGTCAAAGCATAACTTGCCTTCAAAAAGTACTTGTTCTTAGTCTTGAGCTGGCTCCTGGGTCAAAATTTCACCTTCGAAGCCTTCGGGTACTTCAACGTCTACTCGCAACATCTGCAAATAGCAATAAATAATTAAATAGTAGACAAAAAGTGTTCAAAAATTCAAATAAAAATCACTATTAAATAGAGCTCAATTTTATAAAAATTTATAAACTGGAATCACTCAAATCGGAGTTGAAACGCAGAAGTTATAAGCGTTTGAAGTTTTAAAAATCAAATAAAAGAATAAACCAAATTAATTCATTTATTTTTCTATTGAAAAATCCGAATTATGACATCAGCTGACGTCAGCGTGGATCTTGAAGTTCCACCGAATTATTTTTCTATTGAAAAATCGAATTAAGACGTCACGCTTGCGTCATCTGGTCCACAAGCTCAGTCCACGGCTCGGTCTCGGTCCACCGTGGACCCGGTCCATGCGTACAGTGTCGCTGACATGTGGAACCCACTCGGATGACATCACCACTAACGTCATCGCGCTCGGCCGAATGGCTCTGACATGCAGGCCCCACCGTGACGCCATCATGACTTCACGGATGATGTCATGGTGCGGTTTGGCCAGACGCTGACACGCGGGCTTGTGCTGACGTCATGCGTGACGTCAGCGACGATCGGCGTCGCCCGCGCTGACCGCGCCGGTTCGGCTACTAGACACGTGGCTTGATCTGGGCCGCTGGTTTGAAATCCAACGATCCAGGTCAGATCTAATCTCGCACGTTGCGGTTTAACGCGGTTGATCTGGACCGCACGATTTAGATCGGACGGTCGAGATCCTATTGAATTTTCACCACGTCCTGGGGGTGACGCGGCATGACCCGGCGCTCGACGCGTGGCACAATCTACACCATCCGATCTCGATCGGACGATCAAGATCTAATCTAGTGCTAAAACGTGGATAAGATCTAACTGTACGATCCAGATCTAACGGCGGAAACCAAATCTAGCATGGTGCGGTTCAAGGCTACGTGGCTCACTCCCGTCCGTCCAACCCAGATCTAACGATCGAGATTGGGTTTATCCTAGGTCACAAAGTAATGCGCTACGTGGCTCGCTCTCGGCAACCGGATCTAGATCTAACGGCCTAGATCTAATCTGGTCTCTACAGGGGTCAGGGCGATGTGGACTCACCAGGACGGTTGGATCATGATCGGATGGTGGAGAAGCTTCGCAGGGTCGACGATGTCCACGGCTGAGCTGGCTGGCTGGAGCTAGGGGCGACGACATTTGGGACGATGTTTGGAGGGTGTTCCGGCGAGGTGAGTGGTGCGCACGTGTTCGCCTTGACGTGGGGGTCACGGATTTGGGCACCAACGCGGCGGAACGTCCTCGTTGGCGTCGGAAACAAAGAGAACCTACAGCGGCGCTTTGCTTGCTTCGGCGAGGAATTAGGAGGGGACAGCGGTGTCTAGGGCACGGAAGGTTGGGGCGAACGGTGTGCAAGCGGCACTCGAACCCCGGGCACATGTCCGGGCTTTAAATACCGGCTCCAACACCGAGGTGGAGGCGAAAATTGCGGCCGGGCCTGTACGGCCGGCGGAGTCCGGCAGCGACACAGATTGAGTGACATGGCACAATATTAGTCGTCCACACGTGCGTGATCAACGGTTCACATGCGATCGGCGCGGGCGGATTCGATCGAAATCCATGTGGGCGACGTGGCGCAATCTCGGCCGTTGGATCTCGATCCAACGGTCGCGTGGGTTAGGGTTTGGGTCCGGCTCGGTCTGGTTTGGGTCGGGCTCGAGTCCGACTCGGTCGGTTGAACAGTAAAACCGCTAGGGTTTTTTAGCGATTTAATAATTAAATTAATTCCTAGAAATTGAAATAATTCAAGAAAAATAGCAAAATAATCAGAAAAAATTCTAGAAAAATTCTAGAAAATACTTTGAGACATTTTGGACTCAAATAAAATATTTCCAACAAAACTTTATTTTGAAACTTTTAATTATTTAATTATCTCAAAAGGGAATAAATTCAAATTAAATCCAAATAAATCCCAGAAAATTCCAAAAATTCTCAAAATTGCCAAATATCATTTAATTTTATGAAAAGCAAAAATTGGGGTGTTACAAACCTCCCCCCTTAACAGAATCTCGACCCCGATATTCAAGGTTGAATAAGGAATATGTTCGGAAATTCTTTCCTCAAATCCTCCTCGCGCTCCCAAGTTGCTTCACCTTCTGCATGATTGTTGCACTGGACTCTGCAGAAGCGAGTTGACTTGTTCCTCGTCTTTCAATCCATGGTGTCGAAAATCTTCACCGGGTGTTCATTGTAAGTCAGATCTTCCTGCAGCTCTATTGACTCTAGCGGTGTTTGTTGATCTGGCACTCGGAGACACTCCTTTAGTTGGGACACATGGAATACATCATGCACTCCCGCCAAGGACTGCAACAACTCCAGTTGATACGCAACTTCACCTCTGCGACTCAGGATCTTGAACGGTCCAACATAACGCGGTGCAAGTTGCCCTTTTGCATGGAATCTCTTAACTCCCTTGAGCGGTGTAACTCTTAGGTATACAAAATCCTCCGGTTCAAAGCTCAGCTCTTAGCGGCGGTTATCGGCGTAGCTTTTTTGTATTGACCGAGCTATCTTCAGTCTTTTCCTGATCATGGCAATCTGTTCTTCAGCCTCTTGGAGAATGTCCGACCCAAATACATGGCGTTCGCCTATCTCATTCCAGTTCAACGGTGTTCGACATGGTCGACCATATAGTGCCTCAAAAGGTGACTTCTGTAGACTGGCCTGATAACTATTATTATAGCTGAACTCAGCATATGGCAAACTCTTATCCCAAAAGGTACATTAAGGCAATGCACAAGCTCTTAGCATATCCTCCAGAATCTGATTAACTCTTTCAGTCTGTCCATCTGTCTGCACATAATATGTTGTACTGAAGTTCAGACGGGTGCCCATGGATTCATGCAGCTTATTCTAGAATCTTGAGGTAAATTGGGTACTCTGTCCGATACAATTTTCTTCGGCACTCCATGCAAACAGACGATCCTGGTCATGTACAATTCTGCTAACTTATCTCTCGAGTAAGTGGTCTTTACAGGGATAAAATGAGCAACTTTAGTCAAGCGGTCCACGATGACCCATATGGAATCATATCCTCCTTGAGTCTTCGGCAAACCGGTAATGAAGTCCATACCGATTTCCTCCCACTTCAACTCAGGTATCTTTAGCGGCTGTAGCAATCCTGCTGGCCTCTAATGCATTGCCTTAACTCGCTGACATATATCGCACAACGCAACATGCTCGGCAACTTCACGTTTCATACTCGGCCACCAGAATCTCTCCTTCAGGTTTTGATACATCTTAGCACTTCTGGGATGAATTGAATACTTGGAGTCATGGGCCTCTTCCAAAATCAGCTGCTTCAGCTCTTTCTTATTCGGCACACAGATGCGATCCTTAATCCACAACATGTCTTGCTCATCCAATCTGAAGTCTTTTGCCTTGCCTTCCACCATCTTAGACTTAATTCTCTGAACCTTGAAATCGTCCTTCTGTTCTTCTCGGATATGATCCTCTAGAGTAGGCTTTACTTCCAATGTAGCTGAAAATCCTTCCGGTACAACCTCCAGCTTCATCTTCTGAAATTCCTCGCATAGCTCGCCCTGACCTTCCACTATCAACATATCCACGATATGGCTTTTCCGACTCAGAGCATCAGCCACCACATTGGCCTTTCCGGGATGGTAATGGATTCCAACATTATAGTCCTTGATTAGTTCTAACCATCTCCTCTGCCTCTGTTCAAGTCCGATTAGGTGAATATGTATTTAAGACTCTTATGGTCCGTATACTCTTCACACCTATTTCCAATCAGATAGTGACGCCACAACTTCAAGGCATGCACTACGGCTGCTAACTCTAGGTCATGCGTAGGATAGTTCTCCTCATGCGGCCTCAACTGCCTCGATGCATATGCAACGACCTTCCGATTCTGCATCAACACACACCCAAGTCCTTGGCGCGATGCATCACAGTATATATCGAAGCTTTGATTAACATCCGGTAGAACCAACACCGGTGCTGATGTCAATCGCTTCTTCAGCTCCTGAAAGTCCTTCTCGCACTCTGGCGTCCATGTAAACTTCTTCTCCTTTTTCAACAGTTGCGTAAGGGGTCTCGCAATCGTTGAAAATCCCTCAATAAAATAGCGGTAATAACCGACCATCCCCAGAAAACTACGGATCTGAGTCACTGTCTTCGGCTATTCCCAATGTAACATGGCCTCTACCTTGCTTGGGTCAACTGCGATTCCTTATGCGATCATTACATGTCCAAGGAACTCTACCTTGTCCTTCCAGAAATCACACTTGCTGAACTTGGCGAAGAGTTGCTGCTCCCTCAGTTTCTCCAAAACTAGCCTCAGGTGTTCCGCGTGCTCTTCCCTTGTCATGGAGTAGACTAGAATATCATCTATGAACACAACAACAAACTTGTCCAAATACTCCATGAAGACCTTATTCATCATATTCATGAAATAAGCTGGCACATTTGTTAGATCGAAGGACATAAAAGTAAACTCGTAATGTCCATATCTTAACGAGAATGCGGTCTTTGGAATATCCTCTGATCGGATCTTCAACTTGTGATATCCTGACCTCAGATCAATCTTGGAGAAAACTCCGGCTCCTCTCAGCTGATCAAACAGGTCATCGATCCTGGTGTAACGCCCGTGTTTGTAATTAAGCTTGATTAGGCTAACTAGGTGTGGATTAGTGCTCTGTTTAGTTTCCAGTTTGAATTTGGAGTTATTTGCCCTCGAATTCGGTTTTGTCGTTTCGTTGATCGTTTTCCCCGATTGGAGTCTCAGAATCCGAAATCGGGTGAAATTTAAAATCGTGAGAGCTAGATCCCAAACCTAAGTTTTAAAACCTTTAATAGGACCCCTCGAACCTATTCCAATAGTCCTTAAGTTAGTTGGTTGAAGAACCATCGCGAAAACTACGATTTCCCTGAGTTTCTGCTGCCGGGCGGCAGTACCGCACCCTGCCTGCGGTACTACCGGCCGAGCGGCAGTACCGGCCGCTCCGGGCGGTACTGCCGGCCGAGCGACAGGTTTTGTCCTGTGCTCGTGTTTATCTCTTTGCCTCGGTTTGCGTGCACGTTTTAGCCTCTAATAAACACCAGGGAGCACCTCTTCTCCCTCTCCTCTCTCATTTCTCCTCCTCTCCTTCTCCTTCTTCCTCTCTTCTCCTTCCTCTCTCTCCATTGGAGCTCTCTCCTCCTCCTCGCCATTTCCTGCTGGTTGGAGCTCCAGGAGGTCGAGTGGAAGCGAGAGCAAGGGCGGAGAAGCGTCTCCAAGCAGTCAAGGAGCTTCGCACGAGGTAGGTTTTAAAGTTGAGCTTGAACCCTAGGTGGAGATGCAAACCCTAGCTCTTCCTTGGCTTGTAATCGTTCTTTACGTCCTAGTTAAACCATAGAAACCCTAGTTCTTGTGGTGCATAGTTGTTTTCCAAGAAGTTAAACCTAGGTCAAGGGTAGAAGAATCCTTCTGCGTGATCGAGTAGTTTCGGTAACCCTGATCTACGCATCGTTGGACTCATTCGCTGCAAACGCCTTTTCTTGAATTTTCGGAGCTCTTCTTTTGGAACCCTAGCTCCGGAAAGTCGGGAAATGACTCATGGATGTTTTCTTAGAGCCTCGTAAGTCAATTCTGCGGAAGAATCGAGTTTGAACTCGATTCGGAGCGAGAATCGGATTTGGAGAGTATATTTAGGTTTCGGGTAGTAGAAGTCGAATAGCGTATTTCGGAGTTCCCAATCAGTAGTTAGGTCACGTAGGACCTTAGCGTTCTAGTGGGCCTAGTGCGCGTATTGCGAAATCCGTTTTCCCGTAGGATTTGCAAAAGTTGCACTCTGGGCATTTGGAACGATTTCAAGTTCCGAAGTCCCAAAGTTCACAAGTCTAACGCACATAAGTCCCTAGAGTCGTAGAGAATCCGTTGGCGCGAAGAAACTCTAGTTTCGACACCTTTTGGGTCGAAATCCGTTCAGCGTCATTTTCGGGAGAGAAAGGATCCGAAAAGTGAAATTTTGTGCAAACGAGCTCGGAACTTGACGAAACCTGCGTGAATAGGTCCCATGGGTCCCCAGGAACCTATCCATGCACTTACGTCGAAGTCCCGGGGTTTAATGCGCGAAATCTCGTTTTTGGGATTTTGGACTCGGGGAGAGCGGCACTACCGCTAGTGTGAAGGCGGTACTGCCGGAGGGTCCGGCACTACCGGGGTTAGGACGCCGGTAGTTATTTTCCAGAGAGCAACCCTTTTTGATCCCCGGAGAGCGGCACTCTGAGACTCGATGGCCGTCTGCCAGGCGAGGAACACTACCGCCCAACGATGAAGCGATGCTAGGCCTCACGGAAGAAAAAAAAATTAGGATTTCCTTTTTCCGTCTAGGTTCTCGTTTTCCGATTTCGCTTCTTTTTGGATTTCGATTGCTTCTTTGCCTATTTTGATCGATGATTTCGGGTCTCGTTGCTTTTCGTGTAGACGTAGACGCTTCGAACGTCGCCGACGATCCCGACTACGTCCCGGAGACCGATTTCACCGAAGAGCAAACAGGCAAGCGCCTCCTTGACCATTTCCAATCCCATAATTGCAAATTCTTATGTTTGATTTCCAAAACTATTATGCATGCTCATAAGTTCATTAAAAGTGATAATTTGTGAGAAGCAGTAGTTAAGCCGAAAATTGTTGGATTACCTCAATCTAATCTGAATACGCTATCCTTGATAGACTTAAGAATAATTTAGACACATTAGTAAGTGTCAGAGGGTATTAGAGAATAATAGTTGCATATGCTTAGTTCAGCAATAGAATTGGTTGCAGGAGATCATGACGTTCATATTCATAAACTCCTGGAACTACTAGGATGGGTGAAGGGTGTCAGGTTGGAATTGGATGTTTTGGGTTTTGTTGGAAAAAGGGAATGGTTGCGTGAGTAAAATGGAAAAACTTGGAGAGATTAGACCGGGCGAGATGTTTGATGGTTCGGAGTTGGTGGTGTTTGGCCGGGTAGTGGTTCCGGTTGGAAGGCTGGTTTCAGGTTCGGATTGGTTGTCAGGCCGTTGGCTGGTTTGAAGTGGTCTGGTCTGAGTTGGTCCCTTGATATGGGGAGGTTGAGGGCTAGTGTGTGCTCGGTGGGGCCGCTAGTGCCGACCCTCTGTGGCCATAGCAAGTGGGTTTGGAAGATCTCGCCTGAGTCACCCTAAGGACCGAACTTGGTGCTATTTACTGGGTATAAATTCGTGCAGCCACATGTGCCAGTATGGGATGGCCTCAGCCTAGTACGGGGAAAAGGGATCTGACCCTGCATTATTGGAGGGCAAAGAGGATTGGATGCACCTGTGGTGTCGGTGCATTCTAGGGACTTTCTTGTCGAGGCATCGAAGGAAAGTTTACCCAATACAACGGTAATGCCTACTACAGGGGGGTCGTGGGCTAGTGGGTGCCTATTGGAACCACTGGCGGCCTCTGTGGCTGTAGTTAGGGATGCACGCATCGGGCGGTGCAGGATTAGAACTCAATTCTTTCGAAAGGTTCCGTCACGGTCTAGCAAATCGGGTACTTCGGTATCGCGAGGCATGGATGACATGATTGCTAGAACGTGTCATGTGGGTACAGTGTACAGTCTCTGCAGAGATAAATAAACTAATCGATTAGCCGTGCTCACGGTCATGAGCAGCTTGGAAAGTACTATCAAGTATAGATTTTGGGTCTGGGTAAATTTTGGAAAAATGGGTTTCGAGGTTGGAACGTGTTGTTTGGGTGTGTGTGTGTTTGAATCTTGGGTTCAAAAGGTGCGGGTGAATGGCTGGTTTGGTGGAAGGAATGGTTGGATGTTGGTTTGGTTAATCGCTGGTATATTGTTAATTGTTTGAAAAGTTTTCTTCACTCAATTTCTTTCGTAAAATGCGATTGTGAATTTATTATCATATTGTAAGCAAAATCCGCTTTGTGCTCAAAAAGACTAGTGTAGTAACCTGTTATTCTTTGTTTCAACCTGCATTTTATATGTATTCATTCCATACACTAAAGTCTTGCGAGTACATACGTGTACTCACCGTTTGCTCTAACGGATTTTGGTTAGAAGGAGAAGAAGCAGGTAATGATGCAGATGTACCAGACGAGTCGCAGTTCGTTGACGACGCTGGCGATTCTGCTGGGGCTTAGCTGGGTTATCATCGGCCCGATTGCCTGGGTGGAGGCACAGCTGCGTGTTCTTTTTAGTGTTTCGGTCTTTGGTGTTTCTTTTGGACTTGTTCCGCTGTAAGCCGTGACCTGTAAGTTAAACTATTGTAATAACGTTACCTTTACGGTGTAATATATTTACTCTTGCATAGTTGAGACCTGTCTTGCATGACAACGGCGTGGAGTACTGGAGCTCTTGATCCAGGGAACGATACTATGCACTTGATTGCGAGGAAGCTTCGAGTTGGGATCAATCAATTGGCGGTATACTCTTCACGAGTCTTGCCGATTAATTGGCCCCAATCCGAGCACGGATTTGGCTTAGCGGTCGAGAGGCGTTGCAGGTTGCATTAATCTCGATCCGATGCAACAAGAATGACCTGATTCGCTAATCTGATTCAGGAGCCCCACAAGAGGTGGTATCGAGCTATGCTAAAATCTGAAAGGATAAATTAGATCGTTAGATAATAGAACTTAGGAAAGAGTTTTCTCTGAAAGCTATTTTAACTTAGTATTCTTAATTGTGAAATGGTAGAATGCTAGTCTTTTCCCTCTATAGCTTCTTTTACGATTTGAATCTTCAAAGTGAATTTACGCTGGTGATTTTCAAACCTTGGTTACTGGGACAAGAGTGAAGTAGGAAAATGGGATTCATTCTATTCCCTTTCTCACTCAAAACTAAAGATAGACTTTGGGGAAGTCTTACCTATTTAACAGTTAGATACTCGTTGTTTAAGGATAGGATTAAGGCTTCGGGCTGCGGTTTTTGCAGTTGTTCTGTGTGGTAGTTGTTTGGTTTCCTCTCTTTTGGTTTGTTTCCGTTAAGGTTTTGCTAACTAGTTCTTTTCTTGCTTTAGATGTCGGGTCACTGGGAACCTCGTTTCTACACGCGTGCTATCCTGGAGGGTTCTGTTCAGGCCACCCTTTCGGAGATGATGCGCCGTGTTGGGTTCACTGAGCCGCCAGAGTTCATGATCTCAAGCGCTGGACTCAGCCCAGCATCCTCTCTTTTTGTGGCTGAGGTCACCATTCGAGGTCGCCATGTGTAACACCCTACAAATCTAAACTGTCGTACAAGAAAATTTCGACAGCATCTCTCCTAAAATTGGGACAAAACGGAAGCGACAACAAGATTCATAATAACCATTATAAACAGGAATAACATAAAAGCATCAATACTAGAGATAACAAGTCTAAATCAACCAGAAAACAAACATAAACGTAAAACAGCTCCAAAGAGGACATCAACAGGTCTATGATTAATAAAATTTCAGCAAGCTAATGAATTATTAAATGCACTAGTCCATGTGATTCGTGATGACCCCGGAGGGTTGATTGTGCTACTAAGCCCAGCCTTCAAGCTTACGACTCGCGAGAACTACCTGAAAACAACAAAATAACAAGGGGTGAGATTGGGTAATCTCGGCCAAGCGGAACAACTTCTAACGAATAACACAACCACAGTAAAACTAGCATACCAAATTCCTCATGTCCAATACCACATTATAGAGTCCACACAACCTCAGTAAAATGCATATGATTGTGCACATGCTTATGCCATGATCCTCCTCACCGTGCCCTTTCTCAGGAACACACGGTGTTGTACCGGTACGGTCGCGCACGCTGGCGTCGACAAACTTCCAATGCATGATTATGCAGTTAATGCTTCATGCATAAATACATTCATAACTTCCCACTCTGAATTCACATGCTTGCATACCATCAAATAACATTGATAGAATGCGAACATCATTGAGATAGAATATCTCCACAATTCATCTTGCAAACAACATCTTTCTTCATTCTTACTCATGATTCAAAAGCCAAACAACCACATCACAATGCAGGATAGGATATTGTAATCTCATAAACAAGTAGTTAAACCATGTAGGTGTGCTGCAATTAAGGTTTATATTGAAGACGAAACAAATAGCGAGTTATAGTTTAGCAAGACCGCTACTTCCACTTGCCTTTACCAACGTGGATGACGAACCTAGTTGCGTCCAGAAGGGGCACCACCTGTACAAGTATTATTTCAGTACATAGCAACATCACAAATGATCACACAACTCGAACACACGCTTCCTAATCCCCGTTCCCTTCTTAAGCGCCAAAAACCCCAATCTGTCCGGGTCAAACAGCATCACCCTCTCTTCACAATTTCGTATCTTTTTTTATACAGATCATCAAAATACAAAAAAAATACAGTAGCTAGATATTTACGAGATCTACAACTTTCATGAAGATCACAAATTTCAATTCCACTGTTAAATATGCCTAAACAAACGTCCAACACAGTGGACAAAATATGTTTCCAGATTCTGTCCGTCATCTTGCAACAGCGATAACTCTCATACCCACGCCCCAAAAATTCTGAAAAAATTACAAAAGCTAGACCTCGACGTTATCTACAACTTTCTAGTTATAGGTTTTTGCAGGAAAAATCGTCTATGCCACGTAAAATGCTAAACAATCCGCGCTGCACAATCTCCCCTTCCAAAAACAGCACCACGTGAACATCTACCCTTCTCCCCCATCAAGATCCATCTAAATCACTCACCACCAGATCTAATACACTCCTAATCCCTAGGTAGAACAGGGGTAAAAGATTGGGAATTTTACCTTGAGTTCTCCCTTGAGAACCCATGAAAAACGCACGACGATTCCCGAAACAGAAATCTGCTCGTCCTCCACGCCCCCACGGATCTTCTTCTCGCTTGCTCCTTCGCGTTTCGCGGTGGATCTTGAGCCACCACACAAGGGGAGAAAGAGGAGGGGTGGTGTGGCTGCTAGGGGAGGAAGGGGGGCGCCCTAGGGCTTTTGGGGGGGGGGTGACACCCCTTTTATTTGGTGGGCCGGCCCACTAGGGGAAAAGAGAGAGAGGTGGGGAGGGGATTCGCAGCCCAGGCCCAGGTTTTCCTCGGCCCACTGTTTCTAGCCCGACAACTCCAAATTTAATATTAATACGCCGGATAAACTTCAATTATTTCATCCCCGACAAATCCTTCATTCCTCTCCGAAACAACACCAGGCAAAGCACCCCTAGACTCGCTTCGACGCTCTAAGGCATCACATTCTCCCCTCCTTAAAAGGATTCGTCCCCGAATCTACTCCTCTTTGCTACGGAACCTTAAAAAAAAGGAAGGCAAAATGGTAATCAACACTTTACCTTCAGCATCCTCAAAGAGTGTAGGATACTTCTTCATATCTGGTCCTCATGTTCCCAAGTTACATCCCGCTCAGACTAATTGGTCCACAAATCTTTCATTGGACACTAACACGAACTATTCCCCTATTAAAAAAAGGACACCTATTAGGTGAATCTAGTATCGATCTGGAATCTCAACTCCCACTTCTCTCTTCAACCTGATCGCGAAACTCGCATTCCAATCTCAACTCCTCTACCACGGTTCGTCGCATTCGGACGGCGAACCATGAGAGACACAACGCTCTAGGTAAGTCTCTAAATCAACCCAAACACAAACTCCTATCTCCTACAAGTGATTGATCTTTTACAAAAAGAACCAATATCCACCCTTACCAACGACAGAGATAGCCTACTTTACAACCAGGGTCCGTAAATCCACCGAACCAAGAACAACCGAACACAATCACTACGGTAGACACAAACTCGCTCGAACCCAAATGACAAAAGTTCCAAAAAATTAATGTAATTACCTGCAACTTCCAAGTTGTCCACTACTAAATTAAGCAACCCCACCGAGGAACACATCAATGAAAACAATTCTCCAAAAGGTTTGAATTTAGTCATACACAACCTTCCTTTACTCTTCACTTTTAAACTACTTACGATCGACCCACACTAGTTTTCCCTTGTAAGAAGGTTTCGCCTTCACATTCTTCCACCCAAGGACCAGGGCAAGGAGTACAATCCTTGAATAAACTCAACCATAACATAAACATTCATTTTCTTAACCCCAAGCTTGAACGTAAAAGAAATCTTAAATCTCACTAACACAACGAACGACAATCACCACCTTTAAACCAAAGGGCTGAAATTCACATACACGGGAACTCAACTTGGAAGAGGAACTCCATAGAACCAAAACCACCAAAAAAATTTTCTTCGGGGAGAAGCTCTATTCAAAAGAGAAACACCGCGAAAGTCTTCTGCAAATGCATTTCACTTTTACCAAAACAAATCATCTCACTTTTATCCAAGGCCGAGCCATTCAGAAAAAAGAAACCGATCAAGGAATTAAATGCTTCCACACAACCACCATCTCTTTTTCCTTAAAAAGGAACCAAACTCACTTCCCAACAGAAAAAATTGTTTCAACCACGAATATCATTCATGTCACAACCAGAAGAATCGTCTCTTAAACAAAAACTATCAAACACCTCACACCACAACACAACTCTAGCCCAAAATAGAAATACAAATATTTCCAGATCATGAAGTTCCAAATCTTACATTGGATTAGCTACTTCTTTTGATCAGCAATGCAACCGATAACTCGACCTTGAAAACTACGGACACAGTCAAAGCATACATCCTTGAGCATAAATGTCGCATTCATAACTTAAGCTAGTTTTCTTATCAAAGATGAATGAATGACGATATTTAATAGAATAACATTCCAAAATCTCCACAAATTACTTCAAGGTTAATCATTCTTTTATCCTTGTTTTAAGCCTCAAATTAACCCACATTTGGCGTAATCATCCTAAGTTTAGGAAACTCAAACACGACACAAAGAATACTTTGACCGAAAGTATTCAACCCAAATATCAAACAAACAAACCAATCCATATGAATTTTTAAACATAAGTTCAGCATAACTCCCGCCATCTATAGCATTCCACTACCCTTACCATTTAGATTTCAATATTCCCTATTTACTCATTGAGAAGGCCCATCAGGATTTAACAACAACTACACAACAAATTCTTACTCTTATTACCTTTTCCACAATTATAAATAAAGTTCACGGTGCTTATAAAAAAACACATCCAACCAACACTACCTCATCAAGATCCCCACGGAGCAGCCTAACCTATATCATCATATTCTAAATTTGAAAGGCGTGCTTCAACAAGTCTTTCAAAGATGATGAACCTATAAATTCCATACCACATAATGGCGTCAACATCTCGACAATGGAAATTTATTCACCTAAAAGATGACTCAACAAGTAAATATTATCTCAACAAGGCACCAATCATAAATAGAAGTTTAAAACATACATTTATTAAGGACAAAATCACGCGTCATGCTAACTATCCCTGGTTCACTCCATCACAACATGTTACAATTTCCACCATTTTAACAAAGGTTTTCAACAATTAATCTAATCAGTTACCACCACTACTAAGTCATCAATATCAATAATTGGCATAATTGTAAAACAACAACATTGCTTTTAGTTACCCTATCCATAGGCTATGACAAACTGTCACTACACAACATACTCCAACTATGTAAAATAGATTGAATAATTTAAGCCATCCAAAGCTCTTATAACAACAACGCTAAATTAAATTAATTTTTTTTTTAATTTTTTTTTAGCTACCCTATACACGGGTTATAGCAAAATTGCCACTCCAAGACATACTCCAGCCTTTTTTTTTAAAGTGAACTGAATAGGTGAAATCATCACAAAGCTCTTACGGCAATGGCAAAAACTTATGTCTTCCCAATTGATATCGATACTAGCATTATTGGAACGCAACTGCATACTTCCGAATCTACTAATAGTTTGCAACGTCATAAATATCAACTCTAATCAATTTCCAAGTTAAAGTCACTAGCCAACACGATTAAATTAGAACATCTTTAAACAACCAAAGATGGTTTCTTTAACAATATCGGTAGTCCACCATTACAATTAAATTGTTCTACCGACCTTATATTAAAATGTCTCTAAATAACCCACTAATTTTCTATTACCTTCACAGTAGTTTACATCATCGTAATGTTCTAACTACGCATCAAGATTTAAAGCTTTAAAGATTGTCCATGGTCAAGGGCACATTAAAATAATGCAATAAATCCTAAGCATGCACATTAACACATTCAATCATTATCGCTATAGAGCAATCTACAATACTAGACGTTTATTTAATCTCAAGCTAAAGATAACAATTACATTTTAATTGATTCAACTCACAAATTAACTTAGAAGTACATCATTCCATAAACCACATTGTTACATACTACGTAACACAGACATAAAATTTCTAAACACCGTCATGGGTCACCTACCCTTGACAAACAGGAGGCAATCCAAAACATTAAAAACAAACACAGTTCTAGATCAAGAACAAACACCGATAAAAATTCTTCTTTTCGTGCAAGGAAGAAAAGCAAAATCCAAACATAAATGCAAGAGAGCTCGACCCTCAAATGTCCAATCATAGTAGCCAAAACTCTTCAAGAAATCCAAAACCTACACTTTCCAAAAAGGAAGACGGATGCAAAAGGGAAGACCAAATGTCCAACTAAAATATTCTGATAAAGATTCAAACTTAGCTCCATCCGGCTTGATCTGCAACAGGAGAAACTCCAACCCCTTCTTTTTTAAAAAAATCGGGAAACAACAACCACGTAAATTTCCTCCCAACGACAGTCCATCACAATAAATCGGATGCCAAAGCAAAATTGTGACCAAAAGACGCGCAACGAGAACTCTTCTTCTGTGTCTTCACTCAAAGGAGACAAAACCACAAACCGCCAAAAGGACAAATCAGCGAGTGCTCAAAACTAAGCATTTTCCTCGGTTTGAACCAACCACATACCCAGAAAACCAACCAAAACCGACCGTCAAAGACGGTAAAGAACATCCGAAGGAATCCATCACCAACCTCTTCTATTTGACTCCAGTCACTACCCGATCTACGCATGCACACGAATAAGTACTCTTTCCTATAGGGGTATAATAGTTCTTCGGTGGTGACTCTACCCGCCACACCGTCAAACCACGACCTCACTACAAACAAAAGGTGACCGAAAACCCTTCGGCACAACAACCACACTTTATCACAAATGAAGCAACTCAATCAAATCTATCATAAATATAGCATTATACATCATCAAAAGTAGCATTCAACAACAAAGCTTAAATTCAACCTTTAAGCATAAGGCAACGATACCCATACCCTTTCCTACTGTGCATCCATGTGTGTCAAATTTTAAATTAGTGATTCCACTTACACAAGTTTTAATGTTGCTATCCTATGACAAAATTTTAGTTAAAACCTAGGCCATGTTTCTAAGTTATTCCACATCACATTTTAGTTGTATCCTATAGTATGACACTAAAAATAGACATTCCAAGGACCTACTGACCTCCGATACCAATTGTAACACCCTACAAATCTAAACTGTCGTACAAGAAAATTTCGACAAAGATCTCTCCTAAAATTGGGACAAACGGAAGGCGACAACAAGATTCATAATAACCATTATAAACAGGAATAACATAAAAGCATCAATACTAGAGATAACAAGTCTAAATCAACCGTAAAACAAACATAAACGTAAAACAGCTCCAAAGAGGACATCAACAGGTCTATGATTAATAAAATTTCAGCAAGCTAATGAATTATTAAATGCACTAGTCCATGTGATTCGTGATGACCCGGAGGGTTGATTGTGCTACTAAGCCCAGCCTTCAAGCTTACGACTCGCGAGAACTACCCGAAAACAACAAAATAACAAGGGGTGAGATTGGGTAATCTCAAAGAAGCGGAACAACTTCTAACGAATAACACAACCACAGTAAAACTAGCATACCAAATTCCTCATGTCCAATACCACATTATAGAGTCCACACAACCTCAGTAAAATGCATATGATTGTGCACATGCTTATGCCATGATCCTCCTCACCGTGCCCTTTCTCAGAACACACGGTGTTGTACGCTGATCGCGCACGCGCTGGCGTCGACAAACTTCCAATGCATGATTATGCAGTTAATGCTTCATGCATAAATACATTCATAACTTCCCACTCTGAATTCACATGCTTGCATACCATCAAATAACATGGATAGAATGCGAACATCATTGAGATAGAATATCTCCACAATTCATCTTGCAAACAACATCTTTCTTCATTCTTACTCATGATTCAAAAGCCAAACAACCACATCACAATGCAGGATAGGATATTGTAATCTCATAAACAAGTAGTTAAACCATGTAGGTGTGCTGCAATTAAGGTTTATATTGAAGACGAAACAAATAGCGAGTTATAGTTTAGCAAGACCGCTACTTCCACTTGCCTTTACCAACGTGGATGACGAACCTAGTTGCGTCCAGAAGGGGCACCACCTGTACAAGTATTATTTCAGTACATAGCAACATCACAAATGATCACACAACTCGAACACACGCTTCCTAATCCCCGTTCCCTTCTTAAGCGCCAAAAACCCCAATCTGTCCGGGTCAAACAGCATCACCCTCTCTTCACAATTTCGTATCTTTTTTATACAGATCATCAAAATACAAAATTTACAGTAGCCCGATATCTCCGAGATCTACACCTTTCATGAAGATCACAAATTTCAATTCCACTGTTAAATATGCCTAAACAAACGTCCAACACAGTGGACAAAATATGTTTCCAGATTCTGTCCGTCATCTTGCAACAGCGATAACTCTCAGACCCACGCCCCAAAAATTCTGAAAAAATTACAAAAGCTAGACCTCGACGTTATCTACAACTTTCTAGTTATAGGTTTTTGCAGGAAAAATCGTCTATGCCACGTAAAATGCTAAACAATCCGCGCTGCACAATCTCCCCTTCCAAAAACAGCACCACGTGAACATCTACCCTTCTCCCCCATCAAGATCCATCTAAATCACTCACCACCAGATCTAATACACTCCTAATCCCTAGGTAGAACAGGGGTAAAAGATTGGGAATTTTACCTTGAGTTCTCCCTTGAGAACCCACGAAAAACGCACGACGATTCCCGAAACAGAAATCTGCTCGTCCTCCACGCCCCCACGGATCCTCTTCTCGCTTGCTCCTTCGCGTTTCGCGGTGGATCTTGAGCCACCACACAAGGGGAGAAAGAGGAGGGGTGGTGTGGCTGCTAGGGGAGGAAGGGGGCGCCTAGGGCTTTTGGGGGTGACACCCCTTTTATATGGTGGGCCGGCCCACTAGGGGAAAAGAGAGAGAGGTGGGGAGGGGATTCGCAGCCCAGGCCCAGGTTTTCCTCGGCCCACTGTTTCTAGCCCGACAACTCCAAATTTAATATTAATACGCCGGATAAACTTCAATTATTTCATCCCCCGACAAATCCTTCATTCCTCTCCCGAAACAAAACCAGGAAAAGGAACCCTAGAATCGCTCTGACGCTCTAAGGCATCACACCATGCTGGGGAGCAGACACGTCTCTACTATGGCACAGCTCCGAGTCCTCTCGCAGTGTTGCTAGATGGGGCGTATATGGCAATCCTTTGACTCCGTTTCGACCTTCCCGAGCTATCGCAGATGTTTCCGGGTTGTCCCTCTCGTGAGCCGGACGGCCAGGCAAACCTCTATGCACAGGTGAATCCGCAGATGGATATAGTGGAAGCTTGGCAGGTTGGGTAATGCGGCGAGCTGTTGATGTGTACTGCTTCGCCGGGGACGAGCTTCTGGTCGCTCGCCGTCGCATTTCCGAGCTAGAGAGCCATATGGCACCGTTTGTCAACCATGGCTTTTTCACCACCGAGATGATCTACGGGGAGCACGATGAGCTTGAGCCGGTAGAGGAGCTTCCTCGCCCTTACGGATCCTACCGTCGGGTCTCCCGCAATGCCAGGATGTCCGTGCGAGGTAGCAGCCGCCGTCGTGTCTCAGCTGTGCGCCCTGGAGCCTCGTCAAGTGCAGCACCGGGTCGTAACCTCGTCTTCGGCGGTCGTGAGTACGAGCTGATGTACCCGGTGGAGTCTTCTACTTCTTCTGCAGCCCCAGGCCCTTCCGACGTTCCTGCTGAGAATTGTGGGGATGTGTAGATCTGGATCTTAGGAGTCCTTTGTGTATTAGGTAATCAAGCTCGCTTTTGTCGTTGATACGAGCTGGCTGGTGATGTACTTTTGCTGTACAGAAGTCATGTCGGAACTTGCGTAGTAGAATGATGATGTAATATAAATAAAGCTGTAGCGTGCCAAGACGTGCTTTATCGTCATCCGTAAATCTATCGCAATGAGATCCTTTCGCTGCAATGCGTGTTTCGCTATCTTGTGTTGCTGCGAATCTTATTAATTACATATGAATCCTGCAGTGATCCTGTTGTGTCGTCTCATTTCTCGTGCTGCATCTGTTGTTCACGTTGTTGAACCTTATGTAAACAGGATGCCGAGGAGACGGCCAGTCCGCGCGATTATGGCCGAGGGTACGGCGCGAAATGAGCCGAACCCTTCACACCATGATCCGCCGCAGCAGGGATCCCATAGCCACGTTTCGCGACATTCTAATGACCCAGTGGCGTCATCACATGGACGTCAGGAAGTACAGAGTGAGGAATTACCTCCTCCTCCGTCCATGGCCCAAATCTTGGTGATGCGACTCGTTTACTTGAGAGATTGGTGCAGAGTCGGAGAACTGGGTGCCGCCGCTTTTGGAGGTGTGGCAGCAATGCAACCCTGCACTTCGGCCGGGCAGAGTTCCAACGGACTCGCCCACCGAATTTCTCCGTGGTCACCGATCCTTTGGACGCTGGACGATCGGCTCCGCGACATTGAAGATAAACTTGAGTTAGCTAGATGCACGGATGAAGAGAAAGTCCAATATGCTGCACATTATCTCCAAGGAGCGGCAAGAAAGATGGTGGAACAGCTTTTAAGACTATTCGCCCTGTTGGACAAGTTACCACATGGGCAGATTTCAAGGAAGCTTTCCAAGATCCATATTCCCTCCAGCTTGATGGAGATAAAGAAGAGGGAATTCTATAACTTGAAGCAAGGATCCATGTCCGTTATGGACTATCTGCATAAGTTCAATTACCTGACTCGTTATGTCGCTGATGAGATTCCGAGCGAGGCCCTAAAAGCGCTTGGTTCCGAGAGCATTTGAATGATGAAGTTAAACATTCGCTCGTAGCTCTTGATTTCCCAAATCTCCGTGAATTAGTGGATAAGGCGATTCGGGTGGAAGACAAGGCAAAAGCGATTGCGGAAAATCGAAACGGAAGTGGCTGGCCCAAAAGCAGCCGTGCGGGCCCGTCGAGGTCTCGCCTCGGGAAGGCTATCGGTGTTCACCCATCACTTCTCCTCCAAAACCTCAACGACCTGTTCCTCGCACCTCTCAAACTGCAGTTCAATCCTATAACCGCGGTGGCGAGATGCAAGGAGGACAAAGAAAGGGGACGCCGCTTTCATGCTTTGCATGTGGACAAAGTTGGCCATTTTGCCAATGTTTGCCCTCATCAAATGCACCCTACCGACTCGTCCTTCAGCTCAAAGCGCTCCGGTTCGTCCTCAAGCTCCTGCTAGTGGACGTGGTGGTCATCAGGTTGGCCGAGCGGGTTCTCGTTCTGCGCAAAGTCCTGCTCAGGGTCGTCTTAATCTGGTGACAGCGGAGGAAGCAAGTAATGCACCAGATGTGGTCCTCGGTATGTTTCTTGTGCATTCAGCTCCTACTGTGGTTTTGTTTGATTCGGGAGCTTCCCATTCCTTTGTGTCTTCAAGGTTCGTTAAGGATCAAGGGATTAGGACCAGTTTACTAGGCAATTACATGTTAGTTCATTCCCCTGGCTTAGTCCTTCGGGCTCAATGTATTTGCCTAGGAGTCCCGATTGAGATTGAAGGAGTGCGATTTAGTGGAGACTTGATTCAGATTGGTACATCTGGACTTAATGTAATCCTAGGAATGGATTGGTTATCTAAGAACCAAGGACGCATTGATTGTGCTGAACGTTCTATTTCCTTGGTGAATCGGATGGCATCCAAGTCAAATTTAACTCCAGCCCGTTATCGGTGCAAAAGTCCACTCTTCATTCCTTGTCTATTCTCGAGATGGAACAAGTACCGGTTGTCTGTGAGTATCCCGATATTTTTCCTGAAGAATTACCGGGATTGCCTCCGGACAGAGACTTGGAGTTCATTATAGAATTGCTACCTGGAACAGCACCAATATCCAAGCGCCCTTATCGGATGCCCTCGGATGAGTTGATCGAACTCAAGAAGCAACTCAAGGAGCAGCTAGCAAAGGGTTTTATCCGTCCTAGCTCTTCGCCGTGGGGTAGTCCAGTGCTCTTCGTTAAGAAAAAAGATGGCAGTCTTCGCATGTGCGTCGACTATCGTTCGTTGAACGAAGTCACCATTAAGAATAAATATCCCCTTCCGCGGATTGATGATTTGTTTGATCAATTGAGAGGAGCTCAGATCTTTTCCAAAATCGATTTGAGGCTTGGGTACTTCCAACTCAAAATCCGACCGGAGGACATTCAGAAAACTGCGTTTACTACTCGTTATGGATTATACGAGTATACAGTAGTTTCCTTTGGTCTTACCAATGCCCCCGCCACTTTCATAAACCTCATGAACAAGGTATTCATGGAATACCTGGACAAATTTGTGGTGGTGTTTATTGATGATATCCTCATCTACTCCGTATGAAGAAGAACATGAGCTCCATTTGCGCTTAGTGCTCGACAAACTCCGCGAGCACCAGCCTTTATGCAAAATTCAGCAAGTGTGAGTTACGGCTCAAGGAAGTTGCATTCTTAGGGCATGTTCTTTACGGAGGTGGAGTTGCAGTTGATTCGAGAGTAAGGTGCAGGATGTAATTGCTTGGGAGCAGCCACGGACTATTCACGAGATCCGAAGTTTTCTCGGTCTTGCGGTTACTACCGACGGTTCATCGAGAACTTCTCCAAAATTGCTAAACCGTTGATGAACTACTCAAGAAAGAAAAGAAATTTGAGTGGTCATCAAGTTGTGAGGCAAGTTTTCAAGAATTGAAGCGAAGACTTACCTCTGCCCCGATTCTTGTTTTGCGGATATACATAAGAGCTTTGGCGTTTTACGTGATGCTTCGGCGTCGGGGTCTCGGTTGTGTCTTGATGCAAGAGGGCAAGGTTGTAGCTTATGCTTCACGACAAGCGAAACCTCACGAAGCCAACTATCCAACTCACGATTTGGAATTGGCTGATCATTCATGCTCTAAAGCGTGGCGTCATTATCTCATTGGAAATAGATGTGAGATATTTACCGATCACAAGAGCCTGAAATATTTCTTCACCCAACCAGACCTGAACTTGAGGCAGCGCAGGTGGTTGGAGCTGATCAAGGATTATGATCTGGGAATCCATTATCATCCGGGCAAAGCCAATGTGGTAGCAGATGCCCTCAGTCGCAAACTGCACCCCATTGATGCACCGACTTTCATTAGTCAACCCCAACTGATGGATGAGTTTCGGAGACTCAACTGAAGTGGTTCAAGAAGGGTTTGTGGCGGCCCTAACCTTAGAGCCCACTCTTGAGTCCCAAATTCTAGCCGCACAAACCGTTGATGAGAAAGTGGCTGAAATTAAGCGCAGCTTGAAGGAAAGCGCGCCTTCGGAGTTTTTGGAAAGAGCAGATGGGATGGTCATGCGTGGACGGCGATTGTACGTTCCGAATGACCAAGAGATCAAGCAATTGATCTTCAAGGAAGCTCACAATACTCCTCTTTCGATCCACCCTGGAAATGCGAAAATGTACCAGGATATCCGTGTAAGTTTACGGTGGCCTGGTATGAAAAAGGAGATCGCTGAATTTGTCGCTACTTGCGATGTGTGTCGGCCGAGTGAAAGCGAGCATCAACGCTCGCGGGATTGCTCCAACCTTTAAAAATTCCAGAGTGGAAATGGGATGAAGTCGGCATGGATTTCATCACCGGTCTGCCGAAATCTTCAGTGGCCAGGATTCCATTTGGGTAATCGTGGATCGATTGTCCAAAGTGGCTCATTTTATTCCAGTCCATACCACTTATAATGGGCCTAAACTTGCAGAACTTTACCTGAATCACATAGTCCGACTACATGGTGTTCCTAAGGTCATTGTGTCAGACCGTGGGACCCAATTTACGTCGCGATTCTGGAAAAATCTGCATGAACTCCTTGGTACTAAGTTGTTTTTCAAAGACAAATACCATCCTCGTGACCGATGGCCAAACCGGAAAGAACTAACCAAGTCCTGGAGGATATGTCGAGAGCTTGTGTGTTGACCTACAACACGAAGTGGGAGAAATGCTTAGCTTTTGCTGAATTCTCCTACAACAACAGCTATCGTGGCAAGTCTCCGTGATGTCGCCATTCGAAGCACTTTATGGGAGAAAGTGCGAGAACTCCTTTGTTGCAGTGCGAAGTCGGCGAAAGACAATTCTTCGCCCTGTTGTGATCCAAGAAGCCGAAGATCATGTCAAATTGATTCGGGACCGATCAAGGAAGCTCGGTCGAGGCGTAAAAGTTATGCCGATACTCGTGCCGCGAGCTAAGTTTTGATGTAGACGATTTTGTCTATCTCAAAGTGTCGCCGCTACGTGGCACTCGCCGCTTTCAAGTTCGTGGAAAATTAACGCGCGTTAAATCGGACCGCATCGCATTCTTGCGAGGAAAGGTGAAGTTGCTTACCAGATTGAACTTCCCCTCGCCTTCCGAGGTACACGATGTATTCCACGTATCGCGGTGAAGAAATGTCTTCGGAAGTCCACAGAACTTACCCCATTGGAAGCGATTGATCTTCAACCTTGATCTATCATATCGCGAGCATCCGATCCAAGTACTTGAAGAAGCCGAGCGCTTTACTCGCAATCAAGTCATCGAGAATGCTCAAAGTCCAAAGTGGAGTAATCATACCCGTGACGAAGCTACTTGGGAACGAGAAGATCGTCTTAGAATTGAGTTTCCCTCTTTCTTCGTAGAAGTCTAGCTAATCTCGAGGGCGAGATTATTCCAAGGGGTAGGATTGTAACGCCTGTTTGTAATTAAGCTTGATTAGGCTAACTAGGTGTGGATTAGTGCTCTGTTTAGTTTCGATTTGAATTTGGAGTTATTTGCCCTCAAATTCGGTTTTGTCGTTTAGTCGATCGTTTTCCCGATTGGAGTCTCGAATCCAAATCGGGTGAAATTTAAAATCGTGAGAGCTAGATCCCAAACCTAAGTTTTAAAACCTTTAATAGGACCCCTCGAACCTATTCCAATAGTCCTTAAGTTAGTTGGTTGAAGAACCATATCGAAAACTAAGATTTCCCTGAGTTTACTGCTAGGGCGGCGATGCACGCTCACTGCGGTACAACCGTCCGCTCCGGGCGGTACTGCCGGCCGAGCGACAGGTTTTGTCCTGTGCTCGTGTTTATCTCTTTGCCTCGGTTTGCGTGCACGTTTTAGCCTCTAATAAACACCAGGGAGCACCTCTTCTCCCTCTCCTCTCTCATTTCTCCTCCTCTCCTTCTCCTTCTTCCTCTCTTCTCCTTCCTCTCTCTCCATTGGAGCTCTCTCCTCCTCCTCGCCATTTCCTGCTGGTTGGAGCTCCAGGAGGTCGAGTGGAAGCGAGAGCAAGGGTGGAGAAGCGTCTCCAAGCAGTCAAGGAGCTTCGCACGAGGTAGGTTTTAAAGTTGAGCTTGAACCCTAGGTGGAGATGCAAACCCTAGCTCTTCCTTGGCTTGTAATCGTTCTTTACGTCCTAGTTAAACCATAGAAACCCTAGTTCTTGTGGTGCATAGTTGTTTTCCAAGAAGTTAAACCTAGGTCAAGGGTAGAAGAATCCTTCTGCGTGATCGAGTAGTTTCTGTAAACCTGATCTACGCATCGTTGGACTCATTCGCTGCAAACGCCTTTTCTTGAATTTTCGGAGCTCTTCTTTTTGGAACCCTAGCTCCGGAAAGTCGGGAAATGACCTGCGGATGTTTTCTTAGAGCCTCGTAAGTCAATTCCTGCGGAAGAATCGAGTTTGAACTCGATTCGGAGCGAGAATCGGATTTGGAGAGTATATTTAGGTTTTCGGGTAGTAGAAGTCGAATAGCGTATTTCGGAGTTCCCAATCAGTAGTTAGGTCACGTAGGACCTTAGCGTTCTAGTGGGCCTAGTGCGCGTATTACAAATCCGTTTTCCCGTAGGATTTGCAAAAGTTGCACTCTGGGCATTTGGAACGATTTCAAGTTCCGAAGTCCCAAAGTTCACAAGTCTAACGCACATAAGTCCCTAGAGTCGTAGAGAATCCGTTGCCGCGAAGAAACTCTAGTTTCGACACCTTTTGGGTCGAAATCCGCTGGCGTCATTTTCGGGAGAGAAAGGATCCGAAAAGTGAAATTTTGTGCAAACGAGCTCGGAACTTGACGAAACCTGCGTGAATAGGTCCCATGGGTCCCCAGGAACCTATCCATGCACTTACGTCGAAGTCCTGGGGTTTAATGCGCGAAATCTCGTTTTTGGGATTTTGGACTCGGGGAGAGCGGCACTACCGCTAGTGTGAAGGCGATCGCCGGAGAGTCAGCACTACCGGGGTTAGGACGCCGGTAGTTATTTTCAGAAGAGCAACCCCTTTTGATCCTCGGAGAGCGGCACTACCCAAGACTCTGATGGCGTGCCTTTGGCCAGGCTGACACTACCGCCAACAATGAAGCAGATGCTGGCCTCTGGAAGAAAAAAAAATTAGGATTTCCTTTTTTCGTCTAGGTTCTCGTTTTCCGATTTCGCTTATTTTTGTATTTCGATTACTTCTTTGCCTATTTTGATCGATGATTTAGGGTCTCGTTTCTTTTACGTGTGAGCGTAGACGCTTCGAACGTCGCCGACGATCCCGACTACGTCCCGGAGACCGATTTCACCGAAGAGCAAACAGGCAAGCGCCTCCTTGACCATTTCCAATCCCATAATTGCAAATTCTTATGTTTGATTTCCAAAACTATTATGCATGCTCATAAGTTCATTAAAAGTGATAATTTGTGAGAAGCGATGAGTTAGCGAAAATTGTTGGATTACCTCAATCTAATCTGAATACGCTATCCTTGATAGACTTAAGAATAATTTAGACACATTAGTAAGTGTCAGAGGGTATTAGAGAATAATAGTTGCATATGCTTAGTTCAGCAATAGAATTGGTTGCAGGAGATCATGACGTTCATATTCATAAACTCCTGGAACTACTAGGATGGGTGAAGGGTGTCAGGTTGGAATTGGATGTTTTGGGTTTTGTTGGAAAAAGGGAATGGTTGCGTGAGTAAAATGGAAAAACTTGGAGAGATTAGACCGGGCGAGATGTTTGATGGTTCGGAGTTGGTGGTGTTTGGCCGGGTAGTGGTTCCGGTTGGAAGGCTGGTTTCAGGTTCGGATTGGTTGTCAGGCCGTTGGCTGGTTTGAAGTGGTCTGGTCTGAGTTGGTCCCTTGCTATGGGGAGGTTGAGGGCTAGTGTGTGCTCGGTGGGGCCGCTAGTGCCGACCCTCTGTGGCCATAGCAAGTGGGTTTGGAAGATCTACTTTGAGTCACCCTAAGGACCGAACTTGGTGCTATTTATCGGGTATAAATTCGTGCAGCCACATGTGCCGGTATGGGATGGCCTCACCTAGTACGGGAAAAGGGATCGACCTGCATTATTGGAGGGCAAAGAGGATTGGATGCACCTGTGGTGTCGGTGCATTCTAGGGACTTTCTTGTCGAGGCATCGAAGGAAAGTTTACCCAATACAACGGTAATGCCTACTACAGGGGGGTCGTGGGCTAGTGGGTGCCTATTGGAACCACTGGCGGCCTCTGTGGCTGTAGTTAGGGATGCACGTTACCGGGCCGGTGCAGGATTAGAACTCAATTCTTTCGAAAGGTTCCGTCACGGTCTAGCAAATCGGGTACCGGTATCGCGAGGCATGGATGACATGATTGCTAGAACGTGTCATGTGGGTCTGATGTACAATCTCTGCAGAGATAAATAAACTAATCGATTAGCCGTGCTCACGGTCATGAGCAGCTTGGAAAGTACTATCAAGTATAGATTTTGGGTCTGGGTAAATTTTGGAAAAATGGGTTTCGAGGTTGGAACGTGTTGGTTGGGTGTGTGTGTGTTTGAATCTTGGGTTCAAAAGGTGCGGGTGAATATTTGGTTTGGTGGAAGGAATGGTTGGATGTTGGTTTGGTTAATCGCTGGTATATTGTTAATTGTTTGAAAAGTTTTCTTCACTCAATTTCTTTCGTAAAATGCGATTGTGAATTTATTATCATATTGTAAGCAAAATCCGCTTTGTGCTCAAAAAGACTAGTGTAGTAACCTGTTATTCTTTGTTTCAACCTGCATTTTATATGTATTCATTCCATACACTAAAGTCTTGCGAGTACATACGTGTACTCACCGTTTGCTCTAACGGATTTTGGTTAGAAGGAGAAGAAGCAGGTAATGATGCAGATGTACCAGACGAGTCGCAGTTCGTTGACGACGCTGGCGATTCTGCTGGGGCTTAGCTGGGTTATCATCCAGCCGATTGCCTGGGGTGGAGGCACAACTGCGTGTTCTTTTTAGTGTTTCATTTAGTGCTGGTGTTTCTTTTGGACTTGTTCCTACTGTAAGCCGTGACTGTAAAGTTAAACTATTGTAATAACGTTACCTTTACGGTGTAATATATTTACTCTTGCATAGTTGAGACTGTCTTGCATGACAACGGCGTGGTCTTGGAGCTCTTGATCCAGGGAACCAAGTACTATGCACGCTGATTGCGGAAGCTTCGAGTTGGGATCAATCAATTGGCAGTATACTCCTCACGAGTCTTGCCGATTAATTGGCCCCAATCCGAGCACGGATTTGGCTTAGCGGTCGAGACGTTGCAGGTTGCATTAATCTCGATCCGATGCAACAAGAATGACCTGATTCGCTAATCTGATTCCGAGCCCCCACAAGAGGTGGTATCGAGCTATGCTAAAATCTGAAAGGATAAATTAGATCATTAGATAATAGAACTTAGGAAAGAGTTTTCTCTGAAAGCTATTTTAACTTAGTATTCTTAATTGTGAAATGGTAGAATGCTAGTCTTTTCCCTCTATAGCTTCTTTTACGATTTGAATCTTCAAAGTGAATTTCTGCTCAATTGATTTTCAAACCTTAGTTCTTGGGACAAGAGTGAAGTAGGAAAATGGGATTCATTCTATTCCCTTTCACCTCAAAACCTAAAGATAGACTTTGGGGAAGTCTTACCTATTTAACAGTTAGATACTCGTTGTTTAAGGATAGGATTAAGGCTTCGGGCTGCGGTTTTTGCAGTTGTTCTGTGTGGTAGTTGTTTGGTTTCCTCTCTTTTGGTTTGTTTCCGTTAAGGTTTTGCTAACTAGTTCTTTTCTTGCTTTAGATGTCGGGTCGCTGGGAACCTCGTTTCTACACGCGTGCTATCCTGGAGGGTTCTGTTCAGGCCACCCTTTCGGAGATGATGCGCCGTGTTGGGTTCACTGAGCCGCCAGAGTTCATGATCTCAAGCGCTGGACTCAGCCCAGCATCCTCTCTTTTTGTGGCTGAGGTCACCATTCGAGGTCGCCATGCTGGGGAGCAGACACGTCTCTACTATGGCACAGCTCCGAGTCCTCTCGCAGCGTTGCTAGATGGGGCGTATATGGCAATCCTTCGACTCCGTTTCGACCTTCCCGAGCTGTCGCAGATGTTTCCGGGTTGTCCCTCTCGTGAGCCGGACGGCCAGGCAAACCTCTATGCACAGGTGAATCCGCAGATGGATATAGTGGAAGCTTGGCAGGTTGGGTACGTGCGAGCTGTTGACAGGTACCTGCTTCGCCTTCGGGACGAGCTTCTGGTCGCTCGCCGTCGCATTTCCGAGCTAGAGAGCCATATGGCACCGTTTGTCAACCATGGCTTTTTCACCACCGAGATGATCTACGGGGAGCACGATGAGCTTGAGCCGGCAGAGGAGCTTCCTCGCCCTTACGGATCCTACCGTCGGGTCTCCCGCAATGCCAGGATGTCCGTGCGAGGTAGGTAGCCGCCGTCGTGTCTCACCAGTGCGCCCTGGAGCCTCGTCAAGTGCAGCACCGGTCGTAACCTCGTCTTCGGCGGTCGTGAGTACGAGCTGATGTACCGGTGGAGTCTTCTACTTCTGCAGCCCCAGGCCCTTCCGACGCCTCGCCGAGAATTGTGGGGATGTGTAGATCTGGATCTTAGGAGTCCTTTGTGTATTAGGTAATCTTGAAGCTCGCTTTTGTCGTTGATACGATGGCCGGGTGATGTACTTTTCTTTGTCTGAAGTCATGTCGGAACTTGCGTAGTAGAATGATGATGTAATATAAATAAAGTGTAGCGTGCCAAGACGTGCTTTATCGTCATCCGTAAATCTATCGCAATGAGATCCTTTCGCTGCAATGCGTGTTTCGCTATCTTGTGTTGCTGCGAATCTTATTAATTACATATGAATCCTGCAGTGATCCTGTTATGTCGTCTCATTTCTCGTGCTGCATCTGTTGTTCACGTTGTTGAACCTTATGTAAACAGGATGCCGAGGAGACGGCCAGTTCGTGCGATTATGGCCGAGGGTACGGCGCGAAATGAGCCGAACCCCTCACACCATGATCCGCCGCAGCAGGGATCCCATAGCCACGTTTCGCGACATTCTAATGACCCAGTGGCGTCATCACATGGACGTCAGGAAGTACAGAGTGAGGAATTACCTCCTCCTCCGTCCATGGCCCAAGTACTGGTGATGCACTTCGTTTACTTGAGAGATTGGTGCGAGTCGGAGAATCTGGGTGCCGCTGCTTTTGGAGGTGTGGCAGCAATGCAACCCTGCACTTCGGCCGGGCAGAGTTCCAACGGACTCGCCCACCGAATTTCTCCGTGGTCACCGATCCTTTGGGACGCGGACGTGGCTCCGTGACATTGAAGATAAACTTGAGTTAGCTAGATGCACGGATGAAGAGAAAGTCAATATGCTGCACATTATCTCCAAGGAGCGGCAAAGAAGATGGTGGAAACGATTTTAAGACTATTCGCCTGTTGGACAAGTTACCACATGGGCAGATGTCAAGGACGCTTTCAAGAGTCCATATTCCTCCAAATTTTGATGGAGATAAAGAAGAGGGAGTTCTATAACTTGAAGCAAGGATCCATGTCCGTTATGGACTATCTGCATAAGTTCAATTACCTGACTCGTTATGTCGCTGATGAGATTCCGAGCGAGGCCCGGAAAACTGCTTGGTTCCGAGAGCATTTGAATGATGAAGTTAAACATTCGCTCGCAGCTCTTGATTTCCCAAATCTCCAGGAATTAGTGGATAAGGCGATTCGGGTGGAAGACAGTGCAAAGGCAGTTGCGGAAAATCGAAAACGGAAGTGGCTGGCCCAAAAAGCAGCCGGTGCGGGCCCGTCGAGGTCTCGCCCTGGGAAGGCTATCAGTGTTCAGTCCATCACTTCTCCTCCAAAACCTCAACGACCTGTTCCTCGTACCTCTCAAACTGCAGTTCAATCCTATAACCGCGGTGGGCAGATGCAAGGAGGACAGCAAAGGGGGACGCCGCTTTCATGCTTTGCATGTGGACAGGTTGGCCATTTTGCCAATGTTTGCCCTCATCGTCGACCCCTACCGACTCGTCCTTCAGCTCAAAGCGCTCCGGTTCGTCCTCAAGCTCCTGCTAGTGGACGTGGTGGTCATCAGGTTGGCCGAGCGGGTTCTCGTTCTGCGCAAAGTCCTGCTCAGGGTCGTCTTAATCTGGTGACAGCGGAGGAAGCAAGTAATGCACCAGATGTGGTCCTCGGTATGTTTCTTGTGCATTCAGCTCCTACTGTGGTTTTGTTTGATTCGGGAGCTTCCCATTCCTTTGTGTCTTCAAGGTTCGTTAAGGATCAAGGGATTAGGACCAGTTTACTAGGCAATTACATGTTAGTTCATTCCCCTGGCTTAGTCCTTCGGGCTCAATGTATTTGCCTAGGAGTCCCGATTGAGATTGAAGGAGTGCGATTTAGTGGAGACTTGATTCAGATTGGTACATCTGGACTTAATGTAATCCTAGGAATGGATTGGTTATCTAAGAACCAAGGACGCATTGATTGTGCCGAACGTTCTATTTCCTTGGTGAATCCAGATGGCATCCAAGTCAAATTTAACTCCAGCCCGTTATCGGTGCAAAAGTCCACTCTTCATTCCTTGTCTATTCTCGAGATGGAACAAGTACCGGTTGTCTGTGAGTATCCCGATATTTTTCCTGAAGAATTACCGGGATTGCCTCCGGACAGAGACTTGGAGTTCATTATAGAATTGCTACCTGGAACAGCACCAATATCCAAGCGCCCTTATCGGATGCCCTCGGATGAGTTGATCGAACTCAAGAAGCAACTCAAGGAGCAGCTAGCAAAGGGTTTTATCCGTCCTAGCTCTTCGCCGTGGGGTAGTCCAAAGCTCTTCGTTAAGAAAAAGATGGCGATCTTCAGATGTGCGTCGACTATCGTTCGTTGAACGAAGTCACCATTAAGAATAAATATCCCCTTCCGCGGATTGATGATTTGTTTGATCAATTGAGCGGAGCTCAGATCTTTTCCAAAATCGATTTGAGGCTTGGGTACTTCCAACTCAAAATCCGACCGGAGGACATTCAGAAAACTGCGTTTACTACTCGTTATGGATTATACGAGTATACAGTAGTTTCCTTTGGTCTTACCAATGCCCCCGCCACTTTCATGAACCTCATGAACAAGGTATTCATGGAATACCTGGACAAATTTGTGGTGGTGTTTATTGATGATATCCTCATCTCGACAAACTCCGCGAGCACCAGCTTTATGCAAAATTCAGCAAGTGTGAGTTCTGGCTCAAGGAAGTTGCATTCTTAGGGCATGTTCTTTCTGGAGGTGGAGTTGCAGTTGATTCGAGTAAGGTGCAGGATGTAATTGCTTGGGAGCAGCCACGGACTGTTCCTGAGATCCGAAGTTTTCTCGGTCTTGCCGGTTACTACCGACGGTTCATCGAGAACTTCTCCAAAATTGCTAAACCGTTGACAGAACTACTCAAGAAAGAAAAGAAATTTGAGTGGTCATCAAGTTGTGAGGCAAGTTTTCAAGAATTGAAGCGAAGACTTACCTCTGCCCCGATTCTTGTTTTGCCAGATATACATAAGAGCTTTGACGTTTTCTGTGATGCTTCGCGTCAGGGTCTCGGTTGTGTACTGATGCAAGAGGGCAAGGTTGTAGCTTATGCTTCACGACAACTGAAACCTCACGAAGCCAACTATCCAACTCACGATTTGGAATTGGCAGCAGTCATTCATGCTCTAAAACTGTGGCGTCATTATCTCATTGGAAATAGATGTGAGATATTTACCGATCACAAGAGCCTAAAATATTTCTTCACCCAACCAGACCTGAACTTGAGGCAGCGCAGGTGGTTGGAGCTGATCAAGGATTATGATCTGGGAATCCATTATCATCCGGGCAAAGCCAATGTGGTAGCAGATGCCCTCAGTCGCAAACTGCACCCCATTGATGCACCGACTTTCATTAGTCAACCCCAACTGATGGATGAGTTTCGGAGACTCAATCTGGAAGTGGTTCAAGAAGGGTTTGTGGCGGCCCTAACCTTAGAGCCCACTCTTGAGTCCCAAATTCTAGCCGCACAAACCGTTGATGAGAAAGTGGCTGAAATTAAGCGCAGCTTGAAGGAAAGCGCGCCTTCGGAGTTTTTGGAAAGAGCAGATGGGATGGTCATGCGTGGACGGCGATTGTACGTTCCGAATGACCAAGAGATCAAGCAATTGATCTTCAAGGAAGCTCACAATACTCCTCTTTCGATCCACCTGGAAATGCGAAAATGTACCAGGATATCCGTGTAAGTTTACGGTGGCCTGGTATGAAAAGGAGATCGCTGAATTTGTCGCTACTTGCGATGTGTGTCGGCCGAGTGAAAGCGAGCATCAACGCTCGCTGATTGCTCCAACCTTTAAAAATTCCAGAGTGGAAATGGGATGAAGTCGGCATGGATTTCATCACCGGTCTGCCGAAATCTTCAGTGGCCATGATTCCATTTGGGTAATCGTGGATCGATTGTCCAAAGTGGCTCATTTTATTCCAGTCCATACCACCTATAATGGGCCTAAACTAGCAGAACTTTACCTGAATCACATAGTCCGACTGCATGGTGTTCCTAAGGTCATTGTGTCAGACCGTGGGACCCAATTTACGTCGCGATTCTGGAAAAATCTGCATGAACTCCTTGGTACTAAGTTGTTTTTCAAAGACAACAGTACCATCCTCAGACCGATGGCCAAACTGAAAGAACTAACCAAGTCCTGGAGGATATGCTGAGAGCTTGTGTGTTGACCTACAACACGAAGTGGGAGAAATGCTTAGCTTTTGCCGAATTCTCCTACAACAACAGCTATCGTGCAAGTCTCGAGATGTCGCCATTCAAGCACTTTATGGGAGAAAGTGCGAGAACTCCTTTGTTCTGGTCTCAAGTCGGGCGAAAGACAATTCTTCGCCCTGTTGTGATCCAAGAAGCCAAGATCATGTCAAATTGATTCGGACCGATCAAGGAAGCTCAATGAGGCGTAAAAGTTATGCCGATACTCGTCGCCGCGAGCTAAGTTTTGATGTAGACGATTTTGTCTATCTCAAAGTGTCGCCGCTACGTGGCACTCGTCGCTTTCAAGTTCGTGGAAAATTAACGCCGCGTTACGTCGGACCGTACCGCATTCTTGCGAGGAAAGGTGAAGTTGCTTACCAGATTGAACTTCCCCCTCAGCTTTCCGAGGTACACGATGTATTCCACGTATCGCAGCTGAAGAAATGTCTTCGGAAGTCCACAGAACTTACCCCATTGGAAACGATTGATCTTCAACCTGATCTATCATATCGCGAGCATTCGATCCAAGTACTTGAAGAAGCTGAGCGCTTTACTCGCAATCAAGTCATCAGAATGCTCAAAGTCCAGTGGAGTAATCATACCCAGGACGAAGCTACTTGGGAACGAGAAGATCGTCTTAGAGTTGAGTTTCCCTCTTTCTTCGTAGAGTCTAGCTAATCTCGAGGACGAGATTATTCCAAGGGGGGTAGGATTGTAACGCCCGTGTTTGTAATTAAGCTTGATTAGGCTAACTAGGTGTGGATTAGTGCTCTGTTTAGTTTCCAGTTTGAATTTGGAGTTATTTGCCCTCAAATTCGGTTTTGTCGTTTCGTCGATCGTTTTCCCCGATTGGAGTCTCAGAATCCGAAATCGGGTGAAATTTAAAATCGTGAGAGCTAGATCCCAAACCTAAGTTTTAAAACCTTTAATAGGACCCCTCGAACCTATTCCAATAGTCCTTAAGTTAGTTGGTTGAAGAAACATCGCGAAAACTACGATTTCCCTGAGTTTCTAACTGTTGGGCGGCGATACCGCACCACACTGCGGTACTACTGGCCCGGCGGCAAGATCTGCCGCTTCCGAGGCGATACTTGCCCGGCCGAGCGACAGGTTTTGTCCTGTGCTCGTGTTTATCTCTTTGCCTCGGTTTGCGTGCACGTTTTAGCCTCTAATAAACACCAGGGAGCACCTCTTCTCCCTCTCCTCTCTCATTTCTCCTCCTCTCCTTCTCCTTCTTCCTCTCTTCTCCTTCCTCTCTCTCCATTGGAGCTCTCTCCTCCTCCTCGCCATTTCCTGCTGGTTGGAGCTCCAGGAGGTCGAGTGGAAGCGAGAGCAAGGGTGGAGAAGCGTCTCCAAGCAGTCAAGGAGCTTCGCACGAGGTAGGTTTTAAAGTTGAGCTTGAACCCTAGGTGGAGATGCAAACCCTAGCTCTTCCTTGGCTTGTAATCGTTCTTTACGTCCTAGTTAAACCATAGAAACCCTAGTTCTTGTGGTGCATAGTTGTTTTCCAAGAAGTTAAACCTAGGTCAAGGGTAGAAGAATCCTTCTGCGTGATCGAGTAGTTTCGGTAACCCTGATCTACGCATCGTTGGACTCATTCGCTGCAAACGCCTTTTCTTGAATTTTCGGAGCTCTTCTTTTTGGAACCCTAGCTCCGGAAAGTCGGGAAATGACTCATGGATGTTTTCTTAGAGCCTCGTAAGTCAATTCCTGTGGAAGAATCGAGTTTGAACTCGATTCGGAGCGAGAATCGGATTTGGAGAGTATATTTAGGTTTTCGGGTAGTAGAAGTCGAATAGCGTATTTCGGAGTTCCCAATCAGTGGTTAGGTCACGTAGGACCTTAGCGTTCTAGTGGGCCTAGTGCGCGTGTTGCGAAATCCGTTTTCCCGTAGGATTTGCAAAAGTTGCACTCTGGGCATTTGGAACGATTTCAAGTTCCGAAGTCCCAAAGTTCACAAGTCTAACGCACATAAGTCCCTAGAGTCGTAGAGAATCCGTTGGCGCGAAGAAACTCTAGTTTCGACACCTTTTGGGTCGAAATCCGTTTTCGCGTCATTTTCGGGAGAGAAAGGATCCGAAAAGTGAAATTTTGTGCAAACGAGCTCGGAACTTGACGAAACCTGCGTGAATAGGTCCCATGGGTCCCCAGGAACCTATCCATGCACTTACGTCGAAGTCCCGGGGTTTAATGCGCGAAATCTCGTTTTTGGGATTTTGGACTCGGGGAGAGCGGCACTACCGCTAGTGTGAAGGCGGTACTGCCGGAGGGTCCGGCACTACCGGGGTTAGGACGCCGGTAGTTATTTTCCAGAGAGCAACCCCTTTTGATCCTCGGAGAGCGGCACTACCGGGCTACAGTAGCCGGTACTGCCGGCCAGAGCGGCACTACCGCCCAACAGTAGACGGTACTGCCGGCCTCTGGAAGAAAAAAAAATTAGGATTTCCTTTTTCCGTCTAGGTTCTCGTTTTCCGATTTCGCTTCTTTTTGGATTTCGATTGCTTCTTTGCCTATTTTGATCGATGATTTCGGGTCTCGTTGCTTTTCGTGTAGACGTAGACGCTTCGAACGTCGCCGACGATCCCGACTACGTCCCGGAGACCGATTTCACCGAAGAGCAAACAGGCAAGCGCCTCCTTGACCATTTCCAATCCCATAATTGCAAATTCTTATGTTTGATTTCCAAAACTATTATGCATGCTCATAAGTTCATTAAAAGTGATAATTTGTGAGAAGCAGTAGTTAAGCCGAAAATTGTTGGATTACCTCAATCTAATCTGAATACGCTATCCTTGATAGACTTAAGAATAATTTAGACACATTAGTAAGTGTCAGAGGGTATTAGAGAATAATAGTTGCATATGCTTAGTTCAGCAATAGAATTGGTTGCAGGAGATCATGACGTTCATATTCATAAACTCCTGGAACTACTAGGATGGGTGAAGGGTGTCAGGTTGGAATTGGATGTTTTGGGTTTTGTTGGACCAGGGAATGTTTGAGTGTGTAAAGTGGAAATAATTTGAGAGATTATAACTGGCGAGATGTTTGATGGTTCGGAGTTGGTGGTGTTTGGCGGGTAGTAGTGGTTCGGTTGGAAGGTGGTTTCGAGTTCGGATTGGTTGTCAGGCCGTTGGCTGGTTTGAAGTGGTCTGGTCTGAGTTGGTCCCTTGATATGGGGAGGTTGAGGGCTAGTGTGTGCTCGGTGGGGCCGCTAGTGCCGACCCTCTGTGGCCATAGCAAGTGGGTTTGGAAGATCTACGCTGAGTCACCCTAAGGACCGAACTTGGTGCTATTTATCGGGTATAAATTAGTGCGACCACATGTGCGGTATGGGATGGCCTCACTTAGTGCGGGAAAAGGGATCGACCTGCATTATTGGAGGGCAAAGAGGATTGGATGCACTGTGGTGTCGGTGCATTCTAGGGACTTTCTTGTCGAGGCATCGAAGGAAAGTTTACCCAATACAACGGTAATGCCTACTACAGGGGGGTCGTGGGCTAGTGGGTGCCTATTGGAACCACTGGCGGCCTCTGTGGCTGTAGTTAGGATGCACGTTATCGGGCCGGTGCAGGATTAGAACTCAATTCTTTGAAAGGTTCCGTCACGGTCTAGCAAATCGGGTACTTGGTATCGCGAGGCATGGATGACATGATTGCTAGAACGTGTCATGTGGGTCTGATGTACAATCTCTGCAGAGATAAATAAACTAATCGATTAGCCGTGCTCACGGTCATGAGCAGCTTGGAAAGTACTATCAAGTATAGATTTTGGGTCTGGGTAAATTTTGGAAAAATGGGTTTCGAGGTTGGAACGTGTTGGTTGGGTGTGTGTGTGTTTGAATCTTGGGTTCAAAAGGTGCGGGTGAATGGCTGGTTTGGTGGAAGGAATGGTTGGATGTTGGTTTGGTTAATCGCTGGTATATTGTTAATTGTTTGAAAAGTTTTCTTCACTCAATTTCTTTCGTAAAATGCGATTGTGAATTTATTATCATATTGTAAGCAAAATCCGCTTTGTGCTCAAAAAGACTAGTGTAGTAACCTGTTATTCTTTGTTTCAACCTGCATTTTATATGTATTCATTCCATACACTAAAGTCTTGCGAGTACATACGTGTACTCACCGTTTGCTCTAACGGATTTTGGTTAGAAGGAGAAGAAGCAGGTAATGATGCAGATGTACCAGGCAGTCGCGATTCGTTGCTGACGACGGCGATTCTTGGGGCTTAGCTGGTTATCATCCACCCGATTGCCTGGGGGTGGAGGCACACTGCGTGTTCTTTTTTGGTGTTTCGCTGGTGCTTTGGTGTTTCTTTTGGACTTGTTCCGCTGTAAGCCGTGACTGTAAGTTAAACTATTGTAATAACGTTACCTTCTCGGTGTAATATATTTACTCTTGCATAGTTGAGACCTGTCTTGCATGACAACGCGCGGTATCTTGGGCTCTTGATCCAGTGGAACCAAGATTATGCACGCGATTGCGAAGCTTCGAGTTGGGATCAATCAATTGGCAGGTATACTCCTCACGAGTCTTGCCGATTAATTGGCCCCAATCCGAGTACGGATTTGGCTTAGCGGTCAGGAGACGTTGCAGGTTGCATTAATCTCCAGTCCGATGCAACAGTAATGACCTGATTCGCTAATCTGATTCCGGAGCCCCCACACCTGGGTAGCGGGTACTTATTCTTAACAGTGACTTCATTGAGTGCACGGTAATCTAGGCACATCCTGAAGCTCCCATCCTTCTTCTTGACGAACAGAACAGGCGGTCTCCATGGCGACGAGCTAGGTCTGATGAATCCTTTCTTCATTAACTCCTCCAGCTCCTTCTCCATCTCTACCAATTCTTCGGTTGACATTCGATAAGGTCTCTTTGCTATCGGTGCTGTCCCAGGTACTAACTCGATCACAAATTCTATATCTCTATCTGGCGGCATACTAGGTAAATCTTCAGGAAAAATGTCCGGGTACTCGTTCACCACTGGAACATCCTCTATGCTGACTGTCTTCGCACTGTTGACCATCAACTGTCCATCTAGAACAACGGTCGCTTGGAACTCCACCTTTCTTCCACAAGGGCTCTCAGCTGATATGACTCTTCGTCCGCAGTCTAGTACGACCTTGTGCTTGGATAACCAATCCATTCCCAAGATAACATCTAAAGTCTGGGTCTCCAATATTATGAGGTTCGCTAGATATTCCACCCCACCTATTAATATTCTTACCCCAGAACATCCTACTTTAGTTCGGAGTTCTGACCCAGGGGTTTGAACTAAAAGAATGCATTTTAGATCCACAATCTCTAAATCATTTTCAGCAGCAAAACCTTGAGAGACAAACGAATGCGAAGCTCTAGAGTCAAACAAAACTGTTGCAGGGACTGAGTTGACAAGTAACTTACCCAGCACGACGTCTGAAGCGTTCTGAAGTGCATCCGCAGTGACGTGATTGACTCTGCCTCTGACCACAGTCTGAGTTGCGGCTCCAGGCTGTGCAGCTCCATGGCTTGGTCCCGGTGCAGGTGTCCTTGCTGGCGTGGATCCCAGATTGAAACGAACTGGGGTCACTCCTGCTGCCTTCTTGGGGCAATAATTGGCAAAGTTACCTGGCTCGTGGCAGTGGAAGCAACGCTTCACTGTGCTCTGCTGACTTCCTGCTGGTGCAATTCTGGGTTGTGCTGGTGTCTGAAAATTTTGTCCGGCAGGCCTCGGTGATGGCGACTGTGTCCTCGTAGCATTCTGCGGCTGGAACCTAAAGAATTGATTGGGTGCAACTCTCAGCCTTTGTGCTCCTGGGCGAGCTCCTTGCTGTGCCATCCGGCGCTTCCTGTTGTCATCCAGCTCCTGGCGCTTGTCCTCGAGAATAAGAGCCTTGTTCACTAGTTCCTGGAAATCCGGAAATGTGTGGGTAATCAATCCCACCTGAAGTCCAGAATTCAGTCCCTTCATGAAACGGGACTGTCTTGCCTTGTCTGTTGCTACGTCCTCAAGTGCGTAGCGTGCCAACTAAGTGAACTTGTTTAGATACTCGGACACTGGCTGATTGCCTTGCTTCAGTGCCCTGAACTCCTCCTTCTTGAGGTCCATAATCCCTTCTGGCACATGATACTGACAAAATGCAGCTATGAACTCCTCCCAAGTGATGTCCCGGGGGTTCTCATGTGTAGCACAAAATTTCTCCTACCATTCGACTGTAGTACCTTCTAATTGATGAGAGGCGTAAAGCACTCTTTCATTCCCCACGCATTGGGTGATGTGCAGCTTCCTTTCAATCGATCTCAGCCAATCATCTACCTCTAGTGGATTAGCGTTTCCAAAGAATGTGGGTGGATGAGTCCTCATAAACTCTGAAAGTCTGGAATTCTGTCGTTGTCCCTGATTAGCTTGATTGGCAACGGCCTGAGCAGTGACTTGCTGCATTTGTTGCATCATGGCATGCATCAACTGAGTCTGTGCAGCAACGAAAGCTCCAAAGTTCTACATGTCCACTGCTGGTGCTGGTTGGGGCGCCTGGTTCACATCATCTGGGTTGCCAGCTAGGCGAAAACCACTCCCGTTGCCTCCGTTGTTTCCACGAGTGTTCACCATCTGTTGATTGCTCCAAGGTTTAGATAAGAGGGAAAAGCGTAGATGAGGTTCAAGAATCCTATTGCGGGGGAAACAGGTTTAACCCAAAAACTTATACAAACATTATTAATAACTTGGTATGGTTTCTTATCCAAGCCTAAAAGCTATGCAACGCATACTGCACACTCAACAATCAAGGAAGGTCCAAATTTCCTATACACACAATAATCTAACGTCTAAGAGGTAACTCTCATATCTTGAGAGACGTGACTCTCACACATGAGTCTGAACTGACTACTAAAGCACTGGTTCTTCTAGCCTCTGGAACAGTCATTGATCCACTTCTCTTCGAGCTCGATGCTTCCTTACTTCACGATCTTCAGGGTTGACAGCGACATCCAATACTTTCTTCTGAAGTGTGAAACATCGTTGACAATTCAGAATGACTCAGGAAAGAATCCCATTTAAACTAGTGGAGAAAGGTAGAAATTTCAGCAAAGGGGAAGAATAGAAGAATAAGGTAAGTCAAGAACTTATTATTCTTGCGAGTTAAATTTTCTCTTTAGAAAATAATTTTGAAACTCCTAAAGATGACTAATCTATCTAGGGTCAAGACCTATAGTTAGTTTGGCTCTGATACCACCTCTGTCGGGACTCGAATTTGCAAATCCGGACCCTCTGTGTATTCAATACTAGTACAGGATCATGCTAGTGCCCACAGTCTCAACATTGGTTTATATCACATTCATACTCAATGAAATAGTAAAGTAATTTATTAAAAGGGAAATATAACTGATTGCTCGACCTTATATTCAAGTTACAAAAAGTACGCCTCGTAGGTCTAAAGTCTTACTCGAATAAATCTACAGCGGAATGTAAAGAAAACGCATGGCGCCAACAAATATGCCACAGGCAACTGACTGGGCTCGGCCCTAGTTCGTAGGCTCCTCCTGGAACTCCTCCAGAGCTGGCATCGATTCTTCTTCAACTGATGTTGGTATTGTGGCAAGGGTGAGTACTTGGTACTCAGCAAGTGATGCACAAAATACAAGCTAATATTCTATATGCATGGCTTATTACAAAGGATAGGCTAACAGGTATATTTGCAGAAAATCTGCATGTGTAAATGCAGTAATAGATTACAAAGCAGTAAAACAATAATAACATATAATAACTTTCGCAAACATTTCACAAATAAATCATTTCACAACCTAAGACCAACTCTCAGTTCCAACCCAACCATTCCCAATCCAAGTTATTTTCATGAAAGTCTAACCCTTGACTGTAATCCCCGAGCAGTGTCCAATACCGTAGACTTGGCTATTCGAATAGGTTGTATACTCTGCAGAGGTTATGCACTTTACCCACAAGATACAGCCAAACACCACAAAGGTGAGTGTCCGCAACAATGTCTTTCGGAAGCCTCTAACTACACAAGTGGACCTCCCCGGTTGTTGCACACTAACCCTTCCCTTAGCAAAGGCGAAGTCTAGGCCAACCAACCATTAGATGGGTACCTAGCCATCGCCCCATTACGCTCCCCCGTACACTACACAAAAGGTGTAGTTGATACCCTATGGTTCCACAAGCAATTTATTAGCAACTTATTCAACTAGGTCCGCCCCATTACAGGCATGTGGTTGCATGTTTGACTCAGATCAAAGGCTTGCAAGGTTAAGTCCTTAGGGTGACCAAGGCAAGACTGCCAAAGAACCAAAACGACTTTCCCGGTGCCACTCATGGCCCACCAGATCACTCTTGACACTTGCCCCGGTCTAAAGCCTTTATCAAACCCCAGTTGATTACAATGCACCACGTGCCATCAACATCATCATTAATAACACATAACACTTCTCGAAAACAAGTTCCATATCTCATTAAGTCAATATTAACATGTAATTATCCAAAATCATGTCATGACTACGTGGCAGCGGTAAGCATTATACTACAGCGGTCTAAATACCCATATTGGCGGCGATTTAATAATGTCCAACAACTTAAACTAGACTAGGGTGACAAGGGGTCATGGCATACAATTATTTATGTCAAGGTGGAATACAGCAAATTGGCACTTAACTAATTTCCAGAATTAATTAAAGCATTTTCTAATTAAATTCACATGCAATATTTTGAATCAAAATAATTTCCAAAGTGAGAACAATATGGTCAAAGCATAACTTGCCTTCAAAAAGTACTTGTTCTTGGTCTTGAGCTGGCTCCTGGGTCAAAACTTCACCTTCGAAGCCTTCGGGTACTTCAACGTCTATTCGTAACGTGTGCAAATAGCAATAAATAATTAAATAGTCAACAAAATGTGTTCAAAACTTCAAATAAAATTCATTATTAAATAGAGATCAATTTTATAAAAATTTAGAAATTGGAATCACTCAAATCGGTGTTGAAACGTAGAAATTATAAGCTTTTGAAGTTTTAAAAATCAAATAAAAGAATAAACCGAATTAATTCATTTATTTTTCTATTGAAAAATCTGAATTATGACGTCAGCTGACGTCAACGTGGATTTTGAAGTTCCACCAAATTATTTTTCTATTAAAAAAAATCTAATTATGATGTCACGCTTGCGTCATTTGGTCCACAGGCTTAGTCCACGGCTCGGTTTCAGTCCACCGTGGACCCGGTCCACGCGCACAGTGTCACTGACACGTGGGACCCACTTGGATGGCGTCACCGCTGACGTCATCGTGTTTGGCTGAACGGCTCTGACACGCGGCCCCAGGTGACGTCATCACGACGTCACGGATGACGTCATGGTGCGGTTTCGCCAGACGCTGACACGCGGGCCCGTGATGACATCACACGTGACGTCAGCGACGATCGGCGTCGCTCACGATGACCGCATCGGTTCGGCTACTGGACATCTGGCTTGATCTGGGTCGTTGGTTTGAAATCCAACAATCCAGATCAGATATAATCCCGTGCGTTGCAGTTTAACGTGGTTGATATGGACCTCACGATTTAGATCGGACGGTCGAGATCCGATTGGGTTTTCACCGCGTCCTGGGGGTGACGTGGCATGACCTGGCGCTCGACGCGTGGCACAATTTACACCGTCCGATCTCGATCGGACGGTCAAGATCTAATCTAGTGCTAAAACGTGGGTTATATCTAACCGTACGATCTAGATCTAACGGCTGAAACCTAATCTAGCACATTGCGGTTCAAGGCTACGTGGCTTAGTCCCGTCCGTCCCACCTAGATCTAACGGTCGAGATTGGATCTATCCTAGGTCACATAGTAGTGCGCTATGTAGCTCGCCTCGGCCATCGAATCTAGATCTAACGGCCTAGATCTAATCTAGTCTCTACAGGGGTCAGGGCGACGTGGACTCACCAGGATGGTTGGATCATGATCGGACGGTGGAGAAGCTTCGCGAGGTCGACGATGTCCACGGCGGAGCTGGCTGGCCGGAGCTGGGGACGACGACGACACGCGGGACAGCGTTTGGAGGGTGCTCTGGTGAGGTGAGTGGTGCGCACGGGTTCGCCTTGAGACGGGGTCACGGATATGGGCACCAACGCTGCGGAATGTCCTCGTCGGCGTCGGAAACGAAGAGAACCCGCGGCGGCGCTTCGCGAGCTTCGACGAGGAATTAGGAGGGGATGGCGGCGGCTAGGGCACGGAAGGTTGGGGCGAACGGTGCGCAAGTGGCAGGTGTACCTCGGGCACGTGTCCGGGCATTAAATACCGGCCCCAACGTCGAGGTGGACGCGGAAATCGTGGCTGGGCCGTTACGAGCAGTGAAGTCCGGCGGCGATATAGATTGAGTGACGTGGCACAATCTCAACCATCCACGCATGCGCGATCAACAGTTCAGATGCGGTCGGCGCGGACGGATTCGATTGGAATCCACATGGGCGACGTGGCGCAATCTCGGCCGTTGGATCTCGATCCAGCGGTCGCATGGGTTAGGGTTTGGGTCCGGCTCGGTCCCTTTTGGGTCGGGCTTGAGTCCGAGTCGATCGGTTGAACAGTAAAACCCGCTAGGGTTTTTCAGCGATTTAATAATTAAATTAATTCCAAGAAATTCAAATAATTCAAAAAAGTAGCAAAATAATCAGAAAAATTCTGGAAAATAATTTGAGATATTTTGGACTCAAATAAAATATTTCCAACAAAATTTTATTTGAAACTTTTATTTAGTTAATTATCTCAAAAGGGAATAAATTCAAATTAAATCCAAATAAATCCTAGAAAATTCCAAAAATTCTCAAAAATGCCAAATATCATTTAATTTTATGAAAAGCAATAATTGGGGTGTTACAGTCGGGCTTCATTCGAGTGGGCATGCATGTTAGTGGCTGTGGGGTCCCGTAGTCCAAGTCCACTTTAGACTAGAGCTGATCTATGGACCGAGTCTATAGATCGCACTTACATGGCGTTTTCTGATTGGGCCACGTCGGCACTGATGTCACAGTGACATCATAAAATCAAATTTCAAGTAGAAAAATAATTCATTTAATTCAAAATTTTCTTTTTAATGTATTTTTCAAACTTCAAATTGCTCGATCTTGCTCATACGAACTCCGATTTAGGTGATTCCAGAGCCTAAAAATTTATAAAAGTGTGCTCTATTTGATTATGAATCTTATTTAATTTTTGGACTTGATTTTCTCTCTGTTATTGGCTATTTATTGTTTATTTATTTGTTACGTGTAGACGTTGAAGTGCCCGAAGGCTTCGAGGGAGAGGTGTTGACTCAAGAAGGTTCAGAGCTTAACAAAGACTTTTTCCAAGGCAAGTTGTGCTTGACCATATTGATCACACTTTTGAAATTTATGTTGTTTTAAAGTACTGCATGCTAGTTTAAATTAAAATGATTTCAATTAACTTGGGAATAGTTAAAGATCCATTTGAATTATACCGCCCTGTCTTTAATAGTTGTATGCCCTAATTCATTTTTGTCACCCTAGGTTGTGGAATAATAGTTGAACATAAATACTTTGCCAACATGGGATAATTAGACCGTAAATAGTTTGCTTAGCCATGCATCGTGTTATTGATATATTTTTGGAATGTTGAAAATTAACCTTGACTTAATGAGATATGGCACATGTTTAAGCGAATGTGACATGTGTTATTGATGATACGATGGCACGTGGTGCATGGTAATCAACGGGTGAGGAAATGATTTAGACGAGGGCAGCTGGCAAGTTACTGATATCTTCCATGTGGTACCTAGTTCAGTAAGTTACTGATATCTTCTATGTGGTGCCTCAAGGTGATAGTTACACATGGGTGTAGCTGAATGGAGGAGCGTACCTGTGCTCAGGCTTGGTACCCATCCAACAGTATGTGTCGGTCCAATACTTTGGCTATGTGTGAGGGGAGTGATAGTGAAGGCAATACTGGATAGGTTCACTTGATAAGTTAGAAGTTTCTGAAAGGTTTTGTTACGGTTAATCGCCTGTGTGGTGAGCAATTTTATCTTTTGCGTAAAGTGTATAACCTCTGAAGAGTGTAAAAACATATTCAAATAACCAAGTCCACGGTATTGGACATTGCTCGGGGATTACAGTCAAGGGTTAGACTTTCATAAAACAAACTTGGGATGGTGGACATTGTGGTATGCAAATGTGAAAATTGATTAAGGATGATAATTGCTTTACTTTGTAAAATATTTGTGAAAGTTATTATTGTTTTACTGCTTTCCAATCTATTATTATTATTATTTGTGAATGCTGTTTACCGTAAAACAACCATATAGCCTATCATTTGGAATAAGCCATGCATGTAGTAATAGCGTGCATTCTATGCACAACTTGTTGAGTGCTTTAAATACTCACCCCTTGCAACAACACAAACATTAGTTGAGGAAGAATCCATGCCAGCTTTAGAGGAGGAGTTCCAGGAGGAGCCGATGAACTAGGGAGTGAGCCCAATCAGTTAGACACCACGAGTCTTCTTTACTTTTCCGCTGCAGTTTATTTATTTGAGACTTAGCCTTGCAAGGCGTATCTTTGTAAGTTGACCATATGGTTAACTTAACCGGTTATATTTTAAATGAAGATTTTATTTATTATTTCTAATGTTTATGATTGTGATATTATCTGTGTTGAGACGGTGTGCACTAGCGTTATCCTAGACTAGTGTGGAATACACCGAGGGTCTAGGTTTGCACATTCGGGTCCCGACAAAGGTGGTATTAGAGCCATACTGACTGTAGGACTTGCCCTTAGTTAGAATGGTCGTTAGAAAGGATAAAACTATTTTCTAAAGATAAAATTTGCCAAGATAATGAAGGAATTCTTGACTTATCCCCCTCTTTCTTGTTCCACACCCCTTGCTGAATTTTTCTTGTTTTTTCTTGTTTTAAAATGTTGCGTTCTCATGGGAGTGTCTTTTGCTAGATGAGGATGACTCACACCTACGGAGAGCGTGAGGGAGGCTACGCTGCGGAGCTATGGAGGATGCTCCAAGTGTTGGGAGGTTTTGATCGGCCGATCCACATGGCCAACACTTGGATTGTGAATGGGAAGGCCCAGGGCATGACCACCAAAGTTACTATCTATGCCTAGGAGAATACGAAGGTGAGCCGCCCCATTAACATCACAGTAAGGAGAGCTACTTTTGATGTTGGTATTCAGGAGTCAACATGGCTTGCTTTGAGGAGGATTTCTACTGATTATGCTGACTAGCTGAGGGAGTTCGTCTTCCGTCTACACCCTCAGGGGGGGAGGTGTCACTAGCGCACTGATAGACCTAGAGAGCGATGCTGCAGTTGTGCACCTTGCTCGGTTTGTTGCCGCACAGGATGCGGTGATGGATCGTACTGTGCAGAGCTGGAGGAGACATACAGTGCTTTGGAGGCACCAGAGCTGAGGCTGCAAGAGGCCAGAATGTTGGGAGCATAGAGGATCGGGGAGCTTGAGTATACCCTGTATGGCATTGAGCCGGAGGCTATGCTGGAGTTACACAAGGAGGATTCTGAGGAGGTGCAGCCAGGGCCAGAGCTAGAGCTAGAACCACAGCCAAAGCAGGAGGCAGAGGATGTGGCTTCTTCTACCACGGCAGTTCGAGGTCACGGAGATCAGTTCGTGTCGATGCCACCGCACCCGCCAGGAGGTTCCCAGTCGGGTTGGCTGGATGAGTGAGAATTATGTCTATAGCTGAGACTCGAGTGTTGAGTCGCATCTTGGAGTAATAAGAGTCATCGTTTAGGCGTTATACTCTGTTGTGTTAGCTTAATTTGGATTCTCTTTTTGATGAGTGTGTGGTATGTTTTGCAAAGCCTTTAGGCATTGTGAGAAACCATACTAAGTTATTATTAAATAATTAATAAAGATTTGGATTTTGAGTTACATACGTTACCCCCGCATAAGTTCTCTACTACTTGTCTATTCTTGTTTCCCCCTTATCTCTAAACCTTGGAAGTCATCAACAGATGGTGAACACTTGTGGCAACAATGGAGGAAATGGAAGTGGTTATCGCCCAAGTGAGAGCTCGAATGATGGAAGGCCAGTTCCACAGCCTGCACCTCAAGTCGACATGTAGAACATCGGAGCTTTTCTTGCAGCACAGATGCAGTTGATGCATGCAGTGATGCAGAAGATGCAACACATCACTGCTCAATCCACTACCAACCAGGCCAATCAAGCTAATCAGGGACATTGCCCGTATTCCAAGTTGTCAAAATTCATGAAGACCCATCAACCTATATTTTTTGGGAATGCCAATCCACTGGAGGCAGATGATTGGATGAGATCCATTGAGAGGAAGCTGCACATTACCCAGTGTACTGGGAATGAGAGGGTACTTTATGCCTCTCATCAGCTAGAAGGGACTGCAGTGGAATGGTGGGAGAATTCTTTGCTTTGTAGGAGAACCCACAGGAGATCACATGGGTAGAATTCACTACTGCATTCCATTAGTACCACGTGCCTGAAGGAGTCATGGAACTAAATAAAGAGGAATTTAGAGCTCTGAAGCAAGGCAGTCAGTCAGCGGCTGACTATCTGAACAAATTCACTCGGCTAACTGGCTATGCACCTAAAGTCGTAGCGATAGATAAGGCCAGACAGTCTCGCTTCATGAAGGGACTAAACTTAGGGCTACAAGTGGGACTAATTACACACACATTTCCTGATTTTCAAGAGCTGGTGAACAAGACCCTTATTCTGGAGGACAAGCGCAAAGAGTTGGATGACAACTAGAAGCTCCGCATGGCACAACAGGGAGCTCGCTGTAACAACCAAATTTTTGCTTTTCATGAATTTAATTGGAATTTCACACTTTTGAGAGTTTTTGGAATTTTCTGGAATTTATTTGGATTTAATTTGAATTTATTCCCTTTTGAGATAATTAAATAATTAAACATTTCAAATAAATTTTGGTTGGAAATATTTTATTTGAGTACAAAATGTCTCAAAGTATTTTTTGGAATTTTTTTGGAATTGTTCTGATTATTTTTCTATTTTTCTCGAATATTTGAATTTCTAGAAATTATTTTGAATATTAAATCGCTGGAAAATGCCGAGTGGGTTTGTACTGTTCCACCGACCGAACCCGAGTCAGACTCGAGTTCGAGTCCGACCCGAGCCCGACGAAACCCTAACCCGTGAGACCGTTGGATCGAGATCCAACGGCCGCGATTGCGCCACGTCACCCACATGGGAGCCGGACCTGACCCGTTCGCGCATTGCGATCCGAGCCGTTGATCGTGCTACGTGGACGGCCCGCGTGCGTCCACGTCACCCAGTTCGAGTCCTCGCTGGACTCCGCCGCCGCTCGCGTGTGGACCTCGGTTTCTGCGAATTTCACGGAAGCCGAGGCCCCTATTTAATGCGTCGCCACCCTTGCCATGATGCTCTCTTCGGTGCGCACCTGTAGCCCTAACCCGTCGAGGTCAAGCCACCGTCGTTAGCCCGCAAGAGCTCGCCGTAGTTGGATTTTCCATCCGCCGCGGTTTTTCGCCGATTACCGCCGCGTCCGCCGTCCTCCGCCGTCATTGAGTCCAGATCCGGAACCGTCGCGACGAGCCGCGCCTGGGAGTACCACTCACCTCGCCAGAGTCGCGCCCAAACGGCATTGGGCGTGTCGTCGTCCCCAGCGCCGGTAACCTACTTAAGCCGCGTCACCATCGTCGACCTCGAGCTCTATCCGCCGTCGGATCTACATCGCACGGCCACGGTGAGTCCACGTCACCCCTTGACCGTAGAAAACCAGAAAAGATCTAGACCATTAGATCTAGATCCAACGACCCACGTTCATCCACGTCACCGTAACGGAATCCACGTTGCGGTATTTAGATCCAATCTCAGCCGTTGGATTTAGATCCAATGCACGAGATTGAGCCACGTAGCCCGTAACCGCACTGTGCTTGGATAGATCTCAACCATTAGATCTAGATCGTACGGTTAGGGTTAACCCACGTTGAAGCATTAGATGTAATCACAGCCATTTAATCAAAATCGAATGGCGTAGATCGTTCCACGCGTTGCAACCTGGGACATGCCGCGTCGCCCCCATGACGCGGTGAAACCCGATCCAATCATAGCCGTCCGATTCGAATCGTACGGCTCAGATCGCGCCACGTTACCCAAAACGTGCACGGTCCAGATCCGATCTGGGCCATTGATTTTCAAATCAACGGCCAAGATCTAGCCACATGCGCGGGAGCCGAACCGGCGCGATCAGCGTGGTTGCGCCCGGTCGTCGCTGACGTCAGCGTGGGGCCCGCATGTCAGCGGCTAGCCAACTGCTCCATGACGTCATCTGTGACGTGACAGGTGGGGCCCGCGTGTCAGTCCACTCGGCCGAGCCGTGCTGACGTCAGTGATGACGTCAGCAGTGGGTCCCACGTGTCCGTGACACGCGAACCTGTGTACCAGGTCCACGGTGGACCGAGCCCTAGCCGTGGACCGAGTCCATGTACCGGCTGATGCAATAATTCGATTTTTCAATAGAAAAATAATTCGGTGGAAATTCAAATACCGTGCTGACGCAATAAATGGATTTTTCAATAGAAAAATAAATGAATTAATTCAATTTATTGATTTATTTGAATTTTCAAACTTGAAACGCTTATAACTTTTGCGTTTTAACTCCGATTTGAACATTTCCAATTTCTAAATTTTTATAAAATTGAGATCTACTTAAATATGAATTTTAATTAATTTTTGAATCTGAAATTTTCTCTGTTTATATTTAATTAATAGATTCTTTAAACTTTAAACAATTATAACTTTTGCATTTTAACTCCGATTTGGGCGATTCAAATTTCTAAAAATTTGTAAAATTATGCTCCTTCTGTTTATGGACTTTACTTGAATCTTTGAGCAATGTGCATGTACAATTTTGTTTATTTATTGCTATTTGCACGCGTTACGAGTAGACATTGAAGTACCCGAGGGCTTTGAAGGTGAAGTGTTGACCCAGGAGCCAGCTCATGATCAAAAACAAGTACTTTTTGAAGGCAAGTTATGCTTTGACCATATTGATCCCATTTTTGAAATTAATTTAATTTAAATTGTTGCATGTTAATTTAATTAGAAATTGTTTAAATTATTTCTGGGAATTAGATAAATGCCAAATTGCAGTATGATACCTTGACTATTAAAGTATGTGCCATGAACCCTTGTCACCCTAGTTGTGGAGTACGTAGTTGGACATTATTAAATTGCCAACATTGGGTATAGATCATTGTAGTATATTGCTTACACCTGCTACATGTACATGACATGATTTTGGACAATCAAATGTTAATCTTGACTTAATGAGATATTGAACCTATTTTGGAGAAGTATCATGTGTTGTGATGGTTGATGGCACGTGGTGCATGGTAATCAACTGGGTTTGATAAATAGATTTAGACCGGGGCAAGTGGCAAGAATGATATGGTGGGCCCTGAGTGGCACCGGGGATGTCATTTTGGTTCTTCGGGTAGTCTTGCCCTGGTCATCCTAAGGCTTGCAAGCCTTTGATCTGAGTCAAGCGTGCAACCACATGTCCGCAATGGGATGGACCTAGTTCAGTAAGTTACTAAAAACTTGCCTGTGATACCTCGGGGTGTCAACTACACCCTTTGTGTAGCTTGAAAGGGGAGCGTACCATTGCTATGGCATGGTACCTGTCCAATGGCATGTCGGTCCCATACTTCACCTCTGTTAAGGGAAGGGATGGTGTATGACAAAAGCTGGAGAGGTTCACTTGTAAAGTTTGCAGTCTCTGAAATGCTTTGTTACGATCACTCGCCTTTGTGGTGTTTGACTATATCTTGTGGGTAAAGTGCATAACCTCTGTAGAGTGTAAAATCTATTCGAATAGCTGTGTCCGCGGCAATGGACATTGCTCGAGGATTACAGTCAAGGGTTAGACTTTCATGAAACAACTTGGACTTGGAAAGTTTGGTTGGGTTAAATGATGACGTTGATGGAAATGTGGATTAGGAAAGGAAAAGTGTTTACTTAACTCCTGGAAAAGTTATTGATATAATCTTTACCTTTACTGCTTTCGAATCTACTTATGCTACTTGTTAAAGGCTGTTTTACTGCAAATGTACCTATTAGCCTATCCTTTGTAATAAGCCATGCATATAGAATATTAGTTTGCATTTTGTGCATGACTTGCTGAGTACCAAGTACTCACCCTTGCCACAATACAACATCAGTTGAAGGAGAAGCAACGCCAGCTTTGGAGGAAGAACTTCAGGAGGAGCCGTCTATCTAGGGAGCGAGCCTAGTCAGTTGCCTATGGTATACTGGATGGCGCCATGTTGATGCTTTTTTTCCACTGCAATTTATTTCTTTAATAAGTTTTCGCCCTATGTGGCGTATTCTTGTAACTGGACCATAAGGTCGAGCAACCAGTTTGGTTATCTTAATTAAAGTACTATATTACCATTGATGTGTATGATTGTGATATTTACCGATGTTGAGACTATGTGCACTAGCGTGATCTTGGACTAGTGCTGAATATACAGAGGGTCCGGATTTGCAAATTCAGGTCCCGACACTCGCCAAGGAACACAAAGGTTGAGGTTTGCGCCTAATCAGTTTTTTAGGTTTCAACCCAAGAATACTTTTAAGACGTCGTTGCCTACACCGCGTCCAACTGGTCAGAGTTCACAAACCCCTATTCAAGCTGGTAATCAGACTAGAGGAAATCCACAGATGGTAGGAAGATGTTGCTACAACTGCAATGAGCCAAGGCACTTCGCCAACAATTGCCCCAAGAGAGGAGGTGTTACGCCAGTCCGCTTCAACTTAGGGACCACACCTGCGAGGATGCCCGCACCCGGAGGAAATCATGGAGCTACTCAAGCCGGAGCTACACCTTAGGTTATGGTGAGAGGCTGAGTTAACCACATCACCGCTGATGGAATTTAGAATGCAACGGATGTTGTACTGTGTAAGTTCCTAATTAACTCAATACCTGCAACCATATGGTTTGATTATGGAGCTTCGCATTTATTTGTTTATCGAGGTTTTTCTATTAAGAATGATTTAGAAATTGTGAATCTCAAGTGCATGCTTCTAGTTCAATCTCCGGGATCAGAACTCCGAACTAAAGTAGGATGTTCGGGGGTAAAGTTACTAATAAATAGGGTAGAGTTCCACGTGGGCGGTAGTCTGACCACCACGGTCATCGCGGTCGCCGCCCGGTCGCCGCTGACGTCACGCGTGACGTTAGCGTGGGACCCGCGTGTCAGCGGCTCAGCCAAACCGCACCATGATGTCACCACTGACGTCATGGTGGGGCCCAGCTATCAGCCGTCCCTCAGCCGAGCGTGATGACATCACCGCTGATGTCATCCGATGGGGCCACATGTCAGTGAGACATGCACTCGTGGACCGGGTCCACGGTGGACCCAAACCGAACCATGGACCACGTCCATGGACCGGCTAACGCAATTAATCGATTTTTCAATAGAAAAATAATTCGGTGGAAAATCAAAATCCATGCTGACGTCATGCTGATGTTATTATTCGGTTTTTCCGTATAAAAATAAATGAATTAATTCGGATTTTGATTTATTTGAATTTTGAAACTTCAAACGCTTATAACTTTTGCGTTTTAACTCCGATTTGAGTGATTCAAATTTCTAAATTTTTATAAAATTGAGATCGACCTAATAGTGAATTTTATTTAATTTTTGGACCAAAATTTTTCTTTGTAATATTATTTAATTGATTATTTAAACTTTAAACGCTTGTAACTTTTGCGTTTTAACTCCGATTTCACCGATTCAAATTCCTAAAAATTCATAAAATTATGCTATGGAAATCCTCACATAGCTCATCCTGACTCGTGGCTATCAACATGTTCACAGTATGGCTTTTCTGACTCAGAGCATCGGTCACCACGTTGGCCTTTCCGGGATGGTAATGGATTCCAACATTATAATCCTTGATCAACTCTAACCATCTCCTCTGCCTCATGTTCAGGTCTGATTGGGTGAAGATGTACTTAAGACTCTTATGATCCGTGTATACTTCACATCTGTTTCCAATCAAATAGTGACGCCACAACTTCAAAGCATGCACTACGGCAGCTAGCTCTAGGTCATGTGTCGGATAATTTTCCTCGTGTGGCCTCAACTGCCTTGATGCATAAGCGACGACCTTTCCGTTCTGCATTAGCACACATCCAAGTCCTTGGCGCGATGCATCGCAATAGATATCGAAGCTTTGATTGACGTCCGGTAGAATCAACACCGGGGCCGATGTCAATCGTTTGTTTAGTTCTTGAAAACCTTTCTCGCACTCCGGCGTCCATGCAAACTTCTTCTTCTTTTTCAACAATTGCGTGAGAGGTCTCGCAATTGTCGAAAAGCCTTCAATGAAGCGGCGGTAGTAACCTGCCATACCAAGGAAACTATGAATCTAGGTCATGGTCTTCGCCTGTTCCCAATGTAACACAGCTTCTATCTTGCTTGGATCTACCGCAACCCCTTCTGCGGTCATTACATGTCCAAGGAATTCCACCTTGTCCTTCCAAAAGTCACACTTGCTGAACTTGGCGAAAAGTTGCTGTTCCCTCAGCTTTTCCAAAACTCGCCTCAAGTGCTCTGCATGTTCATCCTTTGTCTTGGAGTAAATTAAGATATCATCTATTAACACAACGACAAACTAGTCCAAATATTCCATGAACACCTTGTTCATCATATTCATGAAATAGGCTGGCGCATTCATCAAACCAAAGGACATAACTGTAAACTCGTAATATCCGTATCTTGATGAGAACGCGGTCTTCGGAATATCCTCTGATCGGATCTTCAGCTGGTGGTATCCCGATCTCAGATCAATCTTGGAGAAAACTTCGGCTCCCCTCAGCTAATCAAACAGATCATCAATCCTGGGTAGCGGGTACTTATTCTTCACGGTGACTTCATTGAGTGCATGGTAGTCAATGCACATCCTGAAACTCTCGTACTTCTTCTTGACGAACAGAACTGGCGCTCCCCACGGCGACGAACTCGGTCTAATGAATCCTTTCTCCATCAACTCTTCCAGCTGCTTCTTCATCTCTACCAATTCTTTGGTGGACATCCGATAGTGTCTCTTTGCTATTGGCGCTGTACCAGGTACAAGCTCTATCACAAACTCTATGTATCTGTTTGGCAGCATACCATGTAGATCTTCAGGAAAAACATCTGGGTACTCATTCACCACTGAGACATCTTCTATGTTGATTGCCTTGGCGCTGTTAACCATCAACTGTCCATCTCTAACGGCGGTGGCTTGAAATTCCACTTTCCTTCCACACGGGCTCTCAACTGAGATAATCCTTCGTCCACAATCCAGCACAGCCTTGTGCTTGGATAACCAATCCATTCCCAAAATAACATCTAAGGTATGGGTTTCCAATATAATAAGGTTCGCTAGGAATTCTACCCCATCTATTAATATTCTCACCCCAGAACATCCTACTTTAGTTCGGAGTTCGGAACCAGGGGTTTGAACTAAAAGTATGCATTTAAGTCTTGCAATCTCCAAATCATTTTTAGCAGCAAAGCCTTGAGAAACAAACGAATGCGAAGCTCCAGAGTCAAACAAAACAGTTGCAGGTACTGAGTTGACATGTAACTTACCCAGCAAGACGTCCATGGCATTCTGGAGTGCCTCTGCGGTGACATGGTTGACTCGGCCTCTCACTATGGTCTAGGGCGTGGCTCCCCGCTGTGCTGTTCCGCGGTTGGCTCCGGGTGCAGGTGTCCTGGCTGGTGTGGATCCCAGATGGAAGCGGACTGGGGTCACTCCTGCTGTCTTCTTAGGGCAACTGTTGGAGAAGTGCCCTAGCTCGTTGCATGTGTAGCAGCGTCTCACTGTCCCCTGTTGACTGCCTGAAGCGGCGTTTCTGGCTGGAGCTGGGGTCTGATAATTTTGATTGACGGGTCTTGGTGCTGGTGACGGTGTCCTCGTTGTATTCTGCGGTTGGAATTTGAAAAACTGATTTGGCGCAACCCTCAAGCATTGCTGCGCTCCTTGACACGATCCCTGCTGTTGCATCCTTCGCTTCCGGTTCTCATCCAGTTCCTTGCGCTTATCTTCAAGAATGAGCGCCTTGTTCACAAGCTCCTAGAAATCTGGAAAGGTGTGGGTGATCAGTCCCACCTGTAGTCCTGAGTTTAGTCCCTTCATAAAACGAGACTGTCTGGCTTTATCTGTCGCCACGTCTTTAGGTGCGTAACGTGCAAGCTGTGTGAACTTATTCAGGTACTTGGCCACCGGCTGATTACCTTGCTTCAGTGCTCTGAACTCTTCCTTCTTGAGGTCCATAATTCCTTCTGGCACATGATACTAACGAAATGCAACTGTAAACTCCTCCCAAGTGATGTCCTGAGGGTTCTCCCGCGTGGCGCAGAAGTTCTCCCACCATTCGGCGGCTGTCCCTTCCAACTGATGAGAAGCGTAGAGTACCTTCTCATTTCCCATGCATTGAGCAATGTATAGCTTCCTCTCAATGGACCTTAACCAATCATCGACCTCCACCGGATTGGCATTTCCAGAAAAAGTGGGTGGATGAGTCCTCATGAACTCTGATAGTCTTGATTATTCTGATTACCAGTGGCTTGAGCGGTGATCTGTTGCATCTGTTGCATCATCGCATGCATCAACTGGGTCTGTGCAGCAAGGAAAGCTCCAAAATTCTGCATGTCAACTAGCGGTGCTGGTTCGGGTGCAGGTGCTCCATCATTAGGGTTCCCAGCTGGGCGAGAACCACTTCCATTGCCTCCAAGGTTTTCGCGGGTGTTCACCATCTGTCGATTGCTCCAAGGTTTCAGAGATGAGAGGGAACAAGAATAGACAAGTAGTAGGGAAACTTATGTGGTGGAAAAGTGTAACTCAAAATCCAACTTTAATATTAATAATGATAACTTGGTATGGTTGCTTATAATGCCTAAAGGCCTTGCAACACATACTGCACACTCAACAAGCAACGAAAATCCAAATCGACTCTTACTGGACTCTAACATCTAAAGGGGTGACTCTTATTCTATAACGCGACTCGACGAAGGAGTCTCAACTTCAACGCCTACGCTCACTCCTCGAGAAAACCTGCACTGCCTCCTCGGGGCAGGTGCGGCTGCATAGGCGCGAAACAATCGCCATGCCCTGCAACTGCAGCTGTGGTTGACGACAGGGCGTCCTCCTTCGGCTCTGGATTTGGCTGTTACTGTGGCTGTGGCGCGGGTGCAGGTGGCGCCTCTTCTGGGTCCTCCTCTGGCTCTGGGGCGTCCAACTCCAACACTGGATCAGGGCCCTGCCCATACAGTGCGGTCTCCAGCTCTGCGATCCTTTCCGCAGCATAGGCGACGTACTCACGAGCATTCTCTAAGTGCTTCTTCTCCTCCTCAACCTGCTCGCGAGCCTTCTTCAACTCCTGGACTGTGTCATCGATCAGCTCCTCCTTAGCGGCGACGAATCTGGGTAAGTGAGTGACGGTAGCATCCTCATCCTCTATCGGCTTCCGCTGAGCTTTGCTGTCTCGGCGTGGGTGGTGACAGAATACTGTGCCTTCCAGTTCCCTGGAGTAGGTGCGAGCGATCTGCTGCATTGCTCGACGCGACACCTCCTGGATTCCCATCTCAAAGGTAGACCTCCTGGCGGTGAAGTGGAAAGGGCGGCTGAACTTCGTCTTCTCTCGGGCATACACCGTGATCCTGACGTCCCATCCTATGACCACTCCTGCCTGCACAAGTGTAGTCCCTCGGTAGAGCGGTCTCTCAAAACTTCCAAGAAACTGAAGCATACGCCACAACTCGGCAGCGTAACCTCCCTCACGCTCGGCGTAGTTGTTCTTCATCATCATCTACCAAAAGACGCTCGCGTAAGAACGCAACATTTTAAAATCAATGTGGAAGACAAAAAGAACTCAGCAGGGGTATGAACAAGGAAGAAAGGGGTAAGTCGAGAATCATTCATTATCTGGACGAATTTTATCTTTAGAAAATAGGTTTTATCCTCACTACGACCAATCTAACTATGGGTGAGCCAACAGTTAGTATGGCTCTGATAGCACCTATGTCGGGAACCAAATTTGCAAATCCGGACCCTCTATGTATTTAGCACTAGTCCAGGAACACGCTAGTGCACACAGTCTCAACCTTGGTAAATATCACAATCATACTCAACGAAATAATAAGGTACTTCAAATAGTTAACCAAGCTGGTTGCTCGACCTTAAGGTCAAGATACAAATATACGCCACGCAGGGCGAAAACTTAATAAAAGAGAAATAACGGCAGCGAAAAATAAGATAACTTTGTGGCGCCATCCAGTATACCACAGGCAACTGACTGGGTTCGCTCCCTAGTTAGACGGTTCCTCTTGAAGCTCCTCTTCCAAAGCTGGTGTAGACTCTTCTTCAATTGGTGTTGTATTGTGGCAAGGGTGAGTACTTGGTACTCAACAAGTCATGCACAGAATGCAAACTAATATACTACATGCATGGCTTAGTACAAAGGAATAGCTAAGGGTATAATTGCAGTAAAACAGCATTTGACAAGTAACATAAGTAGATTCAAAAGCAGTAGAAGCAAGTATAAGATCAACAACTTTTCCAGGAAGTTAAATAAACTTCTTCCCATTCCTAATCCACATTTACATCAACGTCATTATTAGACCAAACCCAACCTTTCAAGTTCAAGTTATTTTCAGGAAGGTCTAACCCTTGACTGTAATCCCCGAGCGATGTCCAATACCGCGGACACGGCTATTCGAATAGATTTTACACTCTGCAGAGGTTATGCACTTTACCCACAAGATACAGCCAAACACCACAAAGGCGAGTGTCCGTAACAAAGTCTTTCGAAAACTTCTAACAGCACAAGTGGGCCTCCCCGGTTATTGCACACTAACCCTTTCATTAGCGAAGGCGAAGTTTAGGCCAATCAACCGTTAGATGGGTACCTGGCCACAGCCCCGGTACGCTCCCCCGTATAACTACACAAAAGGTATAGTTGACACCCTGAGGTCCCACAGGTACGTTATTAGCAATTTAATCAACTAGGTCCGTCCCATTACAGACATGTGGTTGCACGTTTGACTCAGTTCAAAGGCTTGCAAGGTTAAGTCCTTAGGGTGACCAGGGCAAGACTACCCGAATAACCAAAACAACGTTCCCGGTGCCACAACTGGCCCAACCGATCATTCTTGCCACATGCCCCGGTCAAAATCTATTCATCAAACCCCCAGTTGATTACCATGCACCACGTGCCATCAACAATCATAACACATGATACTTCTTTCAAAACAGGTGCGGTATCTCATTAAGTCAAATTAGCATTTGATTGTCCAAAGTGTTTCACGTGGCAAGGCTAAGCATACTACATCGGTCTAACTACCCATGTTGGAAATTTTTAAAAATATCCAACTAATAATCCACAACTAGGGTGACAAGGGTCATGGCACATATTTAATTAACCAAGGTGTCATACAGCAAGTTGGCATGCATCTACTTTCCCAAAATTAAGTAAAGCATTCTCTAGTTAAACTAGCATGCAATAAATTAAATCAAAATAGGTTTCAAAATGGGATCAACATGGTCAAAGCATAACTTGCCTTCAAAGAGTACTTGTTCTTGGTCTTGAGCTGGCTCCTGGGTCAACACTTCACCCTCGAAGCCTTCGGGCACTTCAACGTCTATTCGTAAAGCGTGCAAATGGCAATAAATAAATAAACAGTAGACAAAAAGTGTCCAAACATCCAAATAAAGTTCATAAATAGAGAGATCATAATTTTATGAATTTTTAGAAACTGGAATCGTCAAATTCGGAGTTTAAATGCAAAAGTTATAACCGTTTAAAGTTTACAGAAAACATTAATCAAATAAAAACATAGAAATATTCATAATAAAAAATTAATTAAAATTCATATTTGAGTAGATCTCATTTTTATGAAAATTTAGAAATTTGAATCACTCAAATCGGAGTTGAAACGCAAAAGTTATAAGCGTTTGAAGTTTGAATCTATTTTTGAAATCAATAATTCGAATTAATAAATCATTTTCTTTTTCGGAAATTAATTTATTGCGTCAGCATGACACGTGGACCAATCAGAGGCCGCCACGTCACCTCGGGTTCATGGACCCGGCGCATGGTTTGGCTCGGTCCACCGTGGACCCGGTCCACAGCTCGTGTCTCTGACAGGTGGGCCCCTCTGGTGACGTCAGTATGACGTCAGCACACGGCTCAACCAACTGGGCTGACACGCGGGCCCCATCGTGACGTCAGCGTGACGTCATGGTGCGGTTTGGCTCGGCCGCTGACACACGGGCCCCGCGTGACGTCACGGCTGACGTCAGCGGCGACCGGCGTGGCCGCGCTGACCGCGACGGTCAGTCTCCCAGCCACGTGGCTGGATCTCGGCCGTTGATTTGAAAATCAACGGCCCAGATCAGATCTGGCTTAACGCAATAGGAAAACTACTCGGCTGATCTGGACCATTCGATCTTGATCGGAAGATCAAGATCTAGGCCCTGTTTGGCAGAGCTCCAGATCCCAGCTCTATCTTGGAGCTGAAACTTGTAGAGTCAAATAAAGTGACTTAAGTTTATAATTTTATTCTAAAATATAAACAAGATGATCCACCTAAACACTCTTAACATACCCACAACTCCGGCTCCACGAATCTAGTGAAGCTAGAAATACCTAGCTCCACCAACTCCACGAATTTAGTGGAGCTGGAGCTCTACCAAACACCCCCCTAATCTAACGCTAAAACATGGGTTACTGCTAGCCGTACGATCTAGATCTAACGGCTAAGATTGGATCTAGCACGGTGCGGTTAAGGCTACGTGGCGCAATCTAAACCGTTGGATCTAAATCCAACGGTTGGAAATAGATATGGAGATTAGCACGTGAGATCTCACCGGGGATGACGTGGACGAATCTGGGCCCTCGATCTGGATCGAACGGTTGGTGGAGATCGAACGACGGCGATGGCGTGCGGCGGAGTTGGTTCACCGGAGACGGGGACGGCGACACGCCTGACGGAGTTTGGGCGTGATTCCGGCGAAGTGAAAGGTCCCCTCCGACGCGGCTAGTCCTTGCGTTTTCGGATCTGAGCTCAACGGCGGTGGAGGACGGCGGACGGCGGCGGAAACTGTGATTAACCGCGGAGAAACGCCAAACCAACTATGGCGAGCTCACGTGGGCAAACGGCGGCGGCTCAGGCGACGTTGTCTAGGTCTACGGGTGTGCACGGAAGTCGGCAACACGTTGGCAGCAGCGACGCATTAATAACTTGCATGTGATACCTCGGGTGTCAACTACACCCTTTGTGTAGCTTGAAAGCGGAGCGTACCAATGCGATGGCATGGTACCCGTCCAACGGTATGTCGGTCCCATACTTCGCCTTTGTTAAGGGAAGGGATGGTGTATGGTAAAAACCGGAAAGGTTCACTTGTGTAGTTAGCCGTTTCCGAAAGGCTTTGTTACGATCACTAGCCTTTGTGGTGTTTGGCTGTATCTTGTGGGTAAAGTGCATAACCTTTGTTACGATCACTAGCCTTTGTGGTGTTTGGCTGTATCTTGTGGGTAAAGTGCATGTGATACCGCGGGTGTCAACTACACCCTTTGTGTAGCTTGAAAGCGGAGCGTACCAATGCGATGGCATGGTACCCGTCCAACGGTATGTCAGTCCCATACTTCGCCTTTGTTAAGGGAAGGGATGGTGTATGGTAAAAACCGGAAAGGTTCACTTGTGTAGTTAGCCGTTTCCGAAAGGCTTTGTTACGATCACTAGCCTTTGTGGTGTTTGGCTGTATCTTGTGGGTAAAGTGCATAACCTCTGCAGAGTGAAAAATCTATTCGAATAGCCGTGTCCGCGGTATTGGACATTGCTCGGGGATTATAGTGAAGGGTTAGACTTTCTTGAAAATAACTTGAAGTTGAGAGGTTTGGTTTGGTTAAATGATGATGTTGATGGAAATGTGGATTAGGAATGGGAAAGATGTTTATCTAACTCCTGGAAAAGTTATTGATATTACACTGTTTCTATCGCTTTCGAATCTACTTATGTTCTTTGTTAAATGTTGTTACTGCAAATGAACCATGAGCTATTCCTTTGTATTAAGCCATGCATGTAGAATATTAGCTTGCATTCTGTGCATGACTTGCTGAGTACCAAGTACTCACCCTTGCCACAATACAACATCAGTTGAAGAGGAGTCTACACCAGCTTTGGAGGAGGAGCTCCAAGAGGAACCGTCTATCTAGGGAGCGAGCCCAGTCAGTTGCCTATGGTATACTGGATGGCGCCACGAAGTTATCTTATTTTCCACTGCTATTATTTCTCTTTTATTAAACTTTTGCCCTGCGAGGCGTACTTTTGTAACTTGACCTTAAAGGTTGAGCAACCAGTTTGGTTACTATAATTAAGGTACTTTCTATTTCGTTGATTATGATTGTGATATTTACCAATGTTGAGACTGTGTGCACTAGCGTGATCCTGGACTAGTGCTGAATACACAGAGGGTCCGGATTTGCAAATTCGGGTCCCGACAGAGGTGGTATCAGAGCCATACTGACTGTAGGCTCAATCCTTAGTTAGATTGGTCGTAGTAAGGATAAAACCTATTTTCTAAAGCTAAAAGTTTGCCAAGATAATGAGTGAATTCTCGACTTACCCCTTCTCTCTTCCCTTACCCCTTTGCTGAATTCTTTTGTCTCCCACTTTGATTTAAACATGTTGTGTTCTTACGCGAGTGTTTTGTGACAGATGGAGGGAGAGATCAACTATGTCGATCTTGAGGTTGGCCACGCCGCGGAACTTTAGCGTATGCTGCAGTTTCTTGAAGGTTTTGAGAAGCCGCGATACCAAGTGAACGTCATCAGACAAGCGGGACTGATTAAGGCTTGTGATGTGAAGATCACGGTACATGCCAGGACGAAGGGCAAGGGCAACCGTCCGATATACTGCAACGCCAGGAGGTCGACAATGCAGATGGGAATTCAGGAGGTATCACGACGAGCGATGCGACACATCGCCCGCATCTACGCCAGCAAGCTGGAGGGCACGGTGTACCGCTACCATCCACACAATAACAACCTTCTTGACCCGAGGCTGATTCAGGATGAGAATGCCACGGTCACACAGCTGGCACGACTAGTCATCGCTTAGGAGGATGTGCTCGATGATACGAACCGGGAGCTACAGAAGGTTCGCGAGGAGGTCACAGTAGAGAAGAACCGATGGCGGGAGGCTCTAGAGCATGTGTCCCACCTTTTGCGAAGAATTGACGAGTTGGAGATGGCATTGTACGGACCAGGACCAGAGCCAGTACTTGAGTTGCATGAGCCGGACCCGGAGGAGCCAGATCTCGAGGAGGACACCGCTTCTTCGACTACCACAGTTGCAGGGCATGGTGATTGTTTCTCGCCGATGCCACCGCACCCGCACCCAGGCAGTGGAGGTTTACTTGACGAGTGAGCCTAGGTCTTGTAGCTGGGACTCTTTCGTTGAGTCACATTATAGAATAAAGAGTCACCCTTAGAGGCGTTGGATTTTCATTGCTTGCTGAGTGTGCAGTATGTGTTGCAGGCCCTTAGGCGTTGTAAGCAACCATACCGAGTTATTATTGTTTAGTTAATAAAGTTGAATTTTGAGTTACACTTTCCTCCCTGCATAAGTTACTCTACTACTTGTCTATGCTTGCTTCCCTCTTGTCTTTAAACCTTGGAGCAATCGACAGATGCTGAACACCCGCAGAAACCTTGGAGGCAATGGGAGTGGTTCTCGCCCAGCTGGGAACCCTAATGATGGAGCACCTGCACCCCACCCAGCACCGCCAGTTGACATGCAGAACTTTGGAGCTTTTCTTGCTGCTCAAACCCAGCTGATGCATGCCATGATGCAACAGATGCAGCAGGTCACTGCTCAGGCCACCGCTAACCAAGCAAATCAGGGGCAACGATAGGGAGCAAAGTTGTCGGAGTTCATGAGGACTCATCCACCCACATTCTCTGGGAATGCCAATCCACTGGAGGCGGATGATTGGCTAAGGTCAATAGAAAGGAAGTTACACATTGCCCAATGCATGGGAAATGTGAAGGTGCTTTACGCATCTCATCAGTTGGAAGGGACAACCGCTGAATGGTGGGAAAACTTCTGCGCCACGCGGGAGAACCCACAGGGCATCACGTGGGATGAGTTTACGGCTGCGCTTCGTTAGTATCACGTGCCTGAAGGAATAATGGACCTTAAGAAGGAAGAGTTCAGGGCATTAAAGCAAGGTAATCAACTGGTGTCAGAATATCTGAACAAGTTCACACAGCTTGCACGCTACGCACCTTAAGACGTAGCGACAGATAAGTCCAGACAGTCTCGCTTCATGGAGGGACTCAACTCAGGACTACAGGTGGGACTGATCACCCACACATTTCCAGATTTCCAGGAGCTTGTGAACAAAGCGCTTATTCTCGAGGACAAGCACAAGGAACTGGATGAGAACAGAAAGCACATAATGCAGTAGCAAGGATCACGTCAGGGAGTGCAACAGCGTCTGCGGGTTGTGCCAAATTAGTTTTTCAGATTCCAACCGCAGAACGCAACAAGGACACCGTCGTCGGCACCAAGGCCTGTTAATCAGAATTTCCAGACTCCAGCCCCAGCCAGGAACGCCGCTACAAGCAACCAGTAGGGCACAGTGAGGCGTTGCTATACATGCAACGAGCCAGGGCATTTCTCCAACAACTGCCCCAAGAAGACAGCCGGAGTGACCCCAGTTCGCTTCAACTTGGGCTCCACACCAGCCAAGACCCCAGCCCAGAGCAAACGCGAGCAAAGACAGGAGCCGCACTCTGCATCAGGCCGAGAGGCAGAGTCAATCACGTGACCGCAGATGCACTCCAGAATGCCACGGACGTCATACTGGGTAAGATGCTTGTCAACTCAGTACCTGCAACAGTTTTGTTTGACTCTGGAGCTTCGCATTCGTTTGTTTCCCGAGATTTTGTTTCCAAGAATGATTTGGAGATTGTGGATCTTAAGTGCATGCTTATAGCTCAAACCCCTGGGTCAGAACTCCGATCTCAAGTAGGATGTTCTGGGGTGAGAATATTAATAGATGGGGTAGAGTTCTTAGCGAACCTTATTATATTGGGAACCCAGACCCTAGATGTTATTTTGGGAATGGACTGGTTATCCAAGCACAAGGCTGTGTTAGACTGTGGATGAAGAGTCATATCAGTTGAGAGCCCGTGTGGAAGAAAAGTGGAATTTCAAGCGACTACCGTTAGAGATGGACAGCTGATGGTTAACAGCGCAAAGGCAATCAGCATAGAGGATGTCTCAGTGGTGAATGAGTATCCAGATGTTTTTCCTGAAGATCTACCTGGTATGCTGCCCGACAGAGACATAGAGTTTGTGATAGAGCTTGTACTGCACAAATACGATAGCAAAGAGACCATATCGGATGTCCACTGAAGAATTGGTAGAGATGAAGAAACAGCTTGAAGAGTTGATGGAGAAGGGATTCATCAGACTGAGTTCGTCACCATGGGGAGCGCCAGTTCTGTTCGTCAAGAAGAAGGACGGGAGTTTCAGGATGTGCATTGACTACCGTGCACTCAATGAAGTCACCGTGAAGAGTAAGTACCCGCTACCCAGGATCGATGACCTGTTTGACCAGCTAAGAGGAGCTAGAGTTTTCTCCAAGATTGATCTGAGATCGGGATACCACTAGCTGAAGATCCGATCGGAAGATATTCTGAAGACCGCATTCTCATCAAGATATGGACATTACGAGTTTACTGTTATGTCCTTCGGTCTGACAAATGCGCCAGCTTACTTCATGAATATGATGAACAAGGTTTTCATGGAGTACTTGGATAAGTTTGTTGTCGTGTTCATAGATGACATTCTCATCTACTCCAAGACAAATGAAGAACATGCAGAGCACCTGAGGCGAGTTTTGGAGAAGCTGAGGGAACAGCAACTCTTCGCCAAGTTCAACAAGTGCGATTTTTGGAAAGACAAGGTAGAATTCCTTGGACATGTAATGACCGCAGAAGGAGTTGCTGTAGATCCAAGCAAGGTAGAAGCTGTGTTACATTGGGAGCAGCCGAAGACCGTGACCCAGGTTCCTAGTTTCCTTGGAATGGCAGGTTACTACCGCCGCTTCATTGAAGGCTTTTCGACGATTGCGAGACCTCTTAAGCAATTGTTAAAAAAGGAGAAGAAGTTTGCATGGACGCCAAAGTGCGAGAAAGGTTTTCAAGAACTGAAGAAGCGATTGACATCAGCACTGGTGTTAGTTCTACCGGATGTTAATCAAAGCTTTGACATTTATTGTGATGCATCGTGCCAAGGACTCGAATGTGTGCTGATGCAGAACGGAAAGGTCGTCGCTTATGCATCGAGGCAGTTGAGGCTGCATGAGGAGAATTATCCAATGCATGACCTAGAGTTAGCTGCCGTAGTGCATGCTTTGAAGTTGTGGCGTCATTATTTGATTGGGAACATATGTGAAGTGTATACGGACCATAAGAGCCTTAAGTACATTTTCACCCAATCTGACCTGAACATGAGGTAGAGAAGATGGCTAGAGCTGATCAAGGATTACAATGTTGGGATCCATTACCATCCCGGGAAGGCCAACGTGGTGGCCGATGCTCTGAGTCAGAAAAGCCATACCGTAAACATGCTGATAGCCGCGAGTCAGGAAGAGCTATGCAAAGATTTCCAGAGAATGCACATTGAAGTGGTCCCAGAAGGATTCTTGGCCGCATTAGAAGTGAAGCCTACCCTGGAGGATCAGATCCGAGAAGGACAGAAGGATGATGACAAGATCTGCAAGATTAAATCCAAGATGGATGAAGGCAACGCAAAAGACTTCAAGCTGGATGAGCAAGGCACATTGTGGATGGAGGACCGAATTTGTGTGCCAAACAAGAAGGAGCTGAAGCAGTTGATCCTAGAGGAAGCCCATGACTCGAGGTATTCAATTCACCCTGGAAGTGCCAAGATGTATTAGGATTTGAAGGAAAGATTCTGGTGGCCAAGTATGAAGCGTGAAGTTGCCGAGCATGTTGCGCTGTGCGACATATGCCAGAGAGTCAAGGCAATGCATCAGAGGCCAGCAGGACTGCTGCAGCCATTAAAGATTCCTGAGTGGAAATGGGAGGAAATCGAAATGGACTTTATTACCGGTTTACCCAAGACTCAAGGAGGATATGACTCCATATGGGTTATAGTAGATCGCTTGACTAAGGTCGCCCATTTTATCCCAGTAAAGACCACTTACTCGGGAGATAAGTTAGCAGAATTGTACATGACCAAGATCGTCTGTTTGCATGGAGTGCCGAAGAAGATAGTATCGGACAGAGGTACCCAGTTTACCTCGAGATTCTGGAATAAGCTGCATGAAGCCATGGGGACCCGTTTGAATTTCAGTATAGCTTATCACCCTCAGACGGATGGACAGACCGAAAGAGTTAACCAGATTCTAGAGGACATGTTAAGAGCTTGTGCATTAGCTTATGCGACCTCTTGGGATAAAAGTCTACCGTATGCTGAGTTCAGCTACAACAATAGCTACCAGGCCAGTTTGCAGATGTCGCCTTTTGAGGCACTATACGGTCGACCCTGTCGAACACCGTTGAACTGGAATGAGACAGGTGAACGCCGTGTCTTTGGGTCGGACATTCTTCAAGAAGCTGAAGAGCAGATTGCCATGATTCGGGAGAGGCTGAAGATAGCATAGTCAAGATAGAAAAGCTACGCCGATAACCGTCGCCGAGACTTGAGCTTTGAACCAGAGGATTTCGTGTACCTTAGGGTTACACCTCTCAAGGGAGTTAAGAGATTCCACGCTAAAGGAAAACTCGCACCCCGTTATGTCGGGCCATTTAAAGTTTTGAGCCATAGAGGTGAAGTTGCTTATCAGTTGGAGTTGCCGCAGTCATTGGCAGGAGTACATGACGTGTTCCACGTGTCCCAGTTGAAGAAGTGTCTTCGAGTACCAGATGAGCAGACACCGTTGGAGTCGATAGAACTGCAAGAGGATGTAACTTACAAGGAACACCCCGTCAAGATTTTGGACACAATGGATCGAGAAACGAGAAACAAGTCAACCTATTTCTGCAGAGTTCAATGGAGCAACCATGCAGAAAGCGAAGCAACATGGGAGCGCGAGGAGGATTTGAAGAAAGAGCTCCCGAACCTATTCTTTAGTAAGCCCTGAATCTCGGGGACGAGGTTCTATTAAGGGGGGAGGTTTGTAACACCCCAAATTTTGTTTTCATGTATTTAAATAAAATTTGGCACTTTTGTGAATTTTTGAAATTTTCTGGGATTTATTTCGAATTTATTTGAATTTATTCCCTTTTCAAATAATTAAAGAATTTAATTTTTCAAATAAAATTTTGTTGGAAATGTTTTATTTGAGTCCAAAATGTTCCAAAATATTTTCTAGAATTTTTCTGGAATTTGTCTGAGTGTTTTCCTATTTTTAATGAATTAAATGAATTTCAGGGAATTAATTTGATTATATAATCGCTGGAAAAACCCAAACCGGGTTTCACTGTTCATCCGACCGGACCCGAGTCCAAGTCAGACTCGAGTCCGACCCGGACCCGACCGCGCCAAGCCGTCTCGGTCGAACCGCGTCACCGAACCGTAACGCGCGTGACCGTTGGATCGTGATCCAACGGCCACGATCGCGCCACGTCGCCCGAGCCGTAGCCCGACCGAGCCAGCCAAGTCGCCGAGCTGGACCCAAGCCCAAACCCCGCAACTGTCGGATCTTGATCCGACGATCCACGTTGAGCCACGTCACCGAATCCGAATTGGATTCGGATTCCGCCGTCGTAACCGGGTGGACCTCGGTCTCCGCGCAATACACGGAAGCCAAGGCCCCTATTTAAGGCACCGCCGCCGCCACCGCGTAGCCGACTTCCGTGCGCACCCGTAGCCCTAGCCACGTCACCTGAGCAGCCGCTGTTCACTCGCAAGAGCTTGCCGTAGTTGCGCTAGGTTTCCGCCGCGGTTATTCGTCGATTCCGCCTCCCTCCACCGTCCTCCGTCGCCGTTGAGTCCAGATCCGGAACCGCAAGGACAAGCCGCGTCGGAGTGTACCATCCACTTCGCCGGAGGGGCCCCGCAATGCGTTGCCGTGGTCGTCATCCTCGTCTCCGGTCTGCAAGCGCCGCCGCATGCCATCGCCGTCGCTCGAACTCCACCAACCGTCCGATCAAGATCCGAGGGCCCAGATTCGTCCACGTCACCACGGTAAAATCCCACGTTGTAATTTCTTAATCTATTCCCAACCGTTGGATCTAGATCCAACGGTTCAGATTGTGCCACGTAGCTAGAACCGCACCGTGCTTGGATAGATGTCAGCCGTTAGATCTAGAACGAACGGCTAGGGTTAGCCACGTTGTAAACTCTAGATTGGATCTTGACCGTCCGATCAAGATCGAATGGTCCAGATCAGCCGAGTAGTTTTCCTAACGCGTGAAACTAGATCCGATCTGGGCCGAGATCTAGCCACGTGGGCGGTAGTCTGACTGCCGCGGTCAGCGCGGTCGCCGCCCGGTCGCCGCTGACGTCATGCGTGACGTCAGCGTCAGACCCGCGTGTCAGCGGCTCAGCCAAACTGCACCATGACGTCACCGCTGACGTCACGGTGGGGCCCAGCTATCAGCCGTCCCTCAGCCAAGCATGATGACGTCACCGTTGACGTCATCCGATGGGGCCACATGTTAGTGAGACATGTACTCGTGGACCGGGTCCACAGTGGACCCAAACCGAACCATGGACCACGTCCATGGACCGGTTGACACAATAAATCGATTTTTCAATAGAAAAATAATTCGATGGAAAATCAAAATCCATGCTGACGTCATTATTCGGTTTTTTCGTATAAAAATAAATGAATTAATTCGGATTATTGATTTATTTGAATTTTGAAACTTCAAACGCTTATAACTTTTGCGTTTTAACTCCGATTTGAGTGATTCAAATTTCTAAATTTTTATAAAATTGAGATCTACCTAATGGTGAATTTTATTTAAATTTGGACCAAAAATTTTCTTTGTAATATTATTTAATTGATTATTTAAACTTTAAACGCTTGTAACTTTTGTGTTTTAACTTCGATTTCGCCGATTCAAATTCCTAAAAATTCATAAAATTATGCCCTCTCTGTTTATGGACTTCATTTGGATGTTTGGACACTTTTTGTCTACTATTTTATTCATTTATTGCTATTTGCACGCGTTACGAGTAGACGTTGAAGTGCCCAAAGGCTTCGAAGGTGAAGTGTTGACCCAGGAGACACCTCAAGACCAAGATCAAGTATTCTTTGAAGGCAAGTTGTGCTTTGACCATGTTGATCCCATTTTGAAATTATCTTGATTTAAATTATTGCATGCTAGTTTATTTTGAAAATGCTTTAATTAATTTTGGGAAGTTAGTTAAATGCCCGCTTTGCACTTTGACACCTTGATTATTAATTATGTGCCATGACCCTTGTCACCCTAGTTGTGGATTATTTAGTTGGACATTATTAAATTGCCAACATGGGTAGTTAGACCGATGTAGTGTGCTTAGCCTCGCCACGTGACATGTTTTTGACAATTACATGATAACTTTGACTTAATGAGATATGGAACCTGTTTTGGAGAAGTGTCATGTGTTATCGATGATGATGTTGATGGCACGTGGTGCATGGTAATCAACTGGGGGTTTGATAAATAGTTTTCGACCGGGGCATGTGGCAAGAATGATCGGGTGGGCCAGTTGTGGCATCGGGAGCGTTATTTTGGTTCTTCGGGTAGTCTTGCCCTGGTCAACATAAGGACTCAACCTTGCAAGCCTTTGAACTGAGTTAATCGTGCAACCACATGTCCGTAATGGGACAGACCTAGTTGAGTAAGTTATTAATAACTTGCATGTGATACCTCGGGTGTCAACTACACCCTTTGTGTAGCTTGAAAGGGGAGCGTACCAATGCGATGGCATGGTACCCGTCCAACGGTATGTCGGTCCCATACTTCGCCTTTGTTAAGGGAAGGGATGGTGTATGGCAAAAACCGGAAAGGTTCACTTGTCTACTTAGCCGTTTCCGAAAGGCTTTGTTACGATCAATCGCCTTTGTGGTGTTTGGCTGTATCTTGTGGGTAAAGTGCATAACCTCTGCAGAGTGAAAAATCTATTCGAATAGCCGCGTCCGCGGTATTGGACATTGCTCGGGGATTACAGTCAAGGGTTAGACTTTCTTGAAAATAACTTGAACTTGAGAGGTTTGGTTTGGTTAAATGATGATGTTGATGGAAATGTGGATTAGGAATGGGAAAGATGTTTATCTAACTCCTGGAAAAGTTATTGATATTACACTGTTTCTATCGCTTTCGAATCTACTTATGTTATTTGTTAAATGCTGTTACTGCAAATGAACCATGAGCTATTCCTTTGTATTAAGCCATGCATGTAGAATATCAGCTTGCATTCTGTGAATGACTTGCTGAGTACCAAGTACTCACCCTTGCCACAATACAACATCAGTTGAAGAGGAGTCTACACCAGCTTTGGAGGAGGAGCTCCAAGAGGAACCGTCTATCTAGGGAGCGAGCCCAGTCAGTTGCCTGTGGTATACTGGATGGCGCCACGAAGTTATCTTATTTTTCGCTGCTATTATTTTTCTTTTATTAAACTTTTGCCCTGCGAGGCGTACTTTTGTAACTTGACCTTAAAGGTTGAGCAACCAGTTTGGTTACTATAATTAAGGTACTTTCTATTTCGTTGAGTATGATTGTGATATTTACCAATGTTGAGACTGTGTGTACTAGCGTGATCCTGGACTAGTGCTGAATACACAGAAGGTCCGGATTTGCAAATTCGGGTCCCGACAACAGTTGATGGTCAACAGCGTGAAGACTATCAGCATAGAAGATGTACTAGTGGTCCATGAGTACCCGGATGTCTTTCCAGAAAATTTACCCAATATGCCACCTGATAGAGATATTGAGTTCATGATTGAGTTAGTACCTGTTACAACCCCAATAGCCAAGAGATCTTATCAGATGTCTACCAATGAGTTAGTGGAGATGAATAAGCAGATTGAAGAGCTGGTGGAGAAAGGATTTACAATAACCAATTCATCGCCGTGGGGAGCACCTTCTGTTCATCAAGAAGAAGGATGGAAGTTTTCATATGTGTGTTGATTATCGTGCACTTAACGAAGTGACGGTAAAGAATAAGTATGCGCTACCTAGGATCAATAATCTATTTGATCAGCTAAGAGGAGCAGGATTTTTCTCCAAGATTGATCTTCGATCGGGATATCATCAACTAAAGATCCGATCAGAAGATATATCAAAGACCACATTTTCATCATGATATGGACACTATGAGTTCACAATTATGTGTTTTGGTCTGACGAATGCTCTTGCATACTTCATGAACATGATGAATAAGGTTTTCATGGAGTACCTGGATAAGTTTGTTGTCGTGTTCATAGATGACATCCTTATTTACTCCAAGATGAGGGAGGAACACGCTGGACATCTGAGGCTAGTTCTTGAGAAGTTGTGAGAACAACAACTATTTGCTAAGTTCAGCAAGTGTGATTTTTAGAAGAGTAAGGTGGAATTTCTTGGACATGTAATATCTGCCGAGGGAGTTGCAGTTGACTCAAGAAAAGTAGAAGCAATATTGCATTGGGAGCAATCGAAGACTGTGATCCAGGTCCGCAGTTTCCTTGGAATGGTGGGATATTACCGTCGATGCATCGATGAATTTCTTGGACATGTAATGACTGCTGAGGGAGTTGCAGTTGACTCAAGAAAAGTAGAAGTAATATTGCATTGGGAGCAATCGAAGACGGTGATCCAGGTCCGCAGTTTCCTTGCAATGGCGGGATATTACCGTCGATGCATCGATGGATTCTCAACAATCACTGGACCCCTTACGCAATTGTTGAAGAAAGAGAAGAAGTTTGCACGAACACCGGAGTGCGAGAGGGGCTTTCAAGAGTTGAAGAAGCGGTTGACATTAGCACTAGTGTTAGTCTTACCAGATGTTCACCAGAGCTTTGACATTTATTGTGATGCATCGCATCAAGGACTTGGATGCGTGTTGATGTAGAATAGAAAGGTAGTCGCTTATGCATTGAGGCAGCTAAGGCCGCATGAAGAGAATTATCCGACGCATGACCTGGAATTAGCAACCGTAGTGTATGCTTTGAAGTTATGGCATCATTATCTCATTAGGAACAGATGTGAAGTTTATACAGACCATAAGAGTCTAAAGTACATCTTCACCTAGTCAGACCTTAATATGAGGCAGAGGTGATGGTTATAATTGATCAAGGACTACAATGTAGGAATCCATTACCATCCAGGCAAGGCTAATATGGTAGCCGATGCTTTGAGTCGTAAGAGCCACAATGTGAATATGCTGATAGAGGAGAGTCAGGCCGAGTTATGCGAAGATTTTCAGAACATGAAACTGGTAGTGGTACCATAAGGATTTCTAGCTGCACTGGAAGTGAAGCCTACGTTAGAAGACCAGATCAGAGAAGGTCAGAAGGAGGACGACAAGATCAAGATAATCTAGTCTAAGATGGATGAAGGTAAGGATAATGATTTCAAACTGGATGAGTGAGGCACCATGTGGATTAAAGGACGTATCTGCGTGCTGAACAAGAAGGAGTTGAAGCAGCTGATTTTGGAAGAAGCTCATGATTCCAAGTAATCTATTCTTCCAGGAAGTGCCAAGATGTATCTGGACCTGAAAGAGAGATTTTGGTGGCCGAGTATGAAGCGTGAAGTTACCGAGAATGTTGCATTATGCGGCATATATCAGAGGGTCAAGGCAATTCATCAGAGGCTAGCAGGATTGTTGCAGCCGTTGAAGATGCTTGAATGGAAGTGGGAGAAAATTGGTACGGACTTCATTGCCAGTTTGCCTAGGACTCAGAGTGGATACGATTATATATAGGTCATAGTGGATCGTTTGACGAAAGTCGTCCATTTCATACCTGTGAAGACCACTTACTCAGGAGACCGTTTAGTAAAACTTTACATGTGCAAGGATTGTCTGTTTGCATAGAGTGCCGAAGAAGATAGTATCGAACAGAGGTACCCAATTTACCTCAAGGTTCTGGAACAAATTGCATGAAGCCATGGGAACTCGGTTAAACTTTTGCACAGCTTATCATTCGCAGACAGATGGCTAGATCAAGAGAGTCAATCAGATTCTGAAGGATATGCTGAGAGCTTGCGCTCTAACTTATGCTACTTCATGGGAAAAGTATTTGCTATATGCTGAGTTCAGCTATAATAATAGCTATCAAGCAATTTTATAGATGTCACCGTTTGAAGCTTTGTATGGACGACCTTGTCGTACGCCATTGAACTGGAGTGAGACAGGGGAGTGTCATGTCTTTGGACCGGACATTCTCCAAGAAGCTGAAGAACAAATAGCCATGATCAGGGAAAGACTGAAGATCACTGAATCAAGATAGAAGATTTATGCCGATAATCGTCGTAGAGAATTGAGCTTTGAACCTGAAGATTTTGTATACCTCAGAGTTACGCCTCTCAAGGGAGTCAAAAGGTTTCACACTAAAGGGAAACTTGCGCCAAGATATGTTGGTCCATTCAAGATTTTAAGGCGCAGAGGTGAAGTTGCATACCAGTTGAAATTCCTACATTCATTGGTAGGTACATGACGCGTTTCATGTGTCTCAAATAAAAAAGTGTCTTAGAGTGCCAGGAACAAGTCGGTTCGCTTCTGTAGAGTTCAGTGGAGCAATCACTCAGAAAGTGAAGCGACTTGGAAGCATGAGGAAGACTTGGAGAAAGTGTTTCCCAACCTATTCCTTAGTTAGCCCTGAATCTCGGGGTCGAGATTCTATTAAGGGGGGAGGTTTAACATCCCAATTTTTTCTTTTATTGAATTTATTGAGTTATTTTAATTTTTGGAATTAATTTGGATTTAATTTGCATTAAGTTATTTATTGAGTCATTTAAATATTTGGAAAAGTTATATAAATTTTTTTTGGAAATATTTTGTTTGAGTTCAAAATGTCTCAAAATATTTTCTAGAATTTTTCTAGTATTTTTATTGCCCTAATGAATTCGTTTAATTTTTGGAATTATTTTAATTTAGAAATCACCGGAAAGTATGAGTGAACAGTATTGGGCCAGGCCCAGTACTTTGCGTGTTGGTCGGCCTAGTAGCACTGTAACCCTAATGCAGCGAGATCTGAACCATCGCTTTGGAATTGGACGGTCTGGATTCGACCGCGTGGCCGTGCACTTACGAGCATCAGATCAGGAACACGCTGACGTCCAAGATGGTGCCACATCATCTCCGTATCTGGGTCGGAGAGCACCGTCGTGCGATCGTTGCGGAAAACTCGGCTTCCGTGTGGGGCACTAACACCGAGGGTATTTTATTGCGTGTGATATCGCATCGTGATCGCAGCCTCGAGTTTTATGTGTTACCCTAGGTTTTATCTCTAGTGCCGCTGCCGTTGACGCGCGATTGCTCGCCGTAGTTTCAGAGGCACCACCGCGGTTCCTTGCGAGATTCTGCCGTCGGTGAGCCAAACCAGACGCACCTGAGCCCCGATTTAGAACATTGGTGGCGCATTCTCCCTGATACTTCACTTCACCAGAGACATCTCGAAATGCCGTCCTACATGTCGTCTTCCCCAACTCCGACCATCTACACTATCGAACCTCATTGGCAATCCGTGAGCTTCCATAGTCGTCCAATCTACATCTGAGGGTCCAGGTAATGCCATGTAGATCCACTCTAATGCCGTAGATTAGATCCAATCTAGTTCATTAGATCTAGAGATGAAGGGCTATGATGAAGACATGTAGACGTAGTGATCACGCGCCACGTAGCAGCCCAGGATGCGATTGGATTAGATCATGGCCGTACATTTCAGATCATGTGGTCTAGATTAAATCATGTAGTTTCGAGTTAGAGCTATTTGTAGTCGTTAGATTAGGATTGAACGGTGCGGCTTGAGCCACGTAAGTGCTATAACCGGAGATTATAACCATTTAGGACCATCTGATCCAAGTTGTGCGGGTCAGATCAGTTTGGATGGAATCAGCCTAGAGTAATTAACAATCATTTGATCTGAGAGGTATGGTCTAGATGCGACCATGGCTCAAGGGCCGGGAATGTCCACATCACCCCTTTAACCCCAGCCGATTAGATTTAATCTCTGCCGATGAATTTGAATGGACGATTGAGATTGCACTACGCATGAGCCAATTAGGGCGTGCCATGTGTGAGCATGCGGACCGAGGCATCGCGGTTGAGGTGTGGTCGCCGCTGACGTCAGTGATGACGTCAACTGGCTTGACCCACCTATCAGCCATGGTGCGCGCGCGTGCGACATCAACGATGATGTCATCGATGGGACCCGCGTGTTAGTAGCCAGTTGCGCGCAGCAATGACATCAGCCTGACGTCATCCGAGCAGGCCCGCATGTCAGTGACTGCGGGGTCCCGTAGACCAAGTCCATGGTAGACCGGAGCCGAACGATGGACCGAGTCTATAGACCGCGCTGACATGGCACTTTCTGATTGGGCCATGTCGACGTTGATGTCAAAGTGACATCATAAAATCAAATTTCCAGTAGAAAAATAATTCGTTTAACTCGGTTTTTTCTTTTTAATGTATTTTTCAAAGTTCAATTGCTCTTTCTTGCTCATACGAACTTCGATTGAGGTGATTCTAGAGCCTAAAATTTGTAAAATTGTGCTCTATTTGATTATGAATCTTATTTATTTTTTGGACTTGATTTTCTCTCTGTTATTGGCTATTTATTATTTATTTATCTGTTACGCCTAGACATTGAATTGCCTAAAGCCTTCGAGGGAGAGGTGTTGACTCAAGAAGAAGGTTCAGAGCTTAACTAAGACCTTTCCAAGGCAAGTTGTGCTTTGACCATGTTGATCCTACTTTTGAAATTTATGTTGTTTTAAATTACAGCATTCTAGTTTAATTTAAAATGATTTTGTAACACCCCGGCATCTAGTATGCCCGAATGCTACCAAACATAGACTAAACGTCACTTAAATACCACAAATTAAAATAAATTACAGCAAAGGCGCAAATGCTAAAACCGAAATTTCGGCAGCATCTCCTTTGTTTTATCATGAATTGGAGTAATAGCAATCACATAGCAAGTTATATCACAGCATAAGACATTTAAAACATCAATATCAATGGATAAAGCATCAACATAAACCAATAAAACCGAATCCAACCACTCCATAATCTATAGCTAAGCAAATATGGATCACAAGCACACTAAACTATTCCATACACCAAGTTCATGGCACTTATTATGATCATGACACAAATTGGTAAATGTGACTGGAACTACGTGAATATGTGTAGCTAATTCCCCTTCCCACATACCGGTGACATGGTACCTAAAACAACATAAAACACAAGCGTGAGTTCATCACTCAGCAAGTATATTGCAATGGGTTATACAAAACAATTCAATATTATCATCACTACCTAACAAACTTAACATCATGATTAAGTCATACATCATATGCAACATCATATTCATATCTCAACCTCATTGAAATCATTTCATCATCATCTTCATCATGTATGCAATGCAATGCAATGCACATGTCTCCTCGACGCAAATACCGGTATTGCCGAGTGCACACCTGTCGGCATGCACCCACGTCCCCCCTTCCATCCCGTAGATGGAGGGTGCATACTCCTCGCTCCCACTCACCGTGTGGGTGGAATCACGAGGTAGGTCTTACATCCATGGCGCTCCGGATTAGTCATAACTTTCTCACCAACCTTACCGGAATAGTTATGACATTCTCACCGACCGGGCCAAGTTTCATGCCATGTATGCAACATATGCCATAATCATTAACCATAAACCATTGCATAGCATCTTAACATACCCTTTTTATCATATCAAGGCAAACACTAAGCATGGCAAGATAGCATAACATGGAAACAATTGCATCTAGTCAACACAAGCAAATAAACCACATGTTACCCATCCCAATACACTTGCCTTAACCTCGGGCGACGGATTGGTGAGATGAGGAGGTCACTCCCGGGGTCACACCACCTGCACATAGATGCCACACAATCACAACGTGCCCTAAAAACAATACGCCCTCGCCCATCTACCCCGATTTCGCAAACTACTCCCGAAAATGAAAAACAGAGAAACTGTCCCCCCCGGGACAACAGACTTCGATCTAGCATAACTTTAGTTCTTGGACTCCGAATCAATTAAAAGTGTACATCCTCGCGTAGCTTAGGAAATTTTCTAACTTTTTCTAAGTATATGGAAAAAATGATTCGGATTCTAAGGTTGTCTAATCTATAAAACACTACGTTCTGTCCTAGCTACGTCACAGATTTGAACATGTTCGGTAAATCGAGCATAACTTTCAAACAGCTGGGCAGAATTGGACATTCTTTATGTCCACTAAAAGATATTGAAGTTACCTACAACTTGCTCAACAGGAGGCCGACCAAATTCCGAATCTAAGGTTGCGAAAACTCAAACCCTAGGTCGACTGCACAATCTGCCCGAAGCAGAGAACGTGGCAAACTCTAGTTTTCATCTAATCTACCCAATCACAACACCACCACTTGATCTAAAAGCATCCAAATACCCTCTAGCACAGCCCCTAGACCAACCCCAAGGATTCCCCTAGCCATACCTTCGCCCGACGAACGATGAACCGATGAATCTCCTCCCGGTTCACACGATCTCCTTCCTCGCTCCAAATCCACCGGATCTCCTCATCGTGGAGTGCTCCAATGGATGGATCAGCGGGGGGGGGTGATGTGTAGAACTCCCCTAGGGGTAGCAAGGATGGTGGAGAGGGATGGGGAGGAGAGGGGCGCAAGGGGGCGGCTAGGGGAGGTGGAGGCGCATGGGGATGGAGGGGGTGGCGGCTAGGGTAGTGTGGGAAGTGGGGGCGCATGGGAGGGGGAGGGGCTAGGGTTTGGGGCGCATGGGGGCAGGCTATGCTGCCCCCCAACTCCACCAGATGGGCCCAGGACTCCCACGTACAGCCCAAGTTAGTCCCCCAAGGCCCAAACTCCCCCGGAAGCCCAAATTGTCCGCCAGAAAGCCCAAATTCTCCCCCAAAAAGGCCCAAATTCATAGAAAAGGCCCAAAAACATGACACCAAAGTCGTACCTTAATGCTGACATCGAAAATGACTCATACGGTCATTCCGTAGTGTCACATTCTCCCCCCTTAAATAGGATTCGACCCCGAATCTGAGACACGCTGCTTCGCAAACAACCAAATCGAAGGGAGCTAAGGTTTACTTCTCAAAACCCGCACAGAAGCTCCTACGATTTGCCCTAACCAGAACACAGAAGCAAGGAGCTAAGGCTCGAGGACTGATGGCTCGAATGATAACTCACATTCAAAACTTGCAAGAACTTTACTCAAATTGAAACACAAGGCACTCATACAAGGCCTCAGCATGACCCAAGCGATAGGATAAAATCCCAAACAGACCACGAAATAAAACGGTCTCACACTCCTCATTCCATGCATTCCTTGGCACTAAAGTGCCCGATCCCTTTAACCAAAGCCACTCTCCAGAACGACATGGTACCAACTTCTAGATCCATCTTCCGCTCCCACGCACAAAAGTGATTCACGTCTCAACCTCTCAACTGTGGTTCGTCGTATTCGAGACGACGCAAACCAAGTGAGACACAACACTCTAAGATTACTAACTGCTTGAACCATCGGGGTTACATTCTGATCTTTTACAACAAGACCAACACCCACCCCACTACCACCGAAAGGACAAGCCTACTTTATGACCAGGGTTCTGAAAACCCGCAAAATCAATAACAACCAAACATTCCACTTCGGTTGGCACAACACGCTCAATAGCCCAGCGACAAAAAAAGATCGAATACTCTTTGAAAACAGAAATCAAATTACTAGCAACCACCAAGTGGTCCACTAATAATTTGATCAACCCTACCGACGGACACATAAACGGAAACAATTCTCTAGGAAAGTTTGAATTTGGGTCATACCCAACCTTCCTTTACTCTCCACTTCCAAACTAGTTACGATCAACCACTAGCAAGCCTAATATCTTAGGCCATTACCAACCCACACTAGATTTCTTTTTTTCTTAGGAGGTCTTGCCCTCACATTCTTCCACTCAAAGAATCAGAACAAAGGGTACAATCGTTTAGTAAGCTCAACCATAAGCCATGAACCCAATTGATCCCCATGCATAACTTTTAGTCCAATGCACTACAATCACTTTGGAAAGGATTCAACAACAACCAAAGAGTATTCATTTTTAATTTCCTAAGTCAAGACGCAAAGGAAACACAAATCTCCTACACCACAACCAACATATCAGAAATTCTTCATCGTTTCTTTTCATACCAAAAAGAAATAGAAATCTCGATTTGTGACATGAATGCACACTTTTCAAGAGCACTCCAGATTAGTCATATATCCATATATGACTTTCTCACCGACCTGGTTCATCGACTCTTTCATCATTAAACATCTATAAACAATGTCATGCTTCCTTTTCACCATTCATTCTTCATGTAACAATAATACCGAATAGTCATTCACAAAAAGACTTCTTCCTTGGTATCACATGATTGAAACACAATTAACATCGATGGCTGCGAAATTCATATAAACTATGACGGCAACACCATTAACAGGGAAACACCATGTCATAAAAGAATTCACGTCAATTGAAAAACTGTCGGGACCCGGATCTGCAAATCCGGACCTTCTGTGTATTCTGTACTAGTCCAGGATCACGCTAGTACACACAGTCATACAGGGTTGAATATCACATCCATACACAGGGGAAATATAAATAAAGTACTTCAGCATTAATATAAACTGATTACAAGACCTTGAGGTCACCTTACCAAAAGTTTGCCTCGCAGGGCTTATAATAATAAAAGTGAATAATCAGCAGCAGAACGAAGAACGTTAGTGATACCCATCAATATGCCACAGGCAACTGACAAGGTTCAACTCCTAGACAATCGCCACCTCGTGGAACTTCACCTCCTTCGAAGTTGTAGTCTTCTCCTCAACTGATGATTGTGTGGAAAGCAAGGGTGAATATACAACATACTCAGCAAGTTATGCACAGAAATGCAGTTCTAATACTATATGCATGGCTTTTTCCAAAGGAATGGCTTAAGTGGTTATTTTGCATCAAGCAGCATTTTGCTTTTACCAAATAATCTCAATAGATTCAAAAGCAGTGAAACCATATTAGATAATAAGTTATCAATCTCTTTTCAAGCAGTTTGGCACAAAGCCCTAAATCACTTTAGCAACTATCTCTGGCATGCAGCCACCCTTTCCCACACTTTTATTTTAGAAAAATCTAACCCTTGACTGTAATCCCCGAGCGTTGTCCAGTACCGTGGACTCGGCTATTCGAATAGTTTTGACACACTCTGCAGAGGTTATGCACTTTACCCACATGATACAGTCAAACACCACGAAGGCGAGTGACAGTAACAAAGCCTTTCAGAAACTGCTAACTATACAAGTGGACCTCTCCGGTTTTTGCCATACACCATCCCTTCCCTTAGTAGAGGCGAAGTATGGGACCGACATACCGTTGGATAGGGTACCTAGCCGTAGCACCGGTACGCTCCCCCGTACAACTACACAAAAGGTGTAGTTGACACCCTGAGGTACCAAATGCAAGTTATTAGCAACTTACTCAACTAGGTCCGCCCCATTACAGACATGTGGTTGCATGGTTGACTCAGTTCAAAGGCTTGCAAGGTTAAGTCCTTAGGGTGACCAGGGCAAGACTATCCGAAGAACCAAATCGACTTTCCCAGTGCCACTCATGGCCCACCCTATCATTCTTACCACTTGCCCCGGTCTAAATCTATTTCTCACCCCAGCTTGATTATTGTGCAACGCAAGCCAACAATAATATCAATTACCATTTAGAACCACAAGGGTACCTACACTTCACATCATCACGTGGCAAGAATACCCTAACTCCAAAATTCATTTCATATAACATTAGTCAATATTATTTTGACATTTGAAACACATTTCACGTAAGCATGGCTAAGCACCTACTCACGGTCTAGCCTCCCGTGTTGGCACAATCATATCATCCAACTAATTTAAACCAACTTATGGTGACAATGGAATACAGGGCATACAAATATTAATCATCAAGGGTGGATTTAACAACTAGGTTGATTATCTACTTAACCCAAACTAAATTACTCATTTTAATCAACATAGCATGCATAATTTAAATCAAGATATGTTTGAAAAACTAGGAGCAATATGGTCAAAGCACAACTTGCCTTCGCAAAGCAGCGAGTCTGGTCTGGATCTTGATCTTGGTCCTGATCTTCGCTTCCGACTGAAGGGAATATGCCCGAGAGGCAATAATAAATTGTTTATTATCTTATTCCATGTTTATAATAGATGTTTATTTCTCATGCTAAAATTGTATTAACCGGAAACGTTGATACATGTGTGTTTAATAAACAAAAAGGTTCCTAGTAAAGTCTCTCTTTTAAACTAGCTCGTTGATTAACTGATGATCAAGGTTTCCTGATCATGAACATTTGATGTTGTTAATAACGGGGTCACATTATTAGAAGAATGATGTGATGAACACACACCCAAGTTGGTATAGCAAATTCGATCAAGTCATTAAAGTTTGTTGTCAGATCGAACATATACAAAATAGCTCTTTTCCTTAGACCATGAGATGATGTCAATCACTAACTCCGGAAGAGTACTTTGATGACATCAAACGTCACTCCGTAACACGGTGACTATAAAGATGGATTTGGGTACTATGAAAGTATTAGTTGAGGCTCATGCATCAAGAGTGGGATTTGTCCATCCAGATGACGGAGAGATATACTCTAGGCCCTCTCGGTGATATCACATTGACATCGCTTGCAAGCACGTGACTAGGTCACAAGAATGTCATATCACGGAACGAGTAAAGAGTACTTGTCGGTAACGGGATCGAACTAGGTATAGTTGATACCAATGATCGGATCCCGGATAAGTAATATATCGCGAGACAAAAGGAATTGGTTATGTTGTTTTTGGTTCACACGATCACTAGTTCATCGTTGAGTAAGTGGGAGTCATTATGGATCTCGGATCCGCGATGATTATTGATCAGAGAGGTGTCTTGATCATGTCCATTTTATTCACGAACCGTAGGGTGACACACTTAAGGTTCATCGACGCTTTTGAGTGGGTACGGAACACCGGAGAAAAGTTTGGACAGCACCGGAATAGTTTCGGGATATCGGAATAGTTCAAGGGGGTATGTGTTAATTTTTGTTAATTAAAAGAATTAACAAATATTAAAATAACAGAAATAAAATTTTTTATTTATTTAATGGAGAGTCCATTCACATGAAGAGAATGGAGAGTCCATTCACATGGAGAGAGTGGAGAGTCCACTCACTCCTATAAAAGGGAGGGTGGAGCTCCTCTCTCATGTACTAATCTCCATAACCCTTTGGTTGGTCCTTTCTCCCTCCTCCTGCTGTTCCACCTTTCAAGCAGTAGCTTAAGCTGAAATAGTTTCTCCACCACCACCACTAAGTCGTAGTGTTGTTGGAGTTTCCCGTGGATCCTCTACTTCCGCTGCCCCGCTGGATCGAGGGATTGGAGGTCGTCGTTGTTCCGTACGTGTGACCAAGTACGGGCGCTGCCGTTTGTGGCGCTCATCTTCGCGACTTTGAAGTCGGGCGTGTACCTCTACTTCAACCACGTTTGTTTGCGGGAACGTTATTCCCGCTTTCGGTCTACGAGGGTGAGTCCTTCTGAAACCGTTTGCATGCATCTCCTAGATATGATCTTGGTGTTTGGTTGCATTCATAGGAAAAATTTTGTTTTCCATGCTTAGAACCCATCAGTGGTATCAGAGCCGTGTCTATGCGTAGATGTTATGTACGGTTAAAACACATATGGATGTGGGCGTTGATGATCATGTTATTGCATACTTTCGTGTTTTTTGGATCATGGTGGCATAGTGGGATTTGAAGCGGTCCGGACTAACCTTACATGTCCTCGCACATGAGACTTGTTCCACGCTCGACATGCAACTTGCTTTGCATAAGTGGCTTTATGGGTGTCGATTTCTCCTACTATAGTCATGATCTAATTTACAACGGTTTGCTAATAATGTTTTTATCACCGTTGTGGTTCTTGTTCGTAGGTAAGAACGGTTCTTTCCTAGAAAGCCCAAAACCGCGTAAAAAAATAAAATAAATTAGAGGCGTCTAACTTGTTTTTGCAGGGCATGTGATGTGATATGGTCATTGATACAAAGATTGTTGTATGAAATAAGATTTATTGTAAATTTAAACAACGGCGAGAGCCATTTGGTTGTCTTTTCTTTTATGGCCTGCGTGCTAAGTATATGTCCATGTGATATATTGTAATGGAGGAAGACAATCAAGATGGAAGCACCATGGACCTTGGTGCCACGTCGGTGGAATGATGGAGATCATACCATGACGCACAAGATGGAGATCAAGTGCTAGAAGGACCATATCATATCACATTATTCATGCATGTGATGTTAATCCTTTTTATGCATCTTATTTTGCTTGGATGTGATCGCGTCGTTAGCACTATAAGATGGTCCCTTCAACTTAATATCAAGATAATAATGTGTTCTTCCATAGTATGCACCATTAAGAAAGTTCGTCGTTTCGAAGCACCACGTGATGATCGGGTGTGATAGACTCTACGTTCGCATACAACGGGTGTAAGCCAGATTTACACACGCAAGTACTTTGGTTCTACTTGGCGAGCCTAGCATGTATAGACATGGCCTCGGAACACGAACCAAAAGGTAAAGCATGAGTCATATGGATGATATGATGAACATATTGATGTTCGCCTTTGAAACTATGCTATCTCACGTGATGATCGGTTTCGGTATAGTGAATTTGGTTCGTGTAATCACTAAAGATGACTAGAGGGATGTTGTTTTTGAGTGGGAGTTCTCGTAGTAATTTTGAATTAAACTTGAACTTAATCTATTATGAACTTAGTCTAAGTAACTTTGCAAATACGTTGTAGATGGCACCACCTACTTTCAATTTCAATCTGTTCATGGAGAAAGAGAAACTAGCCACCAACGGTAGCAACTTTACCAACTGGGCCCTTAACCTGAGGATTCTCCTCAGCGCTACTCAAAGGAGCTATGTGCTTGATGCGCCGCTGGGTGCCCCGCCCGCTGATGATGCCCCCGAGGAGGAGAAAAATGTTTTCTTGACTCGCATGGAGGACCACAGTTTAGTTCACTGCGGCATTTTGTATGGCCTTGAGCCTGAGCTACGAAAACGTTTCGAGCACAACAATGCTTTTGATACAATGGGAGAGTTGAAAATGATTTTCGACACCCATGCCGCAGTAGAGAGTTATGAAGCTTCAGAAAAGTTCTTTAGCTGCATGATGGAGGAAAACAGCTCCGTTAGTGAGCACGTACTCAAAATATCTGGGTACGCCGATAAACTCATAGCTTTGGGAATAACGATCCCCATTGAGCTAGGAATTCATCGTGTTCTCCAGTCTCTGCCACCAAGCTACAAGAGCTTTGTGATGAACTACAACATGCAGGGCATGAAGAAGTCTCTCCTCGAAGCTTGTCAATGCCGAAAACTCAAGTAGAGATCAAGATGTAACATCAAGTGTTGATGGTCCATAAGACCACCAGTTTCAAGAAGAATGGCAAGAAAGGCAAGGCTAAGGGTAACTTCAAGAAGAAGGGCAAGTCTGTTGCCACATCTGAGAAGAAGACCAAGGCTGGCCCTAAGTCGACATCTTGAACGTTTTTCTTGCAAGAACAGGGCACTTTGGAAGCGCAACTGCCCAAAATATCTGGCTGATAAGAAGGACGGGAATGTGAACAAAGGTATATATGATATACATGTTATTGATGTGTACCTTACTAGTACTCGCAGTAGCGCCTGGGTATTTGATACCGGTTTGGTTGCTAACATATGTAACTCGAAACATGAGCTAAGGAACAGGCGACAACTAGCAAGGGATGAGGTGATGATGCGCGTCGGCAATGGATCAAAGGTTGATGTGATCGCCGTCGGGACGCTACCTATCTAATTACCATCAGGATTAGTTATGAACCTAAATAATTGTTATTTGGTGCCTGCGTTGAGCATGAACATCATATCTGGATCTTGTTTAATGCGAGACGGTTATTCATTCAAGTCTGAGAACAATGGTTGTTCAATTTATATGAATAATATCTTTTATGGTCATGCACCTAAGAAGAATGGTTTATTTATTTTGAATCTTGATAATAATAGTACACATGTTCATAATGTGAATGCCAAAAGAATTAAGTTGAATGATGATATTGCTGCATATATGTGGCATTGCCGCTTATGTCATATTGGTGTTAAACGCATGAAAAAGCTCCATTCTGATGGACTACTAGAATCACTTGATTATGAATCATTTGAGACATGTGAACCTCATGGGCAAGATGACTAGAACCCCGTTTTCCGGTACAATGGAGCGGGCAACCGACTTATTGGAAATCATACATACCGATGTGTGTGGTCCAATGAGTGTGTCAGCGTGTGGTGGATATCGTTACTTCGTTACTTTCACGGATGATTTGAGTAGATATGGATATATTTACTTAATGAAACACAAGTCTGAAACATTTGAAAAGTATTCTCATTCTAAAACATAATACTTTAACAAATACTTTAGCATGATCAACCTACCAATTTTATACCATCCATACGTCAACATCTTGACAAATGAAACTAGCTCAATCAATAAATGACTTCAACATGTAGATATTATCTCCATAAGATAAAGTTTGTAAATTTGACTCTAAGACATACATTCATTAAGGATAAAATTCTACATCATCATTATTATCCATTGTTCATCCCATCACAACATGCACTCGACAATAATACCACAGTTTTACACTTTTCTCTATTGGATCAATGGTTTCCAACAATTAACAACACTACTAATTCATCCATATCATTAATTTGCGTTAGCATACAAACAACACATTGTTTAGTTACCCTTTCCATAAATTATAACAGATTGCCCCTACTCAACATAATCCGACTATTTAATATTGCTTAGTAAGTTAGACCATCCCATAGCTCTTAACAACATCATCAAACAACAAGTCCTATGTCTTCTCAAATGACAACTGTATTAGCATTTCAAGGATACAACTGCGTGCTTCCAAATACTAATGGTTTGCAACAACATAAATAGCACTCTAATCAACTTCCAAGTTAAGGTCACAAGCCATCATGATTAAATTTCCCTACTAACACGTTAATTTAAAACATCTTTAAACAACCAACCAAGTTTCTATAACAATGTTAATGGTTTACGTCATCTTAATGTTCTCACTACGCACCAGGGTTTAAAACTTTAAATATTATCGGGGGTCATAGGCACTTTTACAGCAAAGCAACATATTCCAAGCCATCACATTAACACATTTAATCATTCCCACTATGGGGTACTCTACATCACTAGAGGTTTATTTAATCTTAAGCTAAAGGTAACAATTACATTTAATTGATTCAACTCGCAAATTAACTAAGGAGTACATCATTTCCATAAACCACGTTGTTACATACTACATAACATGCTAAACAACAATTTTCACTTTTGACAAGTAATTTCAGTCAAACGAATACTTACTTTATTTACAGCATTTTTCTTTTAATACTCAACCAAAACTCACAAAGAAGCTTGACTCTCAAAGTTGCAATGGGACATGACCCTAAAACACATTTGAATCTTAAAGACTCCCATAGGAGGGAACCAAGCGATCAAGTAAACCTTTACGGACAAAGGTACAAAACATAAATCGACACAACTTAACTTTTTGCACACGCTTCAATAACTTCTTTTAAACTCAGAGTAAGACACACAAGAATCAAAACTATACTTTTCTTTGCAAGGCAACCAACAAAACCGGTGTCAAAGCCAAAAGGCGACCAAAAGACGCGCAACACAAAACTCTTCTTCTTTTGTTTTCACCCAAAGAAGACAAAACCAAGAAACACCGGAGGGACACTCCGCGAAAATCAAATTCCAAACAATTTTCTTTTGATTTCAGTCAACCAAAGCCAAGAAAACCAACCGAAACCGACCGTTAGAACGGTAAAGAGAAACTGAAAGAATCCACCACGAACTCTTCTATTCGACTCCAGCCAACTACCCGGTCTACGACAGAAAGGATAAGCACTCTTCTCCCATAGGGGTTAATAGTTCTTCAATGATGGCGCTAACCGGCCACACCGTCAAACCACACCCTTACTATGAACAAAAGGTGGTGACCGAAACCCTTCGGCACCACAACCCTACTTTATCACAACAACAAGAACAATTCAATCATTTATCTCATAGACATAGCAACATGCATTATCAAATGAAGCATTCAACATCAAAGCTTAAATACAACATTTAAGCGTAAAGAAATGATACCCATACCCTTTCCTACAGTGCATCCATGTGTGTCAATTTTTAGATTAGTTATTCCACTTTTGCAAGTTTTAAAGTTGCTATCCTATGACAAAATTTTAGTTAAAACCTAAGCCATGTTTCTAAGTTATTCCACATCACATTTTAGTTGTACCCTATAGCACGACACTAAAAATACACATTCCAAGGACCTACAGCCCGCTCTGATACCAACTGTAACACCCCGGCATCTAGTATGCCCGAATGCTACCAAACATAGACTAAACGTCACCTAAATACCACAAATTAAAATAAATTACAGCAAAGGCGCAAATGCTAAAACCGAAATTTCGGCAGCATCTCCTTTGTTTTATCATGAATTGGAGCAATAACAATCACATAGCAAGTTATATCATAGCATAAGACATCTAAAACATCAATATCAATGGATAAAGCATCAACATAAACCAATAAAACCGAATCCAACCACTCCATAGTCTATAGCTAAGCAAATAAAGATCACAAGCACACTAAACTATTCCATACACCAAGTTCATGGCACTTATTATGATCATGACTCAAATTGGTAAATGTGACTGGAACTACGTGAAGATGTGTAGCTAATGCCCCTTCTCACATGCCGGTGTCATGGTACCTAAAACAACATAAAACACAAGCGTGAGTTCATCACTCAGCAAGTATATTGCAATGGGTCATACAGAACAATTCAATATTATCATCACTACCTAACAAACTTAACATCATGATTAAGTCATACATCATATGCAACATCATATTCATATCTCAACCTCATTGAAATCATTTCATCATCATCTTCATCATGTATGCAATGCACATGTCTCCTCGACGCAAATACCGGTATTGCCGAGTGCACACCTTTCGGCGTGCACCCACGTCCCCCCTTCTATCCCGTAGATGGAGGGTGCCTACTCTTCGCTCCCACTCACTGCGCGGGTGGAATCACGAGGTAGGTCTTACATCCATGGCACTCCGGATTAGTCATAACTTTCTCACCGACCTTACCGGAATAGTTACGACATTCTCACCGACAGGGCCAAGTTTCATGCCATAATCATTAACCATAAACCATTGCATAGCATCTTAACATACCCTTTTTAACATATCATGGCAAACACTAAGCATGGCAAGATAGCATAACATGGAAACAATTGCATCTAGTCAACACAAGCAAATAAACCACATGTTACCCATCTAAATACACTTGCCTTAACCTCGGGCGACGGATTGGTGAGATGAGGAGGGCACTCCTGGGGTCACACCACCTGCACATAGATGCCACACAATTACAACGTGCCCTCAAAATAGTACGCCCTCGCCCATCTACCCCGATTTCGCAAACTACTCCTGAAAACGAAAAACAGAGAAACTGTCCCCCTTGGGACAGCAGACTTCGATCTAGCGTAACTTTAGTTCTAGGACTCCGAATCGATTAAACGAGTACATCCTCACGTAGCTTAGGAAATTTCCTAACTTTTTCTAAGTATATGGAAAAACTGATTCGGATTCTAAAGTTGTCTAATCTACAAAACACTACGTTCTGTCCCAGCTACGTCACAGATTTGAACATGTTCGGTAAATCGAGCATAACTTTCAAACGGCTAGTAGGAATTGGAAGTTCTTTATGTACACCGAAAGGTATTGAAGTTACCTACAACTTTCTCTACAGGCGGCCGACCAAATTCCGAATCTAAGGTCACGAAAACTCAAACCCTAGGTCGACTGCACAATCTGCCCGATGTAGAGAACATGGCAAACTCTAGTTTTCATCTAATCTACCCAATCACAGCACCACCATTTGATCTAAAAGCATCCAAATACCCTCTAGCATAGCCCCTAGACCAACCCCAAGGATTCCCCTAACTATACCTTCGCCCGACGAACGATGAACCGATGAATCTCCTCCTGGTTCACGCGATCTCCTTCCTCGCTCCAAATCCACCGGATCTCCTCGTCGCGGAGTGCTCCAATGGATGGATCAGCGGGGGGGGGGCGATGTGGAGAACTCCCCTAGGGGCAGCAAGGATGGTGGAGAGGGATGGGGAGGAGAGGGGCGCAAGGGGGCCGTCTAGGGGAGGTGGAGGCGCAAGGGGATGGAGGGGGTGCCGGCTAGGTTAGTGTGGGAGGTGGGGGCGCATGGGAGGGGGAGGGGCTAGGGTTTGGTGTGCATGGGGGCAGGCTATGCTGCCCCCCAACGCCCCCACATGGGCCGGGGACTCCCACCTACGGCCCAAGTTAGTCCCCCAAGTAGGGATGAAAACGGTACGGAAACGGTTGGTAAATGACTATTCTGTTTCCATTTCCATATTTTTTACCGGTAATGGAAACAAAATCGAAAACCACGGAAACGAATATGGAAACGGATAGTGACGGAAACGAATGCGGAACAGAACGGAACGGATACGGAAACGAAAGCGGAAAATTCCACAAAAACATAGTAGAGATTCACAATATACATTACCACAAGAACAATATAGCCTATTCCACCTCCAAGGTGGACACAAGAATAGTGTTATGTTCACTGGTATCGCTAGAAAATTTTTCTCAAATTTGTTTGTTGAAGGCACATTATTTGTCTCCCATATCAGACCATCATGTCCTCATCCACACAATTATCATAGATATCCTTTTGCTCCACCAACTACAAAGTTTTAACACCCTAAAATTTGTATATTATTGTTAGATGTTCATTTATGATTTTCTAAAATTTATCTTGGATTTTTTGGAGTTTATAAATACCATTTTGCTATTTTTAGATTTATAAAATTAATTTATTTATAAAAAGATAATTCTGAAAATAATTTCTCAAGGTTCAAAATGTTCCAAAGTATTTTTGAGAATTTTTTCAAAATTTTTGAACTCTATTTAATATTTTATATAAAACTATTTGTATTTATGAAATTATTTTAATTCGAAAATAAATATAAGCTCTCCTTTCTCATTTTTGGGCCAAGCCCATTTCTCTTTCCGGCCCGTTTCCGTTTTTAGTTTCCGGTTCAACTTATACGGAATTTCCGTTTCCGTTTCCGTTTCCGCCGGAATTGACTCTCCCGTTTCCATTTCTGTTTCCAACAAAAAAATTCCGTTTCCGTTTCCGTTTCCGAAAAAGGGCTTCCGTTTTTGTTTTTCTTCGGAACGGTCTGAAACTTTCCGTTCCGTTTTCACCCCTACCCCCAAGGCCCAAACTCCCCCGAAAGCCCAAATTCACCCCCGGAAAGGCCCAAACTCACAGAAAAGGCCCAAAAACATGACACCAAAGTCGTACCTTAATGCCAACATCGAAAATAACTCATACGGTCATTCCGTAGTGTCACAGATTTCAATTTATTTGGGAATAATTAAACATCCATTTGAATTGTGCTGCCTTGTCTTGAATAGTTGTATGCCCTAATTATTTTTTTGTCACCCTAGGTTGTGGAATATTAGACTTTGCCAACATGGGATAACTAGACCGTAAATAATGTGCTTAGCCATGCATCGTGTTATTGATATAATTTTGGAATAGTAAAAATTAATTTTGACTTAATGAGATATGGAACATGTTTAAGAGAATGTGACATGTGTCATTGATGATACGATGGCACGTGGTGCATGGTAATTGTAAAATCCCAAAATTTTGCTTTTATTTAATTTATTGAGTTATTTGAATTTTTGGAATTTTTTGGAGTTTATTTGGATTTAATTTGAATTTATTCCCTTTTGTGATAATTAAATAATTAAAAAATTTTAATTAAATTTTGTTGGAAATATTTTATTTAAGTCCAAAATGTCTCGAAGTATTTTCCAGAATTTTCTTGGAATTTTTCTGAGCATTTTGCTTTTTTTCCTGATTTATTTGAATTTCTAGAATTATTTTAAAAATTGAATCGCTGGAAAAACCCTACTGGGTTTGTACTGTTGGACCGACCGAGCCAGCCGCGCTAGACCCACCCGCGTCGGACCCGAACCCTAACTCGCGTGAACCGTTGGATCTTGATCCGACGGTTGTAATTGTGCCATGTCCTCTCCATTTTCGAGTCGGAGAGAGCCACCGTGTTTCGCCGTGTAGGCCTAGGGATCCGATTTCCGCGCGGATGCCGAGGCTATTTAAAGCATGAATCGGCCCCCGAGTATCGCTTTGGCCGTGCGCACGTTTTTCCATAGGTGCTTTAGCCTCAGCCGCCGCCGTTTGGGGTTAATTGCTCGCTGAAGTCCTGAAGCCGCCGCTAGGGTTTTGTGCTCGTGCGTCGTTGACCGCCGTGTTGGAGCCCAGATCTGGGTTCACCGTGATGAGACGCTTCGGAGGGGATCATTCACCTCGCCAGATTCGCAGCCAAATGTCGTCGTGCTCGTCATCGTCTTTGTCTCCGGCAACGCAGCGCCGCCTCAACACCATCCGAACTCGCGAAGCACGCCAACCATCCGATCTTCATCCAACGACCACGGTGAGTCCACTAAGCCATCTCGGTAATTTTACTAGATTAGATCTGGACCCTTAGATCTAGAATGAATGGCGTAGATTGGGCCACGTTGCCTTAGCACCTAAATGGCACGCCGTAGCATGTCTGTTTTGAGCCATAGGATCTAGATCGTGTGGTTTAGATTGGAGCACATAGTTCTGGCTAGATCTACCATGAACCATTGGATCTTAGATGAATGAAGCAGATTGAGCCACGTCGCAATAGCACGCCAACAACACGTGAATAGTACGCCTTAGCACGTTGCCGTTGGGCCGTCGGATTTGGATCGAACGACTCACATCTAGCGTTGAGTTTGGACCACTCCGAACTCGATGAAACCATAGCTGTTGAACCTAGATTGAATGCTTTAGATTGACGTATGCTTGATTAAGTTTGGACCGGTCCGAGCTCGATTAGATCTGGACCGTCGGATTTTGAATCAACGGCCGAGATTAAATATCCCATCATAGCATGTCCCATGCGTGGAAATAGCATGCCGCACCCGGTGACATCAGCGATGACGTCATCGGTGGGTCCACTTGTCGGTGACACGTTATTTTCTGAAAAGTATATTTTTTATTTTTATTAATTTATTGCCAACGTCATGTTGACGTCATAATACGGGTTTTCCATTGGAAGAATAATCCGGCCGATATAGAAATCGGCACTGACGTCAGACTGACGTCATATTTCCGAATTAATGATTCAAAAATACATGAGTTAATTCGGTTTATTCTTTTTATTTCATTTCCAAACTTCAAACATCTGTAACTTTTGCATTTTAACTCCGATTTGAGTGATTCTAGTTTCTAAATTTTTGTAAAATTGAGCTCTATTTAATGGTGAATTTTATTTGATTTTTGGATATGAGTTTTTTTTCTATTTTTATTTATTTGTTATTTATATTATCCGATTTGCGTAGACGTTGAATTGCCCAAAGCTTCGGAGGAGAGGTTTTGACCCAGGAGCAAGTTGAAGACCCAGAACTAGTACTCTTTGAAGGCAAGTTGTGCTTTGACCATGATGATCCCACTTCTGAAACTATGTTGGTTTAAATTATTGCATGCTAGTTTATTTAAAAGGCTTTTGAATAATTTCAGGAATAGTTATGTGACCTCCTTGATTATGTGTAACACCCCAATTTTTTATTTTCATGAATTTAATTGAAATTTTACACTTTTGAGAATTTGATGGGATTTATTCGGATTTATTTAGATTTAATTTGAATTTATTCCCTTTTTACATAATTAAATAATTAAAATTATTATTAAAATTTTGTTGGAAATAATTTATTTGGGTTCAAAATGTCTCAAAGTATTTTTCTAGAATTTTTTTGATTTTTTTGCTATTTTTCTTGAATTATTTGAATTTCTAGGAATTAATTTAATTATTTAATCGCTGGAAAATCGCGAACGGGTTTTACTGTTCATCCGAACCGGGTCAGACTCAAGTCTGACTCAAGCCCGACCGAACCACGTTCGAGCCAAACCCGAGTCGGACACAACCCTTACCCACACGACCGTTGGATTTGATCCAACGGCGTGCGTTGCGCCACGTGACCCGAGCCCGAGCCGGATCAGAGCCGCTCGCGCCCGGAGCGATCCCAGCCGTTGGACGCGAACACATGGATGGCCTGGATGCGTCCACGTCACCCCGTTCGAGCCGCCGTCGGATTCCGCCGTCGCGCGTGTGGGCCTCGGTTTCTGCGATTTTCACGGACGCCGAGGGCGCTATTTAATGCACCGCCACCCGTGTCGTTACCGCCGTTTCCGTGCGCACGTTTTTCTCTGTCTTGTAGCTCGAGCCGCCGTAGCCACGCCGCAATCGCTCGCCGTAGTTGGAAATGTGTGCCACCGCTATTTTTCGCCGTTTCCCGTCAACTCCAACGTCCTCTCCCACGTGGGAGCCCAGATCTGGAACCCTCGCGTCGAGCCGCATCTGGGAGGACCATCCACTTCGCTGGAACGTGCCCGAAGCATCGTTGGCCACATCGTTGTCCTTAGATTCGGCGTCCTCTGCTCCACCGCGCCATCACCACAACCGCGAGCTCCCTCCGCCGTTGGATCCTCATCGAATGGACCAGATTTGTCCACGTCACCTGTAAGTGTTTTCCACGTTACGATTTTTAGATCTATTTTCAACCGTTGGATCCAGATCCAACGCTTTAGATTGAGCCACGTAGCCGTAGACTGCACCGTCTTAGATCTAATCTCAGCCGTTAGATATAGATCGTACGGTTAGGGTTAACCTACGTTGTGGCGTTTGATGCTTTCTTAGTCGTTTGACCGAGATCGAACGGTGTAGATCAAGCCACGCGTCGCACTTCGGGACATGCCACGTCGCCCCCATGAAGCGGTGAAACCTGATCCAATCTTAGCCGTTCGATTCGAATCGTGCGGTCCATATCGAGCCACATTACCCTAAATGTGCGAGACCCAGATCCAATCCCGACCGTTGATTTTCAAATCAATGGCCGAGATCGTGCCACGTGGTCGACAGCCAAACCGGTGCGGTTAGCGCGGGCCCGCCCGGTCATCGCTGACGTCATGCGTGACGTCAGCGTGGGGCCCGTGTGTCAGCTGGTTAGCCAACCACACCGTACGTCATCCATGACGTCAGAAGTGACATCACAGTAGGCCCCACGTGTCAGTACCGTGCGGCCGAACGCAATGACATCATCCAATGGGTCCCACGTGTCAGTGACACGTGCACCCGTGGACCGGGTGCACGGTGGACCAAGCCCGAGCCGTGGACCGGGTCTATGAACCGGCTGACTCAATGTTGACGTCATAATTCAATTTTTCAATAAAAAAATAATTCGGTGGAAATTCGATTTCCATGCTGACGTCAGCTGGCGCAAAAAATTGATTTTGCAATAGAAAAATAAATGAATTAATTTGGTTTATTCTTTTATTTGATTTTTCAAACTTCAAACGCTTATAACTTTTGCGTTTTAACTCCGATATGAGTTATTCCAATTTCTAAATTTTTATAAAATTGAGATCTACTTAATGGTGAATTTTATTTAATTTTTGGACATAAGTTTTCTCCATTTATATTTATTTAATTTATTTTCCAAACTTTAAACGGGTATAACTTTTGTGTTTTAACTCCGATTTGGATTATTCAAATTCCTAAAAATTTATAAAAATGTGCTCTCTCTGTTTGTGAATTTTATTTGAATTTTTGGATATTTTTTTTGCACTGTTTAAATACTTATTGCTATTTGCACGCGTTACGAGTAGACGTGGAAGTACCCGGAGGCTTCGAAGGTGAAGTTTTGACCTAGGAGCCAGCTCAAGACCAAGAACAAGTACTCTTTGAAGGCAAGTTATGCTTTGACCATATTGCTCCCATTCTTGAAAATTAGTTTGATTTAAATTATTGCATGCTAGTTTAATTAGCAATTATTTTAATTATTTCAGTGAATCAGATAAATGCCAAATTGCAGTATGACACCTTGACTATTAAGTTATGTGTCATGAACCCTTGTCACCCTAGTTGGAAATCATATTAGTTGGTTGCTGTTAAATTGCCAACACTGGGCATTTAGACCATTGTAGTATATTGCTTAGACCTGCTACATGCATATGACATGATTTTGAACAATCAAATGTTAATATTGACTTAATGAGATATTGAACCTGTTTTTGAGAAGTATCATGTGTTGTGATGTTGATGATGGCACGTGGTGCATGGTAATCAACTGGGCTTGATAAATAAATTTAGACCGGGGCAAGTGACAAGAATGATCGGGTGGGCCAGGTGTGGCACCGGGAAAGTCGATTTGGTTCTTCGGGTTGTCTTGCCTTGGTCATCCTAAGGACTTAACCTTGCAAGCCTTTGATATGAGTCAAACGTGCAACCACATGTCAGTAATGGGACGGACCTAGTTGAGTAAGTTACTAATAACTTGCATGTGGTACCTCGGGATGTCAACTACACCGTTTGTGTAGCTTGAAAGGGAAGCGTACCATGGCTATGGCATGGTACCCGTCCAACGGTATGTTAGTCCCATACTTCGTCTCTGTTAAGGGAAGGGATGGTGTATGGCAAAAATCGGAGAGGTTCACTTGTACAGTTTGCGGTCTCTGAAATGCTATGTTACGATCACTCGCCTTTGTGGTGTTTGACTGTATCTTGTGGGTAAAGTGCATAACCTCTGCAAAGTTTGACAACCTATTCGAATAGCCGAGTCCACGGTATTGGACACTGCTCGGGGATTACAGTCAAGGGTTAGACTTTCATGAAAACAACTTGGACTTGAAAAGGTTGGTTGGGTTTATTGATGATGTTGATGGAAATGTGGATTAGGAAAAGGGAAGGTGTTTCCTTAACTCCTGGAAAAGTTATTGATAGTATATTTGCTTTTACCGCGTTCAAATCTATTTATGCTACTTGTTAATTGCCGTTCTACTGCAAATGAGTTGAAGAAGAGTCTACGCCAGCCTTGGAGGAGGATTTCCAGGAGGAGCCGACGAACTAGGAGCAAGCCCAGTCAGTTGCCTGTGGCATATTTGTTGGCGCCACGCATTTTCTTTACGTTCCACTACAATTGATTATTTCAATAAGTTTGCGCCCTGCGAGGAAACCTTTGTAACTCAACCGTAAGGTCATGCAACCAGTTATATTTTCTTTTTAATAAAATACTTTACTAGTTCGATGTGTATGATTATGATATTTACCGATGTTGAGACTGTTGTCGGGACCCGAATCTGCAAATCCGGACCCTCTGTGTATTCAGCACTAGTCCAGGAACGCGCTAGTGCACACAGTCTCAACATTGGTAAATATCACAATCATACCACTCGATACTAATAAAGTACTTTAATTAGATAAACAAACTGGTTGCTTGACCTTAGGGTCAAGTTACAAATATATGCCACGCAGGGCGAAAGCTTATTAAAAGAGAAATAACAAGAATGAATGTAAGATAACTTCGTGGCGCCATCCATTATACCACAGGCAACTGACTGGGCTCGCTCCCTAAGTAGACGGTTCCTCTTGGAGCTCCTCCTCCAAAGCTGGTGTAGTCTCCTCTTCAACTGGTGCTGTATTGCGGCAAGGGTGAGTACTTGGTACTCAGCAAGTCATGCACAGAATGCAAGCTAATATACTATATGCATGGCTTTAGCACAAAGGAATAGCTCAAGGTTTATTTGCAGTAAACAGCATTTGACAAGTATCATAAGTAGATTCGAAAGCAGTAGAAACAATATAAGATCAATAATTTTTTCAGGAGTTTAATAAACATCATTCCCGATCCTAATCCACATTTCCATCAACATCATTCTTTAAAACAAACCCAACTTCTCAAGTCCAAGTTATTTTCAAGAAGATCTAACCCTTGACTGTAATCCCCGAGCGATGTCCAATGCCGTGGACATAGCTATTCGAATAGATTTTACACTCTGCAGAGGTTATGCACTTTACCCACAAGATACAGTAAAACACCACAAAGGCGAGTTCCCGTAACAAAGTCTTTCGAAAACTTTTAACAGCACAAGTGGTCCTCTCCGGTGTTGCACACTAACCCTTCCCTTAGCAAAGGCGAAGTTTAGATCAATCCACCGTTAGATGGGTACCTGGCCGCAGCCCCGGTACGCTCCCCCATACAACATACACAAAGAGTGTAGTTGACACCCAGAGGTCCCACAGGTACGTTATTAGCAACTTAGTCAACTAGGTCCGTCCCATTACAGACATGTGGTTGCACGCTTCACTCAGTTCAAAGGCTTGCAAGGTTAAGTCCTTAGGGTGACCAGGGCAAGACTACCCGAAGAACCAAACCAACATTCCCGGTGCCACAACTGGCCCACCTGATCATTATTGCCACATGCCCCGGTCAAAAGCTATTTATCAAACCCCAGTTGATTACCATGCACCACGTGCCATCAACATCACAACACATGATACCTTTCCAAAACAGGTTCAATATATCATTAAGTCAATATTAACATTTGATTGTCCAAAAATCATGTCATGAGCACATAGCAGGTCTAAGCAATATACTACAACGATCTACAAACCCTTGTTGGCAATTTAGTAGTGTCCAACTAGTAATCCACAACTAGGGTTTATCTAATTTCCTGGGATTAAATAAAGTATTTTCTAATTAAACTAGCATGCAATAAAGTATTTTCAAAATGGGATCAACAAGGTCAAAGCACAACTTGCCTTCAAAAAGTACTTGTTCTTGGTCCTGAGCTGGCTCCTGGGTCAACACTTCTCCTTCGAATCCTTCGGGCACTTCGACGTCTACTCGTAAAGCGTGCAAATAGAAGATAATAAATAAACAGTAGACAAAAAGTGTCCAAACATCCAAATAAAGTTCACAAACAGAGAGCATAATTTTATAAATTTTTAGAAACTGGAATCATCAAATTCGGAGTTTAAATGCAAAAGTTATAGCATTTTGAAGTTTAAATAATCAATTAAATATTTATACAGAGAAAAACTTTGGTCCAAAAATTAAATAAAATTCATCATTAGGTAGATCTCAATTTTATACAAATTTAGAAATTTGAATCACTCAAATCGGAGTTAAAATGCAAAAGTTTTAACCGTTTGAAGTTTGAATCAAATTCTGAAATCAATAATTCGAATTAATAAATCATTTTATTTTTCGGAAATTAATTATTGCGTCAGCAAGGACACGTGGCAGCCTCTGATTGGGCGGCTAACGTCAGCCGGTCCATGGACGTGGTCCATGGTTTGGCTCGGGTCCACCGTGGGCTCGGTCCGCAGCGCCGTGGCCGAAGGGCCTTGGTGACGTCGGGCCAGCGTCACGCCGCAACTGGGGTGGCCGCTGACAAGCGGGCCCGTGCTGATGTCACGGTGCGATTGCGGTGGCCGTGACCGCGCGAGCCCGGCGTGTCGGTGACACGCGCTGCGTGGAGTGCGATGGCCGTCTTCGACCGCGTCGATCGACCTTCTGGGCAGCGTGGCACGATCTCGGCCGTTGATTTGAAAATCAACGGGCCAGATTAGATCTGGTTTCCACGCGTTTGGGTTAACACGTTTGATTCGGACCGTTGGATCTAGATCCAACGGTCGAGATTAGATCTGGGGTTTTGGATCGGAATCTCACCGGTGACGACGTGGCGCGATCTGGACCGTGCGATGGAGATCCGACGGCTGAGAAGCTTCGAGATCCGGCGATGGCTTGCGGCGGCGCTGGCTGGCCGGAGCTGGAGACGGCAACACGGGCAACGGCGCTGCGGGGCTCCTCCGGCATGAAGGCTTGCATTCCCGAACGCGTCTCGACTCGGGGAACTCGGATCTGGGCTTGACGGCGGCTGAGGACGACGGAGACGGCGGCAAACGGCAAGGAGGCGCGGCGGAGACCTAAACCAACTACGGCGAGCGATTACGGGCGAACGGCGGCGGCTCGGGCTTGAAGACTAGGGCCAACGGGTGCGCACGGGAGAGAGCTTCACGAGGGTGGCAGCGGCGCATTAAATAGAGGCCTCGGCTTCCGTGAATCACGCGGAAACCGAGGTTGACACGGCTGCGGCGGCGGAGTCCGGCGGGGACTCGGACTAGGTGACGTGGGTGCACGTGAGCCGTCCACGTGGCGTGATCAACGGCGGAGATGGCTCGGGCGCGGCTGTGCTGTGCGCGGATTGATCTCGACCATTGGATCTTGATCCAACGGTTAGGATCGATCGGGGTTGGGTGCGGTGTGGTATAACGCGGGCTAATGTGGGCCGTTGGATCTTGATCCAAGGGTCCACGGATTAGGAGTTCCGAGCGGTCGGCCGGAGCAGCGTGGCGCGGTTGGGTCCGGGTCGGACTCGGACTCGAGTCTGACTCGGGCCCGGTCGGTGGAACAGTACAAACCGGTTCGCATTTTTCCAGCAATTAAATAATTCGATTAATTCCCAGAAATTCATTTAATTCAAGAAAAATAGCAAAAGACTCATAAAAATTCCAGAAAAAATCTGGAAAATATTTTGGAATATTTTGGACTGAAATAAAATATTTCCAACAAAATTTTATTTGCAAAGTTAAATTCTTTAATTATTGCAAAATGGAATAAATTCAAATAAATTCAAATAAATTCCAAATAAATCCAAATAAATTCCAGAAAATTCCAAAAATTCATCAAAGTGCCAAATCACACATGAATTTAAGAAAAGAAAAATTTTGGGGTGTTACAAACCTCCCCCATTAACAGAATCTCGTCCCCGAGATTCAGGGCTCTCTATAGAATAGGTTCGGAAACTCTTTCTTCAAATCCTCTTCGCTCTCCCAGGTTGCTTCGCTCTCCGCATGATTGCTCCATTGAACTCTGCAAAAACGGGTTGACTTGTTTCTTGTCTCTCGATCCATGGTGTCCAGAATCTTTACGGGGTGCTCCTTGTAAGTCAGATCTTCTTGCAGCTCAATTGACTCTAGCGGCGTCTGCTCCTTAGGCGCTCGAAGACACTTCTTCAGCTGGGACACGTGGAACACGTCATGCACTCCTGCTAGTGATTGCGGTAACTCCAACTGATAAGCAACTTCCCCTCTGCGACTGAGGACCTTGAACGGTCCAACATATCTCGGCGCGAGTTTTCCTTTGGCATGGAATCTCTTAACTCCTCTGAGTGGGGTGACTCTGAGATACACGAAATCTTCTGGTTCAAAACTCAAGTCTCGACGACGGTTATCAGCATAACTCTTCTGTCTTGACTGTGCTATCTTCAATCTCTCCCTGATCATGGCAATTTGTTCTTCGGCTTCTTATAGAATATCTGGCCCAAAGACAAGGCGTTCACCTGTCTCGTTCCAATTCAACGGTGTTCGGCAAGGTCGACCATATAGTGCTTCAAATGGTGACATCTGCAAACTGGCTTGGTAGCTGTTGTTGTAGCTGAACTCGGCATACGGCAGACTTTTATCCCAAGATGTAGCATAAGCGAATGCACAAGCTTGTAACATATCCTCCAAAATCTGATTAACTCTTTCGGTTTGCCCATCCGTCTGCGGATGATAAGCTGTACTGAAGTTCAAACGGGTTCCCATGGCTTCATGCAGTTTATTCCAGAATCTCGAGGTAAACTGGGTACCTCTGTCCGATACAATCTTCTTCGGCACTCCGTGCAAACGGACGATCCTGGTCATATACAACTCAGCTAACTTATCTCCCGAATAGGTGGTCTTTACGGGGATAAAGTGGGCTACCTTAGTCAATCGGTCTATTATAACCTAAATGGAATCATATCCTCCTTGAGTCTTGGGTAAACCGGTAATGAAATCCATTCCGATTTCCTCCCACTTCCACTCAGGTATCTTCAACGGCTGTAGCAATCCTGTTGGTCTCTGATGCATTGCCTTGACTCTCTGGCATATGTCGCACAGTGCAACATGCTCGGCCACCAGAATCTTTCTTTCAAATCTTGATACATCTTGGCACTTCCAGGACGAATTGAATACTTGGAGTCATGGGCTTCTTCTAAAATCAACTGCTTCAACTCCTTCTTGTTCAGCACACAAATGCGACCCTTCATCCATAACGTGCCTTGCTCATCCAACTTGAAGTCCTCTGCCTTGCCTTCATCAATGTTGGTCTTAATCTTGCGGATCTTGTCATCATCTTCTTGTCCTTCTCGGATCTGATCCTCCAGGGTAGGCTTCACTTCTAATGTGGCCAAGAATCCTTCTGGTACGACTTCAATCTGCATTCTCTGGAAATCCTCACATAGCTCCTCCTGACTTGTGGCTATCAACATGTCCACGATATGGCTTTTCCGACTCAGAGCATCGGCAACTACGTTGGCCTTCCCGGGATGGTAATGGATTCCAACATTGTAGTCCTTGATCAACTCTAACCATCTCCTCTGCCTCATGTTCAGGTCTGATTGGGTGAAGATGTACTTAAGACTCTTATGGTCCGTGTATACTTCACATCTGTTTCCAATTAAATAGTGACGCCATAATTTCAAGGCATGCACTATGGCAGCTAGCTCTAGGTCATGTGTCGGATAATTCTCCTCATGCGGCCTCAACTGCCTTGATGCATAAGCGACGACCTTCCCATTCTGCATCAGCACACATCCAAGTCCTTGGCGCGATGTGTCATAATAAATATCAAAGCTTTGATTAACATACGGTAGGACTAATACCGGCGCTGATGTCAATCGTTTCTTCAGCTCCTGAAAATCTTTCTCACACTCCGGTGTCCATGCAAACTTCTTCTCCTTTTTCAGCAATTGCGTAAGAGGTTTCGCAATTGTCGAAAAGCCTTCAATGAAACGGCGGTAGTAACCTGCCATTCCAAGGAAACTCCGGATCTGGGTCACGGTCTTCGGCTGCTCCCAATGTAACACAGCTTCTACCTTGCTTGGATCAACGGCGACTCCCTCTGCGGTCATTACATGTCCAAGGAACTCCACCTTGTCCTTCCAAAAATCACACTTACTGAACTTGGCGAAGAGTTGCTGTTCCCTCAGCTTTTCCAAAACTCGCCTCAAGTGCTCTGCATGTTCATCCTCTGTCTTGGAATAGATTAAGATATCATCTATGAACACAACAACAAACATCCAAATATTCCATGAACACCTTATTCATCATATTCATGAAATATGCTGGCGCATTCGTCAGACCAAAGGACATAACAGTAAACTCATAATGTCCGTATCTTGACGAGAATGTGGTCTTCAGGATATCTTCTGATCGGATCTTCAACTGATGGTATCCCGATCTCAGATCAATCTTGGAGAAAACTCCGGCTCCTCTCAGCTGGTCAAACAAGTCATCGATCCTAGGTAGCGGGTACTTATTCTTCACGGTGACTTAATTGAGTGCACGATAGTCAATGCACATCCTGAAACTTCCGTCCTTCTTCTTGACAAACAAAACTGGCGCTCCCCACGGCGACGAACTCGGTCTGATAAATCCTTTCTCCATCAACTCTTCAAGTTGCTTCTTCATCTCTACCAATTCCTCGGTGGACATCCGATAAGGTCTCTTTGCTATCAGCGCTGTACCAGGTACAAGCTCTATCACAAACTCTATGTCCCTGTCTGGCGGCATACTAGGTAGATCTTCAGGAAAAACATCTGGATACTCATTTACCACTGAAACATCTTCTATGCTGATCGCCTTGGTACTGTTAACCATCAACTGTCCATCTCTAATGGCGGTAGCTTGAAATTCCACTTTCTTTCCACACGGGCTCTCAACTGAGATAGTCCTTCGTCCACAATCCAATACGGCCTTGTGCTTGGATAACCAATCCATTCCCAAAATAGCATCTAAGGTCTGGGTCTCCAAAATAATAAGGTTCGCTAGGAACTCTATCCCATCTATTAGTATTCTCAGCCCAGAACATCCTACTTTCGTTCGGAGTTCGGAACCAGGGGTTTGAACTAAAAGCATGCATTTAAGTCTTGCAATCTCCAAACCATTTTTAGCAGCAAAGCCTTGAGAAACAAACGAATGCGAAGCTCTAGAGTCAAACAAAACTGTTGCAGGTACTGAGTTAACAAGTAACTTACCCAGTACGACGTCCGTGGCATTCTGCAGTGCATCTGCGGTGACATGATTGATTCGGCCTCTCACCACGGTCTGGGGTGCTGCTCCTAGCTGTGCTGTCCCTCGGTTTGCTACTGGTGCTGGCGTCCTGGCTGGTGTGGATCCCAGATTGAAGCGAACTAGGGTCACTCCTGCAGTCTTCTTAGGACAACTGTTGGCAAAGTGCCCTGGCTTGTTGCAATTGTACCAGCGTCTCACTATCCCCTGTTGACTGCCTGAAGCGGCGTTTCTGGCTGGGGCTGGAGTCTGATAGTTCTGATTGACGGGTCTTGGTGCTGGTGATGGTGTCCTGGTTGCATTCTGCGGCTGGAATCTGAAAAACTGATTTGGTGTAACCCTCAAACGTTGCTGCGCTCCCTGACGCGATCCCTGCTGTTGCATCATGCGCTTCCTGTTCTCATCCAGTTCCTTGCGCTTGTCCTCAAGAATAAGCGCCTTATTCACCAACTCTTGGAAATCTGGAAAGGTGTGGGTGATCAGTCCCACCTGTAGTCCTGAGTTAAGTCCCTTCATGAAGCGAGACTATTTGGCTTTATCTGTCGCTACGTCTTCAGGTGCGTAGCGTGCAAGCTGTCTGAACTTATTCAGGTATTCGGCCACAGGCTGATTACCTTGCTTCAGTGCTCTGAACTCCTCTTTCTTGAGATCCATAACTCCTTCCGGCACATGATACTGACGAAATGCAGCTGTGAATTCCTCCCAAGTGATATCCTGAGGGTTCTCCTGCGTGGCACAGAAGTTCTCCCACCATTCGGCGGCTGTCCCTTCCAACTGATGAGAAGCGTAGAGTACTTTCTCATTTCCCATGCACTGAGCAATGTGTAGTTTCCTCTCTATCGACCTTAACCATTCATCGGCCTCCAACGGATTGGCATTCCCGGAGAAAGTGGGTGGATGAGTCCTCATGAACTCTGACAGTCTTGTATTCTGGCGTTGTCCCTGATTGACTTGATTAGCGCGGCTGGCGATGGCGTGTTGCATTTGTTGCATCATAGCATGCATCAACTGAGTCTGAGCAGCAAGAAAAGCTCCAAAATTCTGCATGTCAACTGGCGGTGCCGGTTGGGGTGCAGGTGCTCCATTGTTGGGGTTTCCAGCTGGGCGAGAACCACTGCCATTGCATCCAAGGTTTCCGCGGGTGTTCACCATCTGTCGATTGCTCCAAGTTTTAGAGATGAGAGGGAACAAGAATAGACAAGTAATAGGAAACTTATGCGGGGGAAAAGTGTAACTCAAAATCCAACTTTATTATTAATAATAGTAATAACTTGGTATGGTTGCTTACAATGCCTAAGGGCCTTGCAACACATACTGCACACTCAGCAATCAATGAAATCCAACGCCTCTAAAGGGTGACTCTTATTCTATAACGCGACTCGACGAAGGATTCTCAACCTCAACGCCTACGCTCACTCGTCGAGAAAACCTCCACTGCCTCCTCGCGGCGGGTGCGACGGCATAGGCGCGAAACAATCGCCATGCCCCACAACTGCAGCTGTGGTTGACGACGCGGCGTCCTCCTCTGGTTCTGGATCTGGCTGGTGCTGTGGTTGTGGCGCGGGTGCAGGTGGCGCCTCTTCTGGTTCCTCCTCTGGGTCTGGAGCGTCCAACTCCAACACTGGATCGGGACCCTGGCCATACAGTGCAGTCTCCAACTTTGCGGTCCTTTCCGCAGCATAAGCGACGTACTCACAGGCATTCTCCAAGTGCTTCTTCTCCTCCTCGACCTGCTCACGAGCCTTCGTCAATTCCTGAACTGTGTCTTCGATCAACTCCTCCTGAGCGGCGACGAATCTGGCTAAGTGGGTGACGGTAGCATCCTCATCCTCTATCGGCTTCCGTTGAACTCTGCTGTCTCGGCGTGGCTGGTGACAGAATACTGTGCCTTCCAGCTCCCTGGAGTAGGTGCGAGCGATCTGCTGCATCGCTCGACGCGACACCTCCTGGATTCCAATCTCAAAGGTAGACCTCCTTGCGGTGAAGTGGAAAGGGCGGCTGAACTTCGTCTTCTCTCGGGCATACACCGTGATCCGGACGTCCCATCTTGTGACCAGTCCTGCTTGCACAAGTGTAGTCCCTCGGTAGAGCGTCCTCTCAAAACCTCCAAGAAACTGAAGCATACGCCACAACTCGGCGGCATAGCCTCCTTCACGCTCGGCGTAGTTGTTCTTCATCATCATCTGTAAAAGGATACTTGCGTAAGAACGCAACATTTTAAAATCAATGTGGAAGACGAAAAGAACTCAGCAAGGGGTATGAACAAGAAAGAAAAGGGGTAAGTCGAGAATTCATTCATTATCTTGACCAACTTTTAGCTTTAGAAAATAGGTTTTATCCTCACTACGACCAATCTAACTATGGGTGAGCCTACAGTCAACCTGGCTCTGATACCACCTCTGTCGGGACCCGAATCTGCAAATCCGGACCCTCTGTATATTCAGCACTAGTCCAGGAACGCGCTAGTGCACACAGTCTCAACATTGGTAAATATCACAATCATACCACTCGATACTAATAAAATACTTTAATTAGATAAACAAACTGGTTGCTTGACCTTAGGGTCAAGTTACAAATATATGCCACGCAGGGCGAAAGCTTATTAAAAGAGAAATAACTGCAGCGGAATGAAAGATAACTTCGTGGCGCCATCCAGTATACCACAGGCAACTGACTGGGCTAGCTCCCTAAGTAGACGGTTCCTCTTGGAGCTCCTCCTCCAAAGCTGGTGTAGTCTCCTCTTCAACTGGTGTTGTATTGCGGCAAGGGTGAGTACTTGGTACTCAGCAAGTCATGCACAGAATGCAAGCTAATATACTATATGCATGGCTTTAGCACAAAGGAATAGCTCAAGGTTTATTTGCAGTAAACAGCATTTGACAAGTATCATAAGTAGATTCGAAAGCAGTAGAAACAATATAAGATCAATAATTTTTTCAGGAGTTTAATAAACATCTTTCCCGATCCTAATCCACATTTCCATCAACATCATTCTTTAAACCAAACCCAACTTCTCAAGTCCAAGTTATTTTCAAGAAGATCTAACCCTTGACTGTAATCCCCAAGCGATGTCCAATGCCGCGGACACGGCTATTCGAATAGATTTTACACTCTGCAGAGGTTATGCACTTTACCCACAAGATACAGTGAAACACTACAAAGGCGAGTTCCTGTAACAAAGTCTTTCGGAAACTTTTAACAGCACAAGTGGTCCTCTCCGGTGTTGCACAATAACCCTTCCCTTAGCAAAGGCGAAGTTTAGGTCAATCCACCGTTAGATGGGTACCTGGCCGCAGCCCCGGTACGCTCCCCCGTACAACATACACAAAGGGTGTAGTTAACACCCAGAGGTCCCACAGGTACGTTATTAGCAACTTAGTCAACTAGGTCCGTCCCATTACAGACATGTGGTTGCACGCTTGACTCAGTTCAAAGGCTTGCAAGGTTTAGTCCTTAGGGTGACCAGGGCAAGACTACCCGAAGAACCAAACCAACATTCCCGGTGCCACAACTGGCCCACCTGATCATTCTTGCCACATGCCCCGGTCAAAAGCTATTTATCAAACCCCAGTTGATTACCATGCACCACGTGCCATCAACATCACAACACATGATACCTTTCCAAAACAGGTTCAATATATCATTAAGTCAATATTAACATTTGATTGTTCAAAAATCATCTCATGAGCACGTAGCAGGTCTAAGCAATATACTACAACGATCTACAAACCCATGTTGGCAATTTAGTAGTGTCCAACTAGTAATCCACAACTAGGGTGACAAGAGGTCATGGCACATATTTAATTAATCAAGGTGTCATACAACAAATTGGCATTTATCTAATTTCCCGGGATTAAATAAAGTATTTTCTAATTAAAGTAGCATGCAATAAATTGAATCAAAATAGGTTTCAAAATGGGATCAGCATGGTCAAAGCACAACTTGCCTTCAAAAAGTACTTGTTCTTGGTCCTGAACAGGCTCCTGGGTCAACACTTCTCCTTCGAATCCTTCGGGCACTTCGACGTCTACTCGTAAAGCGTGCAAACAGAAGATAATAAATAAATAGTAGACAAAAAGTGTTCAAACATCCAAATAAAGTTCACAAACAAAGAGAGCATAATTTTATAAATTTTTAGAAACTGGAATCGTCAAATTCGGAGTTTAAATGCAAAAGTTATAGCATTTTGAAGTTTAAATAATCAATTACATATTTATACAGAGAAAAACTTTGGTCCAAAAATTAAATAAAATTCATCATTAGGTAGATCTCAATTTTATACAAATTTAGAAATTTGAATCACTCAAATCGGAGTTAAAATGCAAAAGTTTTAAGCGTTTGAAGTTTGAATCAAATTCTGAAATCAGTTATTCGAATTAATAAATCATTTTCTTTTTCGGAAATTAATTATTGCGTCAGCAAGGACACGTGGCAGCCTCTGATTGGGCGGCTGACGTCAGCCGGTCCATGGACGTGGTCCATGGTTTGGCTCGGGTCCACCGTGGGCTCGGTCCACGGCGCACTGACGCTGACAGGTGGGCCCCTTGGTGACGCGTCGGCCGCGTCACCGCACGGCTGGGGTGGCCGCTGACAAGCGGGCCCGCTTTGGCGATCCGCAGTCGCGATTGCGGCCGAGCCGCCGACACGTGGGCCGGCGTGTCGCTGACACGACGCGCGAGTCGCGGCCGTCTTGACCACGGCGGTCAGCCTTCCTAGAAGCGTGGCACGATCTCGGCCGTTGATTTGAAAATCAACGGCCCAGATTAGATCTGGTTTTCACGCGTTTGGGTTAACGCGTTTGATTCGGACCGTTGGATCTAGATCCAACGGTCGAGATTAGATCTGGGGTTTTGGATCGGAATCTCACCGGTGGCGACGTGGCGCGATCTGGACCGTGCGATGGAGATCCGACGGCTGAGAAGCTTCGAGATCCGGCGATGGCTTGCGGCGGCGCTGGCTGGCCGGAGCTGGAGACGGCGACACGGGCAACGGCACTGCGGGGCTCCTCCGGCGTGAAGGCTTGCACTCCCAAACGCGTCTCGACGCGGGGAACTCGAATATGGGCTTGACGGCGGCTGAGGACGACGGAGACGGCGGCAAACGGCAAGGAGGCGCGGCGGAGACCTAAACCAACTACGGCGAGCGATTACGAGCGAACGGCGGCGGCTCGGGCTTGAAGACTAGGGCCAACGGGTGCGCACGGGAGAGAGCTTCACGAAGGTGGCGGCGGTGCATTAAATAGAGGCCTCGGCTTCCGTGAATCACGCGGAAACCGACGTTGAGACGGCTGCGGCGGCGGAGTCCAGCGGGGACTCGGACTAGGTGACGTGGGTGCACGTGAACCGTCCATGTGGCGCGATCAACGGCGGAGATGGCTCGGCGCTGTCTTTGTCTTGTGGATTGATCTCGACCGTTGGATCTTGATCCAACGGTTGGGATCGATCGGGGTTGGGTGCGGTGCGGTATAACGCGGGCTAATGTGGGCCGTTGGATCTTGATCCAAGGGTCCACGGATTAGGGTTCGGAAGCGGTCCGTCCGGAACGCGTGGCGCGGTTGGGTCCGGGTCGGACTCGGACTCGAGTCTGACTCGGGCCCGGTCGGTGGAACAGTACAAACCGGTTCGCATTTTTCCAGCAATTAAATAATTCGATTAATTCCAAAAAATTCATTTAATTCAAGAAAAATAGCAAAAGACTCATAAAAATTCCAGAAAAAATCTGGAAAATATTTTGGAACATTTTGGACTCAAATAAAATATTTCCAACAAAATTTTATTTGCAAAGTTAAATTCTTTAATTATTTCAAAATGGAATAAATTCAAATAAATTCCAAATAAATCCAAATAAATTCCAGAAAATTCCAAAAATTCATCAAAGTGCCAAATCACACATGAATTTAAGAAAAGCAAAATTTTGGGGTGTTACAACTGTGTGTACTAGCATGATCCTGGACTAGTGCTGAATACACAAAGGGTCCGGATTTGCAAATTCGGGGGCCGACAGAGGTGGTATCAGAGCCATACTGACTGTAGGACTACCCCTTAGTTAGAATGGTCGTAGTGAGGTTAAAACCTTTTTTCTAAAGTTAAAACTTGACAAGATGACGAATGAACTCTTGACTTATCCCCTTCTCTCTTTTCATACCCCATTTGCTAAATTTCTCTTGTTCTCACTTGGTTTTAAAATTGCTCCGTTCCCACGAGAGTACCTTTGGCAGATGAAGATGCTCAACAACTACGCCGAACAAGAGGTAGGCTACGCCGCTAAGTTATGGTGTATGCTACAGGTGCTTGGAGGTTTCGAGAGGCCACTTTACCAAGGGACTACCATAGTGCAGGATGGATTGGTCAAGGCATGGGACGTCAAGATCACAATGTATGCTCGCGAGAAGATGAAGTTTAGTCACCCATGCTACTGCACGGCCAGGAGGTCTACATTTGAGATGGGAATCCAGGAGGTGTCGCGCCGAGCTATGAGGCACATCGCTCGCACCTACTCCAAAGAGCTGGAGGGCACAGTGTTTCGTCCCCACCCACACCGAGACAACAGGATTGAACGGGAGCTGATAGAAGATGAAGATGTCACCGTCACACACTTGGTGAGGTTTGTCGTTGCACAGGAGGATGCACTTGATGATACAGTGCAGGAGCTGCAGAAGGACCGTGAGGAGGTCAAGAAAGAGAAGAAAAGTCTGCAGGAGGTTCGAGAGTATATGTCCCATCTTTTGCGAAGGATTGATGAGCTGGAAATGGCATTGTATGGACAGGGACCAGAGCCAGTACTGGAGCTGCACGAGCCAGAACCCGAGGAGCCGCAACCAGAGTTACAGCCCGTGCTAGAGCCCGAGGAGGATGCCATTTCTTCGACTTCAGTTGTTGTGGGGCATGGCGATTGCTTTGCGCCTATGCCGCCGCACCCGCCACGTGGAGGCTGTGGAGGTTGGCTCGAGAAGTGAGCGTAGGGTTGCGGTTGAGACTCCTTCGTCGAGTCGTGTTATAGAATAAGGAGTCACCCTTAGAGGAGTTAGACTCCAGTGTGTTAGTTCGATTTGGATTTTCATTGCTTGCTGAGTGTGCAATATGTGTTGCTAGGCCCTTAAGCATTGTAAGCAACCATACCAAGTTATTATTGAATAAATAATAAAGCTGGGTTTTGAGTTACACCTTTAGCCCCGCATAAGTTTCCCTATTACTTGTCTATGCTTGATTCCCTCTCATCTCTAAAACCTTGGAGTAATTGACAGATGGTGAACACCCGCGGAAACCTTGGAGGCAACGGAAGTGGTTCTCGCCCAGCTGGGAACCCTAATGATGGAGCACCTACACCCCAGCCAGCACCGCCAGTTGACATGCAGAACTTTGGAGCCTTCCTTGCTGCACAGACCCAGTTGATGCATGCTATGATGCAACAGATGCAGCAAGTCACTGCTTAGGCCGCTGCCAATCAATTCAATCAGGGACAGCGTCAAAAATCGAGGCTGTTAGAGTTCATGAGGACCCATCCGCCCACCTTTTCTAGAAACGCCAATCCATTGGAGGCAGATGACTGGTTAAGGTCAATAGAAAGGAAGCTACACATTACCCAATGTGTGGGAAATGAGACGGTGCTTTACGCCTCTCATCAGCTAGAAGGGACTGCAGCAGAATGGTGGAAGAATTACTGTGCTACACAGGAAAATCGACAGGAGATCACTTGGGAGGAGTTTACAATAGCATTTCATCAGTATCACGTGCCGAAGGGAAAAATGGACCTCAAGAAGGAAGAGTTCAGAGCTTTAAAGCAAGGCAGCCAGTCAGTGGCTGAATATCTCAATAAGTTTACTCAGCTAGCCCGCTACGCACCTGAAGATGTAGCAACAGACAAGGCCAGGCAATCTCGCTTCATGAAGGGACTGAACTCTGGACTGTAGATGGGGCTGATCACCAACACCTTTCCAGACTTTCAGGATCTTGTGAACAAGGCGCTCATCCTGGAGGTACAAGTGCAAGGAATTGGACGACAACCGGAAATGCAGGATGGCACAGCAGGGAGCACGCCAAGGAGGGCAACGCCTGAGAGTTGCACCAAATCAATTTTTCAGATTCCAGCCGCAAAATGCTACAAGAACGTCATTGCCAGCACCAAGATCTACTAACCAGAACTACCAGACACCAGCTCCAACTAGGAACGCCGCTACGAGCAGCCAGCAGGGCACAGTGAGGCGTTGCTATACATGCAATGAACCAGGGCATTTCTCCAACAATTGCCCCAAGAAGACAGCAGGAGTGACCACCGTTCGCTTCAATTTGGGATCCACACCAGCCAAGACACCCGCACCAGGAGCACACCGCGGGACAGCACAGTCGGGAGCCACGCCCCAGACCGTGGTGAGAGGCCGGGTCAATCACGTGACCACAAATGCACTTTAGAATGCCACGGACGTCGTACTGGGTAAGTTACTTGTCAACTCTGTACCTGCAACAGTTTTGTTTGACTCTGGAGCTTCGCATTCATTTGTTTCTCGTGATTTTGTTTCTAAGAATGATTTGGACATTGTGGATCTTAAATACATGCTTATAGTTCAAACCCCTGGGTCAGAACTCCGATCTGAAGTAGGATGTTCTGGGGTGAGAGTACTAATAGATGGGGTAGAGTTCCTAGCGAACCTGATTATGTTGGGAACCCAGACCTTAGATGTCATTTTGGGAATGGATTGGTTGTCCAAGCACAGGGCCGTGCTCGACTATAGAAGAAGGATCATATCTGTTGAGAGTCCGTGTGGAAGAAAAGTTGAATTCCAAGCGACTGCTTTTCGAGATGGACAGTTGATGGTCAACAGTACGAAGGCAATCAGCTTAGAGGATGTCTCAGTAGTGAATGAGTATCCTGATATTTTTCTTGGAGATTTACCGGGTATGCCGCTAGATAGAGATATAGAATTTGTGATTGAGTTAGTACCTGGTACAGCACCTGTAGGACCGAATATAGCAATCAGAGGGGGGGTGAATGATTGTGCGGAAGCTAAAACCAAATTCTTGATCTATTAAAAGTTTACCCCGAAATAGAACCAAATAATTGTCTCGTTTTCGAAAAAAACAGAATGATAGAGGTTTGGTAAAACGCGAATTCCCGAAGATCCAACTGTCCAATTGATCTGAAATTTTGACACAAGAAACTAGATTCCAATACGAATCAAACCCAAAAAGAACCAGCTCAATCGGACTTACGGATCAAAAGTTATGACCTTCGAAAGCTTACTGTTCCAGAAAATGGCGAGAATAAATCTAACTAGAATTGTAGCTCGCCGAAAGATTTGATGAACTTGATCTTTATTTCTCCTTTTTTTTTGTCTAAAATACTCCAAACAAAAGAGTACAACCCTAAAGCTTGCTCAAAGCTTGATTGCCTTCAACAGGAGGCAACCCCTCTATTTAAAGAAGGCAAACACACCTAATCCTAGAAAGAGTCCTAATCCTAGAAGGATTCCTAATCCTAAAAGGATTCCCACTCCTAATCCTAGAAAGAGCATGTATTCAACACAACTCCACTTGGCCCAACCTGGCCGAAAGTACAACTTCTTGCACGCTGTATGGCAACCCTACCATACTCACGTGACTAACACTTTGCACGCGAATGACCTCATGCCATTCTCACGTGACTAACCATTCTTCATGTGCACCATTCTTCTTAGCCCGAACGTCCCGCATGACATCCTTGACCACCAAGACCTCGGGGCCTCTCGAACCTAGTCCCGAACCTCGCCTCCATGAACCTAGTTCCAGTCCCGTCATCGACCACATTCGCCTCGAGCAATACCGCACATTACGAACAAACCACAAAACGATTCCGAGCACAAGTCCGCGACTCTGACTCACATTAAACCATGCAACCACTCACAGAGTGCATTGCATTAAATATTCTAAGAACACGATTTCAAAACACTAACAAAACCTTTGCAAAAATCAAAAAGCTTTTCAAATAATCAAACTGATTTCAGATCTTTTCAAATAAAGAAACCAAAAATAAATCTTGTCGAAATATCAAACTGTTTCAAATCTTTTTCAAATACTCATCATCAAAATCAATCGATCAAAAATAACGATCCTTCAATCTCCTTGATGAGTAATTTGACAAAACACAATATAAGATTTGACAAGAGATTGAGTAAGAACCAAAAGACCAAATAATCCCAATTCAAAAACCTCCTTGACTTGTTCTCCCTTTTTGACAAAATAGTCATCAAGATCTCAAAACTCCTTAATGAATGCAAGATCTCAAGCTTTGAAGCATATATTCAAGGTATATAATCAAAGTAAAGCATTTGAAGAGTTTTAGGAGAACTTTCTCATTTTGTATCAAATTATCCAATGAGAAAGCAAATTGTGAGAATATGGAGGCTCTAACACATAGAATAGTTATTGCATAAGCAAATTAGAGCAAACAAGTAAAATGTCATAAACATGATTTTGCTAAAGCGAAAAGAAATCTATCATGAGCATAGAGAGACTTTCAAATTCACTAATATTTGTCTCAAGCCTTTTTCAACCATTTGAATTTCCTTTTCTCTTTTAGCAAGTTTGACAATTTTGCTTTGTGATCAACAGTGGATGACAAGTAATCAGCACACTAGCCCATACTTGTGTATGAGTAGGTAGTTCTTTCTTGTATCTTTCACTTAAATTGGCAAGTGGCTTCACATTGTTCTCAACTTTTGTTTAGACAAGTAGCCTTTTCTTGCATCTTTTGCATTTAAATCCGGCAAGGAAGCGCACATTGTACTAAACTTGTGTTTAGCCAAGTAGCTTTTGCTTGCATCTTTTTCAACTTGCTTTTAACATTAAAACACTGATTTTGCTTGAGACTCATAATGATCATTTGAAGTCCAACAAAACTCACACATAGTTTCTAATCAGCCTCTAGCCTTTCAACGGATGACAAGAAACTTTTAAGCCTATTTCACAAATGCAATACCATAATGAGCAAGAGCCAAAATATTCTCAAAAGCATCTCAAATTGAATTATTTTAGCCTTTTAGTGATAAGTAAAGCATTGAGCATTAACTTGGCTATATACACAAGAATAATCAAAGCTTTGTACTACATGATGCAATGTAAACAGGGTTTTTACTTAAGGTGTAAAGTCAAAATACCACTAATAAAAAATCACTTCTAGGAACCAAAGTCAAGTAACCCAAAAAGAGATAAACTCAAGACTTCTCAAATCAACCCATGGGGATGAATGATCCCAAGTTCACCGCTGTGAAGAAAGCAAAACGAGAAAAATCAAGCGGTTTAGTGAAAATATCAGCAAGTCGAGCACCCTAATCAACAAATTTCAGTTCAATAGCTCTTTTTCAACATGATTCTAAGAAAATGAAATCTGATGTCAATGTGTCCAAGAAAGAGAATTACTCAAGAAGTGGCATGAACCGATGTACTTTTTCTATCAATTCCACATCCTCCAAATTTAGCATCGAGAAAGGTCTTAAACTAATGCGTGAAGAAGCGTAAAGCCAAATGCCAAAAATCTTGAGTACCACTGAGATACCTTAAAATCCTCTTGATAGCTTGTCGATGTGAAGCACGAGGGGAAGCTTGAAACGAGCACACAAGCACACAAAGAACTCCAATTATCTCATCCTCAACAAAGATCATCATCATCTTCATCAACAAAGATACTCTCCCTCAACATATGCACTGCACCGCACTATTTGGACTAGTGCCTTTAAGTAAAACAGAGGTGGAGGAAGCATCTTGAAAATAACACTTTAGCACGAGATGCACAAGTGAAGGAGGAGAACCAATTCTTATCATCTGGACATGTGGCTGAGCATCCTAATCCACTCAGCCATATGTTCTCCTTCCTCGCGTGAGAAGCCTACATAGAAGCAGTAAAGTGTCGATGTCTCAGATCAAGTTAGAAATAAGATGTTTAGGAATCCAAAGATCGAGACACACGACGCACAACAGCTTGGCACAACACGAGCATTCTTATGCATAAAAGAAGATTTGTCTTTTCTCGTGTTCTTAGCAACAAGAGGTATTTGCATCACCCTAAGCACATAATGAGAAATGAAACGCGTGCCTGCCTGAAATTAGACCTAGCATTAAACCTTTCTCTCTTTTGTTGTTTAGCTAGTCTAAAGCAAAAGTCTACTAAATGTCCATCTCTACTACAATGAGTGCAAGTGTACTTAACATGATGTTTTGCTTTAACAAGAGAAGCACATTTTGCATTCATCATAGTAGAAGATAAAAGACCAGAGATTTAAAGACGCTTTCTTAGGCTCATTGACAATTTCAAATTTTCCACTTTCAAGTGTTTTGACAACAGTGGGAGCATGTGATTTATGATGAGCATAAGAATCAAAACCTAAACCTTTGTTCTCGAGTGCTGACTTTGATTGATCCAAAATCATGTTTAGGTTTTTCTTGCCATCGCTGAAACGCTCCAAAGAATTTTGCAAGTAATCAACTTTCTTAGCAAGAGTTAAACAATTATCACAAGGAGTGTCAATTTTAGCTCAAGCTTCGCAATTTGAACACGAAGTTAATTTCATGAGTGAACATGTCATTTGTTAATTGTGTAACTCTACAATTTGCATCTTTTAATTTCAACTCAAGAATTGAACATTTAGAGCAAGCAATTTGATCATGTAAACTATCAAGAGAGCAACCAATATTTTTCACAAGTTTTTCATTTTTCAATTGTTCAAGATAAACTTGTTCTAGTTTAATGACATGCTCCTCTTTTAGAGACTTAATTTCAAATTTGAGATCTAAGCAAGTATCACAAATATTTTAATTTGAATTTCTAAGATCAAAGTTTTCAGATTTTAGCATGGATAGATCTTTTTCTAAGTTTTTATTTTTGAGTGAAGATTTTCTTAAAGATTTTCTCAATATGACTAAAACTTCACAAAGCTCATCATACGAAGGCATTACCTCATCACCGTCTGGAGGTGTCGTTGTCACTAGAATCACTAGTGTTCCCTTTGCCATGAAGCACATCCGGTGAAATCCTTCTTCAAATTCGCTTGCTTCGCTTCCTTCTCATCTTCGCTGAGTCATCAATGTCGCTTAAGTCTAAGCGACCAATTGCCTCGAAGACTTTGTTGAGCATCTTCTTCGTCTGCTTTATTTTTATCCTTGCTCTCTCTTGGCCTAAGGACTCTGGAGGAGTTGCTTGCTCCTTCTCCTCTCTATCTTTGTTCTGAAACATTTAGCACGGATGTGCCCTCGCCTTGCCGCATTGTAGCAAAGGATGGAGGCCTTTTCTTCCCTTGATCTCATGTAAGTCGCATTGACACGCTGGAAAGAAGAGCAAGTGTATCTTCTCCGGGTATTTGATCTAGCCGTCATCACTAAGAGCACTCAAAGCAAGAATGGAATATGATGATGAAGAACTAGTAGCATTATCATATGAAGAGGAATTAGCATTAAGAGCCATAGAGTTATCATTGGATGTTCTTGAAACAATGTCTATCTCAAAAGTCTTGAGACTAGAATATAGTTTATCCAAAGTCATTTCACTCATCTTGTGAGCTTCCTAAAAGCGCTTACTTCCATTTGCCAGATTTTAAGATCAAGAGATGATAGGAAATGTCTAGCATTTTCGTGAGTCGCTGTACTTTACATCTACAAATTTCTAAGATTGTTTAAGATTCGTTAAAGCGAGCAAAACAATCATCTAGAGATTCTCCAGAGTTCATTTCAAATCTAGTGTATTCCTTTTAAATTGATCTTGCCTAGCTTCTTTTATAGAGTCGTGTCTCATGATAATCTTGAAGAGATTTCCAAATTTCATTAGCAAGTGAGTAAAATGACAGACTTATCGAATTCTTTTCTAGCAAGTCCTTGAAGCAATATGTTTCTAGCTCTATTATTGTTTTCAACATCTTTTTTCAAACTCGATTTTATCAATATCATCATTTGAAGGAAGCTCGTATGGAATCTTTACCTTGCACCAAATAGCTACTTGAGCTTGAAGGTATGCAGTCATCCAAATCCGCTGGGGAAAGTCTCTGTGCCATTGAAGATTGGCGCTTTGTTCGAGTATATCTCATAAGCCATAACTTACTGCTTACTAATCACCCTAAGATGGATTAGTAGAGCCAAGCTCGATACCACTTGTAGGACCGAATATAGCAATCAGAGGGGGTGAATGATTGTGCGGAAGCTAAACCAAATTCTTGATCTATTAAAAGTTTACTCCTAAATAGAACCAAATAATTGTCTCTGTTTTCAAAAACAGAATGATAGAGGTTTGGTAAAACGCGAATTCCCGAGATCCAACTGTCCAATTGATCTGAAATTTTGACACAAGAAACTAGATTCCAATACTAATCAAACCCAAAAAGAACCAGCTCAATCGGACTTACGGATCAAAAGTTATGACCTTCGCAAGCTTACTCTTCCAGAAGAAGGCGAGAATAAATCTAACTAGAATTTTAGCTCGCCAAAAGATTTGATGAACTTGATCTTTATTTCTCCTTTCTTTTGTCTAAAATACTCCAAACAAAAGAGTAAAACCCTAACGCTTGCTCAAAGCTTGATTGCCTTCAACAGAGGCAACCCTCTATTTAAAGAAGGCAAACACACCTAATCCTAGAAAGAGTCCTAATCCTAGAAGGATTCCTAATCCTAAAAGGATTCCTACTCCTAATCCTAGAAAGAGCATGTATTCAACACAACTCCACTTGGCCCAACCTGGCCGAGCACAACTCTTGCACGCTGCATGGCAACCCCTACCATACTCACGTGACTAACACTTTGCACGCGAATGACCTCATGCCATTCTCACGTGACTAACCATTCTTCATGTGCACCATTCTCTTTAGCCCGAACGTCCCGCATGACATCCTTGACCACTCAAGACCTCGCTTCCCGAACCTAGTCCCAACCTCGCCTCCATGAACCTAGTTCCACCTCGCCATCGACCACATTCGCCCCTCGAGCAATACCCGCACATGAACAAACCACAAAACGATTCCGAGCACAAGTCCGCTGACTTGACTCACATTAAACCATGCAACCACTCACAGGAGTGCATTGCATTAAATATTCTAAGAACACGATTTCAAAACACTAACAAAACCTTTGCAAAAATCAAAAAGCTTTTCAAATAATCAAATCGATTTCGGGATCTTTTCAAATAAAGAAACCAAAAAATAAATCTTGTCGAAATATCAAACTGGTTTCAAATCTTTTTCAAATACTCATCATCAAAATCAACTGGATCAAAAATAACGATCCTTCAGCACCGATAGCGAAGAGGCCTTATCGGATGTCAACCGAAGAATTGGTAGAAATGAAGAAATAGCTAGAGGAGTTGATGGAGAAAGGATTCATCAGACCGAGTTCGTCGCCATGGGGAGCGCCAGTTCTGCTCGTCAAGAAGGATAGGAGTTTCAAGATGTGCATAGATTATCGTGCACTCAATGAAATCACCATGAAGAACATGTACCCGCTACCTAGGATCGATGACCTGTTTGACCAGCTGAGAGGAGCCGGAGTTTTCTCCAAGATTGATATGAGATCAGGATATCACCAGTTGAAGATCCGATCAGAGGATATTCCAAAGACCGCATTCTCATCAAGATATGGACATTACGAGTTCATTGTTATGTCCTTCGGTCTGACAAATGCGCCAACTTACTTCATGAATATGATGAATAAGGTTTTCATGGAATATTTGGACAAGTTCGTTGTCGTATTGATAGATGATATCCTAGTCTACTTCAAGACCAGAGAAGAACACATAGAACACCTGAGGCTAGTGTTCGAGAAGCTAAGGGAACAACAGCTCTTTGCCAAATTCAGCAAGTGTGACTTTTGAAAGAACAAGGTAGAGTTCCTTGGACATGTGATGACCGCAGAAAGAGTTGCAGTTGACCCAAGCAAGGTAGAAGACGTGTTACATTGGGAACAGCCAAAGACAATAACTCAGATCTGTAGTTTTCTGGGAATGGCAGGTTACTACCGCCGCTTCATTGAAGGCTTTTCGACGATTGCGAGATCTCTCACGCAATTGTTGAAAAAGGAGAAGTTTAACTGGACGCCGGAATGTGAGAAAGGTTTCTAAGAGCTGAAGAAGCGATTGACATCAGCGCCGGTGTTACTCCTACCTGATGTTAACCAGATCTTTGATATCTGTTGTGACGCATCATGCCAGGGACTTGGGTGCATGTTGATACAAAATCGGAAAGTTGTTGCGTACGCATCACGGCAGCTGAGGCCGCATGAAGAGAGTTACCCGACGCATGAACTGGAACTAGCAGCCGTAGTGCATGCCTTGAAATTATGGTGTCACTATCTGATGGGGAACAGATGTGAAGTGTACACGGACCATAAGAGCCTTAAGTACATTTTCACCCAATTGGATCTGAACATGAGGCAAAGGAGATGGTTGGAGTTGATCAAGGATTACAATGTCGGAATCCATTACCATCCTGGGAAGGCCAATGTGGTGGCCGATGCCTTGAGTCAGAAGAGCCATACTGTGAATGACGAACTATGCAGGGAGTTACGAAAACTGGAATTGGAAGTTGTACCTAAAGGATTCCTAGCTGCCCTAGAAGTGAAGTCTACTTTGGAAGATCAGATCTGAGAGGGACAGAAGGATGATGCCAAGATCCAGAGGATCAAGTCCAAAATGGATAAAGGCAAGGCTAAGGACTTCAAATTGGATGAGCAGGGTACATTGTGGATTAAGGATCGCATCTGTGTACCGAACAAGAAAGAGCTGAAGCAGTTGATTCTGGAGGAAGCTCATGATTCCAAGTATTCTATTCATCCAGGAAGTGCCAAGATGTACCAAGACTTGAAGGAGAGATTGTGGTGGCCAAGCATGAAATGTGAAGTTGCCGAGCATGTCGCATTGTGTGATATATGCCAAAGAGCTAAAGCAATGCACCAAAGGCCAGCCGGATTGCTGCAGCCGTTGAAGATTCCTTACTGGAAGTGGGAGGAAATCGGATTGGACTTCATTACCAGTTTGCCGAAGACTCAGGGAGGATATGACTCCATATGGGTTGTAGTGGACCGCTTGACTAAAGTCGCTCATTTTATTCCCGTAAAGACCACTTACTCAGGGGATAAATTAGCAGAGCTGTATACGACCAGGATCGTCTGTTTGCACGGGGTGCGGAAGAAGATTGTATCGGACATAGGTACCCAATTTACCTCAAGATTCTGGAACAAGCTGCATGAAGCCATGGGGACCCGTTTGAACTTCAGTACAACATATCATCCGCAGACGGATGGACAGACTAAAAGAGTTAACCAGATTCTAGAGGATATGCTGAGAGCTTGTGCATTGGCTTATGCTACCTCTTGGGACAAGAGCCTGCCATATGCCGAGTTCAGCTACAATAACAGCTATCAGGCCAGCCTACAGATGTCACCTTTTGAAGCGCTGTATGGCCGACCATGTCGAACACCGTTGAATTTGAATGAGACGGGTGAACAACATGTCTTTGGACCGGATATTCTTCAATAAGCCGAAGAACAGATTGCCATGATCCGGGAAAGACTGAAGATAGCTCAGTCAAGACAAAAGAGTTATGCGGACAACTGTCGCCGAGACTTGAGTTTTGAACCAGAGGATTTCGTATACCTTAGGGTTACACCTCTCAAGGGAGTTAAGAGGTTCCACGGCAAAGGGAAGCTTGCGCCAAGATATGTTGGTCTGTTCAAGATCATGAGTCGCCGAGGAGAAGTTACTTACCAGTTGGAGTTGCCGTAGTCGTTGGCGGGAGTGCATGATGTGTTCCATGTATCCCAACTGAAAAATTGTATCCGAGTGCCGGATGAACAGACGCCACTGGAGTCAATAGAGCTGCAGGAAGATCTGACATATAAGGAACACCATGTGAAGATTCTGGACACCATGGATCGAGAGACAAGGAATAAGTCAACCCGCTTCTACAGAGTAAAGGGGAGCAACCATGCAGAGAGTCAAGTGACTTGGGAGCGCGAGGAGGATTTGAGAAAAGAATTTCCAAACCTATTCCTTAGTCAGCCCTAAATCTCGGGGATGAGATTCTGTTAAGGGGGGAGGTTTGTAGCACCCCAATTTTTGCTTTTCATGAATTTAATTGAAATTTTACACTTTTGAGAATATTTGGAATTTTCTGGGATTTATTCAGATTTATTTGAATTTAATTTGAATTTATTCCCTTTTACATAATTAAATAATTAAAATTTTATAAAACTTTTGTTGGGAATAATTTATTTTGGTTCAAAATGTCTCAAAGTATTTTTCAGAATTTTTTTGGATTTTTCTGATTATTTTGTTATTTTTCTTGAATTATTTGAATTTCTCGGATTTAATTTAATTATTTAATCGCTGGAAAATCGCGAACGGGTTTCACTGTTCATCCGACTCGGGTCAGACTCGAGTCTGACTTGATCCTGACCGAACCATGTTCGAGCTAGACCCGAGCCTGACCCAACCCTAACCCACGCGACCGTTGGATCTTGATCCAACAGCTTGTGTTGCACCACGTCACCCGAGCCCGAGCCGGATCGGACCCGCTCGCGCCCGGAGCGATTCCAGCCGTTGGACGTGCACATGTGGACGGCGTAGATTCATCCACGTCACCCTGTCTGAGCCACCGCCAGATTCCGCCGTCGCGCACGTGTGGACCTCGGTTTCTGCGATTTTCGCAGACGCTGAGGGCGCTATTTAATGCGCCGCCACCCATGTCGTGACCGCCGTTTCCGTGCGCATGTTTTGCCCTAGGTCTTGGAGCTTGAGCCACCGTAGCCACGCCGCAATCGCTCGCCATAGTTGGAAACGTGCGCTACCACTGTTTTCCGCCGTTTCCCGTCGACTCCGCCGTCCTCTGCCACGTGGGAGCCCAGATCCAGGACCCTCGCGTCGAGCCGCGTCTAGGAGGACCATCCACTTCGCCGGAATGTGCTCGAATCGCCATTGGCCATGTCGTCGTCCTCTGCTCTGCCGCGCCATCGCCGGAACCGCGAGCTCCCTCCACCATTGGATCCTCATCGAACGGCCCAGATTCGTCCACATTACCCGTAAGTGCTTTCCACGTTACAGTTTTTAGATCTATTTTCAACCATTGGATCTAGATCCAACGCTTTATATTGAGCCACGTAGCCGTAGACTACACTGTGTTAGATCTAATCTCAGCCGTTAGATCTAGATCGTACGGTTAGGGTTAGCCCACGTTGTGGCGTTTGATGCTTTCTCAGCCATTTAATCGAGATCGAATGGTGTAGATCGAGCCACGCGTCGCACTCAGGACATGCCATTTCGCCCCCATGACGCAGTGAAACCCGATTCAATCTTAGCCGTTCGATTCGAATCGTGCGGTCCGGATCGAGCCACGTTACCGCAAATGTGCGAGACCCAGATCCAATCCCGACCGTTGATTTTCATATCAACGGCTGAGATCGTGCCACGTGGCCGATAGCCGAACCGGCACGGTCAGCGCGGGCGTGCCCGGTCGCCGCTGACGTCACTAGTGATGTCAGCGTGGGGCCTGCGTGTCAGCGGGTCAGCCAACCGCACCGTGATGTCAGCAGTGACGTCTCAGTAGGGCCCGCGTGTTAGTACCATACAGCCGAACGCGATGACGTCAGCAATGACGTCATCCAGTGGGTCCCACGTGTTAGTGACACGTGCACCCGTGGACTGGGTCCATGGTGGACCAAGCCTGAGCCGTGGACCGGGTGGAAATTCGATTTTTCAATAGAAAAATAACTCGGTGGAAATTCGATTTCCATGCTGACATCAACTGAAGCAATAAATCGATTTTTCAATAGAAAAATAAATGAATTAATTCGGTTTATTCTTTTATTTGATTTTTCAAACTTCAAACGCTTATAACTTTTGCGTTTTAACTCCGATTTGAGTGATTCCAATTTCTAAATTTTTATAAAATTGAGATCTACTCAATGGTAAATTTTATTTAATTTTTGGACATAAGTTTTCTCTATTTGTATTTATTTAATTGATTTTCCAAACTTTAAACGGGTATAACTTTTGCGCTTTAAATCCGATTTGGACGATTCAAATTCCTAAAAATTTATAAAAATGTGCTCTCTCAGTTTATGAATTTTATTTAAATTTTTGGACACTTTTTATGCATTATTTAATTATTTATTGCTATTTGCACGCGTTACGAGTAGATGTGGAAGTACCCGAAGGCTTCGAAGGTGAAGTTTTGACCTAGGAGCCAGCTCAAGACCAAGAACAAGTACTCTTTGAAGGCAAGTTATGCTTTGACCATATTGCTCCCATTCTTGAAAATTAGTTTGATTTAAATTGTTGCATGCTAGTTTAATTAGCAATTATTTTAATTATTTCAGGGAATTAGATAAATGCCAAATTGCAGTATGACACCTTGACTATTAAGTTATATGCCATGAAGCCTTGTCACCCTAATTGGAAATCATATTAGTTGGTTGCTGTTAAATTGCCAACACTGGGTATTTAGACCGTTGTAGTATATTGCGTAGACCTGCTACGTGCACATGACATGATTTTGGACAATCAAATGTTAATATTGACTTAATGAGATATTGAACCTGTTTTTGAGAAGTATCATGTGTTGTGATGTTAATAATGGCACGTGGTGCATGGTAATCAACTGGGTTTGATAGATAGATTTAGACAGGGGCAAGTGGCAAGAATGGTCGGGTGGGCCAGGTGTGGCACCGGGAAAGTCGATTTGGTTCTTCGGGTAGTCTTGCCCTGGTTATCCTAAGGACTTAACCTTGCAAGCCTTTGATCTGAGTCAAACGTGCAACCACATGTCTGTAATGGGACGGACCTAGTTGAGTAAGTTACTAATAACTTGCATGTGGTACCTCGGGGTGTCAACTACACCTTTTGTGTAGCTTGAAAGGGAAGCGTACCATGGCTATGGCATGGTACCCGTCCAACAGTATGTCAGTCCCATACTTCGCCTCTGTTAAGGGAAGGGATGGTGTATGGCAAAAATCGGAGAGGTTCACTTGTACATTTTGCGGTCTCTGAAATGCTTTGTTACGATCACTCGCTTTTGTGGTGTTTGACTGTATCTTGTGGGTAAAGTGCATAACCTCTGCAGAGTGTGACAATCTATTCGAATAGTCGAGTCCACGGTATTGAACACTGCTCGGGGATTACAGTCAAGGGTTAGACTTTCATGAAAACAACTTGGACTTGAAAAGTTTGGTTGGGTTTATTGATGACGTTGATGGAAATGTGGATTATGAAAAGGGAAGGTGTTTCCTTAACTGCTGGAAAAGTTATTGATAGTATATTTGCTTTTACCACGTTCGAATCTACTTATGCTACTTGTTAATTGCTGTTCTACTGCAAATGAGCTATGAAGCATTCCTTTGTACTAAGCTATGCATGTAGAATATTAGTTTGCATTCTGTGCATGACTTGCTGAGTACCAAGTACTCACCCCTTGCAAATACACAACATCAGTTCAGGAAGAGTCCACGCCAGCCTTGGAGGAGGATTTTCAGGAGGAGCCGACGAACTAGGGGCGAGCCTAGTCAGTTGCCTGTGGCATATTGGTTGGCGCCACACATTTTCTTTACATTCCGCTGCAATTGATTATTTCAATAAGTTTCCGCCCTGCGAGGCGTGCTTTTGTAACTCGACCGTAAGGTCATGCAACTAGTTATATTTTATTTTTAATAAAATACTTTACTATTTCTATGTGTATGATTGTGATATTTACCAATGTTGAGACTGTGTGCACTAGCGTGATCCTGGACTAGTGCTGAATACAAAGAGGGTCTGGATTTGCAAATTCGGGTCCTGACATTATGCCACCTTGTCTTTAATAATTGTATGCCATGAATCATTTGTCACCCTAGGATGTGGATTAATAGTTGGACACTAATACCTTGCCAACATGGGTTAATTTGGCCGTAATTAGCCGGCTTAGCCATGCAATCGTGTTATTGATATAATTTTGAATGTCGGAAATTAATCTTGACTTAATGAGAGATGGAACATGATTTTGGAAATTGCTACATGTGTTATTGATGATGTTGATGGCACGTGGTGCATGGTAATCAACTGGGTGATTAAATGACTTAGACTGGGGCAAGTGGCAAGATTGTTTTGGTGGGCCAGGTGTGGCACTTGGGAGGTCGCATTTGGTTTATTGCTTTGGTTACATGTAAATCCCTGGGTAGTCTTGCCTCGGTCACCCTAAGGACTTAACCTTGCAAGAATTTGAACTGAGTCCCTCATACAGCCACAAGTCTGGAATGGGACAGACCTAGCTGAGTAAACTGTGATGTCTAGACTTTGGTACTGTAGTGGTGGTGTGAGGCCGAGTTTATAGTAGGCTCACATGGCGCAAGAGTGGGGCCCTGAGTGGTAACCAGTCCCATCAGTGCTGAAACCTTAGCGGGCAGTACCGGGTCTAGAAGTAGCTTTGGAAAGGCTTTGTTACGATCACTCGCCTTTGTGGTGTTTGACTGTCTCTTGTGGGTAAAGTGTATAGCCTCTGCAGAGTGTACAACCTATTCGAATAGCCGAGTCCACGGTATTGGACATTGCTCAGTGATTATAGTCAAGGGTTAGACTTTCATGAAATGACTTTGGTTACTTGGGTCAGAAATGATGAACTTGTTTAGGTTGATAAATGCTTTACTTGAGAAATTGTGTACGAAGTTACTATTGATATTACTGTTTTACCGCTTTCCAATCTATTACTGTTATTTATGAATGTTGCTTATTGCAAAAGAACCTCTTAGCCTGCTGTTGGAGTAAGCCATGCATGTAGCTATTAGCATTGCATTTCTGTGCATGGCTTGTTGAGTGCTTTTAAGTACTCACCCTTGCAAACATCAAGCATCAGTTGAAGAAGAATTAACGCTAGCACTGGAGGAGGAGTTCTAGGAGGAGCCGACGAATTAGGGGCGAGCCCAGTCAATTGCCTGTGGCATATTGGTTGGCACCACGCGTTTCTTTATTTTCCGCTGCAGATTTATTTGAGTAAGACTTTAGCCCTGCGAGGCGTACTTTTGTAACTTGACCATAAGGTCGAGCAACCAGTTATATTTCCTTTAAAATAAAGTACCTTACTATTTCGTTGAGTATGATTGTGGTATTTACCGATGTTGAGACTATGTGCACTAGCGTGATCCTGGACTAGTGCTGAAAACACATAGGGTCCAGATTTGCAGATTTGGGTCCTGATAGAGGTGGTATCAGAGCCATGCTGACTGTAGGATCTACCCTTAGTTAGAATGGTCGTAGTGAGGATAAAACTATTTTCTAAAAGTTAAAATTTGCCAAGATAATGAATGAATTCTCGATTTATCCCCTTCTCTCTTGTTCATACCCCTTTGCTGAATTCTTTTTGTCTCCACTTTGATTTAAAATGTTGTGTTCTCATGAGAGTGTCTTTGACAGATGAAGATGAACAACAACTACGCTGAACGTCAGGGAGGCTACGCCGCTGAGTTGTGGCGCATGATGCAGCTACTTGGAGGATTTGACAAACCGATCTACTAGGGAACCACCATAGTGAAGGCATGACTAGTCATAGCATGGGACCTCAAGATCATGGTGTTTTCTCGAGAGAAGACGAAGTTCAGTCGCCCTTTTCACTTCACTTCCAGAACATCTACGTTTCAGATCGGGATCCAGGAGGTGTCGCGTCGAGTGATGCGGCAGATCGTTCGCACCTACTCCGCAGAGCTAGAGGGCACAGTGTTCCGTCACCATCCGCGCAGGACAACCGCCTTGATCGGAAGCCGATAGAGGACGAGGATGCTACAATCACCCACCTAGCAAGGTTCGTCATCGCCTAGGAGGATCTTATTGACGAGACGGTTCAAGAGCTATAGAAGGCTCGCGATGACATCGAGGATGTGAGAGTACAGCTACGAGAGGCTCGGGAGTACATTACTCACTCTTCACGGAGGATCGATGAGTTGGAGATGGCACTGTACGGGCCAGCACCGGAGCCCGTGTTGGAGCTACATGACCTAGACCCTGAGGAGCCAGAGCCACAGCCTATGCAACGGTTGGAACCAGAGCCAGAGGAGGATGTTACGTCGTCAGCCACCGTTGTTGAAGGACACGGTGATCGTTTTGCGCTGATGCCGCCACACCCACCCAAGTGTCAAACAGGATGGTCCCATGGAGGATGGATCGATGAGTGAGCATTAGGCTTAGCAGTTGAGACTTCAGTGTTGAGTCGCGTCTTAGAGTAATAAGAGTCGCCCTTTAGGCGTTAGACTCCAGTGTAGTTTAATTTGGATCTTCTTAATTGCTGAGTGTGTAGTATGTGTTGCAAAGCCATTAGGCATTGTGAGCAACCATACCAAGTTATTATTGAGTAATTAATAAAGTTGGATTTTGAGTTACACCTTTCACCCCCGCATAAGTTTCTCTATTACTCATATTTTCTTGTTTCCCTCTCGTCTCTAAACCTTGGAGCAATCTGTGACACCCCAGAATGTGATTTTATAGAATACGGCAATACGGTATGACTTTATACCTTGTTTTTGGGCATTTCCGGGTGTTTGGGCTTCTCCCGGGAAGTTTGGGCCGTGGGGGGAAGCAATTGGGCCAAAGGTGGGGGCAGCACAACCTGCCATGCGCCCCCAACCCTAGCCCCATGCGCCCCCTCCCTCCTCCCCTCCCCATAGCCGCCACGCCCCAATGCCCTAGCCGCACCTCCCTCCTCCCCTCCCATGCGCCACCCCCTCCCTCTCCTCCCCACCCCTAGCTGGCCCTAGCTCCTCCCCCTCGTAGCCACTCCGATCTCGCTATCCGGGAGCTCTTTGTCCAAGGAGATCCGGTGTTCCCAGCGATTTCGGCGTCCCCGGCGATTGGAGAGCAGATCGGACCGCGAGGAGGTGAAGTTCGTCGAGCGGGTGTCTCGCCAAGAAGAGGTAAGCCACGGGGATCTTGGTTTTAGTGTGTTGGTGCTGGTTAGATGGTGATTTCCATGGTTAATTTTGGTGCATAAGTGTTGTTTCTAGATGGGATTAGTGTAGTTGCAAATCTGTCCATTGTTGTGATCTCGAGCAGATTGGGCGCTCACGCTTAGGGCTCAGTTTTGGCAATTTTAGATGCGTTTCCTGATCAGCCGAATGTTACGGAAATTGTAGGTAATTCAATTATATTTCAGTGGACACTAAGAATGCTAAAATCCGTTTAGTCGTTTAAAAGTTATGGCTGTTTTACCGAGCATTGTCAAAACTGTGACGTGATTGGGACATATCGTGTTCAACTGTAGATTAGACAATTTTAGAAGCCGATTCAGTCTTTGCAAATACTTAGAACAAGTTGGGAAATTTCCTAATCTTCGAGAAAATGTACTCGTTTACTTGATTTGGAGTTTTAGAACTCAAGTTATGCTAGTTGGAAGCCCGCTGTCCCGACAGGACAGATTCTCTATTTTTGGGTTTTTGGAGTGGGTTGCGAGGTCTTTGTAGATGATCGCTCTTGTACTATTTTGTGGGAAAGTTTTGAGTGTGATGTTCCTATGTGCAGGTGGAGTGACCCCGGGAGTGCCCTCAACCTCTCGCCACTCTGTCGCTCTTGGTTGAAGGCAAGTGTATTGGGATGGATTTGGAGTTTGGGTTGTTATTAGTCTTGCATAGATGCAATATGGGTACATGTTGCGTTAACTTGCCATGCTCGTTACTTGCTTATGATATAATGAACATGATTACATAATGGAAGTTGTCATATTAAGTATTTAGTATTTAGTATTAAGTATTTATGCAAGTTCATCCATGTTCATGTCATATGTGCATTTATAATGGAAGAGGCAACCCATTCTGATGCGGGCCTCCACTATACGATGGTTGATCTTTAGCGACCCTTATTAGGGACCGATGGTTGGTCGCTAAAACTTTTGGACCGACGGTTGGTCGCTAAATGAGTTTTTCGCGACGGTTAGTCGGTCGCTAAAAGTCTAGAAATTTAACAATGTATGGTTGGTCGCTATAGATGTCGTTAGGGACCAACGGTGGGTCGCTATAGAGAAGGGGTCACTACTTGGAGCCCTGGACCGGTGGACCCACCCAGCCGTCAGCGTCAAAAGGGCGCCGCTCTCGTCCCGTGCCCCCAGTCCCTCCCCAACCCTAGCCGCTCCCGTCCCGTGCCCCCAGTCCCTCCCCAACCCTAGCCGCTCCCGTCCCGTGCCCCCAGTCCCTCCCCAACCCTAGCCGCCACCCGTCCCCGTCGCCCGTCGCCGCGTCCCTGTCCCCGTCGCCGTGTCCCCGTCCCAGTCGCCGCGTCCACCGGCCTCCGTTCCCGTTCCCGTCGCCGCGTCCCCGTCCCCGTCGCCCGTCGCCGTGTCCCCGTCCCAGTCGCCGCGTCCACCGGCCTCCGTTCCCGTCCCCGTCCCTGTCCCGGTCGCCGCGTCCCCATCCCCGTCTCGGTCGCCGCGTCCCCGTCCCGGTCGCCGCGTCCCTGTCCCCGTCCCGGTCGCCGCGTCCCCGCCCCCGTCCCCGTCCCCGTCCCGGTGATTTATTTCCCTTTAATATTGCTTCTTTGTTTATTTCATGGTTTGTTTATGTATGGACATGACTATAGTATGCAACTGTGTTCTTTGTGCTTATATGATCTTAGATTCGAGTTGAAAGTCGTTTCAAATCCTACATAAAGAGTATGGATAAATCATGGATCACAAGTGAGGCTAGGTACAAAGCAACTTTTCACAGCAACTCTTATGTTATTCTATAGTTATATTGATATGTAACATAGGAACTGTATGTAGGGAGACAAAGGTTTATAAACAAGGGGTGAATGGTTTCCTAGCTTTTGCATTTAGACATTCAGCAATAGGAAACAAGATACTATGCCCTTGTAGGAAGTGTGTTAACTCATTTTGGAGAGAGGCCAGTGAAGTGCGAGAACACTTGATATGTGATGGTTTTCTAAAAGGGTACACAACGTGGACTTTACATGGAGAAGCTTCGTCCTCTTTTGTGAATCATGGTAACAATGATGATGAGTTTAGTGAGCATCCTCTGAAGATGATGCAATATCCGAGTTGTTAAAGGATTTAGCTTGTGGTTTAGATGATGGAGGGGATATGGAGGATGACGGGTCTTTTGAGCAACCTAATGAGGACACAGAGCCATTCGTAAGCTAGCGAGAAGACAATAGTCAAGAATTATATCCGGGTTGCCAAAACTACTCAAAGCTACGTTTCCTAGTTCGTTTGCTTCACATCAAACTTCTTGGAGGATGGACAGATAGAAGTTTTGATTTGTTGGTAGATTTACTTGTTGATGCACTACCTAAGGGTTCGGCACTTCCTAGAAACTTTCATGAAGCAAAGAAAGTGGTCAAATCTGTAGGAGTTGGGTACACTACAATTCATGCATGTGAAAATGATTGCATTCTATTTTGGAAGGAGCATCATAAACTTGATTCATGCTCGGTATGTAGTGTCTCACGTTGGAAATCAGAAAGAAGAGTCTAGATGGGAAACGTGAGTACAAAGTTCCTAGGAAGGTGCTTCGTTATTTCCTATTAAAAAAGACTCCAAAGATTGTTTGTTTCTTGTAAATTTGCAAGTCTCACAAGGTGGCATGATGAACACAGAGTAAAAGATGGTTTGCTTAGGCATCCTGCCGATTCACCCTTATGGAAAGATATTGATCAAAAGTATCCAGAATTTGCTATGGATAGTCGTAATATCCGCCTAGCATTTGCTACAGATGGTTTCAATCCATATAGGACAATGAATGTTGAATTCTGATGTTGGCCTGGCATATTGATTCCACTCAACTTTCCACCATCGATGTGCATGAAGGATTCAAACTTTATCTTGTCTGTCTTAATTCTGGTCGATCTTACGGGTAGTGATATGGACGTTTATTTTCAGCCCCTTGTCTATGATCTGCTTGATATGTTTGTTAATGGTGTGAAGACCTATGATGCCTCAAAGGGTGAATACTTTCGATTGCGTCTTGCAATTATTTGGACCATCACCGATTTCCTGGTTTAGGCGGTGTATCGGATTTGTCACCTCTGGTGAAGCGGCGTGTCTGATTGCCACTCATTGATTTGTTCTCTCAGACTTGGAAATGGTAGCAAGTCTTGCTACATGGGACATCGTAGAGTTCTTACATCCAGACCACCCATTTAGGTCGATGTTGATTCATTTGGTGAAAGTGAGTTGAGGCCGGCACCTACTCCTCTTTCAGGGCATGAAATTTTGGATTGTACAAAAATCGAAAGCAGTTTATGGCAAGAACCCATCAGGTAAGCCAATAAGGAATCGAAACGCATAAGGATGGGAAACCATTAGTCTTTACGAAAAGGAGACCTATTTGGTTCACTCTTCCATATTGGAAGGACTTGCAAATTCGATATAATTTTGATGTCATGCACATAGAGAAGAATGTGTGTGAAAATATAATTAATACTTTGTTGGACATTCTTTGGAAAATCTAAGGATAATCTGAATGCTCGCTTGGATCTTCAAGCTTTAGGTATTAGAAGCGACCTTCATCCTATTGAACTAGAAGCTAATCAATTTTATTTGCCTCCTGCACCCTACTCAATGAGCTCTGCGAGAAGAAATTGTTTTGTCAAGTATTAAAAGGGTCAAGTTTCTGATGGATATGCGGTGATATACGACATAATGTTCTTGTCAATGAAAAAAGATAGTTAATCTTAATACTCATGGCAACCACATTCTTTTACAAGATTTACTGCCACTTGCTGTCCGGAGAGTTCTCCCTCAAGAAGTTAGTGCTGTGCTGATTCGTTTAAGCACGTTCTTTAGAAAATTGTACTCTCCTCGTTATTCGAATAACTGACATGCAAACGCTAGAAACTGACAAAGCTGAAATGTTGAGCCTTTTAGAGATTATTTTCCCTCCATCATTTTTACCATTAATGTACATTTGATGGTACATCTTCTGCCCAAGCAAGAGTGGCAGGTCAATCCATTTTCAAGCATGTGGCGGTGGAGAGGTAATTTTCTTTGGTATATTACATAGCAAACAAATTATCCTATTATTTTTCAATAATGGGATGAGTGTTGTTGTTTACATGTATAGGTATCTAAAAAAATGCAAGGGCTATGTGCGTGCAAAATGTCACCCGGAAGGATCAATTATGGAGGGTTCTTTGTTTGATGAGGCTCTCACGCTTTGTTCTCGGTATTTACAAGATGAGACCCACTTCAACCATAGAGTTAGAAATCGCCTACCAACACAAGTTTGTGTTACAACTCCATTCTTTCACAAAATTGGTCGAGCATTGGCTGGAAAGTGTGTTGTCAATTTAGATCACAAGACATGGCTTCAAGCACATAGATATGTCCTTTTCAACTATTCCAATATAGAAACATATTTAAAGTAAGCTATCTAACTCAACGAGTATCGTGTGATTATTTACTCTTCGTTTTGCTCAATAGCGACCATCAAAAATTTCATGTTGGCCATTTCGGCAAACATGCTCAATACCTCTCTTCAATTGGTGTTGAAATCAGCGTGAGATCAACCACATGCAACATAAAACCTTCCATGAGTGGTTCAGGTTACATGTAAGTATAAAAGGAGAAGTGAATTTACAATCTCATAAAGGATTTCACTTTAACAATAGTATTGGTACCACAGGTTGAGGAAACATGTGAGGAGGCCTCAGAAGAGATCAAAATTTTAGCTAAGGGACCAATGATGATTGCACATCAGTATAACAGCTACTCAATAAATGGTTTCAACTTTCGTACACAGTCATATGATGAGAATAGGTCTGTCCAAAGTAGTGGGGTAGCGCTAGCTGCTGAGACAACTCATTTCGAAAGAGGAAATGATGATAACCATACTATAGGGAAAAACATCTTTTATGGTATCATAAAAGAAATTCTTGAACTGAACTACCACCACAAAGGAAATGTTGTGCTTTTCAAGTGTGATTGGGTTGATAACCGTGTAAACAACAAATGGGTTCGAGCGGATCAATTTGGAATTACCTGATGAATTTCAAACATTTATTCAATCTTGGTGAAAAGATCTTGGATGAACCTTTCATATTAGCATCACAGGCAACACAAGTTTACTATGTTGTTGACCAGCTTGATCTGAGAATGGAGTTCTTTGTTGTTCGGCGGAACCACGAGATTTGTATGGAAGTGATGTTGATTATGGTATCATTGATGATGAAAATGATGTAGTTCCGGCAATCCTTGATCTGCACTCTAATGTGTTTGAAAGACTTATTGTTGGATGTGTCCCATGTGCTAGAACAGATATAGATGGTGTCATTGTTAGTGGAGTAAAACAAGGGAAAAAACAAGAAAGTAAGTTTTGATATTTTTTTACTCCTTGACTTGATGGGTCCATGATTGATGAGATATTTTTAATATATGTATGCACTTCCTTGTTGTTTGAGTATAAATAGCTACTGTCATTGTTGCCACTTATTTCAGGAAAAAAATGTCAAGCGCAAGAGAAAGCAATAAAGATGGATCATGTAGTGAATACGAGCGGTGAAGCGAGAAAATATTGAAAGAAATAAAAGGAGGTTGGCAGCTCTTAACATCCCTGAAATCGTCGAGGAGTATGGAGAAAGAAGGTCCATCCAAAAAATTTCAAAGGTGGGTAGCTCTTAAGTGCTGTGATCTAAGCTGCTTTTAGTCCTTATTTCTTTGTGCTTATTTAGTGTTCAGTTTACTAAAGCAAAGTTGAAAGACTTCAGCTTGTACAGCTCACTATAAAGCTGCATATATTTCTGTATAAGCTGCAGCTTATGCAGCTCACATGAAACTAAAGTTCATATATCTGTTTTAGTTGCATAAGCTGCAAAGATATGACTATCTGTTTTAGTTGCATAAACTAAAGTTCATATATACATTGCACATGAATTTAAAGTTCATATAGCTTGTAACTTGACTCTATAAGCTATGACTCTACATTTTATCTTGCACTAAAATAGTTTATAAAGCACTATAAGTAAAAGCTGCATAACAACTAAACCTCCAAACTGCATATATTTGATGCGGAACTAAACCTACAAACTGATTAAGAGATTAATTAAGTCATTAAGAGGAGGCCTAGGATTTAGTTAACAAAATGCCTTTGAAAGCATATATGCAGCAATATGAGGAGCTCTCCTTGATTTACAGAACAGTTCGTACTAATTGTAATTTTGCAGTTCCCTCGGCCACCTCATCGACATTGTGTTTGATTCACATTGCAAGAACTATTCTTATTTGTCATCATTAGGAAATCGCACACACATATTAAAATTTGCAGTCCATACTTTTATTCTGTAGACTACATTTAACCTCATATGTACCTTTTATGTGAACTATACATGATACTACTGCGATGTATTTCTGTATATATTTCTGTATTTCACAGTCTGCATATATTCACTTAAGTTCTCAGTTCACTTCAGTCTGCTATTTCTATGAAGCTATTTCAAAGTATGTATATATTCACTTAAGTCTATTTATGGATCTTTCACATTCATGCCATTTGCTTGTAGAAAAAGCTGAAGACAAGTGTTCCAACAACTAAACCTCCAAACTTGCGACCAAGGCCAGAAAGACAAAGTGTTCCAACTACTAAACCTCCAAACTTGCGACCAAGGCCACAAAGACAAAATGCTCAACCTCAAGACGAACAAGTGATTGCTGATTTGCAGACAGTGGGAGATTTTCTCACCGACAATGGTGATGATTCAACATCCTCATACTTATATATCATGTATATACATTACCAATGTCTTCTTTTAACAGTTACCAATGTGTGCTTTTCATTTGGTTCGATTGAAGGTGCGAGAATGATCGATCAAATCTACAATAAATAAGACTACAAGGGGCATAACTAAGATGGAGGAAGTATTCTCAAGGTCACTGAAATGCCAAAAATCAAAATTTTACTCAATGATCGAGGTCATTTGTTGGTAAAAGTGCTAGACAACTTTCAAGTGCTATTGGGTGTCAAGTTAGAAAGAAATTATCTATTGCTACCATGGACTGGAGGCTTGTTGATATAAACAAGAAGTATGAGTTGTGGGAGGATATAAAGGCGTATTATGATGTAGATCTGCTTGCCTTAAATTGGGTGATGCGCAATTTGGGAAGAAGTGGAAGCAATTTAAAGCATCCATAAAGAAACGATACTTCAATCCTGAATTGTCTATAAAAGAAATTCGAATGTCACGATAAGAGGGTTAATGATGATGATTGGCACTCTATATACAACAATTGGATGTCTTACGAATTTCAGGTAAGCTCTACACTTTAGTTCAAATGCAACTGCTACTTCAATCTGTAACACATTTATTTTTATTCTATTTTTAGGATCGCTCAGAAAAAGCTAAAATAAATCGACAAAAGCTAAAGATGCACCATACAATTTGGGAGTGTGAGCTATGCATGTTTAGAACATGATTTGGTAATATGTTCTTTCTATTTTACTATCCCTATTATATTCATGATTACATCCTGCTGCTCCTCCATATTGGTGAGCTTTTTCTAGTGTTGTTTGATAGTAGCAGCGCTTAATCTAGTCCTTCATATTCATGATACATCCCTCTGGTTCCACTTCCAAACAACGAGCGACATCTTTTATTTGCGACTTCATGTAAACTACCTCTTGCATACATATGACATCGTGAAACCATTTATTTGCAGCCATTACAAGATAAAAGATATGTATACTAAAAACCAGAAATGCAAACACAACAGAACATGGCCCTATCTACTTGTGTATATCTTACACATCGATTTTTGTATATGTAATTTGACTACTTAATAATTTTTATTATCCAAGCGACCACTAGTACACTTAGTTTTGCTCTCCTCCTTTTGAAGCGGAGTGATTCATTTTTAGGTTGAACTCTTTATATATGGTATTTATTAGTCCTTATTGCTCATATAAAGAATCTCTGGGTTCAACAATTTGCTAAAAAGTGGGGCCCAAATAACAAAGTATGTGTGCGGTGTGAAACTAGGGCGTCCTCCATGAAGAGATGAAAACTTTATCCAAACCCATACGAGAAAAATGGAGTTCCCTCTGAGCAGGCAAAACGAATAATTGTAAGACTTTGTTATTAATTTTTAGTACAATATGCATTTCTACCCGAATAACCTTTTATGATGTTAATCATCTTTAATTCTCTATAGGACAAACTTAATGATGTTATTGGAGTATATCGAGTTAAAGGACCGGTCAATTCAAGAGGGTGATGTATTCTCTGTTGTTTGTGGAGCGAAAGAGCCAAAAGGATATGTTCGTGTTTTGGGTTTAGGCCCTACTCCTCAAGATATTGGCACTCGAGTTGAAGTCTTATAATGAAACAAGACTACAAATGGAGGTTCTTGCTAGTACAAAATTTAAAAGTGAGAATGTTGCTATAGAGCAGCGTTTACTTGAGCTACAAACTCAAATTGATCAAAGGGCTCAACCAGATCGGGCAAGTGAAGAGCCAATGTCACATCGCGGCTCTACTTCATTTCAACATAAGGTATTCAATATTTTCATTCATGCCGCTTTATCCTAATTTTCTAGATTCCTTGTGCTATGCTATGAAATTGTGATTCTTAAGGTGATGAGGAACAAGTTTGTTGATGAGGATGAGCCAATGTCACATCGCGGCTCTACTTCATTTCAACATAAGGTATTCAATATTTTCATTCATCTTTGCTTTATCCTAATTTTCTAGATTCCTTGTGCTATGCTATGAAATTGTTATTCTTAAGGTGATAAGGAACAAGTTTGTTGATGAGGATGAGGAAGACAATGAAGAATATTGTGCTTCGGAGATGAGGAATTGTATGATGAGGAGGATCAAATATTTGACCAGATGCAAGGTGCAAACTCACCAAGATCTACAAGGCACTTTCTTTGAAGCTTCACACTCTAAACATGATGATCTTGTAATGCTCTCATTCATTTCATACATTTTCTACCTTTATTTTCATAAACCTTCAAAAACATTGAACTAAATTATTCTTAATCATTTGCATCAGGTTGGAAAAGATGTCATATTATATGCTATGTTGAGATCTGATTTGCACGTGGCTAAAGGGACAATTGTTTCAACTAAACCAAGCACCACAGTTGGAGGTCGGACCCTTGGAAGCCAATATTGTGAAGTTATTGTAACTTGTGTCTTTGAAACGAGATCTGATTTTGCCTCGTCCTTATGCCAATGTGGACTCTATGGCTGATGCTTACATGATGTCGGTTGCATGGCCCTACAAGAAAGTAATAGTCTATATCTTATCTTGTTTATGTTTAGATTTATATGAGCAATCATTCACCGATGATTAACCTTGATTGCATCGGTGAAGTTGGAAGATAAGTCATACAAGAAGTTGGAGTGGTTGTGAATCGCTTGAAGCATTAGTGATGTAGATGTGGTGCTTTTGTGGTGATCAAGACCTTTGGAGCTAGAGTGATGTAGCTGTGGGCTTTTGAGCTGTAGTGGAGTGTCGTGAAGCATTAGTGATGTAGTTGTGGGCTTTTGAGCGCTTGAAGGCTGGAGTGATGTAGGTATGCGGCTTTTGTATTGATCGACTCTGGAGCTTTTGTGAATGATCTAGCTAGCTATCTGTGAATGATCTAGTTGTGAGTAATATAAGCGTGGTGCTTGTTGTGAATATCTAATTGTGGTGCTTTTGTGTTTATGTGATGGATCTATGATTGTGGTATTATACTTTGTATGTCTATGTGATTATGTGTATAAAAATCTGTGATTTGTGGTGCTTTTGTATATATAAAACACTGAGCAGCATCTGAGTTGTAAAGAGGGCGACTTTCTGTTGGTTGCTAAATGTATAGTATAACGACTCACGGTTGGTCGCTAAATCTATAGTACAACAACCCACAGTTGGTCGCTAAATATACAACTTCAGCGACCTACGCTCGGTCGCTAAAAAGATGTCGGTCGCTAAAGCCTTTAGCGACGGCACTTACAGCGACCATCCTTATGGGTCGCTAAAGGTTTTTAGCGACTAACCGTAGGTCGCTGAAGCCGCTTTTAGCAACCAACCGTAGGTCGCTGTAAGTGAACCGTCGTATAGTGCTCTGTGTTCACATGTTGTGAACACGAAAGACCTACCTCGTAGTCCCATCCACGGTTGTGTATGGGAGCGAGTTAGTAAGAGTAGGCACCCTCCATCTACGGGATGGAAGGGGAAAGAGGGTGCACATCGACGGGTGTGCACTCAGCAATACCGGTATGTGCTAATGAAAGAGACATGTGCATTGCATTGCATGAATGAGGATGATTATGATATGTTTATGAAGATGAACTATGAGATGCTTATGATGATGTGCTATGGTATGTAATAATGATGCTCTTGAATAATGTGGTTGCTCTATTCCATTGCAATACACTTTGCTGAGTGATGAACTCACGCTTGTTGTTTTATGTTGTTTTTAGGTACTATGATGATGACATGCGGGAAAGGGAGATAACGTCATGTCTACACTTAGATCCATTCATTTAAACAAGTACTCTCTCCCATTCATAGTTGTGTCATTTATTTTAACGTGCTAATTTTGGGTTCATGCTATAACTTGTGCTTGGATTAAGTAATACACTTCGTTTTGGTTCATGAAATGATTCAATCCATTACTCTGGACTTAAATGGTCATTATACCTCCTGTTAATGCTGATTTAGATGTCATTCATTATGTGATTGCTTGTGATATTATTGTTGTTGCTTCAAACCATGGAAAAACAAAGGAGATGCTGCCGAAATTTAAGTTAAAGCATTTACGCCCTTGTTGTAATTTGTTCTTAATTGTTGTATTTAGTTGCTAATGCTTCTATGTTTGGTGACATCCAGGGCATAATACATGCCGGGGTGTTACACAATCAACAGATGGTGAACACTCGTGGCAACAACGGAGGAAGTGGAAGTGGTTCTCGCCCAGCTGGAAATCCCAATGATGGAGCACCTGCACCCCAGCCAGCCCACTAGTTGACATGCAGAACATTGGAGCTTTCCTTGCCGCTCAAACCCAGTTGATGCATGCTATGATGCAACAGATGCAGCAAGTTACTGCCCAAGCCACTGCCAACCAAGCTAATCAGGGACAGAGACAGAATTCCAGGCTTTCAGAATTCATGAGGACTCATCCACCCATGTTCTCTGGGAATGCCAACCCATTGGACGCAGATGACTGGTTGAGGTCCATAGAGAGAAAGCTGCACATCACCCAGTGTGTAGGGAATAAGAGGGTGCTTTATGCCTCTCATCAGTTGGAAGGGACCGCCGCAGAATGGTGGGAGAACTTCTGTGCTTCCCATGAGCACCCGCAAGAGATCTATGACACTACGGATTAACGGTGTGAGTAATTTTCGATGTCAGCATTAAGGTACGATTTTTGTATCATGTTTTTGGGCCTTTCCCAGAGTTTGGGCCCTTCTGGGGGGGAATTGGGCCTTTCGGGGGAGTTTGGGCCTTGGGGATCTAACTTGGGCCTTGGGGGACTAATTTGGGCCGAAGGTGGGGGGAGATTAAGCCCATGTGGAGATGGAATTGGGCAGCAGGGCTGCTGCCCTACCTTGTGCCCCCCAATCAAACCATAGCAGCCCCCCTCTTTTCCCCCATGCGCCACCCCCTCCCCCACATGCGCCTCCACCCCTTCCCCTTCCTCCTCCACCTTCCCACCTCCTAGCCGGCCCTAGCGAAGGTCCACGCCTCCCCTTGCTGCCACACCCCTACTCTCCGTGATTCTCTCCATTGGGAAGCTGTCGGGACCCGAATTTGCAAATCCGGACCCTCTGTGTATTCAGCACTAGTCCAGGAACGCGCTAGTGCACACAGTCTTAACATCGGTAAATATCACAATCATACCACTCGATACTAATAAAGTACTTTAATTAAATAGTCAAACTGGTTGCTCGACCTAATGGTCAAGTTACAAATATACGCCACGCAGGGCGAAACTTATTAAGAGAGAAATAATAGCAGCGGAAAATAAGATAACTTCGTGGCGCCATCCAGTATACCACAAGCAACTGACTGGGCTCGCTCCCTAAGTAGACGGTTCCTCTTGGAGCTCCTCCTCCAAAGCTGGTGTAGTCTCCTCTTCAACTGGTGTTGTATTGTGGCAAGGGTGAGCACTTGGTACTCAGCAAGTCATGCACAGAATGCAGCTAATATAATACATGCATGGCTTAATACAAAGGAGTGGGTCAAGGTATATTTGCAGCAAGAGCATTTAACAAGTATCATAAGTAGATTCGAAAGCAGTAGTAGCAAGTAAAGCATAAATAACTTTTCAAGGGGTTTAGTAAACATCTTTCCCATTCCTAATCCACATTTCCATTAACGTCATTCGTAAACCAAACCCAACCTTTCAAGTCCAAGTTATTTTTGAGAAAGTCTAACCCTTGACTGTAATTCCCGAGCGATGTCCAATACCGCGGACACGGCTATTCGAATAGATTTTCACTCTGCAGAGGTTATGCACTTTACCCACAAGATACAGTCAAACACCACAAAGGCGAGTTCCTATAACAAAGTCTTTCGAAAACTTCTAACAATACAAGTGGTCCTCCCCGGTTGTTGCATACTAACCCTTCCCTTAGCTAAGGCGAAGTTTAGGCCAACCAACCGTTAGATGGGTACCTGGCCGCAGCCCCGGTACGCTCCCCCGTACAACTTACACAAAGGGTGTAGTTGACCTCCTGAGGTCCCACAGGTACGTTATTAGCAACTTAATCAACTAGGTCCGTCCCATTACAGACATGTGGTTGCAAGATTGCCTCAGTTCAAGGGCTTGCCAGGTGAAGTCCTTAGGGTGACCAGGGCAAGACTACAGAAGAACCAAAACATCATTCCCAATGCCACAACTGGCCCACTGATCATTCTTGCCACATGCCAGGTCAAAAGCTATTTATCAAACCCCAGTTGATTACCATGCACCACGTGCCATCAACATCACATGATATCTTCCCAAAACAGGTTCAATATATCATTAAGTCAATATTAACATTTGATTGTCCAAAATCATGTCATGAGTACGTAGCAGGTCTAAGCCATATACTACAACGATCTACAATCCCATGTTGGCAGTTTTAGTAGTGTCCAACTAGTAATCCACAACTAGTGTGACAAGGGGGTCATGGCACATATTTAAATAGTCAAGGTGTCATACAGCAATTTGGCATTTATCTAATTTCCCATAATTAAGTAAAGCATTTTCTATTTGAACTAGCATGCAATACATTAAATCAAAATAGGTTTCAAAATAGGATCAATATGGTCAAAGCATAACTTGCCTTCAAAAAGTAGTTGTTCTTGGTCCGGAGCTGGCTCCTGGGTCAACACTTCTCCTTCGAATCCTTCCGGCACTTCAACGTCTACTCGTAAAGCGTGCAAATAGCAATACGAGAATAAACAATAGGTAAAAAGTGTCCAAACATCCAAATAAAATCCATAAACAGAGAGAACATAATTTTATGAATTTTTAGGAACTGGAATCGTTCAAATCGGAGTTAAAATGCAAAAGTTATAATTATTTAAAATTTAAATAATCAATTAAATAATATTACAGAGGAAAACTTTAGTCCAAAAATTAAATAAAATTCATCATTAGGTAGATCTCAATTTTATACAAATTTAGAAATTTGAATCACTCAAATCGGAGTTGAAACGCAAAAGTTATAAGCGTTTGAAGTTTGAAACAAAATCTGAAATCATTATTTCGAATTAATAAATCATTTTCTTTTTCGGAAATTAATTATTGCGCCAGCGAGGACATGTGGCAGCCTCTGATTGGTCTGCTGACGTCAGCATGTTCATGGACGTGGTCCATGGTTTGGCTCGGGTCTACCGTGGACTCGGTCCACGGCTCACGTGAGGCCCGGCAGGTGGGACCACTCGGGTGGCGTCATTCTTGGCGTCGGCGAGACTTCGACCATTGTCGGCAGTGGGACCTTTGTGACGTCATGGGTGATGTCATGGTGCGGTTGCTGACACGCGGGCCCAGCGTGTCGATGACCACACACTGCCTTGGCGTGGCGCGGCGACTTCGGCTCCCTGGACCGCGTGTACGATCGTGTCCGTTGATTTGAAAATCAACGGCCGCGATTAGATCCAGGGTTAACATGTTGAAAACTACACGGTGATCGCGGGCCGTTCGATCTAGATTGGATGGTCCAGATCTAACCCTATGTTAACACTGCTACGACACGTGGTGATCATGGGCCGTTGGATCTTGATCCAATAGTCCAGATCTGATCTGGATTCTAGGATTTGGGGGAGAACGTGGGCTCACCGTGTGCGTTCGATCTTGATCGGACGGCTGTCCGAGCTCGCGAGGTTGATGGCGACGCGGCGGCGCTGGCCTGGCCGGAGACGAAGACGGCAACCTCCCGAACGGCGTTCGGACGCGATTCCGGCGAGGTGAGTTGGCCTCCTGGGTGCGTCTTGGCCTGGGCTTCTCGGATCTGGACTCAACGGTGACAGGAGACGGCGGATGACGACGGAGAGGACGGAATACCGCGGCGGAGGAGTGCTACAACTCCGGCGTGCAATTACGGCTGCGGCAGGGTGTTCCAAGCGGCGGTGGCTAGGGCAAAAGGTGCGGGAAGTCAAGGCGATCCTCGGGACATGTCCCGGTCCTTAAATACCCTCGGCGTGCGTGCGCAAAACGGAAACCTAACGGGCGGCCAGCGGCGGCGGAGTCCGGCTCGGATTCGGCGGAGACGACGACGTACAGCCGTCCACGTGGCACGATCGACGGTCACGATCGCGCGAGCGCGGTCAGATCCGGCCCGGACTCGGCTCAAACCGGTGCGGTCCAATCTAGACCGTTGGATTCTGATCCAACGGTTCGGATCGAATGGGGTTCGGTCAAGTCACGTGGCATGGGTCGGACTCGAGTCGGACTCGGGTCCGGTCGGATGAACAGTGCTTAACCTGACTCGATTTTCCAGCGATTTAATATTTAAAATAATTTCCAGTAATTCATTTAATTCAAGAAAAATAGTAAAACAATCAGAAAAATTCCAGAAAAATTCTGGAAAATATTTCAGGGCATTTGGGACTCGAATAAAATATTTCCAACAAATTTTTATTTGCAAAGTTTAATTTTTTAATTATTTCAAAATGGAATAAATTCAAATAAATTCCAAATAAATCCAAATAAATTCCAGAAAATTCCAAAAATTCACAAATGTGCAAAATAATATTTAATTTCATGAAAAGCAAAAATTGGGGTGTTACAAACCTCCCCCCTTAATGAATCTCTTCCACAGAGATTCAGGGCTTACTCTGAGAATAGGTTTGGAAACTCTTTCTTCAATTCCTCTTCGCTCCCAAGTTGCTTCGCTCTCTGCATGGTTGCTCCTTTGAACTCTCTGAAACGGGTTGACTTGTTCCTCGTCTCTCGATCCATTGTGTCTAGAATCTTCACGGGGTGCTCCTTGTAAGTCAAATCTTCTTGCAACTCAATTGACTCTAGCGGTGTCTGTTCCTCAGGTACTCGGAGACACTTCTTCAACTGGGACACGTGGAACACGTCATGCACTCCTGCTAATGACTGCGGTAACTCCAGCTGGTAAGCAACTTCGCCTCTACGGCTCAAAATCTTAAATGGTCCAACATAACGGGGTGCAAGTTTCCCTTTGGCATGGAACCTTTTAACTCCCCTGAGAGGCGTAACTCTGAGGTATACAAAGTCTTCTGGTTCAAAACTCAAATCCCGGCGACGATTGTCAGCATAACTCTTCTGTCGTGATTGGGCTATCTTCAACCTTTCCCTAATCATGGCAATCTGCTCTTCAGCTTCTTGAAGAATATCAGGCCCGAAGACACGGCGCTCACTGGTCTCATTCCAGTTTAATGGCGTCCGACAGGGTCGACCATACAGTGCCTCAAAAGGTGACATCTGTAAACTAGCCTGGTAACTATTATTGTAACTGAACTCGGCATACGGCAAGCTCTTATCCCAAGAGGTAGCATAAGCCAATGCACATGCTCTTAGCATATCTTCCAGAATCTGATTGACTCTTTCGGTCTGTCCATCCGTCTGTGGATGATAGGCTGTACTGAAGTTCAAACGGGTTCCCATGGCTTCATGCAACTTATTCCAGAACCTTGAGGTAAATTGGGTACCTCTGTCCGATACAATCCTCTTTGGCACTCCGTGCAAATAGACGATCCTGATCATATACAACTCTGCTAACTTATCCCCCGAGTAAGTGGTCTTCACGGGGATAAAATGGGCTACTTGGTCAAGCGATCCACTATAACCCATATGGAGTCATAACCCCCTTGAGTCTTGGGTAAACCGGTGATGAAATCCATTCCGATTTCCTCCCACTTCCACTCAGGTATTTTCAACGGCTGTAGCAATCCTGCTGGTCTCTGATGCATTGCCTTGACTCTCTGGCATACGTCGCACAATGCAACATGCTCGGCAACTTCACGCTTCATGCTCGGCCACCAGAATCTCTCCTTCAAGTCTTGATACATCTTGGCACTTCCAGGATGAATCGAGTACTTGGAGTCATGGGCTTCTTCTAGAATCAACTGCTTTAGTTCCTTCCTGTTCGGCACACAAATGCGATCCCTCATCCATAATGTTCCCTGCTCATCTAGCTTAAAGTCCTTTGCCTTGTCTTCCTCCATTTTGGACTTAATCATGCGGATCTTGTCATCATCTTCTGCCCTTCCCGAATCTGATCTTCTAGGGTAGGCTTTACCTCCAGTGCGGCCAAGAATCCACTAGGTACCACCTCAATCTTCATTCTCTGAAATTCCTGGCATAGCTCATCCTGATTCGTGGCTATCAACATATTCACGGTATGGCTTTTTCGACTCAAGGCATCGGCCACCACATTAGCCTTTCCGGGATGATAATGGATTCCGACATTGTAATCCTTAATCAACTCCAACCATCTCCTTTGCCTCATATTCAGATCCGACTGGGTGAATATGTACTTAAGGCTCTTATGATCCGTGTACACTTCACATCTGTTCCCGATCAGATAGTGACGCCATATCTTCAAGGCATGCACTACGGCAGCTAACTCTAGGTCATGTGTCGGGTAATTCTCCTCATGCGGCCTCAACTGCCTTGATGAATAGGCAACAACCTTTCCGTTCTACATCAACACACATCCAAGTCCTTGGCGCGATGCATCACAATAGATATCAAAGCTTTGATTGACGTCCGGCAGAACCAACACTGGTGCTGATGTCAACCTCGTCTTCAGTTCTTGGAATCCTTTCTCGCACTCTGGCGTCCATGTAAACTTCTTCTCCTTTTCAGCAATTGCGTAAGAGGTCTCGCAATTGTTGAAAAGCCTTCAATGAAGCGGCGGTAGTAACCTGCCATTCCAAGGAAACTCCGGATCTGGGTAACAGTCTTTGGCTGCTCCCAATGTAGCACAGCTTCTACCTTGCTTGGGTCTACAGCGACTCCTTCTGCGGTCATTACATGTCCGAGGAATTCCACCTTGTCCTTCCAAAAATCACACTTACTGAACTTGGCGAAGAGTTGCTGTTCTCTCAGCTTTTCCAAAACTCACCTCAAGTGCTCTGCATGTTCATCCTCTGTCTTGGAGTAGATTAGGATATCATCTATGAATACAACAACAAACTTGTCCAAATATTCCATGAACACCTTATTCATCATATTCATGAAATATACTGGCGCATTCGTCAGACCAAAGGACATAACTGTAAACTCGTAATGTCCATATCTTGACGAGAATGCGGTCTTCGAAATATCCTCTGATCGGATCTTCAACTGATGGTATCCCGATCTTAGGTCAATTTTGGAGAAAACTCCGGCTCCTCTCAGCTGATCAAACAAATCATCGATCCTGGGTAGCGGGTACTTATTCTTCACGGTGACTTCATTAAGTGCACGGTAGTCAATGCACATCCTGAAACTCCCGTCCTTCTTCTTGACGAACAAAACTGGTGCTCCCCACGGCGATTTAACTCGGTCCTCGATAAATCCTTTCTCCATTAACTCTTGAGTTGTTTCTTCATCTCTACCAATTCCTCGGTGGACATCCGATAGGGTCTCTTTGCTATCGGTCTTTGTACTAGGTACAAGCTCTATCACAAACTCTATGTCCTGTGCAGCGGCATACTGTAGATCTTCAGGAAAAACATCTGGGTACTCATTCACTACTAAGACATCCGCTATGCTGATTACCTTGGTACTGTTAACCATCAACTGTCCATCTCTAATGGCAGTAGCTTGAAATTCCACTTTCTTTTCACACGGGCTCTCAACTGAGATAGTCCTTCGTCCACAATCCAATACGGCCTTGTGCTTGGATAACCAATCCATTCCCAATATGACATCCAAGGTCTGGGTCTCCAAAATAATAAGGTTCGCTAGGAACTCTATCCCATCTATTAGTATTCTCACCCCAGAACATCCTACTTTCGTTCGGAGTTCGGAACCAGGGGTTTGAACTAAAAGCATGCATTTAAGTCTTGCAACCTCCAAATCATTTTTAGCAGCAAAGCCTTGAGAAACAAACGAATGCGAAGCTCCGGAATCAAACAAAACTGTTGCAGGTACTGAGTTGACTAGTAACTTACCCAGTATGACATCCGTGGCATTCTGCAGTGCATCTGCGGTGACATGGTTGACTCGGCCTCTCACCACAGTCTGGGGTGTGGCTCCTGGTGCTGGCGTCCTAGCTGGTGTGGATCCCAGATTGAAGCGAACTGGGGTCACTCCTGCTGTCTTCTTAGGACAACTGTTGGCAAAGCGTTCGGGCTCGTTGCAATTGTAGCAGCGTCTCACTGTCCCCTGTTGACTGCCTGAAGCGGCGTTTCTGGCTGGGGCTGGGGTCTGATAGTTCTGATTGACGGGTCTTGGTGCTGGTGACAGTGTCCTTGTTGCATTCTGTGGCTGGAATCTGAAAAGCTGATTTGGCGCAACCCTCAAACGTTGCTGCGCTCCCTAACACGATCCCTGATGCTGCATCCTGCGCTTCCTGTTCTCATCCAGTTCCTTGCGCTTGTCCTCAAGAATAAGCGCCTTATTCACCAGCTCCTGGAAATCTGAAAGGTGTGGGTGATCAGTCCCACCTGTAGTCCTGAGTTAAGTCCCTTCATAAAGCGAGACTGTCTGGCTTTATCTGTCGCTACATCCTCAGGTGCGTAACGAGCAAGCTGTGTGAACTTATTCAGGTATTCGGCCACCGGCTGGCTGCCTTGCTTCAGTGCTCTGAACTCCTCCTTCTTGAGGTCCATAATTCCTTCTGGCACATGATACCGACGAAACGCAGCTGTGAACTCCTCCCAAGTGATGTCTTGAGGGTTCTCTTGCGTGGCACAGAAGTTCTCCCACCATTCGGCGGCTGTTCCTTCCAACTGATGAGAAGCGTAGAGTACCTTCTCATTTCCTATGCATTGAGCAATGTGTAGCTTCCTCTCTATTGACCTTAACGATCCATCGACCTCCAACAGATTGGCATTCCCGAGAAAAAGTGGGTGGATGAGTCCTCATGAACTCGGCTGACCTTGTATTACGGCGTTGTCCTGATTGACTTGATTAGCGATGGCCTGGCAAAGTGACGTGCTGCATCTGTTGCATCATGGCATGCATCAATCGAGTCTGAGCAGCAAGAAAAGCTCCGAAATTCTGCATATCAATCGGCGGTCTTTGGTGCTCCATCATTGGGGTTTCTGTTTGGCGAGAACCACTTCCACTTGCCTCCAAGGTTTCCACGAGTGTTCACCATCTGTGGTTTGCTCTAGGTTTTAGAGATGAGAGGGAAACAAGAATAGACAAGTAGTATGGAACTTATGCGGGCGAAAGGTGTAACTTAAAGTCCAACTTTATTATTTTAATCAATAGTAACTTGGTATGGTTGCTTACAATGCCTAGGGGCCTTGCAACACATACTGCACACTCAGCAAGCAATGAAAATCCAAATCGAACTAACACTGGAGTCTAACGCCTAAAGGGTGACTCTTTATTCTATGACGCGACTCGGCGAAGGAGTCTCACTATAGAACCTACGCTCACTCATCGAGAAAACCTCCACGGCCTGGATACGGACGCTGCGGCATAGGCGCAAAACGATCGCCATGTCCAGCAACTGTGTCATCTGTGGTAGTTGAAGAAGCAGTGTCCTCCTCAAGCTCCGGCTCCTCCGGGTCTGGCTCGTGTAGCTCTAGCATTGGCTCCGGCTCTGGTGCGTACAATGCCGTCTCTAACTCTCCAATCCTTTGCAGAAGGTGTGACACATACTCTTGAGCTTCCCGCCATCTGTTCTTCTCTGTCGTGATCTCCTTGCGGGCCTTCTGTAGCTCCTTGCTTGTATCATCGAGTACATCCTCCTGGGCAACAACAAGTCGTGCCAACTGTGTAACCATGGCATTCTCATCCTGAATCGCCTTCGGGTCAAGAAGGTTATTGCTGCGCGGATGATATTGGAACACCGTGCTCTCCAATTCTCTGGCGTAGATACGGGTAATGTGCCGCATTGCTCGTTGTGACACCTCTTGGATACCCATATGCATTGTAGACCTCCTGGCAGTGCAGTGTATCGGGCGATTGCCTGGGCCCTTCTTCCTAGCAGGTACCACAATCTTCACGTCACGAGCCTTGATCAATCCTGCCTGTCTGATCACGTCCACTTGGTATTGCGGCTTCGCAAAATTTCCGAGAGTCTGTAGCATACGCCAAAGTTTCGCGGCGTGGCCAACCTCCAGATCGACGTAGTTGAATTCTCCCTCCATCTGTCACAAGAGTGCTTACGTAAAAACTCGAAATTTTTAAATCGTGACAAGGTAAGGAAAAATTCAGCAAGAGACAAGAAAAGAGAGAAGGGAATAAGTCGAGATGTCATTTCTTATCTTGACAAATTTTATCTTTTTAGAAAATAGGTTTTATCCTCACTACGACCATTCTAGCTAGGGTTGAGCCTACGGTCAATATGGCTCTGATACCACCTCTGTCGGGACACAAATTTGCAAATCCGGACCCTCTGTGTATTCAGCGCTAGTACAGGAACGCGCTAGTGCACACAGTCTTAACATCGGTAAATATCACAATCATACCACTCGATACTAATAAAGTACTTTAATTAAATAGTCAAACTGGTTGCTCGACCTTATGGTCAAGTTACAAATATACGCCACGCAGGGCGAAACTTATTAAGAGAGAAATAATAGCATCGAAAAATAAGATAACTTCGTGGCGCCATCCAGTATACCACAGTAACCGATCGGGCTCGCTCCCTAAGTAGACGGTTCCTCTTGGAGCTCCACCTCCAAAGCTGGTGTAGTCTCCTCTTCAACTGGTGTTGTATTGTGGCAAGGGTGAGTACTTGGTACTCAGCAAGTCATGCACAGAATGCAGCTAATATACTACATGCATGGCTTAATACAAAGGAGTGGCTCAAGGTATATTTGCAGCTAGAGCATTTAACAAGTATCATAAGTAGATTCGAAAGCAGTAGTAGCAAGTAAAGCATAAATAACTTTTCAAGGGGTTTAGTAAACATCTTTCCCATTCCTAATCCACATTTCCATTAACGTCATTCGTAAACCAAACCCAACCTTTCAAGTCCAAGTTATTTTTGAGAAAGTCTAACCCTTGACTGTAATTCCCGAGCGATGTCCAATACCGCGGACACGGCTATTCGAATAGATTTTTCACTCTGCAGAGGTTACGCACTTTACCCACAAGATACAGTCAAACACCACAAAGGCGAGTTCCCATAACAAAGTCTTTCGGAAACTTCTAACAATACAAGTGGTCCTCCCCGGTTGTTGCACAATAACCCTTCCCTTAGCTAAGGCGAAGTTTAGGCCAACCAACCGTTAGATGGTTACCTGGCCGCAGCCCCGGTACGTTCCCCCGTACAACTTACACAAAGGGTGTAGTTGACCTCCTGAGGTCCCACAGGTACGTTATTAGCAACTTAATCAACTAGGTCCGTCCCATTACAGACATGTGGTTGCAAGATTGACTCAGTTCAAAGGCTTGCAAGGTGAAGTCCTTAGGGTGACCAGGGCAAGACTACCCGAAGAACCAAAACATCATTCCCAATGCCACAACCGCCCACTGATCATTCTTGCCACATGCCCCGGTCAAAAGCTATTTATCAAACCCCAGTTGATTACCATGCACCACGTGCCATCAACATCACATGATATCTTCCCAAAACAGGTTCAATATATCATTAAGTCAATATTAACATTTGATTCTCCAAAATCATGTCATGAGTACGTAGCAGGTCTAAGCCATATACAACAACGATCTACAATCCCATGTTGGCAGTTTTAGTAGTGTCCAACTAGTAATCCACAACTAGGGTGACAAGGGGGTCATGGCACATATTTAAATAGTCAAGGTGTCATACAGCAATTTGGCATTTATCTAATTTCCCATAATTAAGTAAAGCATTTTCTATTTGAACTAGCAGGCAATACATTAAATCAAAATAGGTTTCAAAATAGGATCAATATGGTCAAAGCATAACTTGCCTTCAAAAAGTAGTTGTTCTTGGTCCGGAGCTGGCTCCTGGGTCAACACTTCTCCTTCGAATCCTTCCGGCACTTCAACGTCTACTCGTAAAGCGTGCAAATAGCAATACGCGAATAAACAATAGGTAAAAAGTATCTAAACATCCAAATAAAATCCATAAACAGAGAGAACATAATTTTATGAATTTTTAGGAACTAGAATCATTCAAATCAGAGTTAAAATGCAAAAGTTATAATTATTTAAATTTTAAATAATCAATTAAATAATATTACAGAGGAAAACTTTAGTCCAAAAATTAAATAAAATTCATCATTAGGTAGATCTTAATTTTATACAAATTTAGAAATTTGAATCACTCAAATCGGAGTTGAAACGCAAAAGTTATAAGCGTTTGAAGTTTGAAACAAAATCTGAAATCATTATTTCGAATTAATAAATCATTTTCTTTTTTAGAAATTAATTATTGCGCCAGCGAGGACACGTGGCAGCCTCTGATTGGTCTGCTAACGTCAGCCGGTTCATGGACGTGGTCCATGGTTTGGCTCGGGTCTACCGTGGACTCGGTCCACGGCTCACGTGAGCCCGGCGGGTGGGACCGCTCGGGTAGCGTCATTCTTGGCGTCGGCGGGGACTTCGGCCAGTGCGCGGCGAGGTGGGACCTTTGTGGCGTCATGGGTGACGTCATGGTGCGGTTGCTGACATGCGGGCCCAGCGTGTCAGTGACCCACACACGCGCGCGTGGGCGCGGCGGCTCGGCTCCCCGGACACGTGACACGATCGTGTCTGTTGATTTGAAAATCAACGGCCGCGATTAGATCCAGGGTTAACACGTTGAAAACTACACGGTGATCGCGGGCCGTTCGATCTAGATCGGACGGTCCAGATCTAACCTCGTTAACACTTTGCTACGACGCGTGGTGATCGTGGGCCGTTGGATCTTGATCCAATGGTCGGATCCGATCCGATTCCAGGGTTTGGGGAGAACGTGTGGCTCACCATGTGCGTTCGATCTTGATCGGACGGCCGTCCGAGCTTCGCGAGGTTGATGGCGATCTTGGCGGCGCTGTCCTGGCCGGAGACGAAAGCGGCAACCTCGAACGGCGTTCGACGCGATTCCGGCGAGGTGAGTTGGCCTCCCGGTGCGTCTTGGCCTGGACTTCCGGATCTGGACTCAACGGTGATAGGAGACGGCGGATGACGACGGAGAGGACGGAAAACCGCGGCGGAGGAGTGCTACAACTCCGGCGAGCAATTACGGCTGCGGCAGGGCGTTCCAGGCGGCGGCTAGGGCAAAAGGTGCGGGAAGTCAAGGCGATCCTCGGGACATGTCCCGGTCCTTAAATACCCTCGGCGTGCGTGCGCAAAACGGAAACCTAACCGGACGCGGCGGCGGAGTCCGGCTCGGATTCGGCGGAGACGACGACGCACGGCCGTCCACGTGGCACGATCGACGGTCACGATCGCGCGAGCGCGGTCGGATCCGGCCCGGACTCAGCTCAAACCGGTGCGGTCCAATCTGGACCGTTGGATTCTGATCCAACGGTTCGGATCGAATGGGGTTCGGTCAAGTCACGTGGCACGGGTCGGACTCGAGTCGGACTCGGACTCGGGTCCGGTCGGATGAACAGTACTTAACCCGACTCGATTTTCCAGCGATTTAATATTTAAAATAATTTCCAGTAATTCATTTAATTCAAGAAAAATAGGAAAACACTCAGAAAAATTCCAAAAATATTCTGGAAAATATTTCAGGGCATTTGGGACTCAAATAAAATATTTCCAACAAATTTTTATTTGCAAAGTTTAATTTTTTAATTATTTCAAAATGGAATAAATTCAAATAAATTCCAAATAAATTCCAGAAAATTCCAAAAATTCACAAATATGCAAAATAATATTTAATTTCATGAAAAGCAAAAATTTGGGTGTTACAGAAGCTCCGCAACTGAGAGGATCCGGCGGATTCGGCGCGCGGAAGGAGATCAGGGACCGGGAGGAGAAGAATTCGACGTTCGAGTGGTTTTTCGAGGGAGGTAAGGGTTTGCAATCTCTTTGTAGGGTTGTGGTGCTGGTTAGAAGGGGAAATTATGCCTAGAATTTATGTTTAGGTGCTATAATTAGAGGTATAGATTCGTTTAATAGATCTGTTTCGCGCAGTAGCGTCGGCCAATTCCGGACAGTCGACTTCGATCGCAGTTTTGGGGTTTTTAGATTTGTAATTTGGTGAGCCGTCTGTTGAGAAAGTTGTAGAGAATCAAAAAACCTTTCAATGAAGACCAAGAATGTGAAATTCCAATCAGCTGTTTAAAAGTTATGGCGGTTTTACCGAACGTGTTCAAATTTGTGACGTGATTGGGACAGATCGTGTTGATCTGTAGATTAGACAATTTTAGAAGTCAATTCAGTCTTCACAAATACTTAGAAAAAGCTAGGAAATTTCCTAAGATTCGAGAAAATGTACTTGTTTGTCTGATTTGGATTCGTTAAGCCCTAGTTATGGTCTTCTAAAGGCTGCTATCCCGTTGGACAGATTCTGTATTTTTGGGGTATTGGGAGTAGATCGCGAAGTCGGTATAACTAAGTGTTCTTATGTGGTCTTGTGTGCATGTGGTTGAGTGTATTGAACCTTTGTGCAGGTGGTGTGACCCCGGGAGTGCCGTCGTCGTCTCACCACACCATCTTACGAGGGTGAAGGCAAGTGTGTTTGTGATGGATTGTGATTGGTTCTTTTATGGTATTGTGATTGACAGGTTAAACTAGCATGGTATGAGTGAGATTTTGCTTTGATATATGAGTAGTTGTTTGATGAATGGATTAATGCTATGAATGATATTATGCAAATGCTATTAATGATTGAATGTGGTACATTATCATGGAATTTGCAGTAGTTGTTTGATGAATGGATTAATGCTATGAATGATATTATGCAAATGCTATTAATGATTGAATGTGGTACATTATCATGGAATTTGCATCATTGCATTCATAAAAGGAAGAGGCGTCCCATTCTGATGCGGGCCTCTATGTTCACACGTAGTGAACACAAAAGTCCTACCTCGCAGTCCCTTACACGTGGTTGTACGGGAGCGGGTCAGTAAGAGTAGGCACCCTCCATCTACGGGATGGAAGGGGAAAAGAGGGTGCACACTGACGGGTGTGCACTCGGCAATACCGGTACGCACTGGTTATTATTGGTTGACAATGCTAGAAGACTGTTTTAGGTACTATAGAGGATGCCAAGATTCCCAAAAGTTTGGTGTGACACTACGGAATGTCGGGACACCGTAAAAGGTGAAATTGGAGAATGTGACATTATAAAATGTGAAAATGGAGGTTAAAACTTTACGTTATGCCGTTTAATCGCGTTTCCGGGTCGATTTCGGGAGTTTGGGCCTTCCCGGGTCAAAAGTGGGGCTCTCTGGCCCATGAGGGGAGAGGGGGGCAGCATGATGCCCTTGGGGTGCCCCCTGCTTCCCTAGCAACCTTCACCTCCTCCTCTCCCTCCCATAGTCGCCACACCCCTTTTGCCCCTTGCCGTGCGCCTCCCCTCCCCTCCCCTTGCGCCACCACCTCCCCACCCTCCTTGCTGCACCTTGGGGAGCCCCTCACCTCGCCATCCCACTGATCTTCCCTCGGAAAGCTCCGTGACGAGGAGATCCGGAGGTTCTGGCGTGAGGAAAGCGATCGGGGAGCCCGGGAGGAAGGAATTCGGCGTTCGTCGTTCTTTGGGCTGAGGTATGGCATGGGTGATCCTTGGGGATGGTCTAGGTACTGTTCTAGAGGTCTATTTGATGCTTTTAGATCAAGTGGTGGTGCTGTGATTGGGTAGATTAGATGAAATCTAGAATTTGCCATGTTCTCTGTTTCGGGCAGATTGAGCAGTCGACCTAGGGTTTGAGATTTCGCCAATTTAGAGTCCGAATTTGGTTGGCCGCCTATTGAGGAAGTTGTAAGTAATTTCAATACCTTTCAGTGGATATAAAGAATGTCCAATTCCACCCAGCCGTTTGAATGTTATGCTCGTTTTACCGAACGTGTTAAAAACTGTGACGAGATTGGAACAGATCATGGTATTCTATAGATTAAACCACTTTAGAAGCCGAATCAGTTTTTCCTTATACTTAGAAAAAGTTAGGAAATTTCCTAAGCTACGCGAGGATGTACTCGTTTAATCAATTTGGAGTCTTAGAACCTGAGTTATGCTCGTTGGAAGTCTGCTGTCCAGACGGGACAAAATCTTTGTTTTTGGGTTTTGCGAGTAGTTTGCGAAGTCGGGGTAGAAGAGTGTTTGCGTATTATTTTGTGGGCATGATTTGAGTGTGTGGTGCCTATGTGCAGGTGGTGTGACCCCGGGAGTGCCCTCTACTTCTCGCCAATCCGTCGCCCGTGGTTGAGGCAAGTGTATTGGAATGGGTAGCGGGTTGTAGATTGCTAGTTTTATTGAGTTGAAGTTGAATATATGATATGTTCACACGCAATGCCATAATGTTTGCCATTGATATGATGAATATGGTTTATTATGTTGTGATGCCATGTGTTAATGTACAAGTTATCTATGTGTATGGCATATGTTGCATACATGGCATGAAACTTGGCCCGGGCGGTTAGAACGTCATAATTATTCCGGTAAGGTCGGTGAGAAAGTTAAGACTAATCTGGAGCGCCATGGATGTAGGACCTACCTCATGATTCCACCCACGCGGTGAGTGGAAGCGAGGAGTAGGCACCCTCCGTCTACGGGATGGAAGGGGGACGTGGGTGCACGCCGACGGGTGTGCACTCGGTAATACCGGTATTTGCGTTGAGGAGACATGTGCATTGCATTCATGATGATGATGATGAAATGATCTCGATGAGGATGAGACATGAATATGATGCTGCATATGAAGTATGACTTGATCATAATGTTGAGTTTGTTATGTAGTGATGATAATATTTGAATTCCTCTGTATGACCCATTGCAATATACTTGCTGAGTGATGAACTCACGCTTGTGTTTTATGTTGTTTTTAGGTACCATGAAACCGACATGCGGGAAAAGGGCTTAGTGGCATATCTTCACAAAGTTTCACTCATTAAGATATATGCAATTTTTCCATTCGTAGTTGTAATTATAAGTTAATGCGTTGAGAGCTTGGAGTATGACTTATTTGTGTGCTTGGTCATATTATTTACTTCGTTTTAGATCATGGAGTGGTTAAATTCATTATGCTAGACTTAAATAGTTTCTATATCGCCTGTTACTGCGGCTTTAGATGCTTCCCATTATGATATAACTTGTGATATTATTGTTGATGCTCCGTACCATGGAAAAACAAAGGAGATGCTGCCGAAATTTTCGGTTTTTGCATGTACTCCTTTGCTGTAATTTACCTTTAGATGTGGTTATTAGATGTTGTTTAGTCTATGTTTGGAGACATCCAGGGCATATTAGATGCCGGGGTGTTACAGTTGGTATCAGAGCGGGCTTCAGGTCCGTGGTGTATAAACTTAGTGGAATACCATAGGGTTAACTAAAATTTTGATGTGGAGTAACCTAGAAACATGGCTTAGGTTACACTTAAAATTTTGTCATAGGATAGCAACATTAAAACTTGTGTAAGTGGAATAACTAATTTAAAATTTGACACACATGGATGCACAGTAGGAAAGGGTATGGGTATCGTTGCTTTACGCTTAAATGTTGTATTTATGATCTGATGTTAAATGCTGCATTTTGATGAAGTATGATGTTATATTTATGAAAGTATTGATTGAGATGCTATATGTTTGATCAAGTGAGGTTGTGGTGCCGAAGTGTTTTGGTCACCATTTTTTTGTTCATAGTAAGGGTGTGGTTTGACGGTGTGGCCGGTTAATGCCATCACCGAAGAATTTTTAACCCCTGTAGGAGAAGAATGCTTACCCTTTCTATCGTAGATCGGGTAGTTGACTGGAGTCGAATAGAAGAGATTGGTGGTGGATTCCTTCGATGTTCTTTATCGATCTGTGGTCGGTCTTGGTTGGTTTTCTTGGTTTTAGTTGATGGAAACCAAAAGAGAAGTGTTTGGTATTGGATTTTCATAGATCGTTCTGTATGCGGTGTGTGGTTTTGTCTTCCTTGGTTGAAGACGAAGAAGAAGAGTCTAGTGTTGCGCTTCTTTTGGTCGCCTTTCCAGCTTTGATGCTTAGTTTGTTGATTGCTTTATGGGGAAGAAGCATTCAATTTATTCCTGTGTTTGTCTTTCTCCGTGGTTAAAATCGCTATTGCGGTGTTATGCCAGACCTGGCTGTCAAGGCTGAAGTTCTGTGGCTTTGTAGGAGTAAGTGGTGTTTGATTTCGTCATTTTACTGGTTTAAGAAATCATCTTTGAAAAAAAAACCTTCTTGTTTCGTGAAAGTTTGGGGTTTGGTGTTAAGGTTTTATTTGCAAAGGATTACTTGTTCGCTTGGTTCCCTTTTAAAAAAATTGTCTTTCAACCATTTTCCTCCATGGGAGTCTTGAGATTGAAAAGTGTTTTGGAGAATTTCCTTTTGCATGACCAAGTTTGCGTTTGTCTCATTGCAACTTTGAGAGTAAAACTTCTTTCTAAGTTTTGGTTGAGTATTAAAAGGAAAATGCTGCAAATAAAGTTAAGTATTCGTTTGACTGAAATTATTTGTTAAAAGTGAAAATTATTGTTTAGCATGTTATGTAGTATGTAACAATGTGGTTTATGGAAATGATGTACACCTTAGTTAATTTGCGAGTTGAATCAATTAAATGTAATTGTTACCTTTAGCTTAAGATTAAATGAACCTCTAGTGATGTAGAGTACCCCATAGTGGGAATGATTAAATGTGTTAATGTACATGCTTATAATCTGTTGCTTTGCTTTAAAGGTGCTTATGACCCCCGATTATGTTTAAAGTTTTAAACCCTAATGCATAGTTAGAACATTAAGATGATGTAGACTGATGTTATTGTTAAAGAAACTTTGCTGGTTATTTAAAGATGTTCTAATCTAACGGATTAATAGAGAAATTTAATCATGTTGACTAGTGACTTTAATTTGGAAGTTGATTAGAGTTGCTATTTACGTTGTTGCAAACTACTAGTATATTTGGAAGTATGCAGTTGTGTCTCTACAATGTTAGTATTGATATCAATTGAGAAGACATAAGACTTATTGTTAATGATGTTGTTAAGGGCAGTGTTAATGCTAGTATTCAATCTATTTTAAATAGTTGGAGTATATTGTGTGGTTGTAATTTTGTTATCACCTATGTATAGGGTAGCTAAAAGTAATGTTGTTGGTTGATGATTTTGCCCATTTGTTGTTATTGATGACTAATTAGTGGTGGTAACTGTTTAGATTACTCGTTGGAAAACCATGGTTAAAATAGAGGAAAATTTTAACTTGTTGCGATGGAGTGAGCTTTGGATAATTAACATGATGAATGATTTTATCCTTAATGAAAGTATAACTTAGAGTCTCACTTACGAATTCTTCCCCGTGGAGATAATATTTACATGTTGAAGTCGCTTGTTAACTGAATAAGTTTCGATTGTCGAGACATTTACATATAGGTGGTTTGAAATTTATTGGTTGATCATGCGGAAAGATTTGTTGGAGCACTTGTTTCAAATCTAGAATATGATGTTATATGATATGTTGGTCCGTGGGGATGTTGTTGATGTAGTCTTCGTTGGATGTCTTTTGATAACCATCATAAACTTTATTTATAAGTATTGGGAAAGGTAATAAGAGAAAGAATTTGTTTTGTAGCTCTTGTTGTAACTTGAGGGGTTTCTCGATGAGTAAATAGTGAATATTGAATGTTTAAAAGGTAAGTATAGGGTTTCATGCTGAGCTTGTGTTTAAAACCTTTTGGACTGGTTTGGTTGTTTGCTATCTTGGTCAAATGCTTTTGGTCAAGGCGTTCTTTATGTTGAGTTTCAGAGTTTTCCCTAAAACTCGTAGAAATTGGTGCCAATCACTGGTTTTGGCAAATTTGTTTAGTTTGTGCTATGAGTATGGATTTTTACACCCAAAAAAAATTGTTGAGTGGATCGTGCTTTTTCGCGTTCGCACTGAATTATCTTTGGAATCTGTATTTTAAAGGAAGCAGATGGACATAGTGGGTTGTATTGGAAACTCTTGAGATTTAATTTGTAACTCTTTTTGACTAGAGTTGGATTTATTTGCATAATGTGTGTGATGTTTGCGAGTGCTTGAAAAATGTGGATTTTATAAATGTTTTATAAAGTGATTTTGTTAGTGAGGTGTTCCCTTTTGGAAATGAATTTCCCTCTCCTTGAGAAAATTTGTGACGGTTGTGGGAGCAGATGCCTGACTTGAAATTTTGGTGTTCTCTTCCAAAATGTTGAATTTGGTTGAAATGCAATATTTTGCAAGTTCAGTTTTCAATTGATGTGGGATGGGATGCGACGTGGTGTTTTACTGTTAACTATGCTGCCATCATAGTCTATATGAGTTACCGCAACCTCCGATGTTAATTGTGTTTCAATTATGTGATACCGAGGAAGAAGTCATTTGGTGAATGACTATTCGGTACTGTTGTTACATGATAAATGAATGAATGGTGAAAAGGAAAACGAGACATTGTTTATGCATAATTAATCATAAAGGAGTCGTTGAGCTAGGTCGGTGAGAAAGTCATATATGGATATATGACTACTCCGGAGTGCTCTTGAAAAGTTTGCATTCATGTCATGAATCGAGATGTTCATTTCTTTCTAGTATGAAAAGAAAGAATGAAGAATTTCTGGTATTTTGGTTGTGGTGTAGGGGATTTGTGCTTCCTTTGCGATTTGGCTTGGAAAAAAATGATGAATGCTCCTTGGATGTTGCCGAATTCTTTCCAAAGTGGTTGTTAACGCTTTGGATTTGAGTTGTCGTATGTGGTCCACTTGGGTTCAAAAGAATTGTACTTCTTTTGCTCTATAGATGGGAGTGAGGATATGAATGTTCTTGGTTTATGGTTGAGTATGCGAAATATGTGTACACTTGGGCTTGATTACTAAGTGTTATTGTGTGAGGGCGAGACCCTCTTAAGAAAGGAGCCAATTGTGGTTTGGTAAGGTTTTACGATCCTAGCTTGGGGCTAGGTGTCGAACCTTAGTGGTATAAGGGTGGTTTGTGATAGAGGTTGATGATGTATGGGTTTAACCTTTATTTAGAGTATCGATGGGTGGAAGTGAAGTTGACGGTAGTTCGGTGATAATTATCCTGCCGTGAGCAATTGTCTTAACTAGTTGTCTCTGGGTTTGAGACTTTCCTGGGAGAGGATGGAATGAAATGTTAGCATGATCGTGTATCGGAAGGGCAAATGTGCCTTAATGAGTTATTCCTCTCGATGGAAATTCTCGAGAATGTAGAGAGGTCGTTAGACGAATTATGACCCGCTTTGATTGTGTCATGTTGAGTTTAATGAAGTGTGGTAGTCAGGTTGGTTGTGATAGTAGTGTGAAGAGTTTGTCGTGAGGATTCGGGCGTTTTGGGTTGATAGAGCCCTTTGTGGTTGAAACGCAGATTCTGTTTGGGAATTGAAGTGAAGGTGGAACCGTGAGAGGTTGCACTCTATTGAGCTAAATCAACATTTTCTCGCCAAGTGTTGGTTTTGAGAACTCGCTTGTCATTTGTTACGGTTTGAGTCTTTGTGCGAATGTTTTGTGCTGCAGAGAAGTCTTTTGTCCCTTGGGGACTTTGTTGTTGATTTTGGCGTTTTTCGGATTCGAGGTCGAATCCTGTTTAAGGGGGGGGGGAGAATGTGACACTACGGAATGTCGGGACACCGTAAAAGGTGAAATTGGAGAATGTGACATTATAAAATGTGAAAATGAAGGTTAAAACTTTACGTTATGCCGTTTAATCGCGTTTCCGGGTCGATTTCGAGAGTTTGGGCCTTCCCGGGGCGTGTTGGGCCTTAGGGGGGACGTGGGCCAAAAGTGGGGCTCTCTGGCCCATGAGGGGAGAGGGGCGCACATGATGCCCTTGGGGCACCCCCCTGCTTCCCTAGCAGCCTCCACCTCCTCCTCTCCCTCCCATAGCCGCCACACCCCTTTTGCCCCTTGCCGTGCGCCTCCCATCTCGTCCCCTTGCGCCACCACCCCCTCCACCACCTCCCCACCCTCCTTGCTGCCCTTGGGGAGCCCCTCACCTCGCCATCCCGCTAATCTTCCCCTCGGAAAGCTCCGTGACAAGGAGATCCGGTGGTTCCGGCGCGAGGAAAGCGATCGGGGAGCCCGGGAGGAAGGAATTCGGCGTTCGTCGTTCTTCGGGCTGACGTATGGCATGGGTGATCCTTGGGGATGGTCTAGGTACTGTTCTAGAGGTCTATTTGATGCTTTTAGATCAAGTGGTGGTGCTGTGATTGGGTAGATTAGATGAAATCTAGAGTTTGCCACGTTCTCTATTTCGGGCAGATTGAGCAGTTGACTTAGGGATTGAGATTTCGCCAATTTAGATTCCGAATTTGGTTGGCCGCCTATTGAGGAAGTTGTAGGTAATTTCAATACCTTTAAGTGGATATAAAGAACGTCCAATTCTGCCTAGCCGTTTTAATGTTATGCTCATTTTACCGAACATGTTAAAAACTGTGACGAGATTGGAACAGATCACGGTATTACGTAGATTAAACCACTTTAGAGGCCGAATCATGGAGTGGTTAAATTCATTATGCTAGACTTAAATAGTTGCTATATCGCCTGTTACTGTGGCTTTAGATGCTTCCCATTATGATATAACTTGTGATATTATTGTTGATGCTCCGTACCATGGAAAAACAAAGGAGATGCTGCCGAAATTTTCGATTTTTGCATGTACTCCTTTGCTGTAATTTACCTTTAGATGTGGTTATTAGATGTTGTTTAGTCTATGTTTGGTGACATCCAGGGCATATTAGATGCCGGGGTGTTACATTTGGAAATCTACAGAATGCTCCTGCTGTAGCCTTACACCTAGTAGTAAAACCTTGGTCATTCCGCGGATGGGGCATTGATATAATCGGATAAATCTACCCAACCTCAAGTAAAGGCCACAGATTCATTTTATCGGCCACAGACTACTCCACATGGGTCAATGCCATCCCACTAAAGAAGGTTACCAGTATGGAGGTAATAGCATTTGTCCAGGAGCACATTGTCTATCGGTTCGGAATCCCACAGACCATTACGACCGATCAAGGCACTGTGTTCATGTCCGAAGCATTCCAAAGCTTCGCCCATGGTCTGGGAATCAAGATGCTAAATTCCTCACCTTACTACGCTCAGGCCAAATGGGCAGGCCGAGTCGTCAAACAAAACATTGATCAAGTTAATTAAAAGGAAAATCGCCGACAAACCCAGAGGATGGCACACAACGTTAGCTGATTGTGACACCACGGAGTGTCGTATCTTATAAAATGTGAATGTTGAGGTCAAAAACTTTATAAAATGTGAAAATGGAGGTTAAAACTTTACGTTATACCGTTTATAGCGTGTTTTTGGGCCGTTTTCGGGTGTTTGGGCCTCTCCGGGGGACATTAGGCCTTGGGGGTTGAGATGGGCCTCCGGTGCAGGGGTTTGGGCCCAGGGGGGACTTTTGGGCAGCCAAATCTGGCCCCCACCCCTTGGTGCGCCTCAAACTCCCTCTCCCAACCCTAGCCGCCACCCCCTAACCCCCCCCATGCGCCTCCACCCTTCCCCTTCCTCTCCATTGTAACACCCCGACATTTAATATGCCTGAATGCTACCAAACATAAGCTAAACAACATCTAAATACCACAATTAAACATAAATTCCAGCAAAGGCGCACATGCTAAAAACCAAGATTTCGGCAGCATCTCCTTTGTTTTAACATGAATTGAAGGAGCAACAACAGTAACACAAGTTATATCATAATGGAAAGCATCTAAAACAGCAATAATTAACGACTTAGCAACAATGTAAGTCTAGTTCCAAACATATAATGTCTCCAAGAGTCAAACGAACGAAAAGATTCTCATTTAGCAAAGCTAAGCCTTAAAGCAATGATCATCACACGCAATTTATTATCAACACTAATTGAATGACTTGTGAAATCAAAAGAGTGAAGCTACGTGTGGAAGTGTGACTATTTCCCTTCCCCGCATGCCGGATTCATGGTACCTAAAAGAAAACAACATAAACACAAGCGTGAGTTCATCACTCAGCAAGCATATTGCAATGGACAACAAGAACAATAACATGGCAATAATGTCTCACATCATGTATATCATCTCATTCATGAACACATAACATTATCATCATCATTACGTATGCAATGCAATGCAATGCTCATGTCTCATTGGAAACTCATACCGGTTTGGTTGAGTACACACCCGTCGGTGTGCACCCTCTCCCCCTTTCCATCCCGAAGATGGAGGGTGCCTACTCCTCGCTTCCGTTCACCGCGGTGAATGGAATCACGATGTAGGACTTACTCATTGGCTCTCCAGATTAGTCATATCTTTCTCACCGACCTTCCCGGATTAGTTATGACTTTCTCACCGCCCGGGCCATGTAACATGTCATGTATGCAATTATGCCAACATCATATTTAACTCACATATTAACACATGGCATCATAACATAATAAACATGCTCATCATATCATTGGCAATCATAAAAGCATGGCAAGTGATCATATATCATGTAGTCAATTCCATCTATTCACAACAAGCAACCTACAAATCGGTATCTATTACAACACACTTGCCTCAACCACGGGCAACGGATTGGCGGGAAGTAGAAGGCACTCCCAGGGTCGCACCACCTGCACATAGGTATCACACACTCACAATCATGTCCACAAAACAGTACGCAAACCCTCATCTACCCCGACATTGCCAACTACTCGCAAAACCTAAAAACAGAGGTTCTGTCCCGTCGGGACAGCAGCATTCCAAAAGGCATAACTCGGGTTCTAAGACTCCGAATCAATTAAACGAGTACATCCTCGCGTAGCTTAGGAAATTTCCCAACTTTTTCTAGGTATAAGGAAAGACTGATTCGGACTCTAAAGTTGTTTAATCTACAAAATACCGTGATCTGTTCCAATCACGTCACAGATTTTAACACGCTCGGTAAAACAGCTATAGCTTTCAAACGGCTGGGCGTCACGTCACAGATTTTAACACGCTCGGTAAAACAGCTATAACTTTCAAACGGCTGGGCGGAATTTAATGTTCTTTATATCCACGGAAAGATAACGAAATTATATACAACTTCTTCAACGTCCGTACGACCAGATTCCGAATATAATTTGGCGAAAAACCGAACCCTAGGTCGACTGCTCATGCTGCCCGAAACAGAGAACGTGTCAACTTCTAGATCTAATCCAATCTACTCAATTCCAGTACCACCAATTGATCTAAAAACTTGATAAACACCCTTATAACAGTACCTAGACCAACCCCAAGGATTCCCATGGCCATACTTTTGCCCAACGCACGAAAACCCAATAGATCTCCTCCCTGTTCGCGCGATCTCCTTCCTCGCTCCAATCCTGCCGGATCTCCTCGTCGCGGAGTGCTCAAACGGATGGATCTTTGAGGTGTGGAGGTGGATAACTCCCCTAGGGGCAGCAAGGGAGGAGGAGAGGTGGTGGAGAGGTGGTGGAGCAATGGGGAGCAATGGGGGAGGTGGAGGCGCCACAAGGAGGAGGTGGGGAGGTGTGGGGGGGCGGCTAGGACTTGTGGGGGTGCAAGGGCAGGGGGTGAACGCCTAAAGGGGCTGGGGAAGGCCCCCAACCAGGTCTCCTACTCCTATTAGGACTCAAACTCCATCCCACCAAAGCCCACGACCCTTTCCTTTAGGCCCAAACTCCCTCGGAAAGGCCCAAAACCCCGGAAACGGCCCGAAAACGGCCCGAAAACGCTATTAAGCCTCCTATCATATGGTTTTAACCTCCAATACCATATTTCATAAAGTTTTTTGACCTTAACATTCACGTTAAATAATGTCACACCATTCCGTAGTGTCACATCCATCTTCCCCCATGGCGCCACCACCCCTCTCCTCCCCTCTCCACCTCCCTTGCTGCCCCTAGGGGAGTTCTCCACCTCAACACCTCGAAGATCCGTCCATTGGAGCGCTCCGCGACGAGGAGATCCGGTGGATTTGGAGCGAGGAAGGAGATAGCGCGAACCGGGAGGAGATCCGTTGGGTTTCGGGTCGTCGGGCGAAGGTATGGCCATGGGAATCCTTGGGGTTGGGCTAGGTACTGTTCTAAGGATGATTATCAAGTTTTTAGATTAATTGGTGGTGCTGGATTTGATTAGAGTAGATGGATTCTTGAGTTGGTCACGTCCTCTGTTTCGGGCAGCATGAGTAGTCGACCTAGGGCTTAGGTTTTCGCCAATTTAGAGTCAAAATCTGGTCGTACGGATGTTGAAGAAGTTGTAGATAATTTCATTATATTTCAGTGGATATAAGAACGTCCAATTCCGCCCAGCCGTTTGAAAGTTATGGCTGTTTTACCGAGCGTGTTAAAATCTGTGACGTGATTGGAACAGATCACGGTATTTTGTAGATTAAACAACTTTAGAGTCCGAATCAGTCTTTCCATATACCTAGATAAAGTTGGGAAATTTCCTAAGCTACGCAAGGATGTATTCGTTTAATTGATTCGGAGTCTTAGAACCCGAGTTATGCCTTTTGGAAGGATGCTGTCCCGGCGGGACAGAACCTCTGTTTTTGGTTATTGCGAGTAGATGGCAATGTCGGGGTAGATGAGGGTTTGCGTACTGTTTTGTGGACATGATTGTGAGTGTGTGGTACCTATGTGCAGGTGGTGTGACCCCGGGAGTGCCCTCTTCATCTCGCCAATCCGTCGCCCGTGGTTGAGGCAAGTGTATTGGAATGGGTAGCGGATTTTGGGTTGTTTGATTGATTGAGATTGAAATTTGAATATATGATATGTTCACATGCCATGCTTTAATGTTTGCCATTGATATGATGAATATGTTTATTATGTGATGATACCATGTGTTAATGTACAAGTTATCCATGATGATGCCATATGTTAATGTACAAGTTATTCATGATGTTGGCATATTTTCATACATGGCATGATACATGGCCTGGGTGGTGAGAAAGTCATAACTAGTCCGGGGAAGGTCGGTGAGAAAGTTATGACTATTCCGGAGAGCCAATGAGTAAGTCCTACATCGTGATTCCATTCACCGCGGTGAACGGAAGCGAGGAGTAGGCACCCTCCATCTTCGGGATGGAAGGGGGGAGAGGGTGCACACCGACGGGTTTGTACTCAACCATACCGGTATGAATTTCCAAGGAGACATGAGCATCGCATTGCATTGCATACGTAATGATGATGATAATGTTATGTGTTCATCAATGAGATGATATCCATGATGTGAGATATTATTGCCATGTAATTGTTCTTGTTGTCCATTGCAATATGCTTGCCGAGTTTCCAACTCACGCTTGTGTTTTTGTTGTTTTTCTTAGGTACCATGAAACCGGCATGTGGGTAAAAGGGTTTAGCTACACATCTACACGTAGCTCCACACAAATTAGAAAGTGTTATCATTTGGAGACATGATAATGAAAGTATTGCCATGAAACTTGGAGAATTGCTTAACTGTGTGCTCGGTCTTACTATTTGATTCGTTTAGCTCATGAAGTGGTTGAATGCCTTATCCTGGACTTATTTTGTTGCCATGACACATGTTATTGCTGTTTTAGATGCTTTCCGTTATGATATAACTTGTGATACTTTGTTGTTGCTCCGAATCATGGAAAAACAAAGGAGATGCTGCCGAAATTTTTGGTATTAGCATTTGTTCCTTTTCTGTAATTTACTTGTAATTGTGGTATTTAGAGGTTGCTTAGTCTATGTTTGGTAGCATTTCGGCATATTAAATGCCAGGGTGTTACAGTTGGTATCAGAGCGGGCTGTAGGTCCCTGGAATGTGTAGTTTTTGTGTCATGCTATAGGGTACAACTAAAATGTGATGTAGAATAACTTAGAAACATGGCTTATTAGGTCTTAACTAAAATTTTGTCATAGGATAGCAACATTAAAACTTGCAAAAGTGGTATAACTAATCTAAAATTTGACACACAATGGATGCACAGTAGGAAAGGGTATGGGTATCATTTCTTTACGCTTAAATGTTGTATTTAAGCTTCGATGTTGAATGCTTCATTTGATAATGCATGTTGCTATGTTTATGAGATAAAAAATTAAATTGTGCTTGTTGTGGTGATAAAGTGGGGTTGTGGTGCCAAAGGGTTTCGGTCACCACTTTTGTTCATAGTAAGGGTGTGGTTTGACGGTATAGCTGGTTAAAGCCATCACCGAAGAACTATTAACCCCTTGTGGGGAAAGAGTGCTTACCTTTTCTATCGTAGATCGGGCAGTTGACTGGAGGCAAATAGAAGAGTTTGGTGGTGGATTCCTTCGAATCTTCTTTATCGTTCTGTGGTCGATCTTGGTTGGTTTTCTTGGTTTTAGTTGACTGAAACCAAAAGAAAAGTGTTTGGCATTGGATTTTTCGCGGATTGTTCCGTATGCGGTGTGTGGTTTCACTACAAGAAAAGTGATTTTCTGTGACGAAAACGTCGTGACGTTGTCAACCTTTGTCATGGAAAATATATTTTCTGTGACAAATTTTTTATGCTTGTCATTAATTGTAACATGCGCCGTCGCCCCATGTACTTTTGTGATGAAACATAAAATTTTGTCATTAAAACAAAATACAAATCGTCATAGAAAAGGAATTGTGCTCATAACTGTTTCGTTATTTTTTGTCTTTTGTTAAATAATATTTTATTTTATTATGTTTTGTGTTAATGAATTTTTAGAAAGATAGATTTTGTTTGTTTTTTTTCTGTTAAAGATTATTTAGAGAGAGATAATTTATTTATTGGTATATTATTTTTTCGTATTTTGATAGAGATACTTTAGAGAGGTGAAAAGAGAGGTAGAGTAGCTGGAACAACCATCAGCTTTTTTAACTTAGTAAAGGTATGATCCATATACATGTGAGTAATGATCCACAATTTTTTTCTTTTTCTAATTGGACAGTAGGGTCCACACGCTCAAACATCTAGGCGATGACACAAAAGGCTGCATTCGAGGCTACTAGATGTATAACGATCCAAAAAAAAATTCGTTGTAATTAGGGGTGACAATGGGCTTGGATCGGTCTAGGCTTTTGGATTAGACCGGCTCAAAACCGCAAATGGATTGGACTCATTTTGGATTTATAGGTATTTGGACCAGATCTAGATCAGATTGGACCAGACTTAGACCTTACGTTTTTCTACTAAATCATGGTATGTCATGTATTATGTATTATTTTTGGTCACATCTATATTAATATTTTACATGTAAATAGCTTGGCTCAAGGTCCAAGCCTTTATTTGGGCCTGGATTGGACCTAGACTTATTAGTTTTAGATTTGGACTAGACTGGATCAAAGAAACAAAAATTTGGACTTGGACCAGACTTGTGCTAGACTTCAGCCCATTATCACCCCTAGTTGTAATGCAATGGCAAGCGTCATCCATTCACATACAGGCATGCGTACATAATAAATTGTCAACAATATGCAGGTATTCAATTGTCCAAATGGAATTGTGTTATGAAGTGCTTGACCGTATCAATATCATAAATGAGCTTATATTCAGCCACGGTACACAAACTGTATATACCTGGACGTTATATATGGACTAAAAAAAGATCTTCCTATATACGGGCCGGATTGTGAATTTCGTAGCGAACAACAAGTCTTCTATTTAGCCACGGTACACAAACTGTATATACCCGGATGTTATATATTGACTAAAAAAAGATCTACCTATATACGGACCGGATTGTGAATTTGGTAGCTAACAACAACGAGTCACATAGCTGCACGAGCGCATTAAAAATTCCGAGTCAATCACCGTATCACTGGAACCACCTGGCCACTGTGATATTCTGGCGCTTGCACCTCTGGTGGCTGGAAGTCCCTCACAGCCAAAGAGTTCCCAGCGCCTGCAAGTTGATGAACAGGTAATCTCGTTATGCGTTTGCATGCCTGTATTATTTGTAGATTGATTTATTATTTCCTCATGATAATTTTGATTTGATCTAATACAAATATTTCTAGGGCATCAAGTGATTGATCTGAAAATTTTGATTGGTTAATTTCTCATAAATCCTGATTAATCTCGTAATTACTGTTTAAGTGAATGTATATCATTCGGTTTTCTAAGATCCTACAATCTGTTTAGGTTTAGGATTGAGTAGCTCTGCTCTATTAGTTTGTAGGATTGCAAATGTAGGACTAATTTTGACATACTGTTTTTCTTGTTCAATTATCTATTTTCTTAGATGGACAGAAGTTGGATTCAGGGTAAACAATTTACCCCTACATATATCAAAGGTGTGGGAGAGTTCATGCAATTTGTTAAAGAAAGATTTGATGAGAATGTTCAAATACTTTGTCCATGCCGTGCATGTCTTAATCAGATATCAAGACCTCATTCAGATGTGCATGATCATATCCACATACATGGGATGTCAAGTGCATACACAAAGTGGGTTTATCATGGAGAATCTGTTGATGCTGATGTGCATGAAACTCAAGTGCATTTTGATGAAAATGATGCGCATATGGAAAATTCTGGTCCCGATGGGTTGTGTGCGGGTGAGGATGACAATGACGATGTTGATGGATTGCCAGATATGATGGAAGAGTTGTACACTGCTTGGGACCATAGTGGAGAACACCCAAGGTTTGCTAAAGTGCTCGAAGATGCCAAGCGCAGTCTTTGCCCAGAATCTGAAGTATCAAGATTCTCTTTCCTTGTGAAGTTACTTCATGTCAAGTCATACTATCGAATCAGTAATACAGCATGTAGTGCAGTGCTGAAGTTATTGGTGATAGCATTCCCTCATTGCAAACTTCCCAATTCATATTATGAATTGAAGCAATATCTCCGTGAATTGGGTCTTGGATATGATTCTATCCATGTGTGCATGAATAACTGTGTGCTGTTTTGGAAGGAGTTTGAGAATATAGATGATTGCCCGATATGCGGTGAATCAAGATGGAGAGATGCAGATGGTAAGAAAGTGATTCCTCAAAAGGTGTTGAGACATTTTCCGCTCATACCCAGATTAAAGAGGTTTTTTGCTTCGAAAAAAATAGCAGAGGACACACAATGGCATAAGTTAAAGCGACAACCAATTGATAATGAAATGCGTCATCCAGCTGATGGTGAGGCGTGGAAAGACTTTGATAGAAAATATCCGTTGTTTGCGGAAGATGCAAGGAACTTGAGGCTTGGCATAGCTACTGATGGTTTCAATCCATTTGGCAATATGAGCACTTCGTATAGCATGTGGCCCGTACTAGTGATGCCTTATAACATGCCACCGTGGGTATGCATGGATCAATCGAACTGCATGATGGCCTTACTCATCCCAGGTCCAAAATGCCCCGGAAAGGATTTTGATGTTTTCATGGAACCTCTCATAAAAGAGTTGCTTGAACTATGGAATGGTGTCCCTACTTACGATGCTTTTACTGGTGCGATGTTCAACCTTCGTGCTGCAATAATTTGGTGCATTCATGATTACCCTGCTTTAGGCACGTTGTCAGGGCGAACTACAAAAGGTTATTGTCGGGACCCCGAATTTGCAAATCCGGACCCTCTGTGTACTCAGCACTAGTCCAGGAACGCGCTAGTGCACACAGTCTTAACATCGGTAAATATCACAATCATACCAATCGATACTATCAAAGTACTTTATTTAAATAACCAAACTGGTTACTCAACCTTATGGTCAAGTCACAAATGTACGCCTCGCAGGACGATACTTATTTAAAAAGAGAAATAATAGCAGCGGAAAATCAAATAAGGTAACATCGTGGCGCCATCCAAAGATACCACAGGCAGCGGTGGGCTCGCTTCCCTAAGTAGACGGATCCTCTTGGAGTTCCTCCTCCAAAGTGGTGTAGTCTCCTCTTCAACCGGTGTTGTATTGAGGCAAGGGTGAGTACTTGGTACTCGACAAGTCATGCCTGAGAATGCAGGCTAATATACTATATGCATGGCTTGGTACAAAGGAATAACTCAAGGTATATTTGCAGTAAAAAGCTTTAGACAAGTAATATAAGTAGATTCAAAAGCAGTAGAAATAAGTAAAACATAAATAACTTTTCAAGAAGTTTGGTAAACATCTTTCCCATCCTAATCCACATTTCCATCAACTTCATTATTAGTCCAGCCCAACCTTTCAAATCCAAGTTATTTACGAGAAAATCTAACCCTTATTTGTAATTCCCGAGCGATGTCCAATACCGCGGACACGGCTATTCGAATAGATTCTAAACTCTGCAGAGGTTATGCACTTTACCCACAAGATACAGTCAAACACCACAAAGGCGAGTTCCCGTAACAAAGTCTTTCGGAAACCTCTAACAATACAAGTGGTCCTCCCCGGTTATTGAGCACTAACCCTTCCCTTCGCTAAGGCGAAGTCTAGGCCAATCAACCGTTAGATGGGTACCTGGCCTCAGCCCCGGTACGCTCCCCCGTACAACTTACACAAAGGGTGTAGTTGACCTCCACGAGGTCCCCGCAGTGCGTTATTAGCAACTTAGTCATCTAGGTCCGTCCCATTCCGGACATGTGGTTGCACGTTAGACCCAGTTCAAAGGCTTGCAAGGTTAAGTCCTTAGGGTGACCAGGGCAAGACTACCCGAAGAACCAAATCAACATCCCCAATGCCACAACTGGCCCACCTGATTACTCTTGCCATATGCCCCGGTCGAAAATCAGCTTTATCAAACCCCAGTTGATTACCATGCACCACGTGCCATCAACATCACATGATACCTTTCCAAAACAGGTTCAATATATCATTAAGTCAATATTAATATTTGATTGTCCAAAATCATGTCATGAGCACGTAGCGAGTCTAAGCGATGTACTACAACGGTCTAAACCCATGTTGGCGATTTAATAATGTCCAACTAGTAATCCACAACTAGGGTGACAAGGGATCATGGCACATACTTAGATAATCAAGGTGTCATACAGCAAATTGGTATTTATCTAATCCCCATGTTTAAGCAAAGTATTTCTCTAATTGAACTAGCATGCAATAGTTTAAATCAAAATAGATTTCGAAATAGGATCAACATGGTCAAAGCACAACTTGCCTTCAAAAAGTACTTGTTCTTGGTCTTGAGTTGGATCCTGAGTCAATACTTCTCCTTCGAATCCTTCCGGCACTTCAACGTCTACTCGTAAAGCGTGCAAATAGCAAATACACAAATAAACACTAGGCAAAAATGATGAGGACATCACTACCATGCATACGGCCATGCCTACAAACCCAATTGAAGCCAACAATGTAATACAAGGGCCAATTACTCGAGCTCGCGCACGTCAATTCAATTACCAGGTGAATGCGTTCCTCGGGTTGCATACAAATAATTTAATGAATGGAATGCTATTTAATCCTTGTGATGATTTTATTGTCCTTAGGAACCAAGGAGAAGGACTCCCAAACGTCAAGCATGAAGCCAATTCTTCCGGTGCACATCAACTCGGATTCGGCCTCCGGGACAGCACCAACTTCAAACGACCATAACTTTTGATCCACAAGGGTGTTTGAGGTCTATGAGTACTGGTTGGAAAGGTTTCGACGTCCTCTTTCCAACGGATCCGACCCCATCCCCAAATTCCGTCCGAGTCAACGGGAATCTGCAAAACAATTGGCGTCACTTTTCCAAATCGAGAAGACTTGGGCTTTGGGCCTTGTAATAGAGTTGTAGTTGGTATCCTACTGCTTTGGACGTGTTTCCCATGCCCCTACCTCTTATAAATAGCCAGACATCGGCTCCTTAGGGTTTTGGGTTTTTATTTGATTAGTTTAGCCAAGTGCAAACTTGATCCTGCGAGTTGTCTTTGGACAGCCACCTTGTCAAGATCGTCAATAAGACTCCACTTTGTTTCGCTTCAGCTTTTATCCGCAATTTCAGATTGCTTATCCTATTGTTCTTGCTTGTTCTTGGTTGCTTGCAGGAATTGAACCTCGTGTTCAGGTTGATCGTGCCACGGCAAGATCAATAACCAGCTGGAGTTGGTTTAGCGATTGCTAAGGCGCATCGTAAATGCGGTGTAGTCGGATCGTCAAAGTCGACTCTAACAAATCGATCGTGTGCTTCTCATCGAAAGATCGGGACACCCATATTGCCATCACGGCGCCATCAAAAAACATCCCAAAACTATAAATAAAATCCATAAACAGAGAGAACATAATTTTCTGGATTTTTAGAAACTGGAATCGTCAAATTTGGAGTTAAGACGCAAAAGTTATGATTATTTAAAGTTTAAATAATCATTTAAATAATTTTACAGAGAAAAACTTTAGTCCAAAAATTAAATAAAATTCATATTTAGGTAGATCTCAATTTTATACAAATTTAGAAATTTGAATCACTCAAATCGGAGTTGAAACGCAAAAGTTATAAGCGTGTGAAGTTTGAAACAAAATCTGAAATCATTATTTCGAATTAATAAATCATTTTCTTTTTCGGAAATTAATTATTGCGTCATCATGGACACGTGGCAGCACTTTGGATTGGTCTGGCTGGCGTCAGCCGGTCCATGGGCGTAGTCCACGCTCGGCTCGGGTCCGCAGTGGACTCGGTCCACGACTCCGCGTGTCGGCCGACATGTGGGCCCACTCCGGTGACGTCATCGCAGGCGTCGTGAGGCTCGACCACGGTGCGGCAGGTGGGTCCACCGATGACGTCATGGGTGACGTCCGCGGTGCGATCGGCCGACACGCGGGCCCAGCGTGTCGGTAATACCTGCCAGCCAGCGTCTGGCCCGACCGCGTCGGTCCAACTTCCCGACCGCGTGGCGCAATCACGGCCGTTGGTTTGAAAATCGTGGCGCGGATTAGATCCAGGGTTAACACGTTGAAACTACTCGTTGATCGTGGGCCGTTCGATCTAGATCGGACGGTCCAGATCTAATCCTATAATAACACTACTACGGCACGTGGCAATTGTGAACCGTTGGATCTTAATCCAACGGTCCAGATCCAATCGGGTTGGGGACACGTGAACTCACCTCAACCGTCCGATCTGGATCGGCGGTTCACCGAGCTCGCGAAGTCCGGCGATGGCGCGGCGAGGCTTGGGCACCGGAGACGAAACGGCAGCGAGCCCGACGGCGTTCGGTCGCTCGGCGAGATGAATCCTTCCTTCGGTTGCGTCTCGTCACGGTGGTTCGGATCTGGCTCCTTCGGCGGAAGACGACGGACGGCGGCGGAATCGGCGTTCAACCGCGCCGCAGGGCTCCAACTCCGGCGAGCACGTGCACGGGCAAGCGGCGACGGCTTTCAGGCGAGATGGCTCGGGAACGGGTGCGCAAAGATGAGGGCAACCTCGGGGCGTCTCACGCTTTAAATAGCCTCGGCGTTCGTGCCGAGGCGGAAACCTAGTTCTACACGGCGGCGAGCGCGGCGGCGAGTCGGCTTCGGACTCGGCGGAGACGATGACGCTTCGGCCGTCCCACGTGGCACGATCAACGGCCACGATCGCACGGGCGCGATCGGATCCGGGCCGGATACGGCTCGAACCGGTACGGGCGGATCTCAGCCGTTGGATCTTGATCCAACGGTTGGGATTGATTAGGGTTGGGAGCTGGTTTGGTCGAGTCAACTGGCTCTGGTCGGACTCGAGTTCGACTCGGGTTCCGACTCGGTCGGATGAACAGTACTCGACCCGAGTTGAATTTCCAGCGATTTAATATTTAAAATAATTCCCAGTAATTCATTTAATTCATTAAAAATAGCAAATGACTCAGAAAAATTCGGAAAAATTCTGGAAAATATTTTAGGGTATTTGGGACTCAAATAAAATATTTCCAACAAAATTTTATTTGCAAAATTAAATTCTTTAATTATTTCAAAATGGAATAAATTCAAATAAATTCCAAATAAATCCAAATAAATTCCAGAAAATTCCAAAAATTCACCAAAGTGCCAAATCACACATGAATTTAAGAAAAGCAAAATTTTGGGGTGTTACAAACCTCCCCCCCTTAATAGAATCTCGTCCCCGAGATTCGTGGCTCACTCTGAGAATAGGTTTGGAAACTCTTTCTTCAAATCCTCTTCAAGGCTCCCAAGTCGCCGCTTTCTTCATGGTTGCTCCAATCGAACTCTCTGAAACGGGTTGACTTGTTTCTAGTTTCTCGATCCATTGTGTCTAGAATCCTCACGGGATGCTCCTTATAAGTCAAATCCTCTTGCAACTCAATTGACTCTAGCGGTGTCTGTTCCTCAGGAACTCGGAGACACTTCTTCAACTGGGACACATGGAATACGTCATGCACTCCTGCTAACGACTGTGGCAACTCCAGCTGATAAGCAACCTCGCCTCTGCGGCTCACAATCTTAAATGGTCCAACATAACGGGGTGCAAGTTTCCCTTTGGCATGGAACCTCTTAACTCCCCTGAGAGGCGTAACTCTGAGGTATACAAAGTCTTCTGGTTCAAAACTCAAATCTCGGCGACGATTGTCAACATAACTCTTCTGCCGAGATTGGGCGATCTTCAACCTTTCCCTAATCATAGCGATCTGCTCTTCAGCCTCTTGAAGAATATCAGGCCCAAAGACACGGCGCTCGCCGGTCTCATTCCAATTCAATGGCGTCCGACAGGGTCGACCATACAAAGGCCTCAAAGGTGACATCTGTAAACTAGCCTCGATAACTATTGTTGTAATCGAACTTCGGCATACGGCAAACTCTTATCCCAAGAGGTAGCATAAGCTAATGCACAAGCTCTCAACATATCCTCGAATCTGGTTGACTCTTTCGGTCTGTCCATCCGTCTGTGGATGATAAGGCATCTTGAAGTTCAAACGGGTTCCCATGGCTTCATGCAACTTATTCCGAGAACCTTGAGGTAAATTGGGTACCTCTGTCTGATACAATCCTCTTTGGCACTCCGTGCAAACAGACAATCGATCATGTATAATTACGCTAATTTATCTCCCGAGTAAGTGATCTTCACGGGGATAAAATGGGCTACTTTAGTCAAGCGATCCACTATAACCCATATGGAGTCATAACCTCCTTGAGTCTTCGGCAAACCGGTAATGAAATCCATTCCGATTTCCTCCCACTTCCACTCAGGTATTTTCAGCGGTTGTAGCAATCCTGGTCTCTGATGCATTGCCTTGACTCTCTGGCATACGTCGCACAATGCAACATGCTCGGCAACTTCACGTTTCATACTCGGCCACCAGAATCTCTCCTTCAGATCCTGATACATCTTGGCGCTTCCAGGATGAATTGAATACTTGGAGTCATGGGCTTCTTCCAGAATCAGTTGCTTTAACTCCTTCTTGTTAGGCACACAAATCCGATCCTTCATCCATAACGTGCCTTGCTCATCCAACTTGAAGTCCTCTGCCTTGCCTTCCTCCTTGATGGACTTAATCCTGCGGATCTTGTCATCATCCTTCTGTCCTTCTCGGATCCGGTCCTCTAAAGTAGGCTTTACTTCCAATGCGGCCAAGAATCCGCTAGGTACAATCTCAATCTTCATCTTTTGAAAATCCTCACATAACTCATCCTGACTTGTGGCTAGCAACGCACTCACGGTATGGCTTTTCCGACTCAGAGCATCGGCTACTACGTTGGCCTTCCCGGGATGGTAATGGATTCCAACATTATAGTCCTTGATCAACTCTAACCATCTCCTCCGCCTCATATTCAGATCCGACTGGGTGAATATGTACTTAAGGCTCTTATGATCCGTATATACTTCACATCTGTTTCCAATCAGATAGTGACGCCATATCTTCAAAGCATGCACTACGGCAGCTAACTCTAAGTCATGTGTCGGATAATTTTCCTCATGCGGCCTCAACTGCCTTGATGCATAAGCGACGACCTTTCCATTCTGCATCAGCACACATCCAAGTCCTTGGCGCGATGCGTCACAATAAATATCGAAGCTTTGAGCAACATCCGGTAGAACTAACACCGGTGTTGATGTCAATCGCTTCTTGACTCTGAAATCCTTCCTCACATTAAAGCGTCCATGCAAACTTCTTTTCCTTCTTCAGCAATTGCGTAAGAGGTTTCGCAATTGTCGAGAAGCCTTCGATGAAGCGGCGGTAGTATCCTGCCATTCCAAGGAAACTCCGAATCTGGGTCACCGTCTTTGGCTATTCCCAATGTAACACAGCTTCTACTTTGCTTGGGTCTCACGGCGACTCTTACTGCGGTCATTACATGTCCAAGAAACTCCACCTTGTCCTTCCAAAAATCACACTTGCTGAACTTGGCGAAAAGTTGCTTTGTTCCTCAGCTTTTCCAAAACTCGCTTTAAGTGTTCGGCATGTTCATCCTCTGTCTTGGAGTAGATTAGGATATCGTCTATGAACACGACGACAAACTTGTCCAAATATTCCATGAACACCTTATTCATCATATTCATGAAATAAGCTGGCGCATTCGTCAGTCCAAAGGACATAATCAGAAACTCGTAATGTCCATATCTTGACGAGAATGCAGTCTTGAATATCTTACGATCGGATCTTCAATCGATGGTATCCGATCTCGAGATCAATCTTGGAGAAAACTCCGGCTCCTCTCAACTGATCAAACAAATCATCAATCCTGGGTAGCGGATACTTATTCTTCACGGTGACTTCATTGAGCGCCACGATAGTCGATGCACATCCTGAAACTTCCGTCCTTTTTCTTGACAAACAAAGCTGGTGCTCCCCACGGCGACGAACTCGGTCGATAAATCCTTTCTCCATTAACTCTTCTAGCTGTTTCTTCATCTCTACCAACTCCTCGGTAGACATCCGATAGGGTCTCTTTGCTATCGGGCTGTACCGGTACAAGCTCTATCACAAACTCTATGTCCTGTCTGGCGGCATACTGTAGATCTTTAGGAAAAACATCTGGGTACTCATTCACTCACGAGACATCCTCTATGCTGATTGCCTTGGTACTGTTAACCATCAAGCTGTCCATCTCTAACTGCAGTGGCTTGAAATTCCACTTTCTTCCCACACGGGCTCTCAATTGAGATAGTCCTTCGTCCACAATCCAATACGGCCTTGTGCTTGGATAACCAATCCATTCCCAATATGACGTCTAAGGTCTGGGTCTCCAAAATTATAAGGTTTGCTAGGAATTCTATTCCACCTATTAGTATTCTCACCCCGGAACATCCTACTTTCGTTCGGAGTTCGGAACCAGGGGTTTGAACTAAAAGCATGCATCTAAGTCTTGCAATCCCCAAATCATTTCTAGTAGCAAAGCCTTGCGAAACAAACGAATGCGAAGCTCGAGTCAAACAAAGCTGTGCAGTCTTGAGTTAACAAGTAACTTACCCAAGACTGACGTCCGTAGCATTCGTAGTGCATCTGCGGTGACATGGTTGACTCGGCCTCTCACCACGGCCTGGGGTGTGGCTCTCGGTGCTTTGGCGTCCTAGCTGGGTGGTTCCTAGATTGAAGCGAATCGAGTCACTCCTGCTGTCTTCTTTGGACAAGCTGTTGGCAAAGTGTCTGGCTCGTTGCGATTGTAGCAGCGTCTCACTGTTCCTTGCCGACGCTCGAGTAAGCGTTTGGCGGGGCTGGGTGCAGTAGTTTTGATTGACAGGTCTTGGTGCTTTGAGGATGGTGTCCTTGTTGCATTCGTGGTTGGAATCAAGAATTGATTTGGTGCAACTCTCAAGCGGCTATTGCGTTCCTGGCGTGATCCTTCTTTGTTGCATCCTGCGCGTCCTGTTCTCATCCAGTTCCTTGTGCTTGTCCTCAAGAATAAGCGCCTTATTCACCAACTCTTGGAAATCTGGAAAGGTGTGGGTGATCAATCCTACTTGCAATCCTGAGTTGAGTCCCTTCATAAAACGAGGTATGCGGATTTATCTGTCGCTACATCCTCAGGTGCGTAGCGTGCCAGCTGCGTGAACTTGTTCAGGTAGTCGGTCACTGGCTGATTACCTTGCCTCAGTGCTCTGAACTCCTCCTTCTTAAGATCCATGATTCCTTCAGGCACGTGATCTTGTCGAATGCTGTTGTGAACTCTTCCCAAGTGATATCTTGAGGGTTCTCTTGCGTGGCACGTAAATTCTCCCACCATTCGGCTGTTCCTTCCAAGCGATGAGAAGCGTTGAGTACCTTCTCATTTCCTATGCATTGAGCTATGTGTAGCTTCCTCTCGATTGATCTTAACCAATCATCGGCCTCTAATGGATTGGCATTCCCAGAGAAAGTGGGTGGGTGAGTCCTCATGAACTCGGCAGTCTTGTATTCTCGGCGTGGTCACGATTAACTTGATTAGCGGTGGCCTGGCGGTGACGTGCTGCATTTGTTGCATCATAGCATGCATCAATCGAGTCTGAGCAGCAAGAAAGGCTCCAAAATTCTGCATATCAAGTGGCGGTCTTTGGTGCTCCATCATTGGGGTTTTCTGTGGCGAGATCCACTCCCATTGCTTCCAAAGTTCCCACGGGTGTTCACCATCTGTCGATTTTCTCTAGGTTTAGAGATGAGGGGAAACAAGAATAGACAAGTAATATGGAACTTATGCGGCGAAAGGTGTAACCTTAAGGTCCAACTTTATTATTAATAACTTGGTATGGTGCTTACAATGCCTAAGGGCCTTGCAACACATCTGCACACTCGACAAACAAAGCAAATCCAAATCGTACTAACTCTGGAGTCTAACGCCTAAAGGGTGACTTTTTATTCTATGACTCGACTCGTGAAGGAGTCTCACTATAGAACCTATGCTCACTCATCGAGAAAACCTCCACGGCCTGGAGTGCGGATCTCGCGGCATAGGCGCGAAACGATTGCCATGTCCAAAGAATCGTGTCATCTGTGGTAGTCGAAGAAGCGGTGTCCTCATCGAGATCGACTCCTCACGGATCTCGCTCGTGTAGCTCGAGCATCGCTCTGGTGCAGTCCGTACAAAGTCATCTCCAACTCGTCAATCCTTCGCAAAAGGTGTGCCACATACTCTTGAGCTTCCCGCCATCTGTTCTTCTCTGTCGTGATCTCCTTGCGGGCCTTCTGTAGCTCCTTGCTTGTATTATCTAGTACGTCCTCTGGCGACAACAAATCGTGCCAAGCGTGTAACCGCGTGGCATCCTCATCCTGAATCTCCTTTGGGTCAAGAAGGTTATCGCTGCGCGGGTGATAACGGAACACCGTGCTCTCCAACTCTCTGGCGTAGATACGGGTAATGTGCCGCATTGCGCGTCGTGATACTTCTTGGATACCCATCTGCATTGTAGATCTCTGGCAAGCACGGTGTATCGGGCGATTGCCTTGGCCCTTTTTCCTAGCAGTACCTCAATCTTCACGTCACAAGCCTTGATCAATCCTTGGTCTGATCACTTCCACTTGGTATTGCGGCTTCTCAAAATCTCCGAGAATTTGTAGCATATGCCAAAGTTCCGTGGCGTGACCAACTCCCAGATCAACGTAGTTGAACTCTTCCTCCATCTGTCACAAGAGTGCTTACGTGAGAACTCGAAATTTTTGAATTGTGACAAGGTAAGGAAAAATTTCAGCAAGAGACAAGAAAAGAGAGAAGGGGATAAGTCGAGATGTCATTTCTTATCTTGACAAACTTTTAGCTTTTAGAAAATAGGTTTTATCCTCACTACGACCATTCTAGCTTAGGGTTGAGCCTACAGTCAAGTATGGCTCTGATACCACCTCTGTCGGGACCCCGAATTTGCAAATCCGGACCCTCTGTGTACTCAGCACTAGTCCAGGAACGCGCTAGTGCACACAGTCTTAACATCGGTAAATATCACAATCATACCAATCGATACTATCAAAGTACTTTATTTAAATAACCAAACTGGTTACTCAACCTTATGGTCAAGTCACAAATGTACGCCTCGCAGGACGATACTTATTTAAAAAGAGAAATAATAGCAGCGGAAAATCAAATAAGGTAACATCGTGGCGCCATCCAGTATACCACAGGCAACTGACTGGGCTCGCTTCCCTAAGTAGACGGATCCTCTTGGAGTTCCTCCTCCAAAGCTGGTGTAGTCTCCTCTTCAACTGGTGTTGTATTGAGGCAAGGGTGAGTACTTGGTACTCAGCAAGTCATGCACAGAATGCAGGCTAATATACTATATGCATGGCTTGGTACAAAGGAATAACTCAAGGTATATTTGCAGTAAAAAGCTTTAGACAAGTAATATAAGTAGATTCGAAAGCAGTAGAAATAAGTAAAACATAAATAACTTTTCAAGAAGTTTGGTAAACATCTTTCCCATCCTAATCCACATTTCCATCAACTTCATTATTAGTCCAGCCCAACCTTTCAAATCCAAGTTATTTCTGAGAAAATCTAACCCTTGACTGTAATTCCCGAGCGATGTCCAATACCGCGGACACGGCTATTCGAATAGATTCTAAACTCTGCAGAGGTTATGCACTTTACCCACAAGATACTGATCAAACACCACAAAGGCGAGTTCAGTAACAAAGTCTTTCGGAAACCTCTAACAATACAAGTGGTCCTCCCGGTTATTGCAAGACTAACCCTTCCCTTCGCTAATGCGAAGTCTAGGCCAATCAACCATTAGATGGGTAACTGGCCTCAGCCCCGGTACGCTCACCCGTACAACTTACACAAATCGTGTAGTTGACCTCCTGAGGTCCCACAGGTACGTTATTAGAAACTTAATCAACTAGGTCCGTCCGCTCTGAGACATGTGGTTGCACGTTAGACCCAGTTCAAAGGCTTGCAAGGTTAAGTCCTTAGGGTGACCAGGGCATGACTACCCGAAGAACCAAATCAACATCCCCAATGCCACAACTGGCCCACCTGATTACTCTTGCCATATGCCGGCCGAAATCAGCGTTTATCAAACCCGATTGATTACCATGCACCACGTGCCATCAACATCACATGATACCTTTCCAAAACAGGTTCAATATATCATTAAGTCAATATTAATATTTGATTGTCCAAAATCATGTCATGAGCACGAAAGTGGTCTAAGCAGTGTACTACAACGGTCTAAACCCATGTTGGCGATTTAATAATGTCCAACTAGTAATCCACAACTAGGGTGACAAGGGATCATGGCACATACTTAGATAATCAAGGTGTCATACAGCAAATTGGTATTTATCTAATCCCCATGTTTAAGCAAAGTATTTCTCTAATTGAACTAGCATGCAATAGTTTAAATCAAAATAGATTTCGAAATAGGATCAACATGGTCAAAGCACAACTTGCCTTCAAAAAGTACTTGTTCTTGGTCTTGAGTTGGATCCTGAGTCAATACTTCTCCTTCGAATCCTTCCGGCACTTCAACGTCTACTCGTAAAGCGTGCAAATAGCAAGTACACAAATAAGAACTAGGCAAAAACATCCCAAAACTCCAAATAAAATCCATAAACAGAGAGAACATAATTTTCTGGATTTTTAGAAACTGGAATCGTCAAATTTGGAGTTAAGGCCTTAAAAGTTATGATTATTTAAAGTTTAAATAATCATTTAAATAATTTTACAGAGAAAAACTTTAGTCCAAAAATTAAATAAAATTCATATTTAGGTAGATCTCAATTTTATACAAATTTAGAAATTTGAATCACTCAAATCGGAGTTGAAACGCAAAAGTTATAAGCGTGTGAAGTTTGAAACAAAATGCAAATCATTATTTCGAATTAATAAATCATTTTCTTTTGGAAATTAATTATTGCGTCATCATGGACACGTGGCAGCACTGGATTGGTCTGCTGGCGTCGGAGGTCCATGGGCGTAGTCCACGCCGGCTCGGGTCCACCGTGGACTCGGTCCCACGACTCCACGTGTCGCCGACATGTGGGCCCACTCGGTGACGTCATCGCCAGGCGTCGGCGGGGCTCACCCGCGGTGGCGACAGTGGGTCCACCGATGGCGTCATGGGTGACGTCACGGTGCGGTCGCTGACACGCGGGCCCCGCGTGTCAGTGGCCACGACGCAGCGTCTGGCGACGGCAGCGTCGGTCCAACTTCCCGACACGTGGCGCAATCACGGCCGTTGGTTTGAAAATCAGCGGCGCGGATTAGATCCAGGGTTAACACGCGTTGAAACTACTCGTTGATCGTGGGCCGTTCGATCTAGATCGGACGGTCCAGGATCTAATCCTATAATAACACTACTACGACGTGGCAATTGTGAACCGTTGGATCTTAATCCAGCGGTCCAGATCCAATCGGGTTGGGGACACGTGAACTCACCTCAACCGTCCGACCGATCGGACGGTTCACCGAGCTCGCGAAGTCCGGCGATGGCGCGGCGAGGCTTGGGCACCGGAGGCGAACGACGACGAGCCCGACGGCGTTCGGGTCGCTCGGCGAGATGAATCCTTCCTTCGGTTGCGTCTCGTCACGGTGGTTCCGGATTCGGGCTCCTTCGGCGGAAGACGACGGACGGCGGCGGAATCGGCGTTCAATCGCTGCGCCTGAGGGCTCCAACTCCGGCGAGCACGCACGGGCAAACGGCGACGGCTCGGCGAGATGGCTCGGGAACGGGTGCGCAAAGATGAGGGCAACCTCGGGACGTCTCACGCTTTAAATAGCCTCGGCGTTCGTGCGAGGCGGAAACCTAGTTCTACACGGCGGCGGCGCGGCGGCGAGTCCGGCTCGGACTCGGCGGAGACGATGACGCCAGCCGTCCACGCGTGGCACGATCAACGGCCACGATCGACGGGCGCGATCGGATCCGGCCGGATCACGGCTCGAACCAGACGGGCGGATCTCACCGTTGGATCTTGATCCAGCGGTTGGGATTGATTAGGGTTGGGAGCTGGTTTGGTCGAGTCAAGCGGCTCGGTCGGACTCGAGTCCGACTCGGGTTCCGACTTCGATCGGATGAACGATACTCGACCGAGTTGAATTTCCAGCGATTTAATATTTAAAATAATTCGATAATTCATTTAATTCATTAAAAATAGCAAATGACTCAGAAAAATTCCAGAAAAATTCTGGAAAATATTTTAGGGTATTTGGGACTCAAATAAAATATTTCCAACAAAATTTTATTTGCAAAATTAAATTCTTTAATTATTTCAAAATGGAATAAATTCAAATAAATTCCAAATAAATCCAAATAAATTCCAGAAAATTCCAAAAATTCACCAAAGTGCCAAATCACACATGAATTTAAGAAAAGCAAAATTTTGGGGTGTTACAGTTATTATGCATGTGTTCATTGTGACAAAGATCCATTATCACGGGCCATCAGGAGGAAGATATGTTACATTGGCCATCGTCGTTACCTCGGAAGGAACGACCGTATGCGGAAAAGCTTAGCTTTTGATGGACATCATGAAAAGCGTGACAAGCCAGGAGAGTTTAGTAACAAGGAGCTTTTTGAGCAACTAGAGAAGGTCAAAGATGTTAGACCTGGAAAAAATCCTCGAAATAATAAAAGGAAGTGTCAAGAGAAGGATGAGCCTCAGTTATTTAGCCGAAAGGCTATATTGTTTGAATTGTCATATTGGGCAGATTTGAAGCTGCGACATAATCTTGATGTGATGCACATTGAGAGAAATATATGCATGAACCTTCTTGGCACATTACTGGATATAGAGGGGAAGACAAAAGACACTATTAATGCTAGGCTTGATTTGCAAGATATGGGCATAAGACGTGAATTGCATTTAGAGGACAAAGGCAACTCATATAGAATTCCACCAGCATGCTATACCTTGAAAAAGGAGCATAAGCTTGCATTTTGTGAATTTATTAGAGGAGTTAAATTTCCAGATGGTTTTGCGTCCAATTTATCAAGATGTATTTCTGTCGGGACCCCGAATTTGCAAATCCGGACCCTCTGTGTATTCAACACTAGTCCAGGAACGCGCTAGTGCACACAGTCTTAACATCGGTAAATATCACAATCATACCATTCGATGCTAATAAAGTACTTTTATTTAAATAACCAAACTGGGTACTCGACCTTATGGTCAAGTCACAAATGTATGCCTCGCAGGGCGATACTTATTAAAAGAGAAATAGTAGCAGCGGAAAATCAAATAAGGTAACATCGTGGCGCCATCCAGTATACCACAGGCAACTGACTGGGCTCGCTTCCCTAAGTAGACGGATCCTCTTGGAGTTCCTCTTCCAAAGCTGGTGTAGTCTCCTCTTCAACTGGTGTTGTATTGAGGCAAGGGTGAGTACTTGGTACTCAGCAAGTCATGCACAGAATGCAAGCTAATATACTATATGCATGGCTTAGTACAAAGGAATAGCTCAAGGTATATTTGCGATGCTTGACATTTGAAAAGTAGCATAAGTAGATTCGAAAGCAGTAAAAACAAGTAAAGCTTAAATAACTTTTCAAGAAGTTTGAGTAAACATTTTTCCCATCCTAAACCACATTTCCATCAACGTCATCATTGATCCAACCCAACTTTTCAAACCAAGTTATTTTTGGAGAAAATCTAACCCTTGACTGTAATTCCCGAGCGATGTCCAATACCGCGGACACGGCTATTCGAATAGATTCTAAACTCTGCAGAGGTTATGCACTTTACCCACAAGATACAGTCAAACACCACAAAGGCGAGTTCCCGTAACAAAGTCTTTCGGAGACTTCTAACAATACAAGTGGTCCTCCCCGGTTATTGCGCACTAACCCTTCCCTTCGCTAAGGCGAAGTCTAGGCCAATCAACCGTTAGATGGGTACCTGGCCTCAGCCCCGGTACGCTCCCCCGTACAACTTACACAAAGGGTGTAGTTGACCTCCTGAGGTCCCACAGGTACGTTATTAGCAACTTAGTCAACTAGGTCCGTCCCATTACAGACATGTGGTTGCACGTTAGACCCAGTTCAAAGGCTTGCAAGGTTAAGTCCTTAGGGTGACCAGGGCAAGACTACCCGAAGAACCAAATCAACATCCCCAATGCCACAACTGGCCCACCTGATTACTCTTGCCACATGCCCCGGTCGAAAGCGTTTATCAAACCCCGCTTGATTACCATGCACCACGTGCCATCAACATCACATGATACGTTTCCAAAACTGGTTCTATATTTCATTTTGTCAATCATAACATTTGATTATCCAAAATCATGTTATGAGCACGAAAGGTGTCTAAGCAAAGATACTACAACGGTCTAAACCCATGTTGGCAATTTAATAATGTCCAACTAGTAATCCACAACTAGGGTGACAAGGGGTCATGGCACATACTTAAATAATCAAGGTGTCATACAGCAAATTGGTATTTATCTAACCCCCATGTTTAAACAAAGTATTTTTCTAATTGAACTAGCATGCAATAGTTTAAATCAAAATAGATTTCGAAATAGGATCAACATGGTCAAAGCACAACTTGCCTTCAAAAAGTACTTGTTCTTGGTCTTGAGTTGGATCCTGAGTCAATACTTCTCCTTCGAATCCTTCCGGCACTTCAACGTCTACTCGTAAAACGTGCAAATAGCAAATACACGAATAAACAATAGGCAAAAAGTGTCCAAACATCCAAATAAAATCCATAAACAGAGAGAACATAATTTTATGAGTTTTTAGAAACTGGAATCGTCAAATTTGGAGTTAAGATTTAAAAGTTATGATTATTTAAAGTTTAAATAATCAATTAAATAATTTTGCAGAGAAAAATTTAGTCCAAAAATTGAATAAAATTCATATTTAGGTAGATCTCAATTTTATACAAATTTAGAAATTTGAATCACTCAAATCGGAGTTGAAACGCAAAAGTTATAAGCGTTTGAAGTTTGAAACAAAATCAAATCATTATTTCGAATTAATAAATCATTTTCTTTTTCGAAATTAATTATTGCGTCGGCATGGACACGTGGCAGCACTTGGATTGGTCTGCTGACGTCGGTAGGTCCATGGACTCGGTCCCACGCTTGGCTTGGGTCTCGTGGACTCGGTCCCACGAATCCCACGCGTCGGCCCGACATGTGGGTCCCGCCGGATGGCGTCGCTGGCGGCGTCGGAGGGCTCGACCACGGTGGCGGCAGGTGGGTCCCATGGGTGGCGTCATTGCCGACGTCGGCGCTTGGTCGACAGCCATCGACATCGCGGGCCCGCCATGACGCTGGCGACGCGTCATGGTGCGGTTTGGTTGTCCGGCCGACACGCGGGCCCAGCGTGTCGAGACACGCGCCACGCAGCGTGTGGATCGGCCCGACCGCGATGGTCGGGCCTCCGCACACGTGGCTAGATCTCGACCGTTGATTTGAAAATCAACGGTCCAGATTGGATCTGGACTCACGCGTTTGGGGTGAACGCGGTTGATCCGGACCGTTGGATCTAGATCCAACGGTTGAGAACGGATCTGGGATTTTTGGACGGGATCTCACCGTCGGGTGACGTGGCGTGATCTTGGACCGTGCGATGGAGATCCAACGGCTCACAGCGCTCGCGGATGACGATGGCGACGCGGCGGAGCAAGGCCACCGGAGATGAGAACGACGACGAGCCCGACGGCGTTTCGGGGTCGCTCCGGCGGAGTGAGAGGTACCCACGGGTGCGCCTTGGCTTGGGGGTCTCGGAACTGGGCTCAATCGCGGTGGAAGACGGCGAACGGCGGCGGAATGAAGCAAAGAATCGCGCGGGGAGAGAGAGAACTCCGGCGAGCAATTGCGAGGTGACGGCGGCGGATAAGGCTCGGGAGTTGGGGAAGACGATGCGCGACGGTCGAGGCGATCCTCTGCAACGATCCACGCCTTAAATACCGGCGCGACGTCGAGATCCACTCGGTTTCGCGCGGAGCGTGACGGGCGGCGAGTCCGTTCGAACACGGTGAGGTGACGTGGACGCTACGATGGCCGCCCACGTGGCGTGATCGGCGGCCGAGATTGGCTCGGTCCGGCCGTGGATCGGCGCGATTGATCTCGACCGTTGGATCTCGATCCAGCGGTTCGGATCGATCCGAGTTGAGTCGGTTCGGTCGAGTCGGTGGCTCGGTCGGGTTCAGGTCGGACTCGAACTCGAGTCGACTTCGGGCTCGATCGGATGAACAAGATACAAACCCACTCGCATTTTCCAAATGATTTAATAATTAAAATATTTCCCGTAAATTCGTTTAATTCATTAAAAATAGCAAAATACTCGAAAAATTCGAGAAAAATTCTGGAAAATATTTTGGAACATTTTGGACTCAAATAAAATATTTCCAACAAAATTTTATTTGCAAAATTAAATTCTTTAATTATTTCAAAATGGAATAAATTCAAATAAATTCCAAATAAATCCAAATAAATTCCAGAAAATTCCAAAAATTCACCAAAGTGCCAAATCACACATGAATTTAAGAAAAGCAAAATTTTGGGGTGTTACAAACCTCCCCTTAATAGAATCTCGTCCCAGAGATTCAGTGGCTTACTAAAGAATAGGTTTGGAAACTCTTTCCTCAAATCCTCTTCAAGGCTCCCAAGTCGCTTCGCTTTCTTCATGGTTGCTCCATTTGAACTCTCTGAAACGGGTTGACTTATTTACGGTCTCTCGATCCATTGTGTCTAGAATCCTCACGGGATGTTCCTTATAAGTCAAATCCTCTTGTAACTCAATTGACTCTAGCGGTGTGCATTTCCTCGGGAACTCGGAGACACTTCTTCAAGCTGGGACACATGGAATACGTCATGCACTCTGCTAACGATTTGCGGCAACTCGGTGATAAGCAACTTCGCCTCTTCGGCTCAAAATCTTAAATGGTCCAACATAACGGGGTGCGAGTTTCCCTTTGGCATGGAACCTCTTAACTCCCCTGAGAGGCGTAACTCTGAGGTATACAAAGTCTTCTAATTCAAAACTCAAGTCTCGGCGACGGTTGTCAGCATAACTCTTTTGTCGTGATTGGGCTATCTTCAACCTTTCACTAATCATGGCGATCTGCTCTTCAGCCTCTTGAAGAATATCAGGCCCAAAGACACGGCGCTCGCCGGTCTCATTCCAATTCAATGGCGTCAGCGAGTCGACCATACTGTGCCTCAAAAGGTGACATCGTAAACTAGCACGATAACTATTGTTGTAATCGAACTCGGCATACGGCAAACTCTTATCCCAAGAGGTAGCATAAGCTAATGCACAAGCTCTCAACATATCCTCCGAATCTGGTTGACTCTTTCGGTCTGTCCATCCGTGCATGGATGATAAGGCATCTTGAAGTTCAAACGGGTTCCCATGGCTTCATGCAACTTATTTTAGAACCTTGAGGTAAATTGGGTACCTCGTCCGATACAATCCTCTTTGGCACTCCGTGCAAACAGACAATCCTGATCATGTACAATTACGCTAATTTATCTCCGAGTAAGTGGTCTTCACGGGGATAAAATGGGCTACTTTAGTCAAGCGATCCACTATAACCCATATGGAGTCATAACCTCCTTGAGTCTTGACAAACCGGTAATGAAATCCATTCGATTTCCTCCCACTTCCACTCAGGTATTTTCAGTGTAGCAATCCCGCTGGTCTCGATGCATTGCCTTGACTCTACGGCATACGTCGCACAATGCAACATGCTCGGCAACTTCACGTTTCATACTCGGCCACGAATCTCTCCTTGAGATCCCGATACATCTTGGCGCTTCCAGGATGAATTGAGTACTTGGAGTCATGGGCTTCTTCGAGAATCGATTGCTTTAACTCCTTCTTGTTAGGCACACAAATGCGATCCTTCATCCACAACGTGCCTTGCTCATCCAACTTGAAGTCCTCTGCCTTGCCTTCCTCCTTGATGAACTTAATCCTGCGGATCTTGTCATCATCCTTCGTCCTTCTCGGATCGATCCTCTAGGGTAGGCTTTACTTCTAATGCGGCCAAGAATCCGCTAGGTACAACCTCAATCTTCATTTTCTAAAAATCCTCACATAACTCATCCTGACTTGTGGCTAGCAACGTACCCACGGTATGGCTTTTCCGACTCGAGCATCGGCTACTACGTTGGCCTTCAGGGATGGTAATGGATTCCAACATTATAGTCCTTGATCAACTCTAACCATCTCCTCTCGCCTCATATTCAGATCCGATTGGGTGAATATGTACTTAAGGCTCTTATGATCCGTATATACTTCACATCTGTTTCCAATCGAGATAGTGACGCCATATCTTCAAAGCATGCACTACGGCCTAACTCTAGGTCATGTGTCGGATAATTTTCCTCATGCGGCCTCAATCGCTCGATGCATAAGCGATTTACCTTTCCATTCTCAGACAAAGACACATCCAAGTCCTTGGCGCGATGCGTCACAATAAATATCGAAGCTTTGAGCAACATCCGGTAGAACTAACACCGGTCTTGATGTCGATCGCTTCTTCAGCTCCTGAAATCCTTTCTCACATTCTCGGCGTCCATGCAAACTTCTTTTCCTTCTTCAGCAATTGCGTAAGAGGTTTCGCAATTGTCGAGAAGCCTTCGATGAAACGGCGGTAGTATCCTGCCATTCCAAGGAAACTCCGATCTGGTCACGGTCTTGTTTGCTCCCAATGTAACACAGCTTCTACTTTGCTTGGATCTACTGGCGACTCCTTCTGCGGTCATTACATGTCCAAGAAACTCCACCTTGTCCTTCCAAAAATCACACTTGCTGAACTTGGCGAAAAGTTGCTTTGTTCCTCGGCTTTTCCAAAACTCGCCTTAAGTGTCGGCATGTTCATCCTCCGTTTTGGAGTAGATTAGAATATCATCTATGAACACGACGACAAACTTGTCCAAATATTCCATGAACACCTTATTCATCATATTCATGAAATAAGTGGCGCATTCGATACCCAAAGGACATAGCGTAAACTCGTAATGTCCATATCTTGACGAGAATGCGATCTTGAATATCTTCCGATCGGATCTTCAATCGATGGTATCCCGATCTCAGATCAATCTTGGAGAAAACTCCGGCTCCTCTCGGTGATCAAACAAATCATCAATCCTGGGTAGCGGATACTTATTCTTCACGGTGACTTCATTGAGTGCACGGTAGTCGATGCACATCCTGAAACTTCCGTCCTTTTTCTTGACAAACAAAGCTGGTGCTCCCACGGCGACGAGCTCGGCCTCGATAAATCCTTTCTCCATTAACTCTTCTAGCTGTTTCTTCATCTCTACCAACTCCTCGGTGGACATCCGATAGGGTCTCTTTGCTATCGATCTTTGTGCAGGTACAAGCTCTATCACAAACTCTATGTCCTGTCGGCGGCATACCAGGTAGATCTTCGGGAAAAACATCTGGGTACTCATTCACTACAGAGACATCCTCTATGCTGATTGCCTTGGTACTGTTAACCATCAACTGTCCTTCTCTAACAGCAGTAGCTTGAAATTCCACTTTCTTTCCACAAGGGCTCTCAACTGAGATAGTCCTTCATCCACAATCCAATACGGCCTTGTGCTTGGATAACCAATCCATTCCCAATATGATGTCTAAGGTCTGGGTTTCTAGAATAATAAGGTTTGCTAGGAACTCTATTCCATCTATTAGTATTCTCACCCCGGAACATCCTACTTTCGTTCGAAGTTCGGAACCAGGGGTTTGAACTAAAAGCATGCATCTAAGTCTTGCAATCTTCAAATCATTTCTAGTAGCAAAGCCTTGCGAAACAAACGAATGCGAAGCCCCAGAGTCAAACAAAACCGTTGCAGGTACTGAGTTAACAAGTAACTTACCCAGTACGACGTCCGTAGCATTCTGCAGTGCATCTGCGGTGACATGGTTGACTCGGCCTCTCACCAATGCAGGGTGTGGCTCTGGTCTTTGGCGTCCTAGCTGGGGTGGTTCCTAGATTGAAGCGAATCGAGTCACTCCTGCTGTCTTCTTTGGACAGCTGTTGGCAAAGTGTCTGGCTCGTTGCGCTTGTAGCAGCGTCTCACTGTTCCTTCTTGTTGCTCGAGTAGTGTTTCTAGCGGGGCTGGGTGCAGTAGTTACGATTGACAGTCTTGGTCTTTGAGGATGGTGTCCTTGTTGCATTCGTGGTTGGAATCAAGAATTGATTTGGTGCAACTCTCGGTATTGCGTTCCTGGCGTGACCCTTCTTTGTTGCATCCTGCGCTTCTGTTCTCATCCAGTTCCTTGCGCTTGTCCTCAAGAATAAGTGCCTTATTCACCAGCTCTTGGAAATCTGGAAAGGTGTGGGTGATCAATCCTACTTGCAATCCCGAGTTAAGTCCCTTCATAAAACGAGGTGCCTGGATTTATCTGTCGCTACATCCTCAGTGCGTAGCGTGCTAGGCGTGTGAACTTGTTCAGGTAGTCGGCCACCGGCTGATTACCTTGCTTGATGCTCTGAACTCCTCCTTCTTAAGGTCCATGATTCCTTCAGCACGTGATCTTGTCGAATGCATTGTGAACTCTTCCCAAGTGATATCTTGAGGGTTCTCTTGCGTGGCACGAAGTTCTCCCACCATTCGTAATTTGTTCCTTTAGTGATGAGAAGCATAGAGTACCTTCTCATTTCCTATGCATTGAGCTATGTGTAGCTTCCTCTCGATTGATCTTAACCAATCATCGGCCTCCAATGGATTGGCATTCCCGGAGAAAGTGGGTGGGTGAGTTCTCATGAACTCGACAGTCTTGTATTCGGCGTGGTCCCCGATTAACTTGATTAGCGGTGGCCTGGCGGTGACGTGTTGCATTTGTTGCATCATAGCATGCATCAATCGAGTCCGGGCAGCGAGAAAAGCTCCAAATTCTGCACATCCGGTGGCGGTGCTGGTGCTCCTCATTGGGGTTTTCTGCTGGGCGAGAACCACTTCCATTGCCTCCAAAGTTTCCACGGGTGTTCACCATCTGTCGATTTGCTCTAGGTTTAGAGATGACAGGGAAACAAGAATAGACAAGTAATATGGAACTTATGCGGGGCGAAAGGTGTAACTTTAAGGTCCAACTTTATTATTAATAACTTGGTATGGCTGCTTACAATGCCTAAGGGCCTTGCAACACATCTTGCACACTCGACAAACAATGAAAATCCAAATCGAACTAACTCGGAGTCTAACGCCTAAAGGGTGACTCTTTATTCTATGACGCGACTCGGCGAAGGAGTCTCACTATAGAACCTATGCTCACTCATCGAGAAAACCTCCACGGCACGGTGCGGGTCTTTGTGGCATAGGCGCGAAACGATTGCCATGTCCAAAGAATCGCGTGTCCTCTCGTGGTAGTCGAAGAAGCGATGTCCTCATCGAGATCGACTCCTCTGGATCTGGCTCGTGTAGCTCAAATCTTGGCTCGGAGTCCAGTCCGTACAAAGTCATCTCCAACTCGTCAATCCTTCGCAGAAGGTGTGCCACATACTCTTGAGCTTCCCGCCATGACGCCAGCGTGACGTCATGGTGCGGTTTGGTTGTCCCGCTGACACGCGGGCCCCGCGTGTCAGAGACACGCGCTCACGCGCGCGTGGACTGCGCTGACCGCGACGGTCAGTCTCCCGCACACGTGGCTAGATCTCGACCGTTGATTTGAAAATCAACGGTCCAGATTGGATCTGGACTCACGCGTTTGGGGTGAACGCGGTTGATCTGGACCGTTGGATCTAGATCCAACGGTTGAGAACGGATCTGGGATTTTTGGACGGGATCTCACCGTCGGGTGACGTGGCGTGATCTTGGACCGTGCGATGGAGATCCAACGGCTCACAGCGCTCGCGGATGACGATGGCGACGCGGCGGAGCAAGGCCACCGGAGATGAGAACGACGACGAGCCCGACGGCGTTTCGGGGTCGCTCCGGCGGAGTGAGAGGTACCCACGGGTGCGCCTTGGCTTGGGGGTCTCGGAACTGGGCTCAACCGCGGCGGAATGAAGCAAAGAACCGCGGGAGAGAGAGAACTCAGGCTAGCAATTTCGAGGTGACGGCGGATAAGGCTCCGGGAGTTGGGGAAGACGATGCGCACGGGTCAGGCGATCCTCGGGCAACGATCCACGCCTTAAATACCGGCGCGGACGTCGAGATCCACTCGGTTTCCGCGGCGGAGCCGGTACGGGCGGCGGAGTCCGTTCCGAACACGGTGAGGTGACGTGGACGCACGATGGCCGTCCACGTGGCGTGATCAGCGGCCGAGATTGGCTCGGGTGCGGCCGTGACTGGCGCGGATTGATCCTGACCGTTGGATCTCGATCCAACGGTTCGGATCTGATCTGAGTTGGAGTCGGTTCGGTCGAGTCAGCTAGCTCGTGTCGGGTTCGGGTCGGACTCGAACTCGAGTCTGACTCGAGCTCGGTCGGATGAATAGTACAAACCCACTCGCATTTTCCAGCGATTTAATAATAAAAATATTTCCCAGAAATTCGTTTAATTCATTAAAAATAGCAAAATACTCAGAAAAATTCCAGAAAAATTCTGGAAAATATTTTGGAACATTTTGGACTCAAATAAAATATTTCCAACAAAATTTTATTTGCAAAATTAAATTCTTTAATTATTTCAAAATGGAATAAATTCAAATAAATTCCAAATAAATCCAAATAAATTCCAGAAAATTCCAAAAATTCACCAAAGTGCCAAATCACACATGAATTTAAGAAAAGCAAAATTTTGGGGTGTTACAATTTCTTCTGATGGATGCAAGTTACAAGACTTGAAAACTCATTATTGTCACATCCTCCTGCAGAGAGTTTTACCCGTTGGCCTTCGGGGTATCGTGCGCAAGGATATATATGAAGCAATTGCGGAGTTGGGTAACTTCTTTAGAGAATTGTGTAGTAGAACTCTGAAGATAGATGTACTGCAGCGACTTAGAGCACAGATCCCAATTATTCTATGCAAGTTTGAGAAAATATTTCCTCCAGCCTTCTTTGATGTGATGGTGCACTTGGCGGTTCATCTACCGGATGAGGCAATTCTTAGAGGTCCAGTTCAATTTGGCTGGATGTACCCAATAGAACGTCGACTTGGCACTTTAAAAGGTTTCGTGAGGAACAGGGCAAGACCAGAAGGGTCCATTGCAGAGGCATATGTAGCTGAGGAGGCCATGACATTTTGCTCAAGATACATGGACGATGTTGAGACCAGATTTAATCGGGAGGATAAAAGTGGGGATGGATATGTAGAAAACCTGGTGGATTGTGACGTCTCTGTTTTTATGCATGGTGTTAATTTAGTAGGTTCCTGTAGAGTTACATTCCTTGATGGTGAACTTGACAAGCTTATTTGGTTTGTGTTAAATAATTGTGAAGAGGTTGATCCATACATGAAGTGAGTAATCATTTATATTGAAATTAATTTTGTATGAAACTGTGGACTTAATGTAATGCTTATTAATGATATGATTGCTTTTTCCTGTTTTGCAGAATGTTCAGAGAAGAGTTAGAGAAAGAAGGGGCAAATGATATTGACAGAAGGATGATGAATGGATTTCAGAAGTGGTTCAAAAAATATGTTAGCGGGCAGAAAGGTGATGTTAGTGATCACCTACATGCACTGTCGTGTGGTCCAGATCTCCGAGTTAGGATTTATTCATCCTGCATTGTTAATGGTGTTCGGTACAACACCGTTGATCGTGAGAGAAACATGAAGACCCAAAATAGTTCCATAATGGCGGAGGGTACACATAAGGGACTGTTCACTGAATTTTATGGTTCATTGAAATAGATCATTGAATTGGCGTATAACTCAGATATACAAGTTCGTCAATCAGTGGTTCTTTTCAGATGTGACTGGTATGATCAAGATGGAAAGAGGAGAGGCATTACAAATGATGGATATTTCAAATCCATCAATATTGAGGGGCTGTGGTACAAGACAGATCCTTTTATTTTGGCCACTCAAGCAAAAAAGATATTTTACTTACGGACACTCAGTTGGGCAAAAAATGGCGAGTTGTGCAGAAGTTTGAGTATAGGCATATATATGATGTGGCTGAAAATGACATGACCAATAATGTGGGCGTATACCAAGAAGATGTTTGTTCTGATAATGAATTTAATGTGCAAGATAGTAATCCTCCCTCATGGACTCTGCACCGCGATGATGAAGACGAAGATGTAGATGTTGATGCTAGTTTAGTGGACAACATAAGCAATAGGACAGAAAATGATAATAGTGCGAGCGAATCCGAGGAAGATGACACTGTGGTGCAGTTCACCAGTGATACTGAGCATGATAATACTCTGACGGATGACAGCAACGATGGATAGTTAGGCATTAAGAAAGTGTTGGTAGCTGCATACAAATGTTTTAGAATTTTTAAATGTCTTTACAATTGAATGTTACAGGCAGTTTGGGCATGTAACAGAATGGAAGATGGATAGACAAAATACTACAATAGCATGGTACTAGCTTTATAGTCTGGTAGAAAGCAAACCAAGTACAAGCATGCACTTCAAATAGCAACCAAAGCAGCATTATTTAGTAATGTAGCCTTGTTTTTTCGAGAATCAGACTAAACAAAAAAAACACTGATTATCTCTATGGAGCAGATTTACTAATAGTATCGCAAAGAGAATTAGGCATGCTTTTGTGATTATCTCTATGGAGCAGATTTACTAATAGGATTTCCTCTCACACCTGGCATGCGCATTGAACCAAACCCCTAACAACCCTAAAGCGAGAATACCTTCAATGGGTGGGGGAACCGGTTGGAGGAGGGGTGGGAGCCCGCTGGGGGAGACCGCCGGCGCTGAGGAAGACGCGGCCGACGGAGGAGGGGCGCCGCTGCTTGCTGGCTGGAGGGTGGGGCGCTGCTGCTGCTGCTAGCGGCTGGGGAAAGCGCCGGCCTCGGGGCAGCTCGAGGGGATGGCCGCGCCAGGCTGGGGGAGACCGGGAGCAGCGCCATCCGGAGCAGGAAGTGAGGGAGGAGCAGGGAGGCGGCGACGCACGATAGGGAGCCAGGGGTGCTCGGGCTGGATGAGGGGCAGTTGAGTGGAGAGTGAGAAAAAGGAGAACATGAGGTGGGGAACAGATATTAAAAAGAATAAAGATCGATAGAGGGATCCATGACCCAAAAGGCTAAACCGGGATGTCTGCTAGGGATGAAACTACTACGGATATTTTTCTATCAATTGCTTTGGATGATGATTTGAATAGTTTCACAGATATTCGACCGTATTCGATCCGATCACATCCCTAATGTCTGCCCATGCTGCCGGTCCCCTCCCCTAGGCCGGTCCGTCCCCACTGGCTGATGACACCCCTGGAAATTGGTTGACGGTCAGTGACGGATCTAGCTAGGATTTTAAGTTAGGGTATGCCGAGCTAATACTATAATATACAATAGAAGGTCATAACTAATACTGCAATTCGGTTTCAGTAAAAACAGACTAACATACATTAACTAAAATAGTAATTCTTGAAGATCCAACCCTTGGATTGATGTCAAATTTTAACTGTATAATCTAGCTTCAATTTCAAAACCAACCCAACAAGAATCAGCTCAATCGGATCTACAGATCTAATCTCTTAAGTAATAAGAAAGTGGTGTTAATTGTCACGCTAAGGAGCTGACCAGGGACATTTCTGTCTTAATTGAAGTCAACCTTACTATACTCACTTGTATAAGATCATGCCTCGTAAGGACATTCTTTCGCTAGAAAAATAAGGGTTTGAAGATTACCCACTTTCTTCAGCAGAGCTCTCAATCTAGCCCCACTTTCTATAGCAATTTATCGACTTGTTTTGAATGTCCTTCAAAGGTCTACACACATACCTAGCCACTCGATGTAGATTTTGCCAGCGGTGTGAAGTTCAAAAGTCAGATGAAAGACAAGGAGTGTAAACCACGTACAAGAGAGCATGAAATACATAAGTTGTTCAAAACAATATGTTCCATTCTAACAATTAAAGATATCTATAAATAAAATCAAACATTTAGGCTGTGGCTGAATCACCCTCAACCACGTTTCAATAGTTTCTACTTGTCGGTGTTTCGTGCACCGGCAATACGAATTTATGGTCGGAGGGGGTCGCGCGCTCCCTCTCCCCGAATGGTCTACTCAAGAGGCCTGGTGGCTATACTGGTTCGAGCTGAACGTCCCTACTCCAGTTCGTGCTGTAGGGGTGCATGGAATTCAAGAGATGATCCGAAGGTTATAGACGAGACGAGGGATCGTTCAATCTCCCTTGCGCTCGGTCAGTTTTTTACTTTCTTGATCGGTCTCCCCTCCCCCCGGGGCCCTGCCTCTCCTTATATATCCGGAGGCGGTGGGTTACAAGTGGGAGTTGGAGAGAAAAAAGGAAGGGGTATAGAACGCCTAGGAGTCTGGTTTTCTGTCTCGTTGTCCGACCTCTGCCCGCCCCACGCCGGGTTGGTAGCCCCGCGGTGAGCGGTCTTTGGCTGGGCTGTCAGGATGACATACTGCTCTGTACGCCTGTCAGCATCGGTTGTTTTAATGGTGCTTGACTTTGGCTTGGCCTCGGGAGAGGGCGCCTCCCTCTGCGGCGTGTCAGGCGACGGGACAGGGGCTTGACTTCTACGGTGGTTCTTCTGACATCCTCGGGAAGGAGCCGCCTACCCCGGTATGGATATCAGAGAACGTCTCGTACACTGAGCGGCGGGCCCTTCGCGTGTTAGCGGAATCGGCCGACCGCGCGTTTCGCCTTGGAAGGTCGGGGTCGGCCGACCGCCCGGGGCTGGCTCTGAACGGTGGCAGACCAGAACTCCACAGCCCACGAACCTTTGGCAGAGCTGGGCCTTCGAAGGAAGTCAACCCGCTTGTGGCCTTGGGCTGATGGAGGTACCCATGGTATGGGTACTCGTCACTACTAGAATCTGGAACCGTACCAAACGGTTCATAGAAAATGATTCTGATTTTTTCTTGAAACGTTTGTACCAAAAATCTGGAACCGTTTTCATTTCAACTTGAATCTGGAACAGTAGCAATCGGGGCCTTACCCAGCTAATGACTAATGCCATTGACAAGCCATGACCAATTTTTAACATAGCAATTCACTATGTACCATTCAATCCGTTCATATTGATTGAAATGATATTTTACAAGGAGTAGTATAATGATTAAAATCATATTTTAATACTTTAAGAAACAAATGTACAAGAAATGATGTTCCCGCTTATTTTTTAGAATTTTCCAAAATTCCCACGCAAACACGGGCGCCACTTTCCACAGGGAAAATCCAAAAAATCAGGCGAAATTAATAAGGCCCACGTCGATAGGACTCCTCCCTACGAGCAGGAGCGTCTCATCCCGGAAGTGCGGCTATCCTCCACGGAAGAGATCCTCATCCCGGCTGCCTCCGCGTCGATAGGACTCCTCCCTACGAGCAGGAGCGTCTCAAGGCCGAAGCCGGTGAAGGGGTAGCCGCTTCGCCCGCCGCCGCCATCTCCATCCGCGACCCGCCATCGCCGCCGCCGCCCCCCACCTAAACCAGAAGTCCCTCGTCGGCTGCGGAAGGAACTACCTCAGGGAATGCCGCTAGCCTGGTGAGCCACCAAACCCCTCCTATTTGAAGGTCACCATCTTCTCGTCTCAATAACCCTAGTTTCTATGTTTTGCGTAAGCCCAGCATCTGTTGCGTTGCCTACCAGATCCATATAAAACCAATATTTGTTTCATTGAATCTGTTATGTTCATGTATTTTGTAAAGTCAATTTGTGATTACTTCTTCTCATCTCACTAACCCTAGTTTCTAGGTTTTGCGTAAGGCCATCATCTATTGCGTCGCCTAACATATACATATAAAACCATTATATGTTTCCTTGAATCTGTTAATTTCATGTAATTTGTGGAGTCGATTTGTGATTACTTCAGTTGTATGCTCGAAATGTAATCACATACCCATTGATGCCTACATCGATAGATTCTGTTATACTTAGAAGAACTGATAGAGGGATCGAGTTGAGGTATACTTATAATCTGATATCAAATTGTTTAGATCTATTTTCCTCCCTGGTATATGAACACTGCCTGGTGATTTTCACTCTTGAACTGTATAATTTGTGTAAGTGAGAATCACTCTATATTGGGCAAGTAATCACTCTAGTAACTCATAGATTGATGAAGCTTTGAATAATGAATAAGATGCTGGGCTTGCTTTCATATCATTAGTCCTCTTCTTATTTTGTAGTTATTTTGCATTGTTGATATCAATATAAGACAAGTACTCAAAAAAAGGAGCTCTGTGTTTGCTGCCTGGAAATGAGAACACGACGCAGCAAAGTCAAAGGTAAAATCTATTTTTATCCTTTCATATAACACTATTATTATGCTTGTGGATGAATAGGGCCCTATAGTCTTGCAATAGAAATCTCGACTTTTAAAATATGCTAACCTATGTCAATCAATAATACTGTTGTTTTCATAATACTAGTAAGGTGCCCGTGCGTTGCAACGGTATCTACATTTTGAACGGTTGTCCTGCTATTACGATAACATGAAACAAGAAAAAAATATGTTGTGCAAATAATACATTAATCAAATGTAACATACATCATAATGATATTCTCCATTGTTTAGTGTAGCATATCATTACAAAACTCATCTACGAGGTGAGGACTTCTTTGTAGACTATATTCTTGGTTACTGTGCAGGCCGAATTGAAGCTCCCATCATTACTTGGTGCAACAAGTATTTTAAGATTACTTCTAGCGGTTGCTCGTGATAGGGCGACATAGAGTTGACCATGGGAGAAAACCGAATTAGGAAGGTAGACCCCAACATGTGGGATTGTTTGACCCTGTGCTTTATTGATGGTCATGGCGAAACTCAATCTGACAGGAAATTGTTTCCTCTTAAACTTAAAGGGAAACAGTTCATCGTCGACGGGCACAAAGGTATCCGTGGAAGAAAAACTCTCTTTCCGATGTTGTCCCAAAGACAATTTCAGCATCGATGGTGTTTCTTTGGAATGCTCGGACTATCAATCTTGTCCCATTACATAACCCATTAGCTGGATCAAGATTTCTAAGTAAAATCACGGGGCAATTAACCTTTAACTTGAGAACATGAGGTGGTAGTCCATTTGGTGTGAGAGAATTCAAGAATTACGGGGATAGTAGTTGTTAGGATCATCCTCTGCAGAATCATAGCTATGATAGACCATCTCGTCTCGGAAAGCGTTCAATAAGCTTCATATTTATGCCATCGGCGTCCCGTTCCTCATCGACAAAATAGCTCGTGATGTTATGTGATGCGGATTGGACATGTTTGTTGCTAACATTGGAAAGACTCTATCAATTAGATCTTCAATGTCGATTCTACACCTTTGCAAGGCACACATATTTCATTAGGTAATTGTATGTAATCATCTCTAACTGTTTGTTGATTGCCATTTCCAATGTGATGGTAGTCGAGAAAACCATGGATCGATTGGGGCCCTCATACGAACAAGCCTCGGTTGTTGCATTTTTCCCATAGGTAAGATCTCGTAAAGTTGCATTTATTATTTGTGCCCTTGTCCCCTTCGTACAAGCTGGAAGGACCTGCCTAAAGTCACCACGAAAACTATTGTCTTTCCTCCAAAGCGGTACATCAGGCTTTTCCATGATGTCTCTCATGCTATTATCAAGTGCCTCGATTGCTTGTCTTTTTGTCATGGAAGCCTCATCCCATAATATAAGTGAAGCTAATCGAAGAAGCTTAGCCGATCCCACTACTTGGTGAAGTTACACACCCGCCGTCTTGTACACTTTCGGTGGTATCTTAAATCTTGAGTGTGCAGTCCTGCCACCGGGCATGATGGGCGCAGCAACACCGGATGTTGCAGTAGCAGCTATCTTTCCCTCACTCTGAACTCTTGCTAGCGAGCTTTATGCAGGAATGTCTTTCGGTCCCACAGGGCCATCAACAAAGAATACACCTCCTTTATGCGTTATCAACATATGATAGTATTTTGTCATAAGCATACCGTTGTTCAGGATTGAGAGATGATCGGCCAAGGCGTGCTCATGATCTACCTCAATAGAGCTCTCTTCAAATATCTCCCTTACCTCACGGACATGGTGTCATGTGACTCTTCGATGCTCCAGGAAGAGGGTATGATGTTATATCCTTACCCATCGAGTGTAGCATATTTCTAATATCCGGTACCATTTGTTCAAGCTGCATGTGAATTCATTTGTGATAAATCGAAAATCATCGGACATTGCTTCTAGGTGTTTGTTCCAGGAGTCCCACGAACATCGCTAGAGTTCACAGAACACCAATATTGTAGCGAATAGCCTTGAAGAGGCGATGGCATATGGAAGACTTCAGCCTCTGTGAGGCAATCATCGCGAGCTATAAATCGGCCTCGATAAGTCCTCTTTTCTGCGGCTTCTCGAAAGGTAGGGTATACAACACTATCCACGATCCTTAGATGCTCATATGAAGTAGCACTGCCATGTGGTTTAATAGCACTCTTAGGTAATATCTCTCTCCTCGCGAGATGTCTTGAGATGATCCTCCCAATTTGTGTGCGTTGTTCTCTCACTTTCCATTCCTTCTTCTCATGCTTGCCAAACTGCATATCTGGAAAATCCTATATAGTATGCCGATGCCCAGAAAGTCTCGATTTGCCTTAAAATACTCGATCAACATGGTTTTGAGGCACCTTGTTAGTTCAAGACATGGCGTCGTCTGCATTCTCTTGGAAGGACCACGAGATGCATATTCGGAGATGAAGTTGCAGGTTGTAACGCAGACGGAGAGATCGCGAGATCGAATCCAAAGATTCTCCATAATGCCTCACGGTGGGTTACCCATCTAGCTTCCTAAAGTCATTAATCTCATCAATTTCACCCACTTGCTATCGGCCTCATTGTGAAGCAGATGCTCTATCATGCCCCTTGTAGATGTACTTGTAAAGATACTTAGCGGCCTTAATGCTTGAGCAAACCTCGGCGTTGATGTGGCGAGTCATACCTTCTTAGGAGAAAAGGATTGTATGTACGACCCACCTATTGTCCAAATCATGCCCTCTTACATGTCTGATCGATTGTCGGCTCTGTACGTAGATGGGGTAGGAGTCCCTTCCTGGAGAGTCGTATTAGTAGTGGCGTGGATAATAACATTCTGTTGTTGTTTATCATGCATACATTCTTGGGGTTTAGCGAACCACACGGGCCATGCATCATATGTTTGACTACCATTGCATGAAGCTACGGATAGCTATCCTTATTTGGAAGTTACTGCTTTGAGATGAGTTTGTGTCATCTTTATTACGGACATGTTAGTTTATACTTTGATTGCATTGTTATAAGGAGAAGGTGAACATGTGGTAGACCTCTTTTGGAACTTCGATGACATGGACATGTGCTACCACAACACCAAGGATGTGATTATGGAATAAATTTGAAACTTGAGATCCTCTAGTTTGGCTCTAAATACTCGTACAACAAGATCGGGGCGATCTTGTGGTGTTTAGCCAGTTGAGCTCCACTGATTATTTCTTCCGATTTGGGTTGCAAGTCATGGTGAGGAAGATGTCGGCTTACCATACTTTTGCACCAAAGCCATAGCATCCATATATCGGCGCCTCATATCCCTCCACGCCCCACCAATAAGCGATCTGGGAGGACCCATCTTGCCCATTGCGGCCGCTCGATTTTCCCAGGCCAGACAAGCTATCCATTACGCCTTGGTAAAAGATACTGCGCGTATTTTTGCACAGTGGTTGTTTAAGATGTAGTTCAAGCGTGTTGTCTCTAGCTTTATGTAGGTATCAACGCAAATTGCGGAATAAGCGCTTCCATGCAAGGCAGTGTTGAAGATTCCACGCAATGATTGGAATTTATAGCAATAGTATTCTCGCATCGTAACACACAGCAAGCTATTAGTGTCTGCCAAAAAAAAGTAAAATGGACACCACGATTAATAAATTGACTCATACCATGACAAAATGAATAAAGCCTAGTTATATCACTTCTCTAACACAGGTTGCCACCATTGCCGGACTTTGACATCGATGCTTGGTTGATATCGACACCTACTTTTGGTATATCGGTATGTAACCAGCAAGCTCCCCTAGTGGGAAGAAGAGGATATGATAAAGGGTCATAGCACCCATGATGAGGCCTGATTGAATAATACGTGTTGTTATTGCAAAAAAGAGTTATGTTGCGATCAAAATGCCTATGGAAATCATTCCCCTCGACCCATATAAGCAGCCACCTCGATGTTATTGGTCTATTATAGGTTCTTTGGTCTAGTTTGTACTCTGTATTTAGTAGAATACGATATTCATCTATGTCTTCAACTTGCCTAAGCTCCTGAATGTTTGAGTAGGATTGTCTCTTAAGATGTTGACGGACTTCTAATGATGTTCTTGTCTCTTGCTTTGTATGACTTATCTCTCTGCGTAAGCTTGATCGCGACAAGGTAGGATCATCATCATAGAAGTATAGCTGCACCAAGTGGCTCGGTTATCATCTCGTTGACCCGAGCAGTGTATGTTGTGGTACATTTGTCCATGAGCTCGAAAAGTGTACACTCCATTTCTTGAACTTGCGAGGTCATGGTCAAGTTGAACACAAAGCGTCGTGAAAGAAAAATGACCATTGAAGTATCTAATATTTTCCTGAAAATCTTGTGATTCAAGTCCCACACTTTCGTGTATAGCGTCGAAGCTCTTGAATGGTTACGGCATCTCTAATTTGACTTTCCCATTATTGCAACAAAATCCCAATGATTCATATTCAAACCTTTTTGCACCACAATGGCGGCAATCTGGTTGAGGCTTCAATATATGAGTGCTATCGGTAGGTTCGCGATAGATAACATCTGTTGTACGCGAGTCGTTGGAGCCAACCACGGTGCCATTTGTAGCAACGAGGGGATATTTGAACCCACAACACAATCTGCATTGGGGTAATCGTCTTTTAAGCATTTAGTTGGTTTTCTTGCGAATTTCTCCTTGCTACCCTTTGCTCGGGTGTCTCATTTGCATAACGATCCTATCACGTGCCAGCTTAATTGCAACTTGGTGAGGCGTCATGCTTTTGCGGCGTGCTCTGTCACACGTTGTCTTCTTATACGCACATTTCATCATTTTTGTAGAGAGGTTATTTATGATATATTGTATTTGCACAATTTGTAAAGTAGATTTTACCATTAGATCTTTAAGCCTTGTAATAACCCATCGGATGTGATCGTTACTTTGTGTAGGAATTGCAAATGAGGAGATTAGTGGTGTGGCTCATAAATCGTCATTTGAAGAACTTTAAGCTTGCAACATAGGATGTTTGTTGAATAGAAATTCGGAAGGGTGTATAACAAATAATTGGTGCTAGATCTCTTTCGTTTGCGATGTTCATCAAGAACTATTAAAAAAACATAAATCAAAAGTATCACACATGTTTATTAGTATATTAGTTTAATGATGTAGCATAGGACTATAAAGCAAATAATATAATAAGTAAATTAAAATAGAAACCTTCTTTTCCTTTTCTTGTTCTCCTGTTCTTATCCGGCATGCTAGCAATTTCTTTCGTCATGTGTTAAAGCCTATAACAGAAATATATATACATACTCAGATGGTAGCATAAATATAATAATAGCACTAACATAACGAATTGCAGTAAATCAATGATACTCGGGTTAACATGTATATTTCTAGTGACAAGGTGAAGGTTTTTCTGATTTATTTTATTAACATTTATTTTTCTAGTGACAAGGTGAAGGTTTTGCAGTTATTTTTCAGGTTTTTTCCATTTATTTTATTAACATTTTTCTTAATGTTCACATAAGCAGATTGACCCATTATTCCTTTATCTTTTTCTCTCCTCCCATGCCCTCCCACCGCACTTCGGCCCACCGGTCCGACTCACTCCCTCCTCTAACCCTAAAACTTTTCCCTCCCGACATCTCTCTCATCTCCCTCTCTCGTGGACACACCTCCTCTCTCTCTCACGCGCCCTCTCCTCATCTCCCTCTCTCTCTCACACGCCGCCTCTCCCTCGCTCTCTCTGGGCGCTGACGCCTCTCCTCTCAGGCGCCTCCCCTCCTCTCCTCTCCTCGCCATCGCCACTTGCCAGAATCAGCCAGGTTTCCGTCGTTGTCGTCTCTCCACTCGCTCGCCGCCTCTCGCGACCGCCTCGCCTCCGCCTCCATCTCCTCTCTGACCACGCCTCCGCCTCGCCTCCTCTCGCACCACGCCTCCACTCGCACGCCTCCTCTCGGGATCTCGACAAGCCCTCCTCCTCCGCCTCTCTGCTCACGGCGCGCCTTCATTTCCTCGCCTCGCTACTCCACCTCCAGGTGAAGTCTTTCACCTCATCTTCCTCCTCTTCCTCATCTTCTGCTTTCTAGCCCATTTTTTCCTCATCGGATTTGTATTACATCTCGCTGTTCTAGGTACCTATGAGGGAGAAGAGGAGGGTTCTTCTCAGATCTGCACATTGGGGAGGAGGGAGAGTAGCCACGCCGGCCCATTGGAGTTTCCCTTGTCGCTGAATCAAGGTAAGGATCCCAAATCCTTGTTCTTTACCTCCAAATCGCACTTGTAGTGTAGTTTGTTGGTAGATTTGATTGCTAGCCTCATTGATCCATGACAAATGCTAGAGTATTTAATCTCATTGCATCAATTAAACCAAAGGCATGTGATGTCTGCCCGAGGTGAAGTGATGGTGCAAGTGATCTATCGAGATAATTTTCATTATACTTAGTTCGTTCACAATATTGTGCAAGTGATGTCTTTCAAATTGTCAAAATCGACATCAAGTATATGATGAGGCTAAAACGGATAGCAATCTGATAATGCTCATTGTTTGCTATAAATGAGATCTTTAGTAACGATTTGGGCTGCTAGAGTTCTCATCGAAATATAAAACAGCTTAATTCATGTGTTCCTAAACTGCTTAGTATGAATTAAATAGGACAAGATGTGTTCTATAGATTTAGTTCAAGCATATAGTTACATTTTTGTTATACACCTTGAATCACCGGTAGTAATTTTTCAATAGTCTCTTGCTCTGTTAGTATTTGTTGTTAGACGTTAGAAGTACTACATCGTAGTTGTTCTTTAGTCAATAGTTGTTCCTTACGCGATTGGAATAGTTCAAAATTGTAATGGCAAAGATAGTTAGTGCTTGTTGCCTCTCTATGTAGTCTTCTTCCCCTCAAATTTATTTTCCTCAACCATCACCTTCTTCTGCTCAAGACATGCATTATTAGTTCCTTTGAACTAAGTATAGCTAATTAGTTCCTTTGTGGACTTCCCTGTTCATTCTTTGATCCCTTGCTTGATTAGCCATTGTTTTTTATTGTTAAACTTAAAACATCAGAACAGTAAGAATTTTCGAGATCATGCAATTTAGCAGCTCAGCTTTTTTCTATTTTGAAAACCTTTATTTTAGTGGTTCTTTGAATATGCATTTAGATCAATGAAAAAGGTGTCTTGTGCCTTTGCATGCTAACACTTCCTGGTTATCTTTTTCTTGCTAATTTTTTTATATACTTCAGTTTCATTGTTGCTTAAGAAATTCCTAACCAAAGCATGGATTTATTTGGAGCAGGCTTTAGCCGATTTGTTGAAGAAGAGGCTTTTGGAAGAAGGCGAAGCCATATGTGATTCCTGTTGGTGGATCAAACTCATTGGGAACTTGGTATTATCCTATATTCAATGCTAACTCGTAAAACCACAATTTCTTCTTCTTATTTTGGTGTTTATAGCATACTTTGAAGTTTCTGCGGAATAGTATTCATGGATCGCAATTTGTTGTCACTTCACTTTAGAAAAAGTAGTGTTTGTTGCTATGTTTGAAATCAACACTATTTGGGCCTCATTTTGTTAGAAAAATCTGCTGGCCTTTATGCTATGGAACTTTGGGAATTATCTAGCACGAACCTAGGCTGCGTGTGCTTTATACTAAGCATGACTAAAGGCGACTAGTGAGTATATACATACACGTTAAGCTTTGAGGAAGAGTATATCGTGACTCATGGAGGCGCTCAATTTAATTTGTGGCTAGATTGTTTGATATTCTTAAATTTGCATGTTCTAAAAAGATACGTAGATACATCTACACAATTTATAATACCATGATAGCCATGTGTTTAGAGTTATTCAAATTTTACATTAACAACTCAATTTAATTATATATCATATGTATTTACCCTACACGAAGATTTCCCTATTTTGTTTCGAAGCCTGGAATTACCAACGTATTCTAGGAATATAAAGAAATAGGTTCCATTTATTTACCAAAAATGGAATACAAATTACATTCAAGCTAAGGTACAAATTACATATCCTTTTTTTCTACCAGATAATTTCCTTTGGCTACAAAAGATATGTTGACTTCGGATCCTTAGTTGTTTCTTGTTTTTTTGGTTGTTATCCATTTTCTTTGTATGTTATATACCCCCTATTTAAGAATGCATCAACCTTGGAAAACAATTGAGACTAATTTCTGTAAAAGAAAGGCTAATATGATTTCTATTGCAATTTGTATCTTGTTGTCTAATTATACTTCTTGGCTACCTTTCCTGTAGTTGTTCATATTCGATTCGTCCTCGCTGTGATTATTTGAAAATAGAGAACAGCTTAAATTTTTATTTCCAATCAAAAGACTCCCTTTTTATACATGTACGTCCTCTACAACACAGATTAAGCAGAATTATATAAGAATGGTTGCATAGTTGGTATCCCAATGGTTTCCATCAGACTTATTTTCAATGTTTCTCATTTGCTCATTTTTCATCATGTTTCTTACTTTCTTTTGCTCCAAGTCAGAGGACTACTTAATGTGCTGATTTTTTTAATCCTATTAGGCGTGCAAAAATTGGAGCGGTTATTTGTTAAGCTAGTGGATTCAATTAAGATTTCTAAATGCTTTCTTGGAAGGTAATCCTTTATGCCCGAACATTATTGCAGATGCATCATGCACATTGCATCCTTAATAGTCTTATTGCTTATTAACTCATCTGAAACTCTGGTGAGCTTATTATCTTCTACAACTATGTTGGCATATATTTCCTGCAGCTATTCATATATATACTTTATCAATCCAATATGACTTTTTTCGGTCATACATGTTTTCAACGTGCTAGGTGTTTAATGAATTTATTTTTGTGCAGAACAACAATCCTCGTTAAAAACATAGGCTTATTTGATCATTTCTTAAACATAAATGTCCGTTAATTCTTGAATAACTTCATTTTTGGTTTCTTAGATGGTGCATGCATATCGAAGTAACCATAATTCTACAGTGTGACTTCCTCAAATCTTGATGTTGCTTCGAGCTTAACCTATTTCTTATGATGTTTTTTTGAGACACATTCCTTTTCAATACATTATTATTCTAGCTCATTATCTCATCTCATATGTTATTATATTATTTACAAACGCTAACTGCATGGCGTGTCAGCATACACATTTCTAGTATATGTATACATACAAGATTAATATCTCTGACTTAGTGCATGGTTAATTAAATTGGCGTGCATATTTTGAAAGAGGTATGCGTACATATATACGTATGTATATACTAATTATTTAGCTACACGTGCTTAGGGAATTATTTGTGAATGGTGATGAGATGAGCACGATCGTGGTAGATATTCTTATGAGTAGTGACAATGTCACCCTCACACATTTGCTTGTACTGCCATTAATCTCAAGTAGTCCTTATTTATATGTTTACACCATTGCACTCTCCCTCATCCCTCTCTCTCCCTCTCTCTCTCTCTCGCCTCCCTTTCTTAACACCTCCATAATATTCTTGACTCTCGCTCCCTTATTCAATACTACCTTGCCTTTTCATATCTTCTTGTCGCCTACACACCTCACCTTTCCCACAGCCAATATCTATATATCTCTCTCCACAGATCACTACCAGAGAGACAAGAGTTAGGCTGTCCTACCGATCATATGCTATGTCCTCCTACAATTCTTTGATTCATCAAGCTAAAGAGACAAGAATTACTAATCTTGTTTGTTTTTCCATTTCTATTTGTTCTCTGTCTTTTCCATGCTCCCGAGATTTATGCAAACATCGAGTTATTTTACTTGGAAATTTGTGCTCTTGTGCCATATCATCATACATGCACGATATGCATTCATACAAAGGGTTCACTCTCCATGCATTTGTTTTAATTGCCTTTTTCTTCTTCTTTAAAGGTCAGGGGTATCATTCTTGATATTGAATGGTAAAAGAAAAAGGGCACTCAAACTAAAGCTTGGTACCTTTTACTTGATATAACAGAAACTAAGGTCGGGGTATCACACATGCATCTTGAACACACTAAAAAACATCCAAGAGGATAGTTACAAAACACACTTGGCTAAAACAAAACATCCAAGAGGAGTTACAAAACACACTTGCGACCATCACACTCAAACCACGCTGTTGCTAGATATGCCCATCTATTTTCAACAAATCTGGTCACAAATGTGAGATCGACAACTCCCATGACTAACGATCAGTCGTAAAAGCTGCATGTTACAATAGAAATGTTGGCGGTTAATATATTTGGTTTACATATTACAAATTTTTAATGAGTATTTATTTATGATAATCAAATCTGCTTACTCGAGGTCACGTGTCTCATGATGACTTGGATTAAATGAAAATGTTGTGTGGTCTCAAGTCTCCAAGCACCCTATTATCGAGAATTGAAAATTTTTAGTTATTGCAATTAAAACAAATATGCTTATATATAGAGACGTGGAATCGGTATTATGTCTGTAATTTTTTTTAGCATAGTTCCTAAGACAATGTGCTTGCCCAAAGGCAAGCCGATTCCGACAAGAATTTAGTGGATTTAGTCAAATGTTGACACCAAATGCCAACAATTAAAAGGTTGAACCTATAAATTAAACATAGAAAAATATAAAATTGTGTTATATGTACATATAATCATTGTATATTTTTGACAATGAATTGTTGCTTTCTATCAACTAATAGGTACCTTGTGTCCATTAGTGTGACCTCTCTGTAAAGATTAGGTCGAAATGCTCCGATTGACCCGAGTGTACTATTCGGCTATGTCTACGCCAATGATTGTTAGACAAATTTAGAAATTCTCTTTTATCAATCAATATGTAACTAATTAAGATGCAATGTACGACAGCTTACCTACAAAAGTCTTGTTAGGACGATGGTACACTTCAGTGAAAGACATAAGATGCTTTGGGTACCGTGGAAACTGAATTGGCACATTGTAAGGCTCAACACTTGTCTTTCGGGTGAAAACACATTCAAATGGGTTTCCTATGTACGAACTCAACCTCCCCATAGTTTGGTTGGAATTGCACCCGATGAATGGTATAGCTATGTCCTTCATTGAGTAGCATGTTTAAAGTATCAACACTATCCCTTGATATGGCTTCAATTTTTGATCCCTTCAAACACAAATTCAAACAATATTAGCTTGTGATAGAATTATTTTGTTACTATTATTAGCATTCGCTATTTTTGGAACTTCTGATCGTATCCATGAGGATAAATCGCTTGAAGGTTGCCATGATCTTCAACATGGAACTTGGACGTCCACTCTAACAACAATACTCCATAACTGCTCACGTCCCCATAATTCAAGGTCGAAATTTTTAAACCTTGTAAAATAAGGAGCGCATTTTAGTTTTATATTGCTTTATGTTTTATTGTAGGTTAATTTTGATAGATCATAACTAACATAGTCACCACCGGTTGTCCAGAGAAGTCCTAGATACAATCTCTTTCGACTAACATTCATTGGTTCCATTTATGTAATCTAAAAATATATATTTAGGAAATATGTTAGATACGAAAGAACAAAATATAACCATTATAATATATACAAAGTCTACTTCTATATTCACTCTAAAAGGAAGTAATTTAAATTTAGAACATTCACAATATTGTATTATGCATGTTTTGACTCTATCACTAGCGTCTTTTGACTCTTTCTGAATCTCTAAGCATAAGAATAAGAAACACATGAAGCATAAGAACCAACCATGAAGCATAAGAACCATATTAGTACATCTTTGCCCATATCTGCCTTCTTTAGTTAGCATGGTTGACCATTTACCATTGCAGTATGAGTAGCACAAGAAAGTTTGAAATGCTTTGAATGGAAAGTAAATTTGCATAAGTGCGTGCTCATGGAAACACATGAAGCATGAGAATAAGAAACACATGAATTGAGAAGAAGGTTAGTAGTGCTTTATGCAAATTTCAAGATGTTCTGTTTCATAGCTACTTGATTGTTTCATGTTACATAAAGAAGATATATATTAAACCTTTGGTGGCAGTTGTTTCATGTAACATAAAGAAGATATACTTACATTTCAGTGCTTTATGCTCTCACATTCTATTCAGATCTTCCAATTGTTCTGCATTTAAGAAAAAATTGAGAAGAAGGTTAGTAGTGCTTATGCAAATTGTTTTACTGTTTAAGAAAAAATGAGAAGAAGGTTGTGCACATCTATCATTTCTGTTTTAGAAATGTATTCTGGAAAACCAAGATATCATTCATGTGCACATATTGCATCCAATACAATATTTCGACAACCAAAAGCCATACTTCAACTTTAAGCAAAACTCACATCATAAAACTGATTTACCTTGTTGAAAAATGTTTGGCGAGAGAAGAAGCATAAACAAGGAAAGCATGTAAAAATATCTCACAACCTTACTACATCGTCCAATCAACATTCCACAATGCACGAAAATAGCCGTAACCAATTCACAGATGCTACATATACTTTCTGCAATACAATGGTGCCACAAGTGAAAAGGAAGTTGGGCGGAGAAAGTCTTTTGCAAATATTTGAAGCACAAGCATACTAACACCCAAAGAAGGATAAAACAATCCAGTGGAACACATAAATACATGTGGAAACTATAAAATGTTAAGGTTGAAACAATCAAAATTTACCAAACCCTCCAAAATAATTTAATATATGACAGCCATTCATCACATGCAACCTGGTGGCAGTTGTTTCATGTAACATAAAAAAGATATACTTACATTTCAGTGCTTTATGCTATCACATTCTATTCCAGATCTTCCAATTGTTCTGTTTAAGAAAAAATTGAGAAGAAGGTTAGATGCCATCACAGAAAAAATTCACAATAAAAATCAAATGCTAAACCAACAACAATGATGCAAGGTTCAGATGCCATCACAGAATTTGATTTCTTATAGCCATGTTTGATTTGCAGTGCGTTTGGAGAAGAAAGAAAGAAACTTGTTGCAAAGCTTTTCCATTTGAAAGCTATTAGTTTCTTTCCGCAGTTTCCATGGTGTTTATTTGGGTGTTCTTTTGGTGGATTCAAGCAGATGCTCGCAAATATTAAACCTCCTTCCATGACCGGAAGGATGCGTTCAAGGGATTCCTGTGGCGGGTTCTCAAGCTAAAGGAAGAGGTTTGTGTTGATTTTGCTGCACTTATCCTTACCCTGCAAATCTATCTTTGTAAAATTGAGTCTCTATAGGCCGGAGCAGCATAATTGGCAATACAATGAAATTTAGTTTTGGCTGTTTATGCATCTTCTTTCAAGTAGTTTTTAGATGAACTTGTTCAATGAAGGTTTATTAGATCACTTTGGGATGAGCATGATTTGTTTTGGAGGAGCTCGGTTGCTGGTAAACCATTAGTGTTAGCTAGAGGCTCAGAGCCACTAAACTTGTATTTTGCGTGCTGCAGCTACTGGAGTTGTGTGCTTTTTTTGGGTTCACTTCAGCAGCTATTGGACTTGTGTTTTTTTTTTGGGTTCACTTCAGCCAAAATGTAAAGAGGAAACCAGCATGAGAATAAGAACCAGCACTACTAACCAGCATGAGAATAAGAACCAGCATGAAGCATGAGAATAGAAGTGGTATTTAGATAGTGCATCTTCTTTCAAGTAGTTTTTAGATGAACTTGTTCAATGAAGGTTTATCAGATCACTTTGGGATGAGCATGATTTGTTTTGGAGGAGCTCGGTTGCTGGTAAACCATTAGTGTTAGCTAGAGGCTCAGAGCCACTAAACTTGTATTTTGCGTGCTGCAGCTACTGGAGTTGTGTGCTTTTTTTGGGTTCACTTCAGCAGCTATTGGACTTGTGTTTTTTTTTTGGGTTCACTTCAGCCAAAATGTAAAGAGGAAACCAGCATGAGAATAAGAACCAGCACTACTAACCAGCATGAGAATAAGAACCAGCATGAAGCATGAGAATAGAAGTGGTATTTAGATAGTATGTTTTCTTCTCAAGACAGTATGTTTTTTTTGGGTTCACAAACCACACTATAAAATGTATAGTTCGAATATGTCAAAGATGAAGCATGAGAATAAGAACTACTACTAACCTTGCAGGAGGAAGTTCGGCCGAGCGTGCCAGATGGAAGATGGAAGACTGGAGGGCGTAACGCTAATGAAGCTACGACAGGCACGCAGGCATGACGCCAGGTAGGTAGTACAGACGCTGTGTCTTGGCACAGAGTTGAAGTGGTATTTAGATAGTATGTTTTCTTCTCAAGATAGTAGTATATATATATAATGTATGTAAATGAGCAGAACGCTTCGTTTCTTGTATTTTCTTTCAAATTGACGCTGGAAGCGGGAACTGAAAATGGGAAGTGCAAATTTTGGGGTTTTGAATTTTCCCACGTATGTATGTGTACAAAACGACCTGGGTTTTGTGTTCCCACGTATGTATGTGTACAAACAGACCCTGGGTTTTGTGTTCAACTGGAATTGAAGCCATGCAACGCTTCGCTTCTCGTAGGCGTGAAATTTGGCGGTGGCTGCTTTCTGCCGTAGAGTGGCGGCACTACCGGGCTTGAATTTTGAAATGACGCGGGAAGCATTTGGGGAAGCTAATTGAATGATCTGAGACGTGGGAAGAAACTGTGACTTAATATAGTAGAGATAGAACCTGAACCATGCGAATATGCCAAGCTGCGACTAGCAAACATCGCGGCGATTCAAACAAGATTTCAAGAGCTAGGTCTCAACAGATTAAAAAACATTCTGGAATCAACTTCAACCCCCACTACAACTGAAAAGGTTATAAACATTGATGACTCTAATTACGATCCTGAAGAGGATAGGGGGGCCGAGGGAAATGAATCTGCCAGCATCCATTCACCAAGAAAGGTGCTTGCTGATCTATCTCTTGCTGGGGGGTTAAGGATGTTAGCTGCATGTACTATTGTTCTTTGCATATATATATAAATTCTTTTGGTTTGCTTCGTTTATGTAATTCTTGATGTGGTGCCTATTTCATTTTGTACACATATTTACACTGATGTTTTTTTTCTGCTATAGTATTATAAAAGGTGCGTTAAACGACCAGCTAAAAGGCCCGCAAAAAGGAATATCGGTGACATGCCTCCAGGTGGTACAAGAGCATCAAAGAGAGTGAGAGCAACTACACCAGAAGAGGAACCCACTGGAGTCACAACAAGGTCCACAAAATCAGTGCCCTTACCTACACTTCAAGAAGATACAACCACTGAATCATCTGAGCAAGTGGTCCATGAGGCTCAAATTAAGACAGAAGAACAAGAACCCATTGCTGAACCTACTAGTCCGGTCACAGATTGGTCCTATCCGGGAGATGATGCAAACGTGCATCCAGAAGATGATGCAGACCAACAGCAAGATGAGGAAGGCAAGTTCTTTTTGGGCATTATTCTTTTCATCTTCATTACAATTGTGTCAGAGAACAAAATTTCAGATTGTTTTAACGTGTTACATACATTTAGCCGTTTACTAATCCATTCAATGCCTGTTTTCGTAGATAACCCAAATACTTCTAAAAGAGGAAAGAGGGCATCAACAATGGGGAAAATGCTTGAGAAGATGACTAGAACTATGGGAAAAGGGTTGCCCATCCAATTTGCCGAGGGGATGCGAAGGCCACATAAGCCGTTAGAAGCTGCAAAGTTTGCATCAGAGGCTGGCGTTCAAATCAGGCATAATGTACCTATCCTCACTAGCTGGAAAGAGTACAAGAACAACACGACTCATTTGGATAATTTCATGGGGAAATTGTCTGTAAGTAATTACATTCTTGGCCATGAACAATTACTCTTCTTCCACATTATATTGCATAATTAATTAATTAATGTGATTCATTCAACTTAATAGACAAGGCTGGCCTTGGACACTAGTGATAGGACAACCAAGGATGCATGTGCGGACATTTTGAAGGGTGGGGTGCGGCAATCTAGGTATTTGCTGAAGAAACGGTATTTCGATGGTATCCCAGCAAACGAAATTAGTGCGACGAGTCCAGTATCTACCATGACAGATGAGGAGTGGAGAAAACTCGTCCAGAAATGGTCTGACCCGAAAAGCAAGGTACGGTCTATGAACATATGGTTCTATTCATATTCCATCCATGTATGTGACTAACTTAACCGTCTGCTGTAGGAAATATCTGAAAAGAACAAGCAAAATCGTGCCAAAGTCAAATTCCGTCAGGCCACAGGGTCTCGCAGCTACATTGCACACTGCCATGCTCTGGTAAGTATTGTTTGTTGTGTCAATATTCATTTTGGATCCATAAAATGAATATAGGAATTACACAAACATCACTTGTTACTTGATAACCAAGGAGAGGATTTTATATGCTCTTATTGAGTTGAAGCCCTACCTATAAAAAAGCCTTATGTAGCTAGGTGGAACTTTTCTACTTGATACATCTCATTATGTTTCTTCTTCCAATTGTAGAAAGAGAGAAACAAGGATCATGATTCGATCTTTGTGGACTTTTTTAAGGAGTGCCACAACAGCAAGAAGGGACTCGTTGAACCTGTGCAACGCGCAGTTGTAAGACCCTACATTTCCATTATCACTGAATTCTGGGCAAACACATGAATGTGTTCATATGATTTATATTTCTGTTTCTTTTACATACTTTGAAAGACTGGGCTGATAGTTATTCAAACAAATAAAGGCACTATGTTGTACTTGCTTAGACACAACAAATATGACCATGCTACAGTTGTGTTTAGTTGTCCATGTGAATTAGGTTGTAATCTTTGTAAACTTGTGGAGTCAAATGTGTGAATTAGGTTGTATTCTCTCAGCATCTCAAATTTCACAACTTGACAAAACCCAAGAGCTTCTTGCTCACGCATTACCAAACAAAAAACTAACCTCGCATTAGTTCTGTTGCTTTACTACATATTTCATCATGAATTAGCGTTTCAATTCTAACCTGGTAAACAACCATAGAGGAAATGTGTCCTAACTAGTGTGGCTGCATGACTAATTATCTGTTAAAGCCAGGTTGTGCTCAATTAAATCTGCGTACTTTCATAGTCAATAGCCATTTGATATATAAACTAATTAATTATCATATGTACATGAAAAGGCTCGTATTGGCATAAGGCATCATGTATTCTCATACTGTATCTTGCATGACTAGGATGAAAATTTCATTTGTATATGCCTTATTTTCCCCATTTTAGTATTGATTCTGTTATGTCCTTTATATTAGGCTGAGATGGAAGCTATGATGGAGCCTGATGCAGAGGGCCAGGCAACAATGTCTAGTACTGAGATTGTTGACAAGGTTCTATCTCAAAACAGCGCCACAAGCAAATTCCTAAAGAATGTTGGATTACATTCAACCGCTACAAACTCTACAAAGGGCTCCAAAGAACAAGCTCTTGAGGAACAGCTTGAGGAGGAGAGATGAGGAGCTGATGAACTTCGAAAGACTGTTGAGCAACAACAGCAAGAAGTAGAAGACTTGAAGCAAAAAGCTCAAGCATCAGATGATGCACTGATCAGAACCCAAAAGGAAATGGAGGATATAAAGAAGAGGCAAGAGGAGAATGATGCAATTATTCGCCGTCTCATGCGAATTGCCGGTCAAGCCAACTAGTTAGTTTATGAATCTGTTCACTAGTAACATGTGGATCTATTTAGACAAGGATACTTATTTTGGCATGGCTGGTTACCTGGATAAATGGTACTAGCTTGAAGTTGTGGTTTAAGTACTGTGAACACATTTTATGACTCTTAATGCATCTGTGGATATTTTGTGCTACTTTGTGAAATGTATTGTTTCGTCTCCTGAAAATATTGTGTGATGTGGATGAAATTTGTGTTGTGGGAGTAAAAATGAATCATATGTGGGCTGACATAGGTGTTAAATGACGAAAATTCATGCGGTTCTACATTTATCTATTATGTAATTATTCATCATGGAAAATGACAGATGTTACTTTCGTGACGGAAATTCATGTACACATGACAATCTTCAGTGACGAAACATTAGCTTTACAGGATGTGCCACGTCACCCCACACCCTGGCTGCTGACATGGCATTGGACTGTTCCATGACAAAAATGCATGTCCACGTGGCACTCATCTGTGACGAAACATTTGTGTCACAAGTAGTGCCACGTCCCCACACACCTAGGCTGATTACGTGGCACCAGGGTAATCCATGACGAAAATATATGACTTTTTGGGTTCAATTACTGACGTATATATTCGTCATAAAATTGAACTCTTCGATGACGGAAATATAATTTGTCACAAAACAGTTGATTTGTTATGACGAAATTAAGAAATTCGTCATTGAAAACTTTCTATGACGCACTTTCTATGACAAATAGAATTTTATCATAAAGTCGTCATAAAAAACCTACAATGACAATTTCGGCTCTAATGATGACGAGTTCGGACCATCATTAAAAATCACTTTTCTTGTAGTGTTTTGTCTTCCTCGGTTGAAGGCAAAGAAGAAGAGTCTAGTGTTGCGCTTCTTTTGGTCGCCTTTCCAGTTTTGATGCTTAGGTTGTTGATTGTTTTATGGGGAAGAAGCATTCAATTTATTTCTGTGTTTGTCTTTCTCCGAGGTTAAAGGAGTTATTGCGGCATTATGCTAGACCTGTTGTCAAGGCTGAAGTCCTGTGGCTTTGTAGGAGTAGGTGGTGTTTGATTTCGTCATTTTACTGGTTTAAGAAATCATCTTTGAAAACCCTTCTTGTTTCGTGAAAGGTTGGGGTTTGGTGTTAAGGTTTTATTTGAAAAGGATTACTTGATCGCTTGGTTCCCTTTCGAGAAAATTGCCTTTCAACCATTCTCCTCTATGGGAGTCCTTGAGATTGAAAGGTGTTTTGGAGAATTCCTTTTGCATGACCAAGTATGGGTATGTCTCATTGCAATTTTGAGAGTCAAGTTTCCTTATGAATTTGGGATGAGTTTTAAAACTAAAATGCTGCAAACAAAGTAAGTAGTCTTTTGACTAAAATCGTTTGTCCCTAGTAAGAATTGTTGTTTAGCATGTTATGTAGCATGTACCAATGTGGTTTATGGAATGACGTATTGTTAAGTTAATTTGCGAGTTGAAACAATTAAATGTAATTGTTACCTTTAGCTTAAGATTAGGTGAACCTCTAGTGATGTAGAGTACCCCATAGTGGGAATGATTAAATGGGTTAATGTACGTGCTTATAATCTGTTGCTTTGTTATAAAAAAAATGCTTATGACCCCCGATTATGTTTAAAGTTTTAAACCTTGATGCATAGTTAAAACATTAGGATGATGTAGACTGCTGTTATTGTTAAAGAAACTTTGCTGGTTGTTTAAAGATGTTCTAATCTAACGGGTTAATAGAGAAATTTAATCATGTTAACTAGTGGCTTTAATTTGGAAGTTGATTAGAGTTGCTATTTACGTTGTTGCAAACTACTAGTATATTTGGAAGTATGCAGTTGTGTCTCCACAATGCTAGTATTGATATCAATTGAGAAGACATAAGACTTATTCTTAATGATGTTGTTAAAGGCAGTGTTAATGCTAGTATTCAATTTTTTTTAAATAGTTGGAGTATGTTGTGTGGTGGTAATTTTGTTATCACCTTTGTATAGGGTAGCTAAAAGTAATGTTGTTGGTTGATGAACATGCCCATTTGTTGTTATTGATGACTAAATAGTGGTGGTAACTGTTTAGATTACTCGTTGGAAAACCATGGTTAAATAGAGAAAATTTTTAACATGTTGGAACAAATCCAAAAGAACAAGGCCAGGGTGGCAAGAGCGTACAACAAAGAAGGTCGTGCCCAAGTAGTTCAAGGAGGATGATTTAGTATGGAAGACCATCTTGCCAATCAGAACAAGGGACATTAGATACGAAAAATGGTCACCGACGTGGGAAGGACCATACAAAATCAAGCGACTAGTGCAGGGCAACTCGTACATACTAGAGACCCTAGAAGGGGAGTCATTCACCAAAGCCATAAACGGAAAATACCTCAAGAAGTACCATCCTAGTATACGGATCGGGTCTTGATGGAAAGTACGACGAGGGCAACTACCAGTAAAGCCGAGTTAACTGGACACAATTGATTACGACTACAGAACCAGTATGTTGCGAACATCACAAGAACGATCAAAAGACGATGTATGCTAGGGAAAGCATGCAATTACATTGTTTATATGAGATGAATAATGCTATCAGCAACAGCCTCCGCAGCTTGGCACACACTTGAGATCAGAGCCTCGTCTTCCGATTCGCAGCCTAAGACCGGCACGGTGGCTTCAGTCTTGGTCTCAACCAATCGAAAGGCCGCCACCAAATCAACTTGATGCATTTGGAGATCTGTTTGGGCTAAGTTAATGTCACGATCAACCTCTGGAAGGTAGGCTTCGGCTTCGATCAGAGCCTGCTTTAAACAAGCAATCTCACCGATCAAGGCCGCCCTCGTTATTACTAAAGTCTGGGCCGAAGAAACCGCATCATAAAACTCGGCCTTCTTCTGTTTCCCAGCGGTTACTAGAACGTTGAGTTCAGCGCGCTCCTTCGCGACCTTCTCACGCCGATGGCATCGCCCCATCGCTAATTGGACAGCATCCCTCTTCGAAGAGAGACGATGCAGGTGGTGGAATTTGTCCCTGGATGACGCCGAAAGATGGGGAGATACCTCAGCAAGAAGGGCGTCTATCAGCTGGAAAGATTCTAATACTTTCGGCCCCGATCGCACCAATAGACAGTGAAATTGCTTCAATTTGTCCCGTTGCGGTAAGGGACGGCTGGTGAACGGCAGTAGCTGTGACACTACGGGATGTCGAGACATCGTAAAAGGTGAAATTGGAGAATGTGACACCACGGAGTGTCGTAACCTTATATAATGTGGATGTTGAGGTCAAAAAATTATAAAATGTGGAATTAAGGTTAAAACCATACGCTGAGGTTTAATCGCGTTTCCGGGCCATTTCCGGGTTTTGGGCCTTTCCGAGGGAGTTTGGGCCCAAGAGAAGGGGTTGTGGGCTTTGGTGGGAAGGAGTATGAGTCCATTTAGGACTAGGAAACCTGGTTGGGGCTGGTAAAAGGGGCTCCCCCTGCCCCTTATGCACCCCACCTCTCCCCTTGGGCGCCCACAAGCACCCCCTTGCCCTAGCCGCACCCCCTCCCCCTTTGGCCGTGTGCCCCCCTCCCTTTGCCCCCTTGCCTCCCCACCTCTCCTCCACCCCTTGCTGCCCTAGGGTAGCCTCCCCACCGCTGCACCTCGAAGATCCGCGCATTGGAGCGAGGAGCGAGGAGCGAACCGGGAGGAGATCCATTCAATTTTCGTGCGTTGGGCAAAGGTATGGCCATGGGAATCCTTGGGGTTGGTCTAGGTACTGTTATAAGGGTGATTATCAAGTTTTTAGATCAATTGGTGGTGTTGGAATTGAGTAGATTAGATGAAATCTAGAAGTTGCCACGTCCTCTGTTTCGGGCAGCATGAGCAGTCGACCTAGGGCTTAGGTTTTCGCCAATTTAGATTCAGAATCTCATCATACGGATGTTGAAGAAATTATAGATAATTTTATTATCTTTTAGTGAATATAAAGAACGTCCAATTCCGCCCAGCCGTTTGAAAGTTATGGCTGTTTTACCGAGCGTGTTAAAATCTGTGACGTGATTGGAACAGATCACGGTATTTTGTAGATTAAACAACTTTAGAGTCCGAATCAGTCTTTCCCTATACCTAGAAAAAGTTGGGAAATTTTCTAAGCTACGCGTGGATGTACTCGTTTAATTGATTTGGAGTCTTAGAACCGGGGTTATGCCTTTTGGAAGGCTGCTGTCTCGACGGGACAAACCGCTGTTTTTGGGTTTTGCGAGTAGTTGGCAATGTCGGGGAAGATGAGGGTTTGCGTACTGTTTTTTGGGCATGATTGTGAGTGTGTGGTCCCTTTGTGCAAGTGGTGTGACCCCGGGAGGGCCTTCTACTTCTCGCCAATCCGTCGCCCGTGGTTGAGGCAAGTGTATTGTAATGGATAGCTGTCGGGACCCGAATCTGCAAATCCGGACCCTCTGTGTATTCTGTACTAGTCCAGGATCACGCTAGTACACACAGTTAAACAGGGTTATATATCACATCCATACACAGCGGAAATATAAATAAAGTACATCAAAATCTTAATATAAATTGTTGCAAGACCTTAAGGCCAACTTACAAATAGTCTGCCACGCAGGGCTTACAATAACAAAAGTAAATAAACAGCAGCGGAATGAAGAACGTCGGTGACACCCATCAGTATACCACAGGCAACTGATAAGGTTCAACTCCTAGATAATCGCCTTCTCGTGGAACTTCGCCTTCTTCGAAATTGTAGTCTTCTCCTCAACTGATGATGGTGTTGAAAGCAAGGGTGAGTATACAACATACTCAGCAAGTCATGCACAGAAATGCATCTCTGTTACTACATGCATGGCTTCTTCCAAAGGGATGGCTTGAGTGGTTAATTTGCATCAAACAGCATTTTGCTTTGATTAAATAATCTTAATAGATTCAAAAGCGGTAAAACCATATTATATAATAAGTTATAAATCTCTTTCCAAGCAGTTTGGCACAAAGCCTTAAATCACTTTAGCAGTTATCTCTGGCATACAGCCACCCATTCCCACATTTTTATTTTAAAAGATCTACCCCTTGACTGTAATCCCCGAGCTTTGTCCAGTACCGTGGACTCGGCTATTCGAATAGTTTTGACACACTCTGCAGAGGTTGTACACTTTACCCACATGATACAGTCGCACACCACAAAGGCGATTGACCGTAACGAAGTTTTTCAGAAACTTCCATCTACACCTATGACCCTCGCCGGTATTGCCTTCACTATCACTTCCCCCACGAAGGATCGAAGTGTAGGACCGACAATCACCGTTGGATAGGGTACCTAGCCGTAGCACCGGTACGCTCCCCCACACAGTTACCCTGATGTAACTGTCACCCTGAGGTACCAAAGGTAAGACTTCAGAATCCTACTAAACTAAGACCGTCCCACTCCAGCCATGTGGTTGCACGAAAGGCCCAGTTCAAAGGCTTGCAAGGTGAAGTCCTTAACTGTCCAGGGCAAGACATTCATCACTCATCCCTGACCCAAACAACTCACAACACTCATCCCACGGACACGAAGGCCGTTTATTAATTATCAGTGCCACGAAGGCCCACCTGGCATAAAGCCTCTTACCACTTGCCCCGGGCTAAATCAATCCCACCCTTGTTCATCTACTGTGCAACGCATGCCAACAGTATTTTCAGTTACCGTGTAGAACCACGAAGGTACCTACACTTCACATCATCACGTGACAAGATCACACTTAACTTCCAAAATCATTCCATTTGTCATTAGTCAATATTATTTTGCTATTTGAAATATATTTCGCGCAAGCATAGCTAAGCAACTAGTCACGGTCTAGCCTCCCGTGTTGGCACAATCATATCCTCCAACAATTTAATCCCAACTTTAGGTGACAATGGAATATATAGCATACAAATAATATTAACAAGGATGGAATTAACAATTAGGTTGATTAACTAGTTATCCCAAATGAAACTATTCATTTTAATCAACATAGCATGCATAACTTAAAACAAAGTATATTTTCAAAAGCTAGGAACAATATGGTCAAAGCACGACTTGCCTTCAAACAGTTGATGTTCTTGGTCCAACACTTGAGATTGATCTTCTTCAACACCCTCGCACAGCTCAACGTCTACGTGTAGCAAAAAAACATCCAAAAACAACGAATAAACACACATTCAGGAAATGCCGCAAATCAAACTAATGCGTAATTTCACAAAAACTTCCAAATAAATACTTTGGCATTTTCTAGGATTTATAAAATTTATTTCGACATTTTTGGATGTGTAGTTTTTGAGATACAAAATTCGTAAATTTGGACTTTCCGTAAATAATTTAACAGTATAAATTTGTTTATAAAATTCCAGTAAAAATACTGTAGAAATGTATTAATCTCTACTATTCTAAAGCAGCAGTTGGTGGCAGTGGTCCATTCTACCCACGTCATTAATTGCCCTACACAAGAAACGAAGCGTTGCTTTAATTAACCAGCTTTCGCAAGAAACGAAGCGTTAAAGATAGATATTTGATCTTGTGAAATAATTTTTTTTATTTTTTAATCTTTATTTTTCGTTATCAATTTTGTTTTTCGTAGCAACGCACGGGCATGTAACTAGTATTTACTAAATTACAAAATTTGTTGCCTGCAGTTTGGACTTAAAACGTAATCGTAGCAAAAATAACAAATTTCGCAATTTCCAGAAAAGTGCATGTACAACTAGTCTTCTAGTTTTCTCATGCCTGGACGTACTGTTCGTGCATGGCACTGTTCGGGTATGGTTTGGACTCGTGCGCGCGCATGTATACTAATACGGGTTGGTATACGTAGAAAATATATATGAATTTACTCGCATGCGGACGTACCCAAGCTTATAGTTAGTTACACACGTGAATCAACCGATTATAAACAAGCGCTTACCTACGTGCAGACTAGCATGTATATGATAAACATACGACGACTATCACTAACAAAGCATGCGACTAATGTATACGCGCACAAACTAACACACATATACATGTATATGCCTAACAACCGAATATATCTACGCGCGACTATATCTACACGCGAATCGACTAAGTATATAAATATGCATATAAAATATTATACATACATCAATCCACAAAAACTAGATCTACTGATCAACGGAACAGAGCGCGCGCAAAAGAGAAAATAAAGAAAAGTACCGGACGGTGCTAAGCAGCGGCGCAGAACGTCGGTCGCAGGAAGAAGGCGGCGTGGCCGGAAGATGCGCTTGCGGTGTCGGCGACCACGGCGGTGGCGGCGTCGACAGCAACGGCGACGACAACGACGATGACGATGGCGATGGCATCGGCGTACACGGCGGCAACAACGCAGATGGCAGCGGCAACGAACGGTGATGGAGGCAATGGTGAGAGGAGCGCGGGGTCGGCGATGGCGACCGAGTCGAGGAGTGTAGCCAAACCAGGAAAAGGGAGACGGAGCAACGTGAAGAGTGGAAAACAATCGGAGGTGTTGACGTGAAGACTAAATGGAAATAGCTGGGAAATGGGATGCCTCCTGCGCTTGGAAAAATGGGAAGCCCGGACGTGTGTTGCTGAGTTGAAGCGCGTGCATGCATAGAAACGGCTAGAATAAAGTCTCATTAGAGTGACTAATAACTGATGGAGTAGTGGGGTCGAGAGCGGCTGGAAAGAATAGAGGAACAGAATGAGAATGTCTAGGGATTAGTGCATGACGTGAAGATAGAAATGCATATGGAGTTCAAACGTGATACCAACACATGCATACGGGCTAGGAAAGTGGGAACGGCTGGCAAGGAAATTAATTCGTGCATGCGTGTGTATAACTTGAATGAGTTAAGTGGGAATGGCTGTAGGGAGTAGAAACGGCTAGAGGAGCTTCAGGTATGCATGCAGGAACGATTCACGCATGCAATAGTTAAGGAATGGACAGCAATTTGGGGAGTAACGGCTGGGGAAAAGTGTGCATGAGGAGTAAATCATGACACTTCATTGGAAAGGGTTCTTCAAGCAACCGTTCAGAAAAAGATTTCATCTCCACGTGACCATACATGTATACTTGCATATATACATATATATACGTATATACGTTCTCAGAAACGTGTTTCGGAAGAAAAAAAATAGCAGAGAGGTTCTAAAAATCTAGAAAACTCCTCTAAAATACTAGGAACTATTTGGAACTTAACAAAGTTGGTTTCGCGATTTTTCGACATGTAGATTTCTCGCAAAAAATCTTTTAGTGAAACCAGACACTTGTACAGACTTTTGTAAAATCAACAAATTAAGTTATATAACAGGTTTTCCGAAAATATTTGAGGAGAACACTCTCATCTTCCAATTAACTTTATTTTAACCAAAAAATTTAAATCTTATGCATATGCAAAAAGGTAGTATCTTTATTTAACGTGATTATTTCAATAGACTTGAATCCGAATTAACCGCGAGGACTTTAAATAATTTCTGAAAAAAAAATCAAATAAACCCAGAAACACACTAAATATATTAAAAGCAAATTTTGGGATGTTACAAACCTCCCCCCTTAACAGAATCTCGTCCCCGAGATTCGAGGCTTAACTAGAGAATAGGTTCGGAAACTCCTTCAAATCTTCTTCGCGTTCCTTTGTCGCTTCGTTTTCCGAGTGATTACTCTATTGGATTCTACAGAAGCGGGTTTGAGAGATGAGAATAGGATCCAAGTACTGATTAGTTATTGCCGATATGGTAGATAACTGCTTGTTTGTCTCTGCGTTATCAACGGCAGCGGCAGCTGTATTGACTTGAACTGCTTCAAGAACACCAGTGTGGTCGGTCCTTTCCATCTGTTGACTACTCCAAGGTTTAGGTAAGAGGGGAGAGCAAAGGTAAGGTTCAAGAATCCTAGTGCAGGGAAGCAGGTTTAACCCAAAAACTTAAGCACATAATATTAATAACTTGGTATGGTTGCTTATCCAAACCTAAAGGCTATGCAACACATACTGCACACTCAGCAATCAAGGAAGATCCAAATTCCTAAGTACACAATATTCTAACGGCTAAGAGGGTAACTCTCCTATCTTAAGAGACACGACTCTCACACATGAGTCTCAACTGACGACTAAAGCACTGGTTCTGGAAGCTTCGGGAAGACTTCATCGATCCACTTCTCTTCGAGCTCGATGATTCCTCACCTCACGACCTTCAGGGTCGGCAGCGACCTCCAGTACTTTTTCCTTAAGTGTAAAACATCGTTAACTATTCGGAACGACTCAGGTAAGATTTTCATTTAAACCGAAGGGAAGGATAGAAGTTTCAGCAAAGAGGAGAGAATAGAAGAATAAGATAAGTCAAGAACTCATTATTCTTTCAAGTCAAATTTTCTCTTTAGAAAATAATTATGAAGCTCCAAGAGATGGCCACGCTATCTAGGGTCAAGACCTACAGTCAGTATGGCTCTGATACCACCTCTGTCGGGACCCGAATCTGCAAATCCGGACCCTCTGTGTATTCTGTAGTAGTCCAGGATCATGCTAGTACACACAGTTAAACAGGGTTAAATATCACATCCATACACAGCGGAAATATAAATAAAGTACATCAAAATCTTAATATAAATTGTTGCAAGACCTTAAGGCCAACTTACAAATAGTCTGCCACGCAGGGCTTACAATAACAAAAGTAAATAAACAGCAGCGGAATGAAGAACGTCGGTGACACCCATCAGTATACCACAGGCAACTGACAAGGTTCAACTCCTAAATAATCGCCTTCTCGTGGAACTTCGCCTTCTTCGAAATTGTAGTCTTCTCCTCAACTGATGATGGTGTTGAAAGCAAGGGTGAGTATACAACATACTCAGCAAGTCATGCACAGAAATGCATCTCTATTACTACATGCATGGCTTCTTCCAAAGGGATGGCTTGAGTGGTTAATTTGCATCAAATAGCATTTTGCTTTGATTAAATAATCTTAATAGATTCAAAAGCGGTAAAACCATATTATATAATAAGTTATAAATCTCTTTTCAAGCAGTTTGGCACAAAGCCTTAAATCATTTTAGCAGTTATCTCTGGCATACAGCCACCCATTCCCACATTTTTATTTTAAAAGATCTACCCCTTGACTGTAATCCCCGAGCTTTGTCCAGTACCGTGGACTCGCCTATTCGAATAGTTTTGACACACTCTGCAGAGGTTGTACACTTTACCCACATGATACAATCGCACACCACAAAGGCGATTGACCGTAACGAAGTTTTTCAGAAACTTCCATCTACACCTATGACCCTCGCCGGTATTGCCTTCACTATCACTTCCCCCACGAAGGATCGAAGTGTAGGACCGACAATCACCGTTGGATAGGGTACCTAGCCGTAGCACCGGTACGCTCCCCCACACAGTTACCCCGACGTAACTGTCACCCTGAGGTACCAAAGGTAAGACTTCAGAATCCTACTAAACTAAGACCGTCCCACTCCAGCCATGTGGTTGCATGAAAGGCCCAGTTCAAAGGCTTGCAAGGTGAAGTCCTTAACTGTCCAGGGCAAGACATTCATCACTCATCCCTGACCCAAACAACTCACAACACTCATCCCACGGACACGAAGGCCGTTTATTAATTATCAGTGCCACGAAGGCCCACCTGGCATAAAGCCTCTTACCACTTGCCCCGGGCTAAATCAATCCCACCCTTGTTCATCTACTGTGCAACGCATGCCAACAGTATTTTCAGTTACCGTGTAGAACCACGAAGGTACCTACACTTCACATCATCACGTGACAAGATCACACTTAACTTCCAAAATCATTCCATTTGTCATTAGTCAATATTATTTTGCTATTTGAAATATATTTCGCGCAAGCATAGCTAAGCAACTAGTCACGGTCTAGCCTCCCGTGTTGGCACAATCATATCCTCCAACAATTTAATCCCAACTTTAGGTGACAATGGAATATATAGCATACAAATAATATTAACAAGGATGGAATTAACAATTAGGTTGATTAACTAGTTATCCCAAATGAAACTATTCATTTTAATCAACATAGCATGCATAACTTAAAACAAAGTATATTTTCAAAAGCTAGGAACAATATGGTCAAAGCACGACTTGCCTTCAAACACCTGATGTTCTTGGTCCAACACTTGAGATTGGTCTTCTTCAACACCCTCGCACAGCTCAACGTCTACGTGTAGCAGAAAAACATCCAAAAACAACGAATAAACACACATTCAGGAAATGCCGCAAATCAAACTAATGCGTAATTTCACAAAAACTTCCAAATAAATACTTTGGCATTTTCTAGGATTTATAAAATTTATTTTGACATTTTTGGACGTGTAGTTTTTGAGATACAAAATTCGTAAGTTTGGACTTCCGTAAATAATTTAACAGTATAAATTTGTTTATAAAATTCCAGTAAAAATACTGTAGAAATGTATTAATATTTACTAAATTACAAAATTTGTTGCCTGCAGTTTGGACTTAAAACGTAATCGTAACAAAAATAACAAATTTCGTAATTTCCAGAAAAGTGCATGTACAACTAGTCTTCTAGTTTTCTCATGCCTAGACGTACTGTTCGTGCATGGCACTGTTCGGGTATGGTTTGGACTCGTGCGCGCGCGCATGTATACTAATACGGGTTGGTATACGTAGAAAATATATATGAATTTACTCACATGCGGACGTACCCAAGCTTATAGTTAGTTACACACGTGAATCAACCGATTATAAACAAGCGCTTACCTACGTGCAGACTAGCATGTATACGATAAACATACGACGACTATCACTAACAAAGCATGCGACTAATGTATACGCGCACAAACTAACACACATATACATGTATATGCCTAACAACCGAATATATCTACGCGCGACTATATCTACACGCGAATCGACCAAGTATATAAATATGCATATAAAATATTATACATGCATCAATCCACAAAAACTAGATCTACTGATCAACGGAACAGAGCGCGCGCAAAAGAGAAAATAAAGAAAAGTACCGGACGGTGCTAAGCAGCGGCACAGAACGTCGGTCGCAGGAAGAAGGCGGCGTGGCCGGAAGATGCGCTTGCGGTGTCGGCGACCACGGCGGCGGCGGCGTCGACAGCAACGGCGACGACAACGACGATGACGATGGCGACGGCGTCGGCGTACACGGCGGCAACAACGCAGATGGCGGCGGCAACGAACGGTGATGGAGGCGATGGTGAGAGGAGCGCGGGGTCGGCGATGGCGACCGAGTCGAGGAGTGTAGCCAAACCAGGATAAGGGAGACGGAGCAACGTGAAGAGTGGAAAACAATTGGAGGTGTTGACGTGAAGACTAAATGGAAATAGCTGGGAAATGGGATGCCTCCTGCGCTAGGAAAAATGGGAAGCCCGAACGTGTGTTGCTGAGTTGAAGCGCGTGCATGCATAGAAACGGCTGGAATAAAGTCTCATTAGAGTGACTAATAACTGATGGAGTAGTGGGGTCGAGAGCGGCTGGAAAGAATAGAGGAACAGAATGAGAATGTCTAGGGATTAGTGCATGACGTGAAGATAGAAATGCATATGGAGTTCAAACGTGATACCAACACATGCATACGGGCTAGGAAAGTGGGAACGGCTGGCAAGGAAACTTAATTCGTGCATGCGTGTGTATAACTTGAATGAGTTAAGTGGGAATGGCTGTAGGGAGTAGAAACGGCTAGAGGAGCTTCAGGTATGCATGCAGGAACGATTCACGCATGCAATAGTTAAGGAATGGACAGCAATTTGGGGAGTAATGGCTGGGGAAAAGTGTGCAGGAGGAGTAAATCATGACACTTCATTGGAAAGGGTTCTTCAAGCAACCGTTCAGAAAAAGATTTCATCTCCACGTGACCATACATGTATACTTGCATATATACATATATATACGTATATACATTCTCAGAAACGTGTTTCGGAAGAAAAAAAATAGCAGAGAGGTTCTAAAAATCTAGAAAACTCCTCTAAAATACTAGGAACTATTTGGAACTTAACAAAGTTGGTTTCGCGATTTTTCGACATGTAGATTTCTCGCAAAAAATCTTTTAGTGAAACCAGACACCTGTACAGACTTTTGTAAAATCAACAAATTAAGTTATATAACAGGTTTTCCGAAAATATTTGAGGAGAACACTCTCATCTTCCAATTAACTTTATTTTAACCAAAAAATTTAAATTTTATGCATATGCAAAAAGGTAGTATCTTTATTTAACATGATTATTTCAATAGACTTGAATCCGAATTAACCGCGAGGACTTTAAATAATTTCTGAAAAAAATCAAATAAACCAGAAACACACTAAATATATTAAAAGCAAATTTTGGGATGTTACAATAGCAGTTTGTAGGTTGCTAGTTGAGACTAGATGAAGATTGAATATATGATATGAACACTTGCCATGCTTTAATGATTGCCAATGATATGATGAGTATGCTTACTATGTTATGATGCCATGTGTTAATGTACAAGTTAATTATGTTGTTGGCATATTTGCATACATGGCATGTTACATGGCCCGGGCGGTGAGAAAGTCATAAGTAGTCTGGGGAAGGTCGGTGAGAAAGTTATGACTAATCAGGAGAGCCAATGAGTAAGTCCTACATCATGATTCCATTCACCGCGGTGAACGGAAGCGAGGAGTAGGCACCCTCCATCTTCGGGATGGAATGGGGGAGAGGGTGCACACCGACGGGTGTGTACTCAACCATACCGGTATGAGTTTCCAAGGAGACATGAGCATAGCATCGCATTGCATACATAATGAGGATGATAATGATATGTGATCATGAATGAGATGGTTTACATGATGTGGGATGTTATTGCCATGGAATTGTTCGTGTTGTACCATTGCAATATGCTTGCTGAGTTTTGAACTCACGCTTGTGTTTTCTTGCTGTTTTAGGTACCATGAGACCGGCATGCGGGGAAGGGAATTAGCCACACTTCCACACGTAGCTTCACTCATTTGATTCCACAAGTCATTCAATTAGTTTTTGATAATAAACTGCGTGTGATGATTATTGCTTTAAGGTTTAGCTTTGCTTTATGTGAGTTTTATTGTTCGTTTGGCGCATAGAGACATTAAATGCTTGAAAATAGACGTATATTGTGGTTAAGTCTTGAATTATTGATGTTTTAGTTGTCTCTCATATTGCCTTATTGCTATACTGTTGTTGCTCCTTCAAATCATGTTAAAACAATGGAGATGCTGCCGAAATCACAGGTTTTAGCATTTACTCCTTTGCTGTAATTTACCTTAATTCATGGTATTTAGATGTTGTTTAGCTTATGTTTGGTAGCATTCAGGCATATTAAATGCCGGGGTGTTACAGTTGGTATCAGAGCGGGCTGTAGGTCCTTAGAATGTGTATTTTTAGTGTCATGCTATAGGGTACAACTAAAATGTGATGTGGAATAACTTAGAAACATGGCTTAGGTCTTAACTAAAATTTTGTCATAGGATAGCAACATTAAAACTTGCAAAAGTGGTATAACTAATCTAAAATTTGACACACATGGATGCACAGTAGGAAGGGTATGGGTGTCGTTGTTTACGCTTAAATGTTGTATTTAAGCCTTGTTGCTAAATGCTATATTTGATATAGTATGCTGCTATGTGTATGAGAGAATTGAATTGAATTGTTCGTGTTATTGTGTTAAAATGGGGTTGTGGTGCCGAAGGGTTTCGGCCACCTCTCTTTATTGATAGTAAGGGTGAGGTTTGACAGTGTGGCCGGTTAGCACCATCACCGAAGAACTATTAACCCCTGTAGGAGAAGAAGTGCTTACCCTTTCTGTCGTAAATCGGGTAGTTGACTGGAGTCAAATAGAAGAGTTTGGTGGTGGATTCCTTCGTATGCTCTTTACCGTTCTAAGGGTCGGTTTCGGTTGGTTTTCTTGGTTTTAATTGATTGAAATCAAAATAAAAGTGTTTGGTCTTGGATTTTCGCGGATTGTTCTGTATGCGGTATGTGGTTTTGTCTTCCTTGGTTGAAGACGAAGAAGAAGAGTCCAGTGTTGCGCTTCTTTTGGTCGCCTTTCCAGCTTTGATGCTTAGTTTGTTGATTGCTTTATGGGGAGAATATTTCAATTTATTCCTGTGTTTGTCTTTCTTCAAGGTCAAAAGAGTTATTGCGGCGTTATGCCAAACTTGGTTGTCCAGGCTGAAGTTCTGTGGCTTTGTAGGAGTAAATGGTGTTTGATTTCGTTATTTTACTGGTTTAAGAAATCATCTTTGGAACCCCTTCTTGTTTCGTGAACATTTGGGGTTTGGTGTTAAGGTCTTATTTGCAAAGGTTATTTGATCGCGTGGTTCCCTCTTGTGGGAGCCTTTGAGGTTTAAAAGTGTTTTGGGTTTGTCTCATTGTAATTTTGAGAGTCATGTTTCCTTATGAATTTGGGATGAGTTTTAAAACTAAAATGCTGCAAACAAAGTAAGTAGTCTTTTGACTGAAATCGTTTGTCCCTAGTAAGAATTGTTGTTTAGCATGTTATGTAGTAGGTAACAATGTGGTTTATGGAATGATGTGTTGTTAAGTTAATTTGTGAGTTGAAACAATTCAATGCGGTTGTTATCTCTAGCTTGAGAATAAATAGACTACTAGTGTTGTAGTTTACTCTTAGCGAGAATGATTAAAGGTGTTAATGTACATACTTAGAATCGGTTGCTTTGCTTTAAAAGTGCTTATGATCCCCGATTATGTCTAAAGTTTTAAACCCTGATGCATAGTTAAAACATTAAGATGATGTAGACTGCTGTTACTATTAAAGAAACTTTGCTGGTTGTTTAAAGATGTTCTAATTTAAACATGTTAGTAGAGAAATTTGATCATGCTAGCTTGTGACCTTAACTTGGAAGTTGATTAGAGTTGCTATTCATGTTGTTGCAAAATACTAGTATATTTGGAAGTATGCAGTTGTGTTGAATTGGTTAGTTCAAATCACATCGGCTGATGGGCAAATACGCTCGTCTAACACTCTCTAAAGCCGATTGATGTTGAAGCGCCTGTACTGGGTCATCGTGAGCCGATAAAAGACAAGAGTACAAGCCGAATCATGCATAGAAACCAATGTGAGACAAATATTTAATGCTTTCCATTAAAAGGGCATTTACATAATCAGCTGAAAGGTAAATTAGAGGTTACACCAGTAAGCTAGAAGACATAAAGAAAACTTGCGGTATCGGATAAAGAAGGAAAACATAATAGTTGTGTGAACAAAGATCTCAACAAACGAGCAGGACTGGAAGGAGAAGAAGTATAACAATCCCAGGCAAAAGTGCTCATGGATTGTGGCAACCTTAAGGAGAAAAGGGGGATGCCATCCATACATAAGAAATAAAAAAAGGGAAGGAAAGAAAAACTCCTACACCTAATGAAGCCGACGATGCTTCCCGCCAGGAGCATCACCCACGCTAGAACTACTGCTGGAGTCTGATGACTCATGGAGGGCAGCATCGGCAGGGGGTGTTGGTGGAGGCGCCGGGTTGCTATCGGCTGGTGGGGGAGCAGCGGCTCCCGCAGCAACCTCCGCAGGGGCAATTTCTGCGCCAACATCAGGTTCCATGGCTTCTGTAGGAAAAAGAGCGGCTGCTGCAGGATCCTCAGCAACTTCGGCATCGAGCTCTTCCTGGAGGATGTGGGTGATGGCTTCGTCATCGGCAACCTCTTCCTTGGCACGAACCTCGGCCAACAACTCTTCCTGGAGAGCCGAGGCGATGGCCGAGTCGTCATCCGATGACGAATAGTAACCAGATGAAGAGTTAGAAGAAGAAGAAGACATGGCATAGATTGTGAAAATTACTTCGAGATGATGTAGTGAATTACGGTTCGTCTGATACTTATAGGGAGAAATAAGCAGCCGAATCGCCATGACATTGAGAACGAAGCATCCTTCAAGTAAATGCTAGCAGAATGCGAAGCGATTTGACGCCATCGTGATGCGACGATTTGAGGCAGCAATTGCCAGGGGAGAGAAACAATAAGGGTAATGGCATACCGATGCATCAGCAAGCAATTTTTGGGACATGACGCATATTCCAAAAATGGGGGCATATGTTAGCACCCAAATTTGACCGACCGGGATAGGTACGGTCTTGACATGAGTTGGGATAAGTGAAGCGAACCGCGCCAGCAACGGATGATGGAACAAGATAAAATCGAGAAGATACGATCGTGTGAAAATTAGAAGGAAAGGCCAGAACCAATACGACCCGGACTCCATATGGTTGCGATCAAGATGGAAGGCTGAGCATGAGGCCGATACGATTATGAAGAAACCGTGACAGATACGATTGAAGCCATCAGATTATAAAGAGAGTATGGCGTGCTACGTTAAAAAAATCACAAGCACAACCAATCTATCGATTATTCTACTTTACTTTCGTCGCATTAGGAGTAGCTGTTAGTCTTATGCCCTTGAGGCAATCATATGGATGATTGCAACATGACTATGTTTATGAATAATAATATGATTATTGGTCCAATGAATGTATATCATTGTTTTGATCAACAAGTGTGTGACTTGTTTATGAAGCTCTTTACTTATTGATATAATTCGATAAATATTTCTGATCGGATATCATCGTATAGGACAACGATGAATAGATCAGCACATGTATTGTTCGATGATCATGTTTCATAGATAATGGGATATGGAGATATCATCAATACATTGTGGACACATGTTGAAGAACATGTGTTAGATAGACCCACAATGGGACACTGCGAGAATGTTACATTCTTATATGTCATCAGTGTATCTCATACATAGTAGATGTATGATCCTTAGACATGAGATTGTCACATTTCCTACATATGTAATAGTTTACCTTGGGGTTACCAAACACTATTTCCTAACCGGATAGTTATAAAGGTAGCTTTCATGCTTACTATGAAACATGTAGAGGGAAGTGAGCAGTCAAGATAGAATTTGCCACTCCAGTGTAACAGAGATATATGTATAGGCCACTCGTGTGATATGATTAAGGAAGTGCATGGCCATGCCGTGATTGAGTAGTCAATCACAACTTATTAATATATCACAGATAGGAAAGATGGATTGAACTGTCAAAGGATGACATGCTTCTCGCCTTGAGTTCGATCTTCATATAGTTTGGCAAAGGGATTATTACATCAGTACTTTACTCATATGTGTTTGGGAGTTGGCATGCTCTGCAAGGAGCCGCTACCGACTATTGGATTAGAAAAGGGTTTTCCGAATCCATGTCCAAATGCACATGAACCTACAGGGTCACACACTTAACGGGCTGGGACGCATTAATTGGGATTGGATCCGTAATTAATGGACCTCGTGGGCTTAGCGCGTAGATGGGCCCTGACTGCCTAGGGTTTCACCTCGTGGCTATATAAGGAGGGGAGGAGGCTGGGCGCAACACACACTTTCGTGCGGTTTAGAGGTGTTTCGCCAGAAACCCTAGCCACCTCCTCACGTTGCCCCTGTCGAGCGACCCGGTGCTTGCACACCGACGCATGGCGTTCCATCCCTGGACGTGTGGACTGCTGTGGTGACGCTGCTGTTACTGCGGCATGGAGAGGACGATCCGTGGCGAGGACAATCTACGGCGAGGACGATCCGCGGCGAGGACGACCCACGTCGAGAACGTTCCACTACAACGACGTGCGAAGGATTCCGCAACTGCGCGTCTAGTGGTAATAGATCTATGATCCCCTTCTTGCGAGTAGCTTTTCTGTTTTGCGGTAGAAATTTTAATTTGTGCTAGTGTAGCATATCACGTTCCCCAATAGTAGCCACTTTAGTTCTGTAATCTTTATTCTGTAATACACTTTGATCAATACAAGTTGTGCATCGTCAGTTGTTGATTGTTGCTACGTTACGCCCTACCAAGCCCTAGTTTCTTCCCGATCTTGTTGCACATCGCCTTTTTTGGAAGAAGTAGGCTTTTACCCCGTCTGATCAGCTCGCAAGGGTTGATTAGATCCATTGAGGCACCCTGATCTACGCTGGATTGCCCCGAGCCAGTTTAGGATCGTCTCACTACCACATCTTAGATCGTTATTATGAACGATCGCGTCATGAAATACGTCTCTTGCCGATTGCGTGATCAAATCGGCTGGCACGCCCGCAAATCTGAACCCGGTGTTCCTGTGTGTTGGCGGCGATCGACCCGTCGTCAAGATTTTCGACGCCAACACATACTAAATATCTCATTATTTGTAATACATACATCTTATTAATTGTAGTACATATCTTATTCTTAACAATACATGCATCTCATTAATTAAAATACCTACATACATCTCATTAATTATAACATATACATATATCTCATTAATTATAATATTACAGGTACACTTAAAATAAACATGCATGACAACCTCAACATAACTCCGCTTGCTTCTTTTGAATAAAAATTAGGCCTTCACGATGATAAACACGGGTGCAGCTAGCTTCCTTAGGTTGATCTTCTTGAACCATGATACCAATAACAATAGGAGGAAACTCATTGAACTGATTGTATTCTTCCTTATCTACCACATTCTCAACTCCGACAATCCTCCTTTTTCCCTAAAGTACCACGTGGTACTTCTTGTTGGACGAGTCGGTTACATAGAAGACTCGAACAACTTGGTTAGCGAGTACAAATGGTTCATATTGGTATCCGACATGTTTGAGGTCAACAATAGTGACGCTATACTTGTCAACCTCCACGTGCTGCAGGTGAACCCAACGACACCAAAATAAGGGGATCTTGAATAGTATGTAGTCAAGCTCCCAAATTTCCTCAATGAACACATAGTACGAGCTCCTCATCGATCCAGCGGTATTCAACACATCTATGCGAACACTGCTATTCTAGTTTATGCTCTTCATGTCTTGATCTCTCATATAAAATGTGTACACATTTAAGTCGTACCCTTTCCATGTTATAACTATAAATGTTAGCCCTTTTGCTAGCCATGTCAGCGTATCACCTGACAAGTGATGGGTTGTTGCTCCTTCAATCATCTGTTGAACTGATGGTTATGCTGTCTCATGATCCAGGACTCCTGCCACGACTGATTCTCTTACCATAGCCAATTCTTGTGCACGTGGATATACGGGGCCTAAACAGCCATGCGTTGCAAAACCATGAAATGGGCTTTAGCACATTCAGCTGGATCAGGCATGAATGCTTTCCTTCCGATGGTCCTGATACCCTGGAGCCTCCCCTCATGGCGAGATTGAGGCACACCTATCGGCTTGACTTGAACCATATAATCCATGCAGAATTAGATGACCTCTTCGGCTGCATAACCTTTGACAATACTATCCTTCGGTCGAGATCGATCCGTACGTAAGACTTGAGAATTCCCATATACCTCTCGAATGGGTACAAGCTATGTAGGAACACGGGCCCACACATTTTTATCTCCCTCACAATGAGAATAATGAGATGGACTATGATATCAAAAAACATTGGAGGGAAATACAACTCAATATTACATAGAGTCATTACCACCTCAGCCTGCAAAGCATCTATTCCTCCGGGATCGATGACCTTCTGAGCAATTGTGTTAAAAAAAATAGCATAGCCTTGTGATTGTCTCTTGGACCTTGCTCGGTAGAATACTTCTAATTGCTATAGGGAGCATCTGTGTCATAAGCACATGGCAATCATAAGACTTCATAGCAGTTGTCGGTGTATTCTACACCAGGGTGCCCACTTCACCTTAGTAAGAGCCTCCCAGCGGACACGTGGCGTCCAGGCCACGCCGACGGCAGTCAGTTAGGCAGCTTCCCAGCGGACAGGTGGCGACCAGGCCACACCGCTGGCGGTCAGCAGAGTGATCGCCTGGCAGACAGGTGGCGACCAGGCCACGCCGCTGGGGTCAGCGGAGTGATCGCCAATGACAGTGGTGACGAGCCACGCCAGCGATCGATAGGGTGATCGCCCGACAGTGGCGACCAGGCCACGCCACCGGGCGCCAGGTGATCGCCCAGCGGACACGTGGTGTCCAGGCCACGACCGCTGGCGGTCAGTAAGGTGGTCGCCAGGAGGACGCGCGGCGCCCAGGCCACACTTCTGGCGCCCAACTCCCGAGGCCACCTAGTAACCTGTGCCACCACGCGAAAGGTCAAAGGCATTTAATGCGTGTCGTGAGCATTAAATGGGGGTAATGAAGGCCACAGTATGGCGGCGTGTGTTCCCAACGCGTGCCATTATTGCGAGCGTCATGATGCAATTTGCCACCCCGGCAGAGCGAGCGGAGCCAGCAGGTGCGGGGCCAGAGGCGGGGGAAAGGATGGCTGTGCTAGGGCATTAAGTGCGCTGCAAGAATAGTGACAGGTGCATTAAATGTGGCGTGATAGTGTACTCATTGTGATGCACTATTGTAAGCCCCCTGCGCCCCAGCCAGCCCGAGTATAAAAGGAAGCTGGGGTGCATGGGAGAGGGGGTTCGATCTTTTAGCTTGATTCGTCTACCTTTGGGGTTAGAGTCCTGGGGTTCCAGGTCCCGGGTTCTTTCTGTTTTCTCCAAGAACACAAGCAAGAATAACACAAGCAGGACTTGGGCTATTACTCGTGAGGAGGGCCCGAACATGGGTAAACCCGAGCGTCTTCTTGTGAGCTTCGCCTCCGTTTCCTTTCCACCGTATCTCGAGCAATCTCCATGAAAGCCCCCCCCCCGTTTCGGACTTCTTACACCCCGCTTCGGAAGGGGTTTGTTAGCTCATACGCTGACAGTAGTTAAACTCAAATCTTGCATTGAAACAAGTCTCTTCATGTTGGAAGGGTAACCGGTCGGAACTTTCACACTATGCAAGCACTAGCACAGTTCAGTTATCTTGGCGTTGGATAGAGTGCAACAAGTAGGCTTGCAGTACATTAAGCCTTTAATGGTCTCTTTCGGTGCTAACTCAGGTTTGAAGACCATATCGACCAAGTTAAGCCGTGCATTGATAACGTTCTTTGTTTTGCCCTTAATGTTCAGTAAGAGACCAATCAAGCTATCATAGACATTCTTCTCTACATGCATCACATTGATGCAGTGTCGAACTTGTAGGTGCTCCCAATAAGGTAGATACAAAAATATTGATCTCTTCTTCCATATGCTCTTCTCATGGGTCCTTGATTTTTGTCCCATTCCAAATGAAACATCTAAGTTCTTAACCATATCATGAATGTATGTCCCGCTTAAAGGCTTTGGAGTTAAACCTTTCTGGTCATTCTATCGAATTGTTTCTTCATCTTGCGGTATGGGTGATGCCTTCGAAGAAACCTACGGTGACGCGTGTACGTGATTTTACACGAGTGATTGAGCCACACACTCTCAGTATCATGCAAACAGTTAGTACATGCTTTAGATCCTTTTGTACTCTACCCTAATAGGTTAGCAAGGGCAGGATAATCATTTATAGTGTTGAACAACAGGCAGTGCGAAGTGAAGTACTCTCGTTTGTGAGCATCCCATTCCTATACACCAGGTGCCCACAACGTGTTCAGATCTTCCATCAATGGGTACACATCAATATCATTTCGAGGTTACTTCAGGCCTTGGATGAGTATAGAGAGAAAAATGTACTTCCGCTTCATAGAAAACCAAGGAGGAAGATTGTAGATACAAGATTCATAGGCCAAGTGATATGATAGCTGCTCATGTTACCGAAAGGATTCATTCTGTCCGTACACAATCCAAACCTTATATTCCTTCGATCCGCTATGAATTCTTCAATCCTCCTATCAATGTTTCTCCACTGGGTGGAATCAGTATGGTGCCTTATAATTCCATCATTCTTATGCTCATCCGAGTGCCACCGAAGCAATTTTGCCTCTTTTGGGTTCGTAAACAAATATTTCAAATGGGGAATTACAGATAGATACCACACCACATTAGTAGGAGGTCATTTGTTCACCTTGATGCTCTTGTCATCATCATCTTATCAATCTTTATGCTTGTACCGGGATGCATTGCACACTGGACATACATGCAAGTTTGCATACTGTTTGCAGTAGAGATATAGTCATTTAAAAAAGCATGTATTCTTTCAACTTCCATTCCCAAGGGACAAAGAACCTTCTTGGCTTTGTAGGTGGTTGTCGGCAACTCGTTTCCCTCCAAAAGCATGTCCGTTTACAGACCTAATAGCGCCAAGAAACTCTTATAGGACCAACTGTTGCTTGCCTTTAATTTTAGCAGTTCTAGTACCGATGACAACCTTGTGTATTTGGACTTGTAGCCCAGTAACAAAGGTTTCTACAAGTCATCCATCAAACCCCAGAATTTTACATATTCTTGCTCATCACGGTTCCCTTCAACATCCCACAGCATCTGATCTAGATTGTCATCATGAAACCTATCCTTATCAAAAGCGCAGTCGATATCATTCGGTGTATTGTTGACTTCATCGATGATGTTAGTACTACTTGCTTGCGGCATAATTCGCTCTTCACCTTGATTGGTCTGACATGTATATCTCCTTTTGAAACCTCGTAGAATCAAGTGTGTTTTGATCTACTCTGGGTTTTGAAACATCCTCAGATTCTCACAGTCAATGCATGGACAGGGCATAAATTCCACCCACTTGTTCAACATTTATTCCTCTGCAGCTCATCTAAAAGCGGAGACGCCATTAATGTACTCGGCGCTCGTACGGTTCTCAGCGTACGTCCAGCTTCTGTCCATCTACGCTACATATGTAACAATATGTGTTAAATAATGAATTAAGTACACTAGGAGTGCACATGCACAAATATGCTACATATAAGCTACATTTAAACTTCCCGATTAACTTATATAACTCTTTACATCAAAATGAACAAATGGATATAGAAACATATATATAAGCTACATTTAAACTTCGCATTTTCAATTCTCTCTTTAGATAGTGTTGTGGACCAAACGGACCCATCTTCCCCCAACCAACGAAGCGAGGCTAACACTACCTTCCGACTCATATAAATGTGTCTGCGACAGTCCATCCCTCCCATTGACGAAGCAATGAGCACAAACCCTGGGAGTCCACCCCTCGGAAAAAGGTTAAAAAGAATAAAGACCACTCCCCTTCGCGACGAGGGGAAGCTTCCCTCCGTAGCGAGGGAGGAAAGCGGAGAAAACTCCCCTCGGCTTCATCTCCTACCAGCGCAAACATAGCACGAACTACCAAGGTCTGACACCCCCCAACAACCCCTCCCGAGCACGCAAGGACGTGTCAGGCTAACCTGGGACCCCAACATAAGTGAAATCCCCATCGAACCCCTATAAAAGGTGTACGAATAGAGGGTAAAAACCTAATATATACGAATGAAATGACTCAATGAAGAGTCAAGCTAGCCCTTGGCAAGAGACAGGAAAGAAAAAGAGGGCCGACCAATACATGTAAGTTCCCAAGCCTGCCCTATAAAGAGGAGAAGAAGGAAGAGAAGAGAAAGGTTCCCCGAAAAACAAGAAAAAAATCCCACAAAGAAAAAAAAGAGAGACTCGGTGGTTTAACACCGCCACACTGGCGCCGTCCGTGGGGAACCCTAACCGCAAGGTGAAACCTCCGCTCGCCGATCAGGACTAAGGGTAAGTTTTCTGTAGCCATGCCACCAAAGAAGGGAAAGGCGATAGTATCCAAGGGGGCGGCAACGACGGCAGGAGCGGAAGAATCAAGACGACTCACGAGGAGTCAATCCGGAGACCCACCTCGACTTTTGGATGATGAGACGCGGCTGCCAGCCACAACAGAAGCCCGAGACATGGTGGGGACTTTACCTCCACAGACCCCGGCAGCCGTGCGCAAGCGAGCCCCCAAACGACGGCCTCCGGCGACAGGCCGAACGGTTTCGACACCGGGAGGAGATGTGGCAGAAGCGTCGATACATCCGACCCATCGCCAAGAGATCCATGGGAACGAAGAAATCCTTAGAGAAGGGACCAGGACTGAGGGGGAGCTCGACCCCAACGTGCGGTCGCTGATGAAAGCCAACGAGCAACTCATGGCGGAGTTGAAGCGCCTGCAAGGACGACAAGATGGGGAGCAATACGAGTCACAAGACGAAAGCCCGAGCCGTGAAGTGCTATCCCTAGCGATTACGACGGTACACAGGGAGGACAATGATCCAAACCCCCTCAACACCCGTCTACGGGCTAAAAAAAGGCCCTCCCCTGGAAGCTTCAAATTTCCCACCATTAAGCCGTACGATGGTCGGACAGACCCAAGGGAGTTCCTCCGCGTTTACGACACGAGGATTGAAGCCGCGGGAGGAGATGATGATATCAAGGCAAAGGGGCTCCTACTGGCACTTGAAGGTATAGCCCTGTCCTGGTACTCTTCGCTGGAGTCCCGATCGATCACCTGTTGGTCGCAACTCCGCCGCAAGCTTGAAGGTAATTTCCAGGGCAACTTCGACGGGATGAATGATAAAAGTGACCTATTTGCGGTCAGGCAACGCAAAGGAGAAACCCTTAAGAGTTATTTCCAGCGCTTCTCCCGGGTTAAGTGCCAAATACGAGGGGCTAGCGATACCACTATCATCAACGCGGCACGCTATGGCCTGCGCAGGGGACCGTTGGTAGAAAGGCTTGCTCGTAAAGAGGTGCGTACAGTGGAAGAACTCTTTGCAAAGATGAGGGAATATGCGCTAGCGGAGGAAGACAACCTCCGAAGAGAAGATAAGCTCCAGCAAGAGAACCAAGAATTCATCCCACGCAAGAGAGGGCGAGGGAAAGATCCCCCACCCAACACTAAAACGAAGGAACGATACCCAGAACCCGGAAGAAGAGACGAAAGGAGGAGAATTCATCACATTGACGAACCAAGCAACCGGCAAGTCATGGGCGACAGGCGAGCGGAGCAACAGAGAAGAGGAACACCCCCAAGCCGAGGAAGGCAAGATGAAGGAAGTCGAGTTAACAAAAGGGAAAGGACAGAACCCCGGCGGTACTTTTGTGAATATCATGGGGAAAATATCACCCACGGCACTACCAAGTGCAAAGTGATTAATGGATATCGGCGGTTCGAGGCAAAACAAAGAGAAGTTGGGATGCACCCTACACCGCCGGAGGCACCCTCAGTCGAACGAAAACACCCCCCCTCGGGTGGGAATAAATCATCTCCATCGCATCATCAACGTCATTGCGGGGGGCTCCTCGTCGCATCTCTCGTCGAAAAGGCAGAGGAAGGCTTATGCCCGGCAAATTAACCACATTGCAATTAACCCCACTACCCCTCCTCCGCTAAAGTTTGAACCAATCACCTTTACACCAGAGGATGCCACAGGGGTGCACTTCCCGCATCAAGACTCCTTAGTAGTGTAACACCCCAAAATTTTGCTTTTCTTAAATTCATGTGTGATTTGGCACTTTGGTGAATTTTTGGAATTTTCTGGAATTTATTTGGATTTATTTGGAATTTATTGGAATTTATTCCATTTTGAAATAATTAAAGAATTAAACTTTGCAAATAAAATTTTGTTGGAAATATTTTATTTGAGTCCAAAATGATCCAAAATATTTTCCAGAATTTTTCTGGAATTTTTCTGAGTCTTTTACTATTTTTAATGAATTAAATGAATTACTGGAAATTATTTTAAATATTAAATCGCTGGAAAATGCGAGTGGGTTTGTACTGTTCATCCGATCGAAGCCGCACCCGAAGTCGGACTCGAGTCCGACGAGCCACCGAGTCGGTCGAACCCAACCCTAACCTGTTGATCCCGACCGTTGGATCGAGATCCAACGGTCGGATTGGATCGCATCGGTTCGAGCCGAGACCGGCCGGATCCGTTGGCCGATCGCGGCGATCGTGGCCGTTGATCGCGCCACGTGGACGGCCGATCGCCGTCGCCCCCGCGGATCCGAGCCGGACTCGCCGCCGTGTGGAGTCTAGGTTTCCGTTTCGACGGACGCCGAGGGTATTTAATGCCCGGGTTGCACCCCGAGGACCGCCTTGACCCCGCGCAGCCACTGCCCTAGCTCACCGAGCCTCAGCCGCCGTAGGTCCGCCGGAATCGCTCGCCGAAGTTTGAGGGGAAGCCGCCGCGGTTCTAGCCGTTTCACGACGCCCGCCGTCCTCGCGCATCCAAGACCGGATCCGGAACCCCCGAAGCCAGGCGCACCCGTAGGGACAACTCACCTCGCCGGAGCGCGCCCGGAACGCCGAGGCCGTGGTCATCGTCTTCATCCCCGGCCAAGCTAGCGCCGCCGCGTGCCATCGCCGTCATCGAGCTCGGACAGCCGTCCGATCAGGATCGCACGGTCGTGGTAAGCCCACGTTCTCTCTCAGACCCTAGAACCCAGATCAGATCTGGACCGTTGGATCAAGATCCAACGGCCCACGATCGGCCACGTCATCCGTAACGTGGATAACGTTGCGGGTTAAGGTTGTTTTCAACCGTTGGATCAAGATCCAACGGCCCATGATCACCGTGTAGTTTTCAACGTGTTAACCCCTGGATCTAATCACGACCGTTGATTTTCAAATCAACGGACACGATCATGCCACGTGTCCGGGAAGCCGAGCCGCCGCGCTTCACGCCGCGTGCAGGGGTCAGCGACACTGGCCCAGCGGTCACGGCTTAGCCGCAACCGCACCATGACGTCACCCATGACGTCATCGGTGGGTCCCACCTGTCAGCACCGTGTTGAGCCCGCCGACGCCAAAGAATGACGCCACCCGAGTGGTCCCACCGCCGACACATAGAGTCGTGGACCGAGTCCACGGTAGACCCGAGCCGAGCATGGACCGAGTCCATGGACCGGCTGACGTCAGCCACCCAATCAGAGGCTGACACGTGTCCAAGCTGACGCAATAATTAATTTCCGAAAAAGAAAATGATTTATTAATTCGAAATAATGATTTCAGATTTTGATTCAAACTTCAAATGCTTATAACTTTTGCGTTTCAACTCCGATTTGAGTGATTCAAATTTCTAAATTTGTATAAAATTGAGACCTACCTAAATATGAATTTTAATTAATTTTTGGACTAAAGTTTTTCTTTGTAAAATTATTTAATTGATTATTTAAACTTTAAATAATCATAACTTTTGCATTTTAACTCCAAATTTGACGATTCCAGTTTCTAAAAATTCATAAAATTATGTTCTCTCTGTTTATGGATTTTATTTGGATGATTGGATACTTTTTTCCTATTGTTTATTCGTGTATTTGCTATTTGCACGCTTTACGAGTAGACGTTGAAGTCTGGGAAGGATTTGAAGGAGAAGTATTGACTCAGGATCCAACTCAAGACCAAGAACAAGTGCTTTTGAAGGTAAGTTGTGCTTTGACCATGTTGATCCTATTTGAAATCTATTTTGATTTAAACTATTGCATGCTAGTTCAATTAGAAAAATACTTTATTTAAATATGGGGTTAGATAAATACCAATTTGCTTTGTATGACACCTTGATTACTTAAGTATGTGCCATGACCCTTGTCACCCTAGTTGTGGTTTACTAGTTGGACATTATTAACTTGCCAACATGGGTTTATACCGTTGTAGTAAATCGCTTAGACACTGCATTACGTGCTCATGACATGATTTTGGACAAACAAATGTTAATATTGACTTAATGATATATTGAACCTGTTTTGGAAAGGTATCATGTGATGTTGATGGCACGTGGTGCATGGTAATCAAGCTGGGGTTTGATAAATAGTTTTTCGGCCAGGGGCATGTGGCAAGAGTAATCAGTGGGCGGTTGTGGCATTGGGGATGTTGATTTGGTTCTTCGGGTAGTCTTGCCCTGGTCACCCTAAGGACCTAACCTTGCAAGCCTTTGAACTGGGTCTAACGTGCAACCACATGTCTGTAATGGGACGGACCTAGTTGACTAAGTTGCTAATAACGTGCACTGTGGGACCTCGGGAGGTCAACTACACCCTTTGTGTAAGTTATGCGGGGGGCGTCCGAGTGAGGCAGTACCCATCTAACGGTTGATTGGCCTAGACTTCGCCTTAGCTAAGGGAAGGGTTAGTGCGCAATAACCGGGGAGGACCACTTGTATTGTTAGAGGTTTCCGAAAGGCTTTCTTACGGGAACTCGCCTTTGTGGTGTTTGACTGTATCTTGTGGGTAAAGTGCATAACCTCTGCAGAGTGTAGAATCTATTCGATTAGCCGTGTCCGCGGTATTGGACATCGCTCGGGAATTACAGTCAAGGGTTAGATTTTCTCAAAAATAACTTGGATTTGAAAGGTTGGGTTGGATTAATAATGATGTTGATGGAAATGTGGATTAGGATGGGAAAGATGTTTATTAAACTCCTTGAAAAGTTATTTATGCTTTACTTGTTTCTACTGCTTTCGAATCTACTTATGATATTTGTCAAATCTTTGTTTCTTTGCAAATATACCTTGAGCTACTCCTTTGTACTAAGCCATGCATATAGTATATTAGCCTACATTACATTGCATGACTTCTTTGAGTACCAAGTACTCACCCTTGCCACAATACAACATCAGTTGAAGAGGAGACTACACCGGCTTTGGAGGAGGAACTCCAAGAGGAACCGTCTACTTAGGAAGCGAGCCGATCGGTTGCCTGTGGTATACTTGGATGGCGCCACGGGTTATTTGATTTTCATTGCGCCAAGTTATTTGATTTTCCGCTGCTACTATTTCTCTTTTAATAAGTTTCGCCCTGAGGCGTGCATTTGTAACTGGACCATAAGGACGAGTAACAAGTTTGACTATTTAAATAAAGTAATTTACTAGTATCGAGAGGTATGATTGTGATATTTAACGATGTTAAGACTGTGTGCACTAGAGCGTTCATGGACTAGTGCTGAATACACAGAAGGGTCGGATTTGCAAATTCGGGGTCCCGACAGAGGTGGTATCAGAGCCATACTGACCGTAGGCTCAACCCTAAGCTAGAATGGTCGTAGTGAGGATAAAACCTATTTTCTAAAGCTAAAAATTTGTCAAGATAAGAAATGACATCTCGACTGTCGGGACCCCGAATTTGCAAATCCGGACCCTCTGTGTATTCAGCACTAGTCCAGGAACGCGCTAGTGCACACAGTCTTAACATCGGTAAATACCACAATCATACCACTCGATACTAATAAAGTACTTTTATTTAAATAACCAAACTGGTTACTCAACCTTATGGTCAAGTTACAATATACGCCTCACAGGGCGAATCTTATTAAGAGAGAAATAGTAGCAGCGGAAAATCAAATAACTTCGTGGCGCCATCCAAAGATACCACAGCAACTAATCGGGCTCGCTTCCTAAGTAGACGGATCCTCTTGGAGTTCCTCCTCCAAAGCCGTGTAGTCTCCTCTTCAAGCTGTGTTATATTGTGGCAAGGGTGAGTACTTGGTACTCAGCAAGTCATGCACAGAATGCAAGCTAATATACTACATGCATGGCTTGGTACAAAGAAATAACTCAAGGTATATTTGCAGTAAATAGCATTGGACAAGTAATTATAAGTAGATTCGAAAGCAGTAGAAATAAGTAAAGCATAAATAACTTTTCAAGAAGTTTGGTAAACATCTTTCCCATCCTAAACCACATTTCCATCAACTTCATTATTAATCCAGCCCAACTTTTCAAACCAAGTTATTTTTGAGAAAATCTAACCCTTGACTGTAATTCCCGAGCGATGTCCAATACCGCGGACACGGCTTATTCGAATAGATTCTATACTCTGCAGAGGTTATGCACTTTACCCACAAGATACTGATCAAACACCACTAAGGCGAGTTCCCGTAACAAAGTCTTTCGGAGACTTCTAACACTACAAGTGGTCCTCCCCGGTTATTGCGCACTAACCCGTCCCTTCGCTAAGGCGAAGTCTAGGCCAATCAACCGTTAGATGGGTACCTGGCCTCACCCAGACGCCCCCCGCACAACTTACACAAAGGGTGTAGTTGACCTCCCGAGGTCCCACAGTGCGTTATTAGCAACTTAGTCAACTAGGTCCGTCCCATTACAGACATGTGGTTGCACGTTAGACCCAGTTCAAAGGCTTGCAAGGTTAAGTCCTTAGGGTGACCAGGCAAGACTACCCGAAGAACCAAATCAACACTCCCAATGCCACAATGGCCCACTGATTACTCTTGCCACATGCCCTGGCCGAAATCGCTTATCAAACCCCAGTTGATTACCATGCACCACGTGCCATCAACATCACATGATACTTTTCCAAAACAGGTTCAATATGTCATTAAGTCAATATTAACATTTGATTATCCAAAATCATGTCATGAGCACGTAGTAGGTCTAAGCAGTATACTACAACGGTCTAAACCCATGTTGGCAATTTAATAATGTCCAACTAGTAATCCACAACTAGGGTGACAAGGGGTCATGGCACATACTTAAATAATCAAGGTGTCATACAGCAAATTGGTACTTATCTAATCCCCCATGTTTAAATAAAGTATTTTCTATTTGAACTTAGCATGCAATAGGTTAAATCAAAATAGATTTCAAAATAGGATCAACATGGTCAAAGCACAACTTGCCTTCAAAAAGTACTTGTTCTTGGTCTTGAGTTGGATCCTGAGTCAATACTTCTCCTTCGAATCCTTCCGGCACTTCAACGTCTACTCGTAAAGCGTGCAAATAGCAAATACACGAATAAACAATAGGCAAAAAGTGTCCAAACATCCAAATAAAATCCATAAACAGAGAGAACATAATTTTATGAGTTTTTAGAAACTGGAATCACAAATTTGGAGTTAAGACATAAAAGTTATGATTATTTAAAGTTTAAAAAATCAAAAAAATTCTTTTGCCGAGAAAACATTTAGTCCAAAAATTAAATAAAATTCATATTTAGGTAGATCTCAATTTTATACAAATTTAGAAATTTGAATCACTCAAATCGGAGTTGAAACGCAAAAGTTATAAGCGTTTGAAGTTTGAATCAAAATCTGAAATCATTATTTCGAATTAATAAATCATTTTCTTTTCGAAATTAATTATTGCGTCGGCATGGACACGTGGCAGCACTGGATTGGTCTGCCGACGCCACCGGTCCATGGACTCGGTCCACGCCGGCTCTACCGTGGACCCGGTCCACGGCTCACGTGAGACTGACATGTGGGACCACTCGGGTGACGTCATCGCTGACGTCAGCGGGGCTCAGCCCACGGTGCTGACAGGTGGGTCCCTCCGATGACGTCATGGGTGACGTCACGGTGCGGTCGCTGACACGCGGGCCCCGCGTGTCAATGACCCACGCGCACGCCCGCGTGGCGCGGTGGTTCGGCTCCCTGGACACGTGGCACGATCGTAGCCGTTGGTTTGAAAACCGACGGCTAGGATTGGATTTGGGCCTCAAGTGCTTGGGGCGCACGGGTTGATCTGGGCCGTTGGATCTTGATCTAACGGTCCAGATCCAATCTAGCCTGGTGCAGTTCCCGCTACGTGGCACGACCTAAGCCGTTGGATCTAGATCCAACGGTTGAGATTAGATCTAGGATTTTCAACGGGGAACTCACCGAGGGTGACGTGGCGCGATCTGAGCCCTTGGATCTTGATCGGACGGTTGGTGGAGCTCGGGGTCGGCGATGGCTTCACGGCGGAGTTGTGGCTGCCGGCGCTGAGGACGGCGACCACACGAACGGCGTTTGGGGCGTGCTCCGGCGAGATGAAAGGTCTCTTCGGGTGCGTCTCGTTCTGGGGGTCCTAGATCTGTGCTCGGTGGCGGCGGAGGACGGCGGACGGCGGCGGGATCGGCTTTTAACCGCGGCGAAACAGGATTCTAACTCCGGCGAGCTCGTACGGGCAAACGGCGACGGCTCAGGCGAGATGGCTCGGGGACACGGGTGCGCACGGAAGAGGGCAACCTCGGGGCGTGACCCGGGCTTTAAATAGCCTCGGCGTTCGTGCCCGAGACGGAAACCTAGTTCTCCACGGCGGCGGGCGCGGCGGCGGAGTCCGGCTCGGACTCGGGCGGAGACGACGACGCACAGCCGTCCACGTGGCACGATCAACGGCCACGATCGCGTGGACGCGATCGGATCCGGGCCGGATTCGACCGAAGCGGTACGGGGAAATCCTGACCGTTGGATCTTGATCCAACGGTTGGGATCGATTAGGTTTTGGAGTTGGTTCGGTCGAGTCACGTGGCTCGGGTGGGACTCGAACTCGAGTCTGACTCGGGCTCGGTCGGATGAACAGTACAAACCCACTCTCATTTTCAATCGATTTAATAATTAAAATATTTCACAGAAATTCATTTAATTCATTAAAAATAGCAAAATACTCAGAAAAATTCCAGAAAAATTCTGGAAAATATTTTGGAACATTTTGGACTCAAATAAAATATTTCCAACAAAATTTTATTTGCAAAATTAAATTCTTTAATTATTTCAAAATGGAATAAATTCAAATAAATTCCAAATAAATCCAAATAAATTCCAGAAAATTCCAAAAATTCACCAAAGTGCCAAATCACACATGAATTTAAGAAAAGCAAAATTTTGGGGTGTTACAAACCTCCCCCCCTTAATAGAATCTCGTCCAGAGATTCAGGCTCACTCTGAGAATAGGTTTGGAAACTCTTTCTTCAAATCCTCTTCGCGCTCCCAAGTCGCTTCGCTTTCTTCATGGTTGCTCCACTGAACTCTACAGAAACGGGTTGACTTATTTCTGGTCTCTCGATCCATTGTGTCCAGAATCCTCACGGGATGCTCCTTATAAGTCAAATCCTCTTGCAACTCAATTAACTCTAGCGGTGTCTGTTCCTCAGGAACTCGGAGACACTTCTTCAACTGGGACACATGGAATACATCATGTACTCCTGTTAACGATCGTGGCAACTCCGGTGATAAGCAACTTCGCCTCTGCGGCTCAAAATCTTAAATGGTCCAACATAACGGGGTGCAAGTTTCCCTTTGGCATGGAACCTCTTAACTCCCCTGAGAGGCGTAACTCTGAGGTATACAAAGTCTTTCGGTTCAAAACTCAAATCTCGGCGACGGTTGTCAGCATAACTCTTTTGTCGTGATTGGGCTATCTTCAACCTTTCCCTAATCATGGCGATCTGCTCTTCAGCCTCTTGAAGAATATCAGGCCCAAAGACACGGTGCTCGCCGGTCTCATTCCAATTCAATGGCGTCCGACAGGGTCGACCATACAGTGCCTCAAAAGGTGACATCTGTAAACTAGCCTGATAACTATTGTTGTAACTGAACTCGGCATACGGCAAACTCTTATCCCAAGAGGTAGCATAAGCCAATGCACAAGCTCTCAACATATCCTCCAGAATCTGGTTGACTCTTTCGGTCTGTCCATCCGTCTGTGGATGATAAGTCATCTTGAGGTTCAAACGGGTTCCCATGGCTTCATGCAATTTATTCCGTAACCTTGAGGTAAATTGGGTACCTCTATCCGATACAATCCTTTTTGGCACTCCGTGCAAACAGACAATCTCGATCATTTAGAATTCTGCTACTTTATCTCCCGAGTAAGTAGACTTCACGGGGATAAAAGGGGCTACTGGACTAAAGCTAGCCAATATAACCCATATGGAGTCATAACCTCCTTGAGTCATAGGCAAACCGGAAATGAAAACCATTCCGATTTCCTCCCACTTCCACTCAGGTATTTTCAATTGTAGCAATCCTGCTGGTCTCTGATGCATTTCCTTGACTCTCTGGCATATGTCGCACAATGCAACATGCTCAGCAACTTCACGTTTCATACTCGGCCACCAGAATCTCTCCTTCAGATCCTGATACATCTTAGCGCTTCCAGGATGAATTGAGTACTTGGAGTCATGGGCTTCTTCCAAAATCAGTTGCTTTAACTCCTTCTTGTTAGGCACACAAATGCGATCCTTCATCCACAACGTGCCTTGCTCATCCAACTTGAAGTCCTCTGCCTTGCCTTCCTCCTTGATGAACTTAATCCTGCGGATCTTGTCATCATCCTTCTGCCCTTCTCGGATCTGGTCCTCTAGAGTAGGCTTTACTTCTAATGCGGCCAAGAATCCGCTAGGTACCACCTCAATCTTCATTTTCTAAAAATCCTCACATAACTCATCCTGACTTGTGGCTAGCAACGTACTCATGGTATGGCTTTTCCGACTCAGAGCATCGGCTACTACGTTGGCCTTCCCGGGATGGTAATGGATTCCAACATTATAGTCCTTGATCAACTCTAACCATCTCCTCTGCCTCATATTCAGATCCGACTGGGTGAATATGTACTTAAGGCTCTTATGATCCGTATATACTTCACATCTGTTTCCAATCAGATAGTGACGCCATATCTTCAAGGCATGCACTACGGCAGCTAACTCTAGGTCATGTGTCGGATAATTTTCCTCATGCGGCCTCAACTGCCTTGATGCATAAGTGACGACCTTTCCGTTCTGCATCAGCACACATCCGAGTCCTTGGCGCGATGCGTCACAATAAATATCAAAGCTTTGAGCAACATCCGGTAGAACTAACACCGGTGCTGATGTCAATCGCTTCTTCAGCTCCTGAAATCCTTTCTCACATTCTGGCATCCATGCAAACTTCTTTTCCTTCTTCAGCAATTGCGTAAGTGGTTTCGCAATTATCGAGAAGCCTTCGATGAAACGGCGGTAGTACCCTGCCATTCCAAGGAAACTCGAACTGGTCACAGTCTTGGTACGCTCCCAATGTAACACAGCTTCTACTTTGCTTGGGTCTACGGCGACTCCTTCAAGGTCATTACATGTCCAAGAAACTCCACCTTGTCCTTCCAAAAATCACACTTGCTGAACTTGGCGAAAAGTTGCTGTTCCTCGGCTTTTCCAAAACTCGCCTTAAGTGTCCTAAGCATGTTCATCCTCCATTTTGGAGTAGATTAGAATATCATCTATGAACACGACGACAAACTTGTCCAAATATTCCATGAACACCTTATTCATCATATTCATGAAATAATTTGGCGCGATTCGTCGATCCCAAAGGACATAATCAGAAACTCGTAATGTCCATATCTTGACGAGAATGCGATCTTTGGAATATCTTACGATCGGATCTTCAATCGATGGTATCCCGATCTCAGATCAATCTTGGAGAAAACTCCGGCTCCTCTCGGTGATCAAACAAATCATCAATCCTGGGTAGCGGATACTTATTCTTCACGGTGACTTCATTGAGTGCACGGTAGTCAATGCACATCCTGAAACTCCCGTCCTTTTTCTTGACAAACAAAACTGGTGCTCCCCACGGCGACGAGCTCGGTCGGATAAATCCTTTCTCCATTAACTCTTCTAGCTGTTTCTTCATCTCAACCAACTCCTCGGTGGACATCCGATAGGGTCTCTTTGCTATCGGTGCTGTACCAGGTACAAGCTCTATCACAAACTCTATGTCCCTGTCTGGCGGCATACCAGGTAGATCTTCAGGAAAAACATCTGGGTACTCGTTCACTACGGAGACATCCTCTATGCTGATTGTCTTGGTACTGTTAACCATCAACTGTCCATCTCTAACAGCAGTGGCTTGAAATTCCACTTTCTTCCCACACGGGCTCTCAATTGAGATAGTCCTTCGTCCACAATCCAATACGGCCTTGTGCTTCGATAACCAATCCATTCCCAATATGACGTCTAAGGTCTGGGTTTCTAGAATAATAAGGTTTTCTAGGAACTCTATTCCATCTATTAGTATTCTCACCCCGGAACATCCTACTTTCGTTCGGAGTTCGGAACCAGGGGTTTGAACTAAAAGCATGCATCTAAGTCTTGCAATCCCCAAATCGTTTCTAGCAGCAAAGCCTTGCGAAACAAACGAATGCGAAGCTCCAGAGTCAAACAAAATCTGCAGGTATCGAGTTAACAAGTAACTTACCCAAAGACGACGTCCGTAGCATTCTGCAGTGCATCTGCGGTGACATGGTTGACCCGGCCTCTCACCACGATGCAGGGTGTGGCTCCTGGTCTTTGGCGTCCTAGCTGGGTGGTTCCTAGATTGAAGCGGCGGGGTCACTCCTGCTGTCTTCTTCGGACAAGCTGTTGGCAAAGTGTCTGGCTCGTTGCGATTGTAGCGGCGTCTCCTTGTTCCTTATCGCTCGAGTAGCGTTTCTAGCGGGGCCGGGTCTGGTAGTTACGATTGACAGTGTCTTGGTGCCGAGGATGGTGTCCTTGTTGCATTGTGGTTGGAATCAAGAATTGATTTGGTGCAACTCTCGACGCCATTGCGTTCCTGGCGTGATCCTGTTTGTTGCATTCTGCGCTTCTGTTCTCATCCGGTTCCTTGCGCTTGTCCTCAAGAATAAGTGCCTTATTCACCAACTCTTGGAAATGGGAAAGGTGTGGGTGATCAATCCTACTTGCAATCTGAGTTAAGTCCCTTCATAAAACGAGACTGCCTGGCTTTATCTGCCGCTACATCCTCAGGTGCGTAGCGTGCTAATGTGTGAACTTGTTCAGTAGTCGGCCACCGGCTGATTACCTTGCTTGATGCTCTGAACTCCTCCTTCTTAAGGTCCATGATTCCTTCAGCACGTGATACTTGTCGAATGCAGCAGTGAATTCTTCCCAAGTGATATCTTGAGGGTTCTCTTGCGTGTACGAAGTTCTCCCACCATTCGGTATTGTTCCTTCCAAATGATGAGAAGCGAGAGTACCTTCTCATTTCCTACGCATTGAGCTATGTGTAGCTTCCTCTCGATTGATCTTAACCAATCGCCGGCCTCCAATGGATTGGCATTCCCAGAGAAAGTGGGTGGGTGAGTCCTCATGAACTCGGCAGTCTTGTATTCTCGGCGTTGTCCCCGATTGACTTGATTAGCCGTGGCCTGAGCGGTGACGTGTTGCATTTGTTGCATCATAGCATGCATCAATCGAGTCCGAGCGGCAAGAAATGCTCCAAAATTCTGCACATCCATTGGCGGTCGGTGCTCCCTCATTGGGGTTTTCTGTTGGGCGAGAACCATTTCCATTGCTTCCAAGGTTTCCGCGGGTGTTTACCATCTGTCGATTTGCTCTAGGTTTAGAGATGAGAGGGAAACAAGAATAGACAAGTAATATGGAACTTATGCGGGGCGAAAGGTGTAACTTTAAGGTCCAACTTTATTATTAATAACTTGGTATGGCTGCTTACAATGCCTAAGGGCCTTGCAACACATCTTGCACACTCAAAGAAACAATGAAAATCCAAATCGAACTAACTCTGGAGTCTAACGCCTAAAGGGTGACTCTTTATTCTATGACGCGACTCGGCGAAGGAGTCTCACTATAGAATCTACGCTCACTCATCGAGAAAACCTCCACGGCCTGGGTACGGGTGCTGCGGCATAGGCGCGAAACGATTGCCATATCCGGCAACTGTGTCATCTGTGGTAGTGGAAGAAGCAGTGTCCTCAATCTTTACGTCACAAGCCTTGATCAATCCTGCTTGTCTGATCACTTCTACTTGGTATTGGGGCTTCTCAAAATCTCCGAGAGTTTGTAGCATATGCCAAAGTTCCGCGGCGTGACCAATTCCCAGATCAACGTAGTTGAACTCTTCCTCCATCTGTCACAAGAGTGCTTACGTAAGAACTCGGAATTTTTTAAATTGTGACAAGGTAAGGAAAAATTTCAGCAAGAGACAAGATAAGAGAGAAGGGGATAAGTCGAGATGTCATTTCTTATCTTGACAAATTTTTAGCTTTTAGAAAATAGGTTTTATCCTCACTACGACCATTCTAGCTAGGATTGAGCCTACAGTCAGCCTGGCTCTGATACCACCTCTGTCGGGACCCTGAATTTGCAAATCCGGACCCTCTGTGTATTCAGCACTAGTCCAGGAACGCGCTAGTGCACACAGTCTTAACATCGGTAAATATCACAATCATACCACTCGATACTAATAAAGTACTTTTATTTAAATAACCAAACTGGTTACTCAACCTTATGGTCAAGTTACAATATACGCCTCACAGGGCGAATCTTATTAAGAGAGAAATAGTAGCAGCGGAAAATCAAATAACTTCGTGGCGCCATCCAGTATACCACAGTAACCGATCGGCTCGCTTCCCTAAGTAGACGGATCCTCTTGGAGTTCCTCCTCCAAAGCTGGTGTAGTCTCCTCTTCAACTGGTGTTATATTGTGGCAAGGGTGAGTACTTGGTACTCAGCAAGTCATGCACAGAATGCAAGCTAATATACTACATGCATGGCTTGGTACAAAGAAATAACTCAAGGTATATTTGCAGTAAATAGCATTGGACAAGTAATTATAAGTAGATTCGAAAGCAGTAGAAATAAGTAAAGCATAAATAACTTTTCAAGAAGTTTGGTAAACATCTTTCCCATCCTAAACCACATTTCCATCAACTTCATTATTAATCCAGCCCAACTTTTCAAACCAAGTTATTTTTGAGAAAATCTAACCCTTGACTGTAATTCCCGAGCGATGTCCAATACCGCGGACACGGCTATTCGAATAGATTCTATACTCTGCAGAGGTTATGCACTTTACCCACAAGATACAGTCAAACACCACAAAGGCGAGTTCCAGTAACATAGTCTTTCGGAGACTTCTAACAATACAAGTGGTCATCCCGGTTATGCGCACTAACCCTTCCTTCGCTAAGGCGAACTCTAGGCCAATCAACCGTTAGATGGGTACTGGCCTCACTGCACGCCCCCCGCACAACTTACACAAAGGGTGTAGTTGACCTCCCGAGGTCCCACAGTACGTTATTAGCAACTTAGTCAACTAGGTCCGTCCCATTACTGACATGTGGTTGCACGTTAGACCCAGTTCAAAGGCTTGCAAGGTTAAGTCCTTAGGGTGACCAGGGCAAGACTACCCAAGAACCAAATCAACACTCCCAATGCCACAATCGCCCACCTGATTACTCTTGCCACATGCCCCTGGCCGAAATCGCTTATCAAACCCCGCTTGATTACCATGCACCACGTGCCATCAACATCACATGATACTTTTCCAAAACAGGTTCAATATGTCATTAAGTCAATATTAACATTTGATTATCCAAAATCATGTCATGAGCACGAAAGTGTGTCTAAGCAAAGATACTACAACGGTCTAAACCCATGTTGGCAATTTAATAATGTCCAACTAGTAATCCACAACTAGGGTGACAAGGGGTCATGGCACATACTTAAATAATCAAGGTGTCATACAAAGCAAATTGGTACTTATCTAATCCCCATGTTTAAATAAAGTATTTTCTATTTGAACTTAGCATGCAATAGGTTAAATCAAAATAGATTTCAAAATAGGATCAACATGGTCAAAGCACAACTTGCCTTCAAAAAGTACTTGTTCTTGGTCTTGAGTTGGATCTGAGTCAATACTTCTCCTTCGAATCCTTGGCACTTCAACGTCTACTCGTAAAGCGTGCAAATAGCAAATACACGAATAAACAATAGGCAAAAAGTGTCCAAACATCCAAATAAAATCCATAAACAGAGAGAACATAATTTTATGAGTTTTTAGAAACTGGAATCACAAATTTGGAGTTAAGACGTTAAAAGTTATGATTATTTAAAGTTTAAATAATCAATTAAATAATTTTGCAGAGAAAAATTTAGTCCAAAAATTAAATAAAATTCATATTTAGGTAGATCTCAATTTTATACAAATTTAGAAATTTGAATCACTCAAATCGGAGTTGAAACGCAAAAGTTATAAGCGTTTGAAGTTTGAATCAAAATCAAATCATTATTTCGAATTAATAAATCATTTTCTTTTTTCGAAATTAATTATTATACAAGATGGACACGTGGCAGCACTGGATTGGTCTGCCGACGCCACCGGTCCATGGACTCGGTCCACGCCGGCTCGGTCTACCGTGGACCCGGCCCACTACCACGTGAGATCGACATGTGGGACCACTCGTGACGCTATCGCCGACGTCACGGGCTCACCACGGCGTCGACAGTGGAGTCCCTCCGATGACGCCATGGGTGACGTCACGGCGCGGGCGCTGCCACGCGGGCCCCGCGTGTCAATGACCCACGCGCACGCCCGCGTGGCGCGCTGCTCGGCCTCGACACGTGGCACGCATCGTAGCCGTTGGTTTGAAAACCGACGCCAGGATTGGATTTGGGCCTCAAGTGCTTGGGGCGACGGGTTGATTCGGGCCGTTGGATCTTGATCTAATGGTCCAGATCCACCCAGCCTGGTGCGCCCCGCCACGTGGCACGACCTAAGCCGCTGGATCTAGATCCAACGGCTGAGATTAGATCTAGGATTTTCAACGGGAACTCACCGAGGGTGACGTGGCGCGATCTCGAGCCCTTGGATCTTGATCGGACGGTTGGTGGAGCTCGGGTCGGCGATGGCTTCACGGGCGGACTTGTGGCTGCCGGCCGAGGACAGCGACCACACGAACGGCGTTGGGGCGTGCTCGGCGAGATGAAAGGTCTCTTCGTGCATCTCGCTCGGGGTCCTAGATCTGCGTTTCGGTGGCGGCGAGGACGGCGACGGGCGGCGGGATCGGCTTTTAACCGCGGCGAAACATGATTCTAACTCCGGCGAGCTCATACGGGCACACGGCGACGGCTCAGGCGAGATGGCTCGGGAACACGGTGCAAGACGGAAGAGGGCAACCTCGGGCGTGACCGGGCTTTAAATAGCCTCGGCGTTCGTGCCCGAGACGGAAACCTAGTTCTCCACGGCGGCGGGCGCGGCGGCGGAGTTCGGCTCGGACTCGGGCGGAGACGACGACGCACAACCGTCCACGTGGCACGATCAACGGCCACGATCGCGTGGACGCGATCGGATCCGGGCCGGATTCGACCGAAGCGGTACGGGGAAATCCTGACCGTTGGATCTTGATCCAACGGTTGGGATCGATTAGGTTTTGGAGTTGGTTCGGTCGAGTCACGTGGCTCGGGTCGGACTCAAACTCGAGTCTGACTCGGCCTACGGATGAACAAGACAAACCCACTCGCATTTTCCAAATGATTTAATAATTAAAATATTTCCCGTAAATTCATTTAATTCATTAAAAATAGCAAAATACTCGAAAAATTCCGTAAAAATTGGAAAATATTTTGGAACATTTTGGACTCAAATAAAATATTTTCAACAAAATTTTATTTGCAAAATTAAATTCTTTAATTATTTCAAAATGGAATAAATTCAAATAAATTCCAAATAAATCCAAATAAATTCCAGAAAATTCCAAAAATTCACCAAAGTGCCAAATCACACATGAATTTAAGAAAAGCAAAATTTTGGGGTGTTACATCGACTTACCCCCTTCTCTCTTTCCTTGTCTCTTGCTGAATATTCCCTTACCTTGTCACGATTTAAAATTTCGAGTTCTTACGTGAGCACTCTTGTGACAGATGGAGGGAGAGTTCAACTACGTCGATCTAGAGGTTGGTCACGCCGCGGAACTTTGGCATATGCTTCAAACTCTCGGAGATTTTGAAAAGCCGCAATACCAAGTGGAAGTGATCAGACAAGCAGGATTGATCAAGGCTTGTGACGTGAAGACTGAGGTACCTGCTAGGAAGAAGGGCCCAGGCAATCGCCCGATACACTGCACTGCCAGGAGGTCTACAATGCAGATGGGTATCCAAGAAGTATCACGACGAGCGATGCGGCACATTACCCGTATCTACGCCAGAGAGTTGGAGAGCACGGTGTTCCGTTATCATCCGCGCAGCGATAACCTTCTTGACCCGAAGGCGATTCAGGATGAGGATGCCATGGTTACACAGTTGGCACGACTTGTTGTCGCCCAGGAGGATGTACTCGATGATACAAGCAAAGAGCTACAGAAGGCCCGCAAGGAGATCACAACAGAGAATAACAGATGGCGGGAAGCTCAAGAGTATGTGTCACACCTTCTGCGAAGGATTGACGAGTTGGAGATGGCTTTGTATGGACCGTAACTGCAGCCAAGATTGAGCTACACGAGCCAGATCCGAGGAGTCGATCTCGATGAGGACACCGCTTCTTCGACTACCACAGATGACACAGCTTGCTTTGGACATGGCAATCGCTTTCGCGCCTATGCCGCAAAGATCCGTACCCAGGCCGTGGAGGTTTTCTCGATGAGTGAGCGTAGGTTCTATAGTGAGACTCCTTCGCCGAGTCGCGTCATAGAATAAAGAGTCACCCTTTAGGCGTTAGACTCCAGTGTTAGTTCGATTTGGATTTTGTTTGTTTGCTGAGTGTGCAGTATGTGTTGCAAGGCCCTTAGGCATTCTAAGCAACCATACCAAGTTACTATTGATTAGTTAATAAAGTTGGACCTTAAAGTTACACCTTTCGCCCCGCATAAGTTCCATATTACTTGTATATTCTTGTTTCCCTCTCATCTCTAAAACCTAGAGCAAATCGACAGATGGTGAACACCCGCGGAAACTTTGGAAGCAATGGAAGTGGTTCTCGCCCAGCAGAAAACCCCAATGATGGAGCACCAAAGACCGCCATCGGATTTGCAGAATTTTGGATCATTTCTTGCTGCTCAGACTCGGTTGATGCATGCTATGATGCAACAAATGCAACACGCCATCGCTCAGGCCATCGCTAATCAAGTTAATCAGGGACAACGCCGTAATACAAGACCGCCGAGTTAATGAGGACTCATCCACCCACTTTCTCTCGGGAATGCTAATCCATTGGAGGCCGATGATTGGTTAAGGTCAATTGAGAGGAAGCTACACATAGCTCAATGCATAGGAAATGAGAAGGTACTCTACGCTTCTCATCGCTTGGAAGGAACAATTGAATGGTGGGAGAACTTCTATGCCACGCAAGAGAACCCTCAAGATATCACTTGGGAAGAGTTCACAATCGCATTCCGTCAAGATCACGTGCCGAAGGAATCATGGACCTCAAGAAGGAGGAGTTCAGAGCATCAAGCAAGGTAATCAGCCGGTGGTCGACTACTGAACAAGTTCACACAGCCTAGCACGCTACGCACTGAGGATGTAGCGACAGATAAAGCCGCATACCTCGCTTCATGAAGGGACTTAACTCAGGATTGCAAGTAGGATTGATCACCCACACCTTCCTGCATTTCCAAGAGTTGGTGAATAAGGCGCTTATTCTTGAGGACAAGCGCAAGGAACCGGATGAGAACAGAAGCGCAGGATGCAACAAAGAAGGATCACGCCAGGAACGCAATGGCGTCGAGAGTTGCACCAAATCAATTTTTCGATTCCAGCCACGAATCGCTGCAAGGACACCATCACCGGCACCAAGACCCGTCAATCGAACTACGGACCCACTTCGCTAGAAACGCCGCCCAGCAAATAAGAAGGAACAGTGAGACGCCGCTACAATCGCAACGAGCCAGGACACTTTGCCAACAGCTTGTCCGAAGAAGACAGCAGGAGTGACGATTCGCTTCCAATCTAGGAACCACCCGGCTAGGACGCCAAAGACCAGGAGCCACACCCTGCATCGTGGTAAGAGGCCGAGTCAACCATGTCACCGCAGATGCACCGCAGAATGCTACGGATGTCGATCGGGTAAGTTACTTGTTAACTCAAGACTGCACAGCTTTGTTTGACTCGAGCTTCGCATTCGCTTTGTTTCGCAAGGCTTTGCTGCTAGAAACGACTTGGGGATTGCAAAACTTAAGTGCATGCTTTTAGTTCAAACCCTGGTTCCGAACTCCGAACGAAAGTAGGATGTTCCGGTGAGAATACTAATAGATGGAATAGAGTTCCTAGCAAACCTTATAATTTTGGAGACCCGCACCTTAGACGTTATTTTGGGAATGGATGGTTATCCAAGCACAAGGCCGTATTGGATTGTGGACGAAGAACTATCTCGCTTGAGAGCCCGTGTGGGAAGAAAGTGGAATTTCAAGCCATCGCCGTTAGAGATGGACAGCTTGATGGTTAACAGTACCAAGGCAATCAGCATAGAGGATGTCTCAAGAGTGAATGAGTACCCGTGATGTTTTTCCCCGAAGATCTACCTGGTATGCCGCTGACAGGGACATAGAGTTTGTGATAGAGCTTGTACTGCACAAAGACCGATAGCAAAGAGACCCTATCGGATGTCCACCGAGGAGTTGGTAGAGATGAAGAAACAGCTAGAAGAATTAATGGAGAAAGGATTTATCAGACCGAGCTCATCGCCGTGGGGAGCACCAGTTTTGTTTGTCAAGAAGAAGGACGGGAGTTTCAGGATGTGCATCGACTACCGTGCACTCAATGAAGTCACCGTGAAGAATAAGTATCCGCTACCCAGGATTGATGATTTGTTTGATCAGCTGAGAGGAGCCGGAGTTTTCTCCAAGATTGATCTCGAGATCGGGATACCATCGCTTGAAGATCCGATCGTAAGATATTCAAGATCGCATTCTCGCCAAGATATGGACATTACGAGTTTACTGATTATGTCTTTTGGTCTCGATTTAATGCGCCAAAGATATTTCATGAATATGATGAATAAGGTGTTCATGGAATATTTGGACAAGTTTGTCGTCGTGTTCATAGATGATATCCTAATCTACTCCAAGACAGAGGATGAACATGCCGAACACTTGAGGCGAGTTTTGGAAAAGCTGAGGGAACAGCAACTCTTCGCTAAGTTTAGTAAGTGTGATTTTTGGAAGGATAAGGTGGAGTTTCTTGGACATGTAATGACCGCAGAAGGAGTCGCCGTAGATCCAAGCAAAGTAGAAGCTGTGTTACATTGGGAGCAGCCGAAGACTGTGACCCAGATCCGGAGTTTCCTTGGAATGGCAGGATATTACCGCCGTTTCATTGAAAGCTTTTCGACAATTGCGAAACCTCTTACGCAATTGCTGAAAAAGGAAAAGAAGTTTGCATGGACGCCAGAATGTGAGAAAGGATTTCAGGAGCTGAAAAAGCGATTGACATCAGCACCGGTATTAGTTCTACCGGATGTTGCTCAAAGCTTTGATATTTATTGTGACGCATCGCGCCAAGGACTTGGATGTGTGCTGATGCAGAATGGAAAGGTCGTCGCCTATGCGTCAAGGCAGTTGAGGCCGCATGAGGAGAATTATCCGACGCATGACCTAGAGTTAGCTGCCGTAGTGCATGCCTTGAAGATATGGCGTCACTATCTGATTGGAAACAGATGTGAAGTATACACGGATCATAAGAGCCTTAAGTACATATTCACCCAGTCGGATCTGAATATGAGGCAAAGGAGATGGTTAGAGTTGATCAAGGACTACAATGTTGGAATCCATTACCATCCCGGGAAGGCCAACGTAGTTGCCGATGCCTTGAGTCGGAAAAGCCATACTGTGAGCATGTTGCTAGCCACAAGTCAGGATGAGCTATGTGAGGATTTCCAGAGAATGAAGATTGAGGTGGTACCTAGCGGATTCTTGACCGCATTGGAAGTAAAACCTACTCTAGAGGACCAGATCCGAGAAGGACAGAAGGATGATGACAAGATCCGCAGGATTAAGTCCATCAAGGAGGAAGGCAAGGCAGAGGACTTCAAGTTGGATGAGCAAGGCACGTTATGGATGAAGGATCGCATTTGTGTACCGAACAAAAAGGAGCTAAAGCAACTGATTTTTGAGGAAGCCCATGACTCCAAGTATTCAATTCATCCTGGAAGCGCAAAATGTATCAGGATTTGAAGGAAAGATTCTGGTGGCCAAGCATGAAGCGAGAAGTTGCCGAGCAGGTTGCATTGTGCGATGTATGCCAGAGAGTCAAGGCAATGCATCAGAGACCAGCAGGATTACTACAAATTACCGAAGATACCTGAGTGGAAGTGGGAGGAAATCGGAATGGATTTCATTACCGGTTTGCCTAAGACTCAAGGAGGTTATGACTCCATATGGGTTATAGTAGATCGTTTGACCAAAGTAGCCCATTTTATCCCCGTGAAGACCACCTACTCGGGAGATAAGTTAGCAGAGTTGTACATGATCAGGATCGTCTGTTTGCACGGAGTACCAAAGAGGATTGTATCGGACAGAGGTACCCAATTTACCTCAAGATTCTGGAATAAGTTGCATGAAGCCATGGGAACCCGTTTGAACTTCAGTACAGCTTATCATCCACAGACGGATGGACAGACCGAAAGAGTCAATCAGATTCTGGAGGATATGTTAAGAGCATGTGCATTGGCTTATGCTACCTCTTGGGATAAGAGTTTGCCGTATGCCGAGTTCAGTTACAATAATAGTTACCAGGCTAGTTTACAGATGTCACCTTTTGAGGCACTGTATGGTCGACCCTGTCGGACGCCATTGAACTGGAATGAGACAGGTGAACGCCGTGTCTTTGGGCCAGATATTCTTCAAGAAGCTGAAGAACAGATTGCCATGATCAGGGAGAGATTGAAGATAGCCCAATCACGACAGAAGAGTTATGCTGACAACCGTCGCCGGGACTTGAGTTTTGAACCAGAAGACTTTGTATACCTCAGAGTTACGCTTCTCAGGGGAGTTAAGAGGTTCCATGCTAAAGGGAAACTTGCACCCCGTTATGTTGGACCATTTAAGATTTTGAGTCGCAGAGGCGAAGTTGCTTATCAGCTGGAGTTGCCACAGTCGTTAGCAGGAGTGCATGACGTATTCCATGTGTCCCAATTGAAGAAGTGTCTCCGAGTTCCTGAGGAACAGACACCGCTAGAGTCAATTGAGTTGCAAGAAGATTTGACTTACAAGGAGCATCCCGTGAGGATTCTAGACACAATGGATCGAGAAACTAGAAACAAGTCAACCCGTTTATGTAGAGTTCGATGGAGCAACCATGCAGAGAGCGAAGCGTTTACTTTGGGAGCGAAGAGGATTTGAAGAAAGAGTTTCCAAACCTATTCTGTAGCAAGCCCTGAATCTCGGGGATGAGATTCTATTAAGGGGGGAGGTTTGTAACACCACAAAATTTTGCTTTTCTTAAATTCATGTGTGATTTGGCACTTTGGTGAATTTTTGGAATTTTCTGGAATTTATTTGGATTTATTTGGAATTTATTGGAATTTATTCCATTTTGAAATAATTAAAGAATTAAACTTTGCAAATAAAATTTTGTTGGAAATATTTTATTTGAGTCCAAAATGATCCAAAATATTTTCCAGAATTTTTCTGGAATTTTTCTGAGTCTTTTACTATTTTTAATGAATTAAATGAATTACTGGAAATTATTTTAAATATTAAATCATTGGAAAATGCGAGTGGGTTTGTACTGTTCATCCGATCGAAGCCGCACTCGAAGTCGACTCGAGTCCGACCGAGCCACCGAGTCTGGCCGAACCCAACCCTAACCTGTTGATCCCGACCGTTGGATCGAGATCCAACGGTCGGATTGGATCGCATCGGTTCGAGCCGAGACCGGCCGGATCCGGTTCGACCGCGCGATCGTGGCCGTTGATCGCGCCACGTGGGCCGATCGGCCGTCGCCCCCGCCGGATCGGCGGACTCCGCCGCGCCCGCCGCCGTGTGGGTCAAGGTTTCCGTTTTCAAAACGGACGCCGAGGGTATTTAATGCCCGGGTTGCACCCCGAGGACCGCCTTGACCCCGCGCAGCCACTGCCCTAGCTCACCGAGCCTCAGCCGCCGTAGGTCCGCCGGAATCGCTCGCCGAAGTTTGAGGGGAAGCCGCCGCGGTTCTAGCCGTTTTGGCCGACGCCCGTCCTCCGCCGCATTCAAGACCGGATCCGAACCCCGGCCAGCGCACTCAGGGACAACTCACCTCGCCGAGCGCCTTTAACGCCGAGGCCGTGGTCATCGTCTTCATCCTCGGCCAAGCTAAGCGCCGCCAGCGTGCCATCGCCGTCATCGAGCTCAGACGGCCGTCCGATCGGAGATCGCACGGCCGTGGTAAGCCCACGCTCTCTCTCGCACTTAGAACCCAGATCAGATCTGGACCGTTGGATCAAGATACAACGGCCCACGATCGGCCACGTCATCCGTAACATGGATAACGTTGCGGGTTAAGGTTGTTTTCAACTGTTGGATCAAGATCCAACGGCCCATGATCACCGTGTAGTTTTCAACGTGTTAACCCCTGGATCTAATCACGACCGTTGATTTTCAAATCAACGGACACGATCGTGCCACGTGTCCGGGAAGCCGAGCCGCCGCGCCACGCCGCGCAGCGTGTGTCATCGACACGCCGGGCCCGCGATGTCACGGCTTAGCCGCAATCGCACCATGACGTCACCCATGACGCCATCGGTGGGTCCCACTGTCGCCACCGTGGCCGAGCCCCGCTGACGTCAGCAATGACGTCACCCGAGTGGTCCCACCTGTCAGCGACACATAGAGTCGTGGACCGAGTCCACGGTAGACCCGAGCCGAGCATGGACCGAGTCCATGGATCGCCGACGCCACCGCCCAATCGAGGTCGACACGTGTCCAGCCGACGCAATAATTAATTTCAAAAAGAAAATTATTTATTAATTCGAAATAATGATTTGATTTTGATTCAAACTTCAAACGCTTATAACTTTGCGTTTCAACTCCGATTTGAGTGATTCAAATTTCTAAATTTGTATAAAATTGAGACCTACCTAACTATGAATTTTAATTAATTTTTGGACTAAAGTTTTTCTCTGTAAAATTATTTAATTGATTATTTAAACTTTAAATAATCATAACTTTTGCATTTTAACTCCAAATTTGACGATTCCAGTTTCTAAAAATTCATAAAATTATGTTATCTCTGTTTATGGATTTTATTTGGATGATTGGATACTTTTTGCCTATTGTTTATTCGTGTATTTGCTATTTGCACGCTTTACGAGTAGACGTTGAAGTGCCGGAAGGATTTGAAGGAGAAGTATTGACTCAGGATCCAACTCAAGACCAAGAACAAGTGCTTTTGAAGGCAAGTTGTGCTTTGACCATGTTGATCCTATTTGAAATCTATTTTGATTTAAACTATTGCATGCTAGTTCAATTAGAAAAATACTTTATTTAAATATGGGGTTAGATAAATACCAATTTGCTTTGTATGACACCTTGATTACTTAAGTATGTGCCATGACCCTTGTCACCCTAGTTGTGGTTTACTAGTTGGACATTATTAACTTGCCAACATGGGTTTAGACCGTTGTAGTAAATCGCTTAGACACTACGTGCTCATGACATGATTTTGGACAAACAAATGTTAATATTGACTTAATGATATATTGAACCTGTTTTGGAAAGGTATCATGTGATGTTGATGGCACGTGGTGCATGGTAATCAACCTGGGTTTGATAAATAGTTTTTCGACCGGGCATGTGGCAAGAGTAATCAGTGGGCCAGTTGTGGCATTGGGGATGTTGATTTGGTTCTTGGGTAGTCTTGCCTGGTCACCCTAAGGACCTAACCTTGCAAGCCTTTGAACTGGTCTAACGTGCAACCACATGTCTGTAATGGGACGGACCTAGTTGACTAAGTTGCTAATAACGCACTGTGGGACCTCGGAGGTCAACTACACCCTTTGTGTAAGTTGTACGGGAGCGCATCGGGCCGAGGCCAGGTACCCATCTAACGGTTGATTGGCCTAGACTTCGCCTTAGCTAAGGGAAGGGTTAGTGCGCAATAACCGGGAGGACCACTTGTATTGTTAGAGGTTTCGAAAGACTTTATTACTGAACTCGCCTTTGTGGTGTTTGACTGTATCTTGTGGGTAAAGTGCATAACCTCTGCAGAGTGTAGAATCTATTCGATTAGCCGTGTCCATGTATTGGACATCGCCGGGAATTACAGTCAAGGGTTAGATTTTCTCAAAAATAACTTGGATTTGAAAGGTTGGGTTGGATTAATAATGATGTTGATGGAAATGTGGATTAGGATGGGAAAGATGTTTATTAAACTCCTTGAAAAGTTATTTATGCTTTACTTGTTTCTACCGCTGAATCTACTTATGATATTTGTCAAATGTCGTTTTTTGCAAATATACCTTGAGCTACTCCTTTGTACCAAGCCATGCATATAGTATATTAGCTTTGCATTCGTGCATGACTTGGCCGAGTACCAAGTACTCACCCTTGCCACAATACAACACCAGTTGAAGAGGAGACTACACCAGCTTTGGAGGAGGAACTCCAAGAGGAACCGTCTACTTAGGGAAGCGAGCCCAGTCAGTTGCCTGTGGTATACTGGATGGCGCCACGAAGTTATTTGATTTTCCGCTGCTACTATTTCTCTTTTAATAAGTTTCGCCCTGCGAGGCGTGCATTTGTAACTTGACCATAAGGTCGAGTAACCAGTTTGACTATTTAAATAAAGTACTTTATTAGTATCGAGTGGTATGATTGTGATATTTACCGATGTTAAGACTGTGTGCACTAGCGCGTTCCTGGACTAGTGCTGAATACACAGAGGGTCCGGATTTGCAAATTCGGGGTCCCGACAAGTAGTAACCGCTATAATCGTCGATTGCGAAGTACGTCGCGTATTGATAGATGGGGGAAGTGCGGCGGACAATCTGTCCATGAAAGCTTTCCGTCAAATGATGATTCCACAAGACCGATTGAAAAAATCAGAGGTGCCACTGATGGGTTTTGGAGGAAGCGTGGTCAACACCCTGGGGCAATTGGAGCTAGAAGTCACATTCGCAACGCCGCAAGCCAGCGTTATGAGTCGTGTAACATTCGACATGGTAGACACGCCGTTTCAATACAACGCGATCCTGGGCAGGGGCTCGTTGACGACCATGGAGGCCATAATTCATCATGGGTTCTTATGTATGAAGATTCCCTCCGCAGATGGTGTCGTCACGGTGCGAGGAGATCAAGCCCTGGCAAGGAAGATAGACATGGAAAACCCACCCCAGGTCAAGCATGTCTGCACCACGGAGTTGGACCCCGTTGTACCCATGAATCGTAGTCGGTGGCTCCCTAAACCACAGCCTTAGGGTGAAACTCAGCGAGTATTGCTCAGGCCAGGAGGTAGTAAGGCAATGATCCTCGGAACCATGCTATCCCCCGAGGAGGAGAAACGCATGATGCTGCTCCTCCAAGAATATGAAACTGTGTTCGCCTGGGGGCCTGAAGACCTCCTTGGCGTCCCAAGGGAAACCATCGAACACGTCCTCGCTATTAGCCCAGATGCGAAGCCTAAGAAGCAAAAACTAAGAAAACTTGCGGTAGAAAGACAAGAAGCCGCGAAGATGGAGGTGACCAAACTGCTTCACTCGGGGATCATCCACGAAGCTCGACACACGGAGTGGTTGGCCAATATCATCCTAGTCAAGAAGGCCAGCGGGGCGTGGAGGATGTGCATCGACTTTACTGACTTAAACAAAGCATGCCCAAAAGATGACTTCCCCCTGCCCCGCATTGACCAACTTGTCGACTCTACCTCCGGGTCAGAAAGGATGAGTTTCCTCGACGCATACTCTGGCTATCACCAGGTTTACATGCAAAAAGAAGACGAAGACAAGACGGCATTTATTACTCCCTTCGGTACCTATTGCTTCATGCGGATGCCTTTTGGGCTCAAAAACGCGGGCGCTACATTCGCGCGGCTCATCACGAAGATCTTCGCCGGCCAATTAGGAAGAAACGTGGAAGCCTATGTCGATGATATCATTGTTAAAAGCGAAAAGAAAGATGACCATGTCGGGGACCTCTGGGAAACCTTCGAGAACTTGATAAAGGGGAAAGTGAAACTCAACCCATCCAAATGCACCTTCGGTGTAAACGCGGGAAAGCTGCTAGGCTTCCTGGTCTCCCAACAAGGCATAGAGGCGAATCCGAAAAAGATAAGAGCTATCCAAGACATGGCTCCACTAAGAAATCTAAAAGAAGTACAACGGCTGGCAGGGTGGATAGCAACGCTTAGTCGATTCCTGCCAAAATCCGCAGAGCGAAGTTTGCCGGTCTTCAAAGCCTTACGCTCAAATGATGTTTTCGTTTGGACAAAGGAGTGCCAACGCGCCTTCGATGACCTGAAGCAAAGCCTTATGGAGATCCCTGTTCTGCAAAGTCCGAAGCAAGGTGAGGAGCTTCTGCTATACCTGGCAGCCAGCCCCTCGGCCATCAGCGTTGTACTAGTGCGGCCCCAATGCGTTAAACAACAGCCGATTTACTTCGTCTCTGAAGCTCTCCAAGGAGCGAAGCTACGATACTCGGAAGTGGAAAAGTTGGCATACGCTCTGTTAATGGCCTCCCGAAAGCTCTGACATTATTTTCAGGACAACCACATCAAAGTACCAACTACGTACCCTCTTGGATCCATGCTATCCAACAAGGAAAACACTGGCCACATCAGCAAGTGGGCGGTCGAGCTAGCTCCCTTCGAGTTAACTATAATGCCTCGCACTGCCATCAAGAGCCAAGCCCTCGCCGATTTTATGGTGGAATGGACTTCTCCAATCTCTGGGATAACGAAACATCAGCGATATGGTTCATCAATTCCGACAGGTCATGGGGAGCGAGCGGAGCGGGAATAGCCGCAGTGATACAAGCGCCTAGTGGCGAAAAGGTTGAGTTCGCAGCAAGGCTGGAGTTTCCCTCAACTAACAATATAGCCGAATATGAAGCGCTCCTATTGGGGCTCAGGAAAGCGAAAACCATGGGAGCGAGAAGGGCAATCTTATACATCGACTCGAAGCTTATTCAGGGGCATATCACCAAAGAATACCAGGTGAAGGATGAACAGCTCCAGAAGTATGTCGAGGTGGTCCAGAAGTATGGAGAAGGGCTTCATCGGGTTCACCATTAATGCAATACCCAGGTCCCAAAACGAACGAGCCGATGAGCTGGCGAGGATCGCCGCCACCGGGGGATGTCTACCTTCGACAGTATTTTTCGAGGTGCTTCGTACGGCCTCCGTCCCCGCCCGTATAAATCTCATTTCTCGGGCAACTAGCGAAGACTGGAGGAGCGAGATATACAGCTATCTTCTCGAGGGGACTTTACCAGATGATGAAGCTCAAGCAAGACGCCTCGAAAGGCGAGCGAAAAATATGCCATCATTGACGGATTCCTATTCCGTAGCGGCCTATGCGCTCCATGGCTCCGTTGCATTTCACGAGAGGAGGGGAGACAGGCTCTGCACGAAGCACACCAGGGAGAATGCGGAGCACATCAGGCCCCCAGGAATCTTACCGGAAAAGTATTCCGAATGGGACTTTACTAGCCCACGGCATTGCAAGATGCCGAGCAGATGGTTCGGCACTGTCATGCATGCTAATGGATGACCAAACAAAAAAAGGCCCCGCCCAACGAATGTGATGGGGATTGCCCCCCGCCAACACGTGTATCCACGTAGGAATCAAGTATAAGGGACGAGGGAGCAACCTCCGTTGAAATTGGGACCGGAGTAGCCTCGGGCAGACCCGCCTCAGAAACAATAGGCACACCTGAGGGCTCGTCCGCGACAACTGAGGGTAGTGTTTCAGAAGACCCCACAGCGTCAACAGGATCAGAAAGGGGCGGCGGCAGGAGAGACGTAGCCGCAATGGAGCCGGAAGAATCACCTTCGTCGCTGGATCCCTCCTCATCGTCGTCACCTTCCAGATCTTCGCTCCCGCCAGAATTAGCTGCAGCCTGGGGCGGAGCCACCCGAGCCAACCTTGCCCGTTTAGTAGGGTGAGGAGAACCTCAAGACATCTAATTTCTTCCGCAGTTGCGCTCCAATTAGGGGATCGGATTGCACGAACAGGGCCCATCGAAGTATGAAGGGGAGAGTCTGGACCGTCGAGAATTTGGTAATACCATCGTAACATCCACCCCGAATCCCATTTCCCCTTGGCAGCCGCTACTGGAATTTCTTTTACAAGGGACCTCTTCGTCTGAAAATTCAGAGAACCAAAACACGATCTGCGGCCTTCGCTCCCTGCTTTCTGTTGTTTCGGTTGCCAGAATGCATCTTCTATAAGGGAAAACAAGCGCCCCGTCAATTTGATCCCGGCCGGACGAAATGCCCATTCCAGTACAGCTAATCGCACAATAGCATTGGGGGTAAGTTGCGAAAGCTCCGCCTGGAAAACCTGGAGTACTGATGCTAATAGAGGAGCGGACAGAAAACGAAGAAACGCCGCAAATACCACTGCTTCATTTGCTTGGGGCCGAGGGGTTTCCTCATCACCGGGAAGACGCATGGAAGGGCGCATCACCCCAAAGTCCCTTGCTAATATGTCGAGGTCGGCAGAGCTCAAGGTCGACCGCCCTAAAACGGGGGATAATCCTGCAGCATCCTCCCTACTCAAAACCGGCTTTATCTTAGGAGCGCGCCGAGGCCCCATGGAGATCTAAATAAGTGTTGAATCAGGGAGTCGATACCAGAGGAGAACACGAACAAGTAAAAGAGGTGAAGAAACACGAAGCAAATAGGGCATCCAAAAGTCGAAAAACCTTGTCCCCACCGAATATACACAAAAGGAAGAAAAACTTGGTGGATCAACACTACTACTTCAGAAAAAAAAGCCTCCCTTCATTTGCCGAGTAAGTAAGACAAAAGAAAAAGGGGGGGATTTGGGCATTTGCTATAACATCCCAGCAGGCAGAACGACGTCTACCCGCTGACATGCGGGGCTAGTGTTGTGGACCAAACGAACCCATCTTCCCCCAACCAACGAAGCGAGGCTTACACTACCTTGCGACTCATATAAATGTGTCTGCGACAGTCCATCCCTCCCATTGACGAAGCAATAAGCACAAACCCCGGGAGTCCACCCCTCGGAAAAAGGTTAAAAAGAATAAAGACCACTCCCCTCCGCGACGAGGGGAAGCTTCCCTCCGTAGCGAGGGAGGAAAGCGGAGGAAACTCCCCTCGGCTTCATCTCCTACCAGCGCAAACATAGCACGAACTACCAAGGTCTGACACCCCCCAACAACCCCTCCCGAGCACGCAAGGACGTGTCAGGGTAACCTGGGACCCCGACATAAGTGAAATCCCCGTCGAACCCCTATAAAAGGTGTACGAATAGAGGGTAAAAACCTAATATATACGAATGAAATGACTCAATGGAGAGTCAAGCTAGCCCTTGGCAAGAGACAGGAAAGAAAAAGAGGGCCGACCAATACGTGCATGTTCCCAAGCCTGCCCTATAAAGAGGAGAAGAAGGAAGAGAAGAGAAAGGTTCCCCGAAAAACAAGAAAAAAATCCCACAAAGAAAAAAAAGAGAGACTCGGTGGTTCAACACCGCCACAGATAGCTAGCTACATCTTGAGTATAATGCAATTAGAACTAATTACTACTTTAGATCAAACATAACAAATGGATCTATACCAAACTAAAACAAAACCATCTTCAATTCCCTCTTTACCAAGCTAGATGTGTATACCTTGAATATAATGCTATTACAACTAATTATTAGCCTGCATCACCTTCCTTTAAATAACTATCTACATATCAAGTATAATGCTATTACAACCAATTACTACTTTACATCACAAAGAACAAATGAATCTACACCAAGCTAGATTTAAAAACCATTTTCATTTCCCTCTTTACCAGGCTAGATCTTAAATATGATGCAAATTTGAACCAATTACTAACCTAGAACAAAAGGATCTACAAGCACAACTCCAAATCCAGGGTGACTTTTCACTAGATCGCCTCTCAGTCGCAGCCATCTCAAAACTAGCTCGGGAAACCCTAAAAATACAGAGGAGGTCGGGACTCTCTGTTCTTATTTACTGGAAATGGTCATCACAGACAGTTTTAGCCAAAAACCGTCTGTGATGTGCTTGATTCTCATCTCTAATGGTTTTTATAAAAATAGTTAGTGATGAAGTGTCTAGTATAACCTTTTTTGCAATAGTGTGTACTTCCAAAAATATTTAGTACTCCAAACTACAAGCCTACAAGCATATAGACTTGTCATTTTTCTCTTGGAAATGTAAAGTTCGAATTTGAGCAAGGTAGGGTTCGGGTGGAAAAATGTTTCAAATATACCTCAAAACTGTAGAATGATACGCATTTAGAAAATAAAATAACAGAAGATACATCTTTAGGGTTAAAGAACGGAGCATCGATCATGTGCAAACATGAAGACTGTCCAAGCTGCAATACATATGTATCCTGCTTTTAGAGCTTTTTGAAACGCATGAATTTAACAGGAATGTGACATTATAGAATGTGACATTTTAGAATGTGGCATTATGGTACAAGGTTATGCCGTGTTTCTGGGCTTTTCAGGTGTTTGGGCTTTTCTGGGAGAGATTGGGCCTTAGGGGATTGAGTTTGGGCCTTAGGGGTTTAAGCTTTGGGCTTTATGGGGAAGTTTGGTCCTTGGTGGGGGGTTTTTGGCCCTTGTGGGGGGGAGAAATCCTGCTCAAACCCTAGCCCCTCCCCCTCCCATGCGCCCCCACCTCCCCTAGCCGCCACACCCCTTTCTCCCCCCTCCCATGCGCCCCCACCCTCCCCCTCCCATGCACCCCTCCCTATCCTCCCTAGCTGGCCCTAGCATGGTTCCTTCCCCTTCCATGGCTGCCACACCTCCCCCTCCGTTGATCCTTTCGTTGGGGAGCTTTGCGACCAAGAAGATCTGGTGAATTCGGCGATTGGAGGGAGACTGTGGCCGGGGGAAGGATGCGTTCGCCGATTCGTCGAGAAGAGGTATGGTTTTGGGGATTTTTTGTGGTGGATTAGGTACTGTTATAGTGGGGAAATTTGGTGCTATTAGCCTCTAATTAGGTGCTGCAACTAGTTAGATTTGGGGAAAACCAGATCTGATTCACGTTCTGTTATTGAGTAGATTGGAGTGCTATTTTAGGGCATGATTTTAAAAATGTTTGAAGCGTTTTCTAGGGGACCGGTTGTTGCAAAAGTTGTATTTAATCGCATTAACTTTAATTGGGCACCAAAAACACAAAATTTCGTTCAACCGTTTAAAAGTTATGGTCATTTTACCGAGCGCTGTCCAATCTGTGACATGAATAGTACAGTCTGTAATCAATTGTAGATTAGAGGATTTTAGAGGCCGAATCAGTTTTCACGAATACTTAGAAAAAGGTGGGAAATTTCCTAAGGTTCGAGAAAATGTACTCGTTTACCAGAATTGGAGTGTTAGAACTCAAGATAGGCTTGTTGGAAGCCTGTTGTCCCGTTGGACAGATTCTCTATTTTTCGGGTTTGAGGAGTGGGTTGCGAAGTCGATGTAGTTGATAGTTCTTGTATTGTTTTGTGGGAATGTTTTTGAGTGTATTGTACCTATGTGCAGGTGGTGTGACCCGGTAGTACCCTCACCATCTCGCCACTCCGTCTCCCGCGGTTGAAGGCAAGTGTATTGGAATAGTTTTTGGCTTGGGAGGCCATATGGATTCGTAGCATTGCATTATAACTAAGTGATGTGTTAGTTTGCCATGTTTGATCCTTGCATATGAAATGATGATCATATGTTTACTTATGGTTATGCAAGTTGTTAAAATGAGTACATGTGCAAGTTATTCATGTTTATGACATATATGCATTCATGACATGAGGATAGGGCAAGTCGGTGAGAAAGTCATAACTATCCGGTAAGGTCGGTGAGAAAGTTATGACTAATCCGGAGCACCATTGAGAAAGACCTACCTCGTAGTTCCATCCACAGTTGTGAATGGGAGCGAGTCAGTAAGAGTAGGCACCTTCCACAGGATGGAAGGGAAAGAGGGTGCACACCGACGGGTGTGCACTCAGCAATACCGGTATGTGATAAGCAAAGGGACATGTGCATTGCATTGCATGAATGAAGATGTTTATGAGATGCTAATGAAGATGATTTATGAGATGCTTATGATGATGTTTTATGAGATGTAATGATGATGTGAATGAATACTGTTATTGTTTATTTCCATTGTAATACACTTTGCTGAGTGATGAACTCACGCTTGTTGTTTTATGTTGTTTTTAGGTACCATGAATTTGGCATACGGGAAAGGGAGTTAGCGTCACGTATTCACTCAGTTTCACTCATCTAGACAACTACACACCCTCATTTGTAGTTGTGATGGTTTATTTTATTGCACTAAACTTGGACTATGCTATATCGTGTGCTTGGTTGTCGGGACCCGAATTTGCAAATCCGGACCCTCTGTGTATTCAGCACTAGTCCAGGAACACGCTAGTGCACACAGTCTCAACATTGGTAAATATGACAATCATACTCAATGAAACAATAGGGTACTTTAATTAGTTAACCAAGCTGGTTGCTCGACCTTAAGGTCAAGTTACAAATACACGCCACGCAGGACGAAACTTATTAAAAGGGAAATAACAGCAGCGGAAAATAAGATAACTTCGTGGCGCCATCCAGTATACCACAGGCAATTGACTGGGCTCGCTCCCTAGATAGACGGTTCCTCTTGGAGTTCCTCCTCTAAAGCTGGTGTAGACTCTTCTTCAACTGATGTTGTATTGTGGCAAGGGTGAGTACTTGGTACTCAGCAAGTCATGCACAGAATACAAACTAATATACTACATACATGGCTTAGTACAAAGGAGTAGCTCATGGTATAATTGCAGTAAAACAGCATTTGACAAGTAACATAAGTAGATTCAAAAGCAGTAGAAACGAGTATAAGATCAATAACTTTTCCAGGAGTTAAATAAAGATCTTTCCCATTCCTAATCCACATTTCCATCAACGTGGCTATTCGAATAGATTTTTCACACTCTGCAGAGCTTATGCACTTTACCCACAAGATACAGCCAAACACCACAAAGGCGAGTGTCCGTAACAAAGTCTTTTGGAAACTTCTAACAGCACAAGTGTGCCTCCTCAGTTATTGCACACTAACCCTTCCCTTAGCGAAGGCCAAGTTTAGGCCAATCAACCGTTAGATGGGTACCTGGCCGCAGCCCCGGTATGCTCCCCCGTACAACTACACAAAAGGTATAGTTAACAACCCGAGGTCCCACAGGTACGTTATTAGTGACTTAATCAACTAGGTCCGTCCCATTACAGACATGTGGTTGCACGTTTGACTCAGTTCAAAAGCTTGCAAGGTTAAGTCCTTAGGGTGACCAGGGCAAGTGTACCCGAAGAACCAAATCAACATTCCCGGTGCCACAACAGGCCCACCTGATCATTCTTGCCACATGCCCCATTCGAAAACTAGTTATCAAATCCCCAGTTGATTACCACGCACCACGTGCCATCAATATCATCATCAATAACACATGACACTTCTCAAAAATAGGTTCCATATCTCATTAAGTCAAGGTTGTCATGTATTTGTCAAAAACATGTTACGTGGCAACGCTAAGCATACTACATCGGTCTAATTACCCATGTTGGCAATTTAATAAAGCCCAACTAATAATCCATAGCTAGGGTGACAAGGGGTCATGGCACATAAATAATAATCAAGGTGTCATAGTGCAAGTTGGCATTTAACTAATTTCCCCAAACTTAATTAAAGCATTTTCTACTTAAGCTAGCATACAATAAATTAAATCAAAATAATTTCAAAATGGGATCAACATGGCCAAAGCACAACTTGCATTCAAAGAGTACTTGTTTTGGTCCTGAGCTGGCTCCTGGGTCAATACTTCACCTTCGAAGCCTTCGGGCACTTCAACGTCTACTCGTAACGCGTGCAAATAGCAAACAATAAATAAAACAGTACACAAGAGTGTTCAAAAGTTCAAATAAACTTCCTAAATAGAGAGAGCACATTTTTATAAATTTTTAGAAACTGGAATCGTCCGAATCGGAGTTAAAATGCAAAAGTTATAATCGTTTAAAGTTTAAAGAAAACATTAATTAAATATAAACAGAGAAATATTCATAATCAAAAATTAATTAAAATTCATATTTGAGTAGGTCTCATTTTTATGAAAATTTAGAAATTTGAATCACCCAAATCGGAGTTGAAACGCAAAAGTTATGAGCGTTTGAAGTTTGAATCCATATTTAAAATCAATAAACCGAATTAAATAAATAATTTCATTTTCGGAAAATGATTTATTGCGTCAGCATGACACGTGGACCAATCAGAGGCCGCCACGTCACCTTGGGTCCATGGACCCGGCGCACGGTTCGGCTCAGTCCACCGTGGACCCGGTCCACGACACGTGCGCCTCTGACAGGTGGGGCCCTCGGGTGACATCAGCATGACGTCAGCGCACGGCTCGGCCGAGGGCTCTAACAGCTGGACCCCACTATGACGTCATGGTGCGGTTCGGCGATCACTGAAGTGCGGGTCCCACGCTGACGTCACGTGCTGACGTCAGCGGCGACTAGCATGACCGCGCTGACCACGACGGTCAGGCTTCCGGCCACGTGGCTAGATCTCGGCCGTTGATTTGAAAATCAATGGCCCAGATCGGATCTAACCTCATGCGTTTGGAAAACAACTCGGCTGATCTGGACCGTTCGATCTTGATCGGACGGTCAAGATCCAATCTAAAGTTACAACGTGGCTAACCCTAGCTGTACGATCTAGATCTAACGGCTGAGATCTATCCAAGCACGATGCAGTTACGGCTACATGGCACGATCTAAACCGTTGGATCTAGATCCAACGGTTGGAAATAGATCTAGAAACTAAAACGTGAAAATTACCCGGGGATGACGTGGACGAATCTGGGCCCTCGGATCTTGATCGGACGGTGGTGAGAGCTCGAGAGGCGGCGATGGCGTGCGGCGGCGCTAGCAAACCGGAGATGAAGATGACGACCACGGCGACAGCGTTGCGGGGCTCCTCCGGCGGAGTGGATGGTAGTCCCAGGCACGGCTTGATGCAACGGTTCCGGATTTGGACTCAGCGGCGGTGGAAGACGGCGGCAAACAGCGGAAAACCGCGGCGGAAGCCTAACCCAACTACGGCGAGCGACTGCGGTGCAACCACGGTGGCTTAGGCGTGATGAACTAGGGCTACAGGTGCGCAAGGAAATGGAGAACACGATGGTGGCGGCGGCGCATTAAATAGGGGGCCTCGGCTTCCGTGAATCTCGCGGAGACCGAGGTCCACTCGACTGCGGCGGCGGAATCCGAATCCAATTCGGATTCGGTGATGTGGCTCAACGTGGACCGTTGGATCAAGATCCAACGGGCATGGGGTTTGGGCTCGTGTCTGGCTTGGCGACCTGGCTGACTCGGTCGGGCTCGGGTTCGAGTGACGTGGCACAATCGTGGCCGTTGGATTTCAATCCAACGGTCACGCGGTTAGGGTTAGGTTGGGCTCAGGTCCGACTCAAACGCGGCTCGGGTCGGGCTCGAGTCCGACTCGGGTTCGGGCTCGGTCAGATGAACAGTGAAACCAACTCGATTTTTCCAGCGATTAAATAATCCGATTAATTTCTAGAAATTTATTTAATTCAAGAAAAATAGCAAAATACTCAGAAAAATTCCAGAAAAATTCTAGAAAATATTTTAGGGCATTTGGGACTCAAATAAAATATTTCCAACAAAATTTTATTTGCAACTTTGAATTCTTTAATTATTTCAAAAGGGAATAAATTCAAATAAAATCCAAATAAATCCAAATAAATTCCAGAAAATTCCAAAAATTCACCAAAGTGCAAAATAACATTTGAATTCATGAAAAGCAAAAATTGGGGTGTTACATTGGTTTAGTATTCACTCCGTATTGGTTCATGAAATGTTTGAATTTATATTCCTGGCTTGAACTGATGCTATAATTCGTGTTATTGTTGTTTTAGATGTCATCTGTTATGCTATTGAGTTATGATAATATTATTGTTGCTTCAAACTATGGAAAAACAAAGGATATGCTGCCGAAATTTCGATTAAGCAATTAGCGTAGTTGCTGTAATTTATTGTTAAGTATGTGTTTTTCGTTGCTTCTAGTATCGTTTGGGTGACATTCGCGGCATACTAGGTGTCGGGGTGTTAAAGTTGGTATCAGAGCGGGCTTTAGGTCCGTGGAACATGTATTTAGTGTCATACCATAGGTTCAACTAAAATGTGATGTGGTATAACCTAGAAACATGGTTTAGGTTATACTTAAAATTTTGCCATATGATAGCAACATTAGAACTTGTGTAAGTGGAATAATTAATTTAAAATTTGACACACGAGGATGCACAGTAGGAAAGGGTATGGGTATTGTTGCTTTACGCTTAAATGTTGTATTTAAGCCTTGATGTTGAATGCTACATTTGATAATGTATGTTGCTATGTTTATGAAAGAATTGATTGAGTTGCTATATTTGTGATTGAGTGAATTGTGGTGCCGAATGGTTTCGGTCACATTTTTGTACATAGTAAGGTTGTGGTTTGTCGATGTGGCCGGTTGGAGCCATCACCTAAGGAATAATAACCTCCCGTGGGGGAGAGTGCTTGATTTTTCTATCATAGATAGGGAAGTTGGTTGGAGATAAATAGAAGAGTTGGTGGTAGACCCTTTCGGATTTTCTTTACCATTCTGACGATCAGTTTTGGTTGGTTTTCTTGGTTTTTGGTTGGTTGGGAACCAAGGAAAAGTGTTTGGTTTTGAGTACTCACTAATTGTTCTTTTGGCGGTTTGTGGTTTGTTTTCTTTGGGTGAAGACAAAGAAAAAGAATTTGGTATTGCGCCTCTTTTGGCCGCCATTTTTGCTTTGACACCCTGTTTTGTTGGTTATTTTGGACTGTCTTGGTGAGGAAACTTATGTGGTTGTTATTCTCCTTACTTAAGAAAAGTGTTGGAGTTTTTCCTGGTGCAGACCTTAAGTTGGGTGGAGCTAAGTTTGAATCTTTATCGAAAAAGATTGGGTTGAACATTTGGTCTTCCCTTGTGCATCCGTCTTCCTTTGTGGAAGTTGTAGATCTTGAGATTTCTTGAAGAGTTTTGGCTACCAGAGTTGGAAATTTGAGAGTTGAGCTCTCTTGAATTTCTGTTTAGGTTTTGTTTTTTCTTCCTTGCCTGCAAAGAAGAAATTGTTTATCGGTGTTCGTTCTTGTTCTAGGGCTGTGGTTATCTTTAAAGTTGGGGTTGCATCCTGTTTATCAAGGGTAGGTGACCCATGAAGGTGTTTATAAATCTTATGTCTGTGTTATGTAGTATGTAACAATGTGGTTTATGGAAATGATATACTTCTAAGTTAATTTGTAAGTTGAATCAATTAAATGTAATTGTTACCTTTAGCTTAAGATTAAATAAACATCTAGTGTTGTAGATTACTCTATAGCAAGAATGATTAAATGTGTTAATGTACATGCTTAGAATCTATTACTTTATTTTAAAGTGCCCATGACCATTGACAATGCTTAAAGCTTTAAATCTTAATGCGTAGTTAGAACATTAAGATGATGTAAACTACTGTTAATGTAATAGTAAATTGGTTGGTTATCTAAGAGACATTTTAATACAAGGTCGGTAGAACAATTTAATTGTGATGGTGATTGACCCTAGCACAGGATAGTTGACTAGAATTATTATGTTTGCTTTTACGAACTATTGAAATAGTTGGAAGGATGTAATTGTGTTATTGAAATGCTAATATAGATGCCAATTGAGAAGGTATAGGATTTGTTGTTTGATGATATTGTTAAGAGCTTTGTGATGGTCTAACTTATTCAATTTATTTTAAATAGTTAGAGTATGTTGTGTAGTGACAATTTGTTATAGCTTATGGATAGGGAAACTAAAAACAATGTTGTTGTTTTATGATTATGCCAATTATTGATATTGATGACTTAGTAGTGGTGGTAATTGTTTAGATTAATTATTGGAAACCATTGTTAAAATGGAGGAAATTATAACATGTATGATGGAGTGAACATGGATAATATAACATCCTGAAATTTGTAATTAAGATTAATTAGGATTAACTAAGCTTAATTAAGCTAATTATGTGATTAGTGGTGTGTTGAGTGCAGTTGAATCTTAATTTGGTTCTTAATTTGCGTTTGATCGTGTTGGAGTTTGTCGTTCGGATCGCATCAACTAGTTTTGCGAAGAAACCCGAAGTTTTGCTGCAGGAGTAACAGTACCACTGGCTAGGGCCGGTACTGCCGGTCAGGCGGCACTACCGCTCGACAGGAGCGGTACTGCCGGTCGAGTCGTGCGAGCAGGGTTTGAAGCGGCCGTCGCTGCCCGTTGCCCGGCCACCTCACCCTCTCTCTCGATCCTTCCTCTCCTCTAAAGCCCCAGCCAGCTCCCTCCCTCTCCCTCACACTTCCTCACTCTCTCCCACTCTCTCGTGCTCTCTCCCTCTCCATCTCTCTCGGTTCCTCTCTCTCTCCCTCCGGTTCCCACTCTCCCTCTTCCTCCTTGGTGCATGTGCAGCACAAGGAGTAGTAAGAGGTCAAGCCACGAGATGTGGAGGATCTTCCTCAAGCCCTGGAGCAACCCCAAGACCGGTGGAATCAACAGATAAATTGATTCTGCAGGTTTTGAGCTAAACCCTAACCCATCCTTTATTCTTTCTTTATTTTCTTCTTTAGTCTAGCCCTTGGAACCCTAACCCCAGAAGTGCATCGCCGTGTTTCGGAGTTGCTTAACCTAGGTTGGACTTAGTAGAATTAGTTAGCGCGGACGATTCGATCTGAAAACCCTAATCGACTCTTTGTTGGATTTATTCGCCCAAAAGTCGTTTTCCTGAATTTTTGGAGTTCCCTTGAACCCTAACTCCCGAAAGTCGAGAAATTGACCTTCGAATGTATCTGACGTTGTCTGAGTTTGATTCTTGCGAAAAGATTTGAGTTTGAACTCAATCCGGATCCGAAATCGAATTTAATTCCAATTGAGGGTATTGAGTTTGGATTGTTCGATCGTCGTGCGAAGAGTTTCTGAGTGCGAGTTAGACCCTGTGGAACCCTTATGTGCAAAAAGAATTAATACGTTAGTCGCAAATCCTTCATTTCAATTCGATTTGCGAAAAGTGCATTATCGTGCTTTTTGGAGAATCTTCGAGTTCTGAAGCTCCAAAAATCCCGAGAGTGACACGTATTGGTTCTTAGTGCCCTAACGGTTCTAGTTCTGGAACTGGTTGAGTCGAAAACCCTGATTTAGAGTTTATCGGATTTGTTCACTAACGGAGTCAAATTCTCGAGTTTTGGACTTTTCCTTGAACCTTAGCTCCAAAAGCCGAGGATATGACTCTAGAATATATCCGATGTCATAAGAAGTCGACTCTCACGAAATGAATCGAGTTTGAACTTGATTTGGATCGAAAGTCGAATTCTAACGGAAATTAGGGTTATCGAGTTAGAAAAAGTGGAATTAGATTAAACGAACTCGAAACTTGGTGTGACCTTCATGATGGGTCCCTGGCATCACTAGGAACCTAACCATGCGATCGTCGCAAAGTTTCGAATCCATTTGCGCAAAATCCCCATTTTGCAAACCCTAATTTCACCTAAGGCCGGCACTACCGACGCGAGGAGGCTGGTACTACTGCCTGTGCGGTAGTACCGCATCCTCAATGCCGGTATTTAATTTCCAGTGAGCTCCCTCTTTCGAGCTCTGGGAATACGGCACTACCGCCCTCCCTGGCCGGTACTGCTGGGTAGCCGGTACTACCGCGTGTATAACTCCGGTAGCTAATTTCCAGAGAAGCACCCTCCTCGTTCCTCAGTGGCCGGCACTACTGCCCTCTCTGGCCGGTGATCGCCGGGCTTAGGATCGCGCACTACCGCCTGTTGTCGCTTCTGATCGGACTCACTGACCGATTTAGGTCTTCTTTAGTCCCTTTTCTCTGTTGTTTCTTCGATTGGTTTAGTTGTTGTTTTTACTTCTTAATTATCTTATTTGATTCTTGTTTGCCCTGTTTGTTCCGAGTTTGATCGTTTTGTTGTCGCTTGTTCGCGTAGACGCTGCCGCATTGGGAATCGTCGACACGAATCTCGATCACGTCCCCGGAAGGCATAATCAGTACAAAGCAAACAGGCAAGCACCTCCTTTGACCATATTGATCCCATATTTGCAAATTTATTTTGAATTGCCAAAACTATTATGCATGCTTAAGAATTGGTACAAACGATAAATTGTTGGCATTGGTAGTTAAACCTGGATTGAATGGTTTTCCTCGATTATCAGTTACGCTATGACCCTTGTTGACCCCTAGGATAATGATAGACACCGTACTAAGTGTCAATTGAGGATATATGTCTAATAATTGCATACGCTTAGCCCAGCGATAGTATAATTGATTGTTGATCGGTGGACCCAGTCAATCAAAATCTTCTGGAAACTTAAATATGAATTTGAAATGGTGGTTTTGTTGGAAAAAGCTATGTTGGTCAAAAGAGAAGGAAAAAGGTGAAAGGTGGTATGTGCCAGACGGACGGGTGGAGGTCTCGTCTGCGCAACCCTAAGGACCGAACTTGATGATGTTAAGTGAGTCAAATCGTACAACCACATGTGTTAGTATGGGATGACCTGAATGTAGTACAGGAGTGAGTGCCTGATCTTGCACCGTGGTAGGTCGAAGTAGTTGGACAGTCACCGACGTACTGTTGTTGTCTAAGGGTTTCCGTCACTTCGCACAGGTGGTCGGAGTATACCGTTCTAATACGGTACCGTTACAATGGTGAAGGCCTTGCTATGGGTTCTAAGGCGATGGACAGTAATCGTAAACCATCGTAAAGTTTGAAATTTTTCGTGTGTGGGGCTGATCACCTGCCATAGAAAGGGGTGCACTTCACCGGGGTTGACGCAAGACTGGAAACTATCAAGTGGAATAGTTCCGTCACAGTCTAGTAAAACGGGTACATTTCGTATCGCGTGGCATGGTTGACATGATTGCTAGAGTGTCATGTGGGTAAAGTGTACAATTTCTGCAGAGAATGAATCTAATCGATTAGCCATGCTCACGGTCATGAGTAGCTTAGGTAATTATTGTCAAGTATAGCTTTTTTGTTTGCTTTTGAAAATGGTTTTGAAACCGGAAATCCTTTTTGGGTTTAGTTGGATGAAATTTGGTGGTGAATTGATTGAATCAATGGGACACAAGGAATTGTTGGATGGTGATTTGAATAATTTGTGAGATGTTTCTTGGATTGATTGGTGGTTGGAATCGAAAGGTGATGAATGTGGATACTGAATGAACTATACAATTATGTACTGAATTACATTCTTTATCAAATGCATTTGTAACATGTGCGGTGTTTGAATCTATTATTCTATTGCAAATAAATTAAGCTCTATGCAACTCTAAACTAGATTAGTAGCCTTTTTCATTGATTAACCTGCATCCTTATTATACTTACAATCACTAAAGTCTTGAGAGTACATACGTGTACTCACCGTTTGCTTTAAAACTGATTATCAAGCTCTAAAGATGGAATCAGAAGAGAAGATGGCGAGTTAAGCGAGGATCGCTTCGATTTAGAGATCGACGGGTTTTGAAGTTGTTGATTAGGTTTTCTCTCAGTCGCAACTCAACTGCTGCCTTTGGGTTTGGGAAGGCACTCTACTGCCATTGCTGTACTCTAAGTTTCTCTCTTTAGCTTTTGTAGACATTTGGCCGAATTTCTTTCATGTATTACTAACTCGATGTAATCAAACCTGTACTACTATAACCATTTTGTTAATGTAAGTGTTTTGATGCAACTTATTGTGAAAATATGTCGGTGCTAGGCTACTGATCCATGGAACTAGCACTAGACACATATGTCGGGGAAGCTCGGGTTGGAATCAATCATTTGGCATATGACCACGTGCCGAGTGTGTCGTGCTGATTGATTGGCCTCAATCCAGGTACGTTTGTAATTGGGGTTCGGTTTACTGACGGGTTGCGTTAATTCCAGTCCGACGCAACTATGAGTATCCGAATCACTGTTAAAAAGACCGGAGCCCCCACAACAGGTGGTATCAGAGCAGATTCGAGTTGTCGACTGTAGGGAAGGTTTAGATAATTGGGTCGATAAGATTAAGGACATGTTTTTCTCTGAAAAATTATGTTTGTTATAAAACTCTTAATTGCGAAAATGTAGATTACTGATCTTATCCATCTGTAGCTACTTATCTTATTTACTCTTCAAAATGATTTGGACTTACCTTAAATTTCAAATAGCGATTTCTCTGGAAAAAGAATAGAGGTCTGAAAATGAATTATTCTACTCCTTTCATTATTCAAAATTTGGGAGTAACTTTTGAAACCTGAGGCATTTTGACAAAAGAAAAGTTAAAACCTGAAGGGTTAAGGATTGGTTTAAAGGTCTTATTTCTTATCTTCTCTAAACAATCTCCTTGCAAGATAAATTTTGGACGACTCATCCACTTTCAAATGCTAGATACGTATTGAATAGAAGTTAGGGTAAGGAGATAGGAGTTGGTGTGTTTGGCGTGTTTGTTTGAGTGTTTGGTTGTTGCTTTTGGTTTCTTCTGAGGGTTGGTTGAATATTTTCCATATAAGGTCTTGCTAACTGTGCCTTTTCCTTAATCTTAGATGTTAGGTCGCTGGGAGCCGTGCTTTTTCAACAGTGCGATCGGAGTATCTGATCTCTCGTGTCGAAACCAGCCCAGCTTCTTCGCAGTTTGTAGCAGAAGTGTCTATCCATGGTCGCCATGGTGGGCAGCCGACTCGTTGTTATGTCGGATTGGCTTCCAGTCCGCTAGCTGCAGTGTTTGACGGAGCCTACGTTGCCATTTTCTGTCTCCGTTATGATCTTCCAGGGCTTAGCTATTCCCCAACTGTCCCTCTCTTGAGTCGGACAGCTCGAAGAGCACCTATGTGACGTTGGATGCGTTGATGGGCCCTGCGTCTGCCTGGTAGATCAGGCTAGTGGGGCCCCTTGACCGATATCTTCGACGTCTCCGGGATGAGCTGTTGTCTGCTCATCGCCATAATTTTGTGCTTGAGAGCGATATGGCGCCACTCCTCAATCACGGCTTCTTCACGACAGAAATCGTGTACGGGGAGCGTGATGCCCTTGAGCCAGCAAAGGAACTTCTGCAGCCGTATGGTAATTACCGATGGGTTGCTCATCACACTCGAATGCCAGTGGAAAGCAGTGGGTCTCGCTCTGCGACAACTTATCCCAGCACATCCTCGAGTGTGAATCGCGGGCAGAACATCATCTTCGAGAACCAGGAGTACTTGTTGATGATGCCAGTTGATTCAGCTTCACCGCCAGCTCCTTCTCGTCCTTCTCCTCAAGTGGCTCAGTCGCATAGTCGCAAAAAAAGAACTTCCAGAGCCCAGGGCCGAGCTGCTTCAGTCACTTGCTATGCCTGCCGTCAGATGCGACATATTGCTAGAGACTGTCCGTCTGTTGCTCGATCCTGAGTCTAAAGAGCCAGTTCAACCCCAATGTTCATCACGAGGGAAAGTAGTTTTAGTTCTCATTTTGTTGTAAATTTGAGCCAGTTTCTTCTGTACTTTCACCTTGTAAAGAACCTAATGGGATTGCGCGATGGTTGTGGATGACGGTTATAAATTAAACCGGCTGTAGTATGCCAGACTGTACTAAGTTGTCATCTTTAAAATCTATCGCAATGGTAAATCTATCCTTGTAATTGCATTCTCAGAATGCTTTTGGTTTCGAATGCAAGTCCCTTGTGCAGATTTGATTCTGCTTTGCCTTGGAGCTTGGTCATTTTGTAGCGCATGATGGTTTAGCACCTGTGTGCAACGAGATGCCAAGAGTGCATGTTGGTGCATGGCCCTATTCAAGGACGCCACAATCGAGCTGTTGTAGTGTTGAATCCGGTGCATTTTGTTTGCGGCACTCGGGAGTCGCAAACTCTGAAGTTCAGTATTTTAGCGCGCCATTGTGTGGTCCCAGTGGATCGCAAGTTTGGCAAAAAGCGCCGAAAGAAGAATTGCAGTCTTCTCTGTCCGTAGCACAAGTCCTGGCCATGCAGACTTTTTACTGGAAAGGCTGGTGCCAAATGCAGAGAGTTTCAATACTGCAATTTCCGAGAATTAGCAGCTATGCATTCAAGATCTCTTCTGTTGGAGTTCCAGTGAACTCGTCTGCTGAGTTTTTCATCAGCAGCTGATCCTTTGGATGCTGATGATTGGCTCCGCGTCATTGAGTCCAAACTCGATCTCGTGATGTGCACAGACGTTGAGAAAGTGTGATTTGCTGCGTTCTATCCTCAAGGTGTTGCTGCTGCATGGTGGAATAGCCTTAAAACTATTTGTCCACCTAGCCAAGTCGTTACTTGGAAAGACTTCAGTGGAGCCTTTTGCATAGCACGCATCCCTTTTAGCTTGTTGGAGATTAAAGAGCGAGAGTTTTAATCTCAAGCAGGAGTCCATGTTAGTTATGGACTATCTCCACAAGTTCAATCACCTGGTCCACTATGTCGCAATTGAGGTTCCAAGTGAAGCCGGAAAGCCTTTCTCTTTCGAGAAAATCTCAATGATGAGATCAAGTTTTCACTCGCAGCTCCCGATATCCCCAACATGCAAGTGTTGGCCGGAAAAGCGATCCGCGTTGAAGACAGCGCAGAGGCAGTCCAGGAAAGCCGTAAGCGAAGGTGGTTGGCTCAGAAGTCAGTGAGCACCGATCTTTCCTAGTCGCGTGTGATCCAGCCGCTAACGCTCGGTCGGTTGTTTCTCCACGTTTAAGATCCCAAGGGAGTGTTTCTTGACCTTCCCTATCTGCGGGTTAGTCCTCTAACCTTGAAAGGTGATCTCATGGGAGACAAGACCGGATAGCTAAGCTAACTGGTTATGCTTGTCGTGAGAAAGGTCATCTTGTCAAAGACTGTCCGAACCTACGACCAGCGATAACCCGTGTTTAAGACCAGAGTGCCCCAGATTGTCCTCAAAGTTCCGTCAGTGGACGCAAAGGACGTTGAAGTGGTTGCTCAAGTCTTATTTCAGCCCAGAGTCTTAACCATCGTAGGCCTAGCTTTGTGACAGATGAAGATACAAACTATGCGTCTAGTGTAATACCTGGTACGTTCCCATACGTTCAGCTTTCGCAATGGCTTTGGTTGAATCTGGAGCTTTTGAATAGTTCTTTTTCTCGAAGTTATGTGTAAACAGAAGTTTGAGACTTGTTGTCTGAGTAATGAGATGTAAATCTGATTTCTTAGAGCCGTTTTGGAACTTAGCACCTTTTCCTAGGAGGAATTCTTATTATTTATCAGGGAAGTTAATTCCCGTAGCGAATGATTTGAAGAGATACCTAGGGTTCGATGTAATCCTTGGTATGAACCAGCATTCAAGGACCAGGAGAGCATCGATGGTGCCAATTGTTCTAATATCTGAATCGGTCCGGTGGTCAGTCAATTGATCACTCCTTTGGCAATCGTCGCCGCGAATTGAGCATCGAAGTTGACGCTTTTGTCTACTTGGAGATCTCAACTTGTGTGGCGTCTGCCGATTGTGAGCTTGTGGGATGATGGCATCATAATGCGTTGGATCGTACCGAATTTTTCTTTTCGGAGATACCCCCTTGATCTTCGAAGGTACCTGGTGTATTCCGTGTGCCATTGCTGAAGAAGTATCTTTAGAATCCCACTATCCTAACTCTGTTGGACATGATGGATCCTTAGTCGGATCTATCTTTTGCGAACATCATGTTTGTGTCCTTGATGATGTATTGCGCTATATCTGCAGTCACATCATCAAGTTGACCAAAGTCCAATGGAGCAGCCACGCCCAAGACGAAACCACCTAGGAGCGTGAAGATTTCTCGGGGTGAATTTCCTTCCTTCTTTGTTGAGTATGGCAAATCTCGAGGACGAGATTTTTTATAAGGGGGGTGGAACTGTAACATCCTGAAATTTGTAATTAAGATTAATTAGGATTAACTAAGCTTAATTAAGATAATTAAGTGATTAGTGGTGTGTTGGGTGCAGTTGAATCTTAATTTGGTTCTTAATTTGCGTTTGATCGTGTTGGAGTTTGTCGTTCAGATCGCGTCGACTGGTTTTGTTTCGAAACTTTGAGTTTCGAAGCCGGTCGAAATCTTCTCAAATCCGTAGGAACCTAAATCCTAAAACCTTCCTTTGAGGTCCCAAAATCCTTCCCTTAAGTACCCCGAGGCTAAACCCGAAGATTGGAGAAGAAACTGCAAAGAAACCCGGAGTTTGCTGCAGGAATGGCAGTACCGCCGACCAGGGCCGGTACTACCGGTCGGGTAGCACTACTGCTCGACAGGAGCGGTATCACCGGCCGAGTCGTGCGGGCAGGGTTTGGAGCGGCCGTCGCTGCCCGTTGCCCTGCCACCTCACCCTCTCTCTAGATCCTTCCTCTCCTCTAAAGCCCCAGCCGGCTCACTCCCTCTCCCTCACACTTCCTCACTCTTTCCCACTCTCCCGTGCTCTCTCCCTCTCCATCTCTCTTGGTTCCTCTCTCTCTCTCTCTCCCTCCGGTTCCCTCTCTCCCTTTTCCTCCCTGGTGGATGTGGATCTCAAGGAGCAGCAAGAGGTCAAGCCACATGACAGCCCCCATTCACGGTAATGCCAGGCTGACTTGAGCGATCTTCCTCAAGCCCTGGATCAACCCCAAGACCGGTGGAATCAACAGATAAATTGATTCTGCAGGTTTTGAGCTAAACCCTAACCCCTCCTTTGTTCTTTCTTTATTTTCTTCTTTGGTCCAGCCCTTGAAACCCTAACCCTAGAAGTGCATCGCCATGTTTTGAAGTTGCTTAACCTAGGTTGGACTCAGTAGAATTAGTTAGCACGGACGATTCGATCTGAAAACCCTAATCGGCTCTCTGTTGGATTTATTCGCCCAAAAGTCGTTTTCCTGAATTTTTGGAGTTCCTTTGAACCCTAACTCCGGAAAGTCGAGAAATTGACCTTCGAATGTATCTGACGTTGTCTGAGTTTGATTCCTGCAAAAAGATTTGAGTTTGAACTCAATCTGGATCCAAAATCGAATTTTTGGAGTTCGGATTGTTCGATCGTCGTGCGAAGAGTTTTTGAGTGCGAGTTAGACCCTGTGGAACCCTTACGTGCAAAAAGAATTAATACGTTAGTCGCAAATCCTTCATTTCGATTCGATTTGCAAAAAGTGCATTATCGTGCTTTTTGGAGAATCTTCGAGTTCTGAAGCTCCAAAAATCCCGCGAGTGACTCGTATTGGTTCTTAGTCCCCTAACGGTTCTAATTCTAGAACAGGTCGAGTCAAAAACCCTGATTCAGAGTTTATCGGATTGTTCACTAACGGAGTAAAATTCTCGAGTTTTGGACTTTTCCTTGAACCTTAGCTCCAAAAACCGAGGATATGACTCTAGAATATATCCGATGTCGTAAGAAGTCGACACTCGCGAAATGAATCGAGTTTGCACTTAATTTGGATCGAAAGTCGAATTCTAACGGTAATTAGGGTTATCGAGTTCAAAAAAGTGGAATTAGATTAAACGAACTCGAAACTTGGTGTGACCTGCATGGATGGGTCCCTGGCATCACTAGGAACCTAACCATGCGATCGTCGTGAAGATTCACCTAAGGCCGGCACTACCGACGCGAGGAGGCTGGTACTACCCCCCGTGCGGCAGTACCGCATCCTCAATGCTGGTAGTTAATTTCCAGTGAGCTCCCCCTTTCGAGCTCTGGGAATTCGGCACTACTGCCCTCGCTGACCAGTACTGCTGGGTAGCCAGTACTACTGCATGTATAACGCCGTTAGATAATTTCCAGAGAAGCACCCTCCTCGTTCCTTAGTGGCCAGCACTACTGCCCTCTCTAGCCGATACTGCCGGGCTTGTGACTGCGACACTACCGCCCTGTTGCCGTCGGTACTGCCGGACTCACTGACCGATTTAGGTCTTCTTTAGTCCCTTTTCTCTGTTGTTTCTTCGATTGGTTTCATTTTTCGAAAACGAGTAATGGATAGAGTTCACATGTTAGTGACTTAATTCTAAATACAAGTTTGAAATATATATATATATATATTAAGCCATTTAATTATAACTATCCCATATGTCATAGAATTATGAATTTTAAATTAGATTAATTAAAGTAATCATAATCAATGGCGTTCTGACAAGCAGTGCCCACTTACCAGAGAGACAGAAAAAGGATGGAGGCTAAGCGCCATGGCTGAGCTCACTTCCAAGCTTTCCGGTGGCGTGGTAGAGAAGGAAAGGCATGGGTGAGGCCGGGGATGGAAATAAAAGGGCGTTGTGATGTAACACCCTGACACCAGTTGTGCCCAGAATGTCACCACAAGAACAACACTAGCAACCAGATTGTCAATAAAGAATTAAATTACAGTACTACACTTGTTAATTAATCAAAAATTCGACAGCATGTCCTCTATTTTTGTAATACCGCGAATGGTGGTCCTGCTTGCGATCTGGGGAGACAGAGTAGGCGGAGGGACATATGTTATTATGTAAAGTTGCTTCACCTAATATTCCCTTCTATCTCTTCACTCCCTCCCCTCAAATAACCCCTTGCCCAAACCGGCCCCTCCCTCATCCTCCCACTCGGGCGCACTGTCCAGCCCTGCCGAACCCGACGCCCAAGCCCGGTAGCCATTCCCCAGCGTCGGCCGCCGTCCACCTACGCCCGGCCGACCTCCCCAATCCCGGCCGATGGCCTCCCCCAGCGCCCAGCTGTCCCCCTACGCCCGACCGACGTCCTCCAGTGCTGATTACCGTTGTCAAGGCCCTGAATTCAAGTTCGATTCGTGCGGCTAGCATTAACACTAACCGATCATTGGCCGCATTCGAGATCGACTTCCGACTTCTGAGAGTATCCTAAACTGCCACTCAAGAGTTTCCAAACATAGCAAAAAGTTAAAAGCTAGAAATTTTAGTGTGCTAATGTGGATTTTCATCAAAGTTTGGAGCTTTGTAACTTGAGATCTATAATGATCTAGGATATGCAGGTTAGTAAAATGAAAACTAGGAACTTTCCTCTACAACTTGGTTGTGTTTGAGTCAAGATCCAACATCAAACACTAATATTAAACATGGCTTGACAATTGAATCCATGTGCTGAAATTTAGGGGACTTAACCTTAGGGGACTTAACCTTAGGGGGCTTAGCATAGCACTTAGTCACTTGTGGGTGGGCTTGTGATCACAAAATAGGAACAAACAGCAAATCACCAATCCCCATCTCCCCAACACGCCAACACACAAGCCACCCATTTCCTTTCTCCCAAAATGTGCAGCCCCAATCTCCCTGGCCAAGCTCCTCTTGTGGGGGACTCTCCTCCATTGCAGCCCCTTGGAGGTCCTCCCCAGCAGCCTCCAAGGCTGGCGCCCTCCCTGCTCCTCCAAGCTGGCTCCCTTCCTCCTCCTCTCCTTCCCCATGGCTCCTCCTTAAGGGAGGCAAAGGTAAGCCCCTCCCCCATGGTTAGGGTTTGTAGTTTCTTGGTTTTGGGAGGAGTTCTTGTGGTTTTGGGCGCCCTAGATCTGATTTGGGGGAAGTTTTGATGGGAAACCACAACTCTAGGGTTTAGAGCAAAATCCTGATTTTCTAGCAGATTCTGTAGCTACGGTTTTGTGTGTTTTTGAGCAAGTTAAAAGCTTCATCTCTCTGGCTGACTGAAGGAGTAGTTGTAGATAATCAAGTTATCTTTCATTTCCAACTGGAATCGCTCGATTTTGTTAATACATCTGAAAGTTATGATTAATTTGCTACAGAGTGTCCATAATTTCAGCATTTCGGCAGAGCAGCTGTCTTGCTCGGTTTTGTGTGAGTTAAACTAATTGTTTTTCAATTGAGGGTAATGGAAATCACAGGTAAGGTTCTTATGTTCAAGTATAAACTTGGAGAGCTCAATTTGGTTGAGGGATTAAAAAGTTATGCCCAAATGAATGCTAGCTGTTCTAAAAACTCTGAATATTGTGGATGCTGAAACTTGCTCTCTGTTCCTAGCCGAACTGAGAGTTGTGCATGCAATGGATGGATAATTGGCCAAAGCTAAATTGTATATATGCCTCTTAAGCTTCATTAGAGCTTGGAAGCACTCAATTTCATTAAACCTTGTGAAAGTTAGGAGCATTTTGGTGAAATCTGTCCCGAAATTGCTGCATTTGTACAAAACACTGTTCTTTTATGTTTGTGGGCAAGTTAAAGCAATGTGTAGTCAATTGGGAGTAGAGTTATGAGTAGGTATTGTCTTTATGTTCAATTATCAACTAGAATTACTCCAATTGGTTGAGTAGATAAATAGATATGCTCATTTGAAGTTCATGCTAATCTGAAAATTCAGAGTTTGTGGTTAAACACCAAAAGAGAAGTGTATTGTTGTTTCAGATTTCAGAGTTTGCTACAAAGGTTAGGATTTTGGTTGGAGAAGTGTTGAGAATTTCAAATTAGTGCTTGGCTATTAATGTGGAGTATTAGCATTGTATTTTCAGTTTTGGTTTTATGAATGTTAGCAATTTTGGAGCTATCATGGGTCTTAAATTGTTATTCCATCTCATATGCATTGCATGCATCTCATTCCATATGCATTGTTATTGTGTAGGGAACGATTACGTGGAGGGTGACGTGGACGTGGCTGAGGTGGAACACGAGGAGCGAATTGTGATTGAGAATCCGGCAGAAGCTCAAGGCAAGCACCTAAGCATATTCAACTTTTTATTATAATTGTATTTTTGTGAATGAATTGCTTATTGGATGGCTAAGTCATGCATTAGGAGTTTAATTGTGGGAAAGGTATTAGATCCCATTTGTTGCACATACACCCTTTGATATTTGTTGAACACCTCCTTTGGAGCTAGATTATGGGTATTATATTGTGTCCATGCTTAGTTTTGCTTAGTTATCGGGCATGGGCCAAGTGGTGGAGGGTTCCATCGCATGAGATTATTTACTTCAAAAATGCTGGGCTGCAATGGTTATGGCTATGTTCTGGAATGTTGAATTTGAGACTGGGGAAGAGAGTTGGATCAATTGGGTGTGGAGACTCAAGTGCCGTAGTCTCGCCTGTGTCGGTTAAGGACCGATCCGTTGTTTGCCATGTTGATCGAGCACACCTTGTTGATCGCATGCCCAATATAATGGTACGGTAAGCCATTCTTTCATCTCAAACTGTTCTATGGGTCATGCCCTCATGCGGTTGGACGTGGTTGAGGGCGAGGCTTAGGCCGACTCTCGAGGGCCAAGCGAGGCTTGGGCCGCTCGAGGGGGTGCTAGGTGCTCGAACCGCATGAAGATGGCTCAATGAATATGTATGGATTGGAGGAGGGTTGACATGAGGTTCCTTTGTGGCACATGTCATGCGATTGATGATCCCATGCAGGGTAGATAAAGCGATTCGAATTCTCGCGCTCTCGGATATGAGCACGCTTGTATCATACGACATTTCAACGTAGTAACAACTGAAACTTGAAGTTAGTTGGTATACTTGATGTTGATATTTGCTCATGAGATTACTTGCTCTTTTTAATGTTAAATTTCAGATTTTACTCTAGTAATAGGTGTTGTCCATACATGCTATGAAACTTGATAATTGACTAGTTAATGTGATCGTGACACAAAGGTTAAGCTTTTTCGCAACTGTTACCTTAAGCTTACTCCTTGCTACATCCAAATGCATATTCTTTCGAGTCAGTCATATATGGACCACGGGTAAGTCTTGCGAGTACCTTTTGTACTCATGCTTCTGCTTTGTGGTTTTCAGGTGAGGATCAGGATGGATGCGAGTTCTGTCCTTACTGCCTCTCGGTGTCCGGGCGGGGCACCGAGTAGAGGCTACTTGCGACGTTGCACACGCCCGGAAGTGTTCAGGGGCAGGACACTTCCGGAGATGTCATACTTTTGGTTTAATTTGGTGGTTGTGCGTTCATTTTGTTGTATAGTTAGCCTTAAAAACTATGTCATGTCTAGGCTTGAATACTTGGTTATTTTTGTTGTTGAACCTTGATGAATTATGGTGCTCATCTCATGCTTTATATGTTGCTCCTATCCATGTTGATTATTATGCTATGTCATTGTTGTAGTGTCATGTGTGGATGAATTAAATGTTTCTTCTGTCTGCTGAGTGGATGTCCTCACTTCTAGAGGCATCATGCCGAAATTTTGTAGAAATCTCGAGCTTAGGTAGGATCTTCTTGTTGTTTGTTTTGCGGGTTAGAATCTGTTGTTATGAGTTCTTGCTGTGTTTGGTTGTTGGGTTTGTCTTTGTGCTTGGTTTTTAGTCGTTTTGTTGTGCTTCCGCGGTTGCGTTTTGAGTTTGTTGCCCCCTTTATGCAAATTGAGTTGATATGGCAATGGAAACAGGTATGCGGAGCGATCCTGGGAGAGCTTCGGGTCGCATACCGGGGGAATACCGGGATTGTTGTCGAATTATTCAAATGGTCTCACGATTGTCTCATTTGGGCTTGGGTGCTAGCATTGCGAGCGCCATCGGCGATCCGTTGCTAGCCTCCAAATCTGATGATGACGACCGAGCATTCAAATAACCCGAGGACGGTCTGGGCGGCTCCCGACAATGTTGGTATCAGAGCAAGGTGCATAAAAACGAACCATAATCTGGACAACCACTTAGGTGATTGATTGTGGTTTACTTAGCCTTCTAGTAGTAGTTAACGCTATATTACCCGCCCTATGTCAATAATTGGGGTTGTGTAGGTTGAATGGTGAGTGTGGGAGAAACGATCACGTTGGAATCGTACATTTCATACCATGCAAGTAAGATCCATGTCATACCATGCACGCATATATGTTGCCATGTCATTTTGCATCATGATCCATGCTTTTATGTATGTTGGATTTGTAAAGTTCCTTTGTCTTGTGCTCCTGTCTAGATCATGTTTTAAGTTTGAGAACCTATCCCTTCCTTGTGGAGTCTAACTATTGTCGCCTAACTTTGGTTGACGACAGAATGAGGACCCGCGGTGGTATGGGAGGTGATGATGGTGCGGGGCGATCGCACCCCCACGATGGTGATCCGCCTCCTCCTCCCAACCTCTTGGATGTGTTGTTGAGGTCTGAGCAGAATCAGTAGGCAACCAACCGAATCCTTGAGATGCTTGTTCAGAATCAGGCTCCTCGAGGTGGCCGTGAAGGGCGAGACCGACCCAATGGTTATCTGGATTTCTTGCATACATAGCCACCCACCTACTCTCGCACCAGCGAGCCACTTGAAGCCGATGATTGGTTGCGCACAATTGAGTAGAAGTTTGCTCTCATTTGCTGCGAAGACCATGAGAAGGCACTCTTCGCTGCTCAACAACTTCAGGGTCCCACCGGTGCTTGGTTGGCCAACTTTCTTGTCATGCAGCCTGCCAGTCACCAGGTGTCATGGGCAGAGTTCTGTGAGGCCTTTCGGGCATATCATATCCCGAAGGGGATCATGGACATCAAGAGGCAGCAGTTCCTCTCCCTCGGGCAGTTGAACAAGTCCGTGATGGACTACTGTCGCGAGTTCAACTATTTGGCCCAGTATGCACCAGAAGAGGTGAACACTGATCAGAAGAAGCAAGATCGCTTCATGAATGGGCTGTCAGCCAAGATGCAAGACAAGCTCTCGTTGTGCGACTTCACTGATTTCAATGCTTTGGTGAGTCGGGTGATCACAGTGGAGCACAAGATGAAGAGCCACCAGGAAGAAAAGAAGCGGAAGTGGGTTGCACAGTTTTTGGCAGGTGGCAGTTCGCAGCGTGCTCAAGCTGTCCTCCTTCCTCCACCCAGGGCACCTGCTCCTACACCTCCCCTACTGGCTGGGATGGCCCGGCCTACTACTGTTGCTCCTCGGCCCCCACAGCCACAGCCAGGAGTGAGAGTGGGGGTGAATTTAGGTCCAGGCCCGTGCTACAATTGTGGGCGCGTAGGACACTTCATCAGGGATTGTCCTTTTCCAAGGTGGGGCAACAAATCTAATGCTCCAAGCCCTCAAGGCGCTACCACACCGCCCCCACATCCTCATGGGAGGCACCTCAAGTGCCAAAGCAGGGTCGAGTTAACTACACCAACACCAATGAGATTCCGGAGGGCGACCAAGTGTTGACGGGTATGTTATGCATTGATGGGCATGTTGCTAGGGTTTTATTTGATTCAGGGGCCTCTCATTCTTTTATTCACAAGGATTTTGCTATGCATCATCAAATGAGAGTGAGTTGCAGCAACACCTCTTTCCTCATTGAAGCACCGGGTTCAAACATTGTCACTAATCAAGTAGTTCAAGAAGCATCTGTGCTAATCTAAGTGGTTCCATTCCTTGTCAACTTGCTACTCCTCGATCTTCGTGGGATGGATGTTATCTTGGGCATGAATTGGCTAACACGGCAGCAGGCCATTCTATATTGTTCTGGTCGCTCCATCTCACTCAAGGGACCGAAGGGTGGCTGGTTTACTCTACTTCTCGATGATGGCAAGGCCACTCTTTGCTCCTTGAATGGTGCTGAAATTGGGGAGTTAGAGTCCATTCCCATGGTTTCTGAATACCTGGATGTGTTCCCAGCGGAATTGCCAGGGATGCCGCCCGATCGGGATATTGAATTCGTAGTCGAGCTTCAGCCCGGGACTACTCCAGTTTCCAAGTGGCTGTATCGAATGTCGCCACATGAATTGGCCGAATTGAAAAATCAATTAAAGGAAAAGATGGACAAGTGATTCATTCGCCCAAGCTCCTCACCTTGGGGCTGCTCGGCTCTCTTCGTGACCAAGAAGGATGGTTCTCTTCGTTTGTGTGTTGATTATCATCCCTTGAACACAGTCACCATAAAGAACAAGTACCCTCTTCCTCGGATCGACATCCTCTTTGATCAGCTTGCTGGTGCACGGGTGTTCTTCAAGATTGATTTGAGGCTCGGGTATCATCAGATCAAGATTCGAGCAGAAGATATCCCGAAGACAGCATTCTCCACTCGTTATGGCTTATATGAGTATACCGTCATGTCGTTCGGATTGACGAATGCACCGGCATACTTCATGTACCTTATGAATTCCATCTTCATGGAGGAACTTGACACCTTTGTGGTCATCTTCATTGATGATATCCTCATCTACTCAGAAAATGAAGAAGAGCATGCAAAGCATCTTCGCATCATTCTCGGGAGAATCCGGGAACATCACCTCTATGCAAAATTCAGCAAGTACGAGTTTTGGCTGAAGGAGGTATCTTTCTTGGGACATGTCCTCTCCGAGCAAGGTGTTGCTGTCAATCCAAGTAAAGTACGAGATGTTCTCAAGTGGGAGCAACCCAAAACTGTCACAGAGATCCATAGTTTTCTTGGGCTTGCAAGCTATTATCGCCGATTCATTCAATACTTCTCAAAGATTGCCAAACCCATGACTAAGCTACTGAAGAAGGGTGCTGAATTCAAATGGTCAGCGGGCTATGAGCAAGCATTTCACACCTTGAAACAGTGCCTTACTACAGCTCCTGTCCTCACACAACCTGATATTCACAAGCCTTTCGATGTTTATTGCGATGCATCAGGTATCAGCCTTGGCTGTGTGCTTATGCAAGAAAGCCAGGTTGTTGCCTATGCATCTCGGCAATTGAAACGCCATGAAGAGCACTACCCAACTCATGATTTAGAGCTTGCAGCGGTGGTCCATGCTTTGAAAATTTGGCGCCACTATCTTCTTGGGAACAAGTGCAACATTTATACCGATCACAAGAGTCTCAAGTACATCTTCACTCAGGCAGATTTGAATATGAGGCAAAGAAGGTGGCTTGAATTGATCAAAGACTACAATTTGGAAGTGCATACCACCGGGGAAAAACCAATGTGGTGGCTGATGCATTGAGTCGCAAGGCCCGATGCAATTGGCTCACTCTTCAACCTCGAAGTGCCACTCTCTATGCAGAATTACAGAAACTCAGCATAGAGATGGTTAAAGAAGGTTTCTTGGCTAATCTAGAATTGAATTCCACACTGCTGGACCAGATTAGAGAGGCTCAAAACAGGGACCAAGGCGTTGCCCGAATTTGTAGCAAACTGAATTCCGGCCAAGCTACTTGCTTCCATCTTGATAATTGTGGAACGTTGTGGTTCGGCAAGCGCCTAGTCGTCCCTAAAGACCAAGAATTGAGAAGAAAGATTCTCTATGAGGCCCACAACTCTTTACTCACAATCCATCCGGGCAGCAACAAAATGTATCGAGACGTGAAGCAACGGTTTTGGTGGACTCGCATGAAGCGTGAGATTGCTCGCTATGTGTTCAAATGTGATGTTTGCAAAAGGGTGAAGGCCGAACATCTCAAGCCGGTTGGCACTCTTCAGCCGCTGCCCATTCCAAGTTGGAGGTGTGAAGAGGTTGGCATGGATTTCATCATCGGCCTTCCAACGACTTCTTCGGGTCATGACTCGATATGGGTTATAGTCGACCGGTTGACAAAGTCCGCACATTTCCTAGCCGTTTGCATCACCTATCAAGCCAAGAGGTATGCGGAGTTGTACATATCTCGAATTGTATGTCTTCATGGAGTGCCAATGTAACACCCCGGCATCTATTATGCCCTAGATGTCACCAAATATAGACTAAACAACATCTAAATACCACATCTAAAGGTAAATTACAGCAAGGGAGTAAATGCAAAAACCGAAAATTTCGGTAGCATCTCCTTTGTTTTTCCACGGTACGGAGCATCAACATTAATATCACAAGATATATCATAATGGGAAGCATCTAAAGCAGCAATAACAGGTGACGTAGCAACTATTTAAGTCTAGCATAATGAAATTAACCACTCCATGATCTAAAACGAAGTAAATAATATGACCAAACACACAAATAAGGCATACTCCAAGTTCTCAACGCATTAACTTATAATCACAACTACGAATGGCAAAATTGTGTATGTCTTAATGAGTGAAACTTTGTGAAGATGTGCCACTAAGCCCCTTTCCCGCATGCTGATTTCATGGTACCAAAAAACAACATAAAACACAAGCGTGAGTTCATCACTCAGCAAAGTGTATTGCAATAGAACAAGAAAACACATTCCAATACCCTCATCACTACTTTTCATATTCAACATCATAATCATCTCATATTCACATTGTATGCATCTCATTGACCTCATCATATAACATCATCATGCATCATATAATGCAATGCAATGCACATGTCTCCTTGAAGCACATACCGGTATTGCCGAGTGCACACCCGTCGGCGTGCACCCTCTTTCCCCCTTCCATCCCGTAGATGGAGGGTGCCTACTCCACGCTTCCATTCACAACCGTGGATGGAATCATGAAGTAGAACTTACTCAATGGCGCTCCGGATTAGTCATAACTTTCTCACCGACCTTACCGGACTAGTTATGACTTTCTCACCGACCAGGCCAGTTTTCATGCCATGTATGCAACATATGCCATAAACATAAACAACTAATCATTGCATAGCATCATAACGTACCATTTTCATCACATCATGGGCAAACACTAATCATGGCAAGATAGCACATTATGTAAATAATTTGCACTTAATCAGGACTAGCAAACATACAACACATTCACCATTCCAATACACTTGCCTTAACCGCGGGCGATGGATTGGCGAGATGATGAGGGAACTCCCGGGGTCACACCACCTGCACATAGGTACCACATACTCAAAACGTTCCCACAAAACAGTACGCAATCGCTCATCTACCCCGACTTCGCAAACTACTCCCAAAACCGAAAAACAGAGAATCTGTCCCGACGGGACAGCAGGCTTCAAACTAGCATAACTTGAGTTCAAGGACTCCAAATCAAGTAAACGAGTACATCATCGCGAAGCTTAGGAATTTCCTAGCTTTTTATAAGTATTGGGAAAAGCTGATTCGGCCTCTAAAATTGTCTAATGTACAAAACATTATGTTCTATCCCAATTACGTCATAGATTTGAACACGCTCGGTAAAACGATCATAACTTTCAAATGGCTGGGCGAAATTGGACGTTCTTGGTGTCCAATGAAAGGTATTGAACTTATCTACAACTTTCTCAACAGGTGGCTGACCAAATTCTGAATCTAAAATTGCGAAAACACAAACTCTAGGTCGTGTGCCCAATATGCCCGAAACAGAAAACTATGAAATCTCTAGTTTTCATCCAATCTACCCAATCACAGCACCACCTCTTGGTCTAAAAGCATGAAAACACCCTCTAGCACAACACCTAGACCATCCCCAAGGACCACCCATAGCCATACCTTTGCCCGACGAACGACGAACGCCAAAACTTCTCCTCCGGTTCCCCGATCTTCTTCCTCGCGTTGGAACCGCCGGATCTCCTCGTCACGGAGCTTCCCGATGGAGAGGACAATGGTATGGAAGGGTGTGGCAGCAAGGTATGGGGGTGGATCTCTCCTAGGGCCGGCTAGGGGAGGTGGGGAGGTGGGGGAGGAAGGGGGAAGGGGTGGAGGCGCAAGGAGGAATGGTGGCTAGGAGTGGGAGGAGGAGGAGGTGGGGGGGCACCCTAGGGTTTGGGGGCGCATGGGCAGGCTATGCTGCCCCCCCATCTTCCCCACATGGCCCAATAGCCTACCCCAATGGCCCAATTTGTTCCCCCAAGGCCTAAACTCCCCCGGAAGGGCCCAAACACCTGGAATCGGCCCGGAAACGCTATTAATCCTCATACCGTAAAGTTTTAATATCCAATTTCACATTTTATAAAGTCACGACATTCCGTAGTGTCACAGCCAAAGCAGATAGTTTCATATCGAGGCTCTCAGTTTGTTTCTCGATTCTGGAAAAGTTTGCATGAGGCATTGGGCACAAGCTACTTCACAGCTTAGCATATCATCCACAAACCGGCGACCAAACCGAGAGGGTCAATCAGATCCTTGAAGATATGTTGAGGGCTTATGTTCTATCTTATGGGAAGGAATGGGATGAATGTCTTCCATAAGCTGAGTTTTCTTACAACAACAGCTACCAAACTAGCATCAAAATGTCTCCTTTCGAAGCACTCTATGGTCGTAGCTGTCGAACACCCCTGAACTGGTCCGAGAGTGGGGAACAACCATTCCTTGGGCCCGAAGTGGTCATGAAGGCAGAAGAGAAGGTGAAGACCATTCAAGAAATTTTTAGGGTAGCACAATCACAGCAGAAGAGCTATGCTGATCGTCGTAGGAGACCTCTCTCCTTCAGCATTGGCGATTATGTCTATCTGAAGGTATCTCCCCTCCGGGGCACCACTCATTTTGGAGTTAAGGGAAAGTTGGCACCTCGATACATAGGACCTTTCCAGATCCTTGCAAGACGTGGTCAAGTGGCATATCAGTTGGAGCTTCCTCCCTCTCTAGCAATGGTCCACAACGTCTTCCATATATCACAATTGAAGAAATGCCTCTGTATTCCCTTCGAACCTCTTGAAGTGGATGAACTTGAAGTTCTGCCTGATCTATCTTACCAAGAGTATCCTATTCGAGTTTTGGATGAAGCTGAACGCAAAACTCGTCGGAGAACTCTCAAATTTTATAAAATTCAGTGGAGCAATCACACTGAAGATGAAGCCACATGGGAGCGGGAAGACCGTTTGAAAACTGAGTATCCCGAGTTCTTCCATAGCATGTGAGTACTACCATCCATTCTCTTCGCAATTGAAGTCATATCATTTGTATGTGGCTGCATTGTCCATATGGACTCCATCCGTCTATGCTCTCATTTTTTAATCTCAGGGCGAGATTCTTTTGAGGGGGAGGATTTGTCAAGGCCCTGAATTCGAGTTCGACTCGTGCGGCTAGCATTAACACTAACCAATCTTTAGCCGCATTCGAGATCGGCTTCCGACTTCTGAGAGTATCCTAAACTGCCACTCAAGAGTTTCCAAACATAGCAAAAAGTTAAAAACTAGAAATTTTAGTGTGCAAATGTGGATTTTCATTAGACTTTGGAGCTTTGTAACTTGAGATCTATAATGATCTAGGATGTGGAGGTTAGTAAAATGAAAACTAGAAACTTTCCTCTACAACTTGGTTGTGTTTGAGTCAAGATCCAACATCAAACACTAATATTAAACATGGCTTGACAATTGAATCCATGTGCTGAAATTTAGGGGACTTAACCGTAGGGGACTTAGCATAGCACTTAGTCACTTGTGGGTGGGCTTGTGATCACAAAACAGCAACAAACAGCAAATCACCAATCCCCATCTCCCAACACGCCAACACATAGGCCACCAATCTCCTTTCTCCCAAAACGTGCAGCCCCAATCTCCCTGGCCAAGCTCCTCCTGTGGGGGGACTCTCCTCCATTGCAGGCCCTTGGAGATCCTCCCCAGTAGCCCCCAAGGCCGGCGCCCTCCCTGCTCCTCCAAGCTGGCTCCCTTCCTCCTCCTCTCCTTCCCCATGGCTCCTCCTTGAGGAGACAAAGGTAAGCCCCTCCCCCATGGTTAGGGTTTGTAGTTTCTTGGTTTTGGGAGGAGTTCTTGCTGTTTTGGGCACCCTAGATCTGATTTGGGGGAAGTTTTGATGGGAAACCACAACTCTAGGGTTTAGAGCAAAATCCTGATTTTCGAGCAGATTCTGTAGCTGCGGTTTTGTGTGTTTTTGAGCAAGTTAGAAGCTTCATATCTATGGCCGGCTGAAGGTTTAGTTGTAGATAATCAATTTATCTTTCATTTCCAACTAGAATCGCTCAATTTTGTTAACCCAGCTGAAAGTTATGATTAATTTGCTACAGAGTGTCCATAATTTCAGCATTTCGGCTGAGCTGCTGTCTTGCTCGGTTTTGGGTGAGTTAAACTAATTTTTGTTCAATTGGGGGTAGTGGGAATCACAGGTAAGGTTCTTATGCTCAAGTAGAAATTGGGAGATCTCAATTTGGTTAAGGGATTAAAAAGTTATGCCCAATTGAATGCTAGCTATTCTAAAAGCTCTGAATATTGTGGATGCTGAAACTTGCTCTCTATTCCTGGCCGAACTGGGAGTTGTGCATGCAATGGATGGATAATTGGCCAAAGCTAAATTGTATATATACCTCTTAATCTTCATTATAACTTGGAAGCACTCAATTTCGTTAAACCTTGTGAAAGTTAGGAGCATTTTGGTGAAATTTGTCCCGAAATTGCTGCATTTGTATAGAACACTGTTCTTTTATATTTTTCGGCAAGTTAAAGCAATGTGTAGTCAATTGGGAGTAGAGTTATGAGTAGGTATTGTCCTTATGTTCAACTATCAACTGGAATTACTCCAATTGGTTGAGTAGATAAATAAATATGCTCATTTGAAGTTCATGCTAATATGAAAATTCAGAGTTTGTGGTTAAAAACCAAAAGACGAGTGTATTGTTGTTTCAGATTTCAGAGTTTGCTACAAAGGTTAGGATTTTGGTTGGAGAAGTGTTGAGCATTTCAAATTAGTGCTTGGCTATTAATGTGGAGTATTATCATTGTATTTTCAGTCTTGGTTTGATGAATGATTGCATTTTTGGAGCTATCATGGTGTCGGCATTTTTTACGACAGGATCCTCCCGCAAGGGAGGTTTTTGTTCGGTTTAGGGGTGTGCTTAGCAGAGACTTAACCCGGTCGCTCTCTCCCTGTTGTCCCAGAGAAGATAAAAGTAAACACACTTGATTTTCCCAGGTTCGGGCCCCCAAGGTGGGTAATAGCCCTACGTCCTGCCTGAAGTCTTTGTTACTCTCGAAGGAATGAAGTCCCTCTTGGAAGCTCCGTCTCCATCAACCGAATCCCTGCTTGAGGGTTTTCTTCCTCCTACAATCTCCCCGCCCCCTTTCTCCATGCACCAAACCGCCCTTGTATACCCCTGGTCGGTTTGGGCAAGTGGGGAGACAAAATTACGCCGCTGCGCGGCTCATTAATTACAATTCATTAATGCCATCCCATCTTGGGGCCTCCTTCTTTTTGCCGCTACACTACGAGCCGCAGGGAAAGGGCCTGTCGCCACGCACCGCATTAAATGTCCTGACACCATGCCCCATGGGAGGCTTCTAGGTGAAGCTTTCCTCAGCTTTATGTCCTGTGACGCCACGTGGACCTCCTCGCCCCGCGAGGGGGACTTGGGAGCGCTGGTCGCCTCGTAGCCATGTGGGCCTCCTTGCCCCGCGAGGAGGGCTTAAGAACGCTAGTCGTCACGTAGCCACGTGGGCCTCCTCGCCCCGCGAGGAGGGCTTAAGAACGCTGGTCGCCACATAGCCACGTGGGCCTCCTCGCCCCGCGAGGAGGGCTTAATAACGTTGGTCGCCACGTAGCCACGTGGGCCTCCTCGCCCCGCGAGGAGGGCTTAAGAACGCTGGTCGCCACGTAGCCACGTGGGCCTCCTCGCCCTACAAGGATGGCTTAAGAACGCTGGTCGCCACATAGCCACGTGGGCCTCCTCGCCCCGCGAGGAGGGCTTAAGAACGCTGGTCGCCACGTAGCCACGTGGGCCTCCTCACCCCGCGAGGAGGGCTTAAGAACGCTGGTCGCCAGGTAGCCACGTGGGCCTCCTCGCCCCTTTTCTTCCTTTCTTTAAGGGCGGAACGAGTACCCCGATGTAGAATACACCGATAGTAGCCCCCGGGCCCTCCCTGGGACGCGCTAGTCTTTAACTTGCTTTTAGTAAATGTTTGGCGATCGCAGGAGGGGTCCACCACTTTATTATGGTACCGAACCGCCTCTGACTTCTCCACTTCGGTCGCATTCTTTGCGGTCTCCGAAGTGACGATCATAATTACCTTCTGTCACGAACCGTTGGGGGAGAGGTTATAAATATGCCTTCACATACCCTGGGGTCTCCCATGCTTCCTTTTGAATTTCTCTCTTCTTGTTCGAGGCTTCCCCTCTTCCTTTCTTGCAATGGCGATTCTTCCTCAATCCCAGGCCAATGACGACAGGGCAAGGGCCCTATCGCAGATGGCACCAGAGGGGACCCTCTGGCTGTGCCGCGGAACACGATCTCCCAAGCCCGAGCCTGGGGAGATCATGCTTTTTGGGTGGGCGCTCACAGCAGGCCTTGTCCCGCCGTTCTTCGAGTTCTTCCTCATGGTCCTCCATTTCTATGGAGTGCACCATCTTCATCTTCCCCCAACTCCATCGTCATCCTCACCGTCTTCGCACACCTGTGCGAGATGTTTGTGGGGGTGAACCCTAGCCTCCCCCTCTTCTGGCACTTCTACTCCCTCCGCACTGCCGGCGACAGGGAGGTTACCGGGAGTTGCCACTTCCGGCTCCACGACGGGATGGTCCCCCACTACATTGCCTTCCAGCAGAAGTCGAACTGGAAGGCATGGAGGGAGGACTGGCTGTACGTTGCCAACGACAGTGGTGCGGACGTCCTCGCCATTCCGTCCATTGCGGCGGAGTGGAACGAGGAATAGAATGCGGCTGTCGAAGAGACCGTCGAGCTCTGAGCCATGGCGGACCGCATTCAACATCTGCGGGACACCGGCCTGACTAGGATTCTAGTGGTTCGGGATTACGTGTCCGGAAGAATCAGCCCCCTGCACCACCGTGTTCGCTTGGCGTGGCAGTACACGGGCGACAGCGACCTGACCAGGACGTATCCGGGCAGTAAGTCTTTGTCCTCTTCTACATGCATGGTTTCTTTTCGCAACCTTTATCTTTTGACCCTCCTTTTTTTCTCAGGCAATGGGAATCTGACCAGCTCCCTCCTCATGAAATGGGTGAGGGAGTTGCTCCCAATCCCTGCTGGCGATCTGGTGTTCTCCGACGGGGTCCAGCCTCTAGCCGATATGGGTCCTGTGGAGCGGAAACAGATCACCAGGAGGTTTCCGCCGATGGACCCCACCGGTCTTGCGGTGGTGCCACCCAGGGGTCCTTTGGTGATTGGGGGTTCTGCAGCCTCCGCCGATCGCGCCGCCGGGAAACGTCCAGTCGTCGACGATCCCCTGGCCACGGATCCGAAGGGGCCCCGCACCCTGGGTGATGCTTCCAGCAGCTGTGACACTACAGGATGTCGAGACACCGTAAAAGGTGAAATTAGAGAATGTGACTTTATAAAATGTGAAAATGAAGGTTAAAACTTTACGTTATGCCGTTTAATCACGTTTCCGGGCCGATTTCGAGAGTTTGGGCCTTTCCGGGGAAACTTGGGCCTTGGGGGATCTTTTTGGGCCTTAGGTGGAGCCTCCTTGGCCCATGTGGGGAGGAGGGGGCTGCCAACCTCCCTAGGGTGCCCCCATCCCTTCCCCCATGCGCCCCACCTCCTCCTCTCCCTCCCATAGCCGCCACACCCATTTTGCCCCTTGCCGTGCGCCTCCCCTCCCCTCCCATTGCACCACCACCCCCTCCACCACCTCCCCACCCTCCTTGCTGCCCTTGAGGATCCCCTCACCTCACCATCCCGCTGATCTTCCCCTCGGAAAGCTCCGCGACGAGGAGATCCGGTGGTTCCGGCTCGAGGAAAGCGATCGGGGAGCCCGGGAGGAAGGAATTCGGCGTTCGTCGTTCTTCGGGCTGAGGTATGGCATGGGTGATCCTTGGGGATGGTCTAGGTACTGTTCTAGAGGTCTATATCATGTTTTTAGATCACTTGGTGGTGCTGTGATTGGGTAGATTACATGAAATCTAGAGTTTGCCACGTTCTCTGTTTCGTGCAAATTGTGCAGTCGACCTAGGGTTTGAGTTTTCGCCAGTTTAGAATCGAAATTTGGTCGTCCGCATGTTGAAGAAGTTGTAGGTAATTGAAATACCTTTAATTGGACATAAAGAATACTTAATTCCGATCAGCCGTTTGAAAGTTATGCTCGTTTTACCGAACGTGTTCAAAACAGTGACGAGATTGGAACAGATCACGATATTCTGTAGATTAAACCACATTAGATTCCGAATCAGTTTTTCCATATTCTTAGAAAAAGTTAGGAAATTTCCTAAGCTACGCTCGATGTACTCGTTTAATCGATTTGGAGTGCTAGAACTAAAGTTATGATAGTTTGTAGTCTGTTGTCCGGGCGGGACAGATTCTTTGTTTTTCGATGTTGGGGGTAGTTCGTGAAGTCGGGGTAGACGAGCTATTACGTACTATTTTGGGGGCACGTTTTGAGTGTGTGGTATGTATGTGCAGGTGTTGTGACCCGGGGAGTGCCCCCATCCTCTCGCCAATCCGTCGCCCGAGGTTAAGGCAAGTGTATTGGAATGGGTATCATTTAGATTGTTGCTAGACTTGATTAGATACAACTTGCTTTATGATATGATGCTAAGATTGATGTTTGCCTATGACATGATGAACATGATTTCATATTGATTATGATTGTGTGGTATTTAATGTTTATGCCAATATTTACATGTTTATGTCATATGTGCATTCATAATGGAAGAGGCATCCCATGCTGATGCGGGCCTCTGTGTTCACACGTAGTGAACACAAAAGACCTACCTCGTAGTCCCATCCACGTGTGTGCATGGGAGCGAGTCAGTAAGAGTAGGCACCCTCCATCTACAGGATGGAAGGGGAAGGGGGTGCACGCCGACGGGTGTGCACTCGGCAATACCGGTATGTGCTTCGTGGAGATATGAGCATTTGAATTGCATACATGATGATGATGAAATGAGTACAATGATGATGAGACATGAGAATGATATGGTATTCATGGTGTTGATCATGGTATTTAGTGATGATAACATTAAATTGTTTTTATGGTCCATTGCAATATACTTGCTGAGTGTTGAACTCACGCTTGTGCTTTCTTGTTGTTTTAGGTACCATGAGACTAGCATGCGGGGAAGGGAACTAGTCACACTCCTACACGTAGCTTCACACATTTGTTCCCACAGTCTTTCATTTGGAGTCTTGATAATAAATTTAGTGTGATGCATATTGGGTTATGGTTTAGTTTTGTGTTAAGAGCCTTATTGTTCGTTTGGCTCATGAAGACTCTGAATGCTTAAAATTGACTTATATTGCTGTCATGCTACTATTTATTATTGTTTTAGATGTCTCATATATTGCCATATATTGCTATGCTATTGTTGTTGCTTCAATTCTTGGAAAAACAAAGGAGATGCTGCCGAAATTTTCTATATTTGCATTTGCTCTTTTGCTGTAATTTACTTGTAATTGTGGTATTTAGAGGTTGCTTAGTCTATGTTTGGTAGCATTCGGCCAAACTAAATGCCGGGGTGTTACAGCAGCGCCATGCTTGCTACTCCTCCCACGACGTTGGGGGAGTAGGTTTTTCCTCCGGGGCGCCGACGACCATTGCCCTGGAAACAGCGTCGGCCCTGCCGGCGCAGAGTGCCTTTGTACCACCACCACCGGCACCAGCAGCTTCGATGCCACCTCCTGCCTGCATCCTCTTCTTCAACCCCGGTACCCACGGACTCGGGCGACATGACGCTCGCGCGCCCTCGCCTGGTGGCCCTCCCGGCGTTGGGGTTCGCCTTCCAGGTGCCTCCCAGGGCAGCTGTCCAATCGGTCCCAGTCCCAGTGGCGTCTCCTGCGCCTGTCGGGACAGGAACATCTTCATCGGGTGGCCCAAGTGACGCCCCCGCCACTCCCGCGGCAGTCGCCCCTCCGGCCCAGGGTCCGAACCATGCCCGGGTGCTCGCGGACCTCCAGCAAGTGCACACGGGCATCGGTACCCTTCTCGCCACAACCGCGGCCCAACTGGCATGGTACCCCCAGCAGATGGCCGCTTTGCGCTAGGAGAAGGAGAGGACCGAGGCGGCGTTAGCTCGGGAGAACGCCGCCTCGCTTGTTCGGGCCCGGGAGGCCGAAGCGATGCGGGACAGGGCTGCGGCGGAGCATCGCCGGGTGCTCCACAACATCACCGTCATGCTCCGTGACGCCTACGGGAGCATGAGAGTGAGCCTGGCGCCCCTGGGCGTGGTTCTTGCACCTCTGCAGGAGCCCACCTGTCGGGACCCCGAATTTACCGTCCGGACCCTACGTGTATTCAAAGCACTAGTCGAGGAGCAGCTAGTGCACACAGTCTTAACATCGGTATATATCACAATCATACCAAGCGATACTATCAAAGTACTTTATTTAAATAATCAAGGGTTACTCACCTTATGGCCAAGTTACAAATATATGCCTTGCAAAGGCAAAATGTATTAAAAGAGAAATAATAACGGAAAATCAAATAAACTTAGTGGCGCCATCCACGTTATACCACAGGCAACGTATGTTCGGGCTCGCATCCCCTAAGTAGACGGGTCCTCTTGGAACTCTCTTAGAAACTGGCGTAGTCTCCTCTTCAACTGGTATTGTGTTGAGGCAAGGGTGAGTACTTGGTACTCGACAAGTCATGCACGAGAATGCAAGCTAATATACTATATGCATGGCTTGGTACAAAGGAATAGCTCAGGGTATATTTGCGATAAAACGACTTTTGACAAGTAATAAAAGTAGATTCAGCGAGAAATAAGTAAAGCATAAATAACTTTTCAGGAAATTTAATAAACATTTTCCCCATCCTAAACCACATTTCCATCATCTTCATTATTAAACCAGCCCAACTTTTCAAATCCAAGTTATTTTGGAAAGTCTAACCCTTGACCGTAATTCGAGCATTGTCGATCTGTGGACTCGGCTATTCAAATAGATTCTACACTCTGCAGAGGTTATGCACTTTACCCACAAGATACAATCCACTCACCACCGTCGGCCGTGAATCGCCATACAAAAGTATGCACGAATGGCGATCATAACAAAGCCTTTGGAAGCCTCAAACAACACAGGTGGTCCTCTCAGGTTAGTGCTCTACACCATCCTTCCATAGCCAAGGCGAAGTATGGGACCAACACGTTAGATGGGTATCTGGCCACGACCACGATACGCTCCCGTCATAATCACACAAGCGGTGTAAGCTGACACCCGAGGCTCCACAAGTGAGTCCTTAGCGACTTAGTCAACTAGGGCCGTCCCATTCAGCCATGTGGTTGCAAGTATGACCCGATTCAAAGGCTTGCAAGGTTAAGTCCTTAGAGTGACCAGGCAAGACTACCAGAAAACCAAATCAACATTCCCAATGCCACAAGCTGGCCCACTGATTACTCTTGCCACATGCCCAGTCAGCCCATTTATCAAACCCAGGTTGATTACCATGCACCACGTGCCATCAACATCATGATACTTTTCAAAACAAGTTCAATATATCATTAAGTCCATATTAGCATTTGATCGTCCAAAATCATGTCATGAGCACGTAGCAGTCTAAGCGTATACTACAGCGGTCTAAACCCATGTTGGCAATTTAATAATGTCCAACTAGTAAACCACAACTAGGGTGACAAAGGTCATGGCACATACTTAAGTAATCAAGGTGTCATATAGCAAATTGGTATTTATCTAACCCCCATGTTTAAACAAAGTATCTTTCTAATCAAACTAGCATGCAATAATTTAAATCAAAATAGATTTCGAAATAGGATCAACATGGTCAAAGCACAACTTGCCTTCAAAAAGCACTTGCTCTTGGTCTTGGGTTGGATCCTGAGTTAACACTTCTCCCTCGAATCCTTCCGGCACTTCAACGTCTACTAAGTGCGTGCAAATAGCAAATACACAAATAAACACTAGGCAAAAACATCCCAAAACTCCAAATAAAAACCATAAACAGAGAGAACGTAATTTTCTGGATTTTAGAAGCTGGAATAAGTCAAATTTGGAGTTAAAATGCAAAAGTTATGATTTATTAAAGCTTAAATAATCAATTAAATAATATTACAGAGAAAAACTTTAGTCCAAAAATTAAATAAAATTCATATTTAGGTAGATCTCAATTTTATACAAATTTAGAAATTTGAATCACTCAAATCGGAGTTGAAGCACTTATAAAAGTTATAAAGCGTTTGAAGTTTGAATCTAAATTTGAAATCATTATTCGAATTAATAAATCATTTTCTTTTTTTTTTTTCGGAGAATTAATTATTGCGCCAGCATGGACACGTGTCGACCTACGATTGGCTGTGGCGTCGACGCCAGGTCCATGGACTCGGTCCCACGCTTGGCTCGGGTCCACGGTGGACTCGGTCCACACGACTACGTCTACGACATGTGGCCCCACCGCCAGGTTTGGGTTTCACGCAGCGTGACTGCGGTGACACGTGGGCCCTCGACTCTTGGGTCCGCGTGTCGTGTTGAGACACGCTCCCAGCGTGGCGTACCGAGCACACGTGGCACAATCTCGTAGTTGATTTGAAAATCAACGGTCGGATTGGAATCTAGACCTCGTTCAAAACTACGGTTGATCCGGGCGTTCGATCTAGATCGGACGGTCCAGATCTAACCTAAAGCTACAACACAACTAACCACGGCCCACAAATGCGATCTAAATCTAACGATTTGAAACCTAATCGAGACGGAAGCTTGAATGCGGCGTGGCCTCGCCTCGTGCGTTGGATCTCGATCAGCGTTGGGATCAATTAGGTTTTCAAGTTGGTTCGGTCGAAATCAAGCGGCTCGGGTCGGACTCGAGTCCGACTTCGGTCGGATGAACAGACTTGACCGAGTTGGATTTTCCAGCGATTTAATAATTAAAATAATTCCCGGTAATTCATTTAATTCATTAAAAATAGCAAATGACTCGAGAAAAATTCGGAAAAATTCTGGAAAATACTTTGGATCATTTTGGACTCAAATAAAATATTTTCAACAAAATTTTATTTGCAAAATTAAATCCTTTAATTATTTCAAAATGGAATAAATTCAAATAAATTCCAAATAAATCCAAATAAATTCCAGAAAAATTCCAAAAATTCACCAAAGGGCCAAATCACACATGAATTTAAGAAAAGCAAAATTTTGGGGTGTTACAAACCTCCCCCTTAATAGAATCTAGTCCCACAGAGATTCGTGGCTTACTAAAGGAATAGGTTTGGAAATTCTTTCTTCAAATCCTCCTGCTCCCCAGTCGCTTCACTTTCTTCATGGTTGCTCCCTTTGAACTCTGAAGCAGGTTGACTTGTTTCTAGTTTCTCTCGATCCATTGTGTCGGAATCCTCACGGGATGTTCCTTATAAGTCAAGTCCTCTTGCAACTTTCGATTGACTCTAGCGATGTCTGTTCCTCGGGGAACTTCGGAGACATTTCTTCAACTGGGACACATGGAATACGTGTACCCTCGCTACTTGATGGCAACTCGGTGGTAAGCAACCGCCTCTGCGGCTCAAAATCTTAAATGGTCCAACATAGCAAGTGCGAGTTTCCCTTTGGCATGGAACCTCTTAACTCCCTCGAGAGGCGTAACTCGAGGTATACAAAGTCTTACGGTTCAAAACTCAAATCTCGGCGACGATTGTCGGCCATAACTCTTTGTCGAGATTGGGCTATCTTCAACCTTTCCCTAATCATAGCGATCTGCTCTTGACCTCTTGAAGAATATCAGGGCCCAAAGACACGGCACGGGTCTCATTCCAATTCAATGGCGTCAGCAGGGTCGACTGTCTGATGCCTCGAAAGGTGCCATCACGTAAACTAACTCGATAACTATTGTTGAATAGCGAACTTCGGCATACGGCAAACTCTTATCCCAAGAGGTAGCATAAGCCAATGCACAAGCTCTCAACATATCCTCCAGAATACGGTTGACTCTTTCGGTCATCCATCCGATGCATGGATGATAAGGCATGCAGAAGTTCAAGCGGGTTCCCATGGCTTCATGCAACTTATTCCAGAACCTTGAGGTAAATTGGGTACCTCACGTCCGATACAATCCTCTTTGGCACTCCGTGCAAGCAGACAATCTGATCATGTACAACTACGCTAACTTATCTCCAGTAGGTGGTCTTCACGGGATAAAATGGGCTACTTTGGTCAAGCGATCCACTATAACCCATATGGAGTCATAACCTCCTTGAGTCTTCGACAAGCCGGTAATGAAATCCATTCCGATTTCCTCCCACTTCCTCTCGGGTATCTTCGGTAATTGTAGCAATCCTGGGTCTCGATGCATTGCCTTGACTCTCGGCATACGTCGCACAATGCAACATGCTCGGCAACTTCACGTTCATGCTCGGCCACGAGAATCTCTCCTTGAGATCCTCCGATACATCTTGGCGCTTCGAGGATGAATCGAGTACTTGGAGTCATAGGCTTCTTCCAAAATCGGTTGCTTTAACTCCTTTGTTAGGCACACAAATGCGATCCTTCATCCACAACGTGCCTTGCTCATCCAACTTGAAGTCCTCTGCCTTGCCTTCCTCCTGCGGACTTAATCTTACGGATCCCGTCATCATCATACTGTCCTTCCGGATCTGGTCCTCCAAAGTAGGCTTTACTTCCAATGCGGCCAGAATCCGCTAGGTACAACCTCAATCTTCATTTTCTGAAATCCTCGCACAACTCATCGACTGTGGCTAGCGTACTCACGGTATGGCTTTTCCGACTTTCAGAGCATCGGCTACTCACGTTGGCCTTCAGGGATGGTAATGGATTCCAACATTATAGTCCTTGATCAACTCTAGCCATCTCCTTTGCCTCATATTCGGATCCAGTGGGTGAATATGTACTTAAAACTCTTATGATCCGTATATACTTCACATCACATTTCCAATCAGATAGTGACGCCATATCTTCAAAGCATGCACTACGGCTAACTCTAGGTCATGTGTCGGATAATTTTCCTCATCGGCCTCAAGCGCCTTGATGCATAAGCGACGACCTTTCCATTACGCATCGGCACACATCAAGTCCTTGGCGCGTCGTCCACAATAAATATCGAAGCTTTGAGCAACATCCGGTAGAACTAACAGTCTGTACATGTCAATAAACTTTCACCTCTGAAATCCTTTCTCACATTAGGCGTCCATGCAAACTTCTTTTCCTTCTTTCAAGAATTGCGTAAGAGGTTTCGCAATTGTCGAAAAGCCTTCGATGAAGCGGCGGTAGTATCCTGCCATTCCAAGGAAACTCGAATCACGGGTCACCGTCTTTGGTTGTTCCCAATGTAACACGACTTCTACTTTGCTTGGATCTCTGGCGACTCCCTCTGCGGTCATTACATGTCCAAGAAACTCCACCTTGTCCTTCAAATCACACTTCTTGAACTTGGCGAAAAGTTCTTTGTTCCTTGACTTTTCCAAAGCTTCGCCTTAAGTGTTGGCATGTTAAGCTCTCTGTCTTGGAGTAGATTAGGATATCGATCTATGAACACGACGACAAACTTGTCCAAATATTCCATGAACACCTTATTCATCATATTCATGAAATAAGTGGCGCATTCGTTAGTCAAAGGACATAGCGTAAACTTCGTAATGTCCATATCTTGGCGAGAATGCGGGTCTTGAATATCTGCGTCGGATCTTCAAGCGATGGTATCCGATCTCGAGATCAATCTTGGAGAAAACTCGGCTCCTCTTAATCGATCAAACAAATCATCAATCACGGGTAGCGGATACTTATTCTTCACGGTGACTTCATTGAGTGCACGGTAGTCAATGCACATCCACGAAACTCCGTCCTTCTTTTTGACAAACAAAACTCGGTGCTCCCGGCTGACGAACTTGGTACGATAAATCCTTTCTCCATTAACTCTTCTAGCTGTTTCTTCATTTCTACCAACTCCTCGGTAGACATGTCAGATAGGGTCTCTTTGCTATCGGTCTTTGTGCAGTACAAGCTCTATCACAAACTCTATGTCCCTGTGCGGCGGCATACTGTGTAGATCCTCGGGAAAAACGCCTGGGTACTCATTCCTCACAAGGGACATCCTCTATCTTGATTGCCTTGGTACTGTTAACCATCAGTGCTCCATCTCTAAGCTGCGGTGGCTTGAAATTCCACTTTCTTCCCACACGGGCTCTCCTTGAGATAGTCCTTCGTCCACAATCATCATGACCTTGTGCTTGGATAACCAATCCATTCCCAATATAACATCTAAGGTGCAGGTCTCCAAAATTATAAGATTTGCTAGGAACTCTATTCCATCTATTAGTATTCTCACCGGAACATCCTACTTCCGTTCGGAGTTCGAACCAGGGTTTGAACTAAAAGCATGCACTAAGTCTTGCAATTCTCAAGTCATTTCTAGCAGCAAAAGCCTTGAAACAAGCGAATCTGAGCTCAGTCAAACAAAGCTGTTGCCCAGTGCGAGTTAACAAGTAACTTACCACAAGATGACGTCAGTAGCATTTGCAAGCAGTGCATGCGGTGACATGGTTGACTCGGCCTCACCCTGATGCAGGGTGTGGCTCGTCTTTGGCGTCTAGGGTGGTTCCTAGATTGAAGCGAAGTAGGGTCGCTCCTGCATCTTCTTTGGACAGCTGTTGGCAAAGTGTCTTTGGCTCGTTCTTGATTATGTAACGTCTCACTTTGTTCCTTATTTGCCTGGGGTAGCGTTTCTAGCGAAGTGGGGTTTGGTAGTTCGATTGGCAGGTCTTGGTCTTTGAGGATGGTGTCATGCGCGTGTGGTTGAAATCTGAAGAATTGATTTGGTGCAACTCTCAAGCTGTTGCGCTCGACGTGATCCTTCTTTGTTGCATCCTGCGCTTCTGTTCTCATCCGGTTCCTTGCGCTTGTCCTCAAGAATAAAGCGCCTTATTCACCAACTCTTGGAAACTGGAAAGGTGTGGGTGATCAACCCTACTTGCAATCGAGTTAAGTCCCTTCATAAAGCGAGTATCTGGATTTATCTCGTCGCTACATCCTCGGTGCGTAGCGTGCTGCTGTGTGAACTTGTTCAGGTAGTCGACCCTTTGGGCTGATTACCTTGGTCTCACGAACTCCTCCTTCTTAAGGTCCATGATTCCTTCGAGCACGTGAATCTGTCGAATGCACATGAACTCTTCCAAGTGATATCTTGAGGGTTCTCTGCGTGTACAGGTTCTCCCACCATTCGGCGTTCCTTCCAACTGATGAGAAGCGTAGAGTACCTTCTCATTTCCTATGCATTGAGCTATGTGTAACTTCCTCTCGATTGATCTTAACCAATCATCGGCCTCCAATGGATTGGCATTCCCGGAGAGAAGTGGGTGGGTGAGTCCTCATGAACTCGACTGACCTTGTATACGGCGTGGTCTGATTAACTTGATTGGCGTGGCACGAGCGGTGGACGTGCTGCATTTGTTGCATCATAGCATGCATCAACTGAGTGGGCAGCAAAGCGCTCGAGTGCATATCCGATTAAGCGGTCTGGTGCTCCATCATTGGGGTTTCTGTTTGGCGAGAACCACTCCCATTGTAGCTTCCAAAGTTTCCACATGTTCACCATCATCGATTTGCTCTAGGTTTAGAGATGAGAGGAAACAAGAATAGACAAGTAATATGGAACTTATGCGGGCGAAAGGGGTAACTTTAAGGTCCATCTTTATTATTAGTAACTTGGTATGGTGCTTACAATGCCTAAGGGCCTTGCAACACATCTTTGCACACTCGACAAACAAAGCAAATCCAAATCGAGACTAACTCTGGAGTCTAACGCCTAAAGGGTGACTCTTTCTTCTATATTGTGACTCGGCGAAGAGTCTCATTATAGAACCTATGCTCACTCATCAGAAAACCTCCACGGCTGGAGTGCAGGGCTGTGGCATAGCGTGGCTTGATCGCCATGTCCAGGCAACTATGTCCTCTGTGGTAGTCGAAGAAGCGGTGTCCTCATCGAGATCGGCTCTCCGGATCGCGTGTAGCTTTCAGTCGCGGCTCAGGTCTGGTCCGTACAAAGTCATCTCCAACTCGTCAATCCTTCGTAGAAGGTGTGCCACATACTCTTGAGCTTCCCGCCATCTATTCTTCTCACCTTCGTGATCTCCTTGCGGAGCCTACGTAGCTCCTTGCTTGTATTATCTAGTACATCCTCCTGGCGACGACAATCGTATGGCCAATCGTGTAACCGTGGCATCCTCATCACGAATCTCCTTCGGGTCAAGAAGGTTATCGCTGCTACGGATGGTAGCGGAACACCGTACTTTCCAATTCTGGCGTAGAATGCGGGTAATGTGCCGCATTGCTCGTCGTGATACTTCTTGGATACCCATCTGCATTGTAGATCTCCTGGCGGTCGGTGTATCGGGCGATTGCACACGGGCCCTTTTTCTAGCAGTACCTCAATCCTCACGTCCACAAGCCTTGATCAATCCCGCTTGTGCGATCACTTCCACTTGATATTGGGGCTTCTCAAAATCTCAGAAGTGTAGCATATGCCAAAGTTCCATGGCGTGACCAACTCCCGAGATCAACGTGGTTGAACTCTTCCTCCATCGTCACAAGAGTGCTTTACGTAAGAACTTGAAATTTTTAAATTGTGACAAGGTAAGGGAAAATTTCAGCAAGAGACAAGAAAAGAGAAGGGGATAAGTCGAGATGTCATTTCTTGTCTTCACAAATTTTTAGCTTTAGAAAATAGGTTTTATCCTCACTACGACCATTCTAACTTAGGGTTGAGCCTGAGTCAAGTATGGCTCATACCACCTCTGCCGGGACCTGTTTGCAATCGGACCCTCGTATTCAGCACTAGTCGAACGCTTAGTGCACACAGTCTTAACATCATTATATATCACAATCATACCAAACGATACTATCAAAGTACTTTATTTAAATAATCAAAGGAGTTACTCGACCTTATGGCCAGAGATTACAAATATATGCCTTGCAAGGCAAAATGTATTAAAGAGAAATAACAGCGAATGAAAATCAAATAAACTTAGTGGCGCCATCCAAAGTATACCACAGCAGCTGATCGGCTCGCATCCCTAAGTAGACGGGTCCTCTTGGAACTCCTCTTCAGCCGGCGTAGTCTCCTCTTCAGCGGTATTGTGTTGAGAGCAAGGGTGAGTACTTGGTACTCAGACAAGTCATGCAGAATGCAAGCTAATACTATATGCATGGCTTGGTACAAAGGAATAGCTTTCAGGTATATTTGCGATGCTTGACTTTGACAAGTAATAAAAGTAGATTCAAGCAGGTAGAAATAAGTAAAGCATAAATAACTTTTCAGGAAATTTAATAAACATTTTCCCCATCCTAAACCACATTTCCATCATCTTCATTATTAAACCAACCCAACTTTTCAAATCCAAGTTATTTTCGAAAGTCTAACCCTTATTTGTAATTCCCGAGCATTGTCGACCGTGGACTCGGCTATTCAAATAGATTCTACACTCTGCAGAGGTTATGCACTTTACCCACAAGATACAATCCACTCACCCGTCGTAGTGAATCGCCATACAAAAGTATGCGAATGAGCGATCATAACAAAGCCTTTGGAAGCCTCCAAACAACACTGGTGGTCCTCTCAGGTTCGTCTACACCATCCCTTCCTTAGCCAAGCGTATGGGACCAACACACCGTTAGATGGGTATCGGCCCACGACCACGATCGCTCCCCGCACAATCACACAAGCGGTGTAAGCGACACCCTGAGGCTCCACAAGTGAGTCCTTAGCGACTTTAGTCAACTAGGCCGTCCCATTCCGACCATGTGGTTGCAAGTATGACCATTCAAAGGCTTGCAAGGTTAAGTCCTTAGAGTGACCAGGAGCAAGACTACCCGAAAAAACCAAATCAACATTCCCAATGCCACAATGGCCCACACGATTACTCTTGCCACATGCCTCTGGTCAGCGTTTATCAAACCCCGATTGATTACCATGCACCACGTGCCATCAACATCACATGATACTTTTCCAAAACAAGTTCAATATATCATTAAGTCCATATTAGCATTTGATCGTCCAAAATCATGTCATGAGCACGTAGCGAGTCTAAGCGTTATACTACTGGCAGTCTAAACCCATGTTGGCAATTTAATAATGTCAACTAGTAAACCACAACTAGGGTGACAAAGGTCATGGCACATACTTAAGTAATCAAGGTGTCATATAGCAAATTGGTATTTATCTAACCCCATGTTTTAAATAAAGTATCTTTCTAATTAAACTAGCATGCAATAATTTAAATCAAAATAGATTTGAAATAGGATCAACATGGTCAAAGCACAACTTGCCTTCAAAAGCACTTGCTCTTGGTCTTGGGTTGGATCCCGAGTCAACACTTCTCCTCGAATCGCCAGGCACTTCAACGTCTACTCGTAAGCGTGCAAATAGCAAATACACAAATAAACACTAGGCAAAAACATCCCAAAACTCCAAATAAAAACCATAAACGGAGAGAACGTAATTTTGGATTTTTAGAAACTGGAATCATCGTCAAATTTGGAGTTAAAATGCAAAAGTTATGATTTATTAAAGCTTAAATAATCAATTAAATAATATTACAGAGAAAAACTTTAGTCAAAAATTAAATAAAATTCATATTTAGGTAGATCTCAATTTTATACAAATTTAGAAATTTGAATCACTCAAATCGGAGTTGAAAGCATAAAAGTTATAAGCGTTTGAAGTTTGAATCTAAATTTGAAATCATTATTCGAATTAATAAATCATTTTCTTTTTTTTCGGAATTAAGTGTGCGTCGGCATGGACACGTGTCGACCTCGATTGGTGGTGGCGTCGGCCGGTCCATGGACTCGGTCCACGCTTGGTCGGGTCCACGGTGGACTGGTCCCGCGACTCTCTACGACCCGACATAGGCCCCACCGCCGGCGGGTTTCACGCCTGCAGCGTGGCTGCGACACGTGGGCCTCGACTCGCGGGTCCGCGTGTCAGTTTCACGCTCCCCAGCGTGGCGGCCGAGCACCACGTGGCACAATCTCGTCCTCGCGATTTGAAAATCAGCGGTCAGTTGGATCTGAACCTCGTTCAAAACTACACGGTTGATCAGGGCCGTTCGATCTAGATCGGACGGTCGGATCTAACCCCTAAAGCTACAACACAACTAACCACGGCCGTGCTGATCTAAATCTAGCAGTTGAAACCTAATCGAAGGCGGAAAGCGGCTTGACGGGCGTGGCCTGCGCCTCGTCGCGTTGGATCTCGATCCAACGGTTGGGATCCAATTAGGTTTCAAGTTGGTTCGATTCGAGTCAAGCGGCTCAAGGTGGACTCGAGTCCGACTTCGGTCGGATGAACAGATACTTGACCGAGTTGGATTTTCTCGATTTAATAATTAAAATAATTCCCGATAATTCATTTAATTCATTAAAAATAGCAAATGACTTCGAAAAATTCGGAAAAATTCTGGAAAATACTTTGGATCATTTTGGACTCAAATAAAATATTTTCAACAAAATTTTATTTGCAAAATTAAATCCTTTAATTATTTCAAAATGGAATAAATTCAAATAAATTCCAAATAAATCCAAATAAATTCCAGAAAATTCCAAAAATTCACCAAAGGGCCAAATCACACATGAATTTAAGAAAAGCAAAATTTTGGGGTGTTACACCAGCCCCTGTACGTTGCGGGGTGAGCCCAGAGTGGAGCCCTCGAATCTGCCGGCGCCTCCTTGGCCTTTCGGTCAGAAGCGGCGATGGGCGATCGGCGGCTTCACGTCTTTGTCGTGTTGTGCCAGCCACGACGCCTCCTTCAATGCCATGGCCACGGTGGGAGGCATCGAAGGGGATGCGGCGGAGGCGCGAGCACGCGTGCAAGAGGCTGCGGAGTTCATCGCAGGGCTGATGCAGGTCCAGCCCCCGACGGGCCTCACCCCGGTAGCCGGAGACGCCAGAGAGGACGAGGGGGCGAACGCCGGGGTTGCAGCAGTAGACGGCGCCGACAACCAGTAGCCTCTCGAAGGCTACTGGCTTAACCTTTCTTTTGTTTCTTCTTTCCTTTGGTAGTCTGTAATCATGAAATATATCAGTACTTTTGGGTACCATTTGAAGCATTTCAAGTTACCTTCTTGTTTGCCAACTGTGCTTGCGCATATCGCCCAATTTCGATAAAGGGCGACCAGTTCTCGATCTGCTCGACGAAGCTGAGTTCGTTCGCCGAAATATGCCTGGGGTACCTGATCGTCTTAGCGAAAGGGCTACCTGCAAATAATGCCACTCAATAGGTAGCGCCCATAAGGGATGCCCTCCCCAAAAGCTGGAGATTTTGGGCACGGAGCCGCCGTAACTTCTTTCCTTCGCATGCACTTTCTTCTGAGGGGACTTAGACTTTTTGTGTTTTCGGATTTAGGCTTCTTAGGGTTGCGTGTAAGGAAATGGTGGAACCAGGGGCGGGGGACTTAGCGGTGTCAGCAGAGCTGGCCGTCTTACGAGACCAGGCCGCGCACAACCCCTAGTCGCTCGACCTTGTACGACTTAGGCACCGGAAGCAATCGTTCTAAACAAAAAGGAAACTTCGCGCTAAGTCCCCGCACGTGGAACGTTGTGGCTCTAAAGTTAACTGGGCTTACGCTCCAAGTGACCCGGAATTACGCTTCGCGGGGCTACGTGTAAGGAAATGGGGGAGCCAGGGGTGGGGGACTTAGCAGTGTCGGCAGAGCTGGCCGTCTTACGAGACCGGGCCGCGCGCAACCCCTGATCGCCCGACCTTTTACGACTTAGGCACAGGAAGCCACCGTTTGCCAAGCAGGGAACAACCAATACAGCCCAGAACCAAAGGCAACCACGGCAACAAAAAATCCTTCTTGGTATGCGCAGGAAAGGAATGGAAAGATCAAAGCAAAGATACTTTTGAAACCAAACACTCCCCTATTGGACGTTAGCCGCTGAAGAGGCTGGTCTTCAATCGCTGAGTATTTACATCTTCAGGGGTAGAATTTCTGCAGCAGCTCGATGTTTTGGGAGTTCGCCAGCTCTTGGCCTTCTTTAGTCGCCAACCGGACGGTGCCTGGTTGCAACACTGAGATTACCTTGAAGGGCCCCTCCCAGCTGGGAGACAGCTTGTTGCGACCGGCGTGCATTTGAATTCTTCGCAGCACGAAGTCTCCTACCACCAACGCCCTCTTGCTGACTCGAGAGACGTGGTAACGTCGAAGGCTTTGCTGATACTGGGCAGCTCGAACCGCGGCCTGGTCCCTTGCTTCTTCCAAGAAGTTGACATCTTCTCGCCGAAGATCCTCTTGACCTTCTTCCGTGAAGGCCGCCGCCACCCGCGGGGATTCGAACGCCAGTTCGGAAGGAAGAACGGCTTCGGCACCGTAGACCAAAAAGAACGGCGTTTCGCTGATCGCTCGGCTTGGTGTGGTGCGAAGTGACCACAACACAGCGGGGAGTTCTTCTGTCCATGATGCCCCTCGCTTCTGGAGCCTGTCGAATGCTCTTGTCTTGAGGCCCTTAAGTACCAGCACATTGGCACGCTCCACCTGACCATTGCTCCTGGGATGTGCCACTGACGTAAAGCACACTTTGGTGCCCATTTCTTCGAAGAAGCTCAAGAAGACTGCGCTGGTAAATTATGAGCCGTTGTCAGTGATGATTCGATTGGCGACTCTGAAGCGGTTGAAGATCCCGCGGATGAACTTGACTGCAGCGGGGGTCGTGATGGCACGCACTGCTTCGGCTTCAATCCACTTGGTGAACTTGTCGATGGCGATGAACAGGTGGGTGAAGCCTCCTGAGGCCCGTGGGAACGGACCCAGAATATCCAAGCCCCAGACCGCTAACGGCCACGAGAGGGGTTGTCTAGAGGGCCTGGGCGGGGCGATGTGTGCGCTGGGCATGAAATTGACATGCAGCACATCGTCTTACCAGCTCGCAGGCATCCTGGAGGGCTGTGGGCTAGTAGAATCCCTGATGGAACACTTTGCCGACGAGCGTCCGCCCGGACAGGTGGCTCCCACACATGCCTCCGTGGATCTCAGAGAGTAGAGAACTCCCCGCTTCCTGAGTGATGCATTTCACCAGAAGTCCATTCTACTATGGCGATACAGGTCTCCACCTACCAGAGTATAGCACTTAGCCCTTCGTGCGATCTTCTCGGCTTCAGCATCATTGTCGGGGAGCACTTGGTCTTGCAGGAAGGCCAAGATAGGGGCCATCCATACTTCTTCCCTGCCAAGTGTGGCAACCAGATGGTCGCATAGATACTCTGCTTGGGCGAGCGTTTCCCCTAGCGCCGCCGTAGCGGGGCTGGTGCTCTCTGTCCCGGAAAGGCAGGCCCCAGGCCTCAGTTCCTCCATGAACCTAGTTCTGGTCCCGTCATCGACCACGTTCGCCCTCGAACAATACCTGCACATGAACAAACAACAAAACGAATCGGAGCACAAGTCCACGACTTGACTCAAAGTCAATCCATGCAACTACTGCACGAGCATTGCATAAAGTCCACTTCAAAACAAGCATCATGAAATTCTCACAAATTTCATAATTTCAATTTCAGATCCAAAAATCAATTCCAATTCAACCAAAACATCCAAACTGAGCAAAACACGTTCATGACGGACCAAAAATCAAACCGAGCAAAACGCATTCACGACAGACCAAATATATGGTCCGGCGTACACATGAAAAGTCACTCGAAAACCCATTCACGACGGATCAAAGAAAACGGTCCGACGTACATGTAAAACTTACTGTTTTTGAAGGAAATCAATCTGGTGGAAACACGTCAAAATCACATTTGTGGCAGACCAAACAAAACAGTCCGACGTACATGTAAAACTTACTGTTTTTGAAAGAAATCAGTCCGGCGGAAAAACGTCAAAATCACGTTCACAACGGACCAAAAAATTGGTCCGGTGTACATGTAAAGAACCAGTCCGGCGCATATACTAAATCAACCTCAAAGCGCCGTTCACGATGGACCAAGAAATTTTGTCCGATGTACATGCGAAACTTATTATTTTTCAAGAAACTTGGTCCAGCGCAAATGATTCTTTTTCACGTTTACGACAGACGAAAAAGTTGGTCCGTCATACATACGAAAACGGTCCGGCGCAGATGGGGAACTTACTGTTTCTTGAGAACTTGGTCCGGCGCCAATGCGAAACTTACTGTTTCTTGTCAAATTGTCAAACACATGCAGAAGCACATTTTGCAAATCCAATTCTAAGCTAATTTTTCAGTTCTAAGCCAATTTTTCAGCACATGATTTCACAATCTCCCCCTTGATGAAAACAGTGGCAACACCACTTAGAATTTAACATTTGGCATTCACATCACAAAAAGGTTTTTGAACAGACCACAGTGAAAGACACAAAAACTCCCCCTTTGAACAGTAAGCAAAGTGAAAGGTATCCCTGGGTGAAAATACGAAAAATCTCCTCATAAGAAGAAAAATGTGTGTGAATGTGCAATGTGCCCAAATAGTCCAAAATTCTCCAAACTTCTCCCAAAATTTCTCAAAATGCCAAAAACAACTTCTCCCCCTTTTTCTTTGAACTTCTCAAATATTCCCAAACTTCTCCCCCTTTGACAATGGATTCATCAAGAATACAAAAGAGAGAAAATGTTCAAAATTTTTCTTGAGCAATGATTTCACAAAGAGAGACAAGGAGTGCCAAGATTTGAAAAGATGAGCTAATTTGATCATATAACCTTAAATATCACATAATATGGAAAATACATGATCTTACTGTGATTTTAACAAGTTAGGGAATGACATGCATCTCAACCTCAATTCAGTCAACTATAGCCAAGTACTAAGCAAGACCTTAGTAGAAAAAACAAAGGCCAAAATTGAAGCAACTAACAAGTCAGGGTGAGCAAGTAGTTTCAACTCCAATCTAGTAGACCAATTTAATCGTTAAAACAGTAAACTGCATGTGGCATGCTTGAAGCATACTTCTTTTATTTCCTTGGAGTGGCATGCTTGAAGCATACATCTTGTCTTTGAGGGAATGGCCACTACAAGAAACAGTGAAAAATTCGTGGGCCAACATAAAACTCACGAATTTATACATTTAAATTCGTCGGTATGTAAAAAAACCCACGTATTTAATTAAATTCGTGGGCCCAAAAAATACCCACGAATTTATATTTTTAAATTCGTCGGCTTTTTATACTGGCGCACGAATTTAATTAAATTCGTGGGCCCAAAAAATACCCACGAATTTATATTTTTAAATTCGTCGGCTTTTTATACTGGCGCACGAATTTAATTAAGTTCGTGGGCACAAGTAGCCCACGTATGTAAACAGAGGGGTTAAGGCGCTTCTCCAGCCCGAGATTTAGCTCATCTTGGCGCCGCCCCCATCTTCCTCCAAAACCTGGCGCTGCCCCCATCTTCTTCCCCCATTCGGTTGTTCTCTCCGAGGTCAGCCAAGACCGCCTCCTCCCTCGGCCGGCCGCTGTGGTCGTCTCCCTCGGTCGCCGCCCGTGGTCACCGCCTCACCGGCCTCTCCCCAACTCCTGCGGCGTAGCCCTAGATCCCTGCGCCCGGCCTAAGCAGACGAAGTGCCTCCCGCTCCTTCCTCCGACCAGCCAGTGCCCTCCCCAAGCCGGCCAGCGCCGCCTCCTACCGGCTGCCGCACCCCTGCGCCACCCTCCCCGGCTGCACCACTGCGCCACTCCTCCCCCGGCCGCACTGCGCCACCCTCTGGCGCCCTACCTGGTGAGCTTTCAACCTTAAATTAGTGGGAGGGGGATTTGATTCAATGTGCTTGCTACATGTTTGATGAAATGCCTAGGAGATGTCCTAAAGTGTAAACTTGTTAGTTGTGATTAATGGTTGCAAGGTGATTTGGAATCTGAGATTGTGCTGCTATAATTGTGATTTCTTAGTTGATCTACGATATGTGATGTTTAATTTATTTGTGATGTTGAGGTGAGCTAAAAGTTTGCATACTTGTTTTCAATTATCAAACATGTGTACAAGATGGATTAATACAACCATACTGATATTTTATATAGTTAGGAGGCATTCAGTTAGTAATCCTCCACTTTCGACTTTAAGGTATGGTTCTGTCATTGAGATCATCTGAGCAAATGGAATATCATATTCAACTATAGAAGAGGCATCTGATTCATGAATTTCCACGTGTGTCATGGCGTGAGCTCATTTATGCCTATGCATTTACCACGTGGTTTATAAATAGTTTTCCCATTCAGTGAAGGCATCTCCATGATTAGGATGTCATACCTGTTAGGTAACATTCTCTTATCCTAAAAAACGACATTAACATTATATTTTGCATTTTGATGCCATTTTTTCCTAGTTCCTACTTAAATTACACACCATGATTCCTGATTCGTGAAGCAACGTTGTGGCAGTGTTCTTTTTTTTCTCTCTCTTTCAGTTTTGTGTGTAGTATCCGCCAACGTGTTATCATTTTAGTGCAAAACTCTAGATTTCAGGTTAACCTGTATGACTTTTTTAGTTTTGGAATTAGGCATTTTCTTCCCATGGTTAGAATGATATTGTATGTCTCTTGCTTATCTCTAAATTCTGGTTTAAACCATGTACCATGACTGAAATTGGCCTTTCTTTATGTACCATATGAATGAAATCCTTGACATAATTTTTAGAAAATGATGTTACGCATTTATTACCCTATGCTCATGAGTATAGAGATGACCAAAACATTTTCTTAAAAATAATTCATCAAAACTTCATCACGACTTACTAGATATTACTAAAATCTACCATTCCCACTACTAGTTATGGAAAATTTGGAACTACTACATCCATTAATCGAGCCTATCAACCTTGTACCAAAAACTGCCAATTGAAGTATCCCTATTTATTACAGTATCTGCATTGTTTGCTTCTATAACACCCCAAAATTTGAATATACATTATTTAATTATTTACAGTATCTGCATTATTTATGCTTGTAGTTGATTAGTTACTTATCACTTGTGTTTGCATTAAAGATCTGCTAGAATGTCTCCTTCTGGTTTGAGAGATTGATATATATATTATCACTGCAAATGTTTTTTTTGTCTGCTGAGTGGATGTCCTATTTACTAGAGAGGTCATGCCGAAATTTTGTACATTTCGGTGACTTAGTTTTAAGCCAGTTTTAAAGAGTTAAAAGGTTGGTTGTTGCATGGGGCCTGTGATGTGTGAGCGATCCAACGTGATTTCGGCCGCATAACCCTGTTGTTCTCCGACGCACCAGCATCGATCAGGCGTGCATTTGGAGAACAGCGGGTTGTGCCATCCAAATTTCATTCGGTTCGTAGCGCACGTCATAGGTCGCATGCAATGGCCTCCATGGAGCATTCTTTTCATCTCTGTGATGAATTACCAATCAGATAAGCCTAAAAGTCTTTTTTAGGTTAACCCAGCTTTTAAGTTGTGAATTTACAAGATGGATAATGTACCATCTCCTCGTATAAGCTTCAATTTGGAGGTGGGACTTAATCTTATGAGGATAGTCAGGAAAAAAAATCCAGATATGTGACTTAAACCTTTTCTTAAGCTTATAAACTCAGTAAGCCCAAGTTAGGCTAAACAGATCTTATCTCGAAAAACATGTGTTAGTGTTATTTAATTACATTGGCCATGTAATTGAGTTACTATGCTATGCTCATCATCTAGCTGATCTATATATCATATTTTTTTGTATTTGCACAAGTTGCACTTATCTCAAAACATGTGCTCGTTTGAAGTTATTTCATCTCATTTTATATATTTTTATTCTCTCATTGCCATTGTATATAACGTTAGATTTAGGGTTTGATTTTAACAAAGAGAGAGCCTAGGCGTCACCTATTCGAACGGCGCATATCACATTTACTTGTGAGGTGCGCGTTCCGAATTGTCCAGCGTATTTTGGACAGCCCGAGAATGTTGGTTGTTGCATGGGACCTGTGACGTGTCAGCGATCCGAACGTGATTTTGGCCACATAACCCTGTTGTTCTCCGACGCACCAGCATCAGGCGTGCGTTTGGAGAACAGCGGGGTTATGCTGCCGAAATTTCGTTCGGTTTGTAGCGCACGTCACAGGTCGCATGCAACGGCCTCCATTCTTGGGTGGGTTTAGAACACATCTTTCCTAACAGGGTTGTCTTTGTCACCTAAGCCACGGTTGTACGTTGACATCATTTCATTTGTTTAGCTTTGAGAATGGGTGACGATCGAAGGGCGATGTATGACGGATGGAGGAGTGATGGGGGCCACTCAAGGAATGGGGCTGATCACTGATGCTTTCTTGAAGCAAGCATTCGCTCGAGGAGCTGAATATGTGTATTGCCCGTGTACCCTCTGCGAGAATAACAGCTACTACAGCAAGGATATAGTGCAGTATCACATTTGCAAAAACGGGTTCATGCCTAACTATTTGGTGTGGCACCGTCATGGAGAGGCCGCAGGGCAGCCCATTGAGTCGGACCATGGGGACGATCATGACCGGATGGAAGAGATGTTGGATGATCTTGGCAGGGGGATTGAATTTAACTCGGGGGAGGGGTCACAGCCGGAGGAGGTTAAGGAATTCTATAGGCTACTTGACGCCTCGGATGAGAAGCTGCATGACTTGACCAATGTGACCGTCTTGCAGGCGGTTACACGGCTTATGTCGATGAAGTCGAAGTTCAACTTTTCGAACAAATGCTTCAACGCTTTGCTTGAACTTATGAATGATGTCCTGCCGCCTAACCACAAGATGCCAAAGGATTTGTACCAATCGAAAAAGTTGATGGCTGGCCTGGGGATGAATTACCGTAAGATTGATGTGTGCGAGAATAATTGCATGTCGTTTCTAGAAGGATCATGACAAGGATACTCATTGTATGCATTGCGGTAAGTGTAGATTCGTTGAGGTGGTAGATGAGGAAGGGGTATCGGTGACTACAAAGGTCGCAACTAAACAAATTTTCGGTACATGCCGATCACGGATAGGCTTAAACGGCTGTACATGTCAAAAGAAACAGCGAAACATATGCGGTGGCACAAAGAAGGTAAGCGTGAGGACCAAGACCCGGATATGATGGTGCATCCGTCTGATGGCGAGGCATGGCAGGCATTGGACCGATTTGATCCTGCATTTGCAAGCGACCCTAGGAGTGTCCGTCTTGGTTTGTCCACGGACGGTTTCACACCTTTCAGCACAAGCGCTAGCCCCTACTCTTGTTGGCCGGTATTCATCATGCCATACAATCTTCCACCTGAGATTTGCTTGAAAGAGGGGTTCATATTCCTTGCTCTTGTCATTCCAGGTCCTAAGCATCCAGGGAAGGATCTCAATGTGTTCATGCGGCCCTTAATTGACGAGCTGAAAAAGTTGTGGCGAGGAGAAAAGGCATACGACAGCGTTGCTGGTAGAGAATTTACCTTACGAGCCGCATACCTGTGGTCGGTCCATGATTTGTTGGCATATGCCATTTGGGCCGGCTGGTGTGTTCATGGTCGCCTGTGTTGTCCAATTTGTATGGCTGACTCTTGTAACACCCCAAAATTTTGCTTTCCTTAAATTCATGTGTGATTTGGCACCTTGGTGAATTTTTGGAATTTTCTGGAATTTATTTGGATTTATTTGGAATTTATTTGAATTTATTCCATTTTGAAATAATTAAAGAATTTAAATTTGCAAATAAATTTTTGTTGGAAATATTTTATTTGAGTCCAAAATGATCCAAAATATTTTCCAGAATTTTTCTGGAATTTTTCTGAGTCTTTTGCTATTTTTAATGAATTAAATGAATTACTGGGAATTATTTTAAATATTAAATCGCTGGAAAATCCAACTCGGGTCAAGTAATCGCTCATCCGATCGAAGTCGGACTCGAGTCCGACCCGAGCCGGTTGACTCGACCGAACCCACTCCTAACCCTAATCAATCCCAACCGTTGGATCAAGATCCAACGGCTGAGATCCGTCCGACCTGCACTCCGGAAGCCGCGGTCCGACCGACCCGCCGCGCCGCGATCGTGGCGTTGGTTGTGCCACGTGGACGGCCACGATTTCATCGCTCTCCGCCGAAGTCCGAGCCGGACTCCGCCAGTGTCCGCCGTGGAGAGAGCTAGGTCTCCGTTTTACGGACGCCGAGGTTATTTAATGCCCGGCATACCCCGAGGATCGCCATCCCACGCCGCTGGAAACCTAGCTCGCGCGCCGCTAGGATCCCCACCGCCTCGCCGTTATTGCTCGCCGGAGTTGGAAGTCTGTTCGCCGCGATTAAACGCCGATATTGCTTGCCGTCCGCCGTCCTCTCCGTCATCAAGCCCGGATCCGGATTCCCAAGACGAGACGCGCTCGGGTACCTCACTTCGCCGAGCGCTAAACGCCGACGGCAAGGTCGCCGCCCCGTCTCGGTCAAGCCGGCGCCGCCGCGTGCCATCGCCGCCCTCGAAGCTTCGTGCACCGCTGGATCCAGACGGACGGCAGCGGTGAGTTCACGTGTTTCCCAAACCCTAGAAACCCGACAGATCTGGACCGCTGGATCAAGATCCAACGGTTCACAATCGCCACGCGGCCGTAGCAAAGGCGATTATAGGATTAGATCCGACCGTCCGATCTAGATCGAACGCCCACGAGCATCGAGTAGTTTCAACGTATTAAACCCTGGATCCAATCCGCCGTTGATTTTCAAACCAACGGACGAGATTGGCGCCACGTGTCGGGAAGTTGGACCGACGCGTCGGCGCCGGGCCCACGCTGGCGTGTAGGACGCCGACACGCTGGGCCCGCGTGTCGAGGGGCCCGCATGTCGCTGGCTAACCCTTAAGCGCCCGACGCGTCACCCATGACGTCACAAAGGTCCCACTGCCCGCCAGTGGGCTAAGCTTCCGGCCGACGCCGATGACGTCACCCGAGCGGGCCCACATGTCGATCCACGTGAGCCGTGGACCGAGTCCACCGTGGACCCGAGCCGAGCGTGGACCGAGCCTATGGATCGGCCGACGCCGCCAGGCCAATCGAGCTGCCACGTGTCCATGCCGACGCAATAATTAATTTCGAAAAGAAAATGATTTATTAATTCGAATAATGATTTCAAATTTAGATTCAAACTTCAAACGCTTATAACTTTTATGCGTTTCAACTCCGATTTGAGCGATTCAAATTTCTAAATTTGTATAAAATTAAGACCTACCTAAATATAAATTTTATTTAATTTTTGGACTAAAGTTTTTCTCTGTAAAATTATTTAATTGATTATTTAAACTTTAAATAATCATAACTTTTATGCTTTTAACTCCAAATTTGATTTATTCCAGTTTCTAAAAATCCAGAAAATTATGTTCTCTCTGTTTATGGATTTTATTTGGAGTTTTGGGATCTTTTGCATAGTGTTTATTTGTGTATTTGCTATTTGCACGCTTTACGAGTAGACGTTGAAGTCTTAGGAAGGATTCGAAGGAGAAGTGTTGACTCAGGATCCAACTCAAGACCAAGAGCAAGTGCTTTTTGAAGGCAAGTTGTGCTTTGACCATGTTGATCCCATTTCGAAATCTATTTTGATTTAAACTATTGCATGCTAGTTTAATTAGAAAGATACTTTGGTTTAAACCTGGGGGTTAGATAAATACCAATTTGCTATATGACACCTTGATTACTTAAGTATGTGCCATGACCCTTTGTCACCCTAGTTGTGGTTTACTAGTTGGACATTATTAAATTGCCAACATGGGTTTAGATCGTTGTAGTATACTGCTTAGACCTGCTACGTGCTCATGACATGGTTTTGGATAATTAAATGTTAATATTGACTTAATGATATATTGAACCTGTTTTGGAAAAGTATCATGTGATGTTGATAGCACGTGGTGCATGGTAATCAACTGGGGTTTGATAAACGCTTTTCGGCCAGGGCATGTGGCAAGAGTAATCGTGGGCCAGTGTGGCATGGGGAGTGTTGATTTGGTTTTTCGGGTAGTCTTGCCCTGGTCACTCTAAGGACTTAACCTTGCAAGCCTTTGAACTGGGTCATACTTGCAACCACATGGCTGGAATGGGACGGCCCTAGTTGACTAAGTCGCTAAGGACTCACTTGTGGAGCCTCAGGGTGTCAGTTACACCTTTTGTGTGATTGTACTGGGGGAGCGATCGTGGTCGTGGCCAGGTACCCATCTAACGGTGTGTTGGTCCCATACTTCGCCTTGGCTAAGGGAAGGGATGGTGTAGAGCACGAACCTGAGAGGACCACCTGTGTTGTTTGAGGCTTCCAAAGGCTTTGTTATGATCGCTCATTCGCATACTCTTGTATGGCGATTCACTACCGACTGACGTGGTGAGTGGATTGTATCTTGTGGGTAAAGTGCATAACCTCTGCAGAGTGTAGAATCTATTTGAATAGCCGAGTCCACTGTGATCGACAATGCTCGGAATTACAAATCAAGGGTTAGATTTTCTGAAAATAACTTGGATTTGAGAAGTTGGGTTGGTTTAACAAAGAAGATGATGGAAATATGGTTTAGGATGGGGAAAAATGTTATTTAAACTTTTTGAAAAGTTATTTATGCTTTACTTGTTTTTACTGCTTTCGAATCTACTTATATTACTTGTCAAATGCTGTTTACCGCAAATATACCTTAAGCTATTCCTTTGTACCAAGCCATGCATATAGTATACTAGCTTGCATTCTGTGCATGACTTGCTGAGTACCAAGTACTCACCCTTGCCTCAACACAATACCAGTTGAAGAGGAGACTACGCCAGTTTCGGAGGAGGAACTCCAAGAGGACCCGTCTACTTAGGGATGCGAGCCCAGTCAGTTGCCTGTGGTATACTGGATGGCGCCACGAAGTTTATTTGATTTTCCGCTGCTATTATTTCTCTTTTAATAAGTTCTGCCTTGCAAGGCATATATTTGTAACTTGGCCATAAGGTCGAGTAACCCTTTGATTATTTAAATAAAGTACTTTGATAGTATCGTTTGGTATGATTGTGATATATACCGATGTTAAGACTGTGTGCACTAGCGCTGCTCTGGACTAGTGCTGAATACACAGAGGGTCCGATTTGCAAATTCGGGTCCCGACAGAGGTGGTATCGAGCCATACTTGACCTGTAGGCTCAACCCTAAGCTAGAATGGTCGTAGTGAGGATAAAACCTATTTTCTAAAGCTAAAAATTTGTGAAGACAAGAAATGACCTCTCGACTTATCCCCTTCTCTCTTTTCTTGCCTCTTGCTGAAATTTTCCCTTACCTCGTCACGATCGAAAAATTCCGAGTTCTTACGAAAAGCACTCTTGTGACAGATGGAGGAAGAGTTCAACTACGTTGATCTAGGAGTTGGTCACGCCGCGGAACTTTGGCACATGCTACAAACTCTCGGAGATTTTGAGAAGCCCCAATACCAAGTGGAAGTGATTAGGCAAGGTGATTGATCAAGGCTTGTGACGTGGAGGATTGAGGTACTGCCAGAAGAGGGGCCTGTGCAATCGCCTCGATACAACTGACCGCTAGAAGATCTACAATGCAGACGGGTATCCAAGAAGTTTCACGACGAGCAATGCGGCACATTACCAGTATCCACGCCAGAGAGTTGGAAAGCACGGTGTTCCGTTATCATCCGCAAGGCGATAACCTTCTTGACCGAAGACGATTCAGATGAGAATGCCACGGTTACAGCTTGGCACGATTCGTCGTCGCCCAGGAAGATGTACTAGATAATACAAGCAAGGAGCTACAGAAGGCCCGCAAGGAGATCACGACAGAGAAGAACAGATGGCGGGAAGCTCAAGAGTATGTGGCACACCTTCTACGAAGGATTGACGAGTTGGAGATGACTTTGTACGGACTGCACCAGAGCCAAGATTTGAGCTACACGAGCCAGATCCAGAGGAGTCAGATCTCGATGAGGACACTGCTTCTTCGACTACCACAGATGACATAGTCGCTGTCGGGACCCCGAATTTGCAAATCCGGACCCTCTGTGTATTCAGCACCAGTCCAGGAACGCGCTAGTGCACACAGTCTTAACATCGGTAAATATCACAATCATACCAATCGATATTATCAAAGTACTTTATTTAAATAACCAAAGTGGTTACTCGACCTTATGGCCAAGTTACAAATATATGCCTTGCAAGGCGGAACTTATTAAAAGAGAAATAACTGCAGCGGAAAAATCAAATAAACTTCGTGGCGCCATCCAGTATACCACAGGCAACTGACTGGGCTCGCATCCCTAAGTAGTCGGGTCCTCTTGGAGTTCCTCCTCCAATGCTGGCGTAATCTCCTCTTCAACTGGTATTGTGTTGAGGCAAGGGTGAGTACTTGGTACTCAGCAAGTCATGCACAGAATGCAAGCTAATATACTATATGCATGGCTTGGTACAAAGGAATAGCTTAAGGTATATTTGCAGTAATCAGCATCTGACAAGTAATATAAGTAGATTCGAGAGCAGTAAAAACAAGTAAAGCATAAATAACTTTTCAAGAAGTTTAAATAACATTTTTCCCCATCCTAAACCATATTTCCATCATCTTCCTTGTTAAACCAACCCAACTTTTCAAATCCAAGTTGTTTTCAGAAAATCTAACCCTTGACTGTAATTCCCGAGCATTGTCGATGCATCGTGGACTCGGCTATTCAAATAGATTCTACACTCTGCAGAGGTTATACACTTTACCCACAAGATACAATCCACTCACCACGTCAGCCGTGAATCGCCATACAAGAGTATGCGAATGAGCGATCATAACAAAGCCTTTCGGAAGCCTCAAACAACACAGGTGGTCCTCTCCGGTTCGTGCTCTACACCATCCCTTCCCTTAGCCAAGGCGAAGTATGGGACCAACACACCGTTAGATGGGTACCTGGCCACAGCCACGATACGCTCCCCGCACAATCACACAAACGGTGTAATCGACACTCGAGGCTCCACAAGTGAGTCCTTAGCGACTTAGTCAACTAGGGACGTCACATTCTAGCCATGTGGTTGCAAGTATGACACAGTTAAAAGGCTTTCAAGGTTAAGTCCTTAGAGTGACCAGTGCAAGACTACCCTAAATACCAAATCATCATCCCCAATGCCACACCGCCCACCGATTACTCTTGCCACATGCCCTGGCCGAAATCGTTTATCAAACCCCGCTTGATTACCATGCACCACGTGCCATCAACATCACATGATACTTTTCCAAAACAGGTTCAATATATCATTAAGTCAATATTAGCATTTGATTATCCAAAATCATGTCATGAGCACGAAAGTGTGTCTAAGCAAAGATACTACAACGATCTAAACCCATGTTGGCAATTTAATAATGTCCAACTAGTAAACCACAACTAGGGTGACAAAGGGTCATGGCACATACTTAAGTAATCAAGGTGTCATATATCAAATTGGTATTTATCTAATCCCCGTGTTTAAACAAAGTATCTTTCTAATTGAACTAGCATGCAATAGTTTAAATCAAAATAGATTTCAAATAGGATCAACATGGTCAAAGCACAACTTGCCTTCAAAAGCACTTGCTCTTGGTCTTGAGTTGGATCCTGAGTCAATACTTCTCCTTCGAATCCCTCCCAGCACTTCAACGTCTCACTCGTAAAGCGTGCAAATAGCAAATACACAAATAAACACTATGCAAAAGATCCCAAAACTCCAAATAAAATCCATAAACAGAGAGAACATAATTTTCTGGATTTTTAGAAACTGGAATAAATCAAATTTGGAGTTAAAGCATAAAAGTTATGATTATTTAAAGTTTAAATAATCAATTAAATAATTTTACAGAGAAAAACTTTAGTCCAAAAATTAAATAAAATTCATATTTAGGTAGATCTCAATTTTATACAAATTTAGAAATTTGAATCGCTCAAATCGGAGTTGAAACGCAAAAGTTATAAGCGTTTGAAGTTTGAATCTAAATTTGAAATCATTATTTGAATTAATAAATCATTTTCTTTTGGAAATTAATTATTGCGCCACAAGATGGACACGTGGCAGCTCCTGATTGGCCTCCGACGCCACCGGTTCATGGGCTCGGTCCACGCCGGCTCGGGTCCACGGTGGACTCGGCCCACGGCTCACGTGGATCGACATGTGGGCCCCACCGCCAATGGCCGGGTTTCACGCACGCTGCGGATCGCGGCCGACACGTGGGCCCTCCGACTCGCGGGTCCCGGCGTGTCGAGACACGCTCCCACGCTGGCGTGCGCGCTGAGCATTACGCGTGGCACAATCTCGGCCGTTGATTTGAAAATCAACGGCCCGATTGGATCTAGACCTCACGCTCAAAAACTACACGGCTGATCCGGCCGCTCGATCTAGATCGGACGGTCCAGATCTAACCCTATCGCTACAACGCAACTTCAACCACAACCGCATTTATCTAAATCTAACGGTTGAAACCTAATCAAGAACGGAAACAAGATAGCAGGCGACGTGGCCTCACCTCGTGCGTTGGATCTTGATCCAACGGTGCACCGAGCTCGCGGCGACGATGGCTTGCGCGGCGGCGGCGGCCGCCGGCCGAGGACGGCGACCACCCTAACGGCGCTCGGGCGTCTCGGCCAAGTGAGTGCACCACAGTGCGCCGACGCAAGGTTCTCGATCCGGGCTTGAAGGCGGCGGAGGATGACGAACGGCGCCGAAACGAAGAAAACCCGTGGCGGCACTCCCCAAACTTCCGGCGAAATCGCGAGGCGACGGCGGCGGCTTGGGCGTTGGAAACTAGGGCAATAGGCGCGACACGAACGGCGATCCTCGGCGATAACCCACGCCTTAAATAGCCTCGGCAGCGTGCACACGGCGGAAACCTAATCGGACGCGGCGCTTACGCTGGCCAAGTGAGTCCGATTCTACGGGAAGACGACGAAATCGTGGCCGCCCACGTGTCGCGCTCAACGGCCACGATCGCGACGGCGCGATCGGTCCGGTCCGACACGGCTTGGTCGGTCGGCGGATCTCGGCCGTTGGATCTTGATCCAACGGTTGGGATCGATTAGGTTAGGAGTGGGTTCGGTCGAGTCAATCGGCTCGGTCGGACTCGAGTCCGACTTCGGTCGGATGAACACGATTTGACCCGAGTTGGATTTTCCAAATAATTAATATTTAAAATAATTCCCAAGAATTCATTTAATTCATTAAAAATAGCAAATGACTCGTAAAATTCCGAAAAATTCTGGAAAATATTTTGGATCATTTTGGACTCAAATAAAATATTTCCAACAAAAATTTATTTGCAAATTTAAATTCTTTAATTATTTCAAAATGGAATAAATTCAAATAAATTCCAAATAAATCCAAATAAATTCCAGAAAATTCCAAAAAATTCACCAAAGTGCCAAATCACACATGAATTTAAGAAAAGCAAAATTTTGGGGTGTTACAAACCTCCCCCCCTTAATAGAATCTCGTCCCCGAGATTCAGGGCTCACTAAAAGAATAGGTTTGGAAATTCTTTCTTCAAATCCTCTTCGCGCTCCCAAGTCGCTTCACTTTCTTCATGGTTGCTCCACTGAACTCTACAGAAACGGGTTGACTTGTTTCTAGTTTCTCGATCCATTGTGTCTAGAATCCTCACAGGGTGCTCCTTATAAGTCAAGTCCTCATGCAACTCAATTGACTCTAGCGGTGTCTGTTCCTCAGGAACTCGGAGACACTTCTTTAACTGGGACACATGGAATACGTCATGTACTCCTGCTAACGACTGTGGCAACTCCAGCTGATAAGCAACTTCGCCTCTGCGACTCAAAATCTTAAATGGTCCAACATAACGGGCGCGAAGTTTCCCTTTGGCATGGAACCTCTTAACTCCCCTCGAGAGGCGTAACTCGAGGTATACAAAGTCTTCGGTTCAAAACTCAAATCTCGGCGACGATTGTCAAGATAACTCTTTTGTCGAGATTGGGCTATCTTCAACCTTTCCCTAATTATGGCGACCGCTCTTCACCTCTTGAAGAATATCAGGCCCAAAGACACGGCTCGCCACGGTCTCATTCCAATTCAATGGTGTCCGACAGTGGTCGACTCATACAAAGGCCTCAAAAGGTGACATCTCAGAACTAGCCTGATAACTATTGTTGTAACTAAACTCGGCATACGGCAAACTCTTATCCCAAGAGGTAGCATAAGCTAATGCACAAGCTCTTAGCATATCCTCCAAAATCTGGTTGACTCTTTCGGCCTGTCCATCCGTCTGCGTGGATGATAAGTCAGATCTGAAGTTCAAACGGGTCCCCATGGCCTCATGCAACTTATTCCGTAACCTTGAGGTAAATTGGGTACCTCTGTCCGATACAATCCTCTTTGGCACTCCGTGCAAACAGACAATCCCGATCATGTACAACTCTGCTAACTTATCTCCCGAGTAAGTGGTCTTCACGGGATAAAATGGGCTACTTTAGTCAGCGATCCACTATAACCCATATGGAGTCATAACCTCCTTGAGTCTTCGCAAACCGGTAATGAAATCCATTCCGATTTCCTCCCACTTCCACTCAGGTATTTTCAATGCCGTAGCAATCCTGCTGGTCTCGATGCATTGCCTTGACTCTCTGGCATACGCCGCACAATGCAACATGCTCGGCAACTTCACGCTTCATACTCGGCCACCGTAATCTCTCCTTCAGATCCTCGATACATCTTGGCGCTTCAGGGTGAATCGAGTACTTAGAGTCATGGGCTTCTTCCAAAATCAGTTGCTTTAACTCCTTTTGTTAGGCACACAAATGCGATCCTTCATCCACAACGTGCCTTGCTCATCCAATTTGAAGTCCTTCGCTCGCCTTCCTCCTTGATGGACTTAATCTCGCGGATCCTGTCATCATCCTTCGTCCTTCTCGGATCTCGATCCTCTAGGGTAGGCTTTACTTCCAATGCGGCCAAGAATCCGCTAGGTACAACCTCAATCTTCATTTTACGAAAATCCTCACATAACTCATCCCGACTTGTGGCTAGCAACGTACTCACGGTGATGGCTCTTCCGACTCAGAGCATCGGCTACTACGTTGGCCTTCCCGGGATGGTAATGGATTCCAACATTATAGTCCTTGATCAACTCTAGCCATCTCCTTTGCCTCATATTCAGATCCGACTGGGTGAATATGTACTTAAGGCTCTTATGATCCGTATATACTTCACATCTGTTTCCAATCAGATAGTGACGCCATATCTTCAAAGCATGCACTACGGCGGCTAACTCTAGGTCATGTGTCGGATAATTTTCCTCATGCGGCCTCAATCGCCTTGATGCATAAGCGGCGACCTTTCCATTCTCTCTCGTGACAAGACGCATCCAAGTCCTTGGCGCGATGCGTCACAATAAATATCGAAGCTTTGAGCAACATCCGGTAGAACTAACACCGGTGCTGATGTCAATCGCTTTTTCAGCTCCTGAAATCCTTCCTCACATTCTGGCGTCCATGCAAACTTCTTTTCCTTCTTCAGCAATTGCGTAAGAGGTTTCGCAATTGTCGAAAAACCTTCGATGAAACGGCGGTAATATCCTGCCATTCCAAGGAAACTCCGAATCTGGGTCACAGTCTTTGGTTGTTCCCAATGTAACACAGCTTCTACTTTGCTTGGATCTACGGCGACTCCTTCTGCGGTCATCACATGTCCAAGAAACTCCACCTTGTCCTTCCAAAAATCACACTTGCTGAACTTGGCGAAAAGTTGTCGTTCCTCAACTTTTCCAAAACTCGCCTTAAGTGTTCGGCATGTTCATCCTCTGTCTTGGAGTAGATTAGGATATCGTCTATGAACACGACGACAAACTTGTCCAAGTATTCCATGAACACCTTATTCATCATATTCATGAAATAAGCTGGCGCATTCGTCAGCCCAAAGGACATAACTGTAAACTCGTAATGTCCATATCTTGACGAGAATGCAGTCTTCGGAATATCTTCTGATCGGATCTTCAACTGATGGTATCCCGATCTCAGATCAATCTTGGAAAAAACTCCGGCTCCTCTTAACTGATCAAACAAATCATCAATCCTGGGTAGCGGATATTTATTCTTCACGGTGACTTCATTGAGTGCACGGTAGTCAATGCACATCCTGAAACTCCCGTCCTTCTTCTTGACAAACAAAACTGGTGCTCCCCACGGTGACGAACTCGGTCTGATAAATCCTTTCTCCATTAACTCCTCTAGTTGTTTCTTCATTTCTACCAACTCCTCGGTAGACATCCGATAGGGTCTCTTTGCTATCGGTCTTTGTACCAGTACAAGCTCTATCACAAACTCTATGTCCCTGTCTGGCGGCATACCAGGTAGATCTTCGGGAAAAACATCGGGGTACTCATTCACTACTGGGACATCCTCTATGCTGATTGCCTTGGTACTGTTAACCATCAACTGTCCATCTCTAACCGCAGTGGCTTGAAATTCCACTTCCTTCCCACACGGGCTCTCAACTGAGATAGTTCTTCGTCCACAATCCAATACAGCCTTGTGCTTGGATAACCAATCCATTCCCAATATAACATCTAAGGTCTGGGTCTCCAAAATTATAAGGTTTGCTAGGAACTCTATTCCATCTATTAGTATTCTCACCCCGGAACATCCTACTTCCGTTCGGAGTTCGGAACCAGGGGTTTGAACTAAAAGCATGCACTTAAGTCTTGCAATTCTCAAGTCATTTCTAGTAGCAAAGCCTTGCGAAACAAACGAATGCGAAGCTCAGTCAAACAAAGCTGCTGGTGTATCGAGTTAACAAGTAACTTACCCAAGACGACGTCCGTAGTATTCTGCAGCAGCACTGCGGTGACATGGTTGACTCGGCCTCTCACCACGATGCAGGGTGTGGCTCCTGTCTTTGGCGCCCTAGCTGGGGTGGTTCCTAGATTGAAGCGAATCAAGGGTTGCTCTGCTGTCTTCTTTGGACAACTGTTGGCAAAGTGTCTGGCTCGTTGCAGCTTGTAACACGTCTCACTGTTCCTTCTTGTCGCCTGGTAGCGTTTCTAGCGAAGCTGGGTGCAGTAGTTTTGATTGGCAGGTCTTGGTGGGAGGGTGTCCTTGTTGTGATTCTCGTGGTTGGAATCGAAGAATTGATTTGGTGCAACTCTCAAGCGTTGTTGCATTCCCCGACGTGACCCTTCTTTGTTGCATCCTCGCGCTTCTGTTCTCATCCGGTTCCTTGCGCTTGTCCTCAAGAATAAGCGCCTTATTCACCAACTCTTGGAAATCTGGAAAGGTGTGGGTGATCAATCCTACTTGCAATCTGAGTTAAGTCCCTTCATGAAACGAGACTGCCTGGATTTATCTGTCGCTACATCCTCGGTGCGTAGCGTGCTAGCCGTGTGAACTTGTTCGTAGTCGGCCACCGGGTGATTACCTTGCCTCGGTGCTCTGAACTCCTCCTTCTTAAGGTCCATGATTCCTTCAGGCACGTGATATCGCCGAATGCAGTTGTGAACTCCTCCCAAGTGATATCTTGAGGGTTCTCTGCGTGGCACAGAAGTTCTCCCACCATTCGGCATTTGTTCCTTCCAACCGATGAGAAGCGTAAAGTACCTTCTCATTCCCTATGCATTGAGCTATGTGTAGCTTCCTCTCGATTGATCTTAACCAATCATCGGCCTCCAACGGATTGGCATTCCCGGAGAAAGTGGGTGGGTGAGTCCTCATGAACTCGACAGCCTTGTATTCTGGCGTGGTCCTCGATTAACTTGATTAGCCGTGGCCTCGAGCAAAGGACGTGCTGCATTTGTTGCATCATAGCATGCATCAATCGGAGTCTGAGCAGCAAGAAATGCTCCAAAATTCTGCACATCCGGTGGCGGTCTTGGTGCTCCATCATTGGGGTTTTACATTGGGCGAGATCCACTCCCATTGCTTCCAAAGTTCCCACGGTGTTCACCATCTGTTGATTTGCTCTAGGTTTAGAGATGAGAGGGAAACAAGAATAGACAAGTAATTTGGAACTTATGCGGGGCGAAAGGGGTAACTTTAAGGTCCATCTTTATTATTAATAACTTGGTATGGCTGCTTACAATGCCTAAGGGCCTTGCAACACATACTGCACACTCAGCAAACAAAGCAAATCCAAATCGAACTAACTCGGAATATAACGCCTAAAGGGTAACTCTTTATTCTATGACGCGACTCGGCGAAGGAGTCTCACTATAGAACCTATGCTCACTCATCGAAAACCTCCACGGCCTGGAGTGCGGATCTTTGCGGCATAGGCGCGAAACGATCGCCATGTCCAAATGACTATGTCATCTGTGGTAGTCGAAGAAGCGATGTCCTCATCGAGATCCGACTCCTCACGGATCTGGCTCGTGTAGCTCGAATCTTGGCTCGGTCCGGTCCGCATACAAAGTCATTTCCAACTCGTCAATCCTTCGTAGAAGGTGTGCCACATACTCTGAGCTTCCCGCCATCTGTTCTTCTCTGTCGTGATTTCCTTGCGGGCCTTCGTAGCTCCTTGCTTGTATTATCTAGTACATCCTCCTGGCGGCGACAAATCGTGCCAAGCGTGTAACCGTGGCATCCTCATCTGAATCGCCTTGGGTCGAGAAGGTTATCGCCGCGTGGATGGTAACGGAACACCGTACTCTCCAACTCTCCTGGCGAGACACGGGTAATGTGCCGCATTGCTCGTCGTGAAACTTCTTGGATACCCATCTCGCATTGTAGATCTCTGGCAAAGGTCACGGTGTATCGGGCGATTGCCTGGGCCCCTCTTCCTGGCAGGTACCTCAATCTTTACGTCACAAGCCTTGATCAATCCTGCTTGCCTGATCACTTCCACTTGGTATTGGGGCTTCTCAAAATCTCCGAGAGTCTGTAGCATATGCCAAAGTTCCGCGGCGTGACCACTTCCCAGATCAACGTAGTTGAACTCTTCCTCCATCTGTCACAAGCGTGCTTTACGTAAGAACTCAGAATTTTTAAATTGTGACAAGGTAAGGGAAAATTTCAGCAAGAGACAAGAAAAGAGAGAAGGGGATAAGTCGAGATGTCATTTCTTGTCTTCACAAATTTTTAGCTTTAGAAAATAGGTTTTATCCTCACTACGACCATTCTAGCTTAGGGTTGAGCCTACAGTCAAGTATGGCTCTGATACCACCTCTGTCGGGACCCCGAATTTGCAAATCCGGACCCTCTGTGTATTCAGCACTACCCAGAACGCGCTAGTGCACACAGTCTTAACATCGGTAAATATCACAATCATACCAATCGATATTATCAAAGTACTTTATTTAAATAACCAAAGTGGTTACTCGACCTTATGGCCAAGTTACAAATATATGCCTTGCAAGGCGGAACTTATTAAAAGAGAAATAAGCTGCAGCGGAAAAATCAAATAAACCGTGGCGCCATCCAAGATACCACAGGCAACTCGACCAGGCTCGCATCCCTAAGTAGTCGGGTCCTCTTGGAGTTCCTCCTCCAATCGGGCGTAATCTCCTCTTCAAGCGGTATTGTGTTGAGGCAAGGGTGAGTACTTGGTACTCAACAAGTCATGCATGTAATGCAAGCTAATATACTATATGCATGGCTTGGTACAAAGGAATAGCTTAAGGTATATTTGCGATGAATCAAAGATCGACAAGTAATATAAGTAGATTCGAGAGCAAGAAAAAACAAGTAAAGCATAAATAACTTTTCAAGAAGTTTAAATAACATTTTTCCCCATCCTAAACCATATTTCCATCATCTTCCTTGTTAAACCAACCCAACTTTTCAAATCCAAGTTGTTTTCGTAAAATCTAACCTTTGACTGTAATTCCCGAGCATTGTCCAAGATCGTGGACTCGGCTATTCAAATAGATTCTACACTCTGCAGAGGTTATGCACTTTACCCACAAGATACAATCCACTCACCACGTCACCGTGAATCGCCATACAAGAGTATGCGAATGAGCGATCATAACAAAGCCTTTCTAAGCCTCAAACAACACAGGTGGTCCTCTCAGGTTAGTGCTCTACACCATCCCTTCCCTTAGCCAAGGCGAAGTATGGGACCAACACACCGTTAGATGGGTACCTGGCCACGCCCACGATACGCTCCCCCGTACAATCACACAAAAGGTGTAACTGACACCATGAGGCTCCACAAGTGAGTCCTTAGCGACTTAGTCAACTAGGGCCGTCCCATTCCAGCCATGTGGTTGCAAGTATGACCCAGTTCAAAGGCTTGCAAGGTTAAGTCCTTAGAGTGACCAGGGCAAGACTACCCGAAAAACCAAATCATCATCCCCAGTGCCACACTGGCCCACCTGATTACTCTTGCCACATGCCCTGGCCGAAATCGTTTATCAAACCCCGCTTGATTACCATGCACCACGTGCCATCAACATCACATGATACTTTTCCAAAACAGGTTCAATATATCATTAAGTCAATATTAGCATTTGATTATCCAAAATCATGTCATGAGCACATAGCGTGCTCTAAGCAAGATACTACAACGATCTAAACCCATGTTGGCAATTTAATAATGTCCAACTAGTAAACCACAACTAGGGTGACAAAGGGTCATGGCACATACTTAAGTAATCAAGGTGTCATATATCAAATTGGTATTTATCTAATCCTGTGTTTAAACAAAGTATCTTTCTAATTGAACTAGCATGCAATAGTTTAAATCAAAATAGATTTCAAATAGGATCAACATGGTCAAAGCACAACTTGCCTTCAAAAAGCACTTGCTCTTGGTCTTGAGTTGGATCTGAGTCAATACTTCTCCTTCGAATCCCTCCCAGCACTTCAACGTCTACTCGTAAAGCGTGCAAATAGCAAATACACAAATAAACACTATGCAAAAAGATCCCAAAACTCCAAATAAAATCCATAAACCGAGAGAACATAATTTTCTGGATTTTTAGAAACTGAATCACAAATTTGGAGTTAAACGCATAAAGTTATGATTATTTAAAGTTTAAATAATCAATTAAATAATTTTACAGAGAAAAACTTTAGTCCAAAAATTAAATAAAATTCATATTTAGGTAGATCTCAATTTTATACAAATTTAGAAATTTGAATCGCTCAAATCGGAGTTGAAACGCAAAAGTTATAAGCGTTTGAAGTTTGAATCTAAATTTGAAATCATTATTTGAATTAATAAATCATTTTCTTTTTCGGAAATTAATTATTGCGTCAGCATGGACACGTGGCAGCTCCTGATTGGCCTGCTGACGTCAGCCGGTCCATGGGCTCGGTCCACGCTCGGCTCGGTCCACGCTCGGCTCGGGTCCACGGTGGACTCGGTCCACGGCTCACGTGACTGACATGTGGGCCCCACCTGCCAGCGCTGGGTTTCACGCACGCGTGACTGCGGCTGACACGTGGGCCCTCTGACTCGCGGGTCCCGCGTGTCAGAGACACGCTCCCCACGCGCGTGGGCGCGGCTGAGCACACGTGGCACAATCTCGGCCGTTGATTTGAAAATCAACGGTCCAGATTGGATCTAGACCTCACGCTCAAAAACTACGGTTGATCCGGCCGTTCGATCTAGTTCGGACGGTCCAGATCTAACCCTATAGCTACAACGCAAATAACCACAACCGTACTATCTAAATCTTAGGGTTGAAACCTAATCAAGAACGGAAAGCGATGCACGGCGACGTGGCCTCACCTCGTGCGTTGGATCTCGATCCAACGGTGCACCGAAAGCTTCGCGGCGACGATGGCTTATGCGGCGGCGTTGCGGCCGCCGGCGCCGAGGACGGCGACCACCCTAACGGCGCTCGGGCGCTCTCCGGCCAAGTGAGTGCACCCCGCAGTGCGCCTCGGCGCATAAGATTCTGAATCAGAGCTTGAAGGCGGCGGAGGATGACGAACGGCGCGAAACGAAGAAAACCCGTGGCGGCACTCCCAAACTTCGGCGAAATCGCGAGGCGACGGGCGCGGCTTGGGCGTTGGAAACTAGGGCAATAGGCGCGCACACGAACGGCGATCTCGGCGATAACCCACGCCTTAAATAGCCTCGGCAGCGTGCACACCGCGGAAACCTAATCGACGCGGCGGGTTACGCTGCGGCGGAGTCCACTTCGACACGGAAGACGACGAAATCGTGGCCGCCCACGCAGTCGCGCGCCAACGGCCACGATCGCACGGCGCGATCGGTCCGGTCCGACACGGCTTCGGCTTTGGGTCCGGGCGGATCTCACCGTTGGATCTTGATCCAACGGTTGGGATCGATTAGGGTTAGGAGTGGGTTCTGGCCGAGTCAATCGGCTCGGTCGGACTGAGTCCGACTTCGGTCGGATGAACGATACTTGACCCGAGTTGGATTTTCCAAATAATTAATATTTAAAATAATTCCCGATAATTCATTTAATTCATTAAAAATAGCAAATGACTCGAGAAAAATTCGAAAAATTCGGAAAATATTTTGGATCATTTTGGACTCAAATAAAATATTTCCAACAAAAATTTATTTGCAAATTTAAATTCTTTAATTATTTCAAAATGGAATAAATTCAAATAAATTCCAAATAAATCCAAATAAATTCCAGAAAATTCCAAAAATTCACCAAAGTGCCAAATCACACATGCATTTAAGAAAAGCAAAATTTTGGGGTGTTACAATACTGGACATGGCGATCAAGTTACGCCTATGCCACAAAGACCCGCATCTGTGCCGTGGAGGTTTTCTCGATGAGTGAGCTTAGGTTCTATAGTGAGACTCCTTCGCCGAGTCGAGTCATAGAATAAAGAGTTACCCTTTAGGCGTTAGACTCCAGAGTTAGTTCGATTTGGATTTGCTTTGTTTGCTGAGTGTGCAGTATGTGTTGCAAGGCCCTTAGGCATTGTAAGCAGCCATACCAAGTTATTAATAATAAAGATGGACCTTAAAGTTACCCCTTTCGCCCCGCATAAGTTCCATATTACTTGTCTATTCTTGTTTCCCTCTCATCTCTAAACCTAGAGCAATCAACAGATGGTGAACACCCGTGGGAACCTTGGAAGCAATGGGAGTGGATCTCGCCAATGTAAAACCCCAATGATGGAGCACCAAAGACCGCCATCGGATGTGCAGAATTTTAGAGCATTTCTTGCTGCTCGAGACTGGCTTGATGCATGCTATGATGCAACAAATGCAAGACGTCATCGCCAAAGCCACTGCTAATCAAGTTAATCAGGGACCACGCCAGAATACAAGACTATCAGAGTTCATGAGGACTCACCCACCCACTTTCTCTGGGAATGCCAATCCATTGGAAGCCGATGATTGGTTAAGATCAATCGAGAGGAAGCTACACATAGCTCAATGCATAGGGAATGAGAAGGTACTTTACGCTTCTCATCAGTTGGAAGGAACAGCCGCCGAATGGTGGGAGAACTTCTGTGCCACGCAGGAGAACCCTCAAGATATCACTTGGGAAGAGTTCACAGCTGCATTCGACAAGATCACGTGCCTCGAAGGAATCATGGACCTTAAGAAGGAGGAGTTCAGGGCATCAAGCAAGGTAATCACCATGGTCGACTACGAACAAGTTCACACAGCTAGCACGCTACGCACTGAGGATGTAGCGACAGATAAATCCGCACCTCGCTTTCATGAAGGGACTTAACTCAGATTGCAAGTAGGGTTGATCACCCACACCTTTCCAGCATTTCCAAGAGTTGGTGAATAAGGCGCTTATTCTTGAGGACAAGCGCAAGGAACTGGATGAGAACAGAAGCGCAGGATGCAACAAAGCAAGGATCACGCCAGGAACGCAATAGCGGCGCTTGAGAGTTGCACCAAATCAATTCTTGATTCCAACCACAGAATGCAACAAGGACACCCTCCTCAAAGACCAAGACACATCGATCAACTACCAGACCCCAGCCCCGCTAGAAACGCTACCCCGTGCAACAAGAGGAACAAAGTGAGACGCTCATTACAGAACGCAGCCAGGACACTTTGCCAACAATTGTCCAAAGAAGACAGCAGAGCGACCCGATTCGTTTCAACCTAGGAACCACCCCAGCCTAGGACGCCAAAGACCAGGAGCCACACCCTGCATCGTGGTGAGAGGCCGAGTCAACCATGTCACCGCAGATGCACCGCAGAATGCTACGGACGTCGATCTTGGGTAAGTTACTTGTTAACTCAAGACTGCACGCTTTTGTTTGACTCGGAGCTTCGCGATTCGCTTGTTTCGCAAGGCTTTGCTACTAGAAATGACTTAAGGATTGCAAGACTTAAGTGCATGCTTTTAGTTCAAACCCCTGGTTCCGAACTCCGAACGGAAGTAGGATGTTCCGGTGAGAATACTAATAGATGGAATAGAGTTCCTAGCAAACCTTATAATTTTGGAGACCTGCACCTTAGATGTTATATTGGGAATGGATTGGTTATCCAAGCACAAGGTCGTATTGGATTGTGGACGAAGAACTATCTCGCTTGAGAGCCCGTGTGGGAAGGAAGTGGAATTTCAAGCCATTTGCGGTTAGAGATGGACAGATTGATGGTTAACAGCATCAAGGCAATCAGCATAGAGGATGTCCCGATAGTGAATGAGTACCCGATGTTTTTCCGAAGATCTACCCGGTATGCCGCGACAGTGGACATAGAGTTTGTGATAGAGCTTGTACTGGTACAAAGACCGATAGCAAAGAGACCCTATCGGATGTCTACCGAGGAGTTGGTAGAAATGAAGAAACAACTAGAGGAGTTAATGGAGAAAGGATTTATCGACCGAGTTCACACCGTGGGGAGCACCGCTTTGTTTGTCAAGAAGAAGGACGGGAGTTTCAGGATGTGCATTGACTACCGTGGCACTCAATGAAGTCACCGTGAAAAATAAGTATCCGCTACCCAGGATTGATGATTTGTTTGATCAGTTAAGAGGAGCCGGAGTTTTCTCCAAGATTGATCTGAGATCGGGATACCATCGCTTGAAGATCCGATCGTAAGATATTCAAGATCGCATTCTCGCCAAGATATGGACATTACGAGTTTACGATTATGTCCTTTGGCCGATTTAACGAATGCGCCACTTATTTCATGAATATGATGAATAAGGTGTTCATGGAATATTTGGACAAGTTTGTCGTCGTGTTCATAGACGATATCCTAGTCTACTCCAAGACAGGAGGATGAACATGCCGAACACTTAAGGCGAGTTTTGGAAAAGCCGAGGAACAACAACTTTTCGCCAAGTTCAGCAAGTGTGATTTTTGGAAGGACAAGGTGGAGTTTCTTGGACATGTAATGACCGCAGAGGGAGTCGTGGATCCAAGCAAAGTAGAAGCTGTGTTACATTGGGAGCACCAAGACTCGTGACCTGCATTCTGAGTTTCCTTGGAATGGCAGGATATTACCGCCCGTTTCATCGAAGGCTTTTCGACAATTGCGAAACCTCTTACGCAATTGCTGAAGAAGAAAAAGAAGTTTGCATGGACGCCAGAATGTGAGGAAGGATTTCAGAGTCAAGAAGCGATTGACATCAAGACCGGTGTTAGTTCTACCTGGGATGTTGCTCAAAGCTTCGATATTTATTGTGACGCATCGCGCCAAGGACTTGGATGTGTGTCTCGCAGAATGGAAAGGTCGCCGCTATGCATCAAGGCGATTGAGGCCGCACGAGGCACATTTTCCGACACATGCCCTAGCGTGAGCCGCCGTCGTGCATGCTTTGAAGAGATGGCGTCACGATCTGATTGGACACAGCTGCGAGGTGTATACGGATCATAAGAGCCTTAAGTACATATTCACCCAATCGGATCTGAATATGAGGCAAAGGAGATGGCTAGAGTTGATCAAGGACTATAATGTTGGAATCCATTACCATCCCGGAAGGCCAACGTGGTAGCCGATGCTCGAGTCGGAAAAGCCATACCGTGAGTGCGTTGCTAGCCACAAGTCGGGATGAGTTATGTGAGGATTTTCAAAGATGAGGATTGAGGTAGTACCTAGCGGATTCTTGGCCGCATTGGAAGTAAAGCCTACCCTAGAGGATCAGATCCGAGAAGGACGAAGGATGATGACAGATCCGCAGGATTAAGTCCATCAAGGAGGAAGGCAAGGCAGGACTTCAAATTGGATGAACAAGGCACGTTGTGGATGAAGGATCGCATTTGTGTGCCTAACAAAAAGGAGTTAAAGCAACTGATTTTGGAAGAAGCCCATGACTCTAAGTACTGATTCATCCTCGAAGCGCCAAGATGTATCGAGGATCTGAAGGAGAGATTCGGTGGCCGAGTATGAAACGTGAAGTTGCCGACCATGTTGCATTGTGCGACGTATGCCAGAGAGTCAAGGCAATGCATCGAAACCAGCAGGATTGCTACACCTGAAAATACCTGAGTGGAAGTGGGAGGAAATCGGAATGGATTTCATTACGGTTTGCCAAAGACTCAAGGAGGTTATGACTCCATATGGGTTATAGTGGATCGCTCGACTAAAGTAGCCCATTTTATCCTCGTGAAGACCACTTACTCGGGAGATAAGTTAGCGAGTTGTACATGATCAGATTGTTTGTTTGCACGGAGTGCCAAGGAGGATTGTATCGGACAGAGGTACCCAATTTACCTCAAGGTTCGGAATAAGTTGCATGAAGCCATGGGGACCCGTTTGAACTTCAAGATACCTTATCATCCACAGACGGATGGACAGACCGAAAGAGTCAACCAGATTTTGGAGGATAGGCTAAGGGCTTGTGCATTCGCTTCTGCTCCCTCTTGGGAGAAGGGTGTGCCGTATGCCGAGTTCGATTACAACAATATTTATCCTGCTCGTTTACAGAAGTCAACTTTGGAGGCAAAGAATGGTCGACCCTGTCGGACGCCATTGAATTGGAATGAGACCGGCGAGCGCCGTGTCTTTGGGCCTGATATTCTTCAAGAGGCTGAAGAGCAGATCGCCATAATTAGGGAAAGGTTGAAGATAGCCCAATCTCGACAGAAGAGTTATGCTGACAATCGTCGCCGAGATTTGAGTTTTGAACCAGAAGACTTTGTATACCTCAGAGTTACGCCTCTCAGGGGAGTTAAGAGGTTCCATGCCAAAGGGAAACTCGCACCCCGTTATGTTGGACCATTTAAGATTTTGAGTCGCAGAGGTGAAGTTGCTTATCAGCTGGAGTTGCCACATAGTTAGCGAGGTACATGATGTATTCCATGTGTCCTGGGCTTGAAGAAATGTCTCCGAGTTCCCGAGGAATGCAGACACCGCTAGAGTCAATTGAGTTGCATGAGGATTTGACTTATAAGGAACATCCCGTGAGGATTCTAGACACAATGGATCGAGAAACTAGAAACAAGTCAACCCGCTTCAGTAGAGTTCGGTGGAGCAACCATGAAGAAAGCGGTTTACTTGGGAGCGACAAGAGGATTTGAAGGAAGAATTTCCAAACCTATTCCTTTAGTGAGCCCCGAATCTCTGTGGACGAGATTCTATTAAGGGGGAGGTTTGTAACACCCCAAAATTTTGCTTTCCTTAAATTCATGTGTGATTTGGCACCTTGGTGAATTTTGGAATTTTCTCGAATTTATTTGGATTTATTTGGAATTTATTTGAATTTATTCCATTTTGAAATAATTAAAGAATTTAAATTTGCAAATAAATTTTTGTTGGAAATATTTTATTTGAGTCCAAAATGATCCAAAATATTTTCCAGAATTTTTCCGAATTTTTACTGAGTCTTTTGCTATTTTTAATGAATTAAATGAATTATCGGGAATTATTTTAAATATTAAATCATTGGAAAATCCAACTCGGGTCAAGCATCGTTCATCCGATCGAAGTCGGACTCGAGTCCGACCGAGCCGATTGACTCGACCGAACCCACTCTAACCCTAATCAATCCCAACCGTTGGATCAAGATCCAACGGCCGAGATCCGTCCGACCTGCACTCCGGCCGCGGTCCGACCGGACCCGGCCGCTAGCGATCGTGGCCGTTGGTTGTGCCACGTGGACGGCCACGATTTCATCGTCTCCGCCGAAGTCCGAGCTGGACTCGCCGCCGTGGAGAGCTAGGTCTCCGTTTTTACGGACGCCGAGGTTATTTAATGCCCGGCATACCGAGGATCGCCATCCCACGCCGGTTCGAAACCTAGCTCGCGCCGCTAGGATCCCCACCGACTCGCCGTTATTGCTCGCCGGAGTTGGAAGTCTGTTCCGCCGCGATTAAACGCCGATATTGCTGCCGTCCTTCGTCCTCCGCCGCCATCAAGCCCAGATCCGGATTCCCCAAGACGAGACGCCGCTCGGGGTACTCTCACTTCGCCGAGCGCGCTTTAAACGCCGACGGGCAAGGTCGCCGCCCTCGCTCTCGGTCCAAGTGGCGCCGCCGCTGCGCATCGCCCCCGAAGCCGCGGCACCGCTGATCCAGATCGGACGGCAGCGGTGAAGTTCACGTGTTTCCCAAACCCTAGAAACCCGATTAGATTCGGGACCGCTGGATCAAGATCCAACGGTTCACAATCGCCACGCGCCGTAGCAAAGGCGATTATAGGATTAGATCTGACCGTCCGATCTAGATCGAACGGCCCACGAGCATCGAGTAGTTTCAACGTATTAAACCCTGGATTCAATCCGCGCCGTTGATTTTCAAACCAACGGACGAGATTGCGCCACGTGTCGGGAAGTTGGACCGACGCGTCAGCTGGCCCACGCCGCGTGGTGGCAGGACGCCGACACGCTGGCCCGCGTGTCGAGGGCCCGCATGTCGCTGGCTAACCTAGCCAGCGCCGACGCCACCCATGACGCCACGATGGGTCCCACGCTGGCAGGCTAAGCTCGTTGACGTCGGGCCGATGAGCGTCACCCGAGTGGGCCCACATGTCGATCCACGTGAGCCGTGGACCGAGTCCACCGTGGACCCGAGCCGAGCGTGGACCGAGCCTATGGACCGCTGACGCCAAGAGGCCAATCAGGAGCTGCCACGTGTCCATGCCGACGCAATAATTAATTTCCGAAAAGAAAATGATTTATTAATTCGAATAATGATTTCAAATTTAGATTCAAACTTCAAACGCTTATAACTTTTATGCTTCAACTCCGATTTGAGCGATTCAAATTTCTAAATTTGTATAAAATTAAGACCTACCTAAATATAAATTTTATTTAATTTTTGGACTAAAGTTTTTCTCTGTAAAATTATTTAATTGATTATTTAAACTTTAAATAATCATAACTTTTATGCTTTAACTCCAAATTTGACGATTCAGTTTCTAAAAATCCAGAAAATTATGTTCTCTCTGTTTATGGATTTTATTTGGAGTTTTGGGATCTTTTGCATAGTGTTTATTTGTGTATTTGCTATTTGCACGCTTTACGAGTAGACGTTGAAGTGCCTAAGGATTCAAGGAGAAGTGTTGACTCAGGATCCAACTCAAGACCAAGAGCAAGTGCTTTTTGAAGGCAAGTTGTGCTTTGACCATGTTGATCCCATTTCGAAATCTATTTTGATTTAAACTATTGCATGCTAGTTTAATTAGAAAGATACTTTGGTTTAAACCTGGGGGTTAGATAAATACCAATTTGCTATATGACACCTTGATTACTTAAGTATGTGCCATGACCCTTTGTCACCCTAGTTGTGGTTTACTAGTTGGACATTATTAAATTGCCAACATGGGTTTAGATCGTTGTAGTATACTGCTTAGACCTGCTACGTGCTCATGACATGGTTTTGGATAATTAAATGTTAATATTGACTTAATGATATATTGAACCTGTTTTGGAAAAGTATCATGTGATGTTGATAGCACGTGGTGCATGGTAATCAACTGGGGTTTGATAAACAGTTTTCGACCGGGGCATGTGGCAAGAGTAATCAGGTGGGCCAGTGTGGCATGGGGAGTGTTGATTTGGTTTTTCGGGTAGTCTTGCCCTGGTCACTCTAAGGACTTAACCTTGCAAGCCTTTGAACTGGGTCATACTTGCAACCACATGGCTGGAATGGGACGGCCCTAGTTGACTAAGTCGCTAAGGACTCACTTGTGGAGCCTCGGGTGTCAGTTACACCTTTTGTGTGATTGCAGGGGAGCGATCGTGGTCGTGGCCAGGTACCCATCTAACGGTGTGTTGGTCCCATACTTCGCCTTGGCTAAGGGAAGGGATGGTGTAGAGCACGAACAGGAGAGGACCACCTGTGTTGTTTGAGGCTTAGAAAGGCTTTGTTATGATCGCTCATTCGCATACTCTTGTATGGCGATTCACTACCGACGTGGTGAGTGGATTGTATCTTGTGGGTAAAGTGCATAACCTCTGCAGAGTGTAGAATCTATTTGAATAGCCGAGTCCACTGTGATCGACAATGCTCGGGAATTACGAGTCAAGGGTTAGATTTTCCGAAAATAACTTGGATTTGAGAAGTTGGGTTGGTTTAACAAAGAAGATGATGGAAATATGGTTTAGGATGGGGAAAAATGTTATTTAAACTTTTTGAAAAGTTATTTATGCTTTACTTGTTTTTACTCGCTGAATCTACTTATATTACTTGTCAAATGTCTTGTTTACATAAATATACCTTAAGCTATTCCTTTGTACCAAGCCATGCATATAGTATACTAGCTTGCATTCTCATGCATGACTTGTCGAGTACCAAGTACTCACCCTTGCCTCAACACAATACCGCTTGAAGAGGAGACTACGCCAGTTCGGAGGAGGAACTCCAAGAGGACCCGCCTACTTAGGGATGCGAGCCCAGTCGGTTGTTCGTGGTATCTTGGATGGCGCCACGAAGTTTATTTGATTTTCCGCTGCTATTATTTCTCTTTTAATAAGTTCTGCCTTGCAAGGCATATATTTGTAACTTGGCCATAAGGTCGAGTAACCCTTTGATTATTTAAATAAAGTACTTTGATAGTATCGTTTGGTATGATTGTGATATATACCGATGTTAAGACTGTGTGCACTAGCGCGTTCCTGGACTAGTGCTGAATACACAGAGGGTCCGGATTTGCAAATTCGGGGTCCCGACAACTCTGATGCATTCAGGCTCACGCACGGTAAAAAGATCACATTCTTCGATTGCCATCGACGGTGGCTTCCGGCGAGGCACCCTTTTAGGAATGACGTCAAAGCATTTCGAAAAGGAAAGAAAGTTAAAAAAGGGCCACCGAAGCGACTCACAGGAGAGGAGATAGCTGAATGGCATAGTCGGCTTGAACGATCTACGTATGGGTTTCATCAAGGCTATGGAAAGGAGCACAACCGACTCATATTTCTTTTCTTTGGGAGCTGCCTTACGCGAAAGCTTTGATTCTGCCGCATAACATAGATTTGATGCACCAAGAGCGCAATGTGGCAGAAAGCATCATAAGCATGGTGTTTGATGTAACCGACAAAACAAAGGATAACGTGAGTGCTAGGAAAGACATGGGTGATCATTGTGCTAGGCCGTGGCTAGAGGTTAAAGTTGGTTTAAATGGAAATGAGAGCCGCCACGAGCTCCATACTGTGTGAAGCCAGAAGACCGTAAACAGATTTTGAGGTGGTTGAAAACTCTAAAGTTTCCTGATCGCTATGCATCTAACATAAAACGAGCTGTGAATGTCAGCACCGGTAAGCTAAACGGGCTAAAGAGTCATGATTACCATATCATCATGGAAAGACTTGTTAGGTAATGTTTCGTGGCTATTTTGATAATGAGTTGTGGAGGATGTTAGCCGAGCTCACATTACTACAGCAGATATGCGCTAAGGAAATCTCAAGACGTTGATGCGAAGTTAGAGAAGGGAATTCCATTGCTTGTATGCAAGTTGGAAAAAACTTTCCCACCTGGTTTTATGAATGTGATGCAACATCTGCTGGTGCATCCGCCTTGGGAAGCGAAGGTTGGAGGTCCCGCTTGATTCGGATGGATGTATAGTCGTGAAAGGGAGTTGAAAAGGCTTAGAGCTACAAAGGCGCAACAAGGCAAGGGTAGAGGGGTGTATCGCAGAGGCTTATGCAAGTAAAGAGATCACAAACTTCTCAACAAAGTATTTCGCACTCAAGCACAACGTGAATGTCCCTACGAATCGGTACTGCGCGGAAAAAGAACCGTTGTGCGAACTTAAGCTTTTTCAATACAAGGGTCAACTTTGTTGGGTCGCATAATCGCACACCATGTTGAGTATGAGGAGTGGAACCTGGCCATGCTTTACATGTTCACTAACATGGTAGAAGTTGAAAAATATTTTCAAGAAGTGACCTTCGAATTATGTTTTCAACATTTGAGTGTAGAGTCCTTTTAACACAGGATTAAATGACGCAGAGTGTTTGACAAAGAAAATTGAAGTCAACTCGACAACCCACATCTAAGCAATTGGATAACCTACGCCGTGATGGGTTGCAAGGCGGCCCAAGCTTCGTGCAATGGTTCCACAAGATGTAATTTGACTATTTATTCATTTTTTAAAATGAACTATTGTAGTAACCTAATATTAGACTAACAGTGATGCATATTGCTATATAGTGTATGCGTGATGCCTCCGTCCCTGAGGATCTCCGACAGCTCTCGCATGGTGATGTGACGGCAAGGAGCTATAGTCGCTATGATGTGAACGGGTTCCGTTTAACAAATGAAATTAGAAGCTAGCCGTCCACTTGCGGCCACTTCAAACAAATGGAGTAGTCACAACGTCATCCGATTCCAGCGGTGATATATTAGACTACTACGGTGTTGTACAAAACATAATTGAGTATACCTTTGGGGGTGCCAAAGATCTGAAGGTTGTGTTTTTTGATTGCCATTGGTTCGATCCACACAACGGCACACGTGTCGATGACTTTGGGATGGTGGAGGTGAAGCATAGTTCGCGGCTTCAGGGTCACATTAATAACATTGTGCTTGCACATCAGGTTGAGCAGGTGTACTACCTTAGCTATCCTCACCCTAGCTTGAAGGCTTGGTGGGTTGTATTTAAAGTTAACCCTGAAGTATATCCTCCTAAGGATGTTTCGTATGTGGAAAGCAACGTAGAAGATGATGTGGGTGATGTATATCAAGAAGAAGCTATGGGGGATTCTTTCCTTGTCTCCGACGGGGCAGGACTCGATCAATTACCTACCGATGCCATAGACTTAATAACAGATGAACCAGGCCCTTCACGAAAACGCCCTCAAAAGTCAGTAAGGATTGCACGTCTTCAAGCACGTCTCAATGAAATACGAGTCGCAGTATGCATTCCGACGCCGACTTTTGATATGTATATTTTGTAAGATTATTGTTGTCTCATTCATTTTTTGCAAGTTATTGTTGTCTCATTCATTTTGCAAGTTATTGTTGTCTCCTTCATTTTTTACAAGTTACTGTTGTCTCCTTCACTAACTCTTGTCAAATTTGAACAGATACCGATGTTCAGGCATCAGGTTGACAAGCTTAAAGGCAAGTTCAGCGGGTCGTCCTCCAGAAGGTCGAGGAGTAGGGGTTCTGATGCTCAGGACTCGACGGCTGGCAGTGCCATATTTGCTGGGGCTGCGCAGATTAGACAGCGGCAGGAGCAGCTCCAGAGGTGCTTCGATGAGCAGGCACGAGAACAGGCGCAGGAGCAACCTCAGGAGGACGAGGGGCAAGTGGGGGTTGAGGACGAGGGGCAAGTGGGGGTTGAGGACGAGGGGCAGGTGGGATGTGAGGATGAGGACATGGGTGAGGCGGACGACGAGGAGGTCGACGTTGGGGGTGGTGGCGGTGGGACGACAGATACAGATGCAGACGCCGAGGCCGAAGCGGCCATGCAGATGCAGACTTACATGGCGACCTTAGACCCAGTCGAAGAGGGCGGGTCTTCTTCGGGTACTATCAGGTATATGTGTAGTATTGGATTATCATTTAATGTCCATATTTACATTGTAATGTCTATAAACTAATGATTTGCATTTTAGGTTTCGTAAAACCGTCTCAGTTCGTCCGAGATGCAACCCGGCCGATAGGAGGTTGATAGAGCTACATGGGAGCAGGTACGCTTATATCTTTCATGTCTTTTCTTTTAGCATGAGCTAAGTGACAAGCGCCTCGTGAGCCGATAGGAGGTTGATAGAGCTACCTTTTGATGCATCTTTGTCTTGTATTTTGTTGTAGGCAGTGGAAAGAGCCGGGTTGGGTAGGATGGGCCACATTACAAAGGTTAACGCCGTCTTTGGGAGCCCTTAGCCGCTACTACTACCCTGGCATGGTTGAGTCAGGTGGGGATAGATTCGCGGCCCCTGGCCCGGAAGCACCGGGCATTGAAGGAGAACGTGGAAGGAGGCGAAGACAGCCATACATGTCAGGGCGCAGTGTGGGCTGGCTTCTGGGTGAGTTTGCGTTATGTATTTACTCTATTTGAGTATTGCTTTAAATGTAAATACAATTTGACAATGTGTGATTATATGTAGGAGAGGTTTCGGCTTGAGAACGAAGACGATTACAGCCTTTTGAAGAAGGCCAAAAGCGTCTTCAACAAGGCGGCACAAAAGGTTGTCTGAGATTCGCTCAGAATGCCCTGATTCAAGCTGTCATCAATTTTACAAGAGGGTGAAGAAGGTGAACATGAGAAGAGGACCAGAGGCGAGGAGTATACACTGATGAACAAGAGTATCTCGAGAGCTCGGTCGATTGGATAATGAAGGACATGGAGGCTTGGAGGTGGATGTGCCAGATCAAGGGCGTCGGAGGATTTTCAAGAAAATCAAATAGAAATCGAGGGAATAGAAGAAGTAGATTGGGGAAGCACAAATACGGCGCAGACGGACACATTGGCCTAGAGCAACGAATGGTAAGTATCGGTATTATAATTGTTAGTGAATTTGTCACTATGTTTCTAACTTTGCACCGTAGGAGGCTGAAAGTGGGAGTACTCCCTCTTTTGTGGAAGTTTACATCCGGGGGCACAAAGGCGAGGATCCACAGAACCCAGATGTTTTGTGCGACGACGGGGCTAGTGAGAGGATGGTAAGTATAAATGAAACAATATGTTTTGTGCAATTTTAAATCCGGGAGCACCAAATGTTTTGTGCAATATGTTTTGCAGGCGTCATATGCGGAACAAATGACACAACGTCATGGGACGGAGTTTGATTGGAGGGCCGCGCCGGTCGATGTGGAAGCCTTGTACCACGCTGGAGGGGGCCTAAAGCATGGGAGGTTCGTTAATAAAACTGATTTTAATTGTTTTTGCTCTATGAATAAAAAAATGTTGCATGGTCACATTTCAGTATATATCGTTTGTAGGTGGGCCATGGGGGACGGAGTTGTCGAATGCGATCATCTTCCACGAGGCTCGGTTTCCTCACAGGGGAGTGCTCACTCGTCGAGGTCCGCACGGGAAGCACAAGCGCGGGAGGAGGCTCGTGAAGCGCGAGAGGAGGCTCGTCAAGCTCGAGAAGATTCTCGTCAAGCACGAGATGAATCTCGCAGAATCCGAGAAGACTCAGAATACATGAAAATGTATCCAGAGGGTACAATCTCAACTTTGAACAAATCGATCATTTGTACATCCGTGATTAAAATCTAACAAACAATCTATATGCAAAGAATCGTCACAATCTCTTGGACCTAACGTGCCAGTGTTTCGCCCTCCTATTATGCCCCAGGTAAAGATACTTGAGTTCATTACTCTCTAACTCACTTAGCTCATAAAATCGTGTTTCTGACAAACTTTACTATTATGTCATAGGCCTCCCACCACCTCCTTTCTCGCATGTTTTCTCCTCACATGCAGCCACCACCACAAGGAGAAGCATCACAGGTGCTCAACCTCCCCAGCGTCCTTCATAAACCCTCTTGGGATGCAGGCACCACCCTAGGAGATGCACCTCGGGTTATATGAAATTCTCATGCATTCTTTATTTTTAAAAACTCTATTCTCAGTATAATTGATATCACAAACTATGATCCATAGGGCTCCCAGCCTCCTCGTCCTTTCTACATGTTCACCCCACAGATGCGGCTACCTTACAGAGGAGAGGCACCACAGGTAAAGATGGATCGGTTCAATTCGATATTCAAAATTTGAACGAAAGATTTAAATGTGGCATAATGTACCTAACTATGCCTTACAGGGCTCCCACCTCCAAACCCGTTCTACATGTACCCACCACCTATGCCAGGCCAAGGAATGCCTATGTACTTCAACCATTGGGCCATGCAGCCACCTCAGACAACACCACAGGTATGGATGTCAAAAACATTCTAAGTTTACGAAACGAGCTAAGTTTGTCAATTGTGAGCTAAACCAAGTCAAATTGAGTAAATTGAGCTACCTTCACAAAACTTAGTCAATTATATCACATTTAGGCAAATAAAACTCAATTCACAAAGTTGAGCCAGACTTAGTCAACTTGAGCAAATTCAGCTATACGTGCAAAACTTAGTCGATTTTACGACACTTAGGCAACTCATGCTTAAACCTTGCACAAATCATCTCAATGTTTGCTAAGTTTGCAAATTGAGTTAACTTTGTTATTTGTGAGTCAAGACTAGTCAAATCCTGCAAATTGAGGTATTTATGCAATAATTATTCGATTCTTATCAAATTGATAATTAACATGTAAACCCTAGTCAAATTGAGGCATTCGTTCAAAACTGAGTCGATTCTACCACATTTAGCCAAATATAGCTTAAATCTTATCAAATTCATCTCAGTGGTTGCTAAGTTTGCGAAACAAGGTAATTCTGTCAATTGTGATCCGAACTTAGTCAACTTGACTTAAACCGCCTTATTCGTGCAAAACTGATTCGATCCTAGGACATTTAGCACAAATCATTTCGATATTTGCTAAGTTCGACGATATGTTACTTGTAACACAACCTAGTCTTGAACTTGCAGGTTTTCGGTCACGCCCAAAGACGTACTAACGACGACATCATAGAAGACGTCATAGTCTCGCCCTCCGGCGGTGGTGGTAGCGCTCACAACTCCAACAACCCCGAGACATGAATTGCATTGTGAGCTGGATTGGTGTATTTTTGTTGGACTTTATGACTTCGTCGTCGGATTTTTATTGTGATGGATAGATTGTAATGTGGATTGTAATGCGTAGTTTACAAATTGTCGTTGGATGTGTGATTGGTTATCTAAGGATCTGCTAGAATGTCTCCTTTTGGTTTGAGAGATTGATATATATATTATCACCGCAAATGTTTTTGTCTCACGAGTGGATGTCCTATTTACTAGAGAGGTCATGCCGAAATTTTGTACATTTCGTGACTTAGTTATTCGTTGTGGAGTTTGATTCTTGAATCATGTTGGTAATACTCTTGAATTGTTCGTAATACTCTTGAATCTTGAGTTGTCGATATATATTGAGTTTTGATTGAATGTATAGATATTGATATTGAGTGTTTGATTGAATGTTGAATGAGATGCATACCGATCGATATATATTGATTGTTTGATTGAATGTTTGATTGAATGTATAGATATTGATATTGAGTGTTTGATTGAATGTTGAGATGCATACCGATCGATATATATTGAGTGTTTGATCGATATAGATATTGAGTGTTTGATTGAATGTTAAATAAGTTTGATTGAATGTTTGATCGATATATATTTGAGTACATATATTTGATCGATATATATTTGAATCTTGTGATGGACTTATTGTGATGTGTTGAATAAGATTGAATGTGAAGATGCTTGTGTTGAATGACATGCATATCGATCCATATATATGCGTGGTCGATATATTGAGTGTTTGATTGAATGTTGAATAAGTTTGATTGAATGTATTGAGTGTGATGCATATGGATATATATATATATATATATATATTAAGCGTCAGTTAAATTCGTGGGTTTCTGCCTGGCCCACGAATTTAAGTTAAATTCGTGGGTTTCTGCTGGCCCACGAATTTAACTGATAAATTCGTGGGTTTCTGCCTGTCCAAAGAATTTAAGTTAAATTCGTGGGTTTTCCTGGCCCACGAATTTAAGTTAAATTCGTGGGTTTTCCTGGCCCACGAATTTAAGTTAAATTCGTGGGTTTTCCTGGCCCACGAATTTAAGTTAAATTCGTGGGTTTTCCTGACCCACGAATTTACTAATTAAATTCGTGGGGCCAGAGAAACCCACGAATTTATCAGTTAAATTCGTGGGCCAGGCAGAAACCCACGAATTTAACCTAAATTGTGAGCACCTACTTAATTTAATTGATTAATTTCGTCGAGTTAAATTCGTGGCCTAAATTCGACGGTTTGCGCACGAATTTATATTAAATTCGTGGGTTTTGGCCTAAATTCGTGGGTTTCTGGCCCACGAATTTTCCCCTGATTCCTGTAGTGGGCATGCTTGGAGCATACATCTTATCTTTTTAGGGAAAGCATGCCTGAAGCACATAACTTGAGGCTTTTTGCTTTTAACAACCCTTTTTTATTGATTCCCTTTTTCTTTTCCTTTTTCTTGACTGTAAACATGCAAAGAGATTAAAAGGTCTTATGAAAGAGTAAAGTTGAAAACACACTTGCTTCATAGCCCAAATTTGTCAAGAAGATTCAATATCAAGCCTAGAAGAGTAAGATATCATAGAGTATTTAGCTATAGGCAATCAGCCAAAGGAATTCCGCAATGTCATTTTTAGTTCAAGTGTGACAATTTAGATCATCATATATTAGCATAATTACATAATATATAAAGAAATATGATACAGTAAGCTCATCAAGTGAAAGACCTTGGCAAAGAAACTCCCCCTCAAAACAGACCCATTGGATGAACAATCCCAAGTTCTCCCCGAATGAAAGCAAAACGAGAAGAAGACAAAGGTTTTGTGAAAATGTCTGCCAATTGATGTTCAGTATCCACATGATGAAGCACAATGTTCCCTTTTTCAACATGATCTCTTAGAAAGTGAAATCTGATGTCAATATTTTTTGTCCTTGAATATTGCACAGGGTTTTTAGCAATGCAAATTGCACTAGTGTTATCACACAAAAGAGGAACACTATCCAAGTTAACCCCATAATCTTTGAGTGTAGCCACTATCCAAAGAATTTGAGAGCAACAACTAGCAGTAGCTACATATTTAGATTCAGCAGTTGATTGTGCAATAGAGGATTGCTTTCTCGATGACCATGCAATGAGAGAGTTACCCAAGAAATGGCATGTACCAGATGTACTTTTTCTATCAATTCTACATCCTCCAAAATCAGTATCAGAGAAAGCTATTAAACTAATGCATGAGGAAGCAGAAAGCCAAATGCCAAAATCTTGAGTTCCACGAAGATACCTGAAAATCCTTTTGACAGCTTGTCGATGTGAAGCACGTGGGGAAGCTTGAAAACGAGCACACAGACACACAGCAAATTGTATATCCGGCCTTGATGCAGTGAGGTACAACAGAGAACCTATCATGCTTCTATATTCCTTTTGATCAACCGGCTCACCATATTCTTCCAGATCAAGTGTACAACTGCTTTCCATGGGTGTCATGATCGGCTTGCTGTTTTCCATCCCAAATTGATGCAACAAGTCTTTTGTGTATTTGCTTTGATGCACAAAAGTACCGTCCTTTGTTTGCTTGATTTGCAGTCCCAAAAAGTATGTCAACTCACCCATCATACTCATCTCAAATTCATCCCTCATGGTTTCTGAAAACTTATACACTAAAACATGAGAGGAACCACCAAAGATAATATCATCAACATAAATCTGAACGAATAGTTGATCTTTGCCTTGCTTGAGTAAAAAGAGAGTTTTGTCAACCTTTCCCATTGAAAACCCCTTTTCAAGTAAAAAGGTTTTTAGCCTATCATACCATGCTCTAGGGGCTTGTTTCAAACCATACAAAGCTTTTGACAATTTGAACACATGATTTGGAAACTTCGGAATTTCAAAACCAGGTGGTTTCTTGACATAAACCTCTTCATTTATGTAGCCATTAAGAAAAGCACTTTTCACATCCATTTGATACAATTTGAAACCTTTGGATGCAGCAAAAGCAGGATTCTAATGGCTTCAATTCTAGCAACACGAGCAAAGGTTTCATCAAAATCTAAGCCCTCAACTTGAGTAAAACCTTGAGCAACCAATCTAGCCTTGTTTCTAACAACAACACCATCCTCACTTTGTTTATTTTTGAAAACCCATCTAGTTCCAATTACATTAAAATCAGGAGGTGGTGAGACTAGTTTCCAAACTTTATTTCGTTCAAAATTCTCTAATTCTTCATGCATGGCATTGATCCAAGATTCGTCAGATAATGCATGAGACATATCTTTGGGTTCAAAAGAAGCAACTAAAGCACAATGAGCATGAGTGTTAGAATGAATAAAACTGGATCGGGTGATTCTCTCATTTAGGTTTCCAATCATTTGTTTAGATGGATGCATTTTCTGAATGTACAAGGGAGCTTTGGCTTTTCAAACTTCTCCTTCTCCTTCTTCATGTACAGATGATGTTGTAGCTTAAGGATGTTTAGCTTTAGGTGATGTAGTAGTAGGTGCCAAAGGTGCTACAGTTTGTTGTGCATTAGGATGAGTCAGGACCTCATCTTCAACATCAACATACATATTGTCTTCAAAGATTTTTCTCCCCCTGAACGTATGCGCCTGTACCTGCATCACTTGGACTAGTGCCTGGACTAGACTCATCAAAAGTAACTTCACAAGTTTCCACAATTTTGTTAGTCTCCAAAACAAGCACACGATAGCCACGAGTGTGAGCAGGATATCCAAGAAAAATGCCATCCATTGATCTAGCATCAAATTTATCAAGATTTCCATATTTCAAGACAAAACATTTGCATCCAAAAACCCTAAAGTGAGAAACAATAGGCCTATGCCCAAACCGAAGCTCATATGGAGTCTTACCCAATTTTGATCTCAAAAACACACGGTTTGAAACATAACATGCAGTTAAAATCGCTTCAGCCCAAAAGTTTCTAGGAGTGTGATGTTCATCTAACATGGTTCTAGCCATCTCAACCAACGTTCTGTTTTTCCTTTCAACTACACTATTCTGTTGGGGCACTCTAGGTGATGAAAATTGATGATCAATTCCTTTTTCAGCACAAAAGTGATCAAAAAAAGAATTTTTAAACTCAGTTCCATTATCACTTCTAATCGCTCTAAGAGCTCCTGGATGATCAATAGAAAGCCTAAGAACAAGACTTCTAAAATGATTAAAAGCCTCATCCTTAGATGCCATAAAGTATACCCAAGAGTATCTAGAGTAATCATCAACAATAACAAGCACATAGCATTTGCCTCCAAAGGATTGAACTCGAGATGGTCCAATTGTATCAAGATGTAGAAGCTATCCTGAAGCCTTTGTCATCACCATGGTAAGAGGAAGATGTGAACCTACAATCATCTTACCATGTCTACAAGGAGAGCATACTAGATCGCTATCACCCTTAAGCTTAGGCAGGCCACGTATGAGATCTAAACCACTTACACGAGTAAGATGATCAAAACCAACATGACAAAGTCTACGTTGCCAAAAGTATAAGTCTTTAGAAATATTGGCAACTAGACACCTATGCTTAGAAGAAGGTGATGCTTCAAAATCAGCTTTAAATACTCTTCCATAACGAGAAATCTTGAACACAAGATCACCTGAAGCATCTAACACTTTGCATTCATTTTTCTTAAAGCTTATCTCAAGATCTTCATCAATCATTTTTGAAACAGAGAGCAAGTTATATTTCAAGTTTTCAACAAGAGCCACATCCTTGAACACGAACTTGTCACTTACCTTCACTGTACCTTTTGCCACAACAGAAGAGGAAGAAGCATCTCCAAAAGTAACACTTTCAGCACGAGATGCACGAGTGAGGGAGGAGAACCAATTCTTATCACCAGACATGCGGCGTGAGCATCCGGAATCCACTAGCCATATGTTCTCCTTCCTCGCGCGAGAAGCCTACATAGCAAAACATGTCGAGGTCTCAGTACTGGGGTTAGGAATGAGACTTTTGGGAATCCAGTACTGAGACACACGACGCACAACAGTAGGCACAACACGAGTATTCTTATGCACAAAATCATATTTGCCTTTTCTCGTGTTTCTTGGAACAAAAGGTGTTTTCATCACTCTAGGCGCATGAGAAGTAAAATGTGCTTTGCTAAAATTTGACCTAGCCTTAGTCCTTTCCTTCTTTTGCTGTTTAGCTAGTCTAAAGCAAAAATATACTAAGTGTCCATCGCTACCACAATGAGTGCAAGTGTACTTAACATGATGTTTAGCTTTAATAGTAGAAGCACATTTTGCATTTATCATAGTAGAAGATAAAAAACCAGCAGATTGAAAAGCAATTTTCTTAGGCTCATTAGGAATCTCAATTTTGCAAGGAGCCTGAACAACAGTGCGAGGTTTAGTTTCATATGTGGCATAAGGATCAAAACCTAAACCTCTCTTGTTTGTGCTAACCTTAGATTGATCCAAAATCATGTTCAGCTTTTTCTTGTCATAAGTGAAACGTTCCAAAGAGTTTTGCAAGTAATCAACTTTCTTAGCAAGAGTTAAACAATTATTGCAAGGAACATCCACTCTTCCTTTTTGCTTGCGACAAGTTGAGCATGAAAGAACCTCATGTGTATGAAAAACATATGTCATTTGAGAAACCCTAGTATTTGCATCATTCAACTTCAATTCCAGTATGGAGCATTTAGAACATGGAGTTGTATCATGCAAATCAATAGTAGAACAGCTAGCATGTTTGACATGTTTCTCATTTTCTTCATTTTGATGTAACAAAAGGGCATGTTCTTTCCTAAGTAAGGTGAGCTCATCGTAAATTAAGTCACATGATTTGCAAGCATCATCATTAGGAATCAAAGTTTTAAGTCTAGCAATTTCAGCATTCAATGATTCAACAAGAAACTCATGTTTCTTAACTTTCTTATCACGTTTATCAAGCAATTTTCCAAGACGAGCAACAGCAATAGCTAATTCATCATAAGAAGGATCTACCTCAATGAAGTCACTGTCGTGGTTGTCTTCGGTGAAGCTATCTTTGCTGCTTGCCATGAGACACAACCCCATCAAATCATGCTTGCTTGGAGTTGCATCATCCTCGCTGCTTTCCGAGTCCACATCGCTCAAATTGACTTGTTTAAGAGCGGAAAGAACTCGGTGGACAACCTTACGGTTGATAAAGTTATTCTTCCTTTTATCACTTGAAGAGAACTTCTTCTCTTTTCTTCTGTCGTTGTCCTTCTCCTCCCTTGATGCTTTCCCTACAAGCTTAGGACAATTTGATCTCATGTGGTTGAGATCACCACACTCATAGCATCTTGGAGGACCACCTCTATTCCTCATTCTCACATTCTGCAAAGCTTTGTTAAAGCGAGAAGAGAGTAGTGCCAAGTCTTCTTCAGGAAATTCTTCAATCTGTTCATCGGTTAGTGAAGACAAGGAAGACAAAGCACAGTTTGAAGAAGTATTGTTATGAGACATGCTAGATTGAGATGACAAAGCAATTGATTTATGATTATTCTTCCTAGCAAGAACATCCAATTCATGAGTTTTCAACTTAGAATAAAGAACATCTAATGTAAGTGTACTCATGACAGTAGATTCTCTAATGGATATAACTTTCATCTCCCAAATAGACATGTCTAATGCACCAAGCAATTGTCTAGCATTAGCAGCATCATCAAAGCTAACTCCAACAGCACGAAGATTACTAAGAATTTTATTGAAGTGTGCAAAGAAGTCATCTAGCGACTCACCAGGCTTCATCTCAAATCGCATGTATTCTTTTTTGTAAAGATATTGACGAACCTCTTTAATAGTGTTAGAACCCTCATGGTAATCACAAAGAGATTTCCATACCTCATATGCGGATTTTAGATGGATCACACGGTCAAAGTTGCTACGTCCCAAACCTTGGATGATCAAGTTGCGCGATTGGCTTCGTTGACGTTGTCGTTTGTAGGGACTTCATATGGCTTGTAGACTTTCTCCCAAATTGTGAAGCCCTGTGCTTGGATGAACGCCTCCATCTTGGTCTTCCAAAACTGAAAATCAACACCATCGAACACATATGGTTTTGTCGAATAACGATCCATTGATCTAATCACCGGTTAAGATAGATTAGAAAAACCTTACTCTGATACCACTTGTAGGATCGAAGTATACGAATATAGCAATCAGAGGGGGGTGAATGATTGTGCAGAAGCGAAAACCAAATTTTCAATCTACTAAAAGTTCACCCCAAAACAGAACCAAATAATTGCCTCGTATTCGACAAAAACAGAATGATAGAGGTTCGGTAAAATGCAAATTCCTGGAGATCCAACCGTTAGATCGATCTGAGATTTGGACACAAGAAACTAGATTCCAATACGAATCGAACTTATGGATCAAAAGTTATGAGCTTCGCAAGCTTGCTATTCCAGAACTTGACGAAAATCAATCTAATCAAAACTTCAAGATTAAACAAGATCTTCAAAAGATTAATCAACTAAACATTGAGGAACTCTAAATCAATACCCTAGAAAGGTTTTTGATGGATTAAATCAAGATGAAACTCAAAGAACAAAAACCAATCTAGAATTAGAACAAGCATGCAAATAAGAACCAAAATAGGAAGCGCTGTAGCAACGTGGTTACTGTAGCACGCAAGGGTATGGAAGAATTTGATCTTTATTTCTTTTGTCTAAAGTACTCCCAACAAAAGAGTACAAACACTAAAACTGAGCTCTATGCGCCTCAGCTCTGCTTGATTGATTCTCTAAACAGGAGACAACCCCTCCTATTTAAAGGAGCAACCACAAGGAGTCCTGAATACAATTCCTAATCCTAGAAGGAGTCCCACTCCTAATCCTAGAAGGAGTATGTATTCAGCACGACTCCACTTGGCCCAACCTGGCCAAATACAACTCTTGCACGCGTATGGCAACCCTACCATACTGACGTGACTAACACTTTGCACGCATATGGCCACCTGCCATACTCACGTGACTAACCATTCTCCATGTGCACCATTCTCTTAGCTCGAACGTCCCGCATGACATCCTTGACCACCAAGACCTCAGTTCCTCCCTGAACATAGTCCCGAATCTCAGTTCCTCCATGAACCTAGTTCCGGTCCCATCATCGACCACGTTCGCCCTCGAGCAATACCTACACATGAACAAACAACAAAACGAATCCGAGCACAACTCCACGACTTGACTCAAAGTCAATCCATGCAACTACTCACATGAGCATTGCATAAAGTCCACTTCAAAACAAGCATCATGAAATTCTCACAAATTTCATAATTTCAAATTCAAATCCAAAAATCAATTCCAATTCAACCAAAACATCCAAACTGAGCAAAACACGTTCACGACGGACCAAAAATCAAACCGAGCAAAACGCATTCATGACAGACCAAAAATATGGTCCGGCGTACACATGGAAAAGTCACTCGAAAACCCATTCACGACGGACCAAAGAAAACGGTCCGATGTACATGTAAAACTTAGTGTTTTTGAAGGAAATCAGTCTGGCGGAAACACGTCAAAATCACGTTTATGGCGGACCAAACAAAACGGTCCGACATACATGTAAAACTTACTATTTTTGAAAGAAATCAGTCCGACGGAAAAACGTCAAAATCACATTCTCAACGGACCAAAAAATTCGTCCGGCGTACATGTAAAAAACCAGTCTGTCGCATATACTAAATCAACCTCAAAGCGCCGTTCACGACGGACCAAGAGATTTGGTCCGATGTACATGTGAAACTTATTGTATTTCAGGAAACTTTGTCCGACGCAAATGACTCTTTTTCACGTTTACAACAGACGAAAAATTGGTCCGTCGTACATACGAAAATGATCCGGCGCAGATGGGGAACTTACTATTTCTTGAGAACTTGGTCCGGCGCCAATGCGAAACTTACTGTTTCTTGTCAAATTGTCAAACACATGCACAAGCACATTTTGCAAATCCAATTATAAGCTAATTTTTCAGTTCTAAGCCAATTTTTCAGCACATGATTTCACAGTCCCCATCAAATCCGGGGGCGATAATGGACGATCGAGGTGGGCACCCTTTGCAGGCCTCGATCGAAAGAACACCTTCATCGCGCCCCCCGGGGATAGGGGTGGCGTCGGATAGTCGCGTGGGTCCTCCTCCGAGGGCCTCGACCGGAAGAACACTATCGTTCCTACCTTGTTCAGGGGCTACGACAGACGACCACAAAGGTCCTCTCACGAGGTCTCGGGTCGGAGCTGTACCACTACGTGTGCCTTGTTCAGGTGCAACGGTGGTAGCTGGCAATAATCCTCCTTCGAAGGCCCTTACCGGACACGCCCCACTGCTCCTACCTTGTTCAGGGGTTGCAGTGGACGGTTGAGGGGACTTCCCTTCGATGGCTCTATTCGGATTCTTGGCGTCATTCCCGCCCTCGCTGGGGGTTGCAACGGACGGCTGAGATAGTCTTTCCTCAAAGACTCCGGTTGGAACGGACAATCTGGACGAAGCGAGCTGAGATAGCTCGTCCGCCAGATGGTTGTCACGTCGAGGGATATGGGTAAAACCCAATCCATCGAAGCGACTCTCCAATCTCCAAACTTCCGACAGGTACGCAGCCATGATCGGGTCGGAGCATTGGAACTCCTTGCGCACCTGGTTGATCACCAATAGAGAGTCTCCCTTGACTTGAAGGCATCGAATTCCCAAAGCTGCAGCGGCGCGCAGCCCTGCTAGCAGCCCTTCATATTCAGCGATGTTGTTGGTGGCCTTGAAGTCGAGGATGATTACGTACTAGAGGACATCACCAGTTGGGGCGATCAGGACCACCCCAGCCCCCGCGCCTTCGAGCCTGAAGGAGCCGTCGAAGAATAGTATCCAGGGGGAAGGCGCGTGGTATTCTTCATTCTCCGAAGCGGCGGGAGTCCATTCAGCAATGAACTCCGCCAGTTTTTGACTCTTGATGGCGGTGTGGGGGACATACTTGAGGCAAAACACTCCAAGTTCCACCGACCACTTGGCGATACGGCCCTCCGCTTCCCGGTTGTGGAGGATCTCCCTCAACGGGTAGGCCGTAACGACCACCACCTCTCACCCCTGAAAATAATGTCGCAGCTTCCTGGATGCCACCAGGACAGCGTATAGCATCTTCTGGGCCTGCGGATATCGAGTTTCCGCGTCATGCAGCACTTTGCTGACGAAGTAAACTGGCTTTTGGACATTGTTCCTCTCCGCCACCAGCATCGCGCTCACCACTGCAGGGGTGGCGGCTATGTACAAAAGCAACTGCTCGCCGGGCTGAGGGGTGACCAGTACCGGCAGTGAGGAGAGGTATTGCTTTAAGTCTTCAAAGGCCAGTTGAGTTTCCTACGTCCACTCAAAACGGTTAGTCTTCTTGAGCAACTTGAACAGAGGCAGGCTTCTTTCTCCCAACCGGGCGATGAAACGCCCGAGGGAGGCCAGTCGACCCGCCAAGTACTGAGCTTGCTTGAGTCGTGTGGGCGGTTTCATATGCTCGATCACCGCTATCTTGTTGGGGTTAACCTCGATGCCACGACTGGATACGAGGAACCCCAACAACTTCCCGGAAGGCACTCCGAACACACACTTCTCGGGGTTGAGTTTTAGTCCGCTCTTCCGAAGGTTGGCGAAGGTTTCCTCCAAGTACTCAATGATCCCTTCGCCCTTCTTGGTCTTCACTACCAGGTCATCCACATACACCTCCAGGTTGCGCCTGATTTGGGGGCAGAACGTGGCGTGCATGGCGCGCTGGTAGGTTGAACCCGCATTCTTGAATCCAAATGGCATCTTGATATAGTTATACATGCCCATAGGGGTGACAAATGCGTTCTTCTCTTCGTCTTTAGGGGCCATGCTAATCTGATGGTACCAGGAGTACGCATCCAGAAAGCACAGCAGTTCGCAGCCTGCGGTCGAGTCGACAATGAGATCAACTCGAGGCAGTGGGTAAGGGTCCTCCGGGCAGGCCTTGTTAAGGTCGGTGAAGTCGATGCACATTCACCACTTCCCATTGGACTTCCTCACGAGCACAGGGTTGGCGAGCCACTCAGGGTGAGAGACCTCACGAACGATCCCTACAGTTTCACTACCTCCTGCCGGATGGCATCTTGCCGCTCGGGGGCCTGTCTCCGGATTTTTTACCGGATAGGCCGCACGCCGGGTAGCATCGCCAACCGGTGCTCGATCACCTCCCTGGGGACCCCGGTCATATCAGACGGGTGCCAAGCAAACACATCGGAATTAGACCGGAGGAAGGTGACGAGCGCGTCTTCCTATTTGGCGCTGAGGCTGGTGCCGATGGAGACGCTCTTCCCAGGCTCGCTCTTCCTCAGGGACACCGCTCGTAGGTCACCAGCCGAGGCAAGTGAGGTGCGGTTCTCCGCCTAAGGGGCACCGGGGGATGCTACCTCATTACGGCTAGAGCAGGTGGCGCCAACCACGTCCATATCCATCGAATCCTTATGGCAGCGTAAGGCTTCCGCCCTGTCCACCTAGATGGTGATGGGACCAGCGGGTCCTGGAATCTTTACCACCATGTAGCCATAATGGGTTATCACCATGAACTTGGCCAAAGCAGGTCGGCCAAGCAAGGCGTTGAACGGGAGGTCGAAGGCCACGACCTCGAGGTCTACCATCTCTGTGCGGTAGTTGCTTTCCTTCCCAAAGGTGACGGGAAGGCACACTCGTCCTAGGGGCATCAAGCCAGCCCCCGGGGCGATGCCGAAGACGGGCAAAGCAGGCTCCATCTCCTGGAGGGGGATCTGGAGCTTGCTAAAGGCCCGCTCAGACAGGAGATTAATTGAACTTCCCCTGTCCAGCAGTACCCGACCTAGCCTCACATTCCGAACCGTGGACGAGACCACGAGCGGAAGGCGACCCAGGCCATCAGTACTCTCAGGATGATCAGCCTGACTGAAGATGATCGGCTCCTTCGACCACTTCAGCATTCGGCACACTCTTGAGCTCGTCCCCGCTGTGTACACCTCCCTCCACTGTCGTTTAAATGCCGTGTTGGAGGGATAGGTGGCGGATCTAACATTGATGTATGCCACGTCACGGTCCGCCCTCTGGAATACCAAAGGGGCGGAGTCTTCGTCTTTGTCTTGCCAGGGGCAGCGATCCTTCAGCTGCTGCTCCACATCTCGCTCACGACTGGACAACGTGCCAAGTCGTGCGAGCGAGATTTGTGGATTGGGCAGAAGGGTTTGCCCCCGTCGTCTTCATGGCCGTCGGGTGGCGAACACGGTGGTCATTCAACCGGTCAGGACGGTCGTGCCCCTGGCCAGGACGGTCATCCCGCCGGTTAGGATGGTCGCGTCCCTTGGGCCGGTTGTCCCAACAGGGGCGCTCGGCAGCCAAGACCCGCCTGGTCTCATCCGCGTCGCGCTTCTTCTTCTTCGTGGTCGTGGGGCCGGGGTCCCGCGAAGGGCCGACTTCATCCTTGCCTCGGAACGCCGCGGGGACTAGTGCGGGTCCTCTGGCCTCTACCGCTCTCGCACAGTGGTGTGCGAGAGAGAAGAGCTCCGAGGTAGTGGCGACGTCGCGAGTAGCCAACTTCTCCCGCATCTTGGTGTCCCGCACACCCCTTCAAAAGGCGATGAAGACCAACTGTTCTGAAATTCGGGGAATCGTGTTGTGACAGTGGCTAAAGCACTGGACGAAGTCACGCAACGATTCCCCTCTTTTTTGTTCAAGGGCATGGAGGTCGTCCTCCACGCCCGGCTGTATGTAGGACCCCTGGAAGTTGGCGACGAAAACGTCGCACAACCCTTCCCACAAGGAGATTGATCCTCGTGGAAGGTTCAACAACCCGGATCGGGCGGATCCGACTAGGGCCGTGAGAAAATAATTTGCCATCACCCTGCTGGACCCGCCCGTGGCACGCACCACCGTGGTGTAAATTTGCAAGAACTCCTTCGAATTGGTGGTGCCGTCATACTTCTCGAGGGACGCCGGGCGAAACCTGCTGGGCCACGCCACGCGACGTAGCTGTCGGGTGAACGCCTGGCATCCCGCACTATAAGGGGAGTCGTCCTCAGCTCCGCCATCTCGACACGCAGAATGCGCGGGGGTCCGCTGAAGACGAGTCCCCGGGGAGCGGGAGGAATGAACTTCCTCCAAACTCCTGACGGAGGAATCCCGGGAGGGAGTCCAGCTCCCGAAGACTGTACGCAGAGTGCGTTCAGAATTTTGGGAATAGTGACTACGCGAGCGGCCGTGAGAATCACCGCCGCGCCGTCGCCGGAGCCCCTTGGGATGATCCCCCGAAACCCCGCGGCCCCAAACGGGGCCGGGGTACCTGCTTGGGCCCTCCTGGCCGATACATCCATTGCCCGGGTGGCTTGAGGTGCGGGAAGAGTGACCATGCCCCTTCGATGGGGACATCCCGTTGGTCGGAGACCGATCGGAAGCCCCGACTCGAAGCTGGGCTGCCTCCACAAGGCGGACCACATCCCGGAGCCAGGGTGCAGCGGGGTTGTCTCCAGCGAGCTCCACAGGTGGGTGACTCAGTAGGAGACGCGCCGCGCGCAAGTTTTGGGCCGGGGGGCCTCTTCCCATGCCAGTCGACGGTGAACTGGGGGCCCGACGGCCCCTCGAGAGGCCTCGGCGCCCCCGGCAGGAAGTGGCGCAAAATCGACCTTCGCCCGGGGAGAGCGAGGGGGTGCTACCGAAGTGCTGACGGCTCTGGCCGCTGGTGGTGGTGTCGTGTGCGAACCCGCCATCCTCCTGATGGACGGACCTTCAATGAAGTTCGCCGGAAACGGCTAGAGTCAGACCGAGGTAAACCAACCGCGCACACCTACCTGGCGTGCCCCTGTCGCCGTTTTTTACGATAGGATCCTCCCATGAGGGAGGTTTTAGTTCGGTTTGGGGGTGTGCTTAGCAAAGACTTAACCCAGTCGCTCTCTCCCTGCCGTCCCGGAGAAGATAAATAGTAGACACACTTGATTTTCCCAGGTTCGGGCCCCCAAGGTGGGTAATAGCCCTACGTCCTACCTGAAGTCTTTGTTACTCTCGAAGGAACGAAGTCCCTCTCGGAAGCTCCGTCTCCCTCAACTGGACCCCTGCTCGAGGATTTTCTTCGTCCTACAATCTCACTGCCCCCTTTCTCCATGCACCAAACTGCCCTTATATACCCCTGGTCAGTTTGGACAAGTGGGGGGACAAAACTACGCTGCTGCGTGGCTCATTAATTACATTTCATTAATGCCATCCCATCTTGGGGCCTCCTTCTTTATGCCGCTACACTATGAGCCGTCAGGGAAAGGGCCTATCGCCACGCCCGGCATTAAATGTCCTGACACCATGCCCCATGGGAGGCTTCTGGGCGAAGCTTTCCTCAGCTTTATGTCCTGTGACGCTACGTGGGCCTCCTCGCCCCGCGAGGGGGGCTTGGGAGCGCTAGTCGCCGCGTAGCCACGTGGGCCTCCTCGCCCCGCAAGGAGGGCTTAAGAACGCTGGTCACCACGTAGCCACGTGGGCCTCCTCGCCCCACGAGGAGGGCTTAAGAACGTTGGTCGCCACGTAGCCACGTGGGCCTCCTCGCCCTATGAGGAGGGCTTAAGAACGCTGGTCGCCAGGTAGCCATGTGGGCCTCCTCGCCCCCCAAGGATGGCTTAAGAACGCTGGTCGCCACATAGCCACGTGGGCCTCCTCGCCCCGCGAGGAGGGCTTAAGAACGCTAGTCGCCACGTAACCACGTGGGCCTCCTCGCCCCGCGAGGAGGGCTTAAGAACGCTGATTGCCACGTAGCCACGTGGGCCTCCTCACCACGCGAGGAGGGCTTAAGAACGCTGGTCGCCAGGTAGCCACGTGGGCCTCCTCGCCCCTTTTCTTCCTTTCTTTAAGGGCGGAGTGAGTACCCTGGTGTAGAATACGCCGACACATGGGTCTTAATTTGTTATTCCATCTCATATGCATTGCATGCATCTCATTCCATATGCATTGTTATCATGTAGAGAACGATCACACGGAGGGTGACGTGGTCGTGGTCGAGGGGGAACACGGGGAGCGAATTGTGATTGAGAGTCTGGCAGAAGCTTAAGGCAAGCACCTAAGCATATTCATCCTTTTATTGTAATTGTATTTTTGTGAGTGAATTGCTTATTGGATGGCTAAGTCATGCATTAGGAGTTTAATTGTGGGAAAGGTATTAGATCTCATTTGTTGCACATACACCCTTTGATATTTGTTGAACACCTCCTTTGGAGCTAGATTATGGGTATTATATTGTGTCCATGCTTAGTTTTGCTTAGTTGTCGGGCATGGGCCAAGTGGTGGAGGGTACCATCGCTTGAGATTATTTACCTCACAAATGTTGGGCTGCAATGGTTATGGTTATGTTCTGGAATGCTGAATTTGACACCGGGCGAGAGAGTTGGATCATTTGGGTGTGGAGACTCAAGTGTCGTAGTCTCGCCTGTGTTGGTTAAGGACCAATCCGTTGTTTGCCATGTTGATCGAGCACACCTTGTTGATCGCATGCCCGATATAATGGTACGGTAAGCCATTCTTTCATCGCATACTGTTCGATGGGTCATGCCCTCATGCGGTTGGACGTGGTTGAGGGCCAGGCTTAGGCCGACTCTTGAGGGCCAAGCGAGGCTTGGGCCGCTCGAGAGGGTGCTAGGTGCTCGAACCGCATGAAGATGGCTCAACGAATATGTATGGATGGGAGGAGTGTTGACATGAGGTTCCCTTGTGGCACATGTTGTGCGATTGATGATCCCCTACAGGGTTGAGAAAGCGATTCGAATTGCCGCGCTCTCGGATATGAGCACACTTGTATCATCCGACATTTGAACGTAGTAACAACTGAAACTTGAAGTTAGTTGGTATACTTGATGTTGATAGGTGCTATCCATAAATGCTATGAAACTTGATAATTGACTAGTTAATGTGATCGTGACACAAAGGTTAAGCTTTTTCGCAACTGTTACCTTAAGCTTACTCCTTGCTACATCCAAATGCATATTCTTTCGAGTCAGTCATATATGGACCACGGGTAAGTCTTGCGAGTACCTTTTGTACTAATGCTTCTACTTTGTGGTTTTCAGGTGAGGATCAGGATGGATGCGAGTTCTCTCCTTACTACTTCTCGGTGTCCGGGCAGGGCACCGAGTATAGGCTACTTGCGACGTTGCACAAGCCCGAAAGTCTTCAGGGGCAGGACACTTCCGGAGATGTCATACTTTTGGTTTAATTTGGTGGTTGTGCATTCAATTTGTTGTATAGTTAGTCTTAAAAACTATGTCATGTCTAGGCTTGAATACTTGGTTATTTTTGTGGTTGAACCTTGATGTATTATGGTGCTCATCTCATGCTTTATATGTTGCTCCTATCCATGTCGATTATTATGCTATGTCGTTGTTGTAGTGTCATGTGTGGATGAATTAAATGTTTCTGCTGTCTGGTGAGTGGATGTCCTCACTTCTAGAGGCATCGTGCCGAAATTTTGTAGAAATCCCGAGCTTAGGTAGGATCTTCTTGTTGTTTGTTTTGCGGGTTAGAATCTGTTGTTGTGAGTTCTTGCCGTGTTTGGTTGTCGGGTTTGTCTTTGTGCTTTGGTTTTTAGTCGTTTTGTTGTGCTTCCGTGGTTGCGTTTTGGTCATAAAGTTTTGAGTTGGTTACCCCTTTTATGCAAATTGAGTTCATATGGCAATGGAAACCGGTATGAGGGGCGATCCTGGGCGAGCTTCGAGTCGCATACTGGGGAAATACCAGGATTGTTGTCGAGTTATTCGAATGGTCTCACTGTTGTCTCATTCGGGCTTGGGTGCTAGCATTGTGAGCGCCATCGGCGATCCGTTGCTAGCCTCCAAATCCGATGATGACGATCGAGCATTCAAATAACCCGAGGACGGTCTGGGCGGCTCCCGACAGCCGTCCTCCTTCACCCAGTCGCCTCCTCCTTCCTCTCCCCTCCCGTTGGTAAGTGGAGCTGGGTTCTAGCTTGTGGATGAGCTATTGCTGTCTAGATGAAGATATTAACCATGGTATGAGCTAGGGTTTGGTTGTTTTGGTTGGTGGTGAGGGTCGTAGGCAAGGTGTTTGAGGAAATGCCAGAGAGGAACGCGGTCTAGGTATTTGGTGAAATGGCTAGGAGGTGGATGCTTCTTGCTCACTAGGTGTTTGATGGATTGGCTATGAGGCGAACGCATCTAGCTTTGTTTTGGGGTTGCATGTTGTGGTTACACACGAGTCAGTGGTTTCATTGTGGAGTGTCGAGCTTGGTATATGTCGAATTTAATGCCATGCCATTGAGCTAGGTGTTTTGTCTTCAGTTAATTTATGATGCAATGTTTAGTTTATCTGTGGTGTTCGTGTGACTAACTATGGGATGCTTTCACTTTGGGTTGATGTTGATTCAGGGATGGTGTTCCAGTTGTTAAGTGGCTTTGATTAGTTTTTGGCCTAGGATGATTCATAGAGTAAGTTGAGGCTCATGTTGGAATTTGTGATTTACTTGCATTTAGTTGCCTATCGCCGATTTTGCTACTTCTACCATGGTTGGCTGTAGACCTATGCTACACTCTGTGGATTAGAGAACTCCCTAAATTTTCTAGATAGCTATGGGTGCTGTGATACTGTTAAGCAACCCATAATGATTGCTATGCACTAATGCATTTCTGAATCGGTTAAGGGTTTAGTTGCTTGCATGGATTGATTAAGTGCCAAGGATTGGAATGGTTTTCGAATATGGATTTAGGTAAAGCACGATGGCAGGTGCTTGGGTGTCAATTGATTTACATATTATATGATGAACTAATGTATGACGTATGAGTGAGCAAATTCTCTTTGGTCTGTGGTAATTTGCTACCTAGCGATTTCATTGGTTGGTTGACGTTTTGGTGATAACTTTAGCCTACAAAGCGCCGAGGGAGTATTGCGAGTAAAAGAGGTGTATAATGTAACCCTGATGGATTTTTCTTGTTGAGATCAATATTGTTGTTTATCTTGTTGCAATACTCCTATTCCTGGGTTCCTCTACTGAACTAGTTGGATGACTTGCTTAGATGCAGAAATGGAATGTGAATTGGGAAGAAGAAATGATGGTTGCGCTGCTTGAGGCTAATAGAGGCCGAATTGGAGTGTTTAAGTCATTGAATGTTTTGAGTGTATAAAATTGAGTCAAATTTCTTGTGAAGGGTTAGTTGGTCCAATTGAGGGAATTCTAAGCGAGTCTAAGCATAGGAGCAAAAGTGTTATTTCTCTTGTCGCTTGAACCGTATTATGCATTGTTTTGAGATGTATGCATTTATATTTATTGCGGGCATATGCTTTCAGGAGTGGCTTCGACCTTACACCACTCCACTCATCTTCGCTAAAAAGGCAACTGCATGTAGATTAAATCCTAGTTAAGAATAATTAGTGCTTAAGTTGGTAAATAATATTTTGTTTGTTGAGTGGATGTCCTAGTTTTAGGGGAGGTGCTGCCGAAATTTCTAATAATTTCAGTAAGTTGCCAGTAGGTTAGCTTGCTTTGCTAGTTTATTCTAGTGTCTCGTGCCATTTGTTGTTTGGGGGTGTAGCATTCAGGGCACGTGCGGTGCTGGGGTGTTACAATTTTTCCATGGTTATAAGCATCATTAATCAATTCATACCACAATTGCATAATAGATGACAACTATAATATGATAAATAAGGATTTCAATGGCAATTCATACCAAGGATATAAACGTAAACATCACAGGAATAGTGACGAGAGAAATATTCAAGCATGGTAACCAAGATGACAATAGCTAAATTATAGTTCAATAGAGTAAGCCATCACAAAGGAAATATGGGTATATAAAAATTGTCTATTGGAGTGATGATAAGTGCAATGGTGAATCTAGTTCCCCTTCCCAAATGCCGTGATCATGGTACCTAAAAAAACATTAAACAACAAGCGTGAGTTCATCACTCAGCAAAGTGTATTGCAATGGAAACAAATTAATAACAGTTAACATACATACATTCTTCAGTTCACAAACCATGGGAAACAATTCATAAAAACTTCTTCATTCATATTCTCATTTAGGCAATGCAATGCATCATGTATGCTCACTTTTTGCTTAGCACATACCGGTATTGCCGAGTGCACACCCGTCGGTGTGCACCCTCATTCCCTTCCATCCTGTGGAGGGTGCCTACTCTTACTGACTCGCTCCCATTCACAACTGTGGATGGAACTACGAGGTAGGTCTTTCTCAGTGGCGCTCCGGATTAGTCATCACTTTTTCACCGACCTTACTGAATTATTTATGACTTTCTCACCGACCTAGCCTGTTCTCATGTTATGAATTGAGATGATGCAATATTGACTTTTCATCATTCATGGATATCACATTCCAGTAATGATACATGGTAACAATCATGGCAATCCCATCGGCGGATAAGTTATAAAAACACAGCCACATCACAATACACATGCCTTCAACCTCTCGAAACGGTGTGGCGAGACATTGACGCCACTCCCAGGGTCGCACCACCTGAAAATAGATACATTGCACTCAAAAACATGCCAACAAAGCATCACAAGACCAATAACTACATCGGCTTCACGACCCACTCCTAAAACCCGAAAAATAGTAATTTGTCCAAACGAGACAGCAGCCTTCTAATGATCATAACTTGAGTTTTACAACTCCAAATCAAGTAAACGAATACATTTTATCAAACTGTAGGAAATTTCCCATCTTTTTGTAAGTATTCGGAAAATCTAATTCGGCCTCTAAGTTCCTCTAATCTACAGATGAACATAGATACTATCATTCACGACACAGATTGGGCAGTGCTCGGTAAAAAGGCCATAACTTTTAAACAGCTAAATGAAACTTAGTGATTTCAGTCTTCAATTAAAGATAATTTAATTGTCTACAACTTTCGCAACAGCCAATCCCCCAGAAAATGAATAAAAATTCTCAAATTCAAGATCTAATTTGGTCGTCTAATCTGCCCGAAAACCGAGTGCTGGACAGATTTAGATCTCTTCAAGCACAACTAGTTACAACACCTAATTAGAGGCTAAAAGCACGAATTTTCCCATCTAAACAGCACCTAATCCACCACAAAACTTACAACCACAAACCCCTCCTTGAAGGTTTTAGGGTTATTGCCCTAAGGCCAAATTTTAACAAGTAGATACCTATGCTATGTTTCTACTTTTCCAAGTCAACATTTTAGTTTACTCTAGAGTAATTTGGTACATTCACATTCCACGGACCTAAAGCCTGCTCTGATACTAGCTGTAACACCCCGACACTTCACGTGCCCAAAGTGCTACCAAAACCTATCTAAATTTTTCCACAAAAATTCGGCAAAACCTCCCCTGCTAAATGGACGTCCACTTAGCAGGCAAAGAGATCATAATTAACATAATAACAACAGTATCAACATGTCATGGAATCAATCAACCATCATGACATGTAAGCATCATCATCTACAATAACAAGTAGCGAAAGACAATTACTATGCATCATAAGAGAACTACCGACATAAACACATACATCTAAGCATAAGATCGACAATCATCAATTAACACTACTACAGAACAGTACATCACTACCGGGTCCAAACACCATCACTGCCGGTTATGGGAGCCGGCAGTGATACTCGGGATTATCACTACCGGGTCAGGAACCGGCAGTGATAATAGATATCTCTACCGGTTAAAGAGTAAACGGGTAGTGATAATAGATATCTCTGCCGGTTAAAGACCAAATCCGACAGTGATATAAATGTTTATATTCAATATTCTGGCAGTTTTAAAACAACATGGAGAGATTCAGGAGGTCACCCATCCTAGTTAGTATTACTCTCGCCCAAGCACGCTTAACTAATGAGTTCTATCGTCGATTTTAACGCACTTCCCAAGAGGTCACCCATCCTAGTACTACTCTCGCCCAAGCATGTTTAACTTTAGAGTTCTTATATGATCTAGTACCGTAGTGTCGGTACGATAGCATTTGAAATATAACGCGTCCCACTCCCCTTAATCTCACAAAGCATCCGAACACTATTTTTAGTATTATCATATTCCGAATTTACCATGACATGGATGTTTTAAATTTTGGCTAAGTGTTCAATTTTACTATGACTTGAATGCTCCAAATTTTCCCTAAGTGTTCGACTTTACTATGACTTGGATGCTCCAATTTTTGCCTAAGTGTTCAATTTTACTATGACTTGGAGACTTGGATGCTCTAAATTTCAAACACTTAGGAAAAATTTGACAATTTTACTATGACTTGGAGACTTGGATGCTCTAAATTTGAAACACTTAGGAAAAATTTGACACATCCAAGTCATGATAAAATCGAATACTTAGCCAAAATTTAGAGCATCCAAGTCATAGTAAAATCGAACACTTTTTACTATGACTTGGAGACTTGGATGCTCTAAATTTGAAACACTTAGGAAAAATTTGACACATCCAAGTCATGGTAAAATCGAATACTTAGCCAAAATTTGGAGCATCCAAATCATAGTAAAATCGAACACTCAGCCAAATTTTGGAGCATCGAAGTCATTGTAAAATTGAACATTTAGCCAAAATTTAAAACATCATAGTAAAATCGAACACTTAGCCAAAATTTGAAGCATCCAAGTCATGGCAAACCTTATCACTGCCGGCTCTACGCATAATCGGTAGTGATAATGTCAAATTATGCTCAGATGCGCGGGAAAATACATATCACTACCGGTTAAAGAAGAAACCGGTAGTAAAAGTTCCAATATCACTGCCGGTTCTATTTAGAACCGGTAGTGATATGTCACTACCTGTTTTGAGTATAAACCTGTAGTGATAGTATTTTATCACTGCTGGTTGGTTATACCAACCGGTAGTGATACGTTTCCTGTGCAGCGGATCTTACGAACTGGCAGTGATATTTTATCACTGACGGCTCTAGCCCAATCGGCAGTGATATGGCGGCAAGGATTGCCTGTTCTGTAGTAGTGTAAACTTAACTACAACACGATTACACAATGAATTCAACTAATTATCAAAGTGTAACATTCCTCCAATCTACTATTTGAACATGGCATGAAAGTGAGTGACGTGACGCTATTTCCCGACCCGGTGAGCTGTCCTCATAGTACCTAAAAACATTAAACAACAAGCATGAGTCCAAGACTCAGCAAAGTGCATCACAAAACCAATTAACACAAATAATTCAACAGTAAGAGCATATTTGTTATCCAAATGCACGAATTCATAAAACAATAATATCAACAACATTTACCTCTTTTCACTTCATCACTTAATTCTTACACATACCTCTTTAAATCTTTTTGGATGAGTCCACGACTCGATCCCAACTCTACACATTTTCGTTTAACTCAAAATCATCGTTAGTATGCAATGCGACATGAATGTCCTTTCTGATGCACGTACCAGTACTGCTGAGTGCACACCCGTCGGTGTGCACCCTCACGTCCCTTCCATCCCGTGGAAGGTGCCTACTCTTACTGTCTCGCTCCTATTCACCTCGTTGAATGGGACTACGATGTAGGACTTTCGTGTTCATTACATGTGAACGCAGAGGCTCGCAACAGAATGGGTCGCCTCTTCCATTATGAATGTATAAATGCAATTAACACAATTAAATAGCAAACTACATTCATTTCTAACATTATTGCATAGTTATAACCAAATGCATAAACATAGCCAATTCTCAAATTCATAAGTAACCATCCATACTAGTCTAATCAAATTCAAGAATATAGCTTGGTAACACATCATATCATACGATTAAATCACAACAATAAGCAATCATATGGCCACCAAGACGCATTCATCAAAATACACTTGTACATTGACATACTCTTGCATGCATAAACATAGCATTTACCTCATCGTAAACATGATCATGCGCACAAACACCATGGTATGAGGCATTTCAATTAGTTAGGACAATTATAAAGCATTCATAATGTAATCATGAATCACCCAAGCGTCAATCTATATGAAACACTTACCTTTTAACCTCACAAAGTGATGTGGCGCGAGGTTGAAGCCACCTCCGAAGCCACACCTCCCCCATGGAGGAGGAAGAGAGGATGGAGAGCAGTTCGGTTTTGGGGGGAGGCGCCTGGAGGGAGGAGCTGGAGGGGAGGTCGCCGGAGCTGGGCTCGCTGGAGGGGAGGCGCCGGAGTTGGGCAGGGAGGAGCTGTTGTCCTTCGAGGAGAAACCCAAGAATAGCTCTCCCCTTTGGCTGCTCAAAACGCAAGAAGCAAAGTGACAGCCCATTTTGAAGGGGTGGGGTCGGCTAGGGGGAAAAGGAAGAAAAAAAATGGGTGGGGGAGAGAAAAGGAAATGCTAAATGTTTTCTTCCCACACACCTAAACTTTACCACTTGCAAAACACAGGTAAGTCCACCACAAACCCAGACCAAGGATACCAAGACTTGGAGAAAGACTCGCAGTAACACATCTGCGATATTACAGCCGGTGGCTTAAAAAATTGTAGCATAGAACATAGCTCCTATGATTGACCAAAAGACTGCTAGCAAGGCCAAACTGAGAGGTGCACTAGCATTAGGGGCTCACCATGATCATGTAGGAATGCTTATTGATGGCAGACAAAGTCCTAAGTAGTGGGTCACTTAGGAACAACGGCGACGCTAGCAAGTTTCACTATGACAGCACAACAGAGGGTTCAAGGTGTCACTGGGATGCTAGAAATGACTATGTTCAAGGTAGAGACTCACCAGAGGTGAGGTTATGCCTTGGAGAAGACATCAATTAGAGATGAAGAAGACGATATGATTTTTGTGCTACACTGCACAATAGGTCACATCATCTTAGGGCTTTTAAAGTGGAAGGAGAAAGGATCAATGTGATGCAAGCGTCGAGGCCAAAGCTCATTGGGATGGGACATTGCTTTGGCAGAATACAGTGGGGCATGCTTTGGAGCTCAAGAGTGGCACTCACCTTCCGTGTGGCTCGGTGAGGAATAGACATTGCAACCAGGCAACGTTAAATCATAATGGAGAAGAATAGCAAGGTGGGAGAGATTGAGTGATTCTCCTAATCATATTCCTCTTAGCCATGAGCGTGATTCTCGGTTTTCTCGTGCACGGCAACGTCTTGCAAGCGGTGCAGCAGTAGTATCAGGTAGGCATGCGATATGACCAGGTGGGGCACGAGGAGAAAGCTTTGTGTGTAGCCATGGCAGGGCCTGTGGTGGAAGAAGCCTGCAGGTGGGCCAGGGCTGTCAGCGGCAAGGATTAGAAGAGAACAGAGAAGGTTTACCAGAGAAAACACGCTTTCACCTGAGAACAATGAGAAACGGAATGGGTCAGGAGGGATGACAGCAGATGATGAGTGGGGTCGGCGTGCCAACGAGATGGGAATTGCTGATACATGGGCCCAAGCTGTCAATGAGAGGGAAGAGAACATTTGAATTTTTGTTTTGAATCAAAAATCTTGTCTGAATTTGTTTTGTTATAGTTACAAGGTCCCACAAAGTTATGAAACTTTTTGTGCATGTACCTTACATGGTACTTATGTTTTTGTAATTTTTTCATAATTTAAACAGTTTTATACTTTTTCATAAATTCTTTTATAGCCATTGTTTTTAATATAAGATGCACTGTTTGATTTTGCAAAAATAGCAAACCAACTCCAAAATTCATAAAAACTTTTGGAGACCTATTTTAGATTATTTCAAACCTAAATGAAATATTTATAGACTTTTTACATTTTTGAATTAATATTCTAAATTAAAAAAACAGCAGCTAGAAAATAGAAATTAAAGGCATTATCATCAATGTAGAAAAATCTAGAAAAAGACAAAAAAAAATCTGAAAATTCATGGAAATTGTCGGAGAATATTTTGGTAACTTAGTAAATAATTTGTGGGAAAAATTTTGGATGTTACCGATGGCGTGGTGCTAGACTGTGGGGTAGTGCTATGCGGTTTGGGGAGATGGCTAGGGTTTGGGAAACCCTCCCCGTGCGCCCCTATTTATGGCCAGCTGGACCGAGTCTAGCTTGGCACGCGCACCAAGACCAACTCGGCCAGTGGCCGGGCCCATGAGATTTCATTTTTTTAATCGAAATATCACAATATCCCCATAATAGCCAATTGTGGCTCCACATGGAGATTATTCGAACACAGCAATCCAAACCAACCCAATCTGTTCAGGTCGATGTTGCAACGAATTACATACATAGATCGGCTAATGCATGCATCAGAACAGAGAAATCAAGTTTAATTGTGAGAATACATTTATACACATCCAGGCCTATATGATCAAGTTAATTAGCAAGAACGTAGGGCAAAGAACATAGATATGCATCTCGATCTTGATCACCATATACAAACAGACCTAGCTTAGCTATAAGCTAGCTTTACCTGTATCTACGGGCCGGTAACATACATGTATATAAATACGTGGCATCACATCTATACACGGTGGCCGATGCCAGGGCTGGGCACCGACCCCTGCGGCATCCAGCTCTCTCGGGACGGTCTATCTCGGTCGCCGGCGGCGACGGTGCTGCCACTCCTTGTAGCAAATCTTGAGGCGAGGCACCAGTAGTTGTAGTGGCTATAAGGCTAGTACCACGTGCATAATTATCACTTGGTAATCCTAGCTTGTGCAAGGCATGATGGCGATGCCAAGAGGACCATGAAGAAGGTGATCACCATTGTCAGGTGTGGAGAGAAGACATTGCGAATTAGGTTTTGACGGAGATAGAGTTGTATATATGTTTGTGCGTTAGTGCGCGCGATTGATTTGATGGGAATGTGAGCAACTTGAGGTATATTTATGGGGGAGGGTGTCGGGACCCCGAATTTGCAAATCCGGACCCTCTGTGTATTCAGCACTAGTCCAGGAACGCGCTAGTGCACACAGTCTTAACATCGGTATATATCACAATCATACCATACGATACTATCAAAGTACTTTATTTAAATAATCAAAGGGTTACTCGACCTTATGGCCAATTTACATATATATGCCTTTCAAGTCTAAACTTATTAATAGATAAATAGCAGCAGCGGAAAATCAAATGAACCGTGGCGCCATCCAAGATTATACACAGGCAATCGGGCTCGCATCCTAAGTAGTCGGGTCCTCTTGAGTTCCTCCTCCAATCTTGGCGTAATCTCCTCTTCAACCGGTATTGTGTTGAGGCAAGGGTGAGTACTTGGTACTCAAGGCAAGTCATGCAGAATGCAAGCTAATATACTATATGCATGGCTTAGTACAAAGGAATAGCTCAAGGTATATTTATGTAAAATGACATTTGACAAGTAATATAAGTAGATTCAAAGCGGTAAAAACAAGTAAAGCATAAATAACTTTTCAAAAAGTTTAAATAACATTTTTCCCCATCCTAAACCATATTTCCATCATCTTCCTTGTTAAACCAACCCATCTTTTCAAATCAAGTTATTTTGTAAAATCTAACCCTTACTGTAATTCCGAGCATTGTCCAAGACTGCGGACTCGCTATTCAAATAGATTCTACACTCTGCGAGAGGTTATGCACTTTACCCACAAGATACAATCCACTCACCACGTCACCGTGAATCGCCATACAAGAGTATGCGAATGGCGATCATAACAAAGCCTTTGGAAGCCTCAACAACACAGTGGTCCTCTCAGACGTGCTCTACACCATCCCTTCCCTTAGCCAAGGCGAGTATGGGACCAACACACCGTTAGATGGGTACTGGCCACAGCCTACGATACGCTCCCCGTCGCACAATCACACAAAAGGTGTAACTGACACCTCGAGGCTCCACAAGTGAGTCCTTAGCGACTTAGTCAACTAGGGCCGTCCATTCCAGCCATGTGGTTGCAAGTATGACCCAGTTCAAAGGCTTGCAAGGTTAAGTCCTTAGAGTGACCAGTGGCAAGACTACCCGAAAAACCAAATCATCATCCCGATGCCACACCGCCCACCTCGATTACTCTTGCCACATGCCCCTGGCTTAAAATCGCTTATCAAACCCCAGGTTGATTACCATGCACCACGTGCCATCAACATCACATGATACTTTTCCAAACAGGTTCAATATATCATTAAGTCAATATTAGCATTTGATTGTCCAAAAATCATGTCATGAGCACGTGAGTCTAAGCTGATACTACAACGATCCAAACCCATGTTGGCAATTTAATAATGTCCAACTAGTAAACCACAACTAGGGTGACAAAGGGCCATGGCACATACTTAAGTAATCAAGGTGTCATATAGCAAATTGGTATTTATCTAACCCCCTGTGTTTAAACCAAAGTATCTTTCTAATTGAACTAGCATGCAATAGTTTAAATCAAAATAGATTTGAAATGGGATCAAATATGGTCAAGCACAACTTGCCTTCAAAAAGTACTTGCTCTTGGTCTTGAGTTGGATCTGAGTCAACACTTCTCCTCTCGAATCCTTGGCACTTCAACGCTCTACTGCGTAAAGCGTGCAAATAACCAAATACACAAATGAACACTATGCAAAAGATCTAAAACTCCAAATAAAATCCATAAACAGAGAGAACATAATTTTCTGGATTTTTAGAAACCGGAATAAATCACAAATTTGGAGTTAAACGCAAAAGTTATGATTATTTGAAGTTTAAATAATCAATTAAATAATTTTACAGAGAAAACTTTAGTCCAAAAATTAAATAAAATTCATATTTAGGTAGATCTCAATTTTATACAAATTTAGAAATTTGAATCGCTCAATCGGAGTTGAAACGCAAAAAGTTATAAGCGTTTGAAGTTTGAATCTAAATTTGAATCAATATTTCGAATTAATAAATCATTTTCTTTTCGAAATTAATTATTGTGCGCCAAAGCATGGACACGTGGCAGCCTCACGATTGGCCGTTGACGTCACCGTCCATGGACTTGGTCCACGCTTCGGCTTGGGTCTACAGTGGACTCGGTTCCACGACTTCACGTGTCGCCGACATGTGGGCCCTCTCGGGTGACGCCATCGGCCCGACGTCGTGGCTCAAGACGGCCTTGACGAGTGGACCCATTGTGACGCGTCATGGGTGGCGTCGGCGCCGGGCGGGTCGACCAGCGACATGCGGCCCCTCTCGACACGCGGGCCAAGGCCGCATCGGCGTTACACGCACGCGCTGGGATTCCAGCGTTGACCGCCGGGCGGTCCATCTTCCCGACAAACGTGGCGCAATCTCACCGCTGGTTTGAAAATCAACCAGCGGCGCGGATTAGATCCAGGGTTAACACGTTGAAACTACTCGTTGCTGTGGGCCGCTCGATCTAGATCGGACGGTCGAGATCTAATCTATATTCGCACCGCTACGACGCGTGGCAATTGTGAACCGCTGGATCTTGATCCAACGATCCTGATCTAATCGGGTTTGGGAACACGTGAGCTCACCTCAACCGTCCGATTCGGATCCGACGGTCCCTCCGAGCTCATGGACGGCGATAGCTTCACTGGCGGCGGCTTGACCGAGACAGGACGACGACGAGCCCGACGGCGTTTGGGGCGTCTCGGCGAGATGAAGCCTCCTTCGGAGTGCGTCTCGCCGCGGGGACTCGGATTCGGGCTCTTCGGCGGAAGGCGACGGACGACGGCGGAAACCAAAGCGCAAAACCGCAGCGGAGGAAGAGACAACTCCGGCGTGCGGCTCAGCACGGTGGCGGACTCGGCGAGATGGCTCGGGGAAACCAGTGCGCAAGGATGAGGGCAACCTCGGACGCGTCTCACGCTTTAAATAGCCTCGCGTCTGGTCTAGACGGAAACCTAGTTCGCTCTGGCGGCGCGGCGCGAAAGTCCGGCTTCGGACTTCGCGAAGACGAAGCGCGGGCCGCCCACGTGGCGCGATCAACGCCCCCGATCGCACGGGCGCGATCGGATCGGCGATGCACGACTCGACAGTACGGGCGGATCTCACCGTGGATCTTGATCCAAATCGCGGTTGGGATTGATTAGGTTTAGAGTGGGTTTGGTTCGAGTCAACTGGCTCCGTCGGGTTCGGTCGGACTCGAGTCCGACTTCGGACCAGGAATAATAACCGACCGGTCGGTCCTTTTCCAAATAATTAATATTTAAAATAATTCCCAGTAATTCATTTAATTCATTAAAAATAGCAAATGACTCAGAAAAATTCCAGAAAAATTCTGGAAAATATTTTGGATCATTTTGGACTCGAATAAAATATTTCCAACAAAATTTTATTTGCAAAATTAAATTCTTTAATTATTTCAAAATGGAATAAATTCAAATAAATTCCAAATAAACCCAAATAAATTCCAGAAAATTCCAAAAATTCACCAAAGTGTCAAGTCACACATGAATTTAAGAAAAGCAAAATTTTGGGATGTTACAGAGGGGCATGGAGCGATGCAACCATGTGGTGACACGATGTAGTGAGCAAGTGGATCAAGTGTGCTCTTCAATTTGCGGGCGTGACAGGTTAATTGGTTGACGTAGTCAAAATCAGTTGGGTACGTATGCATTCGTTCTTGCCAAAAGTACTACTACGTACGTCGAGTACTGTTTTCTGGCTTAATTAGTTTTCTGAAAGAAAGGATTTTTTCTATAAACACATGAAGGTCAAAGCATCCGATCGGAAGGGTGTGGTACTAAGGAAAATAATTCAGAAAGAAAATTCATGAAAGCCAAAATTATAAGATTAATTTGTTCATTTCGGGTAAAGTAAAACTTCGAAAGAATCTAATTTAGTTTCAAGATTTTGAAAACAAGCAGTTTTATAATATAAGAAAATTTCCGAGCTTACTTAATATTGAAACAAGCTTGCGATTTTACATATAATTTAGCAGAGCAAATATATAAAATGTTTGTAGCATCTAGTGACGTTGACCAAGTTTTTTTTAGATGGTCAGCTAATAAAAATTCCAAAAATAAATATATTTTACATTAACTATTTCACACGTATTGATTATGCTTATTTTAATTACATTGGATTTATGTAAAGAAATAAATTGGTTAATATTAATTTGAGGTGCCTGAATTGATGTTTAATTCTCCCCTACTTCCGTCACATCTGCTACTTTTGATGCTTTCTTGTCCCACTAAGCCGAAAGCACATAAATGTCAGATAGAAGAATAGAGTGGGCACTCTTCACTACTACAGAATAAGCAATAGGCGTCGGCCTATCTGTGTCGGTTTTTTGCGAACCGACAGAGATAAAGATTTTGTGTCGGTTCTAAAACTCAAAATGGCGGGAAGCTGATTTGTGCCGGTTGGTAAATAAAACCGATACAAATAATTACTTATTAGTGTCGGTTTGTAATTACAACCGACACAAATAGTATTTGTGTCGGTTCGTATATGGAACCGGCACAGATATAAAATTATTAGTGTCGGTGGTAATCACAAACCGACACAAATAGTTTCCTAAGTATTTGTGTTGGTTTGTAATTGGAACCGGTACAAATAAGTCAGTATTTGTGTCGGTTGTAACAATAACCGACACAAATAAGTCATTATTTGTGCCGGTTCTGTTTACCAACCGACACTAATACTCCCCCCTATATAACAACTCGCAGCTCCTGCTCCATTCCCGATCAGTACTGTTCCTTCCCCGACTGAAAACTCTTCCTTCTCTCCTTCTTGCTCCATTGATTTCATTTGCTGCATTTTGAGTGTCTGTACTTCCTCTAGTTGTTCCAAGGTGAATAATTTCTTCTCCTCTCTTGATATGTGGTGTTCTAGATGCAATTTAATGTTTAGAATTTGTAGAATTAAGGTTAATTTATATGTAGGTTTAGATTTAGTTTGTTTTAATTGGTGTAGCATTTTGTAGATGATGAATTTATTACCTAGCTTGATATGTAGCTTAGTTTTAATTATATAATGTATAGCTTAGTTTTATATAATGTAATTTCCTCTCCTCTCTTGATATGTAGCTTAGTTTTATATAATGTAGATTAAAATTATGTCCATCTATTATTGTTAGCTAATTAATTATTATCAAACATATATTAAATTTTAATAAGCATTGATTTGTAATGATCTAGTTGAAATTATATGTTTACATCTGATTGAATTAAGATTAAATTATATGATCTAGCATTTTGTAGATGTTGATTTTGTTTTTATTGATATAGCATTTTGTAGATGTTGAATTTATTACCTAGCTCCATTAGATGAAGTTTTGCTTAGTTTTATATAATGTAGATTAAAATTATGTCCATCTATTATTGTTAGCTAATTAATTATTATCAAACATATATTAAATTTTAATAAGCATTGATTTGTAATGATCTAGTTGAAATTATATGTTTACATCTGATTGAATTAAGATTAAATTATATGATCTAGCATTTTGTAGATGTTGATTTTGTTTTTATTGATATAGCATTTTGTAGATGTTGAATTTATTACCTAGCTCCATTAGATGAAGTTTTGCTTAGTTTTATATAATGTAGATTAAAATTATGTCCATCTATTATTGTTAGCTAATTAATTATTATCAAACACATATTAAATTTTAATAAGCATTGATTTGTAATGATCTAGTTGAAATTATATGTTTACATCTGATTCAATTAAGATTAAATTATATGATCTAGCATTTTGTAGATGTTGATTTTGTTTTTATTGATATAGCATTTTGTAGATGTTGAATTTATTACCTAGCTCCATTAGATGAAGTTTTGCTTAGTTTTATATAATGTAGATTAAAATTATGTCCATCTATTATTGTTAGCTAATTAATTATTATCAAACATATATTAAATTTTAATAAGCATTGATTTGTAATGATCTAGTTGAAATTATATGTTTACATCTGATTGAATTAAGATTAAATTATATGATCTAGCATTTTGTAGATGTTGATTTTGTTTTTATTGATATAGCATTTTGTAGATGTTGAATTTATTACCTAGCTCCATTAGATGAAGTTTTGCTTAGTTTTATATAATGTAGATTAAAATTATGTCCATCTATTATTGTTAGCTAATTAATTATTATCAAACACATATTAAATTTTAATAAGCATTGATTTGTAATGATCTAGTTGAAATTATATGTTTACATCTGATTCAATTAAGATTAAATTATATGATCTAGCATTTTGTAGATGTTGATTTTGTTTTTATTGATATAGCATTTTGTAGATGTTGAATTTATTACCTAGCTCCATTAGATGAAGTTTTGCTTAGTTTTATATAATGTAGATTAAAATTATGTCCATCTATTATTGTTGATCCAGTTGAAATTTAATGCTTACATCTAGTTCAATTAAGGTTAATTTATATGTGGTTCAAATAAAAGGTTTATTTTGATAATCGTTTATGTTAATTAATCGTAGATGGACCGGAGATGGATGTACAAAGTCTGAGACCGTTACGATCGAGAATACATCGATGGCGTATCTGCTTTTCTAAGATTCACTGAGGAGGACAAGTTGCAAAAGAAAAAGGAATGCATACATTGTCCATGTATTGATTGCAAGAATCAGAAGATGTTTTTAGACAAAGAGCATATCCACTTGCACTTGATTCGAAGGGGTTTTTTACCTGGATATACACATTGGACAAGGCACGGTGAAGAAGAGATCATACATGAAGGGGATAACGTCATCAACGACGGAGCTACCAACATGGTATCTGACATCGGTTCGGATCCGATGAGGATAGGTTGCTCGTGGATGATGACAATAATCTGCTCGGATGTTGCGCGATGCGAAGGAACTACACTAGTCGGAGAGAGTTTAATCAATTCCAATGTTTGATGGAGGACTCGGATAAACCTTTGTTCGGGTTGTAAGGAGGAATACACAAAGTTGCACACCGTGCTTTCACTACTAAAATTGAAGGCAAGCAATGGTTGGTCCGATAAAAGTTTCACGGCGTTGTTACATCTCTTGGCGGACATGCTTCCAGAGGGAAACGTATTGCCTGAAACCACATATCTTGCAAAGAAGGTTGTATGTCCATTGGGATTGCAAGTAGAAAGAATACATGCATGTCCAAACGACTGTATACTCTATCACAAAGAGTATTCAGACATGCATATATGTCCGGTATGCAAAGCATCAAGATACAAGCGGAAGAGTGATGACAGCAATGTCAGCGAGGTGAAGAAAGGACCTCCTGCTAAAGTGGTATGGTATTTGCCAGTAATCCCTCGGTTGAAGCGTTTATTTGGAAACAAAAAGCACGCCAAATTGTTGCGATGGCACTCGGAAGAGCGTAAGAGGGATGGAAAGCTAAGACATCCCGCCGATTACGCATGGAGAACCATCGATAGGCTCTTCAAGAACAACTTCGGAAATGAACCTAGGAATATAAGGTTTGGATTGAGTACAGATGGAATGAATCCTTTCGGTAATATGAGTAGCATTCATAGCACTTGCCCCGTGACTCTCTGTATCTACAACCTTCCTCCTTGGTTGTGTATGAAACGAAAGTACATTATGATGTCGCTGCTTATTCAAGGGCCGAGACAACCTGGCAACGATATTGATGTATACCTACAACCATTGGTGGAAGATCTTCTGATACTATGGAATGAAGGTGTGCAGGTATGGGATGAGTACAAACGGGAGTACTTCACTCTACATGCATTATTGTTTTGCACCATCAATGATTTTCCTGCCCTAGGTAACTTATCTGGTCGTACTATAAAAGGGGCCAAAGCATGTCCACAGTGCTTGGATGAAACAGAAAGTTTGTGGCTCAACAACTCAAGGAAAACTGTATATATGCGTCACCGTAGGTTCCTTCGAAGGAATCACCCCTACCGCAATATGAAGAAACAATTTGACGGAACAAAGGAGAACGGTTTAGCTCCAAGGCCTCGTCGTGGGGAAGAAGTATATGATATGGTTAAGGATATCAATGTTGTACTTGGAAAAGGTAGTAATAATACTCCAAGATCCCGAACTGAGAAGACCACGTGGAAGAAGAGATCGGTATTTTGGGACTTGCCCTATTGGAAAGACTTAGAAGTTCGACACTGCATCGATGTTATGCATGTAGAGAAGAATGTATGTGACAGCTTGATTGGTCTTTTATTGGATATTCGTAGCAAAACCAAGGATGGGCTCAAGTCACGAAAGGACCTAGAAGATATGAAAATCAGATCCGAGCTACATCCTCAAGACACCGGGTCAGGCCGACTTTATCTTCCCCCAGCTTGCTACACTCTATCCAAGAAAGAGAGAACAGAACTTTGCAAGTGCTTACATGGTGTGAAAGTTCCGTCCGGTTATTCCGAAACATTAAAAAACTGGTCTCGATGAAAGATTTGAAGTTAAATGGAATGAAGTCTCATGATTGCCATGTGATGATGACACAAATGCTTCCTGTTGCAATTAGAGGTATTTTGCCTGACAAAGTCCGAGAGACAATAATGAGGTTCTGCTTTCTTCTTTAACGCAATTTCACGAGAAGGTCATCGATCTGTTGGACTATGTGAACTACAGGATGATGTGGTCAAGACTCTTGCCAACTGGAGATGTATTTTCCTCCATCATTTTTTGATATCATGGTCCATCTCATTGTTCACCTTGTGAATGAGATAAAGATATGTGGCCCCGTATTCTTGCATCAGATGTACCCGTTTGAGAGGTACATGGGAGTACTGAAGAAATATGTACGTAATCGATCTCGGCCGGAGGGCTGCATTGTAGAAGGTTATGCAACTGAGGAGGTTATCGAGTTCTGCGTCGATTACATGGACAATGTCGATCCGGTTGGTGTGCCTGTATCTCGACATGAGGGTAGGCTAGCCGGGAAAGGGGTCATCGGAAAGAAATCAATAAATACTTACGATCATGTTTTGTTCGAACAAGCACATTTCACAGTCTTGCAACAATCAGTTGAGGTGTCCTCGTATATGGACTTGCACAAGGATGAGCTACGGAGGGAAAACCAAGGACGATCAGAGGTTTGGATAATAAAAGAGCACAACCGTTTGTTCAATCATTGGTTTAAGGAACACATGACTGGAAAAGAAACGAGTGTTACGTTGAGGTGGTTGGCAAAGGGGCCATCAGGTACAATTGTGACATGGCAAGGATACGATATAAATGGGTATACATTTTACACTAAAGCTCAAGATAGCAAAAGCACTTACCAAAACAGTGGTGTTCGCATAGATGCTTATGACAGCATAGGCAGTAAGAAGAGCAGCTTCTATGGGTTCATAGAGGAGATTTGGGAGCTCGACTATTGTATTTTCAAGATCCCGATGTTTCGGTGTCGTTGGGTCCAACTCCCAAAGGGTGTGAAGGTGGACAAGTATGGCTTCACTATTGTGAATATTCAACATGTTGGATACACAAATGAACCATTCGTACTAGCGAAGCAAGTAGCACAAGTCTTCTATGTAATCGACCCGACAGATAAGAAGCGCCATGTTGTTCTTCACGGAAAAAGAAGGATCGTCGGAGTTGAGAATGTCGTGGATGAGGACGAGTACAACCAGTTTGACGAGTTGCCACCTTTGGTAGATGGAAGCATTAGGTTAGAGGAAGAAACCACTGAGGAAGAAGCTACCTATCATCGCGATGATCATGAAGAAGGGCAAATTGTGAAAGAAAATTAGCTAGGAGTAATGTTAATGTGATGTACAAAAATATAATATAAATATGATGTCAAAAATATGCATGTATGTGGACTTTTAGTTGTTTTTCTCATGTTGATTACAATTTTATGTGGACTTTTAGTTATTAGTCTCATGTTGATTACAATTTTAGGATATTTTTATAAAATAAAAAAAAACTAGAAATCCTACCTTTTAAATAACATATATACCAATTATATTAATACATTGAAAAGATTATTTTTGTGGACTTTTAGTTGTTTTTCTCATGTTGATTACAATTTTAGAATATTTTTATAATATCAAAAAACTAGGAATCCTACATTATAAATAAAGTATATACCTATTATATAATAATATAGACTATTATTTATTAGTCTCATTTAGATTACAATTTTAGTATATACCCTAGCTTATAATATAAAAACTAGAAATCCTACCTTTTAAATAAGATATATATGGGATGATACTTAAAAGTATAATTTGTGTCGGTTCGTAGTTGCAACCAAAGACAATTATTCACTTTCGATGTCGATTTTAATATGGAAACGTCTCTATATCTATATTTTGTGTCGGTTCGTAGTTTAAACCGGCACAATTATCGACTATCAGTGTCGGGTTTTTTATGGAACCGACACTAAAATGTATTTTGTGTCGGTTGTTGTATTGAACCGACACAAATAGTCCCGCACACTTCGACGCCAATCTCAGGATATAAATCTAAGTCCTTGAACCCTAAACCTAAGTCCAATACGCCGTGCCCTTGAACCCTAAACCTAAGTCGACGCTGCCTCGAGCGCCGACGCCGACTTCGAGGCCACCTGCCGCCCCCTCCCGTCCCCGTCCACGTTCGCCGCCCACGCCGCCCGAGCGCCGACGCCGACCCCCGGACGCCACCCACGCCGTCCGAGCACCGACGCCGACCCCCGGACGCCACCCACGCCGCCCGCGTCGCCCCCGTCCCCGCCCGTCCCGTCCTCGCCTCGCTGCCGCCGCCCACGCCGCCCGAGCGCCGACGCCGACCCCTTGCTCCTCCTCCCCACAAGCTGCCTCCAGGACGGTTTGTGATGGTTATGTTCACTAAGTGTGTTATCTCTGTGATGGTTTGTGATGGTTTGTGATGCCTCCCGCCGCCCTCACTTTTGCTTGCCCCCACTATGGAATGGATAATTGATCTTTTGTTTGGCTAGGGTTAGGGTTCTAGGCTGCGTGGGTTGGATCCGTAGGGTTTGCACCGGACTTGTGCCGTCCAGTGGGTTGGCTTGCGGTTGGGAGTTGGCTTGTGGTTGCTTCTGTTGCCGACTGTGTCTTTGATCCCCTTTGGCTGAAGGGCTGTGCTTGTGAAATTGTGCAGTTTGTTGGTCTTGTGGGTAATTCTCTGTGAGGAGTCGGCTTGAGTGAGACAAGGTTGTGACGATATAAGTGAAGTCTGAAATTAGTTATCTTGTTGTTCTTGTCTTGTCAAATTCCTTTACTGGATGTTATGTAGGTTCCTTAGTTCAGTTCTTCTGTTGCCGATATAGTTCTGTTCGTTACTTATTATCAGTTCTTCTGTTGCTTATATAGTTCTGTTCGTTACTGGATGTTATGTAGGTTCCTTAGTTCAGTTCGTTACTTATTGTCAGTTTGTGAATTGGCTTTGATCTTTCTGTTAAAGCTGTGCTTGTCATAGATTGATTGTGACTGTCCTAGTAACTCACTAACAGAAGGTAAACTGTGTTGCCAAAACTGAGAACTGATTTCAAATTTTGCTAGAAGTACTGTCACAACTAGTCTATGATCAAATTGGCGTTGTGGCGAGGAAGGCTAATCTCTTGATTAAGCAACCCGACATCTGAGAGAAATAAGATTACAAATCTTCTTGAGGTTTTTATCTAGTTGATTTAATATGGCCGAACACATGATTTCATTGAGTGACCTGTATATGTTTGGTTATAAAATGCTCAATTTTGTCTTTGTTTTGAATGAGTTATATGCCATGTTGTATTGTTTATCGAGGATTGGAATATGCTATGTCAATGCTTCAATGTTTTCTTTTGATTTTTCTTTTATTGCTCGATGATGCAAATTGGGTCAAATGATGAATTGGACAATTAAGGTTGTGAATTAGGCCTTGAATCAGTAGACTTACATGCGGCAAATTGTTTAATTCCTTTCGCTGTTGCAAAGCTTGTTCATTATTGATTACTGTCTGTAGTTGTCCTCTTTTGATTACTGTCTGTGTTACTTTATTTGCCAACATGGTACTATCTGTATATATGTATTATTCTGAATTATGATCATAAGAACTGTGAAATTGATTAAATAATACATTAATCTGCATGATTAGGAAGGTAAGGATTCAAGGCCTTCTTTACATAGTTAATTGTTTAGTTCAAATGAGGTAAACCTGACCCAGGTGTAGATGAGGTAAGAGCTAGTCTCTAGCGTTGCTACACCAAGTGCCTGAGAGCACTACCAATCAATTATACATTTGGTTCTCTTAACTTCCTTCTCTTAAATTCTCTTAACTTTCTTCTCTTACATTTGGTTCTCTTAACTTGCTACACCAAGTGCCTGAGCGCACTACCAATCAATTATACATTTGGTTCTCTTAACTTCCTTCTCTTAAATTCTCTTAACTTTCTTCTCTTACATTTAGTTCTCTTAACTTGCTACACCAAGTGCGTGAGCGCACTACCAATCAATCAAGTGTATGTACAAAATAACTCTTAACCTACCAAGATGACCTTGTGAATAACAATTCTATATCAATAGCTTCATCAGTAACCCTTTGTTTGTGAATAACAATTTATTTAACTAATTAATTCATAAACAACAGATGGAGGGGACCCCTGAGCCTAACCCGAGTAGGAGCCCGAGCAGAAGCCCGACTAGCTTCCTCAACATCCACACATCGGACGCTGAAGTTTCGCCTGCCACTGATGTCGCGGTAGCAAAGCGTCGTGGACGAGGGCAAACAAAGAAGCCTGAAGGCCGACATGTTATCACGGACATATCAGAGACTGGGGCTCCTAGTTCACCACAAGCAGCAGTGTCTAAATATAAATCAACCTGCGGGTGCATCGTAAGGGATAAAGTGCCAATCATCTATCAGGACTGGCATAAAGTGCCGGCCGCCACAAAAGAGGACCTTTGGACAGAACTGAAACAAAGCTTTGAATTCCCTGAAGGAGTCGAGAACCTCGTGCGTCGGGATGCCTTGATGACCATGGGTACCTGCTGGAAGAACTTCAAGACCCGGTTGAACTGCAAATATGTGAAGAAAAACCGGTCGGCCATTACGGACTATCCAAAACTGGAACCATCTCGGGATGAGTTTGTGGCGATGAAGTCCAATGAATCAGCAAAGAAGTCAAGTGAGGATCACAAACAGATCTCCAGAAAGAACATTCATCCCCATAGACTAGGTACGGGTGGGTACGCAGGAAAAATTCCTCAATGGGAGAGGCAAGAGGCAGAGGCCTCTCAATCGATTGGCAGAAGTCCCTTGTTTGAACTACCAAAGCGAGTCAAGCACTATGTGTTAGCAAGGGCAATCATCACGCCTGGTGGGGGCTTGTCCTTCAAAAATAATGAAGATGAAGCGATGTCCCAAAGAGTCCATGAGTGGTCCGTCCAGGCTATAGAAGGCACTTTCATTCCAGATAGGGAGAAGGACGCACTTACCGTGGCCTTAGGAACCAAAGAGCACCACTGGTCGGACACGGGGTGTTGGGGCTAAGGTACCTTGGAGCAAGGGATTCTCGATCATACCGACTCTTACAGGAGTCGGAGAGAGCAAAAGAAGAACGTGTCGAATATGAACGAGAAGTAATGAAGCAAGAAATGCTTGGGATTTACAAGGCACAATACAAGAACAAGTACAAAGACAAGTACAAGAAGCCATGAGCCATGCGTAAGTCGGGAACATTGTTCTCCCAAGCACATCGCGCCATCGCAGCAGTTGAGCATCCACACCATTGCAAGAAGATGAATTAGCCCGTTATCACGTGGATGACATACAACAACCGACACCGTGCGGCTCAATATTCTGTCATGAACATATCTCTTCAGTGCTGAGGCATGGCTTATCCGTGCCAAGAAGGCGGTGTTTTGCACAACTCCCCAATCGCGCCGGATACACAAAGGTTGAAGTGGACACGGTACTTCGCATGATTCACCGACATGATGTTGGAAATGCCCGGAAATGACGACGTGACAACTCTAGGGACTGCAGTGCACACGTTCATTCAGTGGCGCAAGCGTGACATTGTCCTCGACCTTCAAGTGCCAGCTTGTCCTGCATTAGATTTTCCGGAGTCATCACCAGCACCCCAGTGTCAAGTGCCCCCACCACCAGGTAAAGATCGGATATTCCAGCATTAGCTGTTCAGTCAGAGATACGTGAAGAACATAATGTGCATACTACAAAGAAATTGAAAAGTAGGCGAGCCAAGTCGAACACTTCAGGTGACGCCAAGACTGAACATGTTGTGCTTAAAAAATATAAGGGCAAATCGAAATCAGACGGACAAGATATTGTACAAAGACTGAAATTCGAGATGGGTAAGCCTTTAGTGACCCAAAAAATGTTTGATACCCTAACATTAATGATGCAAAGATTGCATAAGTGGTACATGGAGCGGTCCAACCAGGACGTACTGCTGAAGTCGGTCATTTCAGTTTTTAAAGATGAGCATTTTCACCATGGGGATGGGTGCTTCTTGATTGAATTCGACAACTTGCATAACATGTACTATCAGGATGCTCTCGACGTGTCTCTTTTGAGATGTTGGGTAATCGTAAGTATGAATTACATAAATTGCCGCAAACATTAATGAAGAACAGAAAAATGAAAATATGTGAAACAAATTTATTATGTAGGTACGAGACCATAGAATTAAGGAAAACGCAAGCACTTAGTGTAGGGTTCCTCGACCAGAATAGTTTGTGAACCTTTAGTCGGAGGAACACCAAATGAGGTCGAGGAATACATATATAATACTTTCATTAAACTTCAAGAGAAGGAATTGATACTTTTTCCCTACAACTTCAAGTAAGTGGTTCACTAGCTAGTTATATTACTCGATGTTGTTCCTTACTCATTGTGATCTTAACACAATGACTATATTACCTGTGTGTGTAGATTCCATTGGATACTCGTTGCCATTGCACTCGATAAGAGCAAAATGGTTATCTTGGATCCCTGGATAAAGATGTAGAACTTTACAAGGACATGACAAATATACTACAGAATGCCTTTAAAAGATCTTGTCAAAAGAGCATGAGATACCGCCCATTCCAAAAGTCCCTCTCAATGCGTACTAAATTCGATGACGTACACATTATTTTCTATATCGCATTTTGTAGTAAATGACTCGTTCGTGACATTGTGGTTTATTTATTCTTTGCGGTGTCACAAACAATTGCAAGGCACAAATTTATGCGGATATTTTATCCGCCAATACATGCGGGAAATCTTAGGTTCTACATTAGTAGACAATGACGTAGAGGTTTGTCATGCTAACAACGCAAATTGATTCATGCCTAACGATAGCTACGAAAGCTCACATTCATTTTTTTTACTTATAGCGCCTAAAATTGCCTACGGATGGACTGCACCATAAAGAAATCAAAGCCATTCAGGGACAACTCGCCTGGTTCATCATGAGTCAAATCATCAACAAGAATGGCGAGTTTCATGACCCTGACAACAATGACCCAGTCTTCTGTACTAATCTGGAACGAATCGTGTCTCCATCCCACTCCGATTGATATATGTATCTTTACAGAGTGTGATGATGTTTCATATTTTTCCCTGAAACAGTTGGTGCAATGTAGAATGATGTACGCATGGTTTTGTAACATTTAAATTATTTGGTTCTGAATGAGATGGTTCTTTTATGATAAAGCGTCGTAGATTTGGGCCTCGAGGAGCTCTCGAGGCCTCATGTCCCTAAACCCTTGCGCTGCTCTTCCTCCATTCATCCCCCTCGCATCGTCGATCCAGCTTTCAGATGTGGTGATATGCGATAACCATTCTTCATTAGAATAAATGTTTCAATGATATACCTCATTGAAAAGGATCTATCTTCTGACAAAGACCAAATCGCATGATGAATCCAATGAATACCCTAACCCTGATCTATATATCTTTTTTCCCCTCTTTTTCCTTTTCAATTTAATCTTATCTTTTACTGCCATCACTTCTACTCATCATTTGTCGAGGTATTGTAGTACTTTGTCATCTCAATAGCCGGTTTGATGGCCAATGAAAAATATATACAAGGTAGCAGATCTTCTAGCTTCTACCTTTGCCATGTCCCTCTGTACATTGTTACAGCTCCTTTGTTTACCACTGCTTTGCTTTCTTTCATACTTGCAGGTTTTCTTGCTGAAATCAAGTTAGCCAAAAAGACATTTACTCAGTATTGGTTTGGGCCTTTTCATGAATGGCAAGAGGCTATTTGTTGGTGATTCTGTTATCTTTGTTAGGTAAATTTCTTGCTTCCTTCCATCTTGTGAAAGCTTATCATGGTTCTTCTCCCTAAAGTTTGAAATTTTAGCGACTGATAATTGAAATAAACAACAAATTTGGAGATTTAAATGCCACCTTTTGTTTTCCTCATAATGTTTCTTTTGTTTTCAGGAGTTCAAAATGGAACAAGTCAGAATCCGGCTCCAGGTATTTCCCTATGTTCAGCGGTGTTTCCTTTTTCTTACAAAATTTGTGCCCCTTTGCTTTACTTGAGGCTTAGATCTGGATCTATTTCGGTGTTCTCACATCAGCAAAAAGTTTATTGCTTTGTGTAATTAGGTGCTGATTAGATGTTTAATACCAATTTTTTCTCGGAAAATTTGGTCCTTAGACAAGTTCTACATTTCTAGCTGAAATGAGATCATATATGTGAATGCATGCTACAATACTTAATCTGATTGTCTCATCAAGTAGCCATGTGAGGTTTTTAAAGAACTGAATTAGTTTTTTGACCAAACGCAATTTCGAGACTACATTTATATACGTGTAACTAAACTCTTACGTTTATATATTATATAGCTATCATGTGCAAACTGGCTATTTTTCATCTGTTTTGCTGCCAATACGTCTATTACTCTGTTAGTATGATGTAGGATGAATCATCGTATGGATGTTTTTATATGGTGCAATCGTTGGTGTGTCCTGCTTTTGAATACTTCTTTACATCAAAACTGGCCGCGACTTAGCGTAGCGCGTGAAATCTATCTAGTATATTATATTTCACAGTGTTTCTTACGTAATCTATGGATTGCTTTGAAATGCTTGTTAACAATAGATTACGTTGAGGTTACTTCAACGCAAATAGTAGCTATTCCCGAGGTCACGAGGTTTCTTACGTAATCTGATTTGACATTGCTATCTCTCTACTTTGTGATCATGTTGCTTGAGAGGGCATGGCTAGCGGTATTCACGAGGCTAGCCACAATTCTGATTTTTATTTTTTTCGGTCAGGTATCATTTGTGTCGGTTCTTAAAAGAAACCGACACTGATATGTCTATTTGTGTCGGTTATTGGTTTGAACTGACACTAATATGGTGTATATTAGTGTCGGTTCATGGATTTAACCGACAATCGATTTGTGAATATTAGCTTCGGTTCGTGTTTAGAACCGACACTGATATGTAAATATTTGTGTCGGTTTGTTATTAGAACCGACACTGATATGTAAATATTTGTGTCGGTTTGTTATTACAACCGACACTAATATATATATATTTGTGTCGGTTTGTGATTAGAACCGACACTGATAATGTTATTTGTGTCGGTTTATAAACCGACACTGATAATGTCCGATTATTACTGTCGGTACATCTGTGTCGGTTGGAAAACCGACACTAATGTCGGTTCCAAACCGACACAGATGAACATGTCCGTAGTAGTGCTTATTGATAACCAGTACTTTTGTAGTCTTTTGAAAACTACAGGACCTTGTAAAAAAAACGGTTGTTCACACAGTTCAGTGCATCATGCATGCATGTATATATAGTTTCAGTGTCAGATTAATAATTGATAATTGATGTAGATAGAATACGTACGTTATCCTTTTTGGTACTGCTCAGGGGTTCTCTACTCGAACGGATTGGCCCTTAATCCTTCCGAGGTAGGCACCATTTCTTCTCAAGAGAACCTGAATCGATAAGTATTTTGTTGTAGAATAGACTTCCCACTTCTGGACATAATACGTACGTAGTGGTTTGTTCGATTAATTGAATGCTAGCATTTGAGGACCATTTTAAAGGGTGTACCGATCCCATGCTTCCTTAAAAACAAAATTGCACACATCTTTCTTTTTCGTAAAGAGCAAATTGTTCGAACCCTAAAGTACACTACTATGGAAAGGGCTTTTAGTACCGGTTTAAAAGAACCTTTAGTACCTGTTTTTGAACCGGTACAGGCCATCCGGGACTGATGCTCAAGGGCATCAGTCCCGGTTCCCTCACCCGGTACTGATAGAGTATCAGTACCGGTTGGTAGTCACACGTGGCAGCGCATCGTGAGACCCTGTGGACCTTATCAGTACCGGTTGGTGTCTCCAACCGGTTCTGATGAGGCCCTCATCAGTACCGGTTGTTTTATCTAACCGGTACTGATGGGTTGTATATAATATATATGTAAATATGTGTGTGTCCAATACTGGCTATTATATATAATATACTACAATATATATAATCAAATCACGGTGACTTCATTTGTGTGTTAAATCACAACGAATTAAAACACATATAATCAATCATGCACATTTGCCTGATAATAAAATCATTGTACATTCATTAACAAATTTAATTACATATAATGTACTACAATATGCACACAACTTTAATTACAACTCCAGTATTTCTTTTCCTTCTGTTCATTGGGATTTTTTACATGCATGCTCTTGCTAGCCGTAGATGTCGAGAATGACAGTTCACCGGTCCTTATCGAAGGGCCCCACCTATTAAAATTTGGTTCGTGGAACTCGCCTTTTGGATTTACAACCTCATCGTAAATGAAGCCAACGAGTTGTTCTTGAATTGCTCTCACTCGCGCCGGCGAGTTCGAACCTTGTTCCGCCAAATATTGAGGCACTGCCGTTAAGTCATTAACAAATCAATCCTTGAATTTGTACAAGATGTAAGGAGTAATATACATCGTTAAAGGTAGTAATTATATTTACTCACCCCTTGTCGCCTTTTAGCATGCGGTCAGCGGCTCCGGTTTGGGTGTGCAAAAACTCACATACGTAGTAACCGCATAAATTGTTGCCCGCCGACTGACTCAAGATCTGCGGTTGAAAAAGTTGAAAGCGTGAAATGAATGCAAGGAAATTAACTTAACTAACCAAAAAGCTAGCTTTATGATATACGTACTTGAGAGGCTGTTGTAATTTTGAATTTCTCCTTGAATGCGCCCCTATTTTTAGCACGAAACTGTGCGAATGCACTACACATGTGATTACCAATTGTACATGATTAGAATTTGTTTCAAATGGAAGGAAATAGAAGTAATACAATAATGAAAGGAACAAGAATTAATACCGGTCGAGCAAATCGATGAAGGTTTGATACGTTTGAACTGGTTTCCTTCTCGAGTCCATAATTGTGATCCGACTATGATCTAGCTCGATCATAATAAGAATCCAGTGAAAACTGTACATATGTCAACATAGATAACTAATTAGTTCTAACATAGTGTTATGAAAAAGGAGTAGAACAAGGCGGTACGAAAACACATACTCATATGCGTAGGGTAGATATATCCTTGACTTATATTGATGTCCCATTAGCGCATTGTATACGTTAGTCTGTGTTTCGCTTGGGATGTATCTAACGGTTGTCTCGTTGATAACTAATGGGTCCATGAATCCTATGTCAAAAATTTGATCCCTTCGGCATCTTTGTATCTCCATGCTACACAAGAAGAAATTAGTTAGGCTTGCAAGGTCCGTACTCTACAAGGGCACGACGATGGTTTTTGTAAATAAGACACTTACAGAGTCCAAAGCAACCCACCAAGGACGCTACCGAGGGCGTCTGTCTGGTATAGATCATACATGACGTGCCATTCCATAAAAAATTCACCGTCACCGTGAAAAAAATCTTGATCCTTGTACCTGACAGCAAACAACTGTAGACCATGCTTGATCGCGTCCAAGTACCATTCATGGAATTGTCGCATCTTTGTCGTTAGGTGGATCAGCTCCTCACGCTTGACCAATGATCCACCCAATGTAAATGGCCATCTTACTTGGGCATACTCAATTTCTGTTGTGCCTAATATTTGACTTGGGTCAAGCCCAGTTTCATCAAAGAATTGTAGCATCGCCTTAGCCTTCTCCTTCTCTTTCTCCTCAGCTGTCAACTTCTTGTGGCATTCCTTTCGCAATGTGCGCTCGTAGTTTGATTGGCGAGGCATTTCTTTTTGATCCTTCAAATTTGTAATAGTCGTCAAGCCTTTGTGAAATTCTTTCGTGCCAGGTTGAACCTTCTTCTTTGGTGACTTGGGTCTAAAAAATTCAGTTACCTCACCTTGTACAATCTTATTGGTCTCCTCGTCGGTTATATAAATGCGCCCGGCTTGAAAGTGGACGCAACTTCTTGGATTGGGTGGAGGACCTCATCTTCTTGGGAGCTGCTGGCTGAGCTGGCTTGTTTCCTTTGGTCGGTGCCTTCTTGGGAGGAGACGGTCTTCTTGTGGGTCTTAAGTGCACGGGAGGTGGTGTAGAAGTCGGCGCATTCTTGGGAGGAGACGGGCTTCTCGTAGGGCATATGTGTGCGGGAGGTGGTGTGGGAGTCGGCGCCTTCTTGGGAGGAGATGGGCTTCTCCTAGGGCTTATGTGCGCGGGAGGTGGTGTAGGAGTCGGGCTTCTTCTTGGGCTTGGGTGTGCGGGAAGTGGTGTAGGAGTCGGGCTTCTTCGCAGAGAGGACACATCCATGTTATCTCGAAAAATTATGTGCCATTTGCGCCATAGGATGAAAGTGTGTACCGCCTCTCCTAGCTTCGTACTCCCGTCACCTCCGGGAATTTCGAGCTCAAGGTCCTCGTACCCTGGGCAAACCTCCTTCACCGAGACCTTGGAGTAGTTTGACGGTATCTGTTGGCCATGGATGAGCTGCCCTGGCTCCACTGGGTGAACCATGCCATGCGCCGCCTTCAAGGAGAGGTTCCGCGCCCCGACATGCAGCTCACAAGGTGTCTGTTGCCTGATGTCATCTACGGGATACCTATCCAAGTCCGCAGGCGACCACGGAAGCCTTGGTTGCTCTGCTGCCCGGTGGGGCTGATGATGTTAGGATTGCTGGGAGGTTCCTGGCACGTCTGTAACACCCCAATTTTTGCTTTTCATGAAATTAAATATTATTTTGCACATTTGTGAAATTTTGGAATTTTCTGGAATTTATTTGGATTTATTTGGATTTAATTTGAATTTATTCCATATTGAAATAATTATAGAAATTAAATTTTCAAATAAAGTTTTGTTGGAAATATTTTATTTGAGTCCCAAATGCCCTAAAATATTTTCCAGAATTTTTCTGAGTATTTTACTATTTTTCTTGAATTAAATGAATTACTGGAAATTATTTTAAATATTAAATCGCTGGAAAATCGAGTCGGGTTAAGTACTGTTCATCCGACCGGGCCCGAGTCCGAGTCCGACTCGAGTCCGACCCGAGCCACGTGACTTGACCGAACCCCATTCGATCCGAACCGTTGGATCAGAATCCAACGGTCCAGATTGGACCGCACCGATTTGAGCTGAGTCCGTGCCGGATCCGACCGCGCTCGCGCGATCGTGACCGTCGATCGTGCCACGTGGACGGCCGTGCGTCGTCGTCTCCGCCGAATCCGAGCCGGACTCCGCCGCCGCGTAGCCGCCGCGTCCGGTTAGGTTTCCGTTTTGCGCTCGCACGCCGAGGTTATTTAAGGACCGGGACATGTCCCGAGGATCGCCTTGACTTCCCGCACCTTTTGCCGTAGCCGCCGCCGCCTGGAACGCCCTGCCGCAGCCGTAATTGCTCGCCGGAGTTGTAGCACTCCTCCGCCGCGGTTTTCCGTCCTCTCCGTCGTCATTAGCCGTGCTCCGCCGCCGTTGGCCCCAGATCCGAGTTCCCCGCGACGAGACGCACCCGAAGGGAGAACTCACCTCGCCAGAGAAGCCTCGGAGCGCCGTAGCCCGTGTCGCCGTCCCCAACTCCAGTGACCTCGAGCCGCCGCGCCGCCATCGACGTCCTCGGAGCTTCTCAGCCGTCAGATCAAGATCGCACGTCCCAGATCACGCCACGTCATCTCACGGTGAGATCCCGTCCAAAATCCCAGATCCAATCTCGACCGTTGGATCTAGATCCAACGGTCCAGATCAAACGCGTTCACCCCAAACGCGTGAGTCCAGATCCAATCTGGGCCGTTGATTTTCAAATCAACGGCCGAGATCAAGCCACGTGTGCGGAGATCGACCGCCGCGGCCGCGCCCACGCAAGGCGCAGTGACGCCGACACGCCGGCCCGCGTGTCAGCGGCCCAGCCACATTGCACCATGACGTCACGCTGACGTCATGGCGGGCCCCCATGTCAGCGACCACCCCAACCGTGCAGTGACGTCACCCATGACGTCCGATGGGTCCTACTCGCCGACTGTGGTCGAGCCCCGCCGACGCCAAGAATGACGCTACCCGAGTGGTCCCACTGCCGCCTCACGTGAGCCGTGGGTCGGGTCCATCAGAGACTCGAGCCAAACCATGGACCACGCCCATGAACCTACCGACGCCGCAGACCAATCAGAGGCTGCCACGTGTCCTCGCTGACGCAATAATTAATTTTCGAAAAAGAAAATGATTTATTAATTCGAAATAATGATTTCAGATTTTGATTCAAACTTCAAACACTTATAACTTTTGCGTTTCAACTCCGATTTGAGTGATTCAAATTTCTAAATTTGTATAAAATTGAGATCTACCTAATTATGAATTTTATTTAATTTTTGGACTAAAGTTTTCCTCAGTAATATTATTTAATTGATTATTTAAACTTCAAAACGCTATAACTTTTGCATTTTAACTCCGAATTTGACAATTCCAGTTTCTAAAAATTCATAAAATTATGCTCTCTCTGTTTATGGACTTTATTTGGATGTTTGGATACTTTTGTCTACTGTTTTATTTATTGGTTGCTATTTGCACGCTTTACGAGTAGATGTTGAAGTGCTAGAAGGATTCGAAGGTGAAGTATTGACTCAGGATCCAACTCAAGACCAAGACCAAGTACTTTTTGAAGGCAAGTTGTGCTTTGACCATATTGATCCCATTTTGAAACCTATTTTGATTTAATGTATTGCATGCTAGTTCAAATAGAAAATACTTTATTTAAATACGGGAAATTAGATAAATGCCAAATTGCTGTATGACACCTTGATTACTTAGATATGTGCCATGACCCTTGTCACCCTAGTTGTGGTTTACTAGTTGGATACTATTAAAATGCCAACATGGGAATTTAGACCGTTGTAGTATATGGCTTAGACCTGCTACGTACTCATGACATGATTTTGGACAATCAAATGTTAATATTGACTTAATGATATATTGAACCTGTTTTGGAAAGGTATCATGTGATGTTGATGGCACGTGGTGCATGGTAATCAACTGGGATTTGATAAACAGCTTTTGACCGGGCATGTGGCAAGAGTGATCAGTGGGCCGGTTGTGGCACCGAACGTTGGTTTGGTTCTTCGTAGTCTTGCCCTGGTCACCCTAAGGACTTAACCTTGCAAGCCTTTGAACTGGGTCTAACGTGCAACCACATGTCCGTAATGGGACGGACCTAGTTGATTAAGTTGCTAATAACGCACTGTGGGACCTCAGGAGGTCAACTACACCCTTTGTGTAAGTTGTGCGGGAGCGCATCGGGCTGCGGCCAGGTACCCATCTAACGGTTGGTTGGCCTAAACTTCGCCTTAGCTAAGGGAAGGGTTAGTGTGCAACAACCGGGGAGGACCACTTGTATTGTTAGAAGTTTCCGAAAGACTTTGTTACGGGAACTCACCTTTGTGGTGTTTGACTGTATCTTGTGGGTAAAGTGCATAACCTCTGCAGAGTGTATAATCTATTCGAATAGCCGTGTCCGCGGTATTGGACATCGCTCGGGAATTACAGTCAAGGGTTAGACTTTCTTGAAAATAACTTGGACTTGAAAGGTTGGGTTTGGTTAAAATAATGTTGTCAATGGAAATGTGGATTAGGAATGGGAAAAGATGTTGATTAAACTCCTGGAAAAGTTATTGATGTTATACTTGTTTCTACTGCTTTCGAATCTACTTATGCTACTTGTCAAATGTTGCATCGCAAATATACCTTGAGCTATTCCTTTGTATCAAGCCATGCATATAGTATATTAGCTTGCATTCTGTGCATGACTTGCTGAGTACCAAGTACTCACCCTTGCCGCAATACAACACCAGTTGAAGAAGAGACTACACCAGCTTTGGAGGAGGAGCTCCAAGAGGAACCGTCTACTTAGGAGCGAGCCCACCGGTTGCCTGTGGTATCTTGGATGGCGCCACGATGTTATCTTATTTTTCCGCTATTATTTCTCTCTTAATAAGTTTTGCTCATGAGGCGTATATTTGTAACTTGACCATAAGGTCGAGCAACCAATTTGACTATTTAATTAAAGTACTTTATTAGTATCGAGTGGTATGATTGTGATATTTACCGATGTTAAGACTGTGTGCACTAGTGCGTTCCTGGACTAGTGCGGAATACACAGAGGGTCCGGATTTGCAAATTCGGGTCCCGACAACGTCTCCCGCTGTTGGCTCTGGGCTAACTGTTCCTCTATCTGAGTCATGCGTTCTTCAAGTGCACTAAGTTGTTGTGCATGTCGAGCCTTGCTTCTCATCCGACTCCTATAGGTCTCGACGTCCTAAGCGAAACCAACCTTCCACGGGACGACGCCAACGCCTCGTGTACGTCCAGGGTGCTCCGGGTTTTGTAGAGCCCTTGTTAGCTCATCATTCTCCCTGTTTGGCACGAAGCTACCTTGGGAAGTCTCCTTTATGGACTGCACAAGCCTTCTGGCCACATCTCTCAGCACCTCCCCAAACACCGCATTGCCGCTATCATCGAAGCCACCACTGTGAGCATAGAACCAATGCTTTGCTCTATCAGGCCATTCCATTGTTGCGAGTGTGACAGCCTTCGCTAGCAGGTCATGCTCCCTCTTCTCCGATTTGGGTATTGCTTGGCGGTAACCACCAGGGCCGAGTCGGTGGTGGTAATTCTTCTTCTGTGCATTCAGCTTGTTCTTCTCACTCAAACTTTGACCTTCCTCTGAAGTCTTGTAGTTCACGAACGCTTCCCAGTGATCTTGCAACTTCGGGAACTTGTTGAAGTCGGGCGTTCGATTCTCCTTGATATACTCTATGTTCAACTTCTTTTTATAAGTTTGGAATGCGATGGCCATCTTCTTGAGAGTGTAACTCTTCACCTTCTCTTCGGTCCCTTGGGGGAAGGTGAATGTCTCTCTGACATCGTTCCAAAGCATGTTTTTTGTATCTTCAGGAACCTGATCCCATTTTGCTATGCTAATGGGCACGTGGTCCCTAACGTGGACGCCGCATGCCGAATTGAACGGCCCAATCACCGTCAAGGGTTTCTAAGGTTGGCCGTTCTCGTTGACTTCGGTGATAACATATCTTGCCTTCAGCTTCTTGGTTGGACCTCGCTGTCGTGATTGCCCGCTTGGTTGATCGATCTGAAAGCATGGTACAATCATGAACGGGTCAAAATGTTGGCTTAGCATGATAGTGAAATCGATAATCATTAACGTGATTGATTGTTACCTCTGCGGCATCATCGTGCTCTGCGGCCTCATCGTGCTCTGCGGCCTCATAACCACCATCTCCCGCAATCAAATTTTCCATAAATTCTTCTTGATCAAATCCTTCGCCGTCCATCGTTGTTTCTTAGGCTAGAAGAAGGCATCAGAAATTAACGCCGTGGAAGACGGCGAGGAACAAATGCTGATTAGACCAACTCTACTTATACATTTCACATTTCAAATATACTGACACATCTCACATATACATCACATTTGACATATAATTACTCATCTGACACATCTCACATATACATAACATTACCTCCACCACATGGAAAAGAACAGATATTGACAATTTAGAATATATCTCTGGAGTAACCATTTCTTCACCAATGTAATCAATGGTACATAAATCGACGGTCTCTAGATCATTTATCGCAATCGAACTTACATCATTTTGCATACAAGGCCTGACATTGCAAATATATTACGCTTGCAACATATACCAAAAAGTTTCGATTCTATACTGGTGCCAATTCACCGCTATGGAACGTTGCAATCTGGCAAAGTGACAATGTAATGGTCTAATTGCTCTAATTGCTGAAACAATACTAGCTAATGTCTAATTGATCAAGACAACATCATGTTAGCATTCATTCAACATCTGTTCTTGAACAAGATCACAACCGAAATAGAAATACTACACATTTTCCTCCAATTAGCAAATCCAACATGAATCTACACCATACATGTACACCGTAGATATATTCTCGAGGCAAGAAGCGGCGAGGGGAGCACCGTCGGGGCGGCACCGTCTGGGAGGGCGGCACCGTCGGTGGGGGCGAGGTCCGGACGGCGGCGCTGCCGGGGGAGGGCGGCACTGCCGGTGGGGGGCGAAGCTCGGACGGCGGCGCGTCCGGGAGGGCGGCACCGTCGGGTGGGGGGCGAGCTCCGGGAGGGCTTCCGACGCCGGCACAGGCTCTGGTGGCGGCGGCGCGCGCGTCAGGAGGAGGAAATGGGATAAAATCGGGCGGGAGGAGCACTAAGGGGGGGAGGAACTGGCGGCAGGGAAGTGTCCAGGGGCACCATCACCCGCTGGTGTATCCAACCGGGATTGATATACACATCCGAACCGGTTGGATACACCAACCGGGACTGATCATTCCACATATGAGGAAAACCTAGGAGCTGCCAAGACGGTTGGTGTATCCAATCATCGATTAGATCACATCAAGATCTTGGTTAAATACACCAACCCAGATCGATTAGAATTAAATTCAAACTCTATTTAGAATAAAATGAAAGAAAAAAATGATTTTTTGCACTCTTATAATTCCAATGCAAATTGGAATCCTTGTTACTAGTCATTTATAAATTCCTTTTATAGTTTCTACAATTCAACAATAATATATAAACAAAATAAGGTTACTAATATAAATTAAAAATATAAAAAATAAAGTAATTTTTGCACTCTTATAATTCCAATGCAAATTGGAATCCTTGTTACATAAATTCAATTATTGCTTCTTTGCTCCATAAAAAATAATAAATCATTATTATTCCACACTAAAATGATTTACAAAAAATAAAAAAAGGTAATTAATACACAACTAGTATGTTAGTAGTCTATTACACCAAAAGAAAGCAAAGTGATCCATCACAATAGACAATTTAGTAGCATGGGAACACAGTAGACAAGATTGGACTTATTTGCTAACTACTTTGTTTTTACAAGCGATCCTTCATTATGATCGCGGCGTACGTAAGGACAGTCCTCTGTATCATTCAGGTCACTAATGTCCACGTCCACTGTGAAAGGACGCAGCTCGTCGAATTGATTATACTCTTCTTCGTCGTTGACGCCCTCAACTCCGACAATCCTTCTTTTACCTGAAAGAACCACGTGGCGCCTTGGTTGATCGCTACTGCTAGTCTTCTAATTTTGATTTATGTTTTCGGTAGATTTGTTATGCTGCCTCTTCCTTTTAGTAGGCTTGTCCTTCTGCTTTTTCTGTTTGCTGTTGTAACACCCCAGCTTGTACTAAGCCAGAATGTCACCAAACATAGACCATAACACGTTTAATACCATAGTTTAAGGTAAAATTTCAGCAAGTAATCATTTAGCATAATTGAAAATTTTGACAGCATCTCCTTTGTTTATGCATGAAACATAACATCATATCAATATGTATATCAATCAAAATATCAATAAGCATCGACAACAATAGATGAGCATCAACTAAGACTAGGATGATAAAACAAATCGCTCCGAAGACCCACATGACACACATGAGGGAAACCAACACACATAATTTCCATACACCAAAATCAACATAATTTATTGCCATGTTTCCATTGAAATGGGTGAATTATCTAGATTATGAGTGCTACGTGAGGAAGTGTAGCTAAATTCCCTTCCCGCGCGCCGATTTCATTGTACCTAAATAAACAAACAACATAAAACACAAGCGTGAGTTCATCACTCAGCAAAGTGTATTGTAATGGAATAACAAGGATCAAGACAACAAACCATCATCCCAGTCTCCACAGTTATATCACAACACATCATATTTAACATTATATACATCCTTTAAAACAACATGATAATCATCTCATGAGTACTCTCATCATCATCTCATAAACATCTTCATTTATGTATATCATTCATGCAATGCAATGCACATGTCTCCTGGAATACTCATACCGGTATGGTTGAGTGCACACCCGTCGGCATGCACCCTTTTCCCCCTTCCATCCCGAAGATGGAGGGTGCCTATCACTCGCTTCCATTCACCTCGGTGATGGAATCACGATGTAGAACTTACTCAAAAGAATAGCCCCAGACTAGTCATAAATGTTCTCACCGACCCTACCAGAATAGTTATGACTTATCTCACCGGCCGGCCATGAAAATATGCCATGTATGCAAAATGGACAGCAACGTATACAGAAATAGACATATTGCATATCAACACATGGCATTTCCACATGTAGGACCATATTCAACAATTGACGGTTACCGTTCAAAACATGGCATGTGAATCATTTGTCAACAACAAACATTGTTAATCATGGCATGAGGACACCATATCATCGATAACATTTAAATCATGGCCTAAGGACCTCCTATCAATTATAACATGTAAATCATGGCAAAACAACATGTTATCTATTCCAAATGCTATCAATCAATTCTAGCAACACATATAGCATACAATCCACGCAACACACTTGCCTTCAACCACGGGCAATGGAGTGACAAGAGGTTGAGGGCATTCCCGGAGGCACACCACCTGCAAACACGTGCCACACACTCAAAACGAGTCCACAAAACAGTACACAAATAAATCCCACTACCCGACTTCGCATACAACTCCTAAAATCAGAAAACAGCTAATCTGTCCCTTCGGGACAGCAGCCTTCCAAAGGGCATAACTTCTGATCTATGACTCCAAATTGAATAAACAAGTACATCCTCGCATAGCTTAGGAAAATTCCCAACTTTTTCTTGTTATAGAGAAAGACTAATTCGGACTCTAATGTTGTTTAATCTAACGTTGAACACGAACTGTCCCAATCTCGTCACAGATTTGACAGCGCTCGGTAAAACGGCCTTATCTCCCAAACGGCTGGGCGGATTTTAACGTTCTTTATATGCACGGAAATATAATGAAATTATCTACAACTTCCTTAAAGTCCGTACGGTTAGATTCCAAATCTAAATTGGCGAAAACACCTGCCCTAGTTCGGGTTCCCAATCTGCCCGAACAGAACGTGAATACATCTCTAGTTTTCATTAGATCTAACCCATGGCAGCACCTTCCTTGATCTAAAAAACATGGTAATCCCCCTCTACAGCAGCAAGAGATCTACCCCACAAGATTCCCCCATTACCTTCTTGGAGAATCACAAACCGACGGCCGAAACCTCGCGTTCTTTCCCGATTTCCTCCCGCGCCGATCCCTCCCAAATCCACTCGTCGCAGGGCTCCTCCACGGCAAGGGCAGCAGCGACGGCGAGTTGTGGCAGCGAGGAGGAGATCTTGGGGTGCGCCCACAAGTGGGAGAGGAAAGGAGGAGGGAGGAGGCGGTTTGGGGGAAGGAGAGGGGAGGTGAGGGGAGATGTGGAGGAGAGGGGAGATGAGGTGGTGGGGGCGGCGCATGGAGTGGTGGGTGGGCTAGGGCAGCAGGGTGTGCTGCCCCCCCACTACTCCCACATGGGCCCAAGTGCCCCACCTCCGGCCCACGAATTTCCCCTCAAGGCCCAAATCGACCCCGGAGAGGCCCGGAAGCCTGGAAACAGCCCAAAACGCGCTAAAACATGAAATCTCAGGGTTTTAGTTGCAAAAACCCCAACCTATCACATGTTACCACATTTTATAACCTATTATCACAAATTATAAAGTCTCGACATTCCGTAGTATCACATTCTACCCCCCTTAACTGGATTCGACCTCGAATCTTACACGTCAACTCTAAAACAATGTCCACTAGGGACTCATCTTCTTTGCGAACTCAACACACCCACGCAAAGACTCAAACAGTAGCAACGACAACTCAATTCTCCAAATCCATCTATTTACAAGAGTGACTTGACTTAGCTTAACTAAGCACAACTTGACATGATTCCTCATTTACTTCAATCTCTATCATGATTCATAAACTCAGAATGACACAATCATCATGAAACACATCCCTTTTTTTTCACCATTAGTATTAAAACGGTCAACCGAGGTTCCAAACTTGAACCCCCCAAAAAGACCATTTACGCAAAACCCCATCTCTTCCAATTATTTGACCCCTTTTCGCAAGGAATCAAAATTTACTAATGTCATCTTCGCTCATAGCCTACATCGACCATACTTTCCTTTCGACTGCCAACCACATTACACTTTTCATTATATCCTCTCCCAGGCATAACGCACACCCAGGGACGTCTAGCTAAGACAATGTCCACGAAAAAGCATTTTACCTCACAATTTCTATAACATTTGCTTCCACCCAACGATACTTTCAACCAAATTCAAACCACGACATCAACAACCTCCATCATCATCCACCCTCATACTACTAATGTCCAGCACCTAGCCCAAGCTAGGACCGTAACTCACTACCAAATCTGAATTGGCACTTTTCCCAAGAGGATGTCGCCCTCACAAACAATTCATACAAACAACGAAGCCCACGAGTATAGCTCTTAGACTATACTCAACACTAACCCGAGGCCCTTCTTATTCTCGCTCCTATCAATAGTGCAAAAGAAGTACGATTCTTTTGAATCCAAGTAGACCACATACAACAACTCGAGCCTCAAAGCGCCACAAATCACTTTGGAAAGAACCCGATAACATTGAAAGACCACCCTTTTGCTTTTCCTAAGTCAAGCCGCAAAGGAAAACTCAAATCTCCAATCAACGCGATACAATTCGCATCGGGGAGCACTCAAACAAATAGAGACTCCACACAATTCTCTTGTGAAGTTCTCAACAACTAAAGACAACTCGACTCGCTTTCACCACAGCCAAACTTTTCATTTTAACCAAAATCAACAACTTGGAAGAGAACTGCCACAAAAACTCTCGAAGAGAAAGGGAAACTCAAATCCCTTGCATAACATAACCAAAATACCAGCATTTATCCATTCATTCCTTTTCATGCTAGAGAGCAATGGAAATCTCGATTCATAACACGAATGCGAATTCTTCAAGAGCACTCCGGATTAGTCATATATCTCTATATGACTTTCTCACCGTCCTGGCTCCACAACTCTTTTATGTTTATAAAACGATGTCATGAATCTTTTTCAACATTTATTCGTCATGTAACCACGATACCCATTAACCATTCACAAAGAGATTTCATTCTCTTTGTCACATGATTGACACCCAACAACATCGATGGTTGCTCAAATTCGCATAAAACTACGACGGCGTTAACCGAAAAATACCATATCGCATCACAACCCAACAACCACTGCACGCAATGCGTGCAAAACATCGCATTTTAACCAAAGCCAATAACAGAAGATAGCATCAACTCTCAAATCAAACATCTACGCCTAATAACCGCTACCAATTCTCTTAAAGAGAAAGAAAACACATTCCCCACAGGGAACACCTTACCAACAAAATCACTAATGAAACAATCGTAAGATTCACCTTTTTGAAACGCTCGCAAACACCACACACGTTTCCCAAATAAATCCAACTCTAGTCACGATAGAATTACAATTTAAGCACTTAACTCCAGGGTTACCAAGGATAAATCAGTTGAACGCTAAAGAGAGCGTCCCACTCCAACGCTTTGGGTGTTAATCCATACTCATAGCATAGACTAATCAGATTAGCCCAAATCCAAAGATTGGCATGGTTCAATACCACACCACATTTGGAACCCATAAGCCGGTTACTTCAAATACTACTCTTTCATCCATAGTTCCAATCATCGGAGTCAAGTTTGTAACTTGACAAAATGCCACTTAATCAGGGGAGATTTTATTGCACACTAATCAAGACGCCTAAACAAAGAGGCAAGCACTCCCAGAAAATTTATACCTTCATTTGAATCCGTAAACCTTCAAAAGAAAGTTCGACTCAAATCCCACCATTACTCTCATTCCAATACTCTTAGCCAATACGGATGTCATAATCACCCAAATCCCGAGAAATCCAACACGGTTGCACACAAGCTACAACATCTGCTCTTAATAAAATCACTTTTCACTGTTCATATAAACACAATTGATTATATTACCAACGAACCATGGACCATATCTACCGTATGACAATCAATAAGGAGAACCATGTTCTCACAACTCCAGCACAATTAACTTATCAGTTAATCCAACATAAGACGCATATCAACAACTTCTTTTGGTCTACTAACCATGACGAACCATTATTCATGCAACTTATTATCCCAAGCGTAGCACACATCTCTTTACAATTATTCCGGCGTAATCAACAATTACCCTGGGTATAATCCCTAAGTCACATATTCCATATCACCAGTTCATTCCACCAATAATTAATACTAACCACGCGACACGATCTCCACTAGACATCCCTCATAAATACGGATCCCAGACAGACATCTGTCAAGAATAATTCAACCTTTCCTACAATCATTCCATATATCCTCATTAATTGATTACTCGTAATTTTAAGTCATATTGTCGACCCACAATATTAACTGACCCACCAGCTACAATAGGCAGAATTTCACACCATCTTCTTGCTATAACAAGTTCATCAACCGAGACATTCTATGCTAACTAATCTCAAACATCCATTAGATTCCATAACCCGCATCACTTTGCACACACCACTAATCAACTTTCACTTCGGATCACCTGACGTCTCGTTTAATCATCTCTTAACAACACAATATTTTAGTTTATCTTTAAACAATCAACAAATTCACTTTAACCGAACCACTAGCTCATATCATCTGAAAACTCTAACTTCTCTTCATACGCTTAACTTCTTAAACATCCGCGTGAATCACGCACCCAACTCTTAAGGAAACCATAATTGCTCCAGAAAAGAACAACACCCAAACACCTTTCCTTCCGGAAAGCTCAACCATAAATCACAAGAGAAGTCAACTCTTAAATTCCCAAATGCCGACACACAACTACTCCACAACTCTCGAGATCAACAACTTCCGCGAAGGAAGATGGTTGCAAGAGGGAAAACCAAGCGATTAACCAAATCCTTTTTTTTCAGATAAGGCCATAACCCCAAACTTCAAACTTTCACGAAACAAACGGTTTTTCAAAGATGAATTCCCAAGCAAGTCATCATTGCGATCAAACACCACTTAGACCCTGACAACAAGGTCTAGCACAACACCGCAATAACTCTTTTAAACCTCGGAGAACGACAAACACAAGAATAAATTAAAAACTTTCTCCGTAAAGCAACCGATCAACCACATCCTTTCCGACAAAACCTTGACACCTAAATCCATGCGACTTAGATTTTCATCGAAACTTCAATAACTTCTTTTCAAATTCGAGAATGGTAACCCAAGAATCAATCTATAAATTTCTCTATAAGGCAAACAACAAATCGGGCGTCAAAGCTGGCAAGACGACCAAAAGAGGCGCAACCCTAAATTCTTCTTTTGTCTTCAACCAAAGAAGACAAAACCAAAACCACCAAAAGAACTATCGGTGAGTATCCAAAACCGAACACTTTTTCTTTTATTTCAACCAACCAAAAACCAACCAAAACCGTTCGTCAAAACGGCAAAGGAAATTCGGAGGGTCAATCCACAACTCTACTACTCGACTCCAACCAACTACCCAATCTACGACAGATAGGATAAGCACTCTCCCAACAGGAGGTTAAAAGTCCATCGGTGATGGCACTAACCGGCCACACCGTCAAACCCAACATTACTACAAACAACAGAAGGTGACCGAAACCCTTTCGGCACCACAACCCACATAATCTCAAATGTATCAACACAATCAATTCTTTCATAAACATAGCAACATATATTACTAAATGTAACATTCAACATCAAAGCTTAAATACAACATTTAAGCGTAAAGCAACGGTACCCATACCCATTCCTCTCAGGCAACAGAGTGTGTCAAGTTTTAAATTAATTATTCCACTTACACAAGTTTTAATGTTGCTATCCTATGGCAAAGTTTTAAGTAAAACCTAAGCCATGTTTATAGGTTATCCCACTTCATATTTTAGTTGAACCTATAGTATGACACTAAATACACATTCCAGGGAACTACAGCCCGCTCTGATACCAGCTGTAACACCCCAGCTTGTACTAAGCCCAGAATGTCACCAAACATAGACCATAACACGCTTAATACCATAGTTTAAGGTAAAATTTCAGCAAGTAATCATTTAGCATAATTGAAAATTTTGACAGCATCTCCTTTGTTTATGCATGAAACATAACATCATATCAATATGTATATCAATCAAAATATCAATAAGCATCGACAACAATAGATGAGCATCAACTAAGACTAGGATGATAAAACAAATCGCTCCGAAGACCCACATGACACACATGAGGGAAACCAACACACATAATTTCCATACACCAAAATCAACATAATTTATTGCCATGTTTCCATTGAAATGGGTGAATTATCTAGATTATGAGTGCTACGTGAGGAAGTGTAGCTAAATTCCCTTCCCGCGCGCCGATTTCATTGTACCTAAATAAACAAACAACATAAAACACAAGCATGAGTTCATCACTCAGCAAAGTGTATTGTAATGGAATAACAAGGATCAAGACAACAAACCATCATCCCAGTCTCCACAGTTATATCACAACACATCATATTTAACATTATATACATCCTTTAAAACAACATGATAATCATCTCATGAGTACTCTCATCATCATCTCATAAACATCTTCATTTATGTATATCATTCATGCAATGCAATGCACATGTCTCCTGGAATACTCATACCGGTATGGTTGAGTGCACACCCGTCGGCATGCACCCTTTTCCCCCTTCCATCCCGAAGATGGAGGGTGCCTATCACTCGCTTCCATTCACCTCGGTGATGGAATCACGATGTAGGACTTACTCAAAAGAATAGCCCCGGACTAGTCATAACTGTTCTCACCAACCCTACCGGAATAGTTATGACTTATCTCACCGGCCGGCCATGAAAATATGCCATGTATGCAAAATGGACAGCAACGTATACAGAAATAGACATATTGCATATCAACACATGGCATTTCCACATGTAGGACCATATTCAACAATTGACGGTTACTGTTCAAAACATGGCATGTGAATCATTTGTCAACAACAAACATTGTTAATCATGGCATGAGGACACCATATCATCGATAACATTTAAATCATGGCCTAAGGACCTCCTATCAATTATAACATGTAAATCATGGCAAAACAACATGTTATCTATTCCAAATGCTATCAATCAATTCTAGCAACACATATAGCATACAATCCACGCAACACACTTGCCTTCAACCACGGGCAATGGAGTGACAAGAGGTTGAGGGCACTCCCGGAGGCACACCACCTGCAAACACGTGGCACACACTCAAAACGAGTCCACAAAACAGTACACAAATAAATCCCACTACCCGACTTCGCATACAACTCCTAAAATCAGAAAACAGCTAATCTGTCCCTTCGGGACAGCAGCCTTCCAAAGGGCATAACTTCTGTTCTAGGAATCCAAATTGAATAAACAAGTACATCCTCGCGTAGCTTAGGAAAATTCCCAACTTTTTCTTGTTATAGAGAAAGACTAATTCGGACTCTAATGTTGTTTAATCTAACGTTGAACACGAACTGTCCCAATCTCGTCACAGATTTGACAGCATTCGGTAAAACGGCCATATCTCCCAAACGGCTGGGCGGATTTTAACGTTATTTATATGCACGGAAATATAATGAAATTATCTACAACTTCCTTAAAGTCCGTACGGTCAGATTCCAACTCTAAATTGGCGAAAACACCTGCCCTAGTTCGGGTTCCCAATCTGCCCGAACAGAACGTGAATACATCTCTAGTTTTCATTAGATCTAACCCATGGCAGCACCTTCCTTGATCTAAAAAACATGGTAATCCCCCTCTACAGCAGCAAGAGATCTACCCCACAAGATTCCCCCATTACCTTCTTGGAGAATCACAAACCGACGGCCGAAACCTCGCGTTCTTTCCTGATTTCCTCCCGCGCCGATCCCTCCCAAATCCACTCGTCGCAGGGCTCCTCCACGGCAAGGGCAGCAGCGGCGGCGAGTTGTGGCAGCGAGGAGGAGATCTTGGGGTGCGCCCACAAGTGGGAGAGGAAAGGAGGAGGGAGGAGGCGGTTTGGGGGAAGGAGAGGGGAGGTGAGGGGAGATGTGGAGGAGAGGGGAGATGAGGGGGTGGGGGCGGCGCATGGAGTGGTGGGGGGGGGGCTAGGGCAGCAGGGTGTGCTGCCCCCCACTACTCCCACATGGGCCCAAGTGCCCCACCTCCGGCCCACGAATTTCCCCCCAAGGCCCAAATCGACCCCGGAGAGGCCCGGAAGCCTGGAAGCTTGACCAAACGCGCTAAAACATGAAATCTCAGGGTTTTAGTTGCAAAAACCCCAACCTATCACATGTTACCACATTTTATAACCTATTATCACAAATTATAAAGTCTCGACATTCCGTAATATCATAGCTGTCCATGTCCATCACATAGAATACTTGTGTCACATCATTAGTGAGCACGAATGGTTCATCCCTATAGGCCACTTGCTTGAGGTCCACAGTTGTCATACCGTACTCATCGATCTCCACGGCTGCCAGTTTGACCCATTGGCACCGAAACAGAGGGACTTTTAAAGGTCCGTACTCGAGCTCCCAAATCTCCTGTATGAAACCATAATAGGTATACATCTTTTCATTTTTGTCCAAGGCATCTATACGGACGCCGCTATTTTGGTTGGTGCTCTTGCTATCCTGGGCTGTTGTGTAAAATGTGTACCCATTTATCTCATACCCTTGGAATGATATGACTGTTGTGGATGGTCCCCGAGCCAAGAGTTTCAACTGTTCATCATCTGTATGGTTGCCCAACAGTTGCTTTTGTAACCAACCGCCGAAATGATCCATTTGCTCGACTGCGATCCACTTATCTGACTTCTCTGGGTATTGGGCGCGTAGACTCATCTCGTAATCATACATATATGGAGCCACTACAGTTGCTTGTTTCAATACTGTGAAATGTGCTTGTTTAAATGAAAGTAGATCGTGGCTATAGGATTCTTTTCTCCCTAAAGTCCCTTTTCCCCGTAGCCTCCCCTCACGGCGTGATACAGGAACGCCAATCGGATTCAGATCATCAATGTAATTAACACAAAACTCGATCACCTCCTCTGTGCCGACACCCTGCGCAATGCAACCTTCTGGACGAGACCGGTTACGAACATACTTCTTTAGGATGCCCATGTACCTCTCGAAAGGGAACATATTGTGGAGGAACACAGGTCCGAGAATTTGTATCTCTTTAACAATGTGGACCATGAGATGGACCATAATATCAAAGAATGATGGAGGGAAGATCATCTCAAGGCTAACCAGACTATTGACCATGTCGTCATGCAGATTACATAACTTATTCGGCTCGATGACCTTCTGCGACACCGCGTTGAAGAACGAGCACAACTTTATGATTGTCCCTCGTACCCTGTCCGGCAGAATACCTCGCACCGCCACTGGGAGCAACTGTGTCATCAACACGTGACAATCATGGGATTTTATGTGTACGATTTTATTCTCTTTTGTGTTTATGAGTCTCCTTATGTTCGAGGAGTATCCAGAAGGGACCTTCACACTGTTCAAGAACTTAATCATATTTTTTTTCTCTTCCTTGCTCAGAGTGTAGCTCGTGGGGTGGAGGTAATGTTGTCCTTCCGCTCTCATTTCCGGATGTAGGTCGTTCCTGATTCCCAGTAGCTGTAGGTCCTTTCGTTCTTGAAGTGTATCTTTTGATTTGCCATACATATCTAGGAAGCCTAGCAGGTTCACGCAGACATTCTTTGTGATATGCATGAAGTCCAGTGAGTGGCGAACCTCTAAGTCTTTCCAGTAAGGTAAGTCCCAAAATATTGACTTCTTCTTCCAAATGGGCTTTGTGTGATCTTGTTTTGTCGGGACAGGTTTGCTACCTGGACCTTTTCCAAATACTACTTTCAGATCATTTACCAAAGAAAATACATGAGCCCCACTGCGATGCGGGGGCTTCTTACGTTTCTCTTCCGTCCCATCAAAATTCTCACCCTTCCTCCTTAACGGGTCCTTCGTATGGAGGAATCTACGGTGGCCCATGTACACAACCTTTCGAAAGTTTTTTAGGTACTTGCTGTCCGTTTCCTCTAAGCAGTGGATGCAGGATTTATATCCTTTGATGGATAGGCCCGACAGGTTACCAAGTGCAGGCCAGTCGTTGATGGTTACAAATAGTAATGCACATAAAATGAAGTGCTCTCTTTTGTACTCATCCCATACACGTACACCATCGTTCCACAATGTTAGCAAATCTTGAACCAATGGTTTGAGGTACACATCGATGTCGTTTCCAGGTTGCTTTGGGCCTTGGATAAGCAACGGCATCATAATGTACTTCCGCTTCATACACAGCCAAGGAGGAAGGTTGTAGATACACATAGTCACGGGCCAAGTGCTGTGACTGCTGCTCATCTCGCCATATGGGTTCATCCCATCTGTACTCAACCCAAACCTTATGTTCCTCGCATCCTCAGCAAAGTCTGGGTATGTTCTATTGACTTTCCTCCACTAGGAGCCATCAGCAGGGTGTCTTAGCCTTCCGTCCTCATTACGATCTTCTTTGTGCCAGCGCATCATCAGGGCATGCGCTTTGTTCGCAAATAAACGCTTCAACCGTGGTATTATAGGGAAATACCACACCACCTTACCAGGGGGCCTCTTCTTCTTACGCTGCCCCTCTACCTCACCTGGGTCGTCACGCCTGGTCTTATACCGCGAAGTTTTGCATACTGGACAAACATCCAAATCCTCGTACTCATTGCGATAAAGGATACAATCGTTACGACATGCATGTATCTTCTGTACCTCCAACCCCAAAGGGCAGACAACTTGTTTGGCATTGTACGTAGTTTCGGGCAGTGTGTTCCCCTCTGGAAGTATCTTCTTGATGAGGCATAACAACTCGTCGAATCCCTTATCAGATAATCCATTGGTCGCCTTCCATTGCATCAGTTCTAGTGTAGTACGCAACTTTTTATGGCCCTGTTGGTTGTTTGGGTACAACAATGTTTTGTGGTCCTCCCATAGGCGCTGGAACTTTTCGTAATGTCTTTCATCGATGTATTCTCCCTCTCCATCAAGCAGCATCTAGTCTAGGTCATCATTGCCAAACTCCCCAAATGTATATTCGCAAGAGCCAGGTTGGCCAGCGTCTAAGATATTGTTCGCCTCTTCTTGTTCATCATCTTCTTGTATAATTTCTTCTTCACCATGCTTGGTCCAACAGGTATAGTTTGTCATGAAACCTCTTGTGAGCAAATGGAAGTGAAGGTGGCTGGAGTTTGCCCACTCCTTCTCATTCTTGCAGTCTATGCATGGACAACATATGTAGCCTGACGTCGTGTATGCATCGGCCGCACGAAGAAAATCTTGCAAACCCTGCAAGAACTCCGGGGAGCGTCGGTCCATGTACATCCATCGCCGGTCCATCTACATTATATTACATCAAGGTAACTTTTAGCTCATTTTCCGATAATGAATTGTTCAACATTTCCCAAAATCCAAATCAAGACAACTATATTTTTAAAATGATTTTATTTCATAATATACATTAAAGGCACTATATTTCATTACATATTTTTCCATAAAATGATTATTTGCTCCGGTATTCATACTCGACAAGTTTTTGCAACCTACTAAAATAATTAGTCAATGAAAATCTAGATTCAAAATTCTTCATCAATCGATGGAACCAAAACCTAAATATTAATGCAAGCATAATTTCACGATGACTTTGCTCAAATTTTCAAAACTTTTTTTGAAAACTTTTTCACAAAATTTTTTAAAACTTTTCTCGAATCTTCAACTCATTTTATATTTTCTGTAAAGCCATTTATATTTTTAATATTGTTTTAATTCGCAAATGAATTTAAAATTCTTCTTTTTTGCACATAACTATTGCAATTTGAAGATCCTAAAAGCTATGATTTTCATGCACCATTCTTAATTTCCCCAACTATATATGCACCATCCTACATCGAACGATGGAACTAAAATGTAAATTTGAGCTAGATCCACACCTTAAATGCGAGCTATATTATAATCCAAGCAAATTTAAGCTTAGTTACCTTGGTTGCGAGTAAATTTTTGCATCCTACTTGAAAAGATCGAGCTAGAACTTTACATTTGTAATCTTTCATCGATTAATGGAAAACATCAAATTTTCTTCATAATTCAAGCAAAGAAGAGGCTTCATTTAACACAAATGTAGTGAGGAATGATGGTACTAACCTTAGTTACCTTGCTTGGAGTAAAATGACCAAAATTTTAAAATTTGGGCAGCACCTCCCCTTCCTTGGAGCTCTTGCCCGAACTGCTGTTCTTCTCATCGGCTGATCAAATGATCTTGGTCTGGCAGAGAGCGGGAGGAGGAACAAGTTTAAATTGCGACAGAGTACCGGTTCACAAAGACAAGCCTGCATCGATAGTTTCACATCGCACCGCTTAGTGCCTTACACCGGTACTAATATCCACCTGCAACTGTAGCCGTTGCTACTAGATAGTACCGGTTTGGAATACAAACCGGTACTGATGTGACTATCAGTACCGGTTGGTACCTTTAACCGGTACTGACCACCACCCCCGAGCGTATGTTGATCCAAACGAATGCCTCTTTGAGTTGAGGCAGAGTACATGCGTATGTTCAAATGAAAAATCAGAATGCGTATGTAAATAGAACAGCTAATATTTAATATTACCCACCGTTAAAAATGTTCAAATATACAGTGACATTACATAGTGGATAATTAACATTACATAAATAAAAAAGTTCAATTATCGTCGTTACTCCGCGGGGGGCAGCCGCTGTCCTCGCTATCATCGCTGTCACTACTGTCGTCGTCGGTGGCGGTAGGGTGAACGTCGTCCTCGGAGGAGGAGGATGATGAGCTCCCCCAGCAGATGACGGTGACGTTCTCCTCCTCTTCTTCGTCCTCCTCCTCCTCTTCTTCCTCCTCCTCCTCCTCCTCGTCGTCGTCGCCGCCGCCGCCGCCGCCGTCCTCCTCGCCGCCCTTCTCGCCGCCGCCCTCCTCGCCGCCCTTCTCGCTGCCGCCCTCCTCGCCGCCGCCGCCCTCGCTGCCGCCGTCATCCTCGCTGCCGCCGCCCTCGCCGTTGTCGCCTCGCTGCCGCCCTCCTCATCGCCCTCGCTGCCGTAAATGCCGCCGCCTCGCTGCCGCCCTCCTCGTCGTTGTCATCACCCTCCTCGTCGTCGTCGGCGGCGCGCTTTCTTTTCTTGGTGGCGGCGGGAGGTGCCTGGGGTGGAGGCGGCATCGGGACAATGGCTCGTAGTCGGAGGAGTCGAGGAGCCGGGCGGGAGACATGTGCTCTGCCATGATCGGAAGAGGAAGATCGATCGAGACCGGTCTCTGTCGGTGCAGGTTCTCCATCTCGCCACTCTGTTTATACTTCGCGGGATGAACACGAAGAGGCGACGCTGGATCGAGGCGTCGCGCGGGAGACTGCGGCGTTGAATACAAAGAATCGGGCGCTTATCGCACGGTTGGTTACACTAACCGATGCTGATGTGGTCTCATCAGTACCAGTTGGTTACACCAACCCGTACTAAGAAGCCAAGGAGCAGAAGAGTTTGCTTAGTACCGGTTCGTGTAACCAACCGGTACTGAAGATCGAGAATCAGTACCGGTTGGTTACATGAACCGGTACTAAGCAGTCTGCTCTGCTCCTTGGCTTCTTAGTACGGGTTGGTGTAACCAACCGGTATTGATGATACCACATCAGCACCGGTTAGTGTAACCAACCGGTACTGATGGTCCCCCCGGACCTGTAGACCGTTCAACCGGGACTGATGTAAATGTCAGTCCCGGTTCATGCATGACCGGTACTGATGGGCCAGTATGGAAGGTCAGATCTGTAGTAGTGGTAGTGTACTAAACACCGTTTAGTAGGTACATACAAATCAAGCGCCCAGTTGTCTTTACCTCAAAAGGGTTAAAGCAAATCTTTCATTTAATAGTAAATGAGATGAGTTCTTTGGTGCCAACGTATGAATATTCACTGCAAAACGCACGCACGAAAATAACGGTATATTCGTCTGTTATAGGGGTATGACCATTTTTAATATCAGCATATAATTATAGAGTACTACATTTCCCACATAGGAAAAAATCATTATATTGAACTGCTCCTGGAAGGAAACTTTGAATCTGAAAAACCGTTGACTTGATGATGCAGTGGAAGATGGCAGAAAGAAGCAGAGTTGAAAGTTGTGCAGTTGTATGTCTTTCTTGAGGATTTTGATGCTCGCATGCATAAGGATTGATGTCACCAGCACGTTGAGTTAGGTCTCCATATATCATGCATGCATTGATGTAGCCAGGTATATTTCATTTTACAATTAATGGAAGAACAGCATTGACTCTTGTTGCAACATGCAATATTCCAATATATATTATGCAGTAGTGGATATTATCATATGTACCTGTGAGGCAGATGATGCATCAGAGCACTGGATGGTACTTGCAAGTGGCATTAATTTTACTTTCCCTCCAAAATAAAGAAGTGGAATTATTTTTATCAATCACAAGCATGTTAATTACATAACATAACCATAACTTTGATCAATAACATAGACTGACAAGACAAGTTCCCAATAAAGAGAAAGAGCCTGCTGCAAATTCAGTGGATTGTTTAATAAAACGTGCCGCTTTCACAAGTCAAATCTGAAAAAAGGGTACTATATATGTATATTGGGGCTTAGCGCTAACTTTCTGTGATACAATCATCCAATCTTCCCGTCCTTTTTGACTCCTAATGTACTCTCCACTTGGCACCTCTCCTGTTTTTCTGACACGTAAATTATTTTCTGCACAATGCATTTTACTTTTCTAAAGTGCCAACATATATAATACATATGTTTTTTTTATCGCAACAACTACAACGAGTGCGTGCATGTATCTGCCGTCCAAAATATTATGGTCAATGTGTTTTGAAATCAAATAACGTGTAAAGCTGCCGCACAACTGAAGATTGCATGGTTGCTGTGCTACACGGTGACGGCCAACTTTATCAAACGTGGAAGAACCATTAGTTGGTTAGTATATGTGCACATGGAGTATGAGTACTTCTATTATTTAAGATGCATGATCACATATGCAATATTAATGGATGACAAAGGCAAAGTGTCATAGTTACAACAGCTTTTGGGAAAAGATTTGCGTATGTCAGCAAGATGTTAATAGCACCATGGTCTCATTAATTAGTGTGTTATCCATATGAATTGTTAACTACATTAACTGAAAATGGCTTGGTTGCTAGCACGTAATAATCTAACTAGTGGCCGGAACTAGTGCAAAATTGGGCTCCCCTGTTTTGATTTCTACGCAAATCCATTAGCTGATGATCCTAATTACAATGGGCAAAGACTTTTCTATAATATTGTTGTTGATCATTGTTGCCGTCGATCGAGGTGATAACATTTTGACAGATCGATATTACGATCAGAGGGGAGGGTGAATGATCTCAAATTAAAATAACCTCAAATGGTGGCACTACGGACTCCATGGGGTGGTAGTGCTGATTGTGTGGTACTACCGCTCCTCAAGGGCAGTAGTGCTGGTACAGTTGAATTTTTTTGGAAACAGCACGAAATCAAAACCAAAAATAATGTTCTTTTCATCTATTAATCCAAAGTTCAAGAGTGCACCAAGTTTCTTGTGAAGGTTAGAAATTTATTCCAACTTTCAATCCATAGGATTAATGTCAAAGTTCCTACCTTTTCAAATCAAAGAAAGAGTGCACCAAGTTAGAGCAAAACTTGAAATCTTAATCTTGGACTTACTCATGGTGTTTAGATGATTAAGATGATATTAGTTATTCTCCCACACATCAAAGCAACCAATAACTCTAGATAGAGACTTCATCAACACGATCTACCAAAGATTCTTCGCTACAAGCAAAAAGATCGGTTTCTAGCAAAGATTAGATCATGACTTGCCTAGAGGATTGGGATATGACCTGAGAGAATGTAACGTCCTGAAATTAAATGAATTGGAGCTAAAAATGTGAATTATGAATTCTGGCTTTAAATTGAATTTCAATCGTTTTGTGGTTTCATTTGGAATTTGAATTGCATTGTTTTTCTTTCAATTGACCTAGAAGAAAGATTCTTCACTTCGAAACTTAAAACTTGTGAATGTAAAATTTGAAAAAATATGGCTAAGTTCCAAATCTTCTGTAGATCATCTCTGAAATTTTTTTATTAAGTTTTGAATTGATCTATTGGTTTTAGAAAACAAAACTAAAAATAGCAAATTAGGTTTGGACCTAGAGCAATGTCAAAATTTCATAAAAATAAATACAAGTGTTCTTGCTTTGAAAATTTTAGTTTAGAACATTAATAATCTTGGGATAGTGCAGCAAAAATTTCAAAATCATTTGACTTATTTTGTAGCCTCATAAAAATTATTTTCAAAAAAGGCCTAATTCTGACATAGGCGCTCTCAAATTTTTCCAGAATTGTTGGCTTGGTTTTTATGCCTGAAATTTTTATAGTAGCTTAAATATGTCTTCGTGGTCTTTCACAAAAATTCCTAACTTATTTTGGTTGCTCAATTAAATCAGAATGTACTTGTTGCCTGAAATCAAAAAAACTAAAACCTAAATTCCCCCTTTTCCCTTCATTGCCAAATGGGCCCCCCAGCTGGTAAGACCCACCTGGCAGTGTGGCCTCCCTGCTCTTCGAGTGGCCCTGTGGCCCACCGGTCAGCCACTCCCCTCTCCTCTCTTCCCTTCTTTTTCCTCTTGCGCGCGCTTGCCGAAGCCTCGCCACGGCGGTGATTTCCCTCCGTCTTCTCTGCCACAGCAACCGGTCTCTGCCCGTGCCCACCCATGCAGGATGATTCGCCACGTCTCACCATTTCTCTGCAACGTCAACCTCGCGCAGCCTGAATCCCTACCAACAGCCAACTTCGCTGTTTTTCCCTCCCCGCGGCAACATTTGCCTCTAACTTTTTCCTACCATGGCGGCTCGCTAATGTAGGCCCCCGGATCGGCTATCCGGAGTCCTCTGTGTATTTCTGTACTAGTCCCAGATCAGTAGCTAGTACACACAGTCAAACAGTGATGAATCAACAACCATATCACGAATACATATAACTAAATAATAATAACACCAAATAAAAGCAAAGACCTTATGGTCAAGGTTTACCATTACGGCCTTAACAGGCAGATCAACTTGAACAACTGTAGCGGAAGACGAAAACACCAAGGCGATCCATCCAAATGCCCATAGGCAATCGAGTGGGGAGCGTGTCCTAGTCGTTGGAATTCCTTGACAGCTTCTTTCACTTCTGAGATATGATTAGAATGTAGCACGTGAGTACATAAAGTACTCAGCAAGTCTGGGAAATTATGCACAATGTAGGCTATCCAAGGATGGCTTAATATGGTTCTTTTGCATAAAGCCAAGTTTCATCAAATCATACTTGTTAATAAGTTTCACAAAGCATATTTGAGCAATTCTTTTTAATAATTGAATTATGTAATATTGCAGTGAAGGTTCTAACCACCACTCATTAATATACAGGCTCTATCCGCCACATCTCAACAAGATAAGGGTTCAATCCATTCACATGGCTCTGTCTGCCACAGTTTACAAAAATCAGGTTCATTCCACCTACCTGGCTTTAGCCGCCAGAAGCACACCCGAGAGTTCTAACCACTCCCGGATCCCAAAACAAACCCTTGTTTAGTTTGAAACCAAAAACCAAAGTCTACCAGTATGAAAGCATTCAGCAAGCTTTGCCTTTGACCGTAGGCACGGCTATTCGAATAGTTTTAACTCTGCAGAGGTGTACAACTTTACCCACAAGACATGATATTCCCTTGGTGCCAAGCTATTAGCACACTTCCTTAGGTGTGCCGGTAGGGATATCATGACAAGCCCTTTACAATGTATACACCTAAACTGACCCACCCGCTGAGGTTTCACTGCTGTTAGGGTTATATGCACCAAGTACAGAAGCCCCCTCTTGCGCCGTGTGAGAAAAACAACAACATTGCCTCTATCCGGCGCTCACATTCCACCGTTTGGTGAGTCTAAGTTAGGTTTCTACAAATTATTCAACCAGGTCATGCCCATTTTGACATGTGGTTGTACGGTTATGCTTAGAATGGAGACAGTCATAAGCGTCGGTCCTTAATTGACTTGGGGCGGTACTTGCACAATGAAAGCTAGCACTCCATCCGCACCCACCAGACAAACCATTCCGCCCCAGTCTAAACCATTTTTCATTTTAAATTTTTATTTTGTAAACCATCGGCAATACTCCTTGCCTATAACTTCCAACACAAGTTTTCAAGAGTTAAATGAAATTCCCACCCATAGGTGAATACTGACCGATTGCGAGTCTAAGCATTTCTACCGTACTATTCTATTGCACCAATAGTTTAGTTTATAAAATACAAATCTTAGGGTTGATATAACATGATTATAATTAAATCGGTACTTCCCAAAATTCATGAGACCACCGAGATTCCCCCATTCTTATCATGGTACTATATAATCCAGTCCAATTTAGTACTTCCACCATGTAAAGTTGATATCATGTGCCATCATAACTCTAAAATCATGCCAAGCTATTATTATCATTGTATATGAAACAATCTCCTCAAAGTATGAGCTTCCTTTTTGATTACCCATCATCCACACATCGACTGGTCTTTTAATCTACTTGATCCACCGAGAATAACTCCTAATTTCATCCCCGAGCATATTTCATGAAAGATTCTACAAATCCAAGATTTCAATAATTCATTACCTAGAGCTGTTTCCATAAACAATGACACCAAGTTGACTAAGCAAATCACCCCCAATCCACATTATTCATAATCCCACACAAATGGTTATCGCAAAACCCTATTTCCCAAAATCATCTACTAAACCACCGAGTACGATTCTCAGTATTATCCACTTAATACATCGAGTATATAGTTGATAATATCATTGATTAAATCATCGAGTATCATTCTCCACATCACCTATTGTCGCTACTACAGAAATGTACATCAGAATCGGTTCTTTTTCGTCATCACAATCGGTTCTAGTAGCGATAGAAAGTCCAACGATAGAGATAACGAAGCCTTATCACAGTCGGTTTTGGAACGATAGTAATTATTAGTCATCACAATCGGTTCTTTGTTGGAAACCGATTGTGATGAGGCCATTATCACAATCGGTTCTTGTCGGAAACCGATTGTGATGAGACTATTATTACAATCGATTTTGGTTCGGAACCGATTGTGATGAGGTCATTATTACAATCGGTTCTTGTTGGAAACCGATTGTGATGAGGCATTATTACAATCGGTTTTTGTTCGAAATCGATAGTGATGATGCTATTATTACAATCAGTTTTGGTAAGAAACCGATAGTGATGATGATATTATTACAATCGGTTTTGGTTCGAAACCGATTGTGATGAGAACATTATCACAATCGGTTCTTGTTGGAAACCGATTGTGATGATCCATTATTACAATCGGTTTTTGTTCGAAACCGATAGTGATGAGGCTATTATTACAATCGGTTTTGGTTAGAAACTGATTGTAATGATGAGATATTATTACAATCGGGTTTTGTTGAGAACCGATGGTGAAGAGAATATTATCACAATCGGTTCCAACAAAGAACCGATTGTGATGGTGCTGACCATATCACATTCTTCACAATATCACATAACATAACATTATCACAGAACATTCACAATAAGACACATAACATTCACAATATGACACATAACATACATCACAATCTCTAATACATTATCACAGAACATTCACATAAACATCCAAACATATCGCATTCAAGATAAAGACATCACATTCCCATTAATATTGTTTACATTACATATTGACTAGTAAGAGCACATCGGGTCTTTAAATCTACCAGCCTCTACTATAACTTCTGTCCAGTACCACTGGCATATGTGGTCTCGTAATTTCTTGAGATCCTTGTTGCTTAGGCTCTTCCGGGGGATATCAAGGTCCTGCAAGAAAGTAGTGCACTAATATATTTAAATTTTAAAATTTTATTTTAAAAGATTGATAGTACTGCAATAATCAGTTCTATACCTTAGGGAAAAGATTTGACCACGACTGTAATCAGCATGTGATGCATCACGTAAAAGCCGCACAGGTCATCACACCCCTGTTGATGACACTGTGAACAAAGAAACTTAAATTAGGAGACGAATAATAGGTGTGAGAAAGAAATTCTATGATAGACACTTGTACCTTGAAGCGCTTCCACTCCAATTTGTTGCCTTATTTATCATTGTACCGGCCACCTTCCGCAATGTAAGACAAGAAAGCCCTACATACATTGGAGAGAGGCCATTGAGGTAAAAAATATCTAATGTAGTTCAATATGTACAGTGTTAGAGGAATGTACTTACTTCTCCAAAATAGGCCGTATCGCGTAGTCCATCGGTCTATTTTCGAGCGAGCTAAATGTGTAGACTTTGTTTGCACTCCGAACAACCACAAGTAGAACCCAATGGTTGCTTATTAAACGGTACACAATGCAAGAAAATAAGTTCAAATACGGTTTAAGTGCGTACAAGTAATTGAATTTTATAGTAATACATACTCCTGGTGGTACGGGAAGAGAATGAAGTCCTTTTTCGCCTCAACACGCAATGCGTGCTTGATGTATCCTACAAGGAACTCCGATTGCAACCTAGCCATGGTCGCAGACACCATCTCGGGGTCGACAAACCCGACAAGGTGTCGACCCGTCACGGCTCGCTGCCTCATTATCCTACAAGTCATGTCAATTGTGATAAAAGCATAATACAAAATCAATAAATAGTCATAGGGATGAGTATGGTGCGATACTCACAACGTCCAACATCGTATAGTAGAAATATCGATGGCTTTCAAGCTGTACAAAAAGAACAGATCCTCAAAACTCACTAGGAAGATGCCATCCTCCTGGCGGTGGAAGTGTCCCCCTCGATACTTCACATTGAAATCGACGCGAGGCTCGACCTCATGTGACTTGTCGATGTACCATCCGTGTAGCAAGCGAGTGCACAAGCCTAAATCATTCAATTCACTACTTGGGAGAAAAGGCTTTCCATGTACGAACAGCTTAGAATCATGAGGGGACTCTGTGGTCTCTGACAACTTGGACTTCTTCACAGAGGGATTCTCTGAGCTCTCCTGTGGATCTATCGTCAGCGTGCTAGTAGACCTTTTGTGCACCAGCTGTGCACTCCGTTTAGGAGCCGGAGAAGTTGTAGGTGCAGCTGGAGGAGCAGGTGCAATAGCAGGAGCAGGAGCAGGTGCAGCAGCAGGAGCAGGTGCAGTAGGAGAAGGTGCAGGAGCAGGAGTAGAAGTAGGTGCAACAGCAGGAGCAGGAGCAGGTGCAGCAACAGGAGCGGGAGCAGGTGCAGTAGCAGGTGTAGCAGCAAGTGTAGGAGCAGGTGCATGAGTAGTAACCTGTAAAGCACATGCATATATGTAACACCATGTGCTACATTATTGAAATGATGGACAAGATGCGTAGTTTTATACCTTCTGCACTATGATACCCGTCATGGGCCACTTGATGAACGACATCCCTGCTTGCCCGAGAGTGGTGATATCTTCGTTCGGGGGGAATTCCAGCGCACGAGACAGGAAATCATCATGGACATAGTCCACCTGCACCCTCGTGTAGCCCTTCCCCAAAGGTGTACCATGCACCGTGTCATCCTCTTTGCTTGGAAATGCAACCCCGCGTCCAACCTCAACGCATAATCCGTCTTCGATCAGGATTAACTGGCACTTGGCAGGATCCTACAAGAAGTGTGCAACTTGATCATAATCTTTGATGTGCGCAACTTGATCATAATCTTTGTTAGCTTACTCATGTACTTTTTACTCAGAAACACTTACTACCTGACAGTGGGTACCGGGCTGATAACTTCTGGAAACGCCGCTGCTAGGGTGTATCACAGGCGAGGCTACATGACCCTGACTCTGGGAGATCATCGCCATCATCTCAGCCTTTAGGCGCTCCTCACGTATAGTCCATGCCTCCTCCATCTCCTGCCTCATCTCCTCCTTCACCTGGGCCCTTAGGCGCGCCTCACGTGCTTCCCATGATCTTGATCTGGCACTGGAAGCGCTCTCCTCTTGGAAGAAGGAGCTCTTCAGACGCCCGCACTGCGCAAGCACTGACCCTTATGATCGGCCTTCCCGATTGCCGAAGACAGGATGTCTCTTGACCCTTGGCTTTGAAACGTTCCTTGCTCTTTTTGCTGGCTTACCTCCTCCTACAGGAAGCGAATATAAGTTAGTGCTACAATACAATAGGAAGAGTCAACTGCAATGTACTATGTTAGATGTCTTATGATGGCGGAGACGATCTGTGCGGTCGCAGGGTTTGGAATCACAATCTGACCGTCGACGGTTTTCTTTGTCCTCGCTAATACCCAGTCGCGTGCCCGCTCCTCACATATGTGGAAGTAAGGCATCGTTGTCCCAGAGTTTGCACACTCCTCGGCTTGTCGTGTCCACTCTGCCTTCTTACCTACATAGCCACCGGAACCGAGGTGATGCGCGTGTGTGTTATGCCTCTGTATAGCGGTGTTCCTCTCTCTCAGCTCCTCCGCCTCGGGCAAATGCCTCATCCTTGTGAACTCCTCCCAAACTTCAGGAGTAACAAACGGATACCTTTGGAAGGGAGTACGGCTTTTCAACACGTACTCAGCATACATGATAACCCTGAAATGCCTCAAAGCCACACCCATTCTCTTCAAAGCGTACCGTCTCGCATTGATTTCATCTTCCTCTCGTATAATCCATTTCCCCTTAACTTCGTCCCACAGTCGGTTCTTTTGCTCGGCGCTGACTTCCTTCCTCCAGTCCTTCACTGTTATCGACACTCTCTCCCTCACCAATTGGCCGAGAAAAGAGGAGTAGCGCCCCTTACACTTGCCAGGACCCGTGCAAACTCCCGTGGCATTAAACTGGAGAACCTGCGGAGTTCTCCCTGTGGCCCCTTTACTCGGTCCTCGGCCCTTTCTGACCTTACTCGGTGGCGCGGAGGGAGCATCTCCTTCTCTCTCTGGCGTTGAGCCGGTGCTCTCTCTTTGCGACATTTCGAATATATATATGTCAAACCTAAATTTCATGAGAGAAAGCAATTCATATATCTGACATGATTATATTTCACATAAGCGATGACTCCTATTCTCTAATTAGGTTAGGCCCTAATCCCATTCGAGGATATGTGATTCAGGCACGTTCCTAAGCTGTTGTACAACTCTATAGAAAATTTAAGAAGATCTCATTGTTCTCCAAATACACGTCTCGACAACAGGTCAAGAGGGTGTGTATTTGGAGAACACCAGGGAGATGCTGCCGAAACTTTCTGTAGAGTTGAACAACAGCTCAAGAACTTGCCCGAACCACATATCCTCAAACTGTCCAAAAAAGTGGACAATTCGAGACTGCTAATTTATAAATATGACATTTCAGCATATTTATAAACAAGCACTCTCGAACGAGAGACGCATAGGTTACGCAACCTTAACTCTAGCATTGATAATAAGAGCAATTTTATGAAAATAATAATTCCAAGCAAATTAAATAACCATGAATAATCATTGTTAATGAAGCATAAGCATAAATACCAAAATAAAATTCACATAGTATCAAAGTATAACATAGTGCGTCAATTGAATTGATGCTTACTGATGTTTTCTATTTTTATTTTATTTATGCGTAGAAGATGGAAGCGTCTAATAGTGTTATGACTTCTCTTTGAGGCTCATTCATTGATTATCTCTATTTTGATCTTGATGATGCAGCCATCAAGGAGAGAGTTTGGTCTGATGGTTGTGTATTATGCCAAGCGAGGTGATAAGCATCATGCTCGTGCAACATTTGAGAACATGAGAGCAAGCGGAATAGAACCAAATACGTTTGTCTTTACAAGGTAGGTGCATTCTTGTGGTTATTTGATGATGTTTTGTTGCTTTCTTTCCCATGATAGACAAACTGATGTAGGATAAAATACTAAGCCAGAGGACTTGTATAAATAACTATTTGAAATAGACATACTACAAATTTTAGCACATAAAGATTGCTCATGGAAAATGTTTCTGCATGATTACCAAAGATGAGAAAGTGACTTGAAGAAACCTTAGTAACAAACCTACCCAGAAATGTCATAGATGGTCATTTGAATGCTGGTTTCCTAGCATGAAATAAGAAAGTTCACCGATAAAAATATTTAGATACAAAGGCAGTTAGTTCTTATCGTCACATCTGGCAAAAAGCCCTGCAGATATGGTCATGTGTTGAGGAAATGAAAGTTGAGGGTCTTGAGCTGACAATTGTTACTTACAGTATCCTTATTGCAGGATTTGCCAAAACTGGCGACGCTCAGTGAGTATTTTCCCCCATCAACTGAGCCCTGCTCTATCTCTACCCTTTACTGCCTTACGTGCTTTATTCAGAATTTCTGATATAGCTATAACAGCCCTTTTATATTTGACGCACTCTGACATTGCTTTGTGCGCAGGTCACTTGACCTTTTCATGTCTAGTCTTTCACAAACCAGGACCCTCGATTCTTGCTAATATCTTTTATCTTGTTTTGGAAGATTTGCAAACAACTTGTTCTAAGAGGCTAAGATCAAGCTCGGCAATCTCAACGGAAACATATATAGCAACATTATACATGCTCACTGGTTAGTATTTGCTAGATTCAGATTAGCTTCTATAGGTAACTTATGTTCAGTCATATATATATCATTACAACATAGAAGAACTACTTTGTTGTTTCCAGGAACACTTGTCATATATACCTACTTTGTTGTATCTAGGAACTGAATTTGTTGTATCCAAGAACTAATATGCCAGCAAGTGTAGATGAAATCGATTCTCTGAAGGAACTAATTTCCAGATGCATCCAAGGCAACAATTTCTCATAATATTAAGAACTATTCCATACAACAACTCAGTTTTTTTCGGCATTCAGAAGATTGATGATCAGTTATGAAACATTCAAACCTCTCTGTGGCGGCCGGAGCTCGGGGACAAGCAATCGCGGTGGCGGCCGGAGCTCGGGGACGAGGAGTCCGCAGTGGCGGCCGGACCTCAAGGACGATGAGTCGCGGTGGCGACCAGCGGGAGCGTGGGGACAAGGAGGCACGGTGGCGGCTGGAGCTCAGGGGCGAGGAGGTGCGTTCGCGGCCGGAGCTTGGGGAGGAGGAGTCGCAGTGGCGGCCGGACCTCAGGGACGATGAGTCGCGGTGGTGACCAGCGGGAGCGTGGGGACGAAGAGGCACGGTGGCGGCCGGAGCTCAGGGGCGAGGAGGTGCATTGGCGGCCGGAGCTTGGGGAGGAGGCGCGTTGGCGGCCTGAGCTTGTGGAGGAGGCGACGGGGCCGAGCCCGGGAGGACGCGACGGGGCGCCGGCGGCGCGGAAGGAGCTCGGTTTAGGAATGTAGGTTTTAGGTTTAGGGCAGAGATCGATGGCAGACGTGGGGACCGTGGGGTATAAAGAGCATTATTGCTATCGGTGTTATTCATGAACCGATACAAATAAGACTGTTCTTCCTATCGGTTTTATACATAATCTGATACAAATAAACTTATATTACTATCGGTTTTCAGTACAAACCGATACAAATTAGATTATAGTATTGCTATCGGTTATCTATGAACCGATACAAATAAGTCTTCTATTGCTATCGGGTTTCATCCTAAACCGATACAAATAAGAACATTATTCCTATCGGTTTTCATAATATACCGATACAAATAAGATTATAATATTACTATCGGTTTTATTCATGAACCGATACAAATAATGCTTGTATTGCTATCGGTTCTATAAGGAACCGACACAGATGTACATTGTATTTCAATCAGTTCCATATGGAACCGACACAGATGTATAAGGAACCCGATAGATGTATCAAAGCTTTCTTTCCCAAAATTAATTCTTCTTTAGTGGTAATATGAATCCATCAGGCGTCCCTAGGGGTGAAGCGGTTATTTTGTAACCTATTTTCAAACCGACATAGATGCAAATATCTATAGTTCATTTTCAGATATGCTGGGATCAACTTAATTGTTAGAATAAGGATGTGCAAAACACATGAAGGAATATATATAGATGATGGCGACCTAGATCAAAACTGATCCCAGCATATCTGAAATAATGCTTGTATTGCTATCGGTTCTATAAGGAACCGACACAGATGTACATTGTATTTCAAGCCTACCGGCGACGGGCCTCCGCTTCGCTCCGGCAGAAGTTTGGCCTTATCTCTGATTATATTTGGATCTGTGTAATAATAGCAAAGTCTAAAAAAAATTTACTTAAATCTCAAATGGTCTGATCATGTAGTGTGCATGCAGGTTGCACTTCAATGACCTCAAATACAATCAACTTCATGTATTCCAAGACTAGCTAGTACCTTACACTTCATGTATTCCAAGCAAATTAAGTGAGCTTTGAATGAATTAATATATTAAGTGGCATTGAGAAGCATACGTAGTCCCTTTATTTACAATACAACCCTTCTTGATGATCTACACGCATGTAATTTGTTCCATGTGTGTCGTCGTCACCGCTAAGACATGCCCCATCTGCAAACGAAGGTATTTCATCGAATTGGTTGTACTCTTCCTCATCTACGACATTTTCAACTCCAACAATCCGCCTCTTGCCATGAAGGACGACGTGCAACCTCGGATTGGCTGGATCACGCACGTAGAAAACTTGAGTTGCTTGCTTGGCGAGGATGAACGGTTCATCTCTGTAGGCGAGTCTATTGAGATCCACAAGAGTAAAACCTCTTTTGTCAACCTTCACTCCGTGAGGAAGTCTCACCCACTTACATCGGAACAATGGAACTTGGTATATTCCGTAATCGAGCTCCCATATTTCTTCGATCATCCCGTAGTAACAGTTCATTGCGGTTGAGGATCCTCTTTTCGAGTGATCATCGGAAAAAGCATCTATGCTCACACCACTGTTTTGAACTGTATTCTTTGCATCTTGAGTTTCAGTATAAAAGGTGTAACCATTAATATCATACCCTTGCCATGTCTGTACATTAAATCTTGGTCCGTCAGCCAACCATTTGACAGCCTCAGTACTGACAGAGACCTTCTCCTTTTCTTTGAACCATGTGAGGAATTGATTGTTGTGTTCTCGTGTGATGGAAAGCTCATTCATATGTGGATTCTCTTCCCGTAATATCAACTTGTGCTGCTGGATGTATGGATGAACTTCTGTGCTGTGTTGCAGGACTGCAAAATGCGCTTTACAGTACATTTCAAACTGTGGACTCGTTAGATTGGACCCAATGGTTCCTTTGCCACCAAGTCTGCCCTCATGACGAGATACAGGAACACCAATCGGTTGTCTTTTACCTAGATAGTCCACACAGAACTCAATAACCTCTTTAGTACCATAACCTTCAATAATACTACCCTCAGGCTTCGACCTATTCCTCACATATGACTTTAATATACCCATGTACCTCTCGAATGGATACATGTAACGCAGGAATGCGGGTCCACATATCTTAATCTCTCTAACAAGGTGAACAACGAGGTGGACCATAACGTCGAAGAACGACGGGGGGAAATGCATCTCAAGCTGACAAAGAGTCTGCACCACCTCACTCTGTATGTTGTTTAGTATATCGGGATCAATAACCTTGCATGAAATCGCATTGAAGAAATAACATAGCTTCGTGATTGCCAACCTGACATCCTCTAGCAGAATATTTCTGATTGCAACAGGGAGCATTTGGGTCATCAACGCATGACAGTCGTGGGACTTCATACCAAGCAACTTCAAATCATCCATAGACACAAGCTTCTTAATGTTTGCGGAGTAGCCCGATGGAACTTTAATATCATGGAGACACTTGCAGAGGTCTTCTTTCTCCTTCTTGGATAAGGTGTAGCATGCAGCGGGGATGTACGGTCCTTTTCCATCCTCCTCTATCACTGCAAGCTTGGGTCTGATTCCCATGTAGGTCTGATTCCCATGTAGGTCATATCGCGACAAGCATTCACACCATCCTTGGTCTTGCCAGGTATGTTCAGCAGGATACCAACCAAATTATCACAGACATTTTTCTCAACGTGCATGACATCAATACAATGACGGACATCTAACTCCTTCCAGTATGGTAAGTCCCAAAATATTGACCTCTTCTTCCAAATGGTTCTGGGGCGAACAGATTTACGGCTCTTACCGTACTGAACATCGATATCTAACACGCATGAATATACTTGCCTTCCACTCATAGGCTGGGGGGCCGCACGAATTTCCCTCTTTCCATCAAATTTGTCATCCATCTTACGATATCGATGACTTCGAGGTAGAAATCTACGGTGACCCATGTACACAGTTTTCTTGGAATTCGGAAGCCACAAGCTGTCAGTCTCCTCTTCACAAATTGGACAAGCTTTGGCTCCCTTCGTGCTGTAGCCCTCCAAATTACCAAGGGCTGGGAAATCATTTATGGTGCAAAATATCATAGCCCGAAGGGTGAAGTTCTCTCTTTTGTATGCATCCCACACCTCGATCCCCTCATTCCACAATTTTACCAAATCCTCAATTAGTGGTGCTAGGTAGACATCGATATCATTACCCGGCTGTTTGGGTCCAGAGATTAGCAACGACATCATGATATACTTCCGCTTCATGCATAACCAAGGAGGGAGATTGTAGATACACAACAAAACTGGCCAAGTGCTGTGACGACTGCTCATATTACCAAACGGATTCATTCCATCTGTACTCAATCCAAATCTTATGTTCCTCATCTCGGCACCAAACTCCTCATGTTGCCAATCAATGTTTCTCCATTGAGCTGAATCAGCGGGGTGTCTCAACTTGTCATCTTCCTTTCGAGATTCATAATGCCAACGCAACAATTTTGCCTCTTTGGGATTTGTAAACAACCTCACTAAACGAGGAATGATGGGAAAATACCACAATACCTTGGCTGGTGCCCCTTTGTTCACATCTTCACCGTCGTCGGTTCGGCTCTTACGCTTCTTGTCATTACGCTTCTCCTTTTGTTTGTACCGGGGTACACCACAAATTGGACAAATGCACAGTTCCTTATGCACGTTGCGGTATAATATGCAATCATTTGGACATGCATGTATCCTTTCTATTTCCATTCCCATGGGACATAGTAGCTTCTTCGCTTCATAAATACTTGTTGGCAACTCGTTTCCCTCTGGAAGCATATCCGATAGAAGAACTAAAAGTGCATTGAAACTTGTATCTGTCCAACGGTGTTTTGCCTTCAGTTCAAACAATGCAAGGACCGAACCCAACTTGCTGTATTCTGCTTTGCAACCCGAAAACAACGGTTTGGCATCGTCTTCCATCAAGCTTTTAAAATTTTTCAAACTCTCTTTTCGTGTAATTTCCCTCCACATCTCGCAACATTTGATCTAAATTATCCTCATCAAAAATATCACGCTCCAACTCATGATCGGCTTGAAGCATGTCTTCGTTGCGTAACGGAGGGGTACTACTTGTCTCCCCATGATGGATCCAACACGTGTAATTCCTCACGAAGCCACGTCGAATCAAGTGGCCTTCAATTTGAGCTGAGTTGTTAAATCTTCTGAGATTGGTGCAATCAATGCAAGGACAATATATGAACTTTACACCCCTCATAACCATATCTACTTCTGCAATTCTTATGAACTCCTTAACTCCCCTCTGAAATTCGGCACTCACACGGCTTTTTTGATACATCCATTCTTCGCGGTCCATCTACAATTAAACCATAAACAACAAATTAATAATGCCAACGAGCGACAACTAGCATGTAGGTCAAATACCAATATATTATTTATTGACCTTCACACAATAGAGAGACATGCACTAATCAATGAAAGAAAAGAAGGGTTGAAGAATTAACAAAGTCCAGGAATTGAGTACGTACCAACTATGACTCCTAATTTCAATTAGGTCAGGTCCTAATCCCATTCGAGGATATGTGGTTCGAGCAAGTTCCTAAGCTGTTGTAGAACTCCAAAGAAAATTTCGGCAGCATCTCCCCACTATTCTCCAAATACATGTCTCGACAACAGGTCAAGAGGGTGTGTATCTGGAGAACACCAGGGAGATGCATGCTACCGAAACTCTCTAGAGTTGTACAATAGCTCAGGAACTTGCTCGAACCACATATCCTCGAATTGTCCAAAAAACGTGGACAATTCGAGACTGCTTATCTATAAATATGCCATTTTAGCATATTTATAAACAAACATTCTCGAACGGGAGACGCATAGGTTACGCAACCTAAACTCTACCATTGATCACATTATAGCAACAATAATGACATGTAACCCATTCACATGCTCTCCTTTTGAAGAAAATTAACCACAAATGAGGGGAAATATACTCAAGCTAGGGTTTCAACTTTAGCCCCAAACCACCATCTCTCCTTCAGGATTTTATAATTTCTCGTCAATATTGTTTCAACCATAATAGCATTAATGACATATAACACATTTACTAAATCAAAATCGAATTTCTTAATGCAGAATCGAAGGGATTTGAAGGAATGCTCACCTTTTGAAGAAAACCTCAAATGAGGGCAAATAGAGGGAAATAAATCTCCTCAAGCTAGGGCTTTAACTTACCCTCTCAACACATATCCTCAAGGATTTCAGATTTTCTCCCCCCAAGCCTAAGTCTCAATGAGAGTATGTTCTGTTTTTTGAGATGGCGATGGGTTTTTTTGGCTCTAGAACAACAACAGAGGAGAGTTCATCCCGACAGGATATAAAACCTAACGAGGCTCATCACAATCGGTTCTTACAAAGAAGTGATTGTGATAACTATATTATCACAATCGGTTCTTATAAAGAACCGATTGTGATGACCCATTCCCTTATCACAATAGGTTCTTTCTAAGAACCGATTGTGATGACCCTTTTCCTCATCACAATCGGTTCTCTGTAAGAACCGATTGTAATGAGGACCCTTATCACAATCAGTTACTTCTAAGAACCGATTGTGATAACCTTTTTCCAAAATTTACTAAAGAGATACACGTATCACAATCGGTTTTTTTAGTCAAAAGTTTAGAACCGACACAAATGAAGCGATAGTGATGTATCATTCTGTAGTAGTGTGTAACCCTGCATATTGTCATCGCTAAATTATCTACATTTTATCCACCAAGAATACGTAATATTATCATTTACTAAACCACCAAACGTTCTGGATTATTCACAATTCTCCATAACTGATTATCACAGAGTATGCTTGTTCACATCCACCGAAATATAAGTCACCACGTATTCTACTTAATCCACAAGTATGCCTCTTAATATCTTTTATTTACTTTTACCGACTATTATTCTTGACATCATACATCTGCCAATATTCTCCCAATCCACACAAATTATATGGATTACCATTCATAGATCAATTCCATAACGACTACCCCCACATCGCTAATATTCACAAAATCTCCAATTTACATTTCATACCACTTGTTCCATCGATCGTGTCTTCCCAATAGTCCCTTTTCCCCTAATTAAAGAATATTTTTCCAAAAACAATTGTACTGGTGGATTACTATACTAGGGCGACAAAGGATCATGGATAACAATGTCAAGAAGGTAGGAACAACAGGTATAACTAATAACCTAATGTCAACATCATTCTTTATATAAATAGCAATGCAATTTGTAAAACATGGTAAAACATTTATAAATTGTAGGATCAACATGCGTCAAGGAGACTTGCCTTGGTCACAGCGAGAATATTGAACTCTTTGAAGTCCGGCGGCGGGGTCGGCGGACTCGGCGGGATCGTCGACTACGCGCAAAACGAGACAACAAATAAATACAAGAAAATAAATAAAATCCAAAAATTATAAAAGTTATACTAGCAGGTAGATCTTGATTTTAGATGAATTTAGAAATTTGAACAGAGTCAATCGGAGTTCGGACGGAGAAGTTATGAGCTTCCGAAGTTCGAAAATTGGGAAATTGGAAAACGAGGGAATATTCCTTGGAATATTTTTTTTTTCTGAATTTTGGGATTAATTGGATTGGTTTGAGTGTATGGCAAGTGGGGCCCTAGTGTCATCAAGTGATGGCCTTCTTCCTCATTGGCCTTAGCCATGGCCAAAACAGAGGACAAGGGGAGATGGGGGCGCCGTCGAGGGAAGGGCGGGCGGCCGTACATGTGGCAAGGGAAGCTGGTCGGCGATGGAGTGAGGCGCAGCACCGTGGCGGGCGGCGCATGGAAGCAGCTGTGGCGGCAGCGCTCGGCCCGGCGGGCGCGGGCAGACCGGCGCGCGGCAACGCGTGGTGGGGTTGGCTGGCGCGGGGTGGCCGAGGCGGCGTGGTGGTAGCGAGGTAATCGTGGCGACGGCCGGCGGCCAGCCGGCAGGCTGGTGAGGTCCGGCGCGACGACGGAAGACGGTGGCGGGCTCGGCGGGCTGGGAGCGCCGTGTGGCGGCAAGACCGGCGACTTGGCACGGACGGCCGGCAAGACGGCAAGACGCGCAGCCGCCACGCCGGCTGGTGGCAGCTTGCTGGCGGGACGGGCGCTGGCGCGGGAGACCGGGCGCCGGGCCGGACGACGGCGACGGTGGCTCGCCGACCGGAGGCACGCGCGAACTGGAGCAAGAACAAAGGCCAAGAACAAGGAACCCAACTCTTCCAAAAATTCAAAAATTCACACCAAATTAACACATGAATTCGAAAATTGGTTGACCACTTAGCTAGAGGACATCCTAAAGATCTTAGAACCACAAGGAATCGGACAATAACCCACCGGAGACGACGAATTTTGCCGACGAACGACTGCGAGGAAAATGGCGTTCAACGTCGATTTCTCGTGTTCTCGGGCAAATGGCGAGGGAAGACAAAGTGGGAGTTGATGCACGGGCTAGGGGACTCCCCCACGAAGATAATAAAAGTGGAAACACGCCGATTCGCGGAGAAACGGCAAAGTTATTGCCATCACTACCCATTTTGGTTTTTGCTCAGTTGGTCAAATCCCGGCAAGATTGAAGATGAAAGGACACCAGGAATGGAAAGGCCTTGCCATCACGAATCTAACGGATCCGGCCTTGCATGATTTGAAGCATTGAAGGAGGAGTTATGAGAATTTGAAGATCACCTTGCCATCCATGGAGAGAATATGTTCTTCTCTGGAATGATTCAATCGTATGGAGAAGAAGGTCCAATAGTTCCTGCCACATGGCACTCCGTGATTGGCCGAAGATTACGCGAACATGACGCCCTAGAGAAAAATTAGGAAAAATGGTCTAAAAATTCTAGAAAAATTCCTCGAACCATTTTGGAATATTTGGAACCCAATAAAATTGGTTTCACGGAATTTGGATGAAATTTGTGGAATTAAATATTCAGGCGCGGATTGCGGGCATTAAACAAAAGCCGCGCGAGATAAAATAGGAGCGAAGGTCCAAAAATCCGAGGAATCATTCCAAAAATCATTTTGGAATATTTGGGACATAATTGAAGTGGTTTTGGGATTTTTGGAGCATTTTTTGACTCGGGTGAAATTTCGGGTACCGTCGGGAATCTGGAAATTCGATTTTTCGAACGGAAGGGAATTGAATCCCGATTTTGGGTGGGAAAGGATGCCAGGTTAATATAAACACCAGAGAAACTTCCAATTTTTGAATTTAATTAATTTAAATTAGATTTTCTCCAGAAGGCGAAAACTAGAGCGTTACAGCTAACGTCCCTCCCGTGCTCGTTCACGCAGAGGACTACAGCCATGACTCACCAATCTTCTGCTGCAGCACTCAATTCTTTCCTCACACACTGCCATTGCAACTCTGGCCGCCGAATTCTTCTACCGCGACATTGACTCATCATCACCCGTTGGAACTTGGTCGTTGAGCCATTGAGTTCGCAGCGGCCCTGTCCCAGTGCTGCCTGACTGTGCCCGCAGAAAGTCTAGCCCCGCGTGCTTCTGCCATCGCCGAAATCCCTGGAAATTCCAACCGTGTTTTCCTAGCATGGTTGTCCTCCGCACGAGCTCACAGGACCCTGCCAAGCCTGGCCATCCCATTGTCCTTATAGCCACACTAAGACACCTAGCACTCGCTACAAGCTCCTCCAGTAAGGGCTTGTACCATTGGAGCCATTGGGGAGATTCAGGCCGAGGTAAGCCATAAAGGGGGAAATCGCAATTGCCCTTCTCCTTTGCTTCGATCCTCAATTCCGCAAGTTTGGGGCACTGCCCTAACCTCTTTGGCCTTTCTCCTACCACAATTAGTGTAACATCCTCCGTTTCGCCTTCTGGAAAAATCTACTTTAAATTAATTAAATTCAAAATTTGGAGTTTCCTTGGTGTTATGTTAACCTGGTATCCTTTCCCATCCAAAATCGGGATTTAATTCCCTTCCGTTTGAAAAATTGAATTTCCAGATTCCCGCCGGTAACAAATATTCCAAAATGATTTTTGGAATGATTCCCCGGATTTTTCGAAGCTCTCTGGTATTTTGTCCCGCGCGGCTTTTGTTTAATGCCCGCTATTCGCTCCAGAATATTCAAATCCACAAATTTCATACAAATTCTGCGAAACCAATTTTATTGGGTTCCAAATATTCCAAAATGGTTCTAGGAATTTTTTCAGAATTTTTAGACCATTTTTCCTAATTTTTCCCTAGGGCGGTTCATTTACGTAACTCTTGGCCAATCGGAGCTTGACACGTGGCGCTACAGTGTTCATCTTCTACCTTGGTATGGCAATGGACAGAGCATGAGCTTCAAGCTCATTCATGGCCATCTCTTTCTTTAATTGCCCATAATTCCTCCCTAATGCTCCCAATTAAGCAAGGCCGGGTCCGTTGAATCCGTAGCGACGTCCTTTTTCCATCCCGCACCATCATTAGTCGCCAATCTCGCCGGAATTTGAACAATCGGCCAAAAACCGAAATGCACTTTAATGCCATTATCTCGCCCATTTCTTCTCCAAACGGCATGCTTCCACCTCTCATTGCTTCGTTTAAGGACCCTCTTCCCGGTGGTAGCACTCACTCATAGCCTCTCCACCTCGTGCATCCGGTAGATCGAGAAAACCGACGGGAAACCACCATTTTTGTGTTCTTCGAGTTCATCCTCGGTTCTCCCTCTCCGGTGGGTCAAACTATACTCCAATTGTTCCGTAGTGTTCGTATGGACGCCATGCTCATTAACCCTCGATCAATTTTAGGTTCCCTCAAGTGTGGGCGACAAATTTAGGGGTTTTGTCGCTTTGGACGAACCAACGTTTTTCGCCAAATTCATCGTCTCCAGCGAGCAATTGATCAATTCCTTGCACGTGTAAGCCCCTCTAGATGTTCTCTCCATGATCCATCAATTTATTTTGCCAAGTTTTATTCAAATTTGGTGCAAAATTCGGATTTTGGAGAAGAAACGCGTCCTCTGTTTTTTTGGCCTTCTCTGTGCGTGCCCGCGCCCGTGCGCTCACCGCCGGCCGCCGGCGCCTACGCTCGCCCTCGCTGGTCCCGCCCAGGCGCCGCCATCGCCGCCACGCCCCCGTCGCCGGCCACACACCCTCCCAGCTCTCTCATGGCTCCCATGGCCATGGCCATGAGGCTTGGAGAAGAAGCCTCCTCCCCTCTATGACATGGTGGCCCCACAAGTCATACATTCAAACTAATCCAATTAATCTCAAAAATCAGAAAAAGGAATATTCCGAGGAATATTCTCTCGTTTTCGATTTTTTTTACGATTTTTGAACTTCGGAAGCTCATATCTTTTCCGTTCGAACTCCGATTGACTCCGTTCAAATTCCTAAATTCATCTAAAATCAATACCTACCTGCCAGTACTACTTTTATAATTTTTAGATTTTATTTATTTTCTTGTATTTATTTGTTGTCTTGTTTTGCGCGTAGCCGAGGAGATGTCCGAGTCCGCGACCCCACCGCCGGACTTCAAGCGTTCGACTACCGCGCCGCGACCGAAGGCAAGTCTCCTTGACGCATGTTGACACGATGTTTATAAATGTGTTTACAAAGTTTTATAAACTTGCATGCTATGTTTATAATCGTATGTCAACTATAAGTGAATAGTTAATCCGAATATTGAATACCTCCTTTGTTATTGACATCCATGTTACTTGTAACCCTAGGACATTTGCTATGCCTTGTTTACCTTATATGGTCACCTTTGTTGAATAGTACGGTATATTCGCTTAGGACCCATATCGATGAAAATGACCCATGGGTGGGATTATAACAACAAAAATGAGAATTTAAGTTATGGTTTGGAAAATGCTTATAATGCTTTTGGTACTGTTTTTATAAAATAAAAAGAAAAGGAAAAATGGTTTGGACTTGGACGGAATGGAATGTCGGGTGGGTGCGGATTGAGCACTAGTTGCATTGTGCAAGTACCGCCCCAAGTCAATTAAGGACCGATGCTTATGATTGTCCATTCTAAGCATAACCGTACTACCACATGTCTATAATGGTACGACCTGGCTAACTAATTTGTAGAAACCTAACTTAGACTCACCACATGGTGGAATGTGAGTGCCGGATAGAGGCAAGGTTGTTTTTCTCACACGACGCAAGAGGGGGCTTTTGTACTGGGTGGCTAGAACCCTAACAGCGGTGAAACCTCAGCGGGTGGGTCGGGTTAGGTGCATACATTGTAAAGGCCTTGTCATGATCTCTCTGCCGACACACCAAAGGAAGTGTGTTAATTGCATGGCATCAAGAGACGATCATGTCTTGTGGGTAAAGTTGTACACCTCTGCAGAGTTAAAACTATTCGAATAGCCGTGCCTACGGTTAAGGGCAAAGCAAGGAATGCTTTCATATTGGTATACTTTGGTTTTGGTTTTAAAACTAAATGGTGTTGGTTTTGGGATTCGGGAGTGGTTAGAACTCTCGAATGTGTTATGGCGGATTGAGCCAACAAGGTGGAAAGAACCTGTTTTATGCCTTGACGGAAAGAGTCACATGTGATTAAACTTAGTCCTTTAAAAGTTGGCGGTTAGAGCCTTTATATTGGTGATGGTGGATAGAACCTTCACTGGAATATTAAATAATTCAATTGCTAAAATAATTGTTAAAATGTGCTTTATGACAATTATACTTAAGTATGGCTTAATGAAATTTGGCTTTCTGTAAAAGAACCCTATTAAGCTTCCTTTGGAAAGCCCCACATACACATACTTTCCCAGACTTACTGAGTACTTTTGTACTCACGTGCTACACATCTTGTCATCATAAGAGAACTACCAGGACGCAATTGAAGACAGTGAGTTCTACACTGAAGAGTTCGAGGAAGATTGCGAAGATAGCTAGTCGCGTGTCTTGTCGTCGCCTGTGGTGTTTTTGATGTTCGCTCTTTGTCACTTTTGCTTCCGCTGTCGTGTCTTCGGTCTCGTGACCAAGTATTGTAATAAGTGGCCATGTGGCCCGTACTTTATTAGTTATGTTACAATTTTGTTTTGTTCGGCAATGACGTATCACTGTTAACTGTGTGTACTAGCTACCGATCTGGGACTAGTATGGAAATACACAGGAGATTTCGGATATCCGATCCGGGGTTAGACAATTTGCAGCTTGCTTCACCAGAGCATCGCCGCGTTGGCCTTCTTGTTCTCCAAGTTCGGTCATGCGTTGCCAAGCTCCTTTGCCCATCTACTACCGAATCTAGGTAGTGGTTTAGACTCCACTTGCCATGTGGATGCTTGCTAACACTTTACTTGTGCTTCGACGCCCCTATAACGCCGCCATGGCCATGCGCCATGCTTGCCGCCACAAGCCCTTCTCCGACCAATTCCAGCCCCAATTGAGCTTTATCCTAGGCTCGCAACGACTTGCTCCTGCTCACCGCACGTGTGCCCACCCCTCTCCTGCCTCCATTCACCTCCGGCGACCTCGCCACTGCCTCCCTCTGCTTGGTGCCGTTTATGAGTGGGCCACGCTCATTAGTCGGGCATCCTCACACCCAAACACGGCTCACTGATAGTGGCCCCACCCTATCAGTGTAACACACGCTGAGCACAGTTCCAGCCAAGCCAAGAATACGTTTTCTCAGCAAGAAGGCGTATTTCCAAATTTTAGTTAATTTTCCAATACTTAGCTCATTCAGATGATCATAACTTTGACGTTATAACTCCAAATTAGCTCAAACAAGTCTCTAAATTTTTTTTAAAATCATGTCGATTTTGAATATATAAAAAAAGTACTATTTTGTTCAATGTTTAGTATTTGAAATTCAAATTTGAACTATATGTCTAATGAGTGGTCTATATAAAATTTTTGCAAACGATCTCCAAATTTTATGAAACTAATTTTATTGTGTTCCTAATACCATCAGGAGTCCAAATATTCAAAAATATTTAATTTTGGACTTAGTTTGTGCAACATTTATGGTTAGGTCCTGTTGGCGCCAAAAAACGTGGTGTCGGGTCGATCGCCGCCAACACCTGAGAACGTCGGGTTCATGTTCGCGAGCGTACCAGTCGGTTTGATCACGCAACCGGCAAGAGACCTATCTCTCAGATGTGATCGATCCAGCGGAATGATCTGGGCCTGGTGATAGGATGTTCCCAACCGATTTCGAGTGAACCAGTGTGGATCGAGATAAACAGATCTAATCAACACTTGCGAGTTGACCAGACTGGGTAAAAGCCTGCTTCCTTCGATGAAGGCGATGCGCGGCAAGATCGGAAAGAAACTAGAGCTTGGCGTAATGCAGCAAGGATCAACAACTGGCGATGCACAACTCGTATTGATCAAAGTGTATTATAGAGGAAGGGTTACAAAGCTACAGGAACTACTCCTAGTGCGAGGAATGTAAAGGAATTGGTAAAAAGATGGTTGTTTGGGTGTGTGTTTGATTCTTCTTTTGGCGTGGCATGCCATCTTCTCTTTATAGCCAGGTGGCCTCGATCGTGTCCATCACGATCTCTTCAATCATAATCGGACTCAAATCTATCCTTCCATCTTGGCCGCAATCGTATTGAGTATAGATCGTATCAGCTCTAGCTTTCCTTTCTATCCCCTACACGATCGGACCTTCTTGATTCTTGTCCCGTTTTGTTATCCGTAGCCAACCGGCCTGTGCAACCTTTCCGGGTTCATGCCATGACCATACCTATCTCGATCAGCCAAATTTGGGTGTTAACATATGCCCCCTATTTTTGGGATATGCATCATGTCCCAAAAATCGTCGGTTCATGCTTTGCCATTTAGCCGCCTCCATTGCTTCTCTCTCCCGGTGGTTGCCTCCTCGAGTCGCTGCGTCATGATAGTGTCAAAACGCCTCGTCTTCTGCTGGCATTTACTCGAACGGTGCTTCGTTTCCCGTGTACAACGATCCTGACGTATGTTCAGCCATTATAAGTGCTGAGTAAATCGCAGTTTTCACCGCGATGTTACTTGATCACCCCTTGACACGAACATTATGTCTTCCTATTCTTCTTCCTTCTTTGGTTTTGACTCAGATTATTCTTCATCAGAAGATGATTCAGCTATTGCAGCTGTTCTCCAAGAAGAACTATCGGCCGCAGTCCAGTCCGAGGAGAAGGTGGCCGATGACGAGGCCATTGCCCGCGCGCTCCAATAGGAGTTTGATGCGGACGCTGCTGATGCTCCAGTGGCCGATGCCCTTCCCGCTGGTGCAGCCAACGTGCCGGTGGGAGCAGCTCCCGAGGCTGCCAATCCTCCTCCAGCCGATGTAGAGGGCGAGTTGAGCGGCAGCATCTCGTCGGTGGCCATGATTGCCATCGTCGAGATCAGTTTTGGTGATGAACCAGCGCCTCCTTCAGCCCCTCCTTCAGCCCCTCCTACTAATGCCGCCACCCAAGGAACGTCGAGCTCTAGTAGTGGTTCTAGCGTTGGAAGTACCTCGGACAGGAAGCGTCGCCGCCTTCATTAAATGTAGGAATTTTCATTTCTTATATTCGGGTGGCATCCCTCCCCCTTCTTTTCTTCCCTTAAGGTGGCCACAATCCCTGAGCACTTCGCTTAGGAATTGTATGCCTTTTCTTTTTCTTGCTCGTTTGTTGAGATCTTTGTTCTCTCAAACGCTTTGCCCCTTTCCCTCTTAGCCGATGTCATAGACTTTCTGTATGTCCTTTTAGCCGATTGATGTAACCGCTACTAGCTGATCACGTGGACGGCCTTTTAATGAAACGTGTTGATATCTTTTACTCTTCATCGGCTTCTATGCATGATCTGGTTCTTCTTTTATGGCATCGGCTCATCATGACTCAATGTAGGATGCGCTGTGACACATCGGCTCCAGAGAGTATCAGACAAGCATATCGCCCATCGGCCGATGTGATTTGAACTGACCAAATCTCCACTGGTCGTTCCTTCCAATGTACACTACCTGGCGGACATGTTACTTCTTCTCTTTCCTCATTAACTGCCCTGCAGCTTTGTTACATCGCGTCCTGCCACTTACCCGCTTAGTGGGTGCACAATTTTCGGGGTCGCCAAGGCAACCCGTACTTTACTTTATATAGCCTTTTCCCTTTCCTTGTGTACTTTCCCCTTCCTCCTTTGAATACGTCGCCCTCTTAGCCGACCAACTATTGTGGAAAACTCACTTCTTTGGCTAAGCTGTTCTTCTTGAACTTCGACGACCCATCCCTGGACCCTGTGACCATAAGTTCCCCCCATTTTCGCTTTCAATCATCGGCCCATTGCCTTTCCGCCTTACTCTTCTTCTTACAGATGGCCAATTATCATTCAATGATCCTGGTTCCGGTACCTGGAGTGGATGGTCAATTCCTGCTCGGCCCTAAGGGGAATGAGGATCCGACAGACTAGATCAACAAGGAGATTATAAGGATCCCCCTGAATGCCGCTGGGACAATTTGACGGGGTGTAATGATAGCTTCCGAGCTTGGCCCGCTGGCGTTAAGGGCTGGAGGACTTGGTACAACAGAGTAGCCAACAATAAGAGGGCCGATTGGGAAGCCTGGGAGATAGCCGATTGCATTAGCCTTTCGTTATCGGGTATGTGCAGAGACGAATCCTTGAACGCCGTTGCCTTTTACTTTTGGTCGAACGCCTTCAATGGCTTTTCTTTCCGCCTTGGTTTCTTCGGCCCGACCTTAATGCAGTAGTAGTATTGACTGGACTTAGCTAACGGGTCATCAGTTCCATGCATTTGAGGCAGCCTGCACCCACCGATTGAAGACCAAGACCGGCTGGTTTCGATATATTCAAGAGCATAGCCGATCCTCGGGTCCGGTGGAGCCTCGTGAGCATATTGCCTTCCTGACCATGTGGTTGGAGAAATTCCTTTTATGTGGCACCACCTTGGGTCCTACCACCAATTTCCAAGCCCTGGACGAAGCTCTAATAGCGAGTAAAGACATGGCTATGGGGAAGCTTTTCCTAGGTTCAGTCTATCGGACGATGCACCTCATCGCTTCAAGACTGAACGGGGTAGCCAACTCTCATTTAGTTGGGCACCAAGGGGGTCCTCTCTGGTTCGTCCAACTGTGGCTGATGGCGCAGTTTCAATTGCCTTTTGGATTTGTTCCTTCTCTAGCTTTCCGATTCCCTTGTGAAGACTCGCTAGAGGAGGGAACAGCGGACGAGGAACTGCCTCTCAGGTGTTGCCGTTCATATGGAGAAGCCTTGTCTCGGGTTCTATCAATTGACCAGAAGTTGGATATGGCAGACTTCACCAAGTATTTTACTTATTTTTATGCGACAGAGCGCATCTCCACCTCAGATTTCCTCCTGTACTGACAAATTGATGTTCTGGAGTACGAGCGCCCTAGCTACTGCCAACCAGACCATCCCGATGATGAGTGGCCCAGACATATCATCTCTCCAGGTGTCTTCTCAGTCGGCCTTAGTCTTTCAAGCCGCACCCAAAAACCATCTTACGAGTACTATCATCCGGTAGTCTGCACCCGGCAGCTGGGGTTTGGGCCACTACCTCCTCGGCTAGTGCTTTTTGACAGACTTCACGAGTGGGACGAGTTAGTATGCCCACTTGATGTGAACATCACATTGGATTTGGGCGGAGCGTTGTTGATTGACTCTGTTTCTGGAGTCATCCTGGCATCCCGGACTTCCGCGACTTTTACCCATTGGTGGGAGGGATGGAGCCATCATCTCTTCTTGGCTTCTTTGGACGATCACCACTTCGACGAGTCTCATCATCTTCCTCCTTCGTCGTGGTAAGACGGATTGCTTCCTCATCCCTTACAGTGCTCTATTGTTGATGCTTTCATCATTTTTACTCCTCAGGATGCTGAAGATGCGCGGCCAGTGCTTTCAGCTTGTGGCAAAGCCATCAAATTCTACGCCAACACCATCGGTCGCACGAACGTTGGCCTTAACTCAACATCCTCAAAGGATGTGAAGACGAAGGGCCACGGATAGGTGCTGACTCAGAAAAGAAAGTCAACCGATACACCCAGGATCGGCTCTCCACCAAGGACTGGGGTAGTTGGTGCAGCCCAGTCAATACCTTCTGCTGATACAAACCTTGCTAGGCCTGGAAAGTACCCTATTTCTTTTTTCGGTCCTGCGGAGTTGAACTTTTACCCATGGCCTCTGTTGTATGTTCTGCTACAGTGCTGAAGAAAAGGCTTGCTGGCCGTAGAAGGCTTGCTACTATCTCTCCTCCTTCTCCTGACGTTGCGCCTTCTGTGCTAGTTCCTCAGGTATCCTTTTCCCTCGTTGCTTGGTCTTTTACTCGGCCTTTCTTGCTGATTGAGTCTTCTGTGCAGCCGATTGTAGGAGATACGTCGTTAGGGGTTTCTTCTGCTGCAGCTCAAGTTGCACCTGTGGACACAACCGCCGATTCCCCGAAAGGGACCATTGCTGATGTTGCTGACGCGGGAGCTGCTAATGACACTACTTCGGAGACAATAGCAGCCGTTGTTGCATAACTTGCTGGGACCACTACTGTGGAGGACGCTTAGACGGTTGACGTGGAGCGGGATGATATTGCGGCTGCTACCGGAACTGCTAATGTGGAGGTGGCGCAGCTTCCTGGGGTCGATCCAACAGAACCAACCGATAGTCCTTCCATTGAGGAGCTCCCGGACACTACTCTCTCCTCGAGTACTCCCATCGGTGTTGAGGTATCTTCCGTTGCATCACTTTCTTGTTGCTGCCAGTCTTTAATGCTTCTGATGCCTTAGCCGATGCTTGCTCTCCAGTCATTGGTGAGCACCCTCCTTGGATTTACCCCAGGGGAACTTGGCTTTTCTCCTGATGATGTACTTGCCACTAGCTAGCCATCCTAGGTGAGATCAACCCTCCCATTTGCGCCTTTGTCGCAGCTGGACAATTTAAAGCAACTGCATTGGCTGTTGGTGCGATCGGAGTCAGGGGTGCTGGATTTCTACCAGTCGATCTCCGCCCTCCTTGCTAAAGTCTCTCCCTGCCTCCCGGCGTTGTCCATAGTCAAGTTCTGCCACCTACACTATCTCTTTTTGAAGAAGGACGCTATTCGATCGGCACTAGAGCGACGCCAATAGAGGGAGGAGGTCGCGAAGGAACGCGCGGAGATCGCCCTTCAGGTGGCTGACGGGAAACAGAGGAAGGCTGAGTTTGACGCCGTTGTTTCCTCAATTCAGGCTTTGACACCGTCGAGGGTGGCTTTTGTCAACGAGATCGCCTGTTTGAAGTAAGCTCTGGCCGAGGCCGAGGCCCGTCTTTCAGAGATGGACCGTGACATTGCCTTGGCCCAAGATGACCTAAAAACGCATCGGGCTGACTTGGTGGCGATCTTTCAGCTGGATGAGACCAAGGCTAGGGCTATCGTACCGGTCCCTGGTAGTGAATCGGACGATGAAGCCCCTGATCTTGAGCGTGTGCCAAGCTGCACAGGCTATTGCCGATAGCATTGTTCATCTTATATAGACGATGTCGTTGAACAGAGCCTCTTAGTCAGTCATCATTTTTGTTTTTGGACTTCTGTAACATATTGGGCCTGTAACCGTAGTCGACTTGTATTAAATCAATTCGGCTCCATTGGTATTGTCATCATGATCCAATCCAAATGCTTGGGTGGTACTTTTTCAAGTATTTTCCATTGATTGCCTTGGCGTATGGTTCCCCTTCTAGGGTCTCTAGTATGTATGAGTTGCCTGGCACTAGTCAACTAATCATGTATGGCCCTTCCCATGTAGTTGACCATTTCCCGTACTTGCTATCCCTTGTTCCGACTGACAGGATGGTCTTCCATACTAAATCGCCCTCCTCGAATGACTTGGGCACGACCTTTTGTTGTATGCTCTTGCCACCCTAGCCTTGTCTTTTTGGATATGCTCTAATGTCTTCAGCCTTAATTCAATTAGATCTTCCAGGTTATCGGCTAGTGCATTCTTGTCGTCCTCAGTTGTCGGCATATTTTATACCGGGGGTACCCCTCCGCCGGGTTCAGGACAAGTAGCCCGGCGACCAGGCCCCATTCGCCGAGCACCAACCCACGTGGCGGGCTGGCCCACCAGGTGGGCGATCAGCCGGGCGACCGGGCTGGCGACCAGGGTCCCTTTGCCAGGTGCTAACTCAATGGGCTACCAAGCGAGAAGATGGGCAACCATGAGGTGGAACTGGAGGCTTCGCCCCGAAGCCTCCCCTGCCCTGACACGCCATGTTAGGGCCATTAAATGCAAAGACGGCCCGCCCCCCTGACGTCTCGCGCCTTCCCCGAGCGGACTGGACAAGAGCGGGCGGCCGCACAAAGAATGAGGCAGAGACAAGACAGAAGCGACTATTGTAACAATGATATACGGATCAGCGTGATGCCACCTTCTTACCTGCTCGAGCCCAACCGATCTATATAAGAGGGCTCGGGTGCAAGCCAAAAGGGGGAGGCTGGGGGAGAGAGGAAAAAGACGCCTTGTAATCATTCTTCTACACAATATCATACTACAACCAAGTAGGACGTTGGGCTATTACCCGCATCGGGGGCCCGAACCTGGGTACATCGGAGTCCAGCTCGTTCTGCATTCTGTGTCGCACTACTCGCTTCACCATCTTCTCGCCCTCCGGCGCCAAGAGACATTACCACGGTAGTTGGCCACCAGGATCCCATGAGGGGGCCATCCGGGAGTTCCACTTGCAAAAGAACCCCTATCGAACAAACTATCTCCTTCGCGAGATATCCTGCCGGCCGAAAACGCCGACAGGGGCGCGCCAGGTAGGGGGCTTGAGGTTGGATCGCCTGGACATCTCTTTGGTTGATCTCGGTCCTTTGATAAACTGAGCCACTTGTCTGGTGATGGCGGAATCACACTCCCAGCATTAGTATCAGGAGGCATCAAAGACTAGTAGCACTCAAGGTGCATCCCGACACTCCCATCAGGCAGGGAGTCATCTCACGCCGCCCCCACAAGGTGGCGGGGACATCCCCCTGGCTCCACCGAGACACCCAATTCGGCGGCGGCTGAACTTGGAGGCGGCCACTCCGGCCCAAAATCTACACGCCGTCCGTCTCCTCCTAGACCACCCTCCGGTTGGACTCGTGGGAGACGCCCTGGCGATGACATGGCTTTGGGACCTTGCTGGGCTCGTAGATGTGGCCCGACTTTGTGTCACGATGCCCGCCCAGTCAGGTACTGTTGGCACCACTCGGTCCACGGCGCGCGCTGACCGAGCTCAAGTTCCCAGTCTCCTGAACAAGGAGCGCTCTGGCCAGGAGGGCTAGAACAAAGGTAAGGGTAAGCAAGACTCGGATCCTGGCTCCGCAAGGAACCACAGGGACCTGGGGGCTCACTTGGAGGAGCATCGTCGGCAGTGTGACGGTGATCTGCACGATCACCTACAACGCCACTGTGCCCTGAAGCAGAACCATGGCAAGCGGGCGGCCTCTAGGGATGAGAGCTCCTCTCGTGAGTCTCACTCCTCGGGGGGGGGGGAGGACTTCTCCTTCGGCTCTTTGGGGAGTCAAAATCTGCACTCTCCAGCACGGTCTCTGTGCTGGGGCTCAGGCGGACAAAATGACTCCCCCAACGGTGTCGGGTTTTAGGCGTTTTCCCGATGGCTGCGCCGTGTGGCGTGGCTTGAGAGATTTCACCCGACATCCCTCTAAAAATACGACGGCACCACCAACCCTGAGGAGTTCCTGTATATCTACACTACGGTGGTACGGGCCGCTGGAGGGACCGAAAAGGCCATGGCTAACTATCTTCCAACGGCCTTGACCGGGTCCGCCTGATCTTGGCTATTGAATCTCCCACAGGGCTTAGTGCACTCGTGGGGGGAGTTGTGTGGCCTTTTCATAGCCAACTTCCAGGGCTTGTACACACAGCCGGGCGTGGAGGACGACCTCCATGCCCTCGACCAGGGAAAAGGGGAGTCGTTGCACGACTTCATCCGGTGTTTCTGGGACTGTCGCAATACGATCCACCAGATCTCCGAGGAGTCGGTCGTGATTGCCTTTCAGAGAGGCGTTCGGGATAGCAAGATGCGAGAGAAGATGGCCACCCGCAAGGTCACCACAACCTCCAAGCTTTTCTCCCTGGCGTACAAGTGCGCTAGGGCAGCAGAAGCTCGGGGGCTAGTGTCCGATTCTGCGGGTAGCCGCGGCGGAGACGAGGCCGAAGCCTCAAGGGGCTCTGGCCATGCAAGAAAGAAGACGAAAGGGTGTGAGGCGGGCGAGACCAAGCGGGTCGTGGCTACTGAGCGCGAGCAACAGGACACCCATCCATGGGGGCACGATCGCCGTGACTAGCGGGGCAGCCAACGTGGATGGAGGGACGGCGACCGTAAGGAAAAGGAGGGCCGGCCCTTCTTCCTGATCCACCGGACTAGTGATCACGACCTGGCAAATTGCCGGGTCTTGACTGACATGATGGATCGACGACTCAAGGAACACCGCCCTCGTGACGACGACGAAGATGGAGACCCTGCCCCGCTGGCCTTCCAGCGGGTGGACCACACCGTGGCATACATCCATGGTGGCTCCGCCACCATCCCCTCCAACACGGCATTTAAGCGCCTGAGGAGGGTGGTCTGTGCCATGGTGCCGAGCACAGGAGCGGGTCGGATGCTGGAATGGTTGGAGGAGCCGATCACCTTCAGTTAGGCCGATCACCCTGATAGCACAGCCAGCCTAGGTCACCTTTCGATTATGGTTTCACCCACGATTAGGAACCTGAAGGTTGGACGGGTGCTGATGGACGGAGGTAGCACTATCAGCCTTCTATCCTTCGGGGCATTCCACACGCTCCAAATTTCCCGACGGGAGTTGCGCCTGGCGTTGCCCTTCTACTAAGTTGCCTTGGGGGCTGCCTTGTAGCCCTTGGGCCAGGTGCGCCTCCCCATCACCTTCGGGGAAGAAAGCAACTACCGAACGGAAATGTTGGATTTTGAGGTCGTCGAAATTGACCTCCCATTCAACGCCTTGCTTAGTCGACCTACGTTGGCCAAGTTTATGGCGGCAACCCACTATGCCTACATGGTCGGAGGAGCGGCAGGAACGGCTGTGGTAGGTTGGGGGACTGCCGCGGCGGCTAGTGTCATAGGCGCCGGCCCGAAGGGGATGCATGGAACGGCCGCCCTTGGGGGCGATCGAAAGGCGAAGGAGGCCGCCGAGTGTCGGGACCCGAATTTGCAAATCCGGACCCTCTGTGTATTCAGCACTAGTCCAGGATCACGCTAGTGCACACAATCTCAATATCGGTAAATATCACAATCATACACATCGATAATAGTAAAGTACTTTAATTAAAATAACCAAACTGGTTACTCGACCTTATGGTAAAGTTACAAGAGTACGCCACAAAGGGCGAAAATTTATTAAAGGAAATAAATTGCACCGGAATAAAAGCATCAACGTGGCGCTATCCAGTATACCACAGGCAACTGATTGGGCTCGCTCCCTAGATAGACGGTTCCTCCTAAAGTTCTTCCTCCAAAGCTGGCGTTGCTTCTTCTTCAACTAGTGTTGTATTGTTGCAAGGGGTGAGTACTTGGTACTCAGCAAGTCATGCACAGAATTCAAACTAATACTCTACATGCATGGCTTAGTACAAGGAATGCTTCATGGTTCATTTGCAGTAAAACAGTGAATAATAAGTAGCATAAGTAGATTCAAAAGCAGTAAAAGTAAAGATAATATCAATAACTTTTCCAGGAGTTAAGTAAACACTTTCCCTTTTCTAATCCACATTTCCATCAATGTCATCAATAAACCCAACCAAACTTTTCATGTCCAAGTTGTTTTCATGAAAGTCTAACCCTTGACTGTAATCCCCGAACAATGTCCAATGCCATGGACTCAGCTATTCGAATAGGTTGTACACTCTGCAGAGGTTATGCACTTTTCCCACAAGATACAGTCAAACACCACAAAGGCGAGTGATCGTAACAAAGCCTTTCGGAAACCGCAAACTATACAAGTGAACCTCCCCGGTTTTTGCCATACACCATCCCTTCCCTTAGCGGAGGCGAAGTATGGGACCGACATACCGTTGGACGGGTACCATGCCATAGCCCTGGTATGCTCCCCTTTCAAGCTACACAAAAGGTGTAGTTGACACCCCGAGGTACCACATGCAAGTTATTAGTAACTTACTCAACTAGGTCCGTCCCATTACAGACATGTGGCTGCACGTTTGACTCAGATCAATGGCTTGCAAGGTTAAGTCCTTAGGATGACCAGGGCAAGACTACCCAAAGAACTAAGACGACTTTCCCGATGCCACTCATGGCCCACCCGATCATTTTTGCCACTTGCCCCGGTCTAAATCTATTTATCAAACACAGTTGATTACCATGCACCACGTGCCATCATCAACATCACAATACATGATGCTTCTCATAAAAAACTGGTTCAATATCTCATTAAGTCAATATTAACATTTGATTGTCCAAAATCATGTCATGTGTATGTAGCAGGTCTAAGCAATATACTACAACGGTCTAAATACCCAATGTTGGCAATTTAATAACGACCAACTAATATTCCACAACTAGGGCGACAAGGGATCAAGGCACACAATTAGTTAATCAAGGTGTCATACTGCAATTTGGTATGTATCTAATTCCTAGAAATAATTTAAACAATTTCTAATTAAATTAGCATGCAATAATGCAAATCAAACTAATTTTCAAAAATAGGAGCAATATGATCAAAGCATAACTTTCCTTCAAAAAATACTTGTTCTTGGTCCTGAGCTGGCTCCTGGGTCAAAACTTCACCTTCGAAGCCTTCGGGTACTTCCACGTCTACTCGTAACGCATGCAAATAGCAATAAATAATCAAGCAGTGGACAAAAAGTGTCCAAAAATTCAAATAAAATTCGTAAACAGAGAGAACACATTTTTATAAATTGTAGAAATTTGAATCATCCAAATCAGAGTTAAAACACAAAAGTTATACCCGTTTAAAGTTTAAAAAAACTACTAAATAAATATAAACAGAGGAAAACTCATGTCCAAAAATTAAGTAAAATTCACCATTAAGTAGAGCTCAATTTTATAAAAATTTAGAAATTGGAATAACTCAAATCGGAGTTAAAACGCAAAAGTTATAAGCGTTTGAAGTTTGAAAATTCAAATAAAAGAATAAACCCAATTAATTCATTTATTTTTCTATTGAAAAATTGATTTATTGCGTCAACTGACGTCAGGATGGAAATTAAATTTCCACCGAATTATTTTTCTATTGAAAAATCGAATTATGACGTCAGCTTGCGTCATCCGGTCCACAGACCCGTTCCACAGTTCGGTCTCGGTCCACCGTGGACTCGGTCCACAGGTGCACGTGTCACTGACACGTGGGACCCACTGGATGACATCATCGCTAACATCATCACCGCTCGGCCGAACGTCACTGACAGCTGGACCCCACCATGACGTCAGCATGATGTCATCCCATGATGCGCCCGTGCTGACGTCACGCGTGACGTCAGCGACGACCGGGTGTGGCTCGGCTGACTTCGCCGGTTCGTCTCCTCGACATGTGGCTTGATCTGGGCAATCGGTTTGAAATCCGACGGTCCAGATTAGATCCATTCTCACGCGTTTTGGATTAACGCGGTCAATCTGGACCGTCCGATTCGGATCGAACGGTTCGGATTGGATCTGGTTTACCGCGTCACTGGGGGTGACGTGGCATGACCCGATGGCCGACGCGTGGCATGATCTATACCGTTTGCTTTCGATCGGACGGTGGAGATCGCATCTAACGCTACAACGCAGAACGAATCTAACCGTACGATCTAGATCCAACGGTTGACAATAGATCTAAAACCGCAACGTGGAGATCGAACGGGGTGACGTGGACGAATCTGGACGCTTCGATTTCGATCTAACGGTCTAGATCTAATCTAGTGAAATCACCGAGATGGTTACGTGGACTCACCGTGGCCGTTGGATCTGAATCGGACGGTCGACGTAGCTGGGGGTACTAATGGCAAAGCGACGGCACGAGGTTTACCGGAGCTGGGGATGACGACCAACGGCGTGGCGTTTCTGAGGTTTTTCGACGAAGTGCGTGGTCCCGCCCGGTGGGCCTTGACCTGGGGGCTTCGGATCTGGGCTCGGTGACGGCGAAGACGGCTGGACTGCGGCGGCACGAAGAAAAAACAGTGGCGGCGTCCCCCTTAACTTCGGCGAGCAATCGCGGCCATGGTGGGGCATTCCAGGCCGCGACGGCTAGGGCAGGATGTGCGCAAGGCGAAGGTGATCCTCAGGGCATCATCCGGGCATTAAATACCCTCGGCGTCTGCGCGAAAAACGAAACCCTAGGCCCACACGGCGGCGTAGTTCGTGCCCGAGTCGGAGATGACAGTGGCGCTACGTGGCAGCATCACGGCCGTCCATATGGCTCGATCAACGGCCCGGATCAGGTCAGTGCAAACGGGCTCGAACCGAATCCCACGTGGGCGGCGTGGCTTGATCTCGGCCATTGGATCAAGATCCAACGGTCGCGGAGTTAGGGTTTGGGTCCGGTTTGAGTCAGACTCGAGTCCGACTCAGGTCCGGCTTGGTCGGATGAACAGTGAAACCCACTCGGATTTTCCAGCGATTTAATAATTAAATTAATTCCTAGAAATTCAAATAAATCGAGAAAAATAGCAAAATACTTAGAAAAATTCCAGAAAAATTCTGGAAAATACTTTAAGACATTTTGGACTCAAATAAAATATTTCCAACAAAATTTTATCTAAAACTTTTAATTATTTAATTATTTCAAAAGGGAATAAATTCAAATTAAATCCAAATAAATTCTAGAAAATTCCAAAAATTCTCAAAAGTGCAAAATTTCATTTAAATTCATGAAAAGCAAAAATTGGGGTGTTACAAACCTCCCCCCTTAATAGAATCTCGACCTCGAGATTCATGGCTGACTAAGGAATAGGTTCAGAAATTCTTTTCTCAAATCCCCCTCGCGCTCCCAAGTTGCTTCACTCTCTGAGTGGTTGCTCCATTGGACTTTGCAGAAACGGATTGACTTATTTCTTATTTCTCGATCCATGGTGTCCAGAATCTTTACAGGGTGCTCCTTGTAAGTCAGATCCTCCTGCAACTTGATCGATTTCAAAGGTATTTGCTCATTTGGCACTCGGAGACACTTCTTCAGTTGTGACACGTGGAACACATCATGCACTCCTACCAACGACTACGGCAACTCCAATTGGTAAGTGACTTCTCCTCTAAGGCTTAGGATCCTAAATGGACCAACATATCTTGGTGCAAGCTTTCCTTTGGCGTGGAACCTCTTAACTTCCTTGAGAGGTGTAACTCTGAGATATACGAAATCTTTCGGTTCAAAACTCAAGTCTCAGCGACGGTTATCAGCGTAACTTTTCTGTCTTGATTGAGCTATTGTCGGGACCCGAATTTGCAAATCCGGACCCTCTGTGTATTCAGCACTAGTCTAGGAACGTGCTAGTGCACACAGTCTCAACATTGGCAAATATCACAATCATACTCAACGAACAATAGGGTACTTTAATTAGATAACCAAACTGGTTGCTTGACCTTATGGTCAAGTTACAAATATACGCCACGCAGGGCGAAACTTATTAAAAGAGAATAACTGCAGCGGAAAATAAGATAACTTCGTGGCGCCATCCAGTATACCAGAGGCAACTGACTGGGCTCGCTCCCTAGTTAGACGGTTCCTCTGGAAGCTCCTCCTCCAAAGCTGGTGTAGACTCTTCTTCAACTGGTGTTGTATTGCGGCAAGGGTGAGTACTTGGTACTCAGTAAGTCATGCACAGAATGCAGCTAATATACTACATGCATGGCTTAATACAAAGGAGTGGCTCAAGGTATATTTGCAGTAAAGAGCATTTGACAAGTATCATAAGTAGATTCGAAAGCAGTAGAAACAAGTATAACATCAATAACTTTTCCAGGAGTTAAATAAATATCTTTCCCAATTCTAATCCACATTTCTATCAACATCATTATTAAACCAACCCAACCTTTCAAGACCAAGTTATTTTCAAGAAAGTCTAAACCTTAACTGTAATTCCCGAGCGATATCCAATACCGCGGACACGGCTATTCGAATAGATTTTACACTCTGCAGAGGTTATGCACTTTACCCACAAGATACAGCCAAACACCACAAAGGCGAGTGTCCGTAACAGAGTCTTTCAGAAACTTATAACAGCACAAGTGGTCCTCCCCGGTGATTGCACACTAACCCTTCCCTTAGCGAAGGCGAAGTTTAGGCCAATCCACCGTTAGATGGGTACCTGGCCGCAGCCCCGGTACGCTCCCCTGTACAACTACACAAAGGGTGTAGTTGACATCCTGAGGTCCCACAGGTACGTTATTAGCAACTTAATCAACTGGGTCTGTCCCATTACAGACATGTGGTTGCACGTTTGACTCAGTTCAAAGGCTTGCAAGGTTAAGTCCTTAGGGTGACTAGGGCAAGACTTCCCGAAGAACCAACACAACGTTCCCGTGCCACAACTGGCCCACCCGATCATTCTTGCCACATGCCCCGGTCGAAAACTATTTATCAAACCCCAGTTGATTACCATGCACCACATGCCGTCAACATCACATGATACCTTTCCAAAACAGGTTCAATATATCATTAAGTCAATATTAACCATTTGATTGTCCAAAATCATGTCATGAGCACGTAGCAGGTCTAAGCAATATACTACAACGATCTAAATTCCCATGTTGGCGATTTAGTAATGTCCAACTATTTAATCCACAACTAGGGTGACAAGGGATCATGGCACATATATAATTAACCAAGGTGTCATACAGCAATTTAGCATTTATCTAATTTCCCATATTTAAATAAAGTATTTTCTAATTAAACTAGCATGCAATAGTTTAAACCAATTTAATTTGAAAATGGGATCAACATGGTCAAAGCACAACTTGCCTTCAAAAAGTACTTGTTCTTGGTCCTGAGCTGGCTCCTAGGTCAACACTTCTCCTTCGAAGCCTTCGGGCACTTCAACGTCTACTCGTAAAGCGTGCAAATAGCAAATAATAAATAAACAGTAGACAAAAAGTGTCCAAACATCCAAATAAAGTTCACAAACAGAGAGCATAATTTTATGAATTTTTAGAAACTGGAATCGTCAAATTCGGAGTTGAAACGCAAAAGTTACAAGCATTTAAAGTTTAAATAATCAATTAAATAATATTACAGAGAAAAACTTTTGTCCAAAATTTAAATAAAATTCATCATTAGGTAGATCTCAATTTTATACAAATTTAAAAATTTGAATCACTCAAATCGGAGTTAAAACGCAAAAGTTATAAGCGTTTGAAGTTTGAATCAAATTTGAAATCAATATTTCGAATTAATAAATCATTTTCTTTTTCGGAAATTCATTTATTGCGTCAGCGCGACACGTGGACCAATCGGGAGCCGCCACGTCGCCTCGGGTCCATGGACCCGGCGCACGGTTTGGCTCGGTCCACCGTGGACTCGGTCCTGGACTCGGTCCCACGGCTCGTCGTGTTGTGTGGGCCCTGCGGTGATGTCGGCATGGCGTCAAGACATGGCTCGGCCGAGTGGGCTGACAGCGGGCTCACCGTGACGTCGGCGTGGCGACGTTATGGTGCGGTTTCTTTGGGGCAGCAGTTGGCCCCATCGACACGCGGGCCGCGTGTCGAGACACGCCCACGCGGGCGCTAACGCTGGCCGATCGCGACGGTAGGCCTCCCGGCCACGTGGCTAGATCTCGGTCGTTGATTTGAAAATCAACGGCCCAGATTGGATCTGGGTTAACGTAGTAGAAAAACTACTCGGCTGATCTGGACCGTTCGATCTTGATCGGACGGTCAAGATCCAATCTAACGTTTACAACGCGGCTAACCCTAACCGTTCGATCTAGATCTAACGGTTGAGATCTATCGTAGCTCGGTGCGGTTTAGGCTACGTGGCACGATCTAGACCGTTGGATCTAGATCCAACGGTTGGAAATAGATCTGGGATTAGCACGTGGGATCTCACCGGGGGGTGACGTGGCGCGATCTGGACCCTTGGATCTGGATCGGACGGCTGGTGGAGCTCGATCGACGGTGATGGCTTGCAGCGGAGCGAGGTCACCGGAGACGAGGACGGAGATGGCGTTGCGGGGCTCCTCCGGCGATGTGAAGGGTCTCCTCTGGCGCGGCTTGACCTTGTTGTTCCGGATCTGGGCTCAACGGCGGCGGAATCTGCAACTAACCGCGGCGGAACGCTAAGCCAACTACGGCTAGCGATTGTGGCGGCTACACGGCGGCTTGAGCGGCGTGAGCTAGGGCTACGGGTGCGCACGGAAGTCGGCAACACGATAGCGGCGGCGCATTAAATAGGGCCCTCGGCGTCCGTGAAACGCGCGGAATCCGAGGCCCACTCCGTTGCGGCGGCAGAATCCGAAAGGGATTCGGATTGGGCGAGGTGGCTCAACGTCAGCCATTGGATCGAGATCCAACGGTGCGGGGGTTTGGGCGCGGGTCTGACTCGGGCGAGCTAGCTGGCTCGGTCGGGCTCGGGTTCGGTCGACGTGGCTCAATCGTGGCCGTTGGATCAAGATCCAACGGTCACGCGGGTTAGGGTTCGGCCGAGCGGGTTCGACCGGAACGGTTTGCTCGGGTCGGACTCGAGTCTGACTCGGACTCGGGTCCGGTCGGATGAACAGTAAAACCCACTCGATTTTCCAGCGATTAAATAATCCAAATAATTCTCAGAAATTCATTTAATTCATTAAAAATAGCAAAAGACTCAGAAAAATTCCAGAAAAATTCTAGAAAATATTTTGGAACATTTTGAACTCAAATAAAATATTTCCAACAAATTTTTATTTGCAAAGTCAAATTCTTTAATTATTTCAAAAGGGGATAAATTCAAATAAATTCCAAATAAATCCAAATAAATTCCAAAAATTCACCAAGATGCCAAATCACACATGAATTTAAGAAAAGCAAAATTTTGGGGTGTTACAGCTATCTTCAATCTTTCCTGGATCATGGCAATCTGCTCTTCGGCTGTTACCAACGTAACACGGCTTCCACCTTGCTTGGGTCTACTGCAACTCCTTCTACAGTCATGACATGTCCAAGGAACTCTACCTTGTCCTTCCAAAAGTCGCACTAAAGATTCTTCTAACCTTGACCTAGGTTTACTACTCGGAAAAACATCAATACTTCGCAAGAACTAAGGTTTCTAGGGTCCAACTAAGATGGAAAGAAGAGATACATGTTAAGGAGGAGCTAGGGTTTGCATCTACACAGGGTTTAGGCTTAACTTCAAAACCTACCTCCTTTGAAGCTCCTTGACTACGTAGAGACGCTTCTCCACCCTTGCTACCGCTTCCACTCGGCCTCCTTGAGCTCCACCCGGCTAGTAATGGCGAGAACGGAGAGAGAGCTTCAATGGAGAGGGAGGAGGAAGAGGAGAGGAGGATGAAGATAGGAAGGAGGAGAAATGAGGGAGAGGAGAGGAAGTGCTCTCCCAGGCGTCTTAACAGTGGGGACAAGCACGCAATCCGAGGCAAAGAGATAAACACGAGCACATGATAAAACTCGTCGCTACGGCCGGCAGTACCGCCCGAAGTGGCCAGTATTGCCGCTCGGCCGGTAGTACCGCAGTCATGACTGTGGTACTACCGCCCAGCAGCAACAAACTCTAGAATCCACGGTTTTCGCAGCGGCTCTAGTTCAAACATCTAGAGGACCTTTAGAATAGGTTCGGAGGATCCTAATGAAAGTTTGGAAACTTAGGTTCGGGTTCTATCTTACACAATTCTAGATTTCACCCGGAAATGTATTCAAGAGCTTCGATCGGGAAAATCCATCGAACAAAACAGCAAAACAGAATTCAAAGGCAATTAGCTCTAAGATAAGATTCGAAAACTTTACAAAGCACTAATCCACACTTAAATAGCCTAATTAAGCTTAATTACAGAATCCAGGATGTTACAATCCTACCCCCCTTAGAATAATCTCTTCCTCAAGATTAGCTAGACTCCACAACGAAGGAGGGGAACTCGGTTCTGAGATGATCTTCACGTTCCCATGTGGCTTCGTCCTGGGTGTGGTTACTCCACTAGACTTTAAGCATTTTGATGACTTGATTGTGGGTAAGACGCTCAGCTTCTTCAAGTATTTGGATTGGATGCTCGTGATACGATAGATCAGGCTGAAGATCGGTCGTTTCCAATGGGGTAAGTTCTGTGGGTGCTCGAAGACATTTCTTCAGCTGTGACACATGGAATACGTCATGTACCTCGGAGAGCTGAGGTGGAAGTTCAATCCGATAAGAAACTTCACCTTTCCTCGCAAGAATGCGGTACGGACCGACATAACGTGGCGCTAATTTCCCACGAACTTGGAATCGACGAGTGCCACATAGCGGAGAAACTTTGAGATAGACGAAATTGCCTACGTCAAAACTTAGCTCGCAGCGACGATTATCAGCATAGCTTTTCTGTCTCGACTGGGCTTCTTTCAGTTGATCTTGAACCAGCTTGACATGATCTTCGGCTTCTTGAATCACAGTAGGACTGAAGAATTGTCTCTCGCCGACTTTAGACAAGAATAGAGGTGTTCTGCACTTTCTTCCGTAAAGTGCTTCGAACGGTGACATCTGGAGGCTCGCTTGATAGCTATTGTTGTAGGAGAATTCAGCGAAGGCTAAACACTTCTCCCATTTCGTGCTATAGGATAACACGCAAGCTCTTAGCATATCCTCCAGGACTTGATTTGTCCTTTCGGTCTGGCCATCGGTTTGAGGATGGTACGATGTACTGCAAATCAACTTGGTACCGAGGAGTTCATGTAGATTCTTCCAGAACCGCGATGTGAATTGGGTTCCACGATCTGACACAATGACCTTAGGAACATCGTGCAGTCGAACAATGTGGTTCAGGTAAAGTTCTGCAAGTTTAGGCCCATTGTAGGTGGTATGGACCGGAATAAAATGAGCCACTTTTGACAGTCGATCTATGACCACCTAAATGGAGTCATGGCCACTCGATGATTTCGGTAGGCCAGTAACGAAATCCATGCCGATTTCATCCCACTTGCACTCCAGAATTTTCAAAGGCTGAAGCAATCCCGCGGGGCGTCGATGCTCCGCTTTCACTCGCTGACACACGTCGCAAGTAGCGACGAATTTAGTGATATCCTTTTTCATACCAGGCCACCAGAAACTTTCACGGAGATACTGGTACATTTTTGTACTTCCAGGGTGGATCGAAAGAGGAGTATCGTGAGCCTCTTTCAGGATCAATCGCTTGATCTCTTGGGCATTCGGAACGTAAAATTGCCGTCCGCATGTGACCATCCCATCAGCTCTCTCTGAAAACTCCGAAGGCGCGCTTTCCTTCAATTTGCGCTTAATTTCAGCCACTTTCTCATCAACGAGCTGCACGGCTAAAATTTGGGATTCAAGAGTGGATTCTAGGGTTAAAGCTGCAAGAAAACCTTCTTGAACCACTTCCAGATTGAGTCTCCGAAACTCATCCAGCAATTGATGTTGATTGACTAAAGTCAAAGTGTTAACGGTATGCAGTTTGCGACTAAGGGCATCTACAACCACGTTAGCTTTGCTTGGATGATAATGGATCCCTAGATCATAATCCTTGATCAGCTCCAACCATCTACGCTATCTCAAGTTCAGATCTGGTTGAGTGAAAAAGTATTTTAGGCTCTTGTGGTCAGTAAATATCTCACATCTGTTTTCGATGAGATAATGGTGCCACCGTTTTAGAGCGTGAACTACTGCCGCCAGTTCTAGATCATGAGTTGGATAATTGGCTTCATGAGGCTTCAATTGTCGTGAAGCATAAGCTACAACCTTACCCTCTTGCATCAGTACACAACCGAGACCAGGACGCGAAGCATCACAGTAAACGTCAAAGCTCTTGTGTATGTCTAGCAAGACCAGAATCAGGGCAGAGGTAAGTCTTCACTTCAATTCTTGTAAACTTGACTCACAGGCTGCTGACCACTCAAATCTCTTTTCCTTCTTGAGTAGTTCCGTCAGTGGTTTAGCAGCTTTGGAGAAATTCTCGATGAATCGCCGATAGTAACCAGCGAGATCGAGAAAACTCCAGATCTCAGGAACAGTTCGTGGCTACTCCCAAGCAATCACATCCTGCACTTTGCTTGGATCAACTGCAACTCCACCTCCAAAAAGAACATGACCTAAGAATGCGACTTCTTTGAGCCAGAACTCGCACTTACTGAATTTTGCGTACAATTGATGCTCGCGAAGTTTGTCGAGCACCTTTCGCAAATGAAGCTCATGTTCTCGTTCACTTCTGGAGTAGATGAGAATGTCGTCAATGAACACTACCACAAATTTGTCCAGGTATTCCATGAACACCTTAGTCATGAGATTCATGAACGTGGCAGGAGCATTGGTAAGACCCAATGAAACCACGGTATACTCGTACAATCCATAACGAGTAGTGAACGCAGTTTTCTGAATATCCTCCGGTCGGATCTTAAGTTGGAAGTACCCAAGTCTCAAATCGATCTTAGAAAAGATCTAGGCTCCGCTCAACTGATCAAACAAATCGTCTATCCGAGGGAGAGGATACTTATTCTTGATTGTGACTTCGTTCAGTGAACGATAGTCGACGCACATGCGAAGACTGCCATCCTTCTTTTTGACGAAGAGCACTGGACTACCCCATGATGATGAGCTAGGATGGATAAAACCCTTCGCTAGCTGCTCTTTGAGTTGTTTCTTGAGCTCGATCAACTCATCTGAGGGCATCCAGTAGGGTCGCTTGGAGATTGGTGCTGTTCCAGGTAGCAAATCGATGATGAACTCCAAGTCTCTATCCGGAGGCAATCCCGGTAATTCTTTAGGAAAGACATCGGGATACTCACGGACTACCGGTACTTGTCCCATCTCAGGAATAGAAAGGGAACGAAGAGAGGGTTTCTGCACGGTCAACTGACTGGAGTCAAAATAAACATGAATACCATATGGATTCACCAAGGAAATGGAACGATTGGCGCAATCGATGCATCCTTGGTTTTTAGATAGCCAATCCATTCCTAGGATTACATCGAGTCCAGGTGTGTCAATCTGAATCAGATCTCCACAAAACTTCACTCCTTCGATTTCGATTGGGACTCCTAGGCAAATTCACTGAGCTCGAAGGACTGAGCCAAGAGAATGAATCAACATGTAATTGCCTAGCAGACTAGTCTTAATCCCTTGATCCTTAACGAACCTCGAGGATAAAAAAAATGAGAAGCTCCCGAATCAAACAGAACCACAGTAGGAGCTGAATGCATAAGAAACATACCAAGAACCACGTCTGGTGCATTACTTGCCTCCTTGGCTGTCACCGGATTAAGACGGCCCCGACCAGGGTTCTGCGTAGGGTGAGAACCTGACCAGCCAGTCTGATGACTACCACGTTCGGTTGCAGAAGCTTGGGGATGACCTAGAGCGCTTTGAGCTGTAGGACGAGTCGGCAGGGTCGACGATGCGGGCAAACATTGGCAAATTGGCCAACCTGTCCGCATGCAAAGAATGAAAGCGGCGTCGTCCTTTGCTGTCCTCCTTGCATATGCCCACCGCGGTTATAGGATTGAACCGCAGGTTGAGGGGCACGAGGAACAGGTCGTTGGGGTCTTGGCGGTGGCGAAGCGACTGACTGGACACTAACAGCTTTCCCCGGGCGAGGCCTTGACGGGCCCGCACCGGCTACTTTTTGGGCCAGCCACTTCCGCTTTCAGCTGTCTGCGACGGCCTTAGCGCTGTCTTCCATTCGGATCACCTTATCCACCAACTCTTGAAGATTTGGGAAGTCAAGAGCTGTGAGCAAGTGCTTAACTTCTTCATTCAAGTGCTCCTGGAACAAACAGACTTCCGGGCCTCGCTCGGGATCTCGTCGGTGACATAACGAGTCAAGTAATTAAACTTGTGCAGATAATCCATGACAAACATGGATCCTTGCTTCAGATTATAGAATTCCCTATTCTTAATCTCCATCAAACTAGAGGGAATGTGCACTGCACGGAAGGCCTCTTTGAAATCCGCCCAAGTAATCATCTGTCCGGCGGGTCGAATGGCCTTAAAACTGTCCCACCATGCTGCTGCTGCTCCTTGGAGGTAATATGCAGCATACTGGACTTTCTCATCATCCGTGCATCTCGCAAGCTCAAGTTTGCACTCGACATCACGGAGCCAATCATCAGCGTCCAAGGGATCAGTCGCTGATGAAAAGTTTGGTGGGCGAGTCCGTTGGAACTCCGCCAGTCGAGTCGGGGGTTGCATCGCTGCCACACTGCCATAAGCAGCGGTACCCAGATTCTCTGAATTTTGCACTAATCGCTCGAGCAAATTAGTCTGCATCACCAATACTTGAGCCATCGACGGAGGAGGAGGCAACTCCTTGCTCTATGCTTCCTGATGACCATGTGATGTTGACACCGGCTCATTAGAATGCCGTGATACATGGCTATGAGATCCCTGTGGTGGGGGATCATGCTGTGAGGGGTTCGGTTCCGCTGCGGCCAGATTCGGCTCATTCCGCGCCGTACCCCCGGCCATAATCGCACGGACTGGCCGCCTCCTCGGCATCCTATTAAACACAAAGGTTCAACAATGAATAACAGGTGCGATTCGAGAAATGAGACGACACAATAGAATCTCTGCGGGTTACAGAAGAGTTCAACAAGATTCATGACAACACAAGATTATCAAGCATGCATTGAAGCGAAAGGATTGCATTTTCGTTAGATTTATGGACAGTGACAAAGCACGTCTTTTCGTGCTACATAGGTCTTATAATACATCATCCTCCCACTAACGCAAGTTCCCACAAACCTCTGTACAACAAAAGTACATCACCAGCCAGCTCGTATCTACGACAAAAGCGAGCTTCAGTACTACCTATTACATAGAGGACTCATAAGATCTAGATCTACACATCACCACCGTTCTCGGCAGGGGCAACAGAAGAGCCTGGTGCTGCAGAAGTAGTAGACGGCTCCACTGGGTACATCAGCTCATACTCGCGACCGCCGAAAACAAGATTCCGACCCGGCGCTGCACTCGATGAAGCTCCAGGGCGCACGGCTGAGACACGACGGCGGCTGCTGCCTCGCACGGACATCCTGGCATTGCGGGGAGACCCGACGGTAGGATCCGTAAGGGCGAGGAAGCTCCTCTGCCGGCTCAAGCTCATCGTGCTCCCCGTAGATCATCTCGGTGGTGAAGAAGCCATGGTTGACGAACGGTGCCATATGGCTCTCCAGCTCTGAAATATGACGACGAGCTAGCAGCAGCTCATTCCGCAAGCGAAGCAGGTACCGATCAAGGGCTCTCACATACCCGATCTGCCAAGCCTCCACATAATCCATCAAAGGGTTCACCGAAGCATAGAGGTTCGCCTGGCCGTCTGGCTCATGGAAGGGACAGCTAGGGAACAGCTGGGACATCTCGGGAAGGTCAAAGCGAAGTCGAAGGATCGCCATATACGCCCCATCCAGCAAAGCCGCGAGAGGACTCGGAGCCATGCCGTGGTAGAGGCGAGTCTGCTCCCCATCGTAGCGACCACGGATGGTGACCTCCGCCACATAGAGAGAGGATGCTTGGCTAAGTCTGGCGCTCGAGATCATAAACTCCGGCGGCTCGTTAAAGCCCGCACGGCGCATCATCTCCCAAAGGGTTGCCTGAACAGAGCCCTCCAGGATCATACACATGAAATAACGAGGCTCCCAGCGTCCCGACATCTAAGATTAAGAAAAGAAGCAAGTTAGCAAAGACCTTAAATGGACAGGAACCAAAATAGGTGGAGGGAAACACGACAAACAACCAAATCAACCAAGAAACCACAGCCTAAAGCCCTAGCCTTTCCACTACCTAATACCTAACTCACAGTTTTGATTTAGGTAAGGCTCCCCAACACTAAAATTTTTAGAATTTGACTAAGAAAAGGAAATTAGAATAGTCCCTAACTCCCTCCCCTCACAATCACCCAAAAACTTAGAAGTTGAAGGCTGAGGTAAGTCGAAATTTATTTTGACCGCTCAAAAACAAAAAAGAGGATATAGAGGGGAAAGAATAGCATTCTAGCATTTCACAATTAAGACTTAGTATTAAAATAACCTTATAGGGGAAACTCATTCCTATTCCAATCGGTTAGCTATCAAAAACATCCTTTCAACTTTTGCATAGCTCTGATACCACGTCTGTCGTGGGGGCTCTGGTCTTTGTAACAGTAACTCGGGTACTCACTGTTGCGTCGAACTGGAATTAACGCAACCCATCAGTAATCCGATTACTAGTCACAAACCGTACCCAAATTGAGGCCAATTGGTCGGCAATACTTGAGGCAAGTGTATGCGCCAACCGATTGATCCCAATTTGAGCTTCCCGCAACTGTGTGAATAGTACTGGTTCCCTGGATCAGTAGTCTAGTACCCACACGTTGTCATACAAGACGTTTCATATCCATACAAAAGTAAATATATTACATTTGAAAGGTAAAGTTATTACATCTATCTAAAATTTACAAGTTACGGCCTTGCGGCCAACACAAGTCCAAAAGAGCCAAATAACATCAACGGAAGTCCAAAAAGAAAACGCGAAGTATGCCTTCCACCCTTAGGCAACTGGCTGGAAGGAACCCAGCTAACCCTCAGCAAAATCGTCAGCGTCTTCAGCGTATTGTGACTCGTCAGGCACATCTTCATTCTTACCTGCTCCTTCTTCCTCTGACCAAAATCTGTTAGAGCAAACGGTGAGTACACGTATGTACTCGCAAGACTTTAGTGTATGCAATTTGTATATATAAAAATGCAGGTTATGACAAGGACAATCGGGTTTCTACACTAAGTCTTTTTGAGCATAAGGCAAGTTTTATTTGTAATATGATAATAGGTTCAACATCGGCAGTTGTAAAAGAGTTTGCTGAAAACATTTCAAAGCAAGTATCAATATTCAACCTTTTAACCAAAACCAACACCCGTCCAAACCTTTTCCCACCTCAAACCATACCATACCATACTCCCGAATCCACAACCAGGAACCATACACCATACCCAACCATTTCCAAATAACCAGACTCACACCACACCCAACCAATCCAAACCCGACCATTTTCCCAAAACCAAACCAGGACCAACACCAGAAATTCTATACTTGACAGTACTTCCCAAGCTGCTCATGACCGTGAGCACGGCTAATCGATTAGTTTAGTTATCTCTGCAGAGTTTGTACACTTTACCCACATGACACATTCTAGCAATCATGTCAACCATGCCACGCGATACGCAACGTACCCGTTTTGCTAGACCGTGACGAAACCTTTCGATAGGCTAGGATTTAAGCCTTGCACCAGCCCGGTAATGTGCATCCCTAGCTATGGTCCCAATAGGATGTCCACTAGTGGTCCCTACGGGCTCCCACTAGCTTTACTAGCCCATACCTCCCCATAGCAGGCATTACCGTTGTATTGGGCAAATTCCCCCTCGATGCCTCGACGAGGGAATCCCTAGAACACACCGACACGGCAGGCGTGTCCAACTCTCCCGCCACCTAATGATGGAAGACCCAAATCCTTTCCAATGTACTAGGCCAAGGCTATCCCATACTAGCACATGTGGTTGTACTGTAAGACCCAGTAATAGTATCAAGTTCAGTCCTTAGGGTGACTCAGGCGAGATCTTCCAATCCCACTTGCTACGGCCACAAAGGATGTCCACTATTGGTCCCTACGGGCTCCCACTAGCTTTACTGGCCCATACCTCCCCATAGCAAGGAACCAACCAAAACTCAACCAAAACCAAGCCTCAGGCTTGCCATCCAATCCATAACCAAACACCATCCCAACCAACCGGACAAAACCAAACCAAATTCCCAAATCACCAAACTCCGTACATCTCGCCCGGTCTAAACACTCGTTTTCTATTTTCCAACCACACCAATCCAACCATTTCCCAAACCAATATAAACTGGATCCAAATTTCCAAAGCCATTAACCAACCTTTCGACCCAAAACCCAATCCAAACCAAACCGATCAATTCCAAGAAGACTGCAGTTGATTGTGTCGTAACAACATACAATACATTCTACAGCATGACTAAGCTTATGCAAATACTATTCATTATTACCCATTCGACATTTATCTTTATGTCTAGGTTTTTAGCCTAAGTTTTAACAAGGTTTGCAGTCCAATTAAGATTAAGGGAATCCACCCATTCGGGTTTAACTACCATGCTTTCCCACAACTAGCATCTTTATTGAACATACACGCATGCATAATAGTTTTGGCAATTGAAAATAGCATTTGCAATTATGGTATCAAAATGGTCAAAGGAGGTGCTTGCCTGTTTGCTCTTCGGTAAGATCGGTCTCCAGGACGTAGTCGGGATCATCGGCGACGTTCGATGCGTCTATGTCTACACGAAAAGAGACAAGACTAAATCATCGCTCAAGACAGGCAACGAAGCGATTAAACATCAATAAGAATCAAGAATGAAGAACCAAAACTCAACTCGGAATAAAATTCTAGAATTTTACTCAGAGGTCGGCAGTACCGGCCACTGTAGCGCGGTAGTGCCGCTCATCACTCCGACAGTACCAGCTGGGTAGCCCGGTAGTGCCGCCCGCTTGGAACCAAATCGGGTGTGTCTTAGGAAAATAACTACCGGCTCACAGATCCCGGTACTACCGCTTGAGCGGCAGTACCGGCCATCTGGCCCGGTAGTGCCGGTCGCTAGAGGAGAAAAGGGCACTCTCTGGTTTTAACTACCGGTGAACAAACCCCGGTAGCTCTAGCCTTTCGGCAGTACCGCCCTCATACCTGCGGTAGTGCCGGTATCCCCGAGAAAACTTTCCCAGAAAGTGGGGTTTCGCGCGGTTGAATTCGGAACTTTGACGTACATGCATGGATAGGTTCCTGGGGGTTTAAGGTACCCATTCACACAAGTACAGTCAAGTTTCGAGCTCCTTTGCTGAAAATCTCGCTTTTTGGACCCTTTTGACTCCCGATAGTGACGCAAAAACGGATCTCAACTCAAAAGGTGTCGAAACTCGAGTTTCTTTGCAGCAATGGGTTCACTACGACACTAGGGACTTATACGCGCAAGACTTGTGAGCTTTGGGACTTCAAAATACGAAATCGCTCCGAATGCCCAAAGTGCAACTTTTGCAAATCTACTTGGGTAGCGGATTTGCGACCCGTGCATTAGTTCCGATGGTGCACTAAGGCTCCATACGATCGGGATATCAACTAGGACCAACGAAGCACGATGATCGAAACTCTAAGACTCGAAAACCCGAATTTACTCCCGAATTAGATTCTCGTCCTGAATCGAGTTCAAACTCGATTCTTCCGCAAGAGTCGACCTTCGAGGCCTAGAGAACATTTTCGTGGGTCATTTTCCCGACTTCTCGGAGTTAGAGTTTCAAGAAGAAAGATTCCGAAAATTCGAGAAATGACGTTTTGCGGCGAATGAGTCCAACGAAACGTAGATCAGGGTTTCCGAAGCTACTGGGTCACGGAAAAAGATTCTTCTAACCTTGACCTAGGTTTACTACTCAGAAAAACATCAATACTTCGCAAGAACTAAGGTTTCTAGGGTCCAACTAAAATGGAAAGAAGAGATACATGTTAAGGAGGAGCTAGGGTTTGCATCTACACCTAAGGTTTAGGCTTAACTTCAAAACCTACCTCCTTTGAAGCTCCTTGACTGCGTAGAGACGCTTCTCCACCCTTGCTACTGATTCCACTCGGCCTCCTTGAGCTCCACCCGGCAAGTAATGGCGAGAACGGAGAGAGAGCTTCAATGGAGAGGGAGGAGGAAGAGGAGAGTAGGAAGAAGAGAGGAAGGAGGAGAAATGAGGGAGAGGAGGAGAGGAAGTGCTCTCCCAAGCATTTTAACGGTGGGGACAAGCACGCAAACCAAGGAAAGAGATAAACACGAGCACAGGACAAAACTCGTCGCTACGGCGGCAGTACCGCCCGAAGCGGTCGGTACTGCCGCTCGGTCGGTAGTACCGTGGTCATGACTGCGGTACTATCGCCTGGCAGTAACAAACTCTAGAATCCACGGTTTTCGCAGCGGCTCTAGTTCAAACATCTAGAGGACCTTTAGAATAGGTTCGGAGGATCCTAATGAAAGTTTAGAAACTTAGGTTCGGGTTCTATCTTACACAATTCTAGATTTCACTCGGAAATGTATTCAAGAGCTTCGATCGGGAAAATCCATCGAACAAAAAAGCAAAACAGAATTCAAAGGCAATTAGCTCCAAGGTAAGATTCAAAAACTTTACAAAGCACTAATCCACACTTAAATAGCCTAATTAAGCTTAATTACAGAATCCAGGATGTTACATAGACTTTGGTTTTTGGTTTTTAAAACAATCTTTTGGGATCCAGGAGTGGTTAGAACTCTCGGGTGTGCTCCTGGCGGCTAGAGCCAGATAGGTGGATTGAACCTATTTTTGTGAACCATGGCAAACAGAGCCATGTGGATGGATTGAACCTTGATCTTTTTGAGATGTGGCGGTTAGAGCCTGTACACTAGTGATTGGTGGCTAGAACCTTCACTAGAGTTATTAATAATTTCAACTGTACAAATAATTGTTAAAATGGCTTTGTGAAAGTATTACATATAAAGTTCTTGAAAGTGTTGCTTTGTGCAAAAGAACCATAATAAGCCATCTTTGGAAAGCCCTGCATTATGTGTAACACCCTGGCATCTAGTATGCCCGAATGCTACCAAACATAAGCTGAACAACATCTAAATACCAAAAATTAAGGTAAATTACAGCAAGGAGTAAATGCTAAAACCCGAAATTTCGGCAGCATCTCCTTTGTTTTAACATGAATAGAAGGAAACACAATAGCGTAGCAATATAAGGCAATATGAGAGACATCTAAAAATAGTAATAATTAAAGGTATGACGACCAAATAAGTCTAAATCCAAACATTCAATGCCTCCATGAGCCAAACGAACAAAAGCTAAACCATTAAGCATTAAACATCACACTAGTTTATTGTCAAAACCCAAATGAACGACCTGTGGGACAATTGAGTGAAGCTACGTGTAGAAGTGTGACTATTTCCCTTCCCCGCATGCCGATCTCAAGGTACCTAAAACAACAAGAAAGCACAAGCGTGAGTTCAACACTCAGCAAGCATATTGTAATGGTACACAAGAACAAATATATGGCTACAACATCTCATATCATGACTTTCATCTCATTCATGATCCCATATCATTATCATAATCATTATGTATGCAATGCGATGCGATGCTCATGTCTCCTTGGAAGCTCATACCGGTATGGTTGAGTACACACCCGTCGGTGTGCACCCTCTCCCCCCTTCCATCCCGAAGATGGAGGGTGCCTACTCCTCGCTTCCAAACACCGCGGTGGATGGAATCACGATGTAGGACTTACTCATTGGCTATCCGGAATAGTCATAACTTTCTCACCGACCTTCCCCGGACTAGTTATGACTTTCTCACCGCCCGGGCCATGTAACATGCCATGAATGCAAATATGCCAACATCATAATTAACTTGTACATTAACACATGGCATCACAACATAATAAGCATACTCATCATATCATAAGCAATCATTAAAGCATGGCAAGTGATCATATCGTATAAAACAATTCCATCTAGTCTCAACTAGCAACCTACAAACCGCTATCCATTACAATACACTTGCCTCAACCACGGGCAACGGATTGGCGAGACGTAGAAGGCACTCCCGGGGTCACACCACCTGCACATGGGTACCACACACTCACAATCATGACCACAAAATAGTAAGCAAACCCTCATCTACCCCGACATTGCCAACTACTCGCAAAACCCAAAAACAGAGTTTCTGTCCCGTCGGGACAGCATCCTTCCAAAAGGCATAACTCAGGTTCTAAGACTCCGAATCGATTAAATGAGTACATCCTCGCGTAGCTTAGGAAATTTCCCAACTTTTTCTAGGTATAAGGAAAAACTGATTCGGAATCTAAAGTTGTTTAATCTACAAAATACCGTGATCTGTTCCAATCACATCACAGATTTTAACACGCTCGGTAAAATAGCCATAACTTTCAAACGGCTGATCGGAATTAAACGTTCTTTATACCCACTGAAAGGTATTGAAATTACCTACAACTTCTTCGACAGGCGACCGACCACATTCGGAATCTAAAAATGTTTAATCTACAAAATACCGTGATCTGTTCCAATCACGTCACAGATTTTAACACGCTCGGTAAAACAGCCATAACTTTCAAACGGCTGATCGTAATTAAACATTCTTTATACCCACTGAAAGGTATTGAAATTACCTATAACTTCTTCAATACGCGGCTGAACAAATTCGAAATCTAAAATTGTGAAAACCCAAACCCTAGGTCGACTGCACAAGCTACCCGAAACAGAGAACGTGACAACTTCTAGATCTAATCTAATCTACTCAATTCCAGCACCACCAATTGATCTAAAAACATGATAATCACCCTTAGAACATACCCTATCCCAACCACAAGGATACCCATGGCCATACCTTCGCCCGACGCACGAAAACCCAATAGATCTCCTCCCGGTTCGCGCGATCTCCTTCCTCGCTCCAATCCCGCCGGATCTCCTCGTCGCGGAGCGCTCCAACGGATGGATCTTTGAGGTGTGGAGGTGGAGAAATCCCCTAGGGGCAGCAAGGGAGGTGGAGAGGTGGTGGAGAGGTGGTGGAGCAATGGGGAACAATGGGGGAGGTGGAGGCGCCACAAGGAGGAGGTGGGGAGGTGTGGGGGGCGGCTAGGACTTGTGGGGGCACAAGAGCAGGCGGTGGACGCCTAAAGGAGCTGGGGGAGGCTGCCAACCAGGTCTCCTACTCCTATTAGGACTCAAACTCCATCCCACCAAAGCCCACGACCCTTTCCTTTAGGCCCAAACTCCCCCGGAAAGGCCCAAACTCCCGAAAACGGCAGGAACGCATAAATTAACCTCATAACGTATGGTTTCAACCTCCAATTCCATATTTTATAATGTTTTTGACCTTAACATTCACATTTTGTAATGCCACAATCTCTAATTTCACATTTTATAAAGTCTCGGCATTCCGTAGTGTCACATTCTCCCCCCCTTAAACAGGATTCGACCTCGAATCTGAAGAACGCCAAAAAACAACAACAAAGTCCCCAAGGGACAAAAGACTTCTTTGCAGCACAAAACATTCGCACAAAGACTCAAATCGGAACAAATGACAAGCGAATTCTTAAAACCAACAATTGGCGATAAAATGTTGATTTAGCCCAACAGAGTGCAACCTCTCCCGGTTCCACCTTCACTTCAATTCCCAAACAGAATCTGCGTTTCAACTACAAAGGGCTCCATCAACCCAAAACGCCCGAAACCTCATGACAAACACTTCACACTACTATCACAACGAATCTGACTACCACACTTCATTAAACTCAACATGACACAATCAAAGCGAGTCACAATTCCTTTAACGACCTCTCTACTTTCTCGAAAATTTTCCATCGAGGGGAATAACTCATTAAGGTACACTTGCCCTTTCGATACACGATCATGCTAACATTTCATTCCATCCTCTCCCAGGCAAGACTCAAATCCAAAAACAACTAGTGTAGACAATTGCTCACGGCAGGACAAATATCACCGAACTACCGTCAACTTCACTTCCACCCATCGCTACTCTTAATAAAGGTTAAACCCATACATCATCAACCTCCATCACAACCCACCCCTCATACCACTAAGGTTCGACACCTAGCCCCAAGCTAGGATCGTAAAACCTTACCAAACCACAATTGGTTCCTTTCTTAAGAGGGTCTCGTCCTCACACAAAAACACTTAGCTATCAAGCCCAAGTGGACCACACACGACAACTCAAACCCAAAGCGGTAACAACCATTTTTGGGAAGAATTCGGCAACATCCAAGCCAGATCACAAAGGAAGCATAAATCCCCTACACCACAACCCAAAATACAAGAATTTCTTCATTCTTTCTTTTCATACTAGAAAGAAATGGACATCTCGATTCATGACATGCATGCACACTTTTCAAGAGCACCCCGGATTAGTCATATATTCATATATGACTTTCTCACAGTCCTGGCTCATCGACTCCTTTATGATTAATTATGTATAAGCAATGTCTCGTTTTCCTTTTTCACCATTCATTCATCATGTAACAACGGTACCGAATAGTCATTCACCAAATGACTTCTTCCTCGGTATCAAATAATGGAAACACAATTAACATCGAAGGTTGCAGTAACTCATATAGACTATGACGGCAGCATAGTTAACAGTAAAACACCACGTCGCATCCCATCCCACATCAATTGAAAACTGAACTTGCAAAAATATTGCATTTCAACCAAATTCAACATTTTGGAAGAGAACATCAAAATTTCAAGTCAGGCATGTAACACCCCGGCATTTAATATGCCCGAATGCTACCAAACATAAGCTAAACAACATCTAAATACCACATTTAAACATAAATTCCAGCAAAGGTACATATGCTAATGTAGGATCGAAATATACGAATATAGCAATCAGAGGGGGGGTGAATGATTGTGCGGAAGCTAAAACCAAATTCTTGATCTATTAAAAGTTCACCCCAAAACAGAACCAAATAATTGCCTCGTTTTCGACAAAAACAGAATGATAGAGGTTCGGTAAAACGCAATTTTCCGGAGATCCAACCGTTAGATTGATATGAAATTTTGACACAAGAAACTAGATTCCAATACGAATCGAACCCAAAAAGAATCAGCTCGATCGGACTTATGGATCAAAAGTTATGAGCTTCGCAAGCTTGTTGATCCAGAACTTGACGAGAATCAATCTAATCAAAACTTCAAGATTAAACAAGAACGACAAAAGATTGATCAACTAGACTTTGAGAAACACAAGATCAATACCCTAGAGAGGTTTTTGATGGATCAAATCAAGATAAAACTTAAAGAACAAAAACCAATCTAGAACTAGAACAAGCATGCAAACAAGAACCAAAAAGAGAACGTTGAAGCAATGCGGGAACTAGAAGAATTGATCTTTATTTCTTTTGTCTAAAGTACTCCCATCAAAAGAGTACAAACCCTAAACTTTGAGCCCAAGGCTCTATGCGCCTAGCTCTCCTCAATTCGATTGATGCCCTTCAACAGGAGACACCCCTCCTATTTAAAGGAGCAAAACACAAGGAGTTCTGAATACAATTCCTAATCTAGAAGGAGTATGTATACAACTCCTCTTGGCCCAACCTGGCCGAGTACAACTCTTGCACGCGTATGGCAACCCTACCATACTCACGTGACTAACACTTTGCACGCGTATGGCCACCTGCCATACTCACGTGACTAACACTTTGCACGCGAATGACCTCCTGCCATTCTCACGTGACTAACCATTCTTCATGTGCACCATTCTCTTAGCCCAAACGTCCCGCATGACATCCTTGACCACCAAGACCTCAGTTCCTCCCTGAACCTAGTCCCGAACCTCAGCTCCTCCATGAACCTAGTTCCGGTCCCGTCATCGACCACGTTCGTCTTCGAGCAATACCTGCACATGAACAAACCACAAAACAATTCCGAGCACAAGTCCACGACTTGACTCACATCAATCCATGCAAATACTCACACGAGCATTGCATAAAGTCCACTTCAAGCATCATGAAATTCTCACAAATTTCATAATCTCAAAAATAAATCAAACACAATTCCAAGTTTGCTCAAAACCCTTAACCGTGAACAAAAACATTCAGCACAGACCAAAAACCAGTCCAGCGCACAAATGAAAAACTTACTGTTTTTAAGAACTTGGTCCCGCGCAAAAACCTCAAAATCACATGAACAAACACATTTTGCAAAATCAATTCTAAGCCAATTTTTCAGCACATGATTTCACAATCTCCCCCTTGATGAAAACATTGGCAACACCACTTAGAATTGAACATTTGGCATTCACTTTACAAAAGATTTTCAAATCCAAAGGATCAAAGACCAAAGAGAGAAAACACAGAATTCCCCCTTTGACCAAAATGTAAAACAAAATCTCCCCCTGAGAAGGAAAATGTGTGTGAATGTGCGATGTGCCCAAAAGTTTCAAAAATTCTCCAAACTTCTTCCAAAATCCTCAAATTTCCAAAAACAACTCCCCCTTTTTCTTTAAACTTTTCAATGATTCCCAAATTTCTCCCCCTTTGACAATGGATTCATCAAGAGTACAAAAAAGAGAACATGTTCAAAATTTTTCCTGTAGTAAAGATTTCACAAGAAGAAACAAGGGAGTGCCAAGATAGGAAAAGATGAGCTCATTCGATCATATAACCTTATATATCACATAATATGCAAAATACATGATCTTGATGTGATTTTAACAAATTAGGGAATGACATGCATCTCAACCTCAATTCAGTCAACTATAGCCAAGTACTAAGCAAAACCTTTAGTAGAAAAACAAAGGCTCAAAGTTGAAGCAAATAACAAATCAGGTCGAGCAAGTAGTTTCAACTCCAATCTAGTGGACCAATTTAATCTTTAAACAGTAAACTGCATGTCGCATGCTTGAAGCATACTTCTTTTATTTCCTTGGAGTGGCATGCTTGAAGCATACATCTTGTCTTTTGAGGGAATGGCATGCTTGAAGCATACATCTTATCTTTTAGGGAAAGCATCTTGAAGCTCATAACTTGAGGCTTTTGCTTTTAACAACCCTTTTTTATTGATTCCCTTTTCTTTTCATTTTTCTTTGATTATAAACATGCAAAAGTGATTAAAAGGTCTTATGAAAGAGTAAAGTTGAAACCACACTTGCTTCATAGCCCAAATTTGTCAAGAAAATTCAATACCAAGCCTAGAAGAGTAAGATATCACAGAGTATTTAGCTATAGGCAATCAAACCAAGGAATTCCGCAATATCATTTTTAGTTCAAGTGGAACAATTTAGATTATCATATATTAGCACAATTACATAATATATAAAGAAATATGATAAAGTGAGCTCATTACGTGAAAGAACTTGGCAAGGAAACTCCCCCTCAAAACAAACCCATTGGATGAACAATCCCAAGTTCTCCCCAAATGAAAGCAAAACGAGAAGAAGACAAAGGTTTTGTAAAAATGTCTGCCAATTGATGTTCAGTATCTACATGATGAAGCACAATGTTGCCTTTTTCAACATGATCTCTAAGAAAGTGAAATCTAATATCAATATGCTCAAGAAAGGGGATTACTCAAGAGGTGGCACGAACCAAATGAATTCAACATCCTCCAAAGTCAACATCAGAATAAGCTCTTAAACTAATGCATAAGGAAGCAGAAAGCCAAATGCCAAAATCTTGAGTACCATGGAGATACCTGAAAGTTCACTTGAACGCTTGTCGATGTGAAGCACGTGGGAAGCTTGAAAACAAGCACACACAAGCACGTGGGAAGAGTCTCTCATGTAAACCTCCAATTATCTCATCCTCAACAGCATCATCATCATCTTTTATGAACAAAGACACTCTCCCCCTGAACATATGCACCTGTACTTGCATCATTTGGACTAGTGCCTTTTGCGAAAACAGAAGTGGAAGAAGTATCTCCAAAGGCAACACTTCTAGCACGAGATGCACGAGTGAAAGAGGAGAACCAATTCTTATCATCGAACATGTGGCGTGAGCATCCGGAATCCACTATCCATATGTTCTCCTTCCTCGCGTGAGAAGCCTACATAGAAGCAGAAAGTGTCGAGGTCTCGGCACTGGGGTTAGAAATAAGATGTTTAGGAATCCAGTACTGAGACACACGACGCACAACAGTAGGCACAACACGAGCATTCTTATGCACAAAGATAGATTTGTCTTTTCCCGTGTTCTTACCAACAAAAGGTGTTTGCATCACCCTAGGCACATAATGAGAAGTAGAGTGTGCCTTTCTGAAATTAGACCTAGCATTAAACCTTTCTCTCTTTTGTTGTTTAGCTAGTCTAAAGCAAAAGTCTACTAAATGTCCATCTCTACCACAATGAGTGCAAGTGTACTTAAAATGATGTTTTGCTTTAACAGTAGAAGCACATTTTGCATTCATCATAGTAGAAGATAAAAGACCAGCAGATTTAAAGACAGTTTTCTTAGGTTCATTGACAATTTCAAATTTTCCACTTTCAAGTGTTTTGACAACAGTGGGAGCATGTGATTTATGATGAGCATAAGAATCAAAACCTAAACCTTTGTTCTGAGTGCTAAATTTTGATTGATCCAAAATCATGTTTAGATTTTTCTTGCCATTAGTGAAACGTTCCAAAGAATTTTGCAAGTAATCAACTTTCTTAGAAAGAGTTAAACAATTATTGCAGGGAACATCCACTTTTTCTTTTTGCTTGCGACAAGTTGAGCATGAAAGAACCTCATGTGTAAGCAAATCTTCTGTCATTTGAGAAACCCTAGCATTTGCATCATGCAACTTCAATTCTAGTATGGAGCATTTAGAACATGGAGTTGTATCATGCAAATCAATGGTAGAACAACTAGCATGTTTAGCAAGTTTCTCATTTTTCTCATTTTCAGCATTGATTTGCTCTAACAAGGTAACATGTTCTTTCCTAAGCAAAGTAAGCTCATTGTAAATTAAGTCACATGATTTGCAAGCATCATCATCAGGAATCAAGGTTTTAAGTCTAGCAATTTCAGCATTCAATGACTCCACAAGAATATCATGTTTCTTAATTTTTCTATCACGTTTGTCAAGCAATTTTCCAAGACGAGCAACAGCAATAGCTAATTCATCATAAGAAGGATCTACCTCATTGAAGTCGCTGTCTTGATCGCCGTCGGTGAAGCTGTCGCTGCTTTTGGCCATGAGACACAACCCCGTCAACTCATGCTTGCTTGGAGTTGCATCATCCTCGCTGCTCTCCGAATCCACATCGCTCAAATTGACTTGTTCAAGAGCGGAAAGAACTCGATGGACAACTTTGCGGTTGATGAAGTTCTTCTTCTTTCTATCACTTGGAGAGAACTTCTTCTTCTCTTTTCTTCTGTCGTTGTCCTTCTCCTCCCTTGATGCTTTACCTGCAAGTTTAGGACAATTTGGACGAATATGGTCGAGATCACCACACTCATAGCATCTTGGAGGATCACCACCACCTCTCTTTTTCTTTCTCACATTTTGAAAAGCTTTGTTAAAGCGAGAAGAGAGTAGTGATAAGTTTTCTTCTGGGAATTGCTCAATCTGTTCATCGGTTAGTGAAGACAAGAAAGATAGAGCAAAACTTGAAGCAGCACTATCATGAGATATGCTAGATTGAGATGTCAAAGCAATTGATTTATAATCATTCTTTCTAGCAAAAACATCTAATTCATGAGTTTTCAACTTAGAATAAAGAACATCTAAAGTAAGTGTACTCATGACAGTAGATTCTCTAATGGATGTAACTTTCATCTCCCAAATTGACATGTCTAATGCACCAAGCAATTGTCTAGCATTAGCAGCATCATCAAAGCTAACTCCAACAAAGACGAAGATTACTAAGAATTTTATTGAAACGTGCAAAGAAGTCATCTAGCGACTCACCGGGTTTCATCTCAAATCGCATGTATTCTTTTTTGTAAAGATCTTGACGAACCTCTTTAATAGTGTTAGAACCCTCATGGTAATCACAAAGAGATTTCCATACCTCATATGCGGACTTGAGATGGATCACACGGTCAAAGTCGCTGCGTCCCAAACCTTGGATGATCAAGTTGCGCGCCTTGCTGTTTGCTTCAACATGTGTGCGATTGGTGTCGTTGACATTGTCGTTTGCAGGGACTTCATATGGCTTGTAGACCTTCTCTCAAATTGTGAAGCCTTGTGCTTGGATGAACGCCTCCATCTTGGCCTTCCAAAACTGAAAATCAACACCATCGAACACACACGGTTTTGTCGAATAATGATCCATTAATCTAATCACCGGTTAAGATAGATTAGAAAAACCTTGCTCTGATACCACTTGTAGGATCGAAATATACGAATATAGCAATCAGAGGGGGGGTGAATGATTGTGCAGAAGCTAAAACCAAATTCTTGATCTATTAAAAGTTCACCCCAAAACAGAACCAAATAATTGCCTCGTTTTCGACAAAAACAGAATGACAGAGGTTTGGTAAAACGCAAATTTCCGGAGATCCAACCGTTAGATTGATATGAAATTTCGACACGAGAAACTAGATTCTAATACGAATCGAACACAAAAAGAATTAGCTCGATCGGACTTACGGATCAAAAGTTATGAGCTTCGCAAGCTTGCTGATTAAGAACTTGACGAGAATCAATCTAATCAAAACTTCAAGATTAAACAAGAACGACAAAAGATTGATCAACTAGACTTTGAGAAACACTAGATCAATACCCTAGAGAGGTTTTTGATGGATCAAATCAAGATAAAACTTAAAGAACAAAAACCAATCTAGAACTAGAACAAGCATGCAAATAAGAACCAAAAAGAGAACGTTGAAGCAATGCGGGAACTAGAAGAATTGATCTTTATTTCTTTTGTCTGAAGTACTCCCATCAAAAGAGTACAAACCCTAAACTTTGAGCCCAAGGCTCTATGCGCCTAGCTCTCCTCAATTCGATTGATGCCCTTCAACAGGAGACACCCCTCCTATTTAAAGGAGCAAAACACAAGGAGTTCTGAATACAATTCCTAATCTAGAAGGAGTATGTATACAACTCCTCTTGGCCCAACCTGGCCGAGTACAACTCTTGCACGCGTATGGCAACCCTACCATACTCACATGACTAACACTTTGCACGCGTATGGCCACCTGCCATACTCACGTGACTAACACTTTGCACGCGAATGACCTCCTGCCATTCTCACGTGACTAACCATTCTTCATGTGCACCATTCTCTTAGCCCAAACGTCCCGCATGACATCCTTGACCACCAAGACCTCAGTTCCTCCCTGAACCTAGTCCCGAACCTCAGCTCCTCCATGAACCTAGTTCCGGTCCCGTCATCGACCACGTTCATCTTCGAGCAATACCTGCACATGAACAAACCACAAAACAATTCCGAGCACAAGTCCACGACTTGACTCACATCAATCCATGCAAATACTCACACGAGCATTGCATAAAGTCCACTTCAAGCATCATGAAATTCCCACAAATTTCATAATCTCAAAAACAAATCAAACACAATTCCAAGTTTGCTCAAAACCCTTAACCGTGCACAAAAACATTCAGCACAGACCAAAAACCAGTCCAGCGCACAAATGAAAAACTTACTGTTTTTAAGAACTTGGTCCCGCGCAAAAACCTCAAAATCACATGAACAAACACATTTTGCAAAATCAATTCTAAGCCAATTTTTCAGCACATGATTTCACAGCTAAAAACCGATATTTCGGCAGCATCTCCTTTGTTTTTCCATGAATTAACACCATATCAATATCATGGCAAGATATATCATAGCACACGACATCTAAAACATCAACATAAATGGATATATCATCAAATTACGCCAATAATACCACGCTCAACCACTTCATCAACTAAAACGAAGCAAATAAGGAATCACTAGCATGCTAAATTAAACCATACATTAAGTTTAAGGCACAACTCTTAATATCATGTCTCCAAGTGATTAATTATGGACTATGATGGTGGAGCTACGTGTAGAAGTGTAGCTAGACCCCTTTTTCCCGCATGCCGATCTCAAAGTATCTAAAAACAACATAAAACACAAGCGTGAGTTCGAAAACTCAGCAAGCATATTGTAATGGACAACAAGATCATTTACAAGACAATAATACCTTACATCACATATAACATCTCATACTTGAGCACATAACAACATCATCATCATTAAATATGTATTGCAATGCAATGCAATGCAATGTTATGCTGATATCTCCTTGGAAACTCATACCGGTATGGTTGAGTACACACCCGTCGGTGTGCACCCTTTTCCCCCCTTCCATCCCGAAGATGGAGGGTGCCTACTCCTCGCTTCCATTCACCACGTGGATGGAATCACGATGTAGGTCTTACTCAATGGCGTTAGGACTAGTCATAACTTTCTCACCGACCTTGCCGGACTAGTTATGACTTTCTCACCGCCTCGCCTCTATCTCATGTCATGCATGCAACTATGCCAATTATCATATTTCACATGTACATAAACATATGGCATCTCATCATGACAAATATTACACATGGCATCGAATCATGATAAGTATAGACACATAGCATCATATCATGATAATCATACTCAATATATCATTGGAAAACAGCAAGCAAGGCAAGTGATCATAGCAAGTATTCAATCTTTCATCAAATATCAACAAGCAACCTACAATCCGCTATACATTACAACACACTTGCCTCAACCGCGGGCGACGGATTTGTGGGAAGTCGAGGGCACTCCCGGTGTCACACCACCTGCACATAGGCATCACACATTCACAATCATGCCCACAAAACAGTACACAAATCCCCATCTAACCCGACATTGCCCACTACTTGCAAACCTAAAAACAGAGGTTCTGTCCCGGCGGGACAGCAGCATTGCAAAGGCCATAACTTGAGTTCTGGGACTCCAAATCGATTAAACGAGTACACCATCGCGAAGCTTAGGAAATTTCCTACATTTTTCTAGTTATACTGAAAGACTGATTCGGACTCTAAAATTGTTTAATCTACAGATTACTACGATCTGTTCCAATCGCGTCACAGATTTTAACACGCTCGGTAAAACGGCCATAACTTTCAAACGGCTGATCGGATTTTAACGTGCTTTATGTCCACGGAAATATAATTAAATTATCTACAACTTCTTTTAAGTCCGTAAGGACAGATTCGGATTCTAAATCGACGAAAACTCGAACCCTAGCCCGATTGCTCAATCTGCCCGAAAACAGAAACGTGGCAACGTCTGGATCTAACCCAAAGAACTCCAACCCAGCACCACCAATTGATCTAAAAACTTCATAAACACCCTAAGAACAGTACCTAGATCAAACCCAAGGATCCCCATGATCATACCTTTGCCCAACGAACGAATCTCCAATAGATCTCCTCGCGGATCGCTCCTCGCTCCACGCTCCTCGCTCCTCGCTCCTCGCTCCAACGGATGGATCCACAAGGTGCAGAGGTGTGGAGACCACCCTAGGGCAGCAAGGGGGTGGAGGAGAGGTGGTGGAGAGGTGGGGAGCAATGGGGCAAAGGAGGGGAAGGCGCACGGCCAAGGGAGGAGGGAGGCGGCTAGGGCAAGGGCAAGTGGGGGGGAAGGGCGCACAAGGGGCAGGGGTGAACGCCCAAGGGCTGGTGGGGAGCCCTTTTACCAGCCCCCACACCCAATCCTAGTCCGTTACGGAGACCTACTCCATCCCACCAAAGCCCACTTAAGGCCCAAACTCCCCCGGGAAGGCCCAAAACCCCGAAAACAGCCCGGAAACGTTATTAACCTCCATACCTTATGGTTTTAACCTGCCATACCATATTTCATAAAGTTTTTGACCTTAACATGCACCATTTAAAAGGTTACGACACTCCGTAGTGACACATCACTTCAAACGGCCCAAAAACGCGAGTAAACCTCAAGCCGAAAGGTTTTATTCTCTAATTTCACATTCTATAATGTCACACCATACCGTAGTGTCACATTCTCCCCCCCTTCAACAGGATTCAACCTCGAATCCGAAGGACGCCAAAATCAATGACAAAATCCCCAAGGGACAAACGGCTTCTCTGCAGCACAAAACATTCACACAACGACTAAAACCGGAACAAACAACAAACGAGTTCCCAAAACCAACACATAGAGAAAAAGTGTTGATCTAGCTCAACTAAGGGCAACCCCTCACAAATCGACCTTCACTTCAATTCCCCAACAGAATCTGCGTTTCAACCACAAAGGGCTCCATCAACCCAAAACGCTCGAATCCTCACGGCAAACACTTCATACTTCTATCACAACCAACCTGACTACCATACTCCATTAAACTCAACATGACATAATCAAAGGAAGTCACAATTCCTTTAATGACCTTTCTACATTCCCGAAAATTTCCATCGAGGGGAAAACTCATTAAGGCACACTTGCCCTTCCGATACACCATCATACTAACATTTTATTCTATCCTTTCCCAGACAAGACTCAAATCCAAGAACAACTAGTGACGACAAATGCTCACGGCAGGACAAATATCACCGAACTACCGTCAACTTCACTTCCACCCATCGCTACACTTAATAATGGTTAGACCCATACATCATCAACCTCCATCACAACCCACCCTTATACCACTAGGGTTCAACACCTAGCCCCAAGCTAGGATCGAAAAACCTTACCAAACCACAATTGGTTCCTTTCTTAAGAGGGTCTCGCCCTCACACAAAAACACTTAGGTATCATCCCCAAGTGTACACACGACAACTCAAACCCAAAGCGTTAACAACCATTTTGGAAAGAATTCGGCAACATCCAAGCCAAATCACAAAGGAAGCATAAATCCTTCATTCTTTCTTTTCATACTAGAAAGAAATGGACATCTCGATTCTTGACATGCATGCACACTTTTCAAGAGCACTCCTGATTAGTCATATATCCTTATATGACTTTCTCACCGACCTGGCTCGTCGACTCCTTTATGATTAATTATGCATCAACAATGTCTCGTTTTCCTTTTTCACCCTTCATTCATCATGTAACAACGGCACCGAATAGTCATTCACCAAATGACTTCTTCCTCGGTATCAAATGATGGAAACACAATTAACATCGAAGGTTGCAGAAATTCATATAGACTATGACGGCAGCATAGTTGTGATAAAACACCACGTCGTAAAAGACCCCACATCAGTTGAAAACTGAACTTGCACAACATTGCATTTCATCCAAATTCAACATTTTGGAAAAGAACATCAAAATTTCAAGTCGAGCATCTGCTCCCACAACCATCACGAACTTCCTCAAGGAGAGGGAAACTCATTCCCAAAAGGGAACACCTCACTAACAAAATCACTTTGTAAAACTTTCATAAAGTCCACCTTTTTGAAGCACTCGCAACATCACACACATTTTCAAAACAACTCCAACTCTAGCCAAAAAGAGTTACACATTAAGGGCTCAACTCAAAAGTTTCCAACACAACCCTTTAAGACCATCTGCTTCCTTTTAAAATTAATTCCAAAGATAATCCAGTGCGAACACGAAAGGGCGCGATCGACTCAAAACTTTTGGATGTAAATCCAAACTCACAACACGAACTAAACAAATTCGCCAAAACCAAAGGTCGACATCAAACATTACGAGTTTTGGGGAAACTCTGAAACACAGCATAAGGAACACCTTGACCGAAAACCCTTCAACCAAAATGGCAAACAACCAAACCAGTCCAAAAGCTTTTAAACACAAGCTCAGCGTAAAAAGAACCATCTCTAGAACTCCACTACGCTTTCCATTAAAAGACTTTAATAATCACTTTTTACTCCCTGAGGAGCCCCAACTCAATTCAACCAAAAGCTTCACAACAAATTCTTCCTCTAGTTACCATTCCCAAAACTTTTAATAAGGGTTTATGATGCTTATCAAGAAGGCACCCAACCAAGACTATAATGATATGATCCCCACGGATCACCGAATCATAATACTTCTTATTCTAAATTTGAAACATAGTACTTCAACAAATCTTTCAGCAAGATCAACATATAAATTTCATACCTCCTATCTATTCACGTCTCGATAACCGAACCTTATTCAGTTAAACAACGACTTCAACATGTAAATATTATCTCTACAAGACAAAGTTCATAGCTAGGATTCCAAGGCATACATTCATTAAGGATAAAACTCTACATCAGGTTAATTATCCATGGTTCACTCCATCACCACAGGTTACAACACCCTCCATTTAGTCAATGGTTTCCAACAAGTATTCTACACAACTACCACCACTACTAAGTCATCAATAAAAACAAATGAGCATAATCATCAACCGATCAACATTACTTTTAGCTACCCTATACATAGGTGATAACAAAATTACAACATACTCCAACTATTTAAAATAGATTGAAAACTAGCATTGAAGGGTCACAACTGCATACTTCCAAATATACTAATAGTTTGCAACAACATAAATAACCACTCCAATCAACTTCCAAATTAAAGTCACTAGTCTCTACTAATCCGTTAGATTAGCACATCTTTAAACACCAAGCAAAGCTTCTTAACAATATCAGCGGTTTACATCATCTTAATGTTTTAACTATGCATCAAGGTTTAAACTTTTAACATTAACGAGGATCATAAGCACTTTTAAAGCAAGGCAACAGATTCTAAGCATGAACATTAACACTTTCAATCATTCTCGCTAAGAGTGAACTACAACACTAGTAGTCTATTTATTCTCAAACTTAGAGATTTTACTCACATTGAATTGATTCAACTCAAAATTTAACTTAGCAACACATCAATCCATAAACCACATTGTTACCTACTACATAACATGCTAAACATCAATTCTTACTAGGGACAAACGATTTCAGTCAAAAGACTACTTACTTTGTTTACTGACATTTTAGTTTTAAAACTCATCCCAAATTCATAAGGAAACTTGACTCTCAAAATTGCAATGAGACAAACCCAAACTTGGTTATGCAAAGGAATTCTCCAAAACACTTTTCAATCTCAAAGACTTCCATAGAGGAAACTGGTTGGAAGACAACTTTTCTCGAAAGGGAACCAGGTGCTCCATTAACCTTTTCAAATAAAACCTTAACACCAAACCCCTAACTTTCACGACTCAAGAGGGGCTTTCAAAGATGATTTCTCAAACCAGTAAAATGATGAAATCAAACACCAGTTACTACTACGAAGCCACAGAACTTCAGCCCTGACAGCCAGGTCTGGCACAACTCCGAACAAAACTCCTTTAGCCTTGGAGACAGACAACCACAGGAATAAATCGGATGCTTGTTCTTCATAAAGCAATTAACAGGCATCAAAAACTGGAAAGGCGCCCAAAAGAAGCGCAACACTAGACTCCTCTTCTACGTCTTCACCCAAGGAAGACAAAACCACACACCGCATACGGAACGATCCGCGAAAGCCCATCACCAATTCATTTGGTTCAAAACAGCTAAAGCCAAGAAAAGCAACAAACACCGACCGTCAGAACGACAAAGAACATCCGAAGGAAACCACCATTAACTCTTCCTTTTCGTCTCCAATCAACTACCCGATTTACGACAGAAAGGGTAAGCGCTTTTCTCCTCTGAGGATTAACGGTTCTTCGGTGATGGCGCTAACCGGCCACACCACAAACCTCACCCTAACTATAAACAACAAGAGGTGACCGAAACCCTTCGGTACCACAACCCCACTCTTATCACCACAACATATATCATTGACATAGCAACATGCATTGTCAAAAGAAGCATTCAACATCAAAGCTTAAATACAACATTTAAGCGTAAAGAAACGATACCCATACCCTTTCTTACTGTGCATCCAGTGTGTGTCAAATTTTAGATTAGTTATACCATTTTTTTGCAAGTTTTAATGTTGCTATCCTATGACAAAGTTTTAGTTGAAACCTAAGCCATGTTTCTAAGTTATTCCACATCATATTTTAGTTGTACCCTATGGCATGACACAAAAAATACGCATTCCAAGGACCTACTGACCGCTCGATACCAAGCTGTAACACCAGGCATTTAATATGCCCGAATGCTACCAAACATAAGCTAAACAACATCTAAATACCACATTTAAACATAAATTCCAGCAAAGGTACATATGCTAAAAACCGATATTTCGGCAGCATCTCCTTTGTTTTTCCATGAATTAACACCATATCAATATCATGGCAAGATATATCATAGCACATGACATCTAAAACATCAACATAAATGGATATATCATCAAATTACGCAAATAATACCACGCTCAACCACTTCATCAACTAAAACGAAGCAAATAAGGAATCACTAGCATGCTAAATTAAACCATACATTAAGTTTAAGGCACAACTCTTAATATCATGTCTCCAAGTGATTAATTATGGACTATGATGGTGGAGCTACGTGTAGAAGTGTAGCTAGACCCCTTTTTCCCGCATGCCGATCTCAAAGTACCTAAAAACAACATAAAACACAAGCGTGAGTTCGAAAACTCAGCAAGCATATTGTAATGGACAACAAGATCATTTACAAGACAATAATACCTTACATCACATATAACATCTCATACTTGAGCACATAACAACATCATCATCATTAAATATGTATTGCAATGCAATGCAATGCAATGTTATGCTCATATCTCCTTGGAAACTCATACCTGTATGGTTGAGTACACACCCGTCGGTGTGCACCCTTTTCCCCCCTTCCATCCCGAAGATGGAGGGTGCCTACTCCTCGCTTCCATTCACCACGTGGATGGAATCACGATGTAGGTCTTACTCAATGGCGTTCCGGACTAGTCATAACTTTCTCACCGACCTTGCCGGACTAGTTATGACTTTCTCACCGCCCTCGCCCTATCTCATGTCATGCATGCAACTATGCCAATTATCATATTTCACATGTACATAAACATATGGCACCTCATCATGACAAATATTACACATGGCATCGAATCATGATAAGTATAGACACATAGCATCATATCATGATAATCATACTCAATATATCATTGGAAAACAGCAAGCAAGGCAAGTGATCATAGCAAGTATTCAATCTTTCATCCAATATCAACAAGCAACCTACAATCCGCTATACATTACAACACACTTGCCTCAACCGCGGGCGACGGATTTGTGGGAAGTCGAGGGCACTCCCGGTGTCACACCACCTGCACATAGGCATCACACACTCACAATCATGCCCACAAAACAGTACACAAATCCCCATCTAACCCGACATTGCCCACTACTTGCAAACCTAAAAACAGAGGTTCTGTCCCGGCGGGACAGCAGCCTTGCAAAGGCCATAACCTGAGTTCTGGGACTCCAAATCGATTAAACGAGTACACCATCACGAAGCTTAGGAAATTTACTACATTTTTCTAGTTATACGGAAAGACTGATTCGGACTCTAAAATTGTTTAATCTACAGATTACTACGATCTGTTCCAATCGCGTCACAGATTTTAACACGCTCGGTAAAACGGCCATAACTTTCAAACGACTGATCGGATTTTAACGTGCTTTATGTCCACGGAAAGATAATTAAATTATCTACAACTTCTTTTAAGTCCGTACGGACAGATTCGGATTCTAAATCGACGAAAACTCAAACCCTAGCCCGATTGCTCAATCTGCCCGAAAACAGAAACGTGGCAACGTCGGGATCTAACCCAAAGAACTCCAACCCAGCACCACCAATTGATCTAAAAACTTCATAAACACCCTAAGAACAGTACCTAGATCAAACCCAAGGATCCCCATGATCATACCTTTGCCCAACGAACGAATCTCCAATAGATCTCCTCGCGGATCGCTCCTCGCTCCACGCTCCTCGCTCCTCGCTCCTCGCTCCTCGCTCCTCGCTCCAACGGATGGATCCACAAGGTGCAGAGGTGTGGAGACCACCCTAGGGCAGCAAGGGGGTGGAGGAGAGGTGGTGGAGAGGTGGGGAGCAATGGGGCAAAGGAGGGGGAGGCGCACGGCCAAGGGAGGAGGGAGGCGGCTAGGGCAAGGGCAAGTGGGGGGGGAAGGGCGCACAAGGGGCAGGGGTGAACGCCCAAGGGCTGGTGGGGAGCCCTTTTACCAGCCCCCACACCCAATCCTAGTCCGTTACGGAGACCAACTCCATCCCACCAAAGCCCACTTAAGGCCCAAACTCCCCCGGGAAGGCCCAAAACCCCGAAAACGGCCCGGAAACGGCCCGGAAACGTTATTAACCTTCATACCTTATGGTTTTAACCTGCCATACCATATTTCATAAAGTTTTTGACCTTAACATGCACCATTTAAAAGGTTACGACACTCCGTGGTGACACATCACTTCAAACGGCCCAAAAACGCGAGTAAACCTCAAGCCGAAAGGTTTTATTCTCTAATTTCACATTCTATAATGTCACACCATACCGTAGTGTCACAAGGCATATGCTCCCACAACCATCACAAATTTTCTCAAGGAGAGGGAAATTCATTTCCAAAAGGGAACAACTCACTAACAAAACCACTTTATAAAATATTTATAAAATCCACCTTTTTGAAGCACTCGCAAACATCACACACAATATGCAAATAAATCCAACTCTAATCAAAAAGAGTTACAAATTAAATCTCAAGAGTTTCCAACATAGCCCAATATATCCATCTGCTTCCGTTAAAATTTATTCCAAAGATAATTCAGGGTGAACGCGAAAGAGCGCGATCCACTCAAAATCTTTTGGGTGTAAATCCATACTCATAACACAAATTAAACAAAATAACCAAAACCAAAGATTCGCACCAATAGCTACGGGTTTTAGAGAAACTCAGAAACACAACACAAGGAATACCTTGACCGAAGGCATTCAACCAAAGTGGCAACAACCACACCAGTTCAAATGGTTTTAAAATACCAGCTCAGCATGAATCCCACCATAACGTGTATTCCACTACACTTACCATTTGAGCATTCAATAATAACTATTTACTCATCAAGAGAGTCCAACCGGATTTAACAAAATTTACATAACAATTTCTTTCTCTAGTTACCATTCCCAACACTTTTCATTAAGGTTTTAAGATGCTTATCACAAAGGCACCCAACCAAGACTATATTGACATGATCCCCACGGATCACCAAATCATATAACAACGTATTCTATATTTCAAACATACTACTTCAAAAACTACTTGAGCATGGTCAACCTATCAATTTTATACCATCCATACGCCAACAACTTGACAATTGAAACTTGTTCAATCAATAAAATGACTTCAACAAAAAAGTAATATCTCTACAAGATAAAATTCGTAATTAGGATTCTAAGATATGCATTCATTAAGATTAAAATCTTACATCATGTTAATTATCCATGGTCCACTCCATCACAACATGTTACAATAACCTCCATTTTTAACAAGGATTTTTCAACAATTAATCTAAGCAATTACCACCACTACTAAGTCATCAATATCAATAATTTGCATAATCATCAATCAACAACATTACCTTTAGCTACCCTATATGTGACACTATGGTTTGGTGTGACGTTATAGAAGGTGAAACTAGAGAATAAAACCTTTCGGCTTAGGGTTTTCTCGCGTTTTTGGGCCGGTTGAAGTGTTATGTCGCCACGGAGTGTCGTAACCTTATTTAACGTGCATGATAAGGTTAATAACATTATGAGATGTGGAATTAAGGTTAAAACTATAGGATATGGAGGTTAATAGCTTTTCCGGGGCGTTTCCGGGGCGTTTCCGGGGTTTTGGGCCTTGGTGGGCTTTGGTGGGATGGAGTAGGTCTCCGTAACGGACTAGGATTGGGTGTGGGGGCTGGTAAAAGGGCTCCCCACCAGCCTTTTGGGCGTGCTCCCCCAGCCCTTGGGCGCCCCCACCTCCCCCTCCTAAGCCCTAGCCGCCACCCCCCTCTCCCTCTCCCTCTTGTGCGCCTCCACATCCCCCTTTGCCCCATTGCTCCCCACCTCTCCACCACCACTCCTCCACCCCCTTGCTGCCCTAGGGTGGTCTCCACACCTCTGCACCTTGTGGATCCATCCGTTGGAGCGAGGAGCGAGGAGCGATCCGCGAGGAGATCTATTGGAGATTCGTTCGTTGGGCAAAGGTATGATCATGGGGATCCTTGGAATTGATCTAGGTACTTTTCTTAGGGTGATTATTAAGTTTTTAGATCAATTGGTAGTGCTGGATTGGAGTTCTTTGGGTTAGATCTAGATGTTGCCACGTTTCTGTTTTCGGGCAGATTGAGCAGTCGGGCTAGGGTTCGAGTTTTCATCGATTTAGAATCCGAATCTGTCCGTACGTACTTAAAAGAAGTTGTAGATAATTTAATTATCTTTCCGTGGACATAAAGCACGTTCAAATCCGATCAGCCGTTCGAAAGTTATGGCCGTTTTACCGAGCGTGTTAAAATCTGTGACGCGATTGGAACAGATCGTAGTAATCTGTAGATTAAACAATTTTAGACTCCGAATCAGTCTTTCCGTATAACTAGAAAAAGGTAGGAAATTTCCTAAGCTTCGCGATGGTGTACTCGTTTAATCAATTTGGAGTCCCAGAACTCAAGTTATGTCCTTTGCAAGGTTGCTGTCCTGCCGGGATAGAACCTCTGTTTTTAGGTTTGCAAGTAGTGGGCAATTTCGGGTTAGATGGGGATTTGTGTACTGTTTTGCGGGCATTATTGTGAGTGTGTGATGCCTATGTGGAGGTGGTGTGACACCGGGAGTGCCCTCTACGTCCCACAAATCCGTCGCCCGCGGTTGAGGTAAGTGTGTTGTAATGTATAGCGGATTGTAGGTTGTTTGTTGATATTGGGTGAAAAGATTGAATACTTGCTATGCTCACTTGCCATGCTTGCTGTTTTCCAATGAAATATTGAGTATGATTATCATGGTTCGATGCCATGTGTTTATATTTGTCATGATGAGTTGCCATATGTTTATGTACATGTGAAATATGATAATTGGCATAGTTGCATGCATGACATGTTACATGGCCCGGGCGGTGAGAAAGTCATTAACTAATCCGGGAAGGTCAGTGAGAAAGTTATGACTAATCCGGAGAGCCATTAGAGTAAGTCCTACATCGTCATTCCATCTACCGTGGGTTGTGGAAGCGAGGAGTAGGCACCCTCCATCTTCGGGATGGAAGGGGGGAGAGGGTGCACACCGACGGGTGTGTACTCAACCATACCGGTATGAGTTTCCACGGAGATATGAGCATAACATTGCATTGCAATACATTTTTTTTAATGATGATGATGTTGTTATGTGCTCAAGTATGAGATGTTATATGTGATGTGAGGTATTATTGTCTTGTAAATGATCTTGTTGTCCATTACGATATGCTTGCTGAGTTTTCGAACTCACGCTTGTGTTTTATGTTGTTTTTAGGTACTTTGAGATCGGCATGCGGGAAAAAGGGATCTAGCTACACTTCTACACGTAGCTCCACCATCATAGTCCATAATTAACCACTTGGAGACATGATATTAAGAGTTGTGCCCTAAACTTAATGTATGGTTTAATCTAGCATGCTTGTGAATCCTTATTTGCTTCGTTATAGTTTATGAAGTGGTTAAGCGTGGTATTATTGGCGTAACTTGATGTTATGTCCATTTATGTTGTTGTTTTAGATGTCGTGTGCTATGATATATATCTTGCCATGATATTGAGATTGTGTTAATTCATGGAAAAACAAAGGAGATGCTGCCGAAATATTGGTTTTTAGCATATGAACCTTTGCTGGAATTTATGTTTAATTGTGGTACTTAGATGTTGTTTAGCTTATGTTTGGTAGCATTCGGGCATATTAAATGCCGGGGTGTTACATTATACATCGGTTATAACAAAATTACCACCACACAACATACTCCAACTATTTAAAATAGATTGAATACTAGCATTAACACTGCCCTTAACAACATCATTAACAATAAGTCTTATGTCTTCTCAATTGATATCAATACCAGCATGGTAGAGACACAACTACATACTTCCAAATATACTAGTAGGTTGCAACAACATAAATAGCAACTCTAATCAACTTCCAAATTAAAGCCACTAGTCAACATGATTAAATTTCTCTATTAACCCGTTAGATTAGAACATCTTTAAACAACCGGCAAAGTTTCTTTAACAAAAATCATTAATTTACATCATCTTAATGTTCTAACTATGCAGCAAGATTTAAACTTTTAACATTTAACGAGGATCATAAGTACTTTTAAAGCAAGGCAACAGATTCTAAGTGTGTACATTAACCCATTTAATCATTCTCGCTACAGAGTAAACTACAACACTAGTAGTCTATTTATTCCCCAGCTAGAGATGTTAATCACATTGAATAGATTCAACTCAAAAATTAACTTAGCACACATCATTCCATAAACCACATTGTTACCTACTACATAGCAAGGACATAAACTTTCTTTATACCCACTGAAAGGTATTGAAATTACCTACAACTTCTTCAACAGGCGGCCGACCAAATTCGGAATCTAAAATTGCGAAAACCCAAACCCTAGGTCGACTGCACAAGCACCACCAATTGATCTAAAAACATGATAATCACCCTTATAACATACCCTAGCCCAACCCCAATGATCCCCATGGCCATACCTTCGCCCGACGCATGAAAACCCAATAGATCTCCTCCCGGTTCGCGCGATCTCCTTCCTCGCTCCAATCCCGCCGGATCTCCTCGTCGCGGAGCGCTCCAACGGATGGATCTTCGAGGTGTGGAGGTGGAGAACTCCCCTAGGGGCAGCAAGGGAGGTGGAGAGGTGGTGGAGACATGGTGGAGCAATGGGGAACAATGGGGGAGGTGGAGGCGCCACAAGGAGGAGGTGGGGAGGTGTGGGGGGGCGGCTAGGACTTGTGGGGGCACAAGGGCAGGGGGTGGACGCCTAAAGGAGCTGGGGGAGGCCCCCAACCAGGTCTCCTACTCCTATTAGGACTCAAACTCCATCCCACCAAAGCCCACGACCCTTTCCTTTAGGCCCAAACTCCCCCGGAAAGGCCCAAACTCCCGAAAATGGCCCGGAAACGCAAATTAACCTCATAACGTATGGTTTCAACCTCCAATTCCATATTTTATAATGTTTTTGACCTTAACATTCACATTTTGTAATGCCACAATCTCTAATTTCACATTTTATAAAGTCTCGGCATTCCATTGTGTCACATTATGCATCTTTCCCAGACTTGCAGAGTACTTTATGTACTCACATGCTACATTCTAAACAATCTCAGAAGTGATTGAAGCTGTCAAAGGAGATTCCAAGGACTAGGACGCGCACCCCACTCGATTGCATATGGGCATATGGATGGGTCACCACTTGGTGTTATCGTCTTCCGCTGCAGTTATTCAAGTTGGTTAGCCTATGAAGGCAGTAGTGGTAAACCTCGATCATAAGTTCTTTACATTTTATTGGTGTTATTATTACTTGGTTATATGTTATTGTGATATGGTTATTGATTCATCACTGTTTGACTGTGTGTACTAGCTACTGATCTGGGACTAGTAAAGAAATACAAAAGGTGTTCCGGACCACGAATCTGGGGCCGACACCCAAACACATATAAGAAGGCTTATTTTGGTTCTTATGTGGGAGCTGGTTTCTCAAAAACCACTTTTCCTTACATTGCAATTCAGCCATCACCTCAGGTAAAAGAACAACATCTCAGTAAAATGGGCTCTCCTCGTCTAGCTTTTTGGTCTTGAGGAATAACCCAGTCGATCTGTAATTGCCTTTACTTATGATATGAAGTCTGACTGGTACTACTTGAGACTTTAGTATAGTTTTATCTTTACTTTTTCCGTTGTCTCCTGGGTCAGAAAAGCTATAACCATGTAGTACCGGGAATGACTCCTCTAAGCATCAAGTCAATTCAAGAACCCGATTAGTTTCCCTTTGAACTATTAAATGGTGACACGCCTAGACATACTGTATGACAGGGTGGCTAACCTGAAAACATTCCTCGAATCATTGGATTCAAAATCCATCTTCGTATCGAGTAGAGGTTCTCGGAGAAGTAGGTAACCCAGATTCCCAACAGGTGATCTCGATCACCATAATAAGCTAATTTGATTTGATTCTTTTCAGGAGACTTATCCATTATAAGAGTACCATTTTGTATATCGGACATGCCTAATGCACCTTCCAAAATTGGACTCGAGGAAGGTAATGTTGGGAACATGTAGGCTACTCTAGCACAAAATCAAAATTTTCTACCCCATATCAGGAACCATTGGAAGTAATAGATCACAGGATTACCACTAGACACGCAGACCTATAGCAGATGTAGAGTCCATGCAGCGCGTCCCTTTGCCAACCAGCTCCAATCGGATTTGACCAGTGCCGACCATTTCACCAACTAGGTCGAATGGACTCCGACCAACTTCCCGACCAGAACCTATCAGCACTAGCTAGTCTACCGACTAGATCAGATCGACCCCCAACCAGTCTGTCGACTAGATGTTGTAGACTTGTGCCTCCTTCACAAACCTTTTGTGATGGACTCAAGTTGCGGATCGTCCTAGTATTGAAGCCTTGTAGTAACGCCTCTAAGGTATTCACACTTAAAGGGAGGAACACCACACGTTGGAATACTAGTTCTGGCCATACAGATTAAATGAGAAGGGAGAGCGGTGGCTAGGGTTTCAGGAGTTTCGGATTCCTGATGTGTCTAACACAATTTTTTCCACCCCTTTATCTGCCACCACCTCTCCCTTTACATAGATGTCCCATAATGGGTTCTACAATAGAGGCCCATTACAAACTCTAAACTCACACGAACTCGGATCACTTTTCAAATTCTATTCCAACTCTGATCACCATTAGAGTTTAGTTCTAACCCCTTAAACGCGCGACCCCATAGGTTCACGTGTACTTGGACATGGCCCGAGTACTCCTGCTCGACCAATAATCGGTAGTGGTCCCTAGTAGAACTCACCGACTCCCAAGTATACGTAAAGATCACATTGGATGAACCTTAAAAATGTTCAGTTATATGCTTTTCCCTTTGTGTCACGATATCGGCCAAGCTCAAGGTGAGTTCATATCATCCTTGTTTGGTTAGCTCAACCACTCTTTCTCGATATATGACTCAGAATCCCAAACCACGATTAACTCTTAACTGTAAGTAGCATGGCCATGCATTTTCGGAATCCGATGACTCGAGAGGCCTAGAGATATCTCTCCCATTGCATGGAGAGGCAAATCCCATCTTGATTGACCACATCTTGCAGCATGCTTCATGACAAACCCGAAAGCTACTTTTATAACTACCCAGTTACAGAGTATCATTTGGCAACCCCTAAGTAAGTCATTACACATCTCAAGAACATGCGACAATCTCAGGTCTAAGGATATAGCATACACATTGTTTTGAGACCAACTAATTGTAACACCCTGGCACCTCACGTGCCTGAAGTGCTACCAAAACCTATATAAATTTTCTAAAAAAACGGTAAGACCTCCCCTGCTAAATGGACATCCACTCTGCAGGCAAAGAGATCACAATCAACATAATAGCAACAATATCAACATGTCATGGAATCAAACAATCATCATGACATCTCAGCATAATCAACTACAATAACAAGTATAAAAGACAAATACTAAGCATCAAGAGAGAACTACCAACATAAACACATACATCTAAGCATAAGGTCATCCATCATCAATTAAACTTAACTACAACATGATTACAAAATGAATTCAATTAGTTAACAAGGTGAACCAATTAACCCAACTAATCTTTTAACATGTCATGAGCGTGAGTGGAAGTGCAGCTAAGGCCCATCCCGGCAAGTCACTCTCAAGGTACCTAAAAACATTAAACAAACTAGTGTGAGTCCAAGACTCAGCAAAGTGCATCACAAAAACCAATTAACACAAATAACTCAACAGTAAGAGCATATTTGATATCCGAATGCACAAATTCATAAAACACTAATATCAACCACATTTACCTCTTTTCACAACATTACTAATTCTTACACATACCTCTTTAAATCTTTTTGGATGAGTCCACGACTCGATCCCAACCCTACACATTTCCATTCAACTCCAAATCATCGTTAGGATGCAATGCGACATGAATGCTCTTTTCGATGCACGTACCGGTACTGCCAAGTGCACACCCATCGGTGTGCACCCTCACGTTCCTTCCATCCCGTGGAAGATGCCTACTCTTACTGTCTCGCTCCCATTCATGTCGATGAATGGGACTACGAGGTAGGACTTTCGTGTTCACTACATGTGAACATAGAGGTCCGCATCAGAATGGGTCGCCTCTTCTATTATGAATGCACAAATGCAATTAACACAATTAAATTGCAACTACATTCATTTTTAACACTTCACATAGCCAGATTTAAAGACATGACCACCAACAATACTCACATCCATTGCTTAACATTCATATTCATCTAATCGATTCACACATATATGACATATTCATATATCCACGAACTTAGCATTTGCATCATCATAATCAAACTCATAATTATCAACATAATCAAAATCACAAAGCAAAGCATGCCATAATTCCATTTAGTGTTTAATCTACATGATACACTTGCCTTTGACCTCACAAAGCGATGTGGTGCGAGGTTTGTCAAGGCCCTCAATTTCTAAACTCTGGGACATCCAGAGTATCCGGATTTAATGTCCGGAATATCCGGATACAACCCGGAATGTCCGGATAAAATGTCCGGAGTATCCGAGTTAGAGCTACCGAACACCTCAACCCGGAGTGTCTGGGCTAATTGTCCGGAGTGTCCGGGGTGTCCGAAATTAGTTCTACCGAAGACCCCAACCCGGAGTCTCCGGGTTAAATGTCCGGAGAGTCCGGACCGTGCGGGGGTTTTGTATAAAAGTCCCATTTCGTGGTTTCACTCCCTTCTCCTCTTCTCCACTTGCCCTCCACCTATCCTGTGCGTCTCCTCCATCCCAATCACGTCTCCGGTGAGCTCCCCACTCCGGTGACCTCCCGTGGCTCCTCCCCGGTGACTGCTCCACTCCGGGTCCTCGAGCTCCTCCCCAAGCCGGTGTTGTCCTTCCTCCACCCGGCTTCCCTTTCCTCGCCTTCACCCCCCCCCCCGCGAAGGCGAGACCTCCGTGGAGCTTGATTCGTGAGTTCTTGGATTCTAGGGAGTCCATGGGAGTAGATGTGGGGTTTGATGTGTAGTTTGGGAGTTGGGGTTAATTTTGGGGAATGTTAGGGTTTTTGTGGTGGTTGGATTCGGGTTGGTTTTGGCAATGTTGGGTGTCAAGGTTGTAGATCGGGGTAAGAGAATGCTGTTCTAAGCCTTGGATTAAGGTTGGGTTGGGTCCTTGGGTATAAGCGTCCTTTCTTCGCATTTGGGCTAGCTCGAAGCTTCCTCGGATTTGTCGAGTGTGGGAAAATGGTAGATCGGGCACCCATGGTGCCGTGTGACTTGGGAGCGCCTCCGCATTTCGCTCCACCTCCCAAAATCCTGGGCAATCCGGAGTGTCCGGCCTGGTGGCCCGGAGTATCCGGGTTATCCGGACTGTCCGGATGTTAAACCCGGACTGTCCGGGTTTACCTGGTCTGTTCGGTGGGGGAAGTTGATGTAATCCGTTGTTTTGCATTTGTGTTTTGTTTCATTGCATTGCATGCATCTTATTCGTGCATTATGGTCGTGTAGAGAGCGAGACCGCGGTGACCGACATGACCGTAGTTGAGGGGATTGCCGATGAGCAACTTGTCGTCGATCCGCCAGTAGAAGCACAAGGCAAGCACCTAATCATCTTGAACCATACGTGTAATCTACTTTTGTGAAATTAACTGCTTATTGCTTGATTAAGTGTTGCATTAGGAATTGGAATGTGGGTTAGGCTAGATCCCATTTATTGCACGTGTCATCCTTGTTAATTGTTGAACACCACCTTTGGAGCTAGTATAAGGGTAATATAATGTGTCCATGCTTAGACTTGCTTAGTTGTCGGGTACGGGCCAAGTGGTGGATGGTTCCACCGCTTGCGGTTGTTCCATATTTTAGTAGTTAAACTGTTGTGGTAATGATGGTGGGTGTAAGTGAAAAAATGAATTGAGACCGGGCGGGAAAGTTGGGCGCTTGGGTGTGGAGGACCAAGTGCGGTATTCTCGCCTGTGTCAATTGAGGACCGATCCGTTGTTTGCCCTTTGATCAAGCACAAATTGGTTGATCGCATGCCGGTATGGGACGGTAAAGCTATTCTTTTATCGCATGCCGTTCGATGGGGCATACACCTCATGTGGTTGGACGTGGTTGAGGGCGAGGCTTAGGCCGACTCTCGAGGGCCAAGCCGGGCTTGGGCCGCTCGAGGGGGTGCTAGGTGCTCGGACCGCATGAAGATGTCCCCAACGAATTGGTATGGATGGGAGGATGGTTGACACGAGGTTCTTTGTGGCACGTGTCATGCGATTAATGCTTCCCTGCAGGGTTAATTAAGCGATTCGAGTTGCCGCGCTCTCGGATATGAGCACGCTTGGTCATCGCACATTCAACGTAGTAATGACTTGAACTTGAGGTTTGCGGGTGTGGACAAGGACATTGACGAGGATACTTGTTCCCAATGCTACTTGTTGTGATGAAATGTTAAATTCCAGAGTTCACCTTAGTGATAGGTGATTGTTCAAGAATGCTATAAGAATTGTGAATTGGAGTAGTGGAAATAAGCTAAACAACAAAGTTAAGCTTGCCGCACTTTCAACTTCAGCTTGTTTCCTTGCTATATCCAGCTGCATACCCCTTTGTTTGAGTCGGTCGTATATGGACCACGGGTAAGACTTGCGAGTACCTTCCGTACTCAGGCCTCTAATGTTGTGATTTTGCAGGTGAGGATCCAGCGGGGTGTGAGTTCTGCCCTTACTGCCTATCTGTGACCGGGCGGGGCACCGAGTAGCGGCTACCGTCGTCGTACCCGCCCGGGAGTGTTCAGAGGCAGAACACTTCCGGAGATGCTTGTCTTTTGGGTCTAGTTTGATAGCTGTGTACTTTTTGTTGTATAGTTAGTTTTAATCGATGTCTGAACTGCTTGGAGTACTTGCTTCCTTTTTGTAGATGACTTCTATTATGGCTTTGCCCTCCCTACTCGTGTTTTTCCTTCCTGTCCTCGTGGCCTTCGTGCCCTATTGTTTGTTTGGGTCGTGGTCGTGGGGTTTTGTCTTCGTGCCGGGGTTTTCTTTGGTTGGTTTTTGCTTCCGCGCGTGTCTGGTTGTGGGGTTTCCGAGTTCGTTGCCCCCTTTATGCAAATTGGGTTGATATCTCAGTGAAACCGGTATGCGGGGATCCTGGGCGAGCTTCGGGTCGCATGCCGTGGGAATACCGGGGTTGTTGTCGAGTTATTCGAAGAGTTCCAAAGTTCGCCTCAGTTGGGCTTGGGTGCTAACATTGTGAACGCTTCCAGCGGTCCATGGTTAGCCTCCAACTCCGATTAGCGCGACTGAACCTTCCAATAGCCCGAGGACGATCTGGGCGGCTCCTCACAAGGTTGAAGCCATCTCCGAAGCCACACCTCCTGAAATAAGCATCACGCAATCGATTTCATGCAATCTATAGTCAACAACAATAACAAACAACACCTTTTACTCACTACAACAAAATTTGCCCCAAACTGTGAATTTCAGACAAAACTGCTTGGATAGCTCACTTTGCCATAGCACAACTATTGCTATACAACTTCAAATTAAGCAAACAAAGACATTTTAAGCATCTAAATTAAAATTCCCATCTATCTCTAGGCAATTGCAAATTCCAACTCAGCGTCTAACTTTTCTTAAATCACAGAACAAAATTGAATCTACTACTAGTCGCAATTTGGACAGCAAAAGGTAAAACTAGCATAACTTTTTAATGGTTGAACCAAAATTCAAGTTCTTAGACTCCAAATGAGCACAAGAGGATAACCTATAGTTACCCCATAGCCATTTGTTCAGCACCTGAATGTAAAATCCTCAAACTGCCCTCTGAACTTCAGACCAATTCTGAACTTTCAGCAGAAATTTCAGTTCTGGACAGCAACTTCAACATGTCGTAACTTTTGATTCCATACTTCCAAATCAAGGAAAAAAATACATTTTCTAAATTTATAGGCAACCAAAAATCATAATTCGGCCTGTAGCTATGTCTAATCTTCAGTTGAACATTTCGGGTACAATCCACAACCTAATTTGGACAGTCAACACAAAAAATGGCATAACTTTCAAATGGCTGATCGGATTTTAGTGTTCTTGTACTCAAATTAAAGGGGAAAGGATAATATACAACTTCTTCCACATCCAAAAATCCATTTGACCAACCTAGGTATCCCAAAACCAAGCTGCAAAAACAGATAGATTTCAGCTCGAAAAATAGCAAAGGTTTCCCTCCACTTCTAAAGCTATTTCCCTCCAAAACTTTCACATCTAGCAATTCTAGAGCACTCAATCAACCAGGAAATCCCCATTAGAGTAGTCCACACCACTTGGAAGCAAAGTCTCTCTTACCCATGGAGGAGGAGGATGATGGAGAAGCTGCAGCTCGCTGCTTTGGGTGCCGGCTGGCTGGGGGGGGTAAACTCCATGGGGAGGCACCATGGGGGGAAGAGGGGCTGGCTGGAGCAGACATGGGAGGAGGAGCCCCCCTTCCACCTGCTTCTATGTTGGAGGATGAGAGACAAGAGAAGGAGCCAACCAAAAAATGAATGGGAGGAGGAGATTCTAACGTGTGCAATCGGGTGGGGACAAAGACAAGAGAGAGGAAACATTTTCTAGGTGGAGTGGGAGGAATGAAAGAGTATATGACAAATTTCAGTTTTACTCCCTCAACAGACTAAAATAACAATCCTGTAGATCAACAAGAAAGTCCACTAAATACCAGTCAAGAAATTCTAAAACTTGGAGCAAAGTTAAGCGACGTTACACTAATGACAAGAAGAATACAATGTTCACATAATGTCTCAGGGTGGGTCGATCGAACTCCATGTTCTCTAACATGAGTCCATATTATTTGTTTCATATCTCTATATCCATGACCCATGAAACATGGTCATCAACCAGTACATATGCTAGTCTTTACATATGTGTCCTCATATGATTATCGACTAGGGATTCCTTTAGAATAATCATCATGCGGTCATTATAAAGTTTCACTAAAAAGTCACATACTTGTTAAATCAACAATGATGAAATTATTCAAGGAACAAGATGATAAATCATGAACATTAGGAAATATAATCATCTCTATGATTGCCTCTAGGGCATATTTCCAATAGGTAAAACCTCGTACAAAGAATGAGGAACGAGTGTAGGAAAGTAAACTTCAACTACACGGAACAAGTGGAGGCAAGTAAAATATACCTTCATTTTTGAAAACCCCTTTTTACCTTCTCCTTTGGGATTGCCTTAAGCGCCTTCCGAGATTGGACTCGAGGATGGTAAGAGCTAATCCCCAGAACAAGGAACGAGTGGAGGCACCGCCTATTATGCTTATTACCCAAATGCATATGCAAGTAAACTATACCCCCGTAGGACGAGGGCCTTCCTCTCTCTGCTTCACCTCCCAGGTGGTATGGGAATTCCAAGAAGATTTTTACCTGAAATTGAGGAGTAATTAGATGCCTTTGTTATCTCTCGACCGAAAGGAATAAGGTAAAGGTTTTGAGCTGAAAAGAAGCGAGGTGAAGCTATTCCTCTAAGGGGAACATGAACTAGAACCTATCTAGAGCGCAGCATAGGCTACGGGGATCAGATAAACCCTGGAAGGGGGGTATGGAGGTGAGGCCATGAAATAGGCTGATCCTCCTTGGGGTGAACCTTGCCCCACTTACCAGACGATAAAATTAGAGGGAATTTTTTCATCCCTAAACTCCTTTTTACCTTCTCTTTCTCTCAAACCGAGTTATTCCTGTCATTTTTGTTCCTTATTTTGGTAAACAAGTAAACATTTTCCATAAAGGAAAGAGGCATTTAACCACTTCACTTTTTAGGTTTGAAGTGTGAACTTTTTAGAAATCCTATAACATTTGTGTTTTACCACCTGGTATGGAGCCAGTGTCGTATCGGTTTGGCATGCTCCCCTGCTACTCTGCTGGGGCATAGACTTTAGGTTCATAGACTCGGCTAACTACCCTCCCAGTAGTACTACGAGCAGCAACAAGTAAAAGGTCTTCATCTGCCAATGAATAGCCACCCAATTTTACCTACTGCTAATGATCGCCTTCTTATCGCCTTTCCTTTGTTCCTCCTTCCAAGATAACCCAATCACAAGTCCTTCTATTGAGTAAAAATAAGTGGGGAGGGGTGGTTTAAGAAGTTGATAATTCACTCCACTTGCTTATGGTTTCTTAGTAAAAGAGGTGGTTCCTGCTATTCTACATTTTTATACCCCTTCAATTCTCCACTACTTTCCTCTAACTCGCAACTCAACGGCCCCACAAGCGTACAAGATATACAAACATTTTATAGTGTGATCGTAACATCCTCCCAATTTTGTCGACAATGGAGAAACGCTTGTTGCACAACCCTTTTTCCCGATAGTTTGGGTTTAAGGGCATGTGAGGGATACACCCTCTCACTTGAGCCAAACTAAGTGTTTTCCTGTAATAGCTATTGATGCCACAAGTAGATTACCAAGGTTCCATGCATGTATTATAAGCTTGAGTACTTAAAGTGTGACGGTCTACTTCTTTCGGTTAGCTTTTTATTATCCAAAAAAGTAACCAATCATTTCTTGGATTTGATTCTCTGATGCTTTAGTCTTTGGCTAGTACTACCCAAGGTTGTAAGTTCTAAGTTAGTTACTGTTGTCATCTCCTAGGGTGGTAAGCTAGTGACCAAGTAGTAGTTGGGAAAAACTTTGCATCAAAAGAATCAATCAATGATCCTCATCATCTCGTTACTACAAAAGAGGATATTTGTTATTAACCTACCGGTGAATTACAGTTTGGAGTAGCCCTGCGGTTGATATATACATCTCTTTACTGGTATCTGGATATGCCTTTCCAATATCCTGGTGACCGTTTACTCCTTGCCCATGGGACGATCTACTTCCTTTTCGTACTCAACATGCAAAGTTAGTCATATGAGATTCAAAACCTACGCAAAGGGAGACATAATCCATTATGAAAAAGGAAAGGGAGATAGGAAGTGAGTACAGTATCGGTTAGATCTCCCAATCGACTGGTGCCATCCCACTCAATTCGGATAGGCCAAAAGCCAAGTTGTTTAATCAAACTGTCATGTTTCTCTGATGTTGCTACTCAAATCTAGTCTGTAGCAAGGAAGGAGATAGTTTTTACGAGAACGGGAGGTTCATGTGTTAGCGTAGAAGTATTTGGATGGTTTTGTTATGATCTACTAGCTACACGTCGATGGGTACGTGACAATGTATGACAGTATAATTTGATCATATATTGTTGGTAAAGTGTATAACCTCTGTAGAGAGTGTGTTAAACCTATTTGAATAGAAGTGTCTGTGGTATTGAACAATGCTCGAGAATTACAGTCAAGGGTTAGATCTTCAAAATAAAACTTGGGAAGTGAGGTTGTGTACCATTAGAGATGATAAATTGGTCTAGGCTATGTGCTAGGTTATCTTGGGAACATAAATGAGAAAGTTACTTAGTAATGATAATTGTTTTACAATCATTTCAATCTACTTATGTTAGCCTTTTGGAAATATTGCTTTATACAAAATAACCATATTAGCCATTCACTTGGAATAAGCCAAGCATGTAGTTAATAGACTTGCATTCTGTGCACAACTTGTGGAGTGCTTTATATACTCACCCCCTTGCAACACCCAACTCACCAGCTCTCGAGGAGGAGTTCCAGGAGGATACGACTAATTAGGGTGTGAGCCTTGTCAGTTTCTTATGGAAAATTTATGGGTTACTACATGTCTTCCTTTTCACTGTAGACTTTTTTTATTTCTTAGTCTATGCTTTACATGGAATATTATTGTAAGTTGACCATAAGGTCACTCAAATAGGTCATATTAATAGATAAAGTACTTTATATTATTTCGGCTATGTATAATTGTGCTATTTTATCTATGTTGAGACTATGTGCACTAGCGTGATACTGGACTAGTGCTGAATACATGGAGTGTCTGGATTTGCACATTCATGTCATGGCAACTACCATCGTCCATAATCGTTTTGTCAACATCGAAGCACCTCCGTCGTGGTTTATGTGACACCACGGAGTGTCGTATCTTATAAAATATGAATATTGAGGTCAAAAACTTTATAAAATGTGAAAATGGAGGTTAAAACTTTACGTTATGCCGTTTATAGCGTGTTTTTGGGCCGTTTTCGGGTGTTTGGGCCTCTCCGGGGGACTTTGGGCCTTGCGGGTTGAGTTGGGCCTCTGGTGGAAGGGTTTGGGCCCAAGGGGGGGACTTTTGGGCAGCCAAATCTGGCCCCCACCCCTTGGTGCGCACCCACTCCCTCTCCCAACCCTAGTCGCCACCCCCTAGCCCCCCCATGCGCCTCCACCCTTCCCCTTCCTCTCCATCTTCCCCCATGGTGCCACCACCCCTCTCCTCCCCTCTCCACCTCCCTTGCTGCCCCTAGGGGAGTTCTCCACATCAACACCTCGAAGATCCGTCCATTGGAGCGATCCGCGACGAGGAGATCCGGTGGATTTGGAGCGAGGAAGGAGATCTCGCGAACTGGGAGGAGATCTATTGGTTTTTCGTTCGTCGGGCGAAGGTATGGCCATGGGGATCCTTGGGGTTAGTCTAGGATCTGTTCTTAGGGTTAATATGATGTTTTTAGATCAATTGGTGATGCTGTAATTGGGTAGATTAGATGAAATCTAGAGTTTGCCACGTTCTCTGTTTCGGGCAGCATGAGCAGTCGACCTAGGGTTTGGGCTTTTGCCAATTTAGATTCAGAATTTGGTCGGCAGCCAGTTGAAGAAGTTGTAGGTAATTTCAATACCTTTCAGTGGGTATAAAGAACGTCCAATTCTGCCCAGCCGTTTGAAAGTTATGCTAGTTTTACCGAACGTATTAAAATCTGTGACGTGATTGGAACAGATCACGGTATTTTGTAGATTAAACAACTTTAGATTCCGAATCAGCTTTTCCATATACTTAGAAAAAGTTAGGAAATTTCCTAAGCTACGCGAGGATGTACTCGTTTATTTGATTCGGAGTCTTAGAACCCGAGTTATGCCTTTTGGAATGCTGCTGTCCCGACGGGACAAAACCTCTGTTTTTGGGTTTTGCGAGTAGTTTGCGATGTCGGGGTAGAAGAGGGTTTGCGTACTGTTTTGTGGATATGATTGTGAGTGTGTGTTACCTATGTGCAGGTGGTGTGACCCCGGGAGTGCCTTCTACTTCTCGCCAATCCGTCGCCCGTGGTTGAGCCAAGTGTATTGGAATGGGTAGCGGGTTATAGTTGTAACACCCCATAAATCTAAACTGTTGTACAAGAAAAATTCGACAGCATTTCCCCTAAAACAGGATAATACGGAAGCAATTCATAAAAACAAGGTCCATGATAAGCAATTCAAATAGGAATAATATCACGACATCAATACTAGAGACAACAAGTCTAAATCAACCAGGAATCAACCATAAACATAACACATCTCTAAAGGGACAACCATAAACGAGAACAAGTTTAAAGGGAACAACAATGGGTCTATTTGTAATAAAATTACATCCAACTAATGAATTGTTTAAAGCACTAGATCATGTGAGTCGTGATGACATCAGAAAATTTATTGTGTTGCTAGCCCACCCTTCATGCTTACGACTCACGCAGGCGCTACGAAAACATCAAAACAGCAAGTAGTGAGATTGGGTAATCTCAGCAAGCGGAACAACTAATACAAATAACACATCCACCATATATCTAGCATTCCACATTCCTCATATACAATACCACATCAAAGAGTCCACACCACTTCAGTAAAATGCATATGATTGATTCACATGCTTATGCCATGTTCCTCCTCACCGTGCCCTTTCTCAGGAACACACGGTGTTGTACTGTCTTGATCGCGCCGCTGGCGTCGACAAACTTCCAATGCATGATTATGCAGTTAATGCTTCATGCATGAATTCATTCATAACCTCTCCCACTGAGTTCACACGTTTTCATATCATCATATAGCATGGATAGAAAACAAATATCATAGAGATGAAATGTTTAGACAATTCATCCGGTAAACAACATCATTCTTCACCTTACTCTTGATTCATAGCTAAACCACAACATCACAATGCCAGTCAAGATATTGCAATCCTCAAAGCAAGTGATTAAACCATGTATGATTGCTGTAATTGGAGTTTATAGTGAAGGCGAAGCAAACAACAATGTATAGATTAACAATACAACTGCTTCCACTTGCCTTTACCGACGTAGATGACGAATCTAGTTGCGTCCAGAAGGGGCACCACCTGAACAAGCATACTTTCAGTATATAATAACATCACAATTGATCACACAATTCAACCACGCGTTTCCTACAACCCGTTCCCCTTTTAAACACCGAAAACCCCGATCTGTCCGGATCGAACAGCAACACCCTCTCTTCCCAATTTCGTATCTTTTTTTCTACTGTTCATAAAAATACAAAAACATTACAGTAGCTAGATATTGACGAGATCTACAACTTTCATGAAGGTCACAAATTTCAATTCCACTGTTAAATATGCCTAAAGAACCGTCCAACACAGTGGACGAAATCTGTTTCCAGATTCTGTTCGTCATCTTCCAACAGCGATAACTCTTAGACCGACACCCCAAAAATTCTGAAAAAATTATAGAAGCTAGGTCTCAACGTTATCTACAACTTTCTAGTTATAGGTTTTTGCAGGAAAAATAATATATGCCACTTAAACCGTGAAACAATCCGCGCTGCACAATCTCCCCTCTAAGAAACAGCACCACGTGAACAACTACCCTTCTCCCCCATCAAATTCCATACAAACCAAACACCACCAGATCTAAAACACTCCTAATCTTAGGTAGAACAGGGGGTAAAATTCTGGAAATTTACCTAGAGTCCTTCCTCGAGAATCCACGGAAAGCACGCGATGAACCCCGAATCTGAAATCTGCTCGTCCTCCACGCCTCCACGGATCCCTTCTCGCTTTCTCCTTCGCGTTTCGTGGTGGATTTTGAGCCACCACGCAGGGCGAGGAAGAGGAGGGGTGGTGCGGCTGCTAGGGGAGGAAGGGGGAGGCACCCTAGGGTTGCAAAGGGTGGGGGCGCCACCCCTCTTGAGGGAAAGGTGGGCCGGCCCACTAGGGCGTGGGGAGGGAGGGGTGGGAAGAGAATTCCCAGCCCAGGCCCAGGTTGCCTCAGCCCAGCTAAAACTAGCCCAAAACTCCAATTTCTAATATTAATTGCAGCATAAAACTCAATTATTTCATCTCCCAACATTTCCCTCATTCCTTCCAAAATCGAAACAAGGGAGAAAAACCCCCTACGGTAACTCCCAAATTCTAAGGCATCACACTCTCCCCTCCTTAAAAGGATTCGTCCCCGAATCAAAGACACACCAAAATCAACAACATAGTCCCCAAGGGACAAAAGACTTCTTTGCAACACAAAACATTCACACAAAGACTCAAACCGGAACAAACGACAAGCGAGTTCTCAAAACCAACACTAGCGAGAAAATGTTGATTTAGCTCAACAGAGTGCAACCTCTCACGGTTCCACCTTCACTTCAATTCCCAAATAGACCATGAAAGAAAACGGTCTCGCACTCCTTATTCCAACTACTCTCCAGAAGAAAATGGTACCAGTCTCTAGAACCCTCTTCATCTCCCACGCACAAACGTGTTTTCACACCACAACCCCTCTACTGTTGTTCGCCGTATTCAAGACGACGACAAACCAGGTGAGACATACACTCCAAGACCACCAGCTATTTGAACAAAAGAGGTTAGAACCTTGCAAAAAAAATTGATTTTCAACAAAAACCAATACCCAACACTACCACCAAAAGGAAAGGCCTACTTTACAACCAGGGTCCTTAAACCCGCAAGAGACAGTAACAACCGAACAAAATCGCTTTGGTTGACACAACCTCGCTCAACCTCAGCGACAGAAAGGTCCAATACACTCTGAAAAGGAGAAAAAACAATTACTAGCAACCACCAAGTGGTCCACTAATAATTTAAACAGCCCCACCTAGGTACACATCAATGACCCAATTCTCCAAGAAGGTTTGGATTGAGTCATACACAACCTTCCTTTACTCTTCACTTTTAAACTGTTTACGATCATCTACTAGCAACATCTAATATCTTAGGTCATTACCAACCCACACTAAATTCCTCTTTCTTAGAAGGTTTCGCCCTCACATTTTTCCTTTCAAAGAATCAGAACCAAGGGTAGAATCATTGAGGAAGCTCAACGAAGACCCATGATCCCCAAATGATTCACATCCAACAACTCGAACTCCAAAGCGCTAAAAGCCACTTTGGAAAGAATTCGGCATCAACCCAAGAGTACTCATTTTTTTTCCTAAGCCAAATGCAAAGAAAGCTCAGATCTCTTACACCACAACCAACATATCAGAAGATATTCATTCTTGCTTCCCGTACTAGAAGGCAATTGAAATCTCGATTCAGGACATGCATGCAGCTTTCCTAGAGCACTCCGGATTAGTCATATATCCATATATGACTTTCTCACCGACCTGGCTCAACGACTCTTTTATCATTTAACATCTATAGACAATGTCATGTTTACTATTCACCATTCATTCATCATGTAACAACACTATCGAATAGTCATTTACAAGACGACTTCTTCCTCTGTAACACATGAATAAAACTCAAATAACACCGAGGATTGCGCTAATTCATAGAAACTATGTCGGCAGCATAGTTAACAGTAAGGCACCACATCGTATCAAAACCCACCAATGATAGAAAGCTAAACTTGCAAAACATCGCATTTTAACCAAAATCAACATTTTGGAAAAGAACATCGACTCCAAAGTCAAACATCTGCACAAACAACCGCCACAATTTTTTTTCTCGAAAGAAAGGGAAATTCGTTCCCAAAAGAGAACTCTTCACTAACCAAATTCACTTATGAAACACTCATATAATCCACCTTTTTGAAGCACTCGCAAACGTCACACACATCATGCAAATAAATCCAACTCTAGTCAAAAAGAGTTACAAATTAAATCTCAAGAGTTTCCAACACAACCCACTATGTCCATCTGCTTCCTTTAAAATTAATTCCAAAGATAATTCAGTGCGAACGCGAAGGGGCGCGATCCACTCAAAGACTTTTGGGTGTAAATCCATACTCATAGTGCAAACTAAACAAGTTAGCCAAATCCAAAGGTTGGCATTAATCACTACGAGTTTTAGGGAAACTCTGAAACACAACAGAAGAAACACTTCGACAAAAAGTATTCAACCAAAATAGCAACCAACCAAACCAGTCCAAAAGGTTTTAGACACAGGCTCAGGATGAAATCCACCATTTAAGCATTCAATATACACTATTTACTCATCGAGAAGCCTCAATATAATTCAACCAAAAGCTACATAACCAATTATTTCTCTAGTTACCTTTCCCAACATTTATAAATACAGTTTATGATGATTAACAAAACGTCTTCCATTCTATACTACCTCATCATGATCCCCACAGACCAACACATCATATATCAATGTATTCTATATTTCAAACATAGTACTTCAACATATACTTAAGCATGATCAACGTATCAATTTTATACCATCCATACATCAACATTACTTTTGGCTACCCTATACATAGGTGATAACAAAATTACCACCACACAACATACTAGTAGGTTGCAACAACGTAAATAGCAATTCTAATCAACTTCCAAATTACAGTCGCTAGTCAACACGATTAAATTTTCTCTATTAATCCATTAGATTAGAACATCTTTAAACAACCAGTAAAGTTTCTTTAACAATAACCGCAGTCTACCTCATCTTAATGTTCTAACCATGCATCAGGGTTTAAAACCTTAAACATTATCGGGGGTCATAAGCACTTTTAAAGCAAAGCAACAGATTATAAGCATGTACATTAACACATTTAATCATCCCCACTATGGGGTACTTTACATCACTAGAGGTTCATTTAATCTTAAGCTAAAGGTAACAATTACACTTAATTGATTCAACTCGCAAATTAACTAAGGAGTACATCATTTCTATAAACCACATTGTTACATACTACATAACATGCTAAACAATAATTTTCACTTTTAACAATTAATTTCAGTCAAACGAACACTTACTTTATTTGCAGCATTTTTCTTTTAATACTCAACCAAAACTCACAAAGAGGCTTGACTCTCAAATTTGCAAAAGGACATGACTCCAAGACACATTTCAATCTAAAAGACTCCCACAGAAGGGAACCAAGCGATCAAGTAAACCTTTACGAACAAAGGCACAAAACATAAATTGACACAACTTAACTATTTACACACGCTTCAATAACTTCTTTTAAACTCAGAGCAAGACACACAAGAACCAAAAGCTATACCTTTCTTTGCAAGGCAACAAACTAAACAGGTGTCAAAGTCAAAAGGCGACCAAAGACGCGCAACACAAAACTCCCCTTCTTTGTCTTCACCCAAAGAAGACAAAACCAAGAAACACTGAAGGCACACTCCACGAAAATCCAAATTCCAAACACTTTTCTTCTGATTTCAATCAACTAAAACCAAGAAAACCAACCAAGACCGACCGTCAGAACGATAAAGAACATCCGAAGGAATCTACCACCAATCTCTTCTATTTGACTCCAGTCCACTACCCGATCCACGACAGAAAGGGTAAGCACTCCTCCTACAGGGTTTAATAATTCTTCGGTGATGGCGTTAACCGGCCACACCGTCAAACCACACCCTTACTAAGAATAAAAAGAGGTGACCGAAACCCTTCGGCACCACAACCCCACTTCATCACAAATGAAGCAACTCAATCAAATCCAACATAAATATAGCATTATATATCATCAAAAGTAGCATTCAACATCAAAGCTTAGATACAATATTTAAACGGAAAGCAACGGTACCCATACCCCTTTCCTACTGTGCATCCATGTGTGTCAGATTTTAAATTAGTGATTCCACTTACACAAGTTTTAATGTTGCTATCCTAATGACAAAATTTTAGTTAAAACCTAGGCCATGTTTCTAAGTTATTCCACATCACATTTTAGTTGTATCCTATAGTATGACACTAAAAATACACATTCCAAGGACCTACAGCCTGCTCTGATACCAACTGTAATAGCCCATAAATCTAAACTGTTGTACAAGAAAAATTCGACAGCATTTCCCCTAAAACAGGATAATACGGAAGCAATTAATAAAAACAAGATCCATGATAAGCAATTCAAATAGGAATAATATCACGACATCAATACTAGAGACAACAAGTCTAAATCAACCAGGAATCAACCATAAACATAACACATCTCTAAAGGGACAACCATAAATGAGAACAAGTTTAAAGGGAACAACAATGGGTCTATTTGTAATAAAATTTCATCCAACTAATGAATTGTTTAAAGCACTAGATCATGTGAGTCGTGATGACATCAGAAAATTTATTGTGTTGCTAGCCCACCCTTCATGCTTACGACTCACGTGCGCTACCTGAAAACATCAAAACAGCAAGTAGTGAGATTGGGTAATCTCAGCAAGCGGAACAACTAATACAAATAACACATCCACCATATATCTAGCATTCCACATTCCTCATATACAATACCACATCAAAGAGTCCACACCACTTCAGTAAAATGCATATGATTGATGCACATGCTTATGCCATGTTCCTCCTCACCGTGCCCTTTCTCAGGAACACACGGTGTTGTACCGGTACGGTCGCGCACGCTGGCGTCGACAAACTTCCAATGCATGATTATGCAGTTAATGCTTCATGCATGAATTCATTCATAACCTCTCCCACTAAGTTCACACGTTTTCATATCATCATATAGCATGGATAGAAAACAAATATCATAGAGATGAAATGTTTAGACAATTCATCCGGTAAACAACATCATTCTTCACCTTACTCTTGATTCATAGCTAAACCACAACATCACAATGCCAGTCAAGATATTGCAATCCTCAAAGCAAGTGATTAAACCATGTATGATTGCTGTAATTGGAGTTTACAGTGAAGGCGAAGCAAACAACAATGTATAGATTAACAATACAACTGCTTCCACTTGCCTTTACCGACGTAGATGACGAATCTAGTTGCGTCCAAAAGGGGCGCCACCTGAACAAGCATACTTTCAGTATATAATAACATCACAATTGATCACACAATTCAAACACGCGTTTCCTACAACCCGTTCCCCTTTTAAACACCGAAAACCCCGATCTATCCGGATCGAACAGCAACACCCTCTCTTCCCAATTTCGTATCTTTTTTTCTACTGTTCATAAAAATACAAAAAAATTACAGTAGCTAGATATTGACGAGATCTACAACTTTCATGCAGGTCACAAATTTCAATTCTACTGTTAAATATGCCTAAACAACCGTCCAACACAGTGGACGAAATCTGTTTCCAGATTCTGTTCGTCATCTTCCAACAGCGATAACTCTCAGACCAACGCCCCAAAAATTCTGAAAACATTACAGAAGCTAGGTCTCAACGTTATCTACAACTTTCTAGTTATTGGTTTTTGCAGGAAAACTAATCTATGCCACTTAAACCGCGAAACAATCCGCGCTGCACAATCTCCCCTCTCAGAAACAGCACCACGTGAACAACTACCCTTCTCCCCAATCAAATTCCATACAAACTAAACACCACCAGATCTAAAACACTCCTAATCTTAGGTAGAACAGGGGGTAAAATTCTGGAAATTTACCTAGAGTCCTTCCTCGAGAATCCACGGAAAGCACGCGATGAACCCCGAATCTGAAATCTGCTCGTCCTCCACGCCTCCACGGATCCCTTCTCGCTTTCTCCTTCGCGTTTCGCGGCGGATCTTGAGCCACCACGCAGGGGGAGGAAGAGGAGGGGTGGTGCGGCTGCTAGGGGAGGAAGGGGGAGGCACCCTAGGGTTGCAAAGGGTGGGGGCGCCACCCCTCTTGAGGGAAAGGTGGGCCGGCCCACTAGGGCGTGGGGAGGGAGGGGGTGGGAAGAGAATTCCCGGCCCAGGCCCTGGTTGCCTCAGCCCAGCTAAAACTAGCCCAAAACTCCAATTTCTAATACTAATTGCAGCATAAAACTCAATTATTTCATCTCCCAACATTTCCCTCATTCCTTCCAAAATCGAAACAAGGGAGAAAAACCCCCTACGGTAACTCCCAAATTCTAAGGCATCACAATAGTTTGCTAGATTGGTTGAGATTGAAATTGACTATATGATATGTTCACATGCCATGCCTTAATGATTGCCAATGATATGATGAATATTCTTATTATGTTATGATGCCATGTGTTAATGTACAAGTTATTTATAATGTTGGCATGTTTGCATACATGGCATGATACATGGCCCGGGCGGTGAGAAAGTCATAACTAGTCCGGGGAAGGTCGGTGAGAAAGTTATGACTATTCCGAAGAGCCAATGAGTAAGTCCTACATCGTGATTCCATCCACCGCGGTGTTTGGAAGCGAGGAGTAGGCACCCTCCATCTTTGGGATGGAAGGGGGGAGAGGGTGCACACCGACGGGTGTGTACTCAACCATACCGGTATGAGTTTCCAAGGAGACATGAGCATCGCATCGCATTGCATACATAATGATGATGAAAATGATATGTGATCATGAATGAGATGATAGACATGATGTGAGTTGTTGTAACCATGAAATTGTTTCTTTTGTACCATTGCAATATTCTTGCTGAGTGATGAACTCACGCTTGCGTTTATGTTATTTTTTTAGGTACCATGACACCGGCATGTGGGAAAGGGCATTAGCTACACATCTTCACGTAGTTCCAGTCACATTTACCAAATTTTGAGTCATGATCTTAATAATAGTGCCATGAATGTTGGTGTATGGATTAAATTGTGTGGTCGGGTCCCGTATTTCCTTCGTTATAGTTTACGGAGTGGTTGAACTTGATAATATTGCCTTATGTTGTTGCCATATCCATTTACATTGCTTCTTTGGATATCTTATGATATTATGTTACTTGCCTGTTATTGCTATGTCTCAAATCATGTTAAAACAAAAGAGATGCTGCCGAAATTTTTGGTTTTAGCATTTGCTCCTTTGCTGTAATTTGTCTTTATTAGTGGTATTTAGGTGTTGTTTAGCCTATGTTTGGTAGCATTCGGGCATACTAGATGCCGGGGTGTTAAAGTTTAGCCATAGTCTGAGGTCATCGCATCGTGCCGCTCCAAATCCATGGAGAACCAAGCCATTTTCATCGTCACAGCACCGCACCCCAGTTCGTCGTCTTCATCTCCAGTGAGATCCCATCATAGTTCCACCACTTTAACATCCCCAATTTCGGTCTTTTGCCAAAAGCTAATTTAAACTAAGTAAATTCAAATTTTGGTTTTTCTTCGGCGTTCTATTTAACCTGGCAACCTTATCCTTTCAAAATTGGAGTTCAGTCTTTCATCGTTCGAAAAATCGAATTTTTGAATTCCGGTCCGTACCCGAAATTCCACCTGAGTTCCAAAATGCTCCAAAAATCCCGAAACCTATTGAATTAGATTCTAAATATTCCAAAACATTTTGGGAATTTTCCTATTATTTTTAGAATCCCTTTGGTATTTTGTCTCTCGCGGCCTTTCATCTAATGCCCTTTATTCATCCTGGAATTTTCTAAATTCCAAATTTCATCCAAATTCCACGAAACCAATTTTATTGGGTTCAAAATATTCCCTAATATTGTTAGGAATTTTTTCGGGACTTTTAGACCATTTTTGCTATTTTATATCTCGCGTGTAACTCTTCACTTACTACCGGCCAATGAGATGCTGACACGTGGCGATTACTGTAGCGTCGTGTTCAACCTTGGCTAGAAACGTTACAGAGAAGCAAATCATGTCTCCATTCATGGTGCTCCTCTCTTTAAACACCCATATCTCCCTCATTAAAGCTCCAAATCACGAACAGCCGGTTGCGTTTGAAAGAGGGAGACGAGGAGATCTAATACCCCATGACCATTCACCTTCAATCACGCCAGAAATGGTTCCATTGACCAAAATCGAAAAATCACTTAAATGGTCATAACTTGGCCGTTTCAACTCGAAATTGCGTGCTTCCACTTCTCAACTCTTCGTCTTGGAGCCCTCTATCCCGTGCTCTCACTCTCCCACAACCACCCCTCTCCATCTCGCCGGAATAGTGCAAGAACCAATGCCGGTTGTACTCCGTCGACACCACCGCATCACATTTTGCTCCGGTAAGCCAATTGAAATTCCGTTCACATCACAGCGGGCGCGTCATCGCCACGAGCAAAAGCCCTCAACCAAATTCACTTTTTGTTGCAGGACGGCGACAAATTTCGCAGTTGAAATCGGTGTTTGGGGCTCAGTTTTTCATCAATAACTTTTTATCTGGTGAGTTCCTCGCGAATCCAACTACACCGTTGGATTCATCTCGTCGAGCCCACATGAGGAGAATTATCCAATGCATGACCTAGAGCTAGCTGCCGTAGTGCATGCTTTGAAGTTGTGGCGCCATTATTTGATCGGGAATAGATGTTAAGTATATACGGACCATAAGAGCCTTAATTACATTTTCACCCAATCAGACCTGAACATGAGGCAGAGGAGATGGTTAGAGCTGATCAAGGATTATAACGTTGGAATCCATTACCATCCCGGGAAGGCCAACGTGGTGGCCGATGCTCTGAGTCGGAAAAGCCATACCGTAAACATGTTGATAGCCACGAGTCAGGAAGAGCTATGCAAGGATTTCCAGAGAATGCAGATTGAAGTGGTACCAGAAGGATTCTTGGCCGCATTAGAATTGAAGCCTACCCTGGAGGATCAGATCCGAGAAAGACAGAAGGATGATGACAAGCTCTGCAGGATTAAGTCCAAGATGGACGAGGGCAAGGCAAAAGACTTCAAGCTGGATGAGCAAGGCACGTTGTGGATGGATGATCGAATTTGTGTGCCAAACAAGAAGGAGCTGAAGCAATAGATCCTAGAGGAAGCCCATGACTCCAAGTATTCAATCCATCCGGGAAGTGCCAAGATGTATCAAGACTTGAAGGAAAGATTCTGGTGGCCAAGCATGAAACGTGAGGTTGCCGAGCATGTCGCATTGTGCGACATATGTCAGAGAGTCAAGGCAATGCATCAGAGGCCAGCAGGATTGCTACAGCCGTTGAAGATACCTGAGTGGAAATGGGAGGAAATCAGAATGGACTTCATTACCGGTTTACCCAAGACTCAAGGAGGATATGACTCCATATGGGTCATAGTGGATCGCTTGACTAAGGTCGCTCACTTTATCCCCGTGAAGACCACCTATTCAGGGGACAAGTTAGCCGAGTTATACATGACCAGGATCGTCTGTTTGCACGGAGTGCCGAAGAAGATTGTATCGGACAAAGGTACCCAGTTTACCTCGAGATTCTGGAATAAGATGCATGAAGCCATGGGGACCCGTTTGAACTTCAGCACCGCCTATCATCCGCAGACGGATGGACAGACTGAAAGGGTTAATCAGATACTGGAGGATATGTTAAGAGCATGTGCATTGGCTTATGCTACCTCTTGGGATAAAAGCCTGTCGTATGATGAGTTCAGCTGCAACAATAACTATCAAGCAAGTTTGCAAATGTCACCATTTGAGGCACTATACGGTCAACCTTGTCGAACGCCGTTGAACTGGAATGAGACAGGTGAACGCCGTGTCTTTGGGCCGGACATTCTTCAAGAAGCTGAAGAGCAGATTGCCATGATCCAGGAAAGACTGAAGATAGCACAGTCAAGACAGAAAAGCTACGCCGACAACCGTCGCTGAGACTTGAGCTTTGAACCGGAGGATTTCATGTATCTTAGAGTTACACCCCTCAAGGGAGTCAAAAGATTCCATGCCAAAGGGAAGCTCGCACCGCGATATGTCGGACCATTTAAGATTTTGAGCCACAGAGGCGAAGTTGCTTACCAGCTGGAGTTGCCGCAGTCGTTGGCGGGAGTACATGATGTGTTCCATGTGTCTCAGCTAAAGAAGTGTCTTCGAGTGCCAGACGAGCAAACACCCTTGGAATCGATCGAGCTACAGGAAGATCTGACCTACAAGGAGCACCCCGTCAAGATTTTGGACACAATGGATCGGGAGACAAAGAATAAGTCAACCCGTTTCTGTAGAGTCTAGTGGAGCAACCATGCAGAGAGTGAAGCAACTTGGGAGCGCGAGGAGGATTTGAAGAAAGAGTTTCCAAACCTATTCTTTAGTAAGCTCTGAATCTCGGGTACGACATTCTGTTAAGGGGGGAGGTTTGTAACACCCCAAATTTTTGCTCTTCATAAATTTAAGTGTTATTTTGCACTTTTGTGAATTTTTGGAATTTTTTGGGATTTATTTGGATTTATTTGGAATTTATTTGAATTTATTCCCTTTTCAAATAATTAAAGAATTTAATTTTGCAAATAAAATTTTGTTGGAAATATTTTATTTGGGTCCAAAATGTCCTAAAACATTTTCTAGAATTTTTCTAAGCATTTTTCTATTTTTCTTGAATTAAATGAATTTCTAGAAATTAATCAGATTATTTTAATTGCTGGAAAATCGAGTTGGTTCACTGTTCATCAGACCGAGTCGGAACCCGAGTCGGACTCGAGCCCGACCCGAGACGTGTTTGAACCGGACCCGAGCCCAACCTAACCCTAACCGCGTGACCGTTGGATCGAAATCCAATGGCCATAATTGTGCCACGTCACCCGAACCCGAACCCGACCGAGCCAGCCAGGTCGCTAAGCCAGACCCGAGCCCAAACCCCGTGCCCGTTGGATCTTGATCCAACGGTCCACGTTGAGCCACGTCACCCAATCCGAAATGGATTCGAATTCCGCCGCCGCCCGTGGGTGGGGCCTCGTTTTCCGCGTTTATCACAGATGTCGAGGGGGTATTTATTGCGCCGCCGTCACCAGCTTGTAGCTCGTTTTCGTGCGCACCTGTAGCCCTAGACCATCACGCCTGAGCCGCTGTGGTTGCGCTGTAATCGCTCGCCGTAGTTGGGTTAGGCTTCCACCGCGGTTCTCCGTTGTTTCCGCCGCCGTCCGCTGTCCTCCGCTGCCACCGAGCTCAGGTCCGGAACCGCAAGGACGAGATGCGTCGGAGACTACCACTCACCGCGCCGGAGGAGCCCTGTAGCGCCATTCACTTGGTCGTCGTCCCCAACTCCGGTCTACTAGCGCCGCTGCATGCCATCGCCGTCTCGTGAGCTCCACCAACCGTCCGATCAAGATCCAGCGGCCAGGATTCGTCCACGTCATCCCCGGGTAATTTCCACGTTTATTTTTTAGATCTGTTTCCAATCGTTGGATCTAGATCCAATGGTTTAGATCGTGCCACGTAGCCATAACTGCACCGTGCTTGGATAGATTTCAGCCGTTAGATCTAGATCGTACGGCTAGGGTTAACCCACGTTGTAGCTTTAGATTGGATCTTGACTGTCCGATCAAGATCGAACGATCCAGATCAACCGCGTTGTTTTCCAAACGCGTGAGGTTAGATCTGATCTGGACCGTTGATTTTCAAATCAATGGCCCAGATCGAGCCACGTGGCTAGAAGCCTGACCGTGGCGGTCGTGTGATCGGCCGATGCCGGCCGGCGTCGGCCGCGTGGCGTCAGCGTGGGACCCGCGCGTCAGCGACCGCCGAACCGCACCATGATGTCACCCATGACGTCATGCTGATGTCACAGTGGGGCCTGTGTGTTAGGCGCCGTTCGACCGAGCGCAGTGACGTCAGCGCTGACGCCACCCGAGGGGCCCACCTGTCAGAGGCACACGTGCCGTGGACCGGGTCCACTGTGGACCGAGCCGAACCGTGCGCCGGGTCCATGGACCCGAGGCAACGTGGCGGCCTCTGAGTGATCCACGTGTCATGCTGACACAATAAATCATTTTCCGAAAAAGAAATTATTTATTTAATTCGGTTTATTGATTTTAAATATAGTTTCAAACATCAAACGCTTATAACTTTTGCGTTTCAACTCCGATTTGGGTGATTCAAATTTCTAAATTTTCATAAAAATGAGACCTACTCAAATATGAATTTTAATTAATTTTTGATTATGAATATTTCTCTGTTTATATTTAATTAATGGTTTCTTTAAACATTAAACGATTATAACTTTTGCATTTTAACTCCGATTTGGACGATTCCAGTTTCTAAAAATTTATAAAAATGTGCTCTCTCTGTATATGAAGTTTATTTGAACTTTTGAACAATCTTGTGTACTGTTTTATTTATTGATTGCTATTTGCACGCGTTACGAGTAGACGTTGAAGTGCCCGAAGGAGCTCTCCCCTCTCTCTCAAACTTTCCCTCCTTCTAAAACTCTCTCTCTCTCTCTCCGGTGTTCTCAAGCCACGGAGGAGATCGCTGTTCTCAAACCCTAGCGACGATCCGTGGTAAGTGGATCGAGTTCTAATCAACTCTGCTGCGATCTGAGTTCTCTCATCTAGTTCATGCTTCCTTTACTCCTTGTTGTTTTAGTTGGAACCCTAGAAAACCTAGTTGTAGTACTCAACCTCTAGTTAGTTGGGGTTTCTAACCCTAGGTTAGATGGTAGATGTTTAGATGTCACGGGAACCAAAATCAGAAACCCTAAATACGTTTTTATCGGATATATTTTGTTAAATGTCGTTTTCATAACTTTTGGAAGTAACCCTTGAAACCCTAGAACCAAAAGCTAAGAAAATGACACTAGAATATATTCGATGCCGTTAAAGTTCGAGTTTCACGAAAGGAATCGAGTTTGAATTCGATTCGGGGTGAAAATCGAAATTTAGCGTAATTTAGGACTCTAGAGTTTCTCGGATTAGAAATTAGGTCAAACGGGGTCGAAACATTGCGTGGTTCATGTGAATGGGTCCTTACCACCTCCGAGAACCCATCCATGCAATCACCGCGAAGTTCCAAAGTCGTTTGCACGAAAACCCTTTTTCTGGAAATCCTAGTCGACCTGTGGCCGGCACTACCGACGTGGCGAAGCCAGTACTACCGCTCAGGCCAGCACTACCGACCCATGTGACCGGTACTGTCGAGCTGTAGGCCGACGCCACCGCCCCCACAACGCTGGTAGTTATTTTCCAGAGAGGCCCCCTTTTGGGTTCGAAGCCTCCGGTACTACCGACCCATGTGGCCGGTACTGCCGACTGTAGAGCGGCACTACCGGGATTTGAATGCCGGTACTGCCGGGCTCCGAATCAAATTGAGTGTTCGTTTGAGTTTTCTCTCTCGTGTTCGCTTGTTGGTTGTCGTCCGATTCTTTGAGCTTTATGCCTTGTTCTCGTTTAATCTTATTCGACTTCTCGTTGTTCTTTGTTGTGTTTCGTTAGACGTCGATGGTTCGGGAATAGTTGGCAAGGATCCATACTATGACCCAGAGGACATGCAAAACCAAGAGCAAACTGGCAAGCACTCCCTTTGAACATATTGCCCCTATAATAGCAAAAGTATTTGATGATTCGCAAAACTATTACGCATGCATAAGATTATTACAAGTATTTGAATGGTGGGAAATGGTAGTTATCCTAATGGTTGGATGGCTTATCTTAATCTCATTGTTACCCTGAAATCCTTGAGTAACCTAGATTAAGGATAGATGCTATATTAAGTGTCACCAGGGAATATAAGTCTAATAGTTGCATATGCTTAGCCCAGCCTTAGACTGATTCAATATCGATCGGTGGACTTAGTCAATCAAATCTCTCGATACGTTATTAGGATTTCTGAAATGATGATTTTGGAAAATAAAGGCTATGTTGGCTAAAGATGAAAAAGGAAATGGTGTACAGTTGTTTATGCCGGACGGACGATGGGAGGTCTCGTCTGTGCAATTATAAGGACCGAACTTGATGCTTATAACTGAGTCTTTTCGTACAACCACATGTGCTAGTATGGGATAGCCTAAACCCAGTACAGGAGTTGGAATTTGGTCTTGCGCCGTGGTAGGTCGAAGTAGTTGGGCAATACCGATGTGCTGGTGTTGCTTAGAATACTCCCTCTCCTCGCGCAGGTGTTGGAGACTTTCGTGAAACAACGGTGGATGCTTTGCTGAGGGTAAAAGGCACGATGGGACGTTAGCTATCGTTGGATCTGTGTGGGTGAATCAGGTTTGGAGTTTAAGGTACCCAAACACCTTAATCGGGGGGTACTCTCGCCTGGCCCGGGGGTACTCTGTGTGGGTGTGTGGAGCCCCCACCCAAAGCAAAGAGCGCACATCACCGGGGCTGACGCAAGACTAAATGCCAACAATTGGAAGAGTTTCGTCACAATCTAGCAAAACGGATACAGTATGTATCGCATGGCATGGTTGACATGATTGCTAGAGCGTGTCGTGTGGGGTAAAGTGTGCATTTTCTGCATAGATTAATTAAACTAATCGATTAACCGTGCTCACGGTCACGAGCATCTTGGGTATCTGATGTCAAGTATAGTATTTTGGTTTTTGTTTTCTGAAAAGGATTTGAAAGCGGTAGATCTTTTAAAAGATGGGCTGCATTGAGCTAAATGTTGAGTCGTTGGACTCAGAGATTGGTTGGACTGGTGAATTGATCAAGCTGGTGGTGATTCTTGATGCCATGTGATGGTATGTTGGTTATGTTGAAGGAAATGATTCTTGATGCCATGTGATGGTGGTGTTGGATATGTTGGAGGAAATTGGGTATTGAATGAAATGTACATTTACATTATGTATTGATTTAGTTTCATTTACTAAATGCTTTATAAACTGTGGGGACCCATCCCCGGGATTCCATTGATTCACTCGGTAGCTTCGCATCATCCAAGTAAATCAAGGGAGCCTCGGGCGTCCCGCATATATGCCCATGTTGGTCCTAGGAAAGTTCACCAACACGCGCGATAATGCATAACAGTTTGTAACGAAAGCATAAGCATATTTACATACAAAAGCAGGACTGCTGTCCAAAACGACATATTTAAAGTTATTACATAAACTAGCAGCGGAAACACAATATAGACAACAAAAGAGTCCAGCGTAGTGTTCCATAGCCCGCAGGCAACCGACTGGAAGTAAGAACGTGCCCCTAAGCGTTAGCATCATTGAAATCTGCCCGAGAAAGGTCTCCGGGCAGTGCCTCATCCTCAACTGCAGCAAGTGGACAATCCGATTGAGTACAAAGAGTGTACTCGCACAATAATATAAGTTGTATGCTGAGTTCTAGCTACATGTGGTTGCTACATCAAGAGAAGGCACATGGGTAATTTCAGCGTAAAGCTATAATTGGAATAAAAGCATAAGCATGTATAAATTGAAACTTGCATTTGGTAAACCTTTTCGAAGTCTAACACATAATATAACATCATCATAAACATAACCATTCCACATTCACTTCGTGCCTCTAAGCACTCTCCGAACCACGAGTCGATCGCTCGTGTTCGCCTACACCCACGAGTACTCCACTACTCGTGTCATTTTTCCACAACCAACCCATTCTTACCAAGTCCTTAAAACTCGCCTGGCGGCTAACAACATCAAGCAATCGTCCTTGACCATGGACGTGGCTATTCGAATAGTTTAATCTCTGCAGAGGTACGACTTTACCCACACGACACGCCACACTCGTAAGCTAAGCTATGAGCACAATTCCTTTGATGTGCCGGCCGAGGTAAACGTGACAAAACCATTTTCCAGTATGCATGGTAGTGTATTTAAACCACCCGGGTGACTGTGACCCTTGATCCCGCGTGCTCAGTGCTCCGTGTATGTGGACCAAGGAGTACACCCGTTGTTAGACATCCCCAACTCTCACAAAGTTCGAGGGATTCTAAGGACGTTCCTTGACACTCTAATGGGCTCAAGGAACTCCGGCGGACATTCCTTGACACTCTAACAGGCTCAAGGAATTCCGGGTGCATATGGTTTAAACACCCCTAGTCATACACAAGTACTTGGTTAAGCTGGTCCCATAAACAGCGTGTGGCTCGCACGATAGTTACTTGATGAGACCGTACCAGGATTTAATCCTTAAGGTCCTTAACCAACATTGCTACACATTAATCACAATGGAACCATCATCATCATACTCATTTTGATCATTGCGACCGATGGACTAAGTCCATCTATCGCGGTTTCTAACGATGTTCTAAGCATGGCTAAGCAAATCGTACGAACCCATACATAATAATAAACCAACCACCTAGGGCGACAATGGTACACGAAAGTAACATGGTAAGAGGATAACATGTCGACAAGGTAGTAACTAAGCATTCTACCCCAAATATACTTGTAATTGAAAGTAAGCATGCAATTGATAAAATAACTTCAACATAATTTGCAATTAATAGGATCAAGCATGTTCAAGGAGTAAGGTAGTGCCTTGCTGCTCGTTCTTGATATCGTAAGCGTAGTCGTACTCGGGAGTGTCCTCCGAAGCGTCAACACCTATCGAGAGGATTCAATTCAAATAACTCCAACCAAGAGCACAAATGAAACAATAAATCATAATTGAAACTTGCACAATCATGCATGAAATGCTCATGATTTTAGAGTAATAGTCATAATATGAATACACGATTTGACTTTGTGAAGTTTGGACTTGTGTGTCAAAAGTCATCACTAAAACAATATTGTTTGGGGGAGGGTCAACAATACTACAACTTGTTAAAGATCCTATGATAGATCCTCATATATGGAACCCAAGTCTTGTTTTTCTATTGGAAATGATAGAGGACAACCCTATGAAAGCATAGGAATTGGTTTCACCCAATTTGAACTTACGATGCAAAAGTTATGGTCATTTGAAGTTGGTTCAGTCGGAAGTTCCGAACTTAGTATCGGAAGTTCCGATCCAGACTTAGAAAATTTTTAGTTGGAATTCACAAGGGTGCTTCTCTGGACACATCGGAAGTTCCGATCCGACATCGGAAGTTCCGATCCAGACTTAAAAAATTTTTCCCGTTAGAATACATGAAAGGTGCTTCTCTGGAAACTTCGGAAGTTCCGATGTGAACATCAGATGTTCCGATATGTGTAAATTTCCAGCATAGACGGGGTTAGGATTTAAGAATTTTCTGGAGTTTTAGCCACATCGGATGTTCCGATTTGGGGCTGGATGTTCCGATGTGTGTCGAACTGTACAATCCAACAAGATTTTTGTTCAAGTCTTTGAATGGCTATTGCACAATGTGCTCCTACACTTCAAGAAAATGGAGTAGGGTAGAACTTTACCACCACAAGGATATTCTTGTACTTGGTGGAAGGTTGGTTTGATGAAGAGATCAAGAATGACGCCGTGAAGGTGATCTTTGGTGTTCTTCCCGGTATCAACTCCTCCTCGCTTGTAGAAGCAATGCCTCCTCCTCTTGAGCTTGTAGTAGCGTCAACTCCTCCTCCTCCTCGAGCTTGCAACACAACATGCGCGACCCAATCATTGACGGGGAGATGATTTTCATGGAAAGGAAGATGGATGAGCTCCACATAACAAAATTTCAGAAAAAGGGAGAGTAAAGGAAGGATTAGAACTCACCCAAAACTTGGCACATTCAAAATCCACTTGGATGGATTTGAAGCCCTTGATCTAAGGATCACAATGGTGTTGCATGCACAAGCTCAATCTCAGTTTTTGGATGGATTGTGTGGGGTGAAATGGGGAAGTGAAGGAGATGGTGTGGTGCTGTTTTTCAGAACTTGGCTGAACAAATGAGAGGTGTGGGCGGAGAAACCAAGGGGAAGGGTGCTTATATAGCTGCCCACTCCACCACTTACATGTGGGGCTTGGTCCCACATGTCATAGTGAGGTAAGAAGAGTGGGTAGAGGTGGGTAAAGTGAGAAATGACAAGTAGGTATGTGCAGTCCACTCTCTCACTTACAAGTAGGGTCCACAAGTCATTGACAATGGTGAATAAAACATGGGTATAAATAAGTAGCAGTTTTAAGATGTCATGAACATTATAAATTATACTCATCTAACTAAAATGATGCTAGGATTTATAAAGTCTTAATTAAATGTTAATCATGCCTCTAATATGAATGATGTGAGCATGCCATGCACAATATGACTAGTATTTAAATTTGGGGCTGTTACAAACCTACCCCCCTTAAAGAGAATCTCGACCTCGAGATTGAGTTAGGTCGGTGAAGAGATGAGGGTACTCAGCTCGAAGGTGATCTTCACGCTCCCATGTAGCCTCGTCAGGAGTATGGTTACTCCACTGAACTTTGAATAATTTAATGGTGTGATTCTCGTTCGTCAATAATGCAAACTGGGTATTCTTTGTATGACAAATCGGATTGCAATTCAAGAGTGTCCAACTCCGTAGCCTCGGTTGGAACATGGAGGCATTTCTTCAATTGAGAGACATGAAAGACATCATGTACCTCGGAGAGGGAATGTGGAAGTTCCAATTGATATGCCACAGCTCCTCGCTTTGCTACGATTCGGAAAGGTCCGATGTAGCGAGGTGCTAGCTTTCCTTTAACATGGAAACGACGAATACCTTTCATTGGAGAAACCTTGAGGTAGACGTGATCATCCACTTCAAAGGTTAATGCACGACGACGACGATCAACATAGCTCTTTTGACGAGATTGTGCTGTCCGCAATCGTTCTCAGATTATCCGGACTCGCTCTTCTGCTTCGGTGACCAAGTCCAGGCCAAAGATGGGTCTTTCTCCAGATTCAGACCAATTGAGTGGAGTCCTACAAGATCTTCCATAAAGAGCTTCAAATGGCGACATTTGAAGACTAGTTGATAGTTATTGTTGTAGGAAAACTCCGCGAATGGCAAGCACTTCTCCCAATCCTTGCCGTATGTAAGAGCACAAGCCCTCAACATATCCTCGAGGATTTGATTCACTCTCTCAGCTTGTCCATTAGTCTAAGGATGATACGCAGTGCTAAATGAAAGTTGAGTTCCCATGGCTTTGTGAAGACATTGCCAGAAATGCGAGGTAAACTGGGTACCTCTATCAGATACAATTCTTTTGGGAACCCCATGAAGAGATATGATTCGAGAGAGATACAGCTCTGCCAACTTGCTTACCGTATATTTAACCTTGACGGGAAGAAAACGAGCAGTTTTTGTCAATCGGTCAACGATTACCAAAATAGAGTCGAAACCTTTTTGTGTCTTGGGCAATCCGGTGATGAAATCCATGCCGATCTCCTCCCATTTCCACAAGGGAATCGGTAGTGGCTGGAGTGTGCCTGCTGAATGTAAATGGTCAGCTTTCACCCTTTGGCATATGTCGCACTCGGCAACATACCGGGCAATTTATCGCTTCATCCGAGTCCACTAAAGTCTCGGCATAAGATCTTGATACATCTTTGTACTCCCGGGATGAATAGAGAATGAGGAGTTATGAGCTTCATTAAGAATGGATTGCTTCAACTCCTTACAATTCGGCACTACCAAACGGGTGCAAAACCATAAGACACCTTGGGGGTCTTCATTAAAGCAATTAGCTTTGCCTTGCTCGATGTTGGCTCGGATAAGTGTTATGCCCTTGTCCTTCTTTTGGGCTGCTTTGATATGATCCAAGAGGTCAGATTTAATCTCAAGGGCAGCAAGGAATCCCTAATTGACCACTTCCAATCCGAGTCTTCGGAATTCAACGCAAATCGCTTCCGATTCCGGTTCCGCCAAAATACAATTGCATCGCGATTTTCGGCTCAAGGCATTGGCAACGACATTGGCTATTACGGGATGATAATGGAGTCCCATATCATAGTCTTTGATCAATTCGAGCCACCTTCTTTGCCTCAACTTCAGATCGGCTTGAGTGAAGATGTATTTCAGGCTCTTGTGATCGGTGTAGACTTCGCATCGATTACCGATGAGGTAATGTCGCCAAATTTTTAGAGCATGCACCACAGCTGCTAGCTCTAAGTCATGGGTTGGATAATTCATCTCATGTGGCCTCAATTGCCTGGATGCATATGCCACCACTCGGCCTCCTTGCATAAGTACACAACCGAGTCCGAGGCGTGATGCATCGCAATATATGTCGAAGGCCTTGTGAATATCCAGCAGTACTAAGACTGGTGCAATAGTTAAGCGAACCTTCAGCAATTGGAAGCTCGCTTCACACTCTGCTGACCACGAAAATTTCTTCTCCTTCTTCAAAAGTTCGGTCAGTAGTTTTGCAATCTTGGAGAAGTTCTCCACGAACCAACGGTAGTAACCCGCAAGTCCGAGAAAACTTCGAATTTCTGTGACAGTCTTGGGCTGTCCCCAATTAAGTACTGATTGCACTTTGCTTGGATCAACTGCAACACTGCCTTCTGATAGCACATGGCCTAAGAAGGTAACCTCTTTTAGCCAAAATTCACATTTGCTGAATTTTGCATAAAGTCGGTGTTCTCGCAGTTTTTCCAGAATAGCCTGAAGGTGCACTTCATGTTCTTCTTCAGACTTGGAGTAGATGAGAATGTCATCAATGAAGATGACAATGAATTTGTCAAGGTACTCCATGAAAACTGAATTCATTAGACTCATGAAGTAGGGCGGTGCATTGGTTAAACCAAAAGACATGACAGTATACTCGTATAGGCCATAACGAGTAGAGAACGCCGTCTTCGAAATGTCTCCCGCTCTGATTTTGATCTGATGATAGCCCGACCTCAAGTCAATTTTGGAGAATACACGGGCTCCGGTCATTTGATCGAACAAATCATCAATCCGTGGAAGCGGATACTTGTTCTTGACCGTTACTTCATTCAACGGACGGTAATCAACACACATCCGCAAACTGTTGTCCTTCTTCTTCACAAACAGTACCAGGCATCCCCAAGGTGAGGAGCTCGGTCGAATGAAGCCCTTCTCTTGCTGCTCCACAAGTTGTCTCTTCAATTCAATCAACTCATTTGGAGGCATCCGATATGGACGCTTGGATATCGGGGCTGTTCCGGGAAGCAATTCAATGATGAATTCAACCTCCCGGTCTGGCGGCATCCCCGGTAATTCTTCTGGAAAGATATCCGGGTAGTCACATACCACTGGTACATCACTAATCCCGAGAAGTGGCTCATCCCTCAAGGCATAGAGATGAGTAGAATCAAAACTAGATGCAAGGACAACTTGCTCGCCGCTTGCACTTGTGAGGGAGATGGATTTTTGTGCACAGTCGATGTATCCCTGATGCTTGGACAACCAATCCATCCCAAGAATAACTTCAATTCCCTTTGTCTCGATCATGATCAAGTCAGCCAGAAATTCTACCCCATTGACTTCAATGCTAATTCCCCGACAAATTTGATCGGTTCTCAACTCCGATCCTGGCGTTCTAATGAGAAGAGGCGGATGCAATGGTTGGATAGAAAACCCATTATGAGTAGCAAACCCCTCTCGGATAAATGAGTGCGATGCTCCGGAATCAAATAATGAAGTGCTGGGTAGGAGTTGACAAGAAGCGTACCCAACACCACATCCGGCGCATCCTGAGCTTCTTCGGTGGTGACGTGGTTGATGCGACCGCGTGGTTGTGCTGGCGCGGCTCTCGGTGAAGCTAGCCGTGGCCGTGGCGGTGGTGCGGCTCCAGCTACATTCGGCATTCGAGTCCCTGCTGTCGCTGGGTTCCTTTGCGGACATTGGCGCGCAAAGTGTCCCGGCTTCTTGCACTGGTAGCACACTAGAACTGGGCGGCCTTGAGTGTTACCTCCTCGCTGATTCTCACCGGCATTCGGCGGAAAATTCTGCTGCGGTGGACGCGCAATAGGTACCGGAGGTCTTGGGGGTGTCAGAGCTTGATAATTGGAAGGCGGGGGACGAGTGGCGCGTGGCTGTTGCGAGCAGTTATTTACTGCAATCTATGCAGCCCACTTGCGCTTGCGTGACTCTTCCAGCTTTCCCCGCTTCTCATCCACCACTATGGCTTTGTTGACCAAGTGTTGGAAATTGCGGAACTCATGTGCAGCAAGCTCCAGCTGCAATTCCTCGGAGAGTCCCTCCATGAAGAGCTCTTGTTTGCGCTCGTCCGTGGAGGTGTCATCTGGAGCATAACAAGCCAAGTAGTTGAACTCGTGAAGGTACTCCATGACTGATTTGCCACCTTGCTTCAATGCGAGGAATTCACGCTTCTTGATGGCCATAACACCCGTGGGAACATGAGCCTCACGGATGGCTGCGCGAAACTCCGCCCACGTGATAACATGATCAGCAGGTTGCATGGCGGTGAAGCTATCCCACCATGCGCACGCTGCTCCATCGAGCTGATGGGAAGCATAAAGGACCTTCTCATGATCTGGACACTGAGCAATGGTAAGCTTACGCTCAATGGTCCGCAGCCAATCATCCGCTTCGAGTGGATCCTCGGCACGGGAGAATAACGGTGGCTGCATGCGAAGGAACTCGCCGAGTCCTCCCCCACCGGCACCTCGGACAGGGCCCGGGGCAACGGCGGTATTGCGAGCAATCTGCTGCAAGATCAAAGTCTTATCTTGCCGATTATGCTCAATCATGGCAAGCACTTGAGCCATGGTAGGAGGTGGTGGAAGTTCCGCCTCCGCACGAGGATGGTGCTGATTTTGACGGTGAGATGTCTCCGGGTTGTCATGAGCAACCCCCTGAGCATGCTCCTCAGCTGCTTGGGAGCCCGAGGTGTGTGGCCTCGTCCCTTGCTGAGTTAGCGGTCAAGTGGTAGCTCCTGCCATCCTGTTGCCAACCCCAAGTTAGCAACAAGAAACAAGAGAGCAACAACAACATGGAAATTGCAATTCCGAACAGTAAGATACACTTATAGCAATCTACATGAATGCAACAAGGGAAACACACAGCACAAGCACAAAACATCAAATGAAGGAAGTTCATAAACTCCAACAACATCCATGAGCAACAACAAAGTTCCGAGATGATAACGAAAGGACATAGTCTAAGTTACACGACAGAGTCTATTACATAACTTCGAATTAAGATAGTTCTCCCCTACATAGGGGTTATGACTAATTTGACGAAGGCAACTCAAATATCTCTAAGGAAGCCTGGGGAAATTCATCCAAAAGATGGTATTCTGGCGATCCCGTATCTTTAGGATCCAAAGAGCTAGCGAGACGTTGAGGGGATCCCAAGTAAGCTGTAGGTGCTTCTGATAACCCTTGCGCACGAAGACGCATTGCACTTGCCGAGTTGATGCGTGCACGGCTGGGGTTGCAGTGCTGGGCCTCCACCCCTATCACGCATGGGAATTGAAAAGGGCCTGGAGCTACATCGTGGGGTGTAGTGCAATTGGGTCCGTACACCACATTCCGTGGCACGAGACCAGTCTGTATGAATTGATGAAGAAGCCCCTAGGCGACGCGAAGACGGGCACGAGTCTCCCACAACTCGTGAACCACACAACGATGAGCTCGGTCCAAAGTATCGACCAAGCTTGCCAACTGGCGGATAGAGCGGTCTTCTCCCAGTTCAACCTCCGCAATGTAGTTGTAGGTGCCCGCTGGTCCTCGCTACGGGAAGTAAAGAAACGGAGGCTCAAGCAACTCCCGCAGATCATGACAAAGATGACACATGGCAACATATGCCACCTCTTGGATTGCCATCCCAATGGATGTCCCTTGTGCTTGGAAGTGATGGGGAATGCTCCCCGGCATCATTCGGGCGATGATGTGGACCGTGGCAGTGTAGGTCTTCAATCCAGGTCCCAAAGCCCGCCCAAACACCGCGTACTCGGGTGCATAGGTGAAGCTGGCCCTCCAGAGCATGTCCCTGAGGAGGGAAGGAAAACCGTCCACATCCTCAGCGCGGGTAACCATGACCAAAGGATCGTGGTTCATCTAGCATTTTGGAAAAGAGAAAATGAGTCAGAAAACAATTTTGCTAAATCAAATGAACATAAAGATGAGGCATAGAACTAAGATGGATGAGGAACAAAAGAATGGCACAATGCTATCAGTTCAAAATTATTTGATAAGTAAAATAGTTTTGACTCAAAACAAGTTCTAAGCCAGTCGACCATGCTATGTCCTAACCTGGCTCTGATACCAAGCCTGTGGGGACCCATCCCCGGGATTCCATTGATTCACTCGGTAGCTTCGCATCATCCAAGTAAATCAAGGGAGCCTCGGGTGTCCCGCATATATACCCGTGTTGGTCCCAGGAAAGTTCACCAACACGCGCGACAATGCATAACAGTTTGTATCACAACATATACACAATTAACGAAGGCATAAGCATATTTACATACAAAAGCAGGACTGCTGTCCAAAACTGTAGGATCGAAGTATACGAATATAGCAATCAGGGGGGTGAATGATTGTGCGGAAGCTAAAACCAAATTCTTGATCTATTAAAAGTTCACCCCAAAACAGAACTAAATAATTGCCTCGTTTTCGACAAAAACAGAATGATAGAGGTTCGGTAAAACGAGAATTCCCAGAGATCCAACCGTTAGATTGATCTGAAATTTGGACACGAGAAACTAGATTCCAATACGAATCGAACTCAAAAAGAATCGGCTCGATCGGACTTACGGATCAAAAGTTATGAACCTCGCAAACTTGCTGTGACAGAAGATGACGAGAATTGATCTAACATAAACTTGAAGGTTTAACAGAAACGACAAAAGTTTAATCAACTAAACTTAGAGAAATCCTAAATCAATTCTCTAGAAAGGTTTTCATGGATAAAATCAAGATAAAACTCAAAGAACAAAAACCAATCTAGAAAAAGACAAGCATGCAAACAAGAACCAAAACAGGAAGCACTGTAGCAACGCGGTTACTGTAGCACGCAAGGATCTAGAAGAATTGATCTTTATTTCTTTTGTCTAAAGTACTCTCATCAAAAGAGTACAAACCCTAAAACTGAGCTTGAGGCTCTCAATGCGCTCAGCTCGGATTGATGCCCTTCAACAGGAGACACCCCTCCTATTTAAAGGAGCAAAACACAAGGAGTTCTGAATACAATTCCTAATCTAGAAGGAGTATGTATACAACTCCTCTTGGCCCAACCTGGCCGAGTACAACTCTTACACGCGTATGGCAACCCTACCATACTCATGTGACTAACAATTTGCACGCGTATGGCCACCTGCCATACTCACGTGACTAACACTTTGCACGCGAATGACCTCCTGCCATTCTCACGTGACTAACCATTCTTCATGTGCACCATTCTCTTAGCCCGAACGTCCCGCATGACATCCTTGACCACCAAGACCTCAGTTCCTCCCTAAACCTAGTCCCGAACCTCAGCTCCTCCATGAACCTAGTTCCGGTCCCGTCATCGACCACGTTCGTCTTCGAGCAATACCTGCACATGAACAAACCACAAAACAATTCCGAACACAAGTCCACGACTTGACTCACATCAATCCATGCAAATACTCACACGAGCATTGCATAAAGTCCACTTCAAGCATCATGAAATTCTCACAAATTTCATAATCTCAAAAACAAATCAAACACAATTCCAATCTTGCTCAAAACCCTAATCGAGCAAAAACGCATTCACGACGGACCAAAAAATATGGTCCAGCGTACACATGAAAACGTCACTCAAAAAACCATTCACGACGGACCAACAAAATCGGTCCGGTGTACAAGTGAAAGTCTTGGTTTCAAGAAGAAATCATTCCGGCGAAAACACGTTCACGACAGACTAAAGAAATCAGTCCGTCGTACATGCGAAACTTACTGGTTTCTTGAAAAATTGTCAAAACACATGAACAAACACATTTTGCAAATTAAATTCTAAGCCAATTTTTCAGCACATGATTTCACAATCTCCCCCTTGATGAAAATATTGGCAACACCACTTAGAATTGAACATTTGGCATTCACTTTACAAAAGATTTTGAAATCCAAAGGATCAAAGACCAAAGTAAGAAAACAAAGAATTCCCCCTTTGACCAAAAAGCAAAACAAAAACTCCCCCTGAGAAGGAAAATGTGTGTGAATGTGCAATGTGCCCAAAAATTCCAAAATTCTCCAAACTTCTCCCAAAATTCTCAAATTTCCAAACACAACTCCCCCTTTTCTTCTCCCCCTTTTTCCTTAAACTTTTCAATGATTCCCAAATTTCTCCCCCTTTGACAATGGATTCATCAAGAGTACAAAAGAGAGAACAGGTTCAAAATTTTTCCTGTAGCAAAGATTTCACAAGGAGAAACAAAGGAGTGCCAAGATAGGAAAAGATGAGCTCATTCGATCATATAACCTTATATATCACATAATATTCAAAATACATGATCTTGATGTGATTTTAGCAAGTTAGGGAATGACATGCATCTCAACCTCAATTCAGTCAACTATAGCCAAGTACTAAGCAAAACCTTTAGTAGAAAAACAAAGGCTCAAAGTTGAAGCAAATAACAAATCAGGTCGAGCAAGTAGTTTCAACTCCAATCTAGTGGACCAATTTAATCTTTAAACAGTAAACTGCATGTGGCATGCTTGAAGCATACTTCTTTTATTTCCTTGGAGTGGCATGCTTGAAGCATACATCTTGTCTTTTGAGGGAATGGCATGCTTGAAGCATACATCTTATCTTTTAGGGAAAGCACCCTGAAGCACATAACTTGAGGTTTTTTGCTTTTAACAACCCTTTTTTAAACTGATTCCCTTTTCCTTTACTTTTTCTTTGATTGTAAACATGCAAAAGTGATTAAACGGTCTTATGAAAGAGTAAAGTTGAAACCACACTTGCTTCATAGCCCAAATTTGTCAAGAGGATTCAATATCAAGCCTAGAAGAGTGAGATATCACAGAGTATTTAGCTATAGGCAATCAGTCCAGGGAATTTCGCAATGTCATTTTTAGTTCAAGTGAGACAATTAGATTATCATATATTAGCTCAATTACATAACATATAAAGAAATATGATAAAGTGAGCTTATCAAGTGAAAGAACTTGGCAAGGAAACTCCCCCTCAAAACAAACCCATTGGATGAACAATCCCAAGTTCTCCTCGAATAAAGGCAAAACGAGAAGAAGACAAAGGTTTTGTAAAAATATCTGCCAATTGATGTTCAGTATCCACATGGTGAAGCACAATATTTTCTTTTTCAACATGATCTCTAAGAAAGTGAAATCCAATATTAATATGCTCAAGAAAGGGGATTACTCAAGAGGTGGCACGAACCAAATCAATTCAACATCCTCCAAAGTCAACACCAGAATAAGCTCTTAAACTAATGCATAAGGAAGCAGAAAGCCAAATGCCAAAATCTTGAGTACCATGGAGATACCTGAAAATCCTTTTGACAGCTTGTCGATGTGAAGCACGTGGGGAAGCTTGAAAACGAGCACACAAGCACACAGCAAATTCCAATTATCTCATCCTCAACAGCATCAACATCTTCATGAACAAAAATACTCTCCCCCTGAACATATGCACCTGTACCTGCACCATTTGGACTAGTGCCTTTTGCGAAAACAGAGGTGGAAGAAGCATCTTCAAAAATAACACTTTCAGCACGAGTTGCACGAGCGAAGGAGAACCAAATCTTATCACTGAACATGTGATGTGAGCATCCGAAATTTACTAGTCATATGTTCTCCTTCCTCGCTTGAGAAACCTACATAGAAGCAGAAAGTGTCGAGGTCTCGGTACTGAGGTTAGAAATAAGATGTTTAGGAATCCAGTACTGAGACACACGACGTACAACAGTAGGCACAACACGAGCATTCTTATGCACAAAAACAGATTTGTTTTTTCTCATATTCTTAGCAACAAAAGGTGTTTGCATCACCCTAGGCACGTAGTGAGAAGCAAAGCGTGCCTTTCTGAAATTAGACCTAGCCTTAGCTCTTTCTTTCTTTTGTTGTTTGGCTAGTCTAAAGCAAAAATCTACTAAATGTCCATCTCTACCACAATGAGTGCAAGTGTACTTAACAGGATGTTTGGCTTTAGAAGTAGAAGCAACATTTGCATTCATCATAGTAGAAGATAACACTCCAGCAGACTTAAAGACAGTTTTCTTAGGCTCATTGACAATTTCAAATTTTCCTCCGTCAAGTGCTTTAACAACAGTGGGAGCATGTGATTTATGATGAGCATAAGAATCAAAACCTAAACCTTTGTTATGAGTGCTGACTTTTGATTGATCCAAAATCATGTTTAGGTTCTTCTTTCCTTTAGTGAAACGTTCTAATGATTTTTCCAAGTAATCAACTTTTCGAGAAAGAGTTAAACAATTATTGCAAGGAACATTCACTTTTCCTTTTTGTTTACAACAAGTTGAGCATGAAAGAACCTCATGTGTAAGTAGATCATCAGTCAATTGAGAAACCCTAGCATTTGCATCTTTTAACTTCAATTCAAGAGTTGAGCATTTAGAACAAGAAGTTGAACCATGCAATTCATTAGTGGAACAGCTAGCATGTTTAACATGTTTCTCATTTTTCTCACTTTCCGCATTAATTTTCTCAATCAAGGAAGCATGTTCTTTCCTAAGCGAAGTAAGCTCATTCCAAATTAAGTCACATGATTTGCAAGCATCATCATCAGGAATCAAGGTTTTAAGTCTAGAAATTTTAGCATTCAATGACTCCACAACAAAATCATGTTTCTTAATTTTCTTGTCACGTTTATCAAGCAATTTACCAAGACGAGCAACAGCAATAGCTAATTCATCGTAAGAAGGATCTACCTCATTGAAGTCGCTGTCATGATCGCCGTCGGTGAAGCTGTCGCTACTTTTGGCCATGAGACACAACCCCGTCAACTCATGCTTGCTTGGAGTTGCATCATCCTCGCTGCTCTCCGAATCCACATCGCTCAAATTGACTTGTTCAAGAGCGGAAAGAACACGATGGACAACTTTGCGGTTGATGAAGTTCTTCTTCTTTCTATCACTTGGAGAGAACTTCTTCTTCTCTTTTCTTCTGTCGTTGTCCTTCTCCTCCTTTGATGTTTTTCCTGCAAGCTTAGGACAATTTGTGCGAATATGGTTGAGGTCACCACACTCATAGCATCTTGGAGGACCACCTCTCTTTCTCATTCTCACATTCTGCAAAGCTTTGTTAAAGCGAGAAGAGAGTAGTGACAAGTCTTCTTCTGGGAATTGCTCAATCTGTTCATCGGTTAGTGAAGACAAGAAGGATAGAGCAAAACTTGAAGCAGCACTTGAAGCAGCACTATTATGAGATATGCTAGATTGAGATGTCAAAGCAATTGATTTATGATCATTCTTTCTAGCAAGAACATCTAATTCATGAGTTTTCAACTTGGAATAAAGAACATCTAAGGTAAGTGTACTCATGACAGTAGATTCTCTAATGGATGTAAAACTTTCATCTCCCAAATAGACATGTCTAAAGCACCAAGCAATTGTCTAGCATTAGCAGCATCATCAAAGCTAACTCCAACAGCACGAAGATTACTAAGAATTTTATTGAAACGTGCAAAGAAGTCATCTAGCGACTCACCGGGTTTCATCTCAAATCGCATGTATTCTTTTTTGTAAAGATCTTGACGAACCTCTTTAATAGTGTTAGAACCCTCATGGTAATCACAAAGAGATTTCCATACCTCATATGCGGATTTGAGATGGATCACACGGTCAAAGTCGCTGCGTCCCAAACCTTGGATGATCAAGTTGCGCGCCTTGTTGTTTGCTTCAACATGTGTGCGATTGGTGTCGTTGACGTTGTCGTTTGCAGGGACTTCATATGGCTTGTAGACCTTCTCCAAAATTGTGAAGCCCTGTGCTTGGATGAACGCCTCCATCTTGGCCTTCCAAAACTGAAAATCAACACCATCGAACACACATGGTTTTGTCGAATAACGATCCATTGATCTAATCACCGGTTAAGATACTCTGATACCACTTGTAGGATCGAAGTATACGAATATAGCAATCAAAGGGGGGGGTGAATGATTGTGCAGAAGCTAAAACCAAATTCTTGATCTATTAAAAGTTCACCCCAAAACAGAACCAAATAATTGCCTCGTTTTCGACAAAAACAGAATGACAGGTTTGGTAAAACGAGAATTCACAGAGATCCAACTATTAGATTGATCTTAAATTTGGACACGAGAAACTAGATTTCAATACGAATCTAACTCAAAAAGAATCGGCTCGATCGGACTTACAGATCAAAAGTTATGAACCTCGCAAACTTGCTGTGACCGAAGACGACGAGAATTGATCTAACGTAAACTTGAAGGTTTAACAGAAACGACAAAAGTTTAATCAACTAAACTTAGAGAAACCCTAAATCAATTCTCTATAAAGGTTTTGATGGGTCAAATCAAGATAAAACTCAAAGAATAAAAACCAATCTAGAAAAGAACAAGCATGCAAACAAGAACCAAAACAGGAAACACTGTAGCAACGCGGTTACTGTAGCACGCAAGGATCTAGAAGAATTGATCTTTATTTCTTTTGTCTAAAGTACTCTCATCAAAAGAGTACAAACCCTAAAACTGAGCTTGAGGCTCTCAATGCGCTCAGCTCCGATTGATGCCCTTCAACAGGAGACACCCCTCCTATTTAAAGGAGCAAAACACAAGGAGTTCTGAATACAATTCCTAATCTAGAAGGAGTATGTATACAACTCCTCTTGGCCCAACCTGGCCGAGTACAACTCTTGCACGCGTATGGCAACCCTACCATACTCACGTGACTAACACTTTGCACGCGTATGGCCACCTGCCATACTCACGTGACTAACACTTTGCACGCGAATGACCTCCTGCCATTCTCACGTGACTAACCATTCTTCATGTGCACCATTCTCTTAGCCCGAACGTCCCGCATGACATCCTTGACCACCTGTAACACCCCGGCACCTCACGTGCCTGAAGTGCTACCAAAACCTATCTAATTTTCACTAAAAATTTTCGCAAGACCTCCCCTACTAAGTGGACATCCACTCAGCAGGCAAAAGAGATCACAATTAACAATATAGCAATAATTTCAACATGTCATGGAATCAATCAACCATCATGACATGTAGGCAATTAACAAATACCAAAAATCCATTCATTAACAACTCAACTTAAATACCACATGATTACACAAATAGATTAACTAGTTACAAATTTACTAATTGATTCCAAAAGTCTGAAACATGTCGTGAGACACAGTGGAGGTGCAGCTACGCCCCAAACCCGGCAAGTCGCTCTTCCAAGTACCTAAAATATTAACAAACAAGCGTGAGTTCGAAAACTCAGCAAAGTGCATCAAATCAATATGAATAACAAGTTAGCAATTCCAACCCATCATTAAGAATGTAACTCTTACAAGATTCAACCAATACATAAACCATTGTACCGCTACCACTTACCTCATTGCCCTTTTCATACACATACCTCAATGAATCTTTTTGGGTGAGTCCACGACTCGGTCCCAACTCTTCACAACTCCATTTAACACACAAAACTCAATCGTTAGCGATGCAATGCACATGTATGCTCTTTTTAGATGCACGTACCGGTACTGCCGAGTGCACACCCGTCAGTGTGCACCCTCACGTCCCTCCCATCTCGTGGAAGGTGCCTACTCTTACTGTATCGCTCCCATTCACCTCGATGAGTGGGACTACGAGGTAGGACTTTCGTGTTCACTACGTGTGAACACAGAGGCCCGCATCAGAATGGGTCGCCTCTTCTTTTATGAATGCACAAATGCAATTAACACAATTAAATTGCATAAACAAACATTTCTATCCTTCCACATTGATATAAATGAATACACACGTGGCAATCCATTCTCATATTCATCAATATAATCATCAAATCAACCAAAACACTAACAAATACTTAACCTTCATATGCCTCTAATCGATTCACACACACAAGGGACAAATGAATAAATTTATGAACTTAACATTTGCATCAACATAAATATCAACATGATGAATATCACCAAGCAAAGCATGATTCATTCCCTTTTAGCACTTAATCGAAATGACACACTTTCCTTCTACCGAGAGGAATGGAGTGGCGGGAAGAAGAGGTCACTCCCGAAGCTACTCCATCTGGAAACATAGTTATATACTCAATTCCACAAGTTCTAGAGTCAACAAACAACAACAAACCACAAAAAATACTCCCTAAGTCAAACTTGCCCCCAAATCTGAAATTTCATCCAAAACAGGTTTGGGTAGCGCACTTTGCCAAAGCAAAACTATTGCTAAACAACTCCAAAATGAGCAATCAAAGACATTTTAAGCATCTACTCAGAAAGTTCTAGCTATCTCTAGGCAAAATTAAATTCAAATTCTGCATCTATCTTGCTCAAAATCACAACTCAAAATTGCATGTACTAATAGTTGCAATTTGGACAGCAAAGAGGTAAAACTTGCATAACTTTCTAATGGTTGGACCAAAATTCACGTTCTTGTACTCTAAACGATCACAAGAGGATAATCTAGGATGATCACAAAGCCATTTTAGTTGGAATTATCTCAAACAGTCCCATAACTAAAATGAACACAGGTTACAATCAAAACATATCAATTATGGACAGCAAGCCCTAAAACCAACACAACTTTTGATTGAATGGACCAAATCTTATATTCTTGAGCTTTAAATAACCACAAAAGAGATAGCTAGCATTACCCCAAGTCCATTCAAGTTGGGATTGTCTCAAACAATCCCAGAATTAACATGAACACAGCTACAAGCCAAAATTATCATTTCTGGACAGCAAGCATTCAAAATATCATAACTTTTAATTGGTTTGGCCAAATTATGTTTTCTTGAGCTCTACAGAATCTTGAGAGCATTATCTAAAACTTCTATGGCAACCAAATAAACAGGAGATAGCTCCAAGAGCCTCTAATCAAACACTGAACATACAACCCAAAATCTGAACTTTCAAAACAACAGGTTTCTGAGCAGCAAGTTCAAAACCACATAACTTTTGATTCTGAAACTAGAATCGTACAAACAAGTACATTTTATGAAACTAGAACAAATTTCCTACAACTCTCTAGGCAAACAGAAAAGCTCAATCGGTCTGCAGCTAGGTCTAAAACGCAGTTGAACATTTCAGCTCACAAAACAATCTACTCGGGACAGCAAACACTAAAAATGGCATAACTTTTAATTGGCTTCATGGATTTTCGACTTCTTGTACTCCATTTAAACATAATTCGATTACCTACAACTTTCGCAACATACGGACATCCAGAAAAAATGCCTCTAACTAGATCGAATCGCAGCTCAAAGAACAACACAAAATCTGCTCGAAAACTGCACAGATTTCCCTCCACTTCTAAAGCCATTTCCCTCCAAAATTTTCAATCCCAAGAACCCTAGAACTACTCTAGGCAGTGAAGGACGCCCAGATCTGAGCTCCAAGCAAGAAATTTTCCGAGTTTGCTCAACTTACCAAGAGGGGAAGGAGAGGAGGGAGATGCAGCTCGGGTGGGGAAGCCGGCTGGCTGGAGGAAGGAGAGGGGGAGGCGCCACCAAGGCTGGCCGTAGCTGGGGGAGGAGAAGCTCCCTTTGCTGCAGGTTGGAGGGGAGGAGCTCCCTTGAGCTGCAGGTTGGAGGGGAGGAGCTCCCTTGAGCTGTTCGGTTTGGGAGAGAACAAATGGGGAGTGTGCAACCAGGTGGAAGAAAAGAAAAGGAAGTAGGGTGGGGGAAAAGTAAGTGTGGGGGAAAGTAGGTGGAGGAAAAATTAATATAGAAGCAGTATATTAGCTCTCCCACACCAGATGCAAGACAAGCACCCCCACAGATCAACCCGCAGATCAACCATTCTCCTAGACGAAAAAGAAATCTAAAAGAACATCGGAATGAAACTCCACGACGTTACACTCTCCCCCACTTAAAACGAATTCGACCCCGAATTCGAAATACGCCAACTACACAAACCAAGCCCACGAGGGACTTGCAACCTCAAAGCAACCTCACAAAGACTCAAACGAATCCAAACGAGAAACCAAATTTCCAAATCCGACTAACAACAAGAACGATTTGATTCACCTCAGACTAGGCTTTCTCTTTTCAAGACTCCATAATCACCCCCAATTTCTACTTAAACTTGCAAGGGACAAAACTCCCTAGCATCCAGATACCAAGGAACTTTCCCGAACAAGGAATCTCACAAGAATTTTCTCAACCGCAATCTTCAATTTCACCCACTAAGGACTCAATCAAATTAATTGATATGCCAAATCCCCACATCAAACACATCATGCCACTATCGCAAGATAATATGATGCAACTCAGAAAAACTTCTTTTGGTATTACCGGATAAGACCTCATTCTTGGAAAACATTGTTCCAACTCTCAACTTAACTCTCGATTCCTTGTTTAACTTCAGTCTAATCTCTCGTATTACCCCTTTTTTATCAAAATTCATCTTATTCATGACAACAAAATGATATGAGTCTTTTCATTCTATTATTCCTCTAAACCAAACCTCAACCAATCAATCACGCCATCCGTTTAATCATCTAGGGTCTTAAACTTGAACCCCACAGAACCGAATACACAAACTCTCATCTTTTCAAATCGATTGACCCTTTTCAACATAAGGACTACAACCATCCAATGCCATTTATGGAAATGGCTCTCTTAAGCTTACCTTCCATTCCAATCACAAACCACGATATACGTTATTTCACACCCTCGTGACAACTAACCAAACTACAAGTTCGTAACATAACACTTCCATCACAATCCACCTTTTAAACCACAATCAAAGCTTTACACTTAACCCAATTAGGGTTGCAATTCTTACCAAATCACAATCTGGTTCTTTTCCTAAGAGGGTTTCGCCCTCAAAATCTTTCATTCAAACAACCAATTCCAAGAGTATAAATCTCCATTATACTCTACAATTTCATAAACATTCCATTCTTATCTCAAGCTAAAATGCCAACAATTAGCAATTCTCTTTAGCCAGAAGAATTACGTTCATCAACTTGTACCCACGTGCTACAAATCACATTGGAAATAATTCAATAACATCCAAAGATCACTCTTTTCTTTTCCTAAGTCAAGTCACACAGGAATCTCAAACCTCTTAAGACTCCAAAAACAAACACCTTTTTTTCACTTTCCAAACAATGCGATACAACTCTCATCGGGGAGCACTCAACTAGAAGAGAGACTCCACACAAATCTTGAAAGGAGCTTTCAACAACCAAAGACAATTCACTTGCTTACCAAAGCCAAACAACTTATTTTAACCCGAATCAACACTTTGGAAAAGAGAAAACCGATTCGCACAACTGCCACAAAATCTCCCAAAGAGAAAAGGAAACTCCATTCTCTTACAACGCAAAGCCAAAAGCCAAAAATTACTCATTCTTGCTTCTCAAGCTAGAAAGCAAAGGAAATCTCGATTTCCTTTAACCACTCGATCCAGATCCAACACATTAAAACACGGCACATTTAGAAGAGAAAAGCCGCATGAAACCTTAACAAGGCAACTTATTTTCACGAAAGCAACACCAAGCTTTTTACCAAACCAAAACAGCTTTTAAACAACCACAGAGCACTTATGAACCGATCATAAGTTCCAACTTTAGAAACACTCACAAACGACAACCATTCTTTAAGAGTAGGAAACTCAATTCCCTTATAATTACCAAAGTCACTTTAACAATTCCCAATCAATGCGATAAAGGTCGCATCGGGAAGAAATTCAAATTACAAGAGAACTCCACACAAAGCGTTGCCAGAAGTTGTTGAAAATAACCACAACAACTCAGCTTGCTTTTGCAAAACAAAACCTCTCGCGATTAACCAAAATCAACATTTTGGAAAGAGAAAATTGATTCTCAAACCAAGCATCTGAACCCACAACTATCACATTTTCGATTAAGTCCAACTCTCATCAAAAGTAGCGTCACAGAGACTTCTCAATTCAAGATTTCCAACACAACCCATTGTGTTGGTTTGATTCCTTTAACTACCGATTCCAAAGATAATTCAATTTGCACGCTAAGAGCGCGATCAACTCATACACTCTTGGGTATAAAACCCACTTCTTCCTTTAAATTTGTTTTTTCCTATTCATATAACCATCACTTATCATAACATCAAACACTAACCCAAGTTTATCTCTTGACAATCAACGAAGAGAACCGCGTTCTCGCTTCCTTTGCGCAATTAACCGATTAGATAATTCAACACAAACATGTGTCATCAATTTCCTTTGGTCTACTAATCATGACAAACAATCATTCATATATTTGTTTATTCCAAACTTAGAACGCAACCCTTCAACATTTATCTCAACAGAACCAACAAGTACCCTTAGTACAACCCCGAAGTCATCATTTTGGCATCCCCAGTTCACTACACCGATACATACTTCTAACAACTCAATATCATTTCCACAAGGCTTATTTCACAAATAAAGTCTGAAGACAAACATTTGTCCAGGACAACTCAACCTTTCACACGATCATTCCATACCCCTATTCCTTGATTACACATCGATCAAGTCATTATGTCAATCCACCGTCTAATTGTCCCATAACAACACAAACCAAAAATCCCCCTTACGTTACACCATCCTCTTGCTATCGCAAGTTCCTCAACCAAAACATTCTCAACCTTCTTAGTCGTGATCAATACCCACCGCACAGGAATACAAATCCTGAATTTCATGTTAACTCCATGACAAACACTAATTAATCTTCAATTTAGATCACTTACAATCTCTATTATTCCTTCTCTAACAATACGATAATTTAGGTTGTCTCTAAACAACCCACATCATCTGAAATTCAAACTCCTCATTATACACTTAACTTCTTGAAGATCCATGTGGGTCACGCACCCAACTCTTAAGGGAACCATAGTTTCTCAACAAAAGGTACAACACACAAAAACACCTTTCTTTCCAGAAACTCAACCCTAAATCATAAAGGAACTCGACTCTCGGGTTTCCAAACACTGACGTACAACCAAGCCTCAAACAAATCTCAAACTTACAACTTCCACGAAGGAAGATAGATGCAGGGGAAAAACCAAATAATCAACCAAATCTTTTTCTGGTAAAGACTTAACACTTAAGTCCACATGATTAAAGTTTTACACTAGAACTTCAGCAAACTCTTTCAAATCCAAAGAATGACGAACATGAGAACAATATCACCTTTCTCCACAAAGGGACCAACCAAATCGAACACCAAAACGGTAGCAATAGAAATCCAAAAGGATTCATCACAGAACTCTTTCTTCTTGTCTCGAACCATCGAAGACAAAAGAAACCGACGAAAGATCAATCAGCGAATACTCATCACCAAACAAATTTTCCTTGGTTTCCAACCAACAAAAACCAAAGAAGCCAACCAAACCGATCGCACAAACGGTAAGAGAAATCCGAAAGATTCATCACTAACCTTGCTATTTGAATCCAACAAATGAAACCAAGAGGAACCACAACTTCCATCCACTTTCTAAACCTTATCGCAAAAAGGTGACGACTCTGACCTATGAGAGACTCTAAACTTCCGGTTGTGGTTTTACCAAAACACAACCACCACCGCGGCCTCAACCATGGCCACAACACAATAGAAGGTGACCGAAACACTTCGGCACCACAAATCACTTAAACACAAGTACTCATTTAACTCTTACACAAAATAATAATAATAGACATCATGCATAATCAAAGCAATAGGCATCATCAAATTTAGCAATCGATATCAAAGCTTAAATGCAATATTTAAGCGCAAAGCAAGGATACCCGTACCCTTTCCTACTGTGCATCAAAGTGTGTCAAGTTTTAAATTAATTAACCATTCTATTTCAGATTTTAGGGTTATTGCCCTAAGGCCAAATTTTAACTAGTAGATACCTATGCCATGTTTCTACTTTTCAAAGTCAACATTTTAGTTTACTCTAGAGTAATTTGCTACATTCACATTCCACGGACCTAAAGCCCGCTCTGATACCAACTGTAACACCCCGGCACCTCACGTGCCCGAAGTGCTACCAAAACCTATCTAATTTTCACTAAAAATTTTCGCAAGACCTCCCCTACTAAGTGGACATCCACTCAGCAGGCAAAAGAGATCACAATTAACAATATAGCAATAATTTCAACATGTCATGGAATCAATCAACCATCATGACATGTAGGCAATTAACAAATACCAAAAATCCATTCATTAACAACTCAACTTAAATACCACATGATTACACAAATAGATTAACTAGTTACAAATTTACTAATTGATTCCAAAAGTCTGAAACATGTCGTGAGACACAGTGGAGGTGCAGCTACGCCCCAAACCCGGCAAGTCGTTCTTCCGAGTACCTAAAATATTAACAAACAAGCGTGAGTTCGAAAACTCAGCAAAGTGCATCAAATCAATATGAATAACAAGTTAGCAATTCCAACCCATCATTAAGAATGTAACTCTTACAAGATTCAACCAATACATAAACCATTGTACCGCTACCACTTACCTCATTGCCCTTTTCATACACATACCTCATTGAATCTTTTTGGGTGAGTCCACGACTCGGTCCCAACTCTTCACAACTCCATTTAACACACAAAACTCAATCGTTAGCGATGCAATGCACATGTATGCTCTTTTTAGATGCACGTACCGGTACTGCCGAGTGCACACCCGTCAGTGTGCACCCTCACGTCCCTCCCATCCCGTGGAAGGTGCCTACTCTTACTGTCTCGCTCCCGTTCACCTCGATGAGTGGGACTACGAGGTAGGACTTTCGTGTTCACTACGTGTGAACACAGAGGCCCTCATCAGAATGGGTCGCCTCTTCTTTTATGAATGCACAAATGCAATTAACACAATTAAATTGCATAAACAAACATTTCTATCCTTCCACATTGACATAAATGAATACACACGTGGCAATCCATTCTCATATTCATCAATATAATCATCAAATCAACCAAAACACTAACAAATACTTAACCTTCATATGCCTCTAATCGATTCACACACACAAGGGACAAATGAATAAATTTATGAACTTAACATTTGCATCAACATAAATATCGACATGATGAATATCACCAAGCAAAGCATGATTCATTCCCTTTTAGCACTTAATCGAAATGACACACTTGCCTTCTACCGAGAGGAATGGAGTGGTGGGAAGAAGAGGTCACTCCCGAAGCTACTCCATCTGGAAACATAGTTATATACTCAATTCCACAAGTTCTAGAGTCAACAAACAACAACAAACCACAAAAAATACTCCCTAAGTCAAACTTGCCCCCAAATCTGAAATTTCATCCAAAACAGGTTTGGTTAGCGCACTTTGCCAAAGCAAAACTATTGCTAAATAACTCCAAATTGAGCAATCAAAGACATTTTAAGCATCTACTCAGAAAGTTCTAGCTATCTCTAGGCAAAATTAAATTCAAATTCTGCCTCTATCTTGCTCAAAATCACAACTCAAAATTGAATGTACTAATAGTTGCAATTTGGACAGCAAAGAGGTAAAACTTGCATAACTTTCTAATGGTTGGACCAAAATTCACATTCTTGTACTCTAAAAGATCACAAGAGGATAATCTAGGATGATCACAAAGCCATTTCAGTTGGAATTGTCTCAAACAGTCCCATAACTAAAATGAACACAGGTTACAATCAAAACATATCAAATATGGACAGCAAGCCCTAAAACCAACACAACTTTTGATTGAATGGACCAAATCTTATATTATTGAGCTTTAAATAACCACAAAAGAGATACCTAGCATTACCCCAAGTCCATTCAAGCTGGGATTGTCTCAAACAATCCCAGAATTAACATGAACACAGCTACAAGCCAAAATTGTCATTTCTGGACAGCAAGCATTCAAAATATCATAACTTTTAAATGGTTTGGCCAAATTGTGTTTTCTTGAGCTCTACAGAATCTTGAGAACATTATCTACAACTTCTATGGCAACCAAATAAACAGGAGACAGCTCCAAGAGCCTCTAATGAAACACTGAACATACAACCCAAAATCTGAACTTTCAAAACAACAGGTTTCTGAGCAGCAAGTTCAAAACCACATAACTTTTGATTCTGAAACTAGAATCGTACAAACAAGTACATTTTCTGAAACTAGAGCAAATTTCCTACAACTCTCTAGGCAAACAGAAAAGCTCAATCGGTCTGCAGCTAGGTCTAAAACGCAGTTGAACATTTCAGCTCACAAAACAATCTACTCGGGACAGCAAACACTAAAAATGGCATAACTTTTAATTGGCTTCATGGATTTTCGACTTCTTGTACTCCATTTAAACATAATCGATTACCTACAACTTTTGCAACATACGGACATCCAGAAAAAATGCCTCTAACTAGATCGAATCGCAGTTCAAAGAACAACACAAAATCTGCTCGAAAACTGCACAGATTTCCCTCCACTTCTAAAGCCATTTCCCTCCAAAATTTTCAATCCCAAGAACCCTAGAACTACTCTAGGCAGTGAAGGACGCCCAGATCTGAGCTCCAAGCAAGAAATTTTCAGAGTTTGCTCAACTTACCAAGAGGGGAAGGAGAGGAGGGAGATGCAGCTCGGGTGGGGAAGCCGGCTGGCTGGAGGAAGGAGAGGGGTAGGCGCCACCAAGGCTGGCCTGAGCTGGGGGAGGAGGAGCTCCCTTTGCTGCAGGTTGGAGGGGAGGAGCTCCCTTGAGCTGCAGGTTGGAGGGGAGGAGCTCCCTTGAGCTGTTCAGTTTGGGAGAGAACAAATGGAGAGTGTGCAACCGGGTGGAAGAAAAGAAAAGGAAGTAGGGTGGGGGAAAAGTAAGTGTGGGGGAAAGTAGGTGGGGGAAAAATTAATATAGAAGCAGTATATTAGCTCTCCCACACCAGATGCAAGACAAGCACCCCCACAGATCAACCCGTAGATCAACCATTCTCCTAGACGAAAAACAAATCTAAAAGAACCTCGGAATGAAACTCCACGACGTTACACAACTGTCGGGACCCGAATTTGCAAATCCGGACCCTCTGTGTATTCAGCACTAGTCCAGGAACGCGCTAGTGCACACAGTCTTAACATCGGTAAATATCACAATCATACCACTTGATACTAATAAAGTACTTTAATTAAATAGTCAAACTGGTTGCTCGACCTTATGGTCAAGTTACAAATATACGCCTCGCAGGGCGAAACTTATTAAGAGAGAAATAGTAGCAGCGGAAAATAAGATAACATCGTGGCGCCATCCAGTATACCACAGGCAACTGACTGGGCTCGCTCCCTAAATAGACGGTTCATCTTGGAGCTCCTCCTCCAAAGCTGGTGTAGCCTCCTCTTCAACTGGTGTTGTATTGTGGCAAGGGTGAGTACTTGGTACTCAGCAAGTCATGCACAGAATGCAGCTAATATACTACATGCATGGCTTAATACAAAGGAGTGGCTCAAGGTATTTTTGCGAAATGACATTTAACAAGTATCATAAGTAGATTCAAAAGCAGTAGTAACAAGTAAAGCATAGATAACTTTTCAAGGAGTTTAGTAAGCATCTTTCCCATCCTAATCCACATTTCCATTAACGTCATTCGTAAACCAAACCCAACCTTTCAAGTCCAAGTTATTTTCAAGAAAGTCTAACCCTTGTTGTAATTCCCGGCGATGTCCAATACGCAAAGACGGCTATTCGAATAGATTCTACACTCTGCAGAGGTTATGCACTTTACCCACAAGATACAGTCAAACACCACAAAGGCGAGTTCAGTAACAAAGTCTTTGGAAACTTCTAACAATACAAGTGAGCCTCCCCGGTTATTGCACACTAACCCTTCCCTTAGCTAAGGCAAAGTTTAGGCCAATCAACCGTTAGATGGGTACTGGCCTCGGCCGATGACGCTCCCCCGTACAACTTACACAAAGGGTGTAGTTGACCTCCTGAGGTCCCACAGGTACTTTATTAGCAACTTAATCAACTAGGTCCGTCCCATTACAGACATGTGGTTGCACGCTTGACTCAGTTCAAAGGCTTGCAAGGTTAAGTCCTTAGGGTGACCAGGGCAAGACTACCCGAAGAACCAAACCAACATTCCCAATGCCACAACTGGCCCACCTGATCATTCTAGCCACATGCCCCGGCCGAAAACTATTTATCAAACCCCAGTTGATTACCATGCACCACGTGCCATCAACATCACATGATACCTTTCCAAAACAGGTTCAATATATCATTAAGTCAATATTAACATTTGTTTGTCCAAATCATGTCGTGAGCACGTAGCCGGTCTAAGCAATATACTACATCGGTCTAAACCCATGTTGGCAATTTTAGTAATGTCCAACTGGTAATCCACAACTAGGGTGACAAGGGGTCATGGCACATATTTAAGTAATCAAGGTGTCATACAGCAAATTGGTATTTATCTAATTCTCCATATTCAAATAAAGTATTTTCTAATTGAACTAGCATGCAATAATTTGAACCAAAATAGGTTTCAAAATAGGATCAACATGGTCAAAGCACAACTTGCCTTCAAAAAGTACTTGTTCTTGGTCTTGAGTTGGATCCTGAGTCAATACTTCTCCTTCGAATCCCTCCGGCACTTCAACGTCTACTCGTAACGCGTGCAAATAGCAATACACGAATAAACAATAGGCAAAAAGTGTCCAAACATCCAAATAAAATCCATAAACAGAGAGAACATAATTTTATGAATTTTTAGGAACTGGAATCGTCAAATTTGGAGTTTAAATGCAAAAGTTATAACATTTCGAAGTTTAAATAATCAATTAAATAATATTACAGAGGAAAACTTTAGTCCAAAAATTAAATAAAATTCATAATTAGGTAGATCTCAATTTTATACAAATTTAGAAATTTGAATCACTCAAATTGGAGTTGAAGCATAAAAGTTATAAGCGTTTGAAGTTTGAATAAAAATCTGAAATCATTATTTCGAATTAATAAATCATTTTCTTTTTCAGAAATTAATTATTGCGTCAGCCTGGACACGTGGCAGCCTCGATTGGGCGGTGGCGTCGGCCGATCCATGGGCTCGGCCACGGCTTGGCTCGGTCCACGGCTCCGCGTGTCGGCCAGCGGTGGGTCCCCTCGGGTAGCGTCGCTTGGCGTCGGCGAGGCTCGGCCACGATCTTTGATAGGTGGGACCCGCGGTAGCGTCATTCGGCGTCGTCACGGCTGGGAAAGCGGCCCGACATGTAGCCCGCCATGACGTCTGCGTGGCGTCATGGTGCGGTTACCAAGCGGCCCGACACGCGGGCGGCATGTTAGTGTCAGCGCCGCAGTGCGTTGCATTGACCGGCCGGTCGGCCTTCCCGGACAGCGTGGCGCCAATCTCGGCCGTTGATTTGAAATTCAACGACCAGATTAGATCTGGGTCTCACGCGCGTTTGGGTTAACAGCGTTTGAGTGGACCGTTGGATCTAGATCCAGCGGTTGAGATTGATCTGGGATTTGGAGCGGGATCTCACCGGTAGTGATGTGGTGAGATCTGGGGCGTCGGATGTTGATCGGACGGCTGGCGGTGCTCGCGGGGACGGTGATGGCGTGCGGCGGCGCAGCTGACCGGTGCTGGGGACGACGACCTAGGGCACGGCGTTGCGAGGCTCCTCCGGCGAGGTGAGTTGGACGCCCGGACGCGTCGTGGCCTCCCGGTTCCTGATCATGGCTGCTGGCGGCGGAGGGCAGCGGAGATGGCGGCAATCGGCAAAGAACCACGGCGGAGGGAAGAGGTAACTCCGGCGAGCTCTAGCGGGCGCGCTACGGCGGCTCGGGCGGCGAGAGTTGGGGCTATGGGTGCGCACGGAACTCTAGGTCACGACACGGAAGACGGCGCATTAAATAGGCCCTCGTCATCCGTGCTACGCGTGGAAAACCGAGGCCCACCCACGGGCGACGGCGGAGTCTGGCGAGGACTCGGACTGGGCTACGTGGCTCATCGTGGGCCGTTGGATCCAGATCCAACGGTCACGTGAGTTGGGTTCGGGTCCGGTTCGGCTGAGTGGGTTCGGCTTAACTACGTGGCTCGGGTCGGACTCGAACTCGAGTCTGACTCGGGCTCGGTCGGATGAACAGTGCAAACCCGGTTTGGACTTTCCAGCGATTTAATATTTAAAATAATTCCAAGTAATTCATTTAATTCATTAAAAATAGCAAAAGACTCAGAAAAATTCCAGAAAAATTATGGAAAATACTTTGGGGTATTTTGGACTCAAATAAAATATTTCCAACAAAATTTTATTTGCAAAGTTAAATTCTTTAATTATTTCAATATGGAATAAATTCAAATAAATTTCAAATAAATCCAAATAAATTCTAGAAAATTCCAAAAATTCACCAAAGTGCCAATTCACACAAGAATTTAAGAAAAGCAAAATTTTGGGGTGTTACAAACCTCCCCCCTTAACAGAATCTCGTCCCCGAGATTCAGGGCTTACTAAAGGAATAGGTTCGGAAACTCTTTCTTCAAATCCTCTTCGCGTTCCCAAGTCGCCTCGCTTTCTTCATGGTTGCTCCACTGAACTCTACAGAAACGGGTTGACTTGTTCCTCGTCTCTCGATCCATCGTGTCCAGAATCTTCACGGGGTGCTCCTTGTACGTCAAATCTTCTTGCAACTCAATTGACTCTAGCGGTGTCTGTTCCTCAGGTACTCGGAGACACTTCTTCAACTGGGACACATGGAATACGTCATGTACTCCTGCTAATGACTGCGGTAGCTCTAGCTGGTAAGCAACTTCGCCTCTGCGGCTCAAAATCTTAAATGGTCCAACATAACGGGGTGCGAGTTTCCCTTTGGCATGAAACCTCTTAACTCCTCTGAGCGGTGTGACTCTGAGATATACAAAGTCTTCTGGTTCAAAACTCAAATCCCGGCGACGATTGTCAGCGTAACTCTTCTGTCGTGATTGGGCTATCTTCAACCTTTCCCTAATCACGGCAATCTGCTCTTCAGCTTCCTGAAGAATATCAGGCCCAAAGACACGGCGCTCGCCGGTCTCATTCCAGTTCAATGGCGTCCGGCAGGGTCGACCATACAGTGCCTCAAAAGGTGACATCTATAAACTAGCCTGGTAACTATTGTTGTAACTGAACTCGGCATACGGCAAACTCTTATCCCAAGAGGTAGCATAAGCCAATGCACACGCTCTTAACATATCCTCCAGAATCTGATTGACTCTTTCAGTCTGGCCATCCGTCTGTGGATGATAAGTCATCTTGAAGTTCAAACGGGTTCCCATGGCTTCATGCAATTTATTCCAGAATCTTGAGGTAAATTGGGATCCTCTGTCCGATACAATCCTCTTTGGCACTCCGTGCAAACAGACGATCCTGGTCATGTACAACTCTGCTAATTTATCTCCCGGGTAGGTGGTCTTCACGGGGATAAAATGGGCTACTTTGGTCAAGCGATCCACTATAACCCATATGGAGTCATAACCTCTCTGAGTCTTGGGTAAACCGGTGATGAAATCCATCCCGATTTTCTCCCACTTCCACTCAGGTATCTTCAACGGCTGTAGCAATCTTGCTGGTCTCTGATGCATTGCCTTGACTCTCTAGCATATGTCGCACAATGCAACATGCTCGGCAACTTCACGCTTCATACTCGGCCACCAGAATCTTCCCTTCAAATCCTGATACATCTTGGCGCTTCCAGGATGAATTGAATACTTGGAGTCATGGGCTTCTTCTAGAATCAACTGCTTCAGCTCCTTTTTGTTCGGCACACAAATGCTATCCTTCATCCATAACGTGCCTTGCTCCTCCAACTTGAAGTCCTCTGCCTTGCCTTCCTCCTTGATGGACCTGATCCTGCGGATCTTGTCATCATCATACATCCTTCTCGGATCGATCCTCTAGGGTAGGCTTTACTTCTAATGCGGCCAAGAATCCGCTAGAGTACCACCTCAATCTTCATTCTCTGGAAATCCTCACATAACTCATCCTCGACTTGTGGCTAGCAACATACTCACGGTATGGCTTTTCCGACTCGAGCATCGGCTACTACGTTGGCCTTCAGGGATGGTAATGGATTCCAACATTGTAGTCCTTGATCAACTCTAACCATCTCCTCTGCCTCATATTCAGATCCGACAGTGTGAATATGTATTTAAGGCTCTTATGATCCGTATACACTTCACATCTGTTCCCGATCAGATAGTGACGCCATATCTTCAAGGCATGCACTACGGCAGCTAGCTCTAGGTCATGCGTCGGATAATTTTCCTCATGCGGCCTCAACTGCTTTGATGCATAAGCGACGACCTTTCCATTCTGCATCAGCACACATCCAAGTCCTTGGCGCGATGCGTCACAATAAATATCAAAGCTTTGATTAACATCCGGTAGAACTAACACTGGCGCTGATGTCAATCGTTTCTTCAGTTCTTGAAAACCTTTCTCGCACTCTGGCGTCCATGCAAACTTCTTCTCCTTTTTCAGCAATTGCGTGAGAGGTTTCGCAATTGTCGAAAAGCCTTCAATGAAACGGCGATAGTATCCTGCCATTCCAAGGAAACTCTGGATCTGGTCACAGTCTTGGTTGCTCCCAATGTAACACAGCTTCTACCTTGCTTGGATCTACGGCGACTCCTTCTGCGGTCATTACATGTCCGAGGAATTCTACCTTGTCCTTCCAAAAATCACACTTACTGAACTTGGCGAAGAGTTGCTGTTCCCTCAACTTTTCCAATACTCGCCTCAAGTGTTCGGCATGTTCATCCTCTGTCTTGGAGTAGATTAGGATATCATCTATGAACACGACAACAAACTTGTCCAAATATTCCATGAACACCTTATTCATCATATTCATGAAATATGCTGGCGCATTCGTCAGACCAAAGGACATAACTGTAAACTCGTAATGTCCATATCTTGACGAGAATGCGGTCTTCGGAATATCCTCTGATCGGATCTTCAACTGATGGTATCCCGATCTTAGATCATTCTTGGAGAAAACTCCAGCTCCTCTCAGCTGGTCAAACAAATCATCAATCCTGGGTAGCGGATACTTATTCTTCACGGTGACTTCATTGAGTGCACGGTAGTCGATGCACATCCTGAAACTCCCGTCCTTCTTCTTGACAAACAATACTGGTGCTCCCCACGGTGACGAACTCGGTCTGATAAATCCTTTCTCCATTAACTCTTCAAGTTGTTTCTTCATCTCTACCAATTCCTCGGTGGACATCTGATAAGGTCTCTTTGCTATCGGTGCTGTACCAGGTACAAGCTCTATCACAAACTCTATGTCCCTGTCTGGCGGCATACCAGGTAGATCTTCAGGAAAAACATCTGGGTACTCATTCACTACTGAGACATTCTCTATGCTGATTGCCTTGGTGCTGTTAACCATCAACTGTCCATCTCTAACGGTGGTAGCTTGAAATTCCACTTTCTTCCCACACGGGCTCTCAACTGAGATAGTCCTTCGTCCACAATCCAATACGGCCTTGTGCTTGGATAACCAATCCATTCCCAAAATAACATCTAAGGTCTGGGTTTCCAAAATAATAAGGTTCGCTAGGAACTCTATCCCATCTATTAGTATTCTCACCCCAGAACATCCTACTTTCGTTTGGAGTTCGGAACCAAGGGTTTGAACTACAAGCATGCATTTAAGCCTTGCAATCTCCAAGTCATTTCTAGCAGCAAAGCCTTGTGAAACAAACGAATGCGAAGCTCCAGAATCAAACAAAACTGTCGCAAGTACTGAGTTAACAAGTAACTTACCCGTTACGATGTCCGTAGCATTCTGTAGTGCATCTGCGGTGACATGGTTGACTCGGCCCCTCACCACGGTCTGGGGTGTGTCTCCTGGTGCTTGCGTCCTAGCTGGTGTGGATCCCAAATTAAAGCGAACTGGGGTCACTCCTGCTGTCTTCTTTGGGCAACTGTTGGCAAAGTGTCCTGGCTCGTTGCAGTTGTAGCAGCGTCTCACTGTTCCTTCTTGTTGCTCAAGCGGCGTTTACAGTGGTGGGTCTGCGATAGTTACGATTGGCGGGTCTTGGTCTTTGGTGACGGTGTCCTTTTGCATTACGTGGCTGGAATCTGAAAAATTGATTTGGTGCAACTCTCGGTATTGCGTTCCTGGCGTGATCCTGTTTGTTGCATCCTGTGCTTCCTGTTCTCATCCAGTTCCTTGCGCTTGTCCTCAAGAATAAGCGCCTTGTTCACTAATTCTTGGAAATCTGGAAAGGTGTGGGTGATCAGTCCCACCTGCAATCCTGAGTTAAGTCCCTTCATGAAACGAGACTATCGGCTTTATCTGTCGCTACATCCTCAGTGCGTAGCGTGCAAGGCTGTGTGAACTTGTTCAGTATTCGACCACAGTGATTACCTTGCTTGATGCTCTGAACTCCTCCTTCTTGAGATCCATGATTCCTTCAGGCACATGATCTTGACGGAATGTTGTGAACTCCTCCCAAGTGATGTCACGAGGGTTCACTTGCGTGGCCGAAGTTCTCCCACCATTCGGCAAATGTTCCTTCCAAGCGATGAGAAGCGTAGAGTACCTTCTCATTTCCTATGCATTGAGCAATGTGTAGCTTCCTCTCAATTGACCTTAACCAGTCGTCGGCCTCCAACAGATTGGCATTACCAGAAAAAGTGGGTGGATGGGTCCTCATGAACTCGGCAGTCTTGTATTACGGCGTTGTCCTGATTGACTTGATTAGCGGTGGCCTGAGCAGTGACGTGTTGCATCTGTTGCATCATAGCATGCATCAACTGAGTCTGAGCAGCAAGAAATGCTCCAAAATTCTGCATGTCTAGTGGCGGTGCTGGTGCTCCATCATTGGGGTTTTTTGTTGGGCGAGAACCACTTCCATTGCCTCCAAAGTTTCCGCGTGTGTTCACCATCTGTCGGTTGCTCCAAGACTTAGAGATGAGAGGGAACAAGAATAGGCAAATGTGAGGAAACTTATGCGGGGGAAAAGTGTAACTTAAAGTCCAACTTTATTAACTAATAATATCAATAACTTGGTATGGTTGCTTACAATGCCTAAGGGCCTTGCAACACATACTGCACACTCAGCAAGCAATGAAAATCCAAATCGAACTAACACTGGAGTCTAACGCCTAAAGGGTGACTCTTTATTCTATGACGCGACTCGGCGAAGGAGTCTCACTATAGAACCTACGCTCACTCATCGAGAAAACCTCCACGGCCTGGTACGGATCTTTGCGGCATAGGCGCGAAAGCGATTGCCATGTCCAAAGAATCGTGTCATCTGTGGTAGTCGAAGAAGCGATGTCCTCCTCAAGCTCTGGCTCCTCGGTGCAGCTCGTGCAGCTCGAGCATTGGCTCTGGCTCTGGTGCGTACAATGCCGTCTCTAACTCTCCAATCCTTTGCAGAAGGTGTGACACATACTCTTGAGCTTCCCGCCATCTGTTCTTCTCTGTCGTGATCTCCTTGCGGGCCTTCTGTAGCTCCTTGCTTGTATCATCGATTACATCCTCCTGGGCGACAACAAGTCGTGCCAACTGTGTAACCATGGCATTCTCATCCTGAATCGCCTTTGGGTCAAGAAGGTTATTGCTGCGCGGATGATATCGGAACACCGTGCTCTCCAACTCTCTGGCGTAGATACGGGTAATGTGCCGCATTGCTCGTCGTGACACCTCTTGGATACCCATCTGCATTGTAGACCTCCTGGCAGTCACGATTGTATCGAGCGATTACTGGGCCCATCTTCCTAGCGGTACCACAATCTTCACGTCACAAGCCTTGCTCAATCCTCGCTTGTCCGATCACTTCCACTTGATATTGTGGCTTCTCAAAATCTCCGAGAGTCTCAGAGCATACGCCAAAGTTCCAGCGTGACCAACCTCGGATCGATGTAGTTGAACTCTCCCTCCATCTGTCACACAAGAGTGCTCACGTAAGAACTCAAATTTTTTAGATCGTGACAAGGTAAGGAAAAATTCAGCAAGAGACAAGAAAAGAAAGAATGGGATAAGTCGAGATGTCATTTCTTGTCTTGACAAACTTTTAGCTTTAGAAAATAGGTTTAATCCTCTCTACGACCTTTCTAGCTAGGTTTGAGCCTACGGTCAACCTGGCTCTGATACCACCTCTGTCGGGACCCGAATTTGCAAATCCGGACCCTCTGTGTATTCAGCACTAGTCCAGGAACGCGCTAGTGCACACAGTCTTAACATCGGTAAATATCACAATCATACCACTTGATACTAATAAAGTACTTTAATTAAATAGTCAAACTGGTTGCTCGACCTTATGGTCAAGTTACAAATATACGCAGGCGAAACTTATTAAGAGAGAAATAGTAGCGGAAAATAAGATAACATCGTGGCGCCATCCAAGATACCACAGCACCAGGGCTCGCTCCTAAATAGACGGTTCCTCTTGGAGCTCCTCCTCCAAAGTGGTGTAGTCTCCTCTTCAACTGTGTTGTATTGTGGCAAGGGTGAGTACTTGGTACTCAACAAGTCATGCAGAATGCAACTAATATACTACATGCATGGCTTAATACAAAGGAGTGGCTCAAGGTATTTTTGCGAGTAAAGACATTTAACAAGTATCATAAGTAGATTCAAAGCGAGTAACAAGTAAAGCATAGATAACTTTTCAAGGAGTTTAGTAAGCATCTTTCCCATCCTAATCCACATTTCCATTAACGTCCATTCGTAAACCAAACCCAACCTTTCAAGTCCAAGTTATTTTCAAGAAAGTCTAACCCTTGACTGTAATTCCCGAGCGATGTCCAATACCGCGGACACGGCTATTCGAATAGATTCTACACCTGCAGAGGTTATGCACTTTACCCACAAGATACTGATCAAACACCACAAAGGCGAGTTCCCGTAACAAAGTCTTTGGAAACTTCTAACAATACAAGTGAGCCTCCCGGTTATTGCACACTAACCCTTCCCTTAGCTAAGGCAAAGTTTAGGCCAATCAACCGTTAGATGGGTACTGGCCTCACCCCAGACGCCTCCCGTACAACTTACACAAAGGGTGTAGTTGACCTTCCGAGGTCCCACAGTGCACGTTATTAGCAACTTAATCAACTAGGTCCGTCCCCATTACTGAGACATGTGGTTGCACGCTTGACTCAGTTCAAAGGCTTGCAAGGTTAAGTCCTTAGGGTGACCAGGGCAAGACTACCCGAAGAACCAAACCAACATTCCCAATGCCACAACTGGCCCACCTGATCATTCTTGCCACATGCCCCGGCCGAAAACTATTTATCAAACCCCAGTTGATTACCATGCACCACGTGCCATCAACATCACATGATACCTTTCCAAAACAGGTTCAATATATCATTAAGTCAATATTAACATTTGTTTGTCCAAATCATGTCGTGAGCACGTAGCCGGTCTAAGCAATATACTACAACGGTCTAAACCCATGTTGGCAATTTTAGTAATGTCCAACTGGTAATCCACAACTAGGGTGACAAGGGGTCATGGCACATATTTAAGTAATCAAGGTGTCATACAGCAAATTGGTATTTATCTAATTCCCCGTATTCAAATAAAGTATTTTCTAATTGAACTAGCATGAAATAATTTGAACCAAAATAGGTTTCAAAATAGGATCAACATGGTCAAAGCACAACTTGCCTTCAAAAAGTACTTGTTCTTGGTCTTGAGTTGGATCCTGAGTCAATACTTCTCTTTCGAATCCCTCCGGCACTTCAACGTCTACTCGTAACGCGTGCAAATAGCAATACACGAATAAAAAATAGGAAAAAAGTGTCCAAACATCCAAATAAAATCCATTAACAGAGAGAACATAATTTTATGAATTTTTAGGAACTGGAATCGTCAAATTTGGAGTTTAAATGCAAAAGTTATAACATTTCGAAGTTTAAATAATCAATTAAATAATATTACAGAGGAAAACTTTAGTCCAAAAATTAAATAAAATTCATAATTTGGTAGATCTCAATTTTATACAAATTTAGAAATTTGAATCACTCAAATCGGAGTTCAAACGCAAAAGTTAAAAGCGTTTGAAGTTTGAATCAAAATCTGAAATCATTATTTCGAATTAATAAATCATTTTCTTTTTCGGAAATTAATTATTGCGTCAGCCTGGACACGTGGCAGCCTCTGATTGGACGGCTGACGTCAGCCGGTCCATGGGCTCAGCCCACGGCTTGGCTCGGTCCACGGCTCCATGTGTCGCTGACAGGTGGGTCCCCTCGGGTGACGTCACTGGCGGCGTCGTGAGGCTCGACCACGATCTTGATAGGTTGGACCCGGTGATGTCATTCTTGATGTCGTCTGGCTGGGAGACGGCCGTGACATGCGGCCCGCCATGACGTCGGCGTGGCGTCATGGTGCGTTGCCAAGCGTGACCGCGGAGCGGCGTGTCGATGTCGCAGCGGAGTGCGGCTGCTTGGCCGCGGCGGTCAGCCTTCCCGGATGCGTGGTGCAATCTCGGCCGTTGATTTGAAATTCAACGGCCCAGATTAGATCTGGGTCTTACGCGTTTGGGTTAACGTGTTTGATCTGGACCGTTGGATCTAGATCCAACGGTTGAGATTGCATCTGGGATTTGGAACGGGATCTCACCAGCGGGTGACGTGGTGAGATCTGGGGCGTCGGATGTTGATCGGACGGCTGGCGGTGCTCGCGGGGACGGTGATGGCGTCTTGTGGCGGTGGCCGTCTTGGGGGGCGACGACCTAGGGCACGGCGTTGCGGGGCTCCTCCGGCGAGGTGAGTTGGACGCCCGGACGCGTCGTGGCCTCCCGGTTCCGGATCTGGGCACAACGGCGGTGGAGGACGACGGAGATGGCGGCAATCGGCAAAGAACCACGGCGGAGGAAGAGGCAACTCCGGCGAGCTCTAGCGAGCGCTCACGGCGGCTCGGGCGGCGAGAGTTGGGGCTATGGAGTGCGCCACGGAAGTCTAGGTCATGACACGGAAGGCGGCGCATTAAATAGGCCCTCGGCGTCCGTGCTCTGCTGAAAACCGAGGCCCACCCACGAGCGGCGGAGTCCGGCGAGGACTCGGGTGGGCTCGTGGCTCATCGTGAGCCGTTGGATCGAGATCCAGCGGTCCACGTGAGTTGGGTTGAGTCGGTTCGGTAAGTGGGTTCGGCTTAACTACGTGGCTCGGGTCGGACTCGAACTCGAGTCTGACTCGGGCTCGGTCGGATGAACAGTGCAAACCCGGTTTGGATTTTCCAGCGATTTAATATTTAAAATAATTCCCAGTAATTCATTTAATTCATTAAAAATAGCAAAAGACTCTGAAAAATTCTAGAAAAATTATGGAAAATACTTTGGGGCATTTTGGACTCAAATAAAATATTTCCAACAAAATTTTATTTGCAAAGTTAAATTCTTTAATTATTTCAATATGGAATAAATTCAAATAAATTCCAAATAAATCCAAATAAATTCCAAAAATTCACCAAAGTGCCAATTCACACAAGAATTTAAGAAAAGCAAAATTTTGGGGTGTTACAACAACCAAGACCTCAGTTCCTCCCTGAACCTAGTCCCGAACCTCAGCTCCTCCATGAACCTAGTTCCGGTCCCGTCATCGACCACGTTCGTCTTCGAGCAATACCTGCACATGAACAAACCACAAAACAATTCCGAGCACAAGTCCACGACTTGACTCACATCAATCCATGCAAATACTCACACGAGCATTGCATAAAGTCCACTTCAAGCATCATGAAATTCTCAAAAATTTCATAATCTCAAAAACAAATCAAACACAATTCCAATCTTGCTCAAAACCCTAATCGAGCAAAAACGCATTCACGACGGACCAAAAAATATGGTCCGGTGTACACATGAAAACGTCACTCAAAAAACCATTCACGATGGACCAACAAAATCGGTCTGGTGTACAAGTGAAAGTCTTGGTTTCAAGAAGAAATCATTCCGGCGAAAACACGTTCACAACAGACTAAAGAAATCAGTCCATCGTACATGCGAAACTTACTGGTTTCTTGAAAAATTGTCAAAACACATGAACAAACACATTTTACAAATTCAATTCTAAGCCAATTTTTCAGCACATGATTTCACAAACGACATATTTAAAGTTATTACGTAAACTAGCAGCGGAAACACAATATAGACAACAAAAGAGTCCAGCGTAGTGTGCCATAGCCCGCAGGCAACCGACTGGAAGTAAGAACGTGCCCTTAAGCGTTAGTATCATCGAAATCTGCCCGAGAAAGGTCTCCGGGTAGTGCCTCATCCTCACCTGCAGCAAGTGGACAATCCGATTGAGTATAAAGAGTGTACTCGCACAATAATATAAGTTGTATGCTGAGTTCTAGCTACATGTGGTTGCTACATCAAGAGAAGGCACATGGGTAATTTCAGCGTAAAGCTATAATTAGAATAAAAGCATAAGCATGTATAAATTGAAACTTGCATTTGGTAAACCTTTTCGAAGTCTAACACATAATATAACATCATCATAAACATAACCATTCCACATTCACTTCGTGCCTCTAAGCACTCTCTGAACCATGAGTCCATCGCTCGTGTTCGCCTACACCCACGAGTACTCCACTACTCATGTCATTTTTCCACAACCATCCCATTCTTACCAAGTCCTTAAAACTCGCCTGGCGGCTAACAACATCAAGCAATCGTCCTTGACCATGGACGCGGCTATTCGAATAGTTTAATCTCTGCAGAGGTACGACTTTACCCACACGACACGCCACACTCGTAAGCTAAGCTATGAGCACAATTCCTTTGATATGCCGGCCGAGGTAAATGTGACAAAACCATTTTCCAGTATGCATGGTAGTGTATTTAAACCACCCGGGTGACTGTGACCCTTGATCCCGCGTGCTCAGTGCTCCGTGTATGTGGACCAATGAGTACACCCGTTGTTAGACATCCCCAACTCTCACAAAGTTCGAGGGATTCTGAGGACGTTCCTTGACACTCTAACGGGCTCAAGGAACTTCGGCGGACATTCCTTGACACTCTAACGGGCTCAAGTAATTCCGGGTGCATATGGTTTAAACATCCCTAGTCATACACAAGTACTTGGTTAAGCTGGTCCCATAAACAGCGTGTGGCTCGCACGATAGTTACTTGATGAGACGGTACCAGGATTTAATCCTTAAGGTCCTTAACCAACATTGCTACACATTAATCACAATGGAACCATCATCATCATACTCATTTTGATCATTGCGACCGATGGACTAAGTCCATCTATCGCGGTTTCTAATGATGTTCTAAGCATGGTTAAGCAAATCGTACGAACCCATACATAATAATAAACCAACCACCTAGGGCGACAATGGTACACGAAAGTAACATGGTAAGAGGATAACATGTCGACAAGGTAGTAACTAAGCATTCTACCCCAAATATACTTGTAATTGAAAGTAAGCATGCAATTGATAAAATAACTTCAACATAATTTGCAATTAATAGGATCAAGCATGTTCAAGGAGTAAGGTAGTGCCTTGCTGCTCGTTCTTGATATCGTAAGCATAGTCGTACTCGGGAGTGTCCTCCGAAGCGTCAACACCTATCGAGAGGATTCAATTCAAATAACTCCAATCAAGAGCACAAACGAAACAATAAATCATAATTGAAATATGCACAATCATGCATGAAATGCTCATGATTTTAGAGTAATAGTCATAATATGAATATACGATTTGACTTTGTGATGTTTGGACTTGTGTGTCAAAAGTTATCACTAAAACAATATCGTTTGGGGGAGGGTCAACAATACTACAACTTGTTAAAGATCCTAAGATAGATCCTCATATATGCAACCCAAGTCTTGTTTTTCTATTGGAAATGATAGAGGACGACCCTATGAAAGCATAGGAATTGGTTTCACCCAATTTGGACTTACGATGCAAAAGTTATGGTCATTTGAAGTTGGTTCAGTCGGAAGTTCCGAACTTAGTATCGGAAGTTCCGATCTAGACTTAGAAAATTTTTAGTTGGAATTCACAAGGGTGCTTCTCTGGACACATCGGAAGTTCCGATCCAGACTTAGAAAATTTTTCCCGTTAGAATACACGAAAGGTGCTTCTCTGGAAACTTCGGAAGTTCCGATGTGAACATCAGATGTTCCGATATGTGTAAATTTCCAGCATAGACGGGGTTAGGATTTAAGCATTTTCTGGAGTTTTAGCCACATCGAATGTTTCGATTTGGGGCCAGATGTTCTGATGTGTGTCGAACTGTACAATCCAACAAGATTTTTGTTCAAGTCTTTGAATGGCTATTGCACAATGTGCTCCTACACTTCAAGAAAATGGAGTAGGGTAGAACTTTACCACCACAAGGATATTCTTGTACTTGGTGGAAGGTTGGTTTGATGAAGAGATCAAGAATGACGCCGTGAAGGTGATCTTCGGTGTTCTTCCCAGTATCAACTCCTCCTCGCTTGTAGAAGCAATGCCTCCTCCTCTTGAGCTTGTAGTAGCGTCAACTCCTCCTCCTCCTCGAGCTTGCAACACAACATGCGCGATCCAATCATCGACGGGGAGATGATTTTCATGGAAAGGAAGATGGATGAGCTCCACATAACAAAATTTCAGAAAAAGGGAGAGTAAAGGAAGGATTAGAACTCACCCAAAACTTGGCACATTCAAAATCCACTTGGATGGATTTGAAGCCCTTGATCTAAGGATCACAATGGTGTTGCATGCACAAGCTCAATCTCAGTTTTTGGATGGATTGTGTGGGGTGAAATGGGGAAGTGAAGGAGATGGTGTGGTGCTGTTTTTCAGAACTTGGCTGAACAAATGAGAGGTGTGGGCGGAGAAACCAAGGGGAAGGGTGCTTATATAGCTGCCCACTCCACCACTTACATGTGGGGCTTGGTCCCACATGTCATAGTGAGGTAAGAAGAGTGGGTAGAGGTGGGTAAAGTGAGAAATGACAAGTAGGTATGTGCAGTCCACTCTCTCACTTACAAGTAGGGTCCACAAGTCATTGACAATGGTGAATAAAACATGGGTATAAATAAGTAGCAGTTTTAAGTTGTCATGAACATTATAAATTATACTCATCTAACTAAAATGATGCTAGGATTTATAAAATCTTCATTAAATGTTAATCATGCCTCTAATATGAATGATGTGAGCATGCCATGCACAATATGACTAGTATTTAAATTTGGGGCTGTTACATAAACTGTGCAGTATTCCAAATCTATTAGCCTATTACAAATAACTTCAGCTTCATGCAAATTTGAGCTAGAATAGCAACCATCTTCTTTGATTAGCCTGCATTATTAATATACTTGCAAATAATAAAGTCTTGCGAGTACATACGTGTACTCACCGTTTGCTCTAAAAATTTGCGTGAGGAGCAGAAGATGCAGGTGAAGAAGAAGGTGACCATGAGTTCAGTGACCCAGACGCGGGTGGTGCGTTTGATGGCTAGCAGAGTGATATGCTCGCCGGTTGCCTGTGGGAATGGAGGCACACTGTGGCCACTTTACTTTTGTTTCTCTTATGTTTTTCTCTTCAGTTTACTTTAAGCCAGTTGGCCTTTTGTAAACAGGATCAAGTTGTAATATCATTATCTATCGTTGTAATATATTACTTCTACTCTTAATCTCTGTTTGCATGGATGTGATACTACCTATCTCAACTTGTGACACTAGCCTACTGATCCAGGGACTAGTGGTTATCACATGGTTGCGAGAAGCTCAAATTGGAACCAATTGGATGGCATATGACCTGATGAGTCGAGTGTCGTGCTAACCAAGTGGTTTCAATCTGAGTCTGTCGTGATGCTGTGATCGTTACGTTACTGGTTGCGTGATTTACCAGGCCTACACAACAGTAATGGAGTATCACTGTACCAGGACAGGAGCCCCCACGACAAAGTGGTATCAGAACTATGCAGGTTGGTTCGAAGGAGAATATAGGTAGTAATCGATAGGATTAAGGAAGAGTCTTTTCCTTAAGGTTATTTTGATTACGCACTCCTTATTTGTGAAAACATAGAATGCTGATTTTTTTTTCTATAGTACCTCTTCTGGTTTTGAGCTTCAAAATGGAATTTTCCTCTTATCTTGGCTTTCAAAGTCAGATTTCCAGGGTAAAAGTAAATGGAGTATTCGGTTTGATCTATTTTCCCGATCCTATTCAAAATTTGAGTTAGAGTCTTTTTGGGAAGCTTACCTACTTCAAGAGATAGCAAAGAATCGAATAATGATAAGGTTAAGGATTAAAGTTGTGAGTTTTTGTTTATTGATTCGTTGTTGGGTTTTTCTGTTTATTTAATTCCTGTTTATTTCGGATTTCCATTTGTTGAGGGTGTTACTAATCTATTTCCCTTCTTAATCTTAGATGTCTGGACGCTGGGAACCCTGTCATTTCACGTCTGCGATTCTGGAGGGCTCAGTTCAGGCTACCTTCTGGGAGATGATGCGGTGTCCTGGCTTTCCTGAGCCGCCAGGGTAGTTAATCTCACATGCTGAACTTAGTCCCGCTTCCTCCCTATATGTGGCTGAAGTTTCCATTCGTGGACACCACGAAGGGGAGCAAACCCGTCAGTATCACGGTACAGCGCCAAGTCCTCTTGCAGCTCTACTCGATGGAGCATACGTTGCAATTTTGAGGCTTCGGTTTGATTTACCAGAGATGGCTCAATTGTTCCCTGTTTGTCCCTCTCGTGAGCCGGACAGCCAGGAGAACCTTGCATCACAACTGGAGGAGGCTCGGTCGTATGCATAGGAGTGATGTCCTCATCATCCTCCCCCTCTTGAAGTGGAGTCGTCCTCGACTCAAGCTCATCTTCCTCTCCCATGAACAGTTTCAAATCTGCAATGTTAAATGTGGAACTAATCCCAAATTCGGGCGGCAACTCAAGTTTATATGCATTATCATTTATTTTCTCAAGTATCTTGAAAGGACCATCAACTCTAGGCATTAATTTAGACTTTCTCAATTCTGGAAAATGATCCTTTCGCAAGTGTAACCATACTAAATCACCCGGTTCAAGTTTTACTTCCTTTCTACCTTTACTTCCTTGATCCTATACCTTTCATTCATCATTTCAATATTTTCTTTAGTCTTTTCATGCAATTTCAGAATAAATTCAGCACGTTCCTTAACATCAAGATTAACTCGTTCACTAGTAGGTAAAGGTAATAGATCAATAGGAGCATGGGGATTGAAGCCATACACTACCTGAAAAGGACTTACCTTGGTGGTGGAATGTACCGCCCTATTATAAGCGAATTCAACATCACGGCAAACATTCTTCCCACATCTTCAAATTCTTCTTCAAAACAGCCCTCAACATAGTGGATAATGTACGATTTACTACCTCGGTTTGGCCGTCGGTTTGGGGATGACATGTTGTTGAAAACAGCAGCTTGGTCCCCAATGTATTCCATAGAGTTCTCCAAAAGTGGCTCAAAAACTTAGCGTCACGATCTGAAACAATAGTAGAAGGCACACCATGCAAGCGAACGATTTCTTGAAAGAAAAGGTTAGCAATATTAACAGCATCGTCGCTCTTATGACAAGGAATAAAGTGAGCCATCTTAGAAAATCTATCAACCACCACAAAAATACTATCCCTCCCCTCTTGGTCCTAGGCAGTCCTAAAACAAAGTCCATAGATATATCCTCCCATGGAGTGCTAGGAACAGGAAGAGGCATATATAAACCATGTGGATTCAATCGTGACTTAGCCTTTTGACATGTAGTGCAGCGGGATACAAACCTCTCAATGTCTCGCCTCATCTTCGGCCAAAAGAAGTGGGTAGACAGCACGGCCTCCGTCTTCTTGGCACCAAAATGACCCATCAACCCTCCTCCATGGGCCTCCTGTATCAAAAGAAAACGAACGGATCCAACTGGAATACATAGGCGGTTAGCTCTAAACACAAATCCATCGTTTATCACATATTTGTCTCATGTTCTTCCCTCTTTGCAATGCAGCAAGACATCTTTAAAGTCATCATCATGAGCATATTGTTCTTTAATTGATTCCAATCCAAATATACGACAATCAAGTTGGGACAACATGGTATATCTCTAGACAATGCATCGGCAATCACATTATCCTTCCCTTTCTTGTGTTTGATAACATAAGGAAAAGGTTCAATAAATTCAACCCATTTAGCATGTCTACGATTTAGTTTCACTTGATTGCGAATATGTTTTAGCGACTCATGATCGGAATGAATAACAAATTCTTTGGGCCAAAGATAATGTTGCCACGTTTCTAAAGATCGCACAAGAGCATACAATTCTTTATCATACGTGGAATAATTCAAAGCAGGACCACTCAATTTTTATTTGAAATAAGCAACGAGTTTTCTATCTTGCATCAAAACACCACCAATTCCAATCCCACTAGCATCACATTCAAGCTCAAAGGTCTTATTAAAATCAGGAAGTTGGAGTAAAGGTGCATTAGTAAGCTTATCTTTCAAAAGGTTGAAGGCATTCTCCTGTGGTTCCCCCAATGGAACACAACTCCCTTCTTCGTCAATTCATTCAATGGAGCTGCAATGGTGCTGAAATCCTTCACAAAGCGGCGGTAAAATCCGGCAAGTCCATGGAAGCTCCGCACTTGTGAAATCGTCGTGGGCGTTGGCCAACTCTTAATCGCGTGCACCTTGGCTTCATCAACCTCAATTCCCTGCGGAGTCACAACATAGCCAAGAAAGCGACACTCGTTCGGTGCAAAAGTGCACTTCTCGAGGTTACCAAATAAGCGTCACGATCGCAAAGCATCAAAAACAGCACGTAGATGATCAAGATGTTCATGTAATGACTTGCTGTAAATCAAAATATCATCGAAAAAAACCACCAAAAATTTCCCAATAAAACCACGAAAAACCACGTTCAAAAAGCGCATGAAGGTGCTCGGTGCATTAGTTAAACCAAAAGGCATGACTAACCACTCATACAATCCAAACTTGGTTTTAAAAGCTGTTTTCCATTCATCTCCCAATTTCATTCTTATTTGGTGGTATCCACTACGCAAGTCAACCTTAGAGAAAATTATAGAACCACTTAACTCATCAAGCATGTCGTCTAGCCTAGGAATAGGATGACGGTACCTTATTGTGATATTGTTAATGGCTCTACAATCTACGCACATGCGCCAACTGCCATCTTTCTTAGGAACCAAAATAAGAGGAACAGCACAAGGACTAAGGCTCTCACGTATATACCCGCGGTCCAAAAGATCTTGGACTTGGTGCTGAATCTCCTTAGTCTCCTCGGGGTTGGTCCTATAAGCAGCTCGGTTTGGCAAACTCGCTCCAGGTATCAAATCAATTTGGTGCTCAATCCCTCGTAGGGGTGGGAGTCCTGGAGGTATCTTCGCAGGGAAAACATCCATACTCCTGCAAAGGTTAGTGACAGCGAGGAGGCAAAGTCTTGGGCGAGATCATCCAATGAAAACAAAGCATCTTTGCATAGCACAGCATAGCACAAAGCATCATCACTAATTGCAGCAAGATCAGATTTTGTAGCAAGCAAGACGGGATTCCTCAATTTTATTTGGTTGGCTACATGCTGAATTTCAGATTTTTCATCAATGGGTTTCTTGTCATTAGCAATCCGCTCCCTATCAGATTTAACAATTTCAGCGGGGTCAAAGGTAGAAGTGTAATTTTCTTTCCCTTATGCATAAAAGTGTATTTATTACTTCTACCGTGGTGAAGTGCATTAGTGTCATATTCCATGGGCGACCCAATAAAAGAGAACAAGCTTGCATCGGCACCACATCACAATCAGCAAAATCGAATAGGAACCAATGGAAAAATGAACCCGAACTGTTTGTGTTACCTTAGCTTTGCGAATCATTTAGCCACCGAATGTGGTATGGATGTGGAGTTGGGCGTGTGGTCAAGCCAAGCTTCTTGACCAAATCTGTACTCACCAAGTTGTTGCAGCTGCCGGAGTCAATGATCACGGCGCTCGTCGTTTGTTGATGATGAAGAAAATCTGGAACAAGTTGTGGCGGCTCTGCTGCTCGGATTGCTCCATCGTGCGCTAAGGACACGCTGGACAATGATGGACCTGACGCAGCGGTATCCTCGGCGCCAAAGGTGGCTTCATCATCAACCTGCGTCGTTGTCCACCCTGGTGTCGTCGATTTCGTCCTCAACATCGGAGGCGCCGATGTAACCTCCGTCATCGGTGGCGATGTATGCCCACCGGTGGGGCATTCTCTCTTGACATGGCCAATCCCTTGGCATTTGTGGCAGCGAATTCCCGTCGATGTACGGCTGTGGAAGCGGCGGAGGAGCTATTGGCGGTGTTGGTGGGGTCGACTTGCTTACATGCGTAGCGCGGGTGGGTGGTGCCGTCGCTGCCGGTCGTGTGTTCGGCAAAGGTGGCGTTGCCGCTGGTCGAAAGGTGGAAGAAGGCACTGTCTTTGCTTGTCCCGTAGTCGTTCGGGCGTGAAGGTGCTACGGCATTGCTCTGCTCTTGGAATGGCGTCCTGCAATTCCTTCTCTGCTAACATAGCGAGTTGAAACAAGCGATTGGCGGTGGTATATTCTTTATAATCAACAATATCCTGAATTTACGGGCGCAACCCACCGTAAAAACGAGCAATTTTATCCTCAGGTTCCTCTACTACCCCACAACGTAACATACCCTTTTGAAGCTCTTGGTAATATTCCTGTACAGTCATACTACCTTGATCTAATCGTTGCAATCTCTTGCGCATATCACGTTGGTAGGAAGGAGGAACAAATCTATTACGCATAGCATCTTTTAATCTCGCCCAAGAATCAGGTTGTAAGCGGGCATTTACTAGTTCATTCCACCAGATTATAGCAAAATCTTTAAATTCACTAGTGGCTTGTCTAACCCTATGAATCTCGGGAACTAAATGGGAGTTAAATTTCTGCTCAACCGTCATCTCCCAATCTAAGTAAGCATTAGCATCATAAGCTCCAGAAAAGGAAGGAATGGTGAATTTTACCTTAGCGAAAGGATCATCATTGCGGTTCTGGTTATTACCTCCCATACCATGACGGTTGCGGCGAAGACGGTCATGCAGACGGGCGTCCCGTTGAGCAGCACGCTCCCTGGCGGCACTTTGCTGATCATCTTCATCTTCCTCAAAATCACCATCCTCATCGTGGTCGTTGTTGTCGTGGTTGGCGTCGCTGTTGACGGTTGCACCTCCTTCAATGGTCATTTGGAGGCGTTTTCGGCGACATCCATCCTCTCGGTGAGGGTGGAAACTTCGTCGATCGATGCTCTCAAGGGTCTTGTTAAATCGTCATGGCATGCTCCTTGAACATCATTTTTATCTTGTCCATCATGGTCGACAATTCTGAATGAAGGACACAGTCTTCGACGGTAACATCGTCATCCTCGTTCCTGCCCTTCTTGCCACCTGCCATGGTTAGCGCAGAAAAGGACAAAAGGAAACACAAACACAAGTGTTATGAGCCCTATGAACTACTAGGTGGGATCTCACGCTCTCAAGCAATCTTACCAAGTTCTTACCCGGTTCTTACCAACACAGCGAGGGACGGTGCAACCGGTGGTTGGTTCGTGACACCGTGAGGGTGTGATGAAGCGATTGCAAGGGTCAATAACCTGTACTGATTAGAAGGATTTATATGTGGAGCTGTAGGAAGGTTATATGGATGGGTGGCACACAATGCAGTAACAGATAGTAATGCTGAATAAATGTCCAAAGTACTTGCCCTAGTTGCTGGTCTAAATGTGGTCTTAGTTTAGCTGCGGTAGAAAATAAGGAATAAGTAGAGACAAGCAACAAGGCGTCAGAGTATATGAACAGATATCAGAACCACAACCGCATCAAACACTTCTACTTCTATCAGGCACGGTAGAAACACCTACCTTTGCTCCTGCCTTTTTTTTAGGCTCTATGCCTCTATGCCTCTTTCACCAATTTTTTTTTATTTTTCTTTGATTTTTCTGATATTTTTCCTAGGCTCGGGAGCACAAAGGTAGATAGTACACAAATTTTCAGCCTGAACAGATGTAAGATGAAACCGATATGAAATAAGAAGTGTTTTCTGAAAAGCGTGCTCAAACTTCGGCGGCCGAGAACTCAATCTTCCCGAGGGAATTTCGCAAAAATAATTTCGGCAAACCCAATGTTGGGGAGAATCGGATGTAAAATTTTCTGTAGATGTCCGTGAAAAAAAAATCGCCTAATTCCGAGTCCGTATGCAAAAGTTATGGCCGTTTTACGGAAGGACTCCGAATCAGGGTTTTTTTAGGCGGCACCTCTCCAAACTCAAGGGCGTATGGAGTGGATATGAACGCGATGATCTGTGGTGGCAGGTTCTGTGATGAGGGGTGGAGATATGGCTAACAGGAGGTGGGGGGGTTAGGGTTTATGAAGGAGAAACCCTAACACAACTAGGACTCCGAATCTGAGGAGAACCACAAAACAAACCGATTCCAACAAGGACTCAAAATACGATTGGATCGGTGTAGGATATGGGATGCAGCGGAGGTGAGACACGACTAAATTAAGTCCACGATCCTAACCAGCAACACGACTCGATTCTGGACACAAACTCAGTACTACGGACTCTGAAACCGAAATTGTGCAAAGGCTAGGCGTGGTTCTAGGTATGGTAGACTATGAACTGCAATTTTTTTTTGGCTTTTTCGTGGACTATAGGACGAACGCAAAACTAAATCAAACTACGGGGAGAAGGCGAACCTGACGGTAAACCTAGCTCTGATACCACTTGATGGGGTGTAGATGGATGCCCGAACTTCCGTTAGGTGGAGGATAAGTCGATTAGGCGGCGCGAGACACACACGATCCGGCTTCTTGATCGACACGATCAAGACCCCTGCAATTGCAGCACCACGCGTCCTCTGGTTATCAACCGTGCGCTGCCCGGCTGACCTCGCCACGAAGGCTAATCCCTGCCAATGAATCGAGAACACAAGCAAGAACAAGAAAGATGCAACTGAATTTGAAATTGAGGATGAAGCTCACGAGTTGGGGTCTCACAAACCGATGAACGGCAACACTGTTCAAAAACAGAATTAATCTAAGCAAAACCCAAAGCAAACCCTAGCGGCGGCTACTGGATATAAAGGCTAGGGGACATCCTAGAAACCCTAGACGTGTCCGTGATGGACTCCAACACGATACATGGGCCAACGGCCCAAATTGGTGACGCAGCACCCTAGGACAGATTCTGTCCGCCAGCTTGCAACGTAAATTCCCGTCGACTCCGAAGTCCAAATGACCTGAAACCGGTGCCATTGTAAAGCTTATCTCCTTAGCTTTCTATGCATATGTGGATCATCAAAATCGGAGCCCGTTTGTGGCCTGGGCGACGATTTTAGTGAACGCTGCTCCTGGTGGCCGAGGTAGTCGACTCCGAGATGAATTGAACCTCCAACTTGACTTGGACACCCTCCTTGCCTCCCTCTTGGTCCTTGCTGGTTTCCAAGGCCTTCATGGTCCTCTCCAAAGTTCCTAAGTACAATATAATCAATAATATCATTAGGTAGCATACCATCCTCACAAGTATCTGCACGGGCACTTAGGAACGAGCTCACCTGTTGATTCAATTGCCGTGCTCGTGCTCTTGTGATGGGTCCTTGCATCACAACTGGAGGAGGCTCGGTTGTATGCATAGGAGTGATGTCCTCATCAGTTTGTCCCTCTCGTGAGCCGGATAGCCAGGAGAACCTGTATGTGCCAATCTATCCACTGATGGATCCTATGTAAGCCTGGCAGACCGGGTTTGTGAGGTCCCTTGACCGTTATCTGCTTCGCCTCCGGGAAGAACTGTTGCTTGCTCGACGCTGTATTTTTGAGCTAGAAAGTAATATGGCGCCCTTCGTCAACTTTGGTTTCTTCACTACCGGGATGATATATGGAGAGCACGATGATCTTGAGCCTGCTGAGGAGTTACCCTGTCCTTATGGATCTTATCGTCGGGTCTCTCGCAGTGCTAGGATGACTGTTCGAGGCAGCAGCCATCGCCGTGTTTCGGTTGTGCGCCCTAGTGCTGCTGCGACTGTCATGCCAGGACGTAATCTGTTGTTTGGTGGATGCGAATATGAGTTGATGTTTCCTGCAGAGTTGACTGCCTCCTCTGTAGCCCCAGGCACCTCGAATGTCCCCGCTGCGAACGGTGGTCGTGTCTAGGCTTAGATCTTTACTCTAGTAGGTAGTTGGAACCACGGCTCGCTTTGTTGTAAATACGAGCTGGCTGAAGGAATCTTCTGTTGTAATTATTTTCATGGAACTGGAGGTAGTTGATGATGGTGGTGTTGTAAATAACCCCCTGTAGCGCGAAATGACATGCTAAGATATCACTGTAAATCTATCGCCTTTGCAATCCTTCCATTGTGATGCATACTTTGAATTTTGTATTGCTATGTGATGGATTGTGCTTGAGTTCCGCAACTGTTGCTTTAAATCCCTGCAATCTTCGATGTCCTCCTATGGTACTTGTCTCCAAGTCTTTGTGTCAACAGGATGCCGCCGAAGAGACGTGTTGTCCGTTCCGTGATGACCCGGGGTGTTGCTCAGAATAGCCAAGAACCAGCTGTGGCAATGCCGAATCTGGAACGTCATGATCCACCTTTGCTCAGATCCCGTAGCCAGGGATCCCATCACTCTAATGAGCCAGTAGGTAATCGGGAGGCATCGCTTAGCCATCACGACGCCCAAAGTGAAGAGTTACCTCCACCTCCGTCGATGGCCCAAGTTCTTGCTATGCAGACCCGCTTACTGGAGTGACTGGTGTAGAATTCTTAGAATGTTGGTGCCGCTGCTTACGGTAGTTTGGCAGCGATGCAACCCTAATCAAGGTTGGCCGAGTTCCAGCGAACTCGCCCGCCAAACTTCTCATCAGCGACCGATCCTCTGGATGCAGATGATTGGTTTCGTGATGTCGAAGGTAAACTCGACCTCGTGAGGTGTACTGATGAGGAGAAGGTTCACTATACTGCTTACTATCTCCAAGGCGCGGCAGCACCTTGGTGGGATAGTGCTAAGGCGATTCGTCCACCCGGTCAAGTCATGACTTGGGAGGATTTAAAGGGAGCCTTTCATGCAGTGCACATTCCTGCTAGTCTGATGGAGATAAAGAAACGTGAGTTTTATGATCTTCGTCAGGGATCCATGTCAGTAACGGACTATCTGCATAAGTTCAACTATCTGGTCCGTTATGTAGCAGATGAGGTCCCGAGCGAAGCTCGAAGAGTCTCTTTGTTTCGCCAGCATCTCAACGAGGAGATTCGTCATTCACTCGCACCACTTGACATTCCCAATATGCAAGTGCTTGTGGATAAAGCGATTTGTGTGGAGGACAGCGGCAAGGCAGTTTTGGAGAGCCGGAAGCGCAAGTGGATGGCTCAAAAATCTGCCGGTGCTGGTACTTCGAGACCGCGTTCTGGGCAGGTTGCCAGTGCTCAGTCCGTGGCATCGCCGCCTCCACGACCTCAGAGGAAAGTTCCCCGACCTGTTCAGTGCGTGGCTCCGCCTTCTGGCCGCGGAGGACAGATTCATGGGTCACAGGACAGATTGGTCGCTATCACCTGCTATGCTTGCGGTGAGAAGGGACATATCTCTACTGTTTGTCTGAACAAACGTCCTGTTGCCGCTCGACCTCAAGTTCCAAGCGGTCCAATTCGCCCACAAGGTTCTGCAATCGGGCGTGGTGGACACCTAGGAGGGCACTCTAGATAGAAAGCAGCCCCGAGTCAAGCCCATGGTCGACTTAACTTGGTGACAGCAGAAGAGGACAGTAATGCTCCAGATGTGGTACTTGGTACGTTTCTCGTACACTCAGTACCCACTTTGGTTCTATTTGATTCGGGTGCTTCGCATTCTTTCATTTCTTCAAAGTTTGTTATGGAACAAAAGGTTGAGACTAACAAATTACGAGATTCAATGTTAGTCTATTGACCTGGGTCGGTTCTGCGAGCTGAGCGTATTTGCCGCAGAGTACCCATAGTGATCAATGAGGTCCTATTTTTGGGCGATCTGATTCAGATTGACACCCCTGGACTTAATGTTATTCTTGGGATGGATTGTTTATCCGAAAATCAAGGACACATTGACTGTGTTAACTGTTCCATTTCTCTGGTGAATCCGGACGGAATCCAAACTGAGTATTACTCTAGTCGATCAACTGTGCCTAAGACTTCTCTCCATTCACTTTCTGTGCCAGAGTTAAGTCAGGTGCGGTGGTGCGTGAGTATCGATGTGTTTCTGAAGAGTTGCGGGATTGCCTCGGATCGAGATTTGGAGTTTGTTATAGATCTATTGTCTTAACAAAGACCGATATCCAAACGACCTTATCGGATGCCTTCAGATGAGTTGTTGGAGTTGAAGAAACAACTTAAGGAGCAATTGGCCAAGGGTTTTGTTCGCCCTAGTTCGTCTCCTTGGGGTAGTCCAGTGCTCTTCATCAAGAAGAAAGACGGTAGTTTACGCATGTGCGTGGACTATCGATCCTTGAACGAAGTCACTATCAAGAATAAGTATCCAATTCCCCGGATTGATGACTTGTTTGATCAATTAAGTGGGGCTCGAGTCTTTTCTAAGTCCGACTTGAGACTTGGATACTTCCAACTCAAGATTCGACCAGAGGATATCTAGAAGACTGCTTTTACTACTCGATATGGTTTGTACGAGTATACGGTAGTTTCTTTTGGACTCACCAATGCACCAGCCACATTCATGAACCTCATGAATAAGGTATTCATGGAATACCTGGATAAATTTGTGGTGGTATTCATTGATGATATCCTTATCTATTCTCGGAGTGAGCAGGAGCATGAACTCCATTTGCATTTAGTGCTTGATAAACTGCGTGAACATCAGCTATATGCCAAGTTCAGCAAATGTGAGTTCTTGCTCAAAGAAGTTGCCTTCTTAGGCCACGTTCTCTCCGAAGGAGGTGTTGTTGTTGATCCCAACAAGGTAAAGGATGTACTTGCCTAGGAACAGCCACGGACTGTTCCCGAAGTCCGAAGTTTTCTTGGGTTAGCCGGGTATTATCAGCGATTCATTGAAAACTTCTCACAAATTTCCAAGCCGATGAATGAACTACTTAAAAAGGAAAAGAAGTTTGAATGGTCATCAGCTTGTAAGGCTAGTTTCCAAGAGTTGAAGCGAAGGCTTACGACAGCTCCGATTCTTGTCTTGCCTGATATACACAAGAACTTTGACGTATTCTGTGATGCTTCACGTCAGGGTCTTGGTTGTGTACTAATGCAAGAAGGAAAAGTCGTGGCGTATGCTTCACGTCAACTGAAGCCTCACGAAGCCAATTATCCAACTCACGATCTAGAATTGGCTGCTGTAATTCATGCTCTTAAGTTGTTGCGTCATTATCTCATCGAAAATCGAACTGAGATATACACTGACCATAAGACCCTGAAATACTTATTCACCCAACCAGACCTAAACTTGAGACAGCGCCGGTGGTTGGAATTAATCAAGGATTATGATCTGGGAATTCATTATCATCCAGGTAAGGCTAACGTGGTAGCAGATGCCCTCAGTCGCAAGCTACACACTGTGAATGCCTTGACAATTGTCCACAACCTTGATTATTGGATGAGTTTCGCAGACTCAACTTGGAGGTGGTGAAAGAAGGGTTTGTAGCTGCATTGACCCTACAACCTACTCTTGAGTCTCGAATTCTGGTTACTCAGCTTATGGATGAAAAAGTAGCTGAGATTAAGCGCAAGTTGGGAGAAAGCGCATCATCGGTGTTTTCAGAACGAGCTGATGGTCTGATCATGCGTGGATATCAGATTTACATCCCGAACGATCAGGAGATCAAAGAACTGATCTTGAAGGAAGCTCATGAGACTCCATTATCGATCCACCCTAGAAGCACTAAAATGTACCAGGATATCCGAAAAAAGTTTTGGTGGCCTGGTATGAAAAGAGATATCGCTGCATACGTTGCCATTTGCGACGTGTGTCAACAAGTTAAGGCAGAGCACCAACGACCAACTGGAATGCTCCAACCTCTGAAAGTTCCAGAGTGGAAGTGGGATGAGGTCGGAATGGACTTCATCACTGGCCTACCAAGATCGGCTAATGGTCATGACTCCATTTGGGTGATTGTTGACCGAGTAAGCAAAGTGGCTCATTTCATACCGGTATGCATTACCTACAATGGAGCTAAACTTGCAGAATTCTACCTGAACCATATTGTCTGATTGCATGGTGTTCCTAAGGTCATTGTGTCTGACCGTGGATCCCAGTTCACTTCGCGGTTTTGGAAGAATCTGCATGAACTTCTCGGAACTAAGCTGCTCTTTAGTACAGCTTACCATCCCCAGACGGATGGACAGACCGAGAGGACAAATCAAGTCCTGGAAGACATGCTCAGAGCTTGTATTCTTTCGTATAACTCGAAGTGTGAAAAGTGTTTAGCATTTGCTGAGTTTTCCTACAATAATAGTTATCAAGCAAGTCTCCAAATGTCTCCGTTTGAAGCACTGTATGGGAGAAAGTGTCAAACCCCTCTTTTCTAGTCCGAAGTCGGTGAAAGAAAATTCTTTGGACCCACAGTGATTCAGGAAGCTGAGACGCAAGTCAGGCTAATCCGTGATCGGTTGAAAGAAGCTCAGTCAAGACAAAAGAGCTATGCCGATAATCGCCGCTGTGACCTAAGTTTTGAGGTAGACGATTTTGTTTATCTTAAGGTGTCACCGTTGCGTGGCACGAAGCAGTTCCAAATTCACGGAAAGTTAGCACCAAGATACGGCGGTCCGTATCGCATTCTTGCGAGGAAAGGTGAAGTAGCTTATCAGTTGGAGCTTCCGCCTCAACTTGCAGATGTCCACGACGTGTTTCATGTTTCTCAGCTGAAGAAGTGTCTTCGAGTTCCTGCCGAACTCATTCCTTTAGACACAATTGAACTTCAACCAGATCTTACATATCATGAATATCCAATTCACGTTCTGGATGAAGCCGAACGTCTTACTCGTAATCACGTGATCAAGATGCTTCGAATTCAGTGGAGTCACCACACCGAAGAAGAAGCAACCTGGGAACGTGAAGATCGTCTTCGATCTGAGTTTCCATCTTTCTGTTTCCAGTCCTTATAATCTCGAGGACGAGATTATTGTAAGGGGGGTAGAACTGTGACATCCTGAGTTTCTAATCATCTTTTGAAATATTAATCAAAGCCTTAAGTGTTGTTCAGATCTTTATTTGGAGTTAATCTTGTTTGGTTTTGAAGAATTTGGTTTAAAAATTTGATTTCAATCTCCGTTTAGACTCGTGTAGCAATCGTAGCTTCTAAACCTTCTTTAGCTATCCTAGAATCCATCCTAAAAATTTTCGGGAAGGATTCCCAAGTTTCGGAGTTTTTTGGGGGTTTTTGGGGTTTTTCTGCCCTAGGCGGCAGTACCGTCGGCCCAGGCCGGTACCGTCGGCCCAGGCCGGTACTACCGGCCGTGGCGACCGGGCAGGGGGTAGAGCCCTCCCTGCTGCCCGTTGCCCAGCCACCCCAGCACCATCTGGTGTCTTCCCCTCTAAGTCTCCTCCCCCAGCCGACTCCCTTTCCCTCCCCTTCACTTCACTCCCTCACTCTCCCACCCTAGCTCTCTCTCCCATGGAGCTCTCCCCCTCTCTCTCAAGCTTTCCCTCCTTCTAAAACTCTCTCTCTCTCTCTCTCTCTCTCTCCGGTGTTCTCGAGCTCGAGGAGAAGCAAGCCACGGAGGAGATCGCTGTTCTCAAACCCTAGCGACGATGCATGGTAAGTGGATCGAGTTCTAATCAACTCTGCTGCGATCTGAGTTCTCTCCTCTAGTTCATGCTTCCTTTACTCCTTGTTGTTTTAGTTGGAACCTTAGAAAACCTAGTTGTAGTACTCAACCGCTAGTTAGTTGGGGTTTCTAACCCTAGGTTAGATGGTAGATGTTTAGATGTCACGGGAACCAAGATCAGAAACCCTAAATACGTTTTTATCGGATATATTTGGTTAAATGTCGTTTTCATAACTTTTGGAAGTAACCCTTGAAACCCTAGTTCAAAAAGCTAGGAAAATGACACTAGAATATATTCGACGCCGTTAAAGTTCAAGTTTCGCGAAAGGAATCGAGTTTGAATTCGATTCGGGGTGAAAGTCGAAATTTAGCGTAATTTAGGACTCTAGAGTTTCTCGGATAAGAAATTAGGTCAAACAAGGTCGAAACGTTGCGTGGTTTGCGTGAATGGGTCCTTACCACCTCCGAGAACCCATCCATGCAATCATCGCGAAGTTCCGAAGTCATTTGCACGAAAACCCTTTTTCTGGAAATCCTAGTCGACCTATGGCCAGCACTACCGACGTGGCGAAGCCGGTAGTGCCGCTCAGGCCAGCACTCCCGACCCATGCGATCGGTACTGCCGGGCTATAGGCCGGCGCCACCGCCCCCGCAACGCCGGTAGTTATTTTCCAAAGAGGTCCCCTTTTGGGTTCGAAGCCTCCGGTACTACCGACCCATGTGGCCGGTACTGCCGACTGTAGAGCGGCACTACCGGGATTTGAATGCCGGTACTGCCGGGCTCCGAATCAAATTGAGTGTTCGTTTGAGTTTTCTCTCTCGTGTTCGCTTGTTGGTTTGTCGTATGATTCTTTGAGCTTTATGCCTTGTTCTCGTTGAATCTTATTCGACTTCTCGTTGTTCTTTGTTGCGTTTCGTTAGATGTCGGTGGTTCGGGAACAGTTGGCGAGGATCCAGACTACGACCCAGAGGACACGCAAAACCAAGAGCAAACAGGCAAGCACTCCCTTTGAACATATTGCTCCTATAATTGCAAAAGTATTTGATGATTCGCAAAACTATTACGCATGCATAAGATTATTACAAGTATTTGAATGGTGGGAAATGGTAGTTATCCTAATGGTTGGATGGCTTATCTTAATCTCATTGTTACCCTTAAATCCTTGAGTAACCCTAGATTAAGAATAGATGCTATATTAAGTGTCACCAGGGAATATAAGTCTAATAGTTGCATACGCTTAGCCCAGCCTTAGACTGGTTGAATATCGATCGGTGGACTCAGTCAATCAAATCTCTCGATACGTTATTAGGATTTCTGAAATGATGATTTTGGAAAATAAAGACTATGTTGGCTAAAAATGAAAACGGAAAAGGTGTACAGTGGTTTATGCCGGACGGACGATGGGAGGTCTCGTCTGTGCAATTCTAAGGACCGAACTTGACGCTTGTAATTGATACTTTTCGTACAACCACATGTGCTAGTATGGGATAGCCTAAACCCAGTACAGGAGTTGGAATTTGGTCTTGCGCCGTGGTAGGTCGAAGTAGTTGCGCAATACCGACGTGCTGGTGTTGCTTAGAATACTCCCTCACCTCGCGCAGGTGTTGGAGACTTTCGTGAAACAACGGTGGATGCTTTACTGAGGGTAAAAGGCACGATGGGACGTTAGCCATCGTTGGATCCGTGTGGGTGAATCAGGTTTGGAGTTTAAGGTACCCAAACACCTTAATCGGGGGGTACTCTCACCTGGCTCGGGGGTACTTTGTGTGGGTGTGTGGAGCCCCCACCCAAAGCAAAGAGCGCACATCACTGGGGCTGACGCAAGACTAAATGCCGACAATTGGAAGAGTTTCGTCACAATCTAGCAAAATGGATACAGTATGTATCGCGTGGCATGGTTGACATGATTGCTAGAGCGTGTCGTGTGGGTAAAGTGTGCATTTTCTGCAGATATTAATTAAACTAATCGATTAGCCGTGCTCACAGTCACGAGCATCTTGGGTATCTGATGTCAAGTATAGTTTTTTGGTTTTTGTTTTCTGAAAAGGATTTGAAACCGGTAGATCTTTTAAAAGATGGGCTGCATTGAGCTAAATGTTGAGTCGTTGGACTCAGAGATTGGTTGGATTGGTGAATTGATCAAGCTGGTGGTGATTCTTGATGCCATGTGATGGTATGTTGGTTATGTTGAAGGAAATGATTCCTGATGCCATGTGATGGTGGTGTTGGATATGTTGGAGGAAATTGGGTATTGAATGAAATGTACATTTACATTATGTATTGATTTACTTTCATTTACTAAATGCTTTATAAACTGTGCAGTATTCCAAATCTATTAGCCTATTACAAATAACTTTAGCTTCATGCAAATTTGAGATAGAATAGCAACCATCTTCTTTGATTAGCCTGCATTATTAATATACTTGCAAACAATAAAGTCTTGCGAGTACATACGTGTACTCACCGTTTGCTCTAAAAATTTGCGTGAGGAGCAGATGATGCAGGTGAAGAAGAAGGTGACTATGAGTTCAGTGACCCAGACGCGGGTGGTGCGTTTGACGGCTAGCGGAGTGATATGCTCGCCGGTTGCCTGTGGGAATGGAGGCACACTATGGACGCTTTACTTTTGTTTCTCTTATGTTTTTCTCTTCAGTTTACTTTAAGCCAGTTGGCCTTTTGTAAACAGGATCAAGTTGTAATATCATTATCTATCGTTGTAATATATTACTTCTACTCTTAATCTCTGTTTGCATGGATGTGATACTACCTATCTCAACATGTGACACTAGCCTACTGATCCAGGGACTAGTGGTTATCACATGGTTGCGGGAAGCTCAAATTAGAACCAATTGGATGGCATATGACCTCATGAGTCGAGTGTCGTGCTGACCAAGTGGTTTCAATCTGAGTCTGTCGTGATGCCGTGATCGTTACTGGTTACGTGATTAACCAGGCCTGCGCAACAGTAATGGAGTATCACTGTACCAGGACAGGAGCCCCCACGACAGCCGTCTAACTAGGGAGCGAGCCCAGTCAGTTGCCTGCGGTATACTAGATGGCGCCACGAAGTTATCTTATTTTACGCTGCTGTTATTTCTCTTTTTAATAAGTTTTCGCCCTGCGTGGCGTATATTTGTAACTTGACCTTAAGGTCGAGCAACCAGCTTGTTAACTAATTGAAGTACCTTATTATCTCGTCGAGTATGATTGTGATATTTACCAATGTTGAGACTGTGTGCACTAGCGTGTTCCTGGACTAGTGCTGAATACACAGAGGGTCCGGATTTGCAAATTCGGGTCCCGACAGAGGTGGTATCAGAGCCAGTTTGACCGGTGGCTCACCCTTAGTTAGAATGGTCGTAGTGAGGATAAAACCTATTTTCTAAAGATAAAATTTGTCAAGATAATGAATAAATTCCCAACTTACCCCTTTTCTTCCTTGTTCATACCCCTTGCTGAGTTCTTTTTGTCTTCCACTTTGATTTTAAAATGTTGCATTCTTACGCGAGCGTCTTTTGACAGATGGTGATGAAGAACAACTACACTGAGTGTGAGGGAGGCTACGCTGCCGAATTGTGGTGTATGCTTCAGTTTCTTGGACGTTTTGAGAGACCGCTCTACCGAGGGACTACACTCGTGCAGGCAGGACTGGTCATAGGATGGGACATCAAGCTCACGGTGTATGCCCGAGAGAAGACGAAGTTCAGTCGCCCTTTTCACTTCACCGCCAGGAGGTCTACCTTTGAGATGGGAATCCAGGAGGTGTCGTGTCGAGCAATGCAGCAGATTGCTCGCACCTACTCTAGGGAGCTGGAAGGCACATTATTCCGTCACCACCCACGCCGAGATAACAGAGCTCAGCAAAGGCTGATAGAGGATGAGGATGCCACCATCACCCACTTAGCCAGATTCGTCGCCGCCCAGGAGGAGCTTATCGGCGACACAGTTCAGGAGTTGATGAAGGCTCGCGGGCAGGTTGAGGAAGAGAAAAAGGACTTAGAGAATGCTCGTGAGTACGTCGCCTATGCTGCGGAAAGGATCGTAGAGCTGGAGACCGCACTGTATGGATAGGGCCCCGATCCAGTGTTGGAGTTGGACGCCCTAGAGCCAGAGGAGGACCCAGAAGAGGTGCCACCTGCACCCGCGCCACAGCCACAGCAACAGCCAGATCCCGAGCTAGAGGAGGATGCCGCGTCGTCAACCACAGCTGCAGTTGCAGGGCATGGCGATTGTTTCGCGCCTATGCCGCCGCACCCGCCACGAGGAGGCAATGGAGGTTTTCTCGATGAGTGAGCGCTTAGACATAGCCGTTGAGACTCCCGTGTCTAGTCGCGTCTTAGATCAATAAGAGTCACCCCTTTAGGCGTTAGACTCCAGTAACAGTCGATTTGGATTTTCATTGCTTGCTGAGTGTGCAGTATGTGTTGCAAGGCACTTAGGCATTGTGAGCAACCATACCAAGTTATTATTATTAAATAATAAAGTTGGATTTTTGAGTTACACTTTTCCCTGCATAAGTTTCCCTACCCCTTGTCTATTCTTGTTCCCTCTCATCTCTCAAACCTTGGAGTAATCAACATATGGTGAACACCCGCGGAAACCATGGAGGCAATGGAAGTGGTTCTCGCCCAGTTAAGAACCCCAATGATGGAGCACCTGCACCCCAGCCAGCACCGCCAGTTGACATGCTGAATTTTGGAGCTTTTCTTGCTGCACAGACCCAGCTGATGCACGCCATGATGCAGCAGATGCAACAGATTACTGCCCACGCCACTGCTAATCAGAATAATAAAGTCAATCAGGGACAACACCAGAATTCAAGGCTATCAGAGTTCATGAGGACTCATCCACCCACCTTCTCTGGGAACGCCAATCCGTTGGAGGCCGATGACTGGTTAAGATCGATTGAAAGGAAGCTACACATAACCCAGTGTGGGGGAAATGAGAAGGTGCTTTATTCCTCTCATCAGTTGGAAGGAACCGCCACTGAATGGTGGGAGAACTTCTGCGCAATGCGGGAGAATCCACAGGATATTACCTGGGGAGAATTCACAGCTGCTTTCCGTCAGTATCATGTGCCGGAAGGAATTATGGACCTCAAGAAGGAAGAGTTCAGAGCACTGAAGCAAGGTAATCAGTCGGTGGCTGAATACCTGAACAAGTTCACACAGCTTGCACGCTACGCGCCTGAAGACGTGGCAACAGACAAGGCCAGGCAGTCTCGTTTCCTGAAGGGAATGAACTTAGGGCTACAGGTGGGACTGATCACCCACACCTTTCCAGATTTCGAGGAGCTTGTGAACAAGGCGCTCATTCTTGAAGATAAGCGCAAGGAACTGGATGAGAACCGGAAGCGAAGGATGCAACAGCAGGGATTGCGTCAGGGAGCGCAGCAACGCTTGAGGGTTGCTCCAAATCAGTTTTTCAGATTCCAGCCGCAGAATGCAAAAAGGACACCGTCACCAGCATCGAGACCCGTCAACCAGAATTATCAGACCCCAGCTCCAGCCAGAAACGCCGCTTCAGGCAATCAACAGGGGACAGTGAGATGCTGCTACACATGCAACGAGCCAGGGCACTTCTCCAACAGTTGCCCCAAGAAGACAGTGGGAGTGACCACGGTCCGCTTCAATCTGGGATCCACACCAGCCAGGACGCCTGCACCCGGAGCAAACCGCGGGACAGCACAGCCAGGAGCCACGCCCCAAACCATGGTGAGAGGCCAAGTCAACCATGTCACCGTAGAGGCACTCCAGAATGCCACGGACCTTGTGCTGGGTAAGTTACTTGTCAACTCAGTACCTGCAACAGTTTTGTTTGACTCTGGAGCTTCGCATTCGTTTGTTTCTCAAGGCTTTGCTGCTAAAAACGATTTGGAGATTGCAAGACTTAATGCATGATTTTAGTTCAAACCCCTGGTTCCGAACTCCGAACTAAAGTAGGATGTTCTGGAGTGAGAATATTAATAGATGGGGTAGAATTCCTAGCGAACCTTATTATATTGGAAACCCAGACCTTAGATGTTATTTTGGGAATGGATTGGTTATCCAAGCACAAGGCTGTGTTGGATTGTGGACGAAGGATTATCTCAGTTGAGAGCCCAGGTGGAAGGAAAGTGGAATTTCGTGCGACAGCCGTTCGTGAAGGACAACTGATGGTTAACAGCGCAAAGGCAATCAGCATAGAGGATGTCCCAGTGGTGAACGAGTATTCGGATGTCTTTCCTGAAGATTTACCTGGTATGCTGCCAGACAGAGACATAGAGTTTGTGATAGAGCTTGTACCTGGTACAGCGCCGATAGCAAAGAGACCCTATCGGATGTCCACCGAATAATTGGTAGAGATGAAGAAGCGGCTTGAAGAGCTGATGGAGAAAGGATTCATCAGACCAAGTTCGTCGCCATGGGGAGCGCTAGTTCTGTTCGTCAAAAAGAAGGACGGGAGCTTCAGGATGTGCATTGACTACCGTGCACTCAATGAAGTCACCGTGAAGAATAAGTACCCGCTACCCAGGATCGATGATCTGTTTGACCAGCTGAGAGGAGCCGGAGTCTTCTCCAAGATTGATTTGAGATCGGGATACCACTAGTTGAAGATCCGATCAGAGGATATTCCACTATTACAGATTCGTACATCACAATCGGTTCTGTTTGGTCATCACAGTCGGTTTTGGTGGCTATAGAAAGTCCAACGATAGTGATAAGGTAGATATATCACAGTCGGTTTTTAACCGACACTAATAATATCTTATCACTGTCGGTTCTTTTTCGGAACTAACTGTGATAATAAACTTATCACAATCGATTTTCTCATAGAACCGATTGAGATATGTATAATATCACAATCGGTTCTTTTTCAGAACCGATTCAAGTGATTACATTATCACAATCGGTTTTTTATTGGAACCGATGGGGATAAGTATATTATCACAATCGGTTCTTTATTAGAACCGATTGTGATACTAGAAATATCCCAATCGGTTGCAGTAAGAACCGATTGTGATACTGTACCTATCACAATCGGTTTCAAGAAAGAACCGATTGTGATGATGTTACTGTCCACCGTCCGAAAATAGCCTCGCATTCACAATATGACACAAATAGCCTCGCATTCAGAATATGACACATTCATCACAATCCACAATATCACAGAACATATATACATCACAATCTACACACATTACATTCACATTAATATTGTTTACAATCTGTAACAGATCACATTCACATAAATTTTGTTTACACTTTATGGACTAGTATTTGCTTGAATGGTCTCTATATCTACCATCCTTCGTTATAACTTCTGTCCAGTACCACTGGTATAAATGGTCTCGTAATTTCTTGAGATCAGTGTTGGTTAGGCTCTTCCGGAGGATATCAAGGTCCTGCAAAATAGATAATAGTGCATTAATATATTTAAGTCTTAAATTTTGACTGTAAAAGGCTGATAGTATTATGCTTGTAAACAAATATCACATTGACAGTAGTGCAAATAATCAGCTGTATACCTTAGGGAAACGATCTGCGCGACCAACCAAAATGAGCATGTGATGCATCACGTAAAAGCCACATAGATCATCGCACCCTTGTTGATGACACTGTGAACAAAGAAACTTAAATTAGGAGACGAATTAAAAATAGGTGTCAGAAAAAAATCCTATGATAGACACTTGTACCTTGAAGCGCTTCCACTCCAGTTTGGTGCCTTGTTTATCATTGTGTCGGCCATGTTCAGCAACGTAAGACAAGAAAGCCCTATACATTGGAGAGATGCCATTGAGGTAAAAAAATATCTAACGTAGTTCAAGAAAGCCCTATACAACGTAAGTGTTAGGAATGTACTTACTTCTGCAAAACAGGCTCGATCGCATATTCCATCGGTCTATTTTCGAGTGAGTTCAACGTGTAGACCTTGTTTTGACTCGGAACAACCACAAGTAGAACCCAATGGTTGCTTATTACGCGGTACACAGTGCAAGAGAATAAGTTCATATGCGGTTGAAGTGTGTACATGTAATTGAATTGTATAGTAGTACATACTCCTGGTGGTATGGGAAGAAAATGGAGTCCTTTTTCGCCTCGTCATGCAATGACTGCTTGATGTATCCTGCAAGGAACTCCGATTGAAGCCTAGCCATGGTCACAGACACCATCTCGGGGTCGACAAACCCGACAGGGTGTCGACCCGTCACGGCTCGCTGCCTCATGACCCTGCAATTCATGTCAATTGTTAAAAAATATAATACAAAATCAGTAAAAAGTCATATGAATGAGTATGGTGCGATACTCACAGCGTCCAAGATAGTATGGTAGAAATATCAACGGCTTTCAAGCTATACATAAAGTACAGATCCTCAAAACCGACTGGGAAGGTCCCATCCTCTTTGCGGTGGAATTGTCCCCCTCGATACTTCACTATGAAATCGTGGCGAGGCTCGGCCTCATGTGACCTATCGATGTACCATCCATGTAGGTGGCGAGTGAACAAGCCTAAAGTATTCAATTCATGGCTTGCGATAAAGGGCTTTCCATGTATGTACCGCTTGTGATCATCAGGGTGCTCTGTGTCCTCTAACAACTTTGCCTTCTTCACGGAGGGACTCTCTGAACTCTGCTTTGTGTCTTTAGTCAGCGTGGTAGAAGTCCTTTTGCGCACCACCTGCGCACCAGCATTTGTAGCTGCAGTCGTAGGTGCAGGAGGTGCAGGAGGTGCAGCAGGGGCAGGAGCATGTGCAGCAAGAGCAGGTGTAGCAGTAGTAGCAGGAGCAGGAGCAGTAGTAGTAGTAGGAGCAGGTGCAGCAGTAGCAGCAGTAGGAGGAGTAGCAGTAACAGGAGTAGGTGCAGCACCAATAGTAGCAGTAGCAGGAGCAGGAGATGCAGAAGCAGTAGGTGTAGCAGTAGCAGCAGGAGCAGGAGAAGTAGTAGCAGGTGTAGTAGCAGTAGCAATAGTAGCAGCAGTAGCAGTAGTGTAACACCCTACAAATCTAAACTGTCGTACAAGAAAATTTCGACAGCATCTCTCCTAAAATTAGGACAAAACGGAAGCGACAACAAGATTCATAATAACCATTATAAACAGGAATAACATAAAAGCATCAATACTAGAGATAACAAGTCTAAATCAACCAGAAAACAAACATAAACGAAAAACAGCTCCAAAGAGGACATCAACAGGTCTATGATTAATAAAATTTCAGCAAGCTAATGAATTATTAAATGCACTAGTCCATGTGATTCGTGATGACCCCGGAGGGTTGATTGTGCTACTAAGCCCACCCTTCAAGCTTACGACTCGCGAGAACTAACTGAAAACAACAAAATAACAAGGGGTGAGATTGGGTAATCTCAGCAAGCGGAACAACTTCTAACGAATAACACAGCCACAGTAAAACTAGCATACCAAATTCCTCATGTCCAATACCACATTATAGAGTCCACACAACCTCAGTAAAATGCATATGATTGTGCACATGCTTATGCCATGATCCTCCTCACCGTGCCCTTTCTCGGGAACACACGGTGTTGTACGGTCTTGATCGCGCCGCTGGCGTCGACAAACTTCCAATGCATGATTATGCAGTTAATGCTTCATGCATAAATACATTCATAACTTCCCACTCTGAATTCACATGCTTGCATACCATCAAATAACATGGATAGAATGCGAACATCATTGAGATAGAATATCTCCACAATTCATCTTGCAAACAACATCTTTCTTCATTCTTACTCATGATTCAAAAGCCAAACAACCACATCACAATGCAGGATAGGATATTGTAATCTCATAAACAAGTAGTTAAACCATGTAGGTGTGCTGCAATTAAGGTTTATATTGAAAACGAAACAAATAGCGAGTTATAGTTTAGCAAGACCGCTACTTCCACTTGCCTTTACCAACGTGGATGACGAACCTAGTTGCGTCCAGAAGGGGCACCACCTGTACAAGTATTATTTCAGTACATAGCGACATCACAAATGATCACACAACTCGAACACACGCTTCCTAATCCCCGTTCCCTTCTTAAGCGCCAAAAACCCCAATCTGTCCGGGTCAAACAGCAGCACCCTCTCTTCACAATTTCGTATCTTTTTTTATACAAATCATAAAAATACAAAAAAATTACAGTAGCTAGATATTGACGAGATCTACAACTTTCATGAAGATCACAAATTTCAATTCCACTGTTAAATATGCCTAAACAAACGTACAACACAGTGGACAAAATCTGTTTCCAGATTCTGTCCGTCATCTTGAAACAGCGATAACTCTCAGACCGACGCCCTAAAAATTCTAAAAAAATTACAGAATCTAGATCTCGACGTTATCTACAACTTTCTAGTTATAGGTTTTTGCAGGAAAAATCGTCTATGCCACGTAAAACGCGAAACAATCCGCGCTGCACAATCTCCCCTTCCAAAAACAGCACCACGTGAACATCTACCCTTCTCCCCCATCAAGATCCATCTAAATCACTCACCACCAGATCTAATACACTCCTAATCCCTAGTTAGAACAGGGGTAAAAGATTGGGAATTTTACCTTGATTTCTCCCTTGAGAACCCACGAAAAACGCGCGACGATTCCCGAAACGGAAATCTGCTCGTCCTCCATGCCTCCACGGATCCTCTTCTCGCTTGCTCCTTCGCGTTTCGCGCTGGATCTTGAGCCACCACGCAAGGGGAGGAAGAGGAGGGGTGGTGTGGCTGCTAGGGGAGGAAGGGGGGCGCCCTAGGGCTTTTGGGGGGTGACACCCCTTTTATATGGTGGGCCGGCCCACTAGGGGAAAAGAGAGAGGTGGAGGGGATTCGCAGCCCAGGCCCAGGTTTTCCTCGGCCCACTGTTTCTAGCCCGACAACTCCAAATTTAATATTAATATGCCGGATAAACTTCAATTATTTCATCCCCCGACAAATCCTTCATTCCTCTCCCGAAACAAAACCAGGAAAAGGAACCCTAGAATCGCTCTGATGCTCTAAGGCATCACATTCTCCCCTCTTTAAAAGGATTCGTCCCCGAATCTACTCCTCTTTGCTACGGAACCTTAAAAAAAGGAAGGCAAAATGGTAATAAACACTTTACCTTCAGCATCCTCAAAGAGTGTAGGATACTTCTTCCGCATCTGGTCCTCAAGTTCCCAAGTTGCATCCCGCTCAGACTAATTGGTCCACAAATCTTTCATTGGACACTAACACGAACTATTCCCCTATTAAATAAAGGACACCTATTAGGTGAATCTGGTATCGATCTGGAATCTCAACTCCCACTTCTCTCTTCAACCCGATCGCGAAACTCCGCATTCCAATCTCAACTCCTCTACCACAGTTCGTCGCATTCCGGACGACGCGAACCATGTGAGACACAACGCTCTAGGTAAGTCTCTAAATCAACCCAAACACAAACTCCTATCTCCTACAAGTGATTGATCTTTTACAAAAAGAACCAATATCCACCCTTACCAACGACAGAGATAGCCTACTTTACAACCAGTGGTCTCAGAATCCAGAAACAATAACAACCGAACACAATCACTACGGTTGACACAAACTCGCTTTCGAACCCAGCGACAAAAGTTCCAAAAAATTAATGTAATTACCTGCAACTTCCAAGTTGTTCACTACTAAATTAAGCAACCCCACCGAGGAACATATCAATGAAAACAATTCTCCAAAAAAAGTTTGAATTGAGTCATACACAACCTTCCTTTACTCTTCACTTTTAAACTACTTACGATCAGCGACCCACACTAGTTTTCCCTTGTAAGAAGGTTTCGCTTTCACATTCTTCCACCCAAGGACCAGGGCAAGGAGTACAATCCTTGAATAAACTCAACCATAACATAAACATTCATTTTCTTACCCCCAAGCTTGAACGTAAAAGAAATCTTAATTCTCACTAACACAACGAACGACAATCACCACCTTTAAACCAAAGGGCTGAAATTCACATACACGGGAACTCAACTTGGAAGAGGAACTCCATAGAACCAAAACCACCAAAAAAATTTTCTTCGGGGAGAAGCTCTATTCAAAAGAGAAACACCACGAAAGTCTTCTGCAAATGCATTTCACTTTTACCAAAACAAATCATCTCACTTTTATCCAAGGCCGAGCCATTCAGAAAAAAGAAACCGATCAAGGAATTAAATGCTTCCACACAACCACCATCTCTTTTCCCTTAAAAGGAACCAAACTCACTTCCCAACAGAAAAATTGTTTCAACCACGAATATCATTCATGTCACAACCAGAAGAATCGTCTCTTAAACAAAAACTGTCAAACACCTCACACCACAACACAACTCTAGCCCAAAATAGAAATACAAATATTTCCAGATCATGAAGTTCCAAATCTTACATTGGATTAGCTACTTCTTTTGATCAACAATGCAACCGATAACTCGACCTTGAAAACTACGGACACAGTCAAAGCATACATCCTTGAGCATAAATGTCGCATTCATAACTTAAGCTAGTTTTCTTATCAAATATGAATGAATGACGATATTTAATAGAATAACATTCCAAAATCTCCACAAATTACTTCAAGGTTAATCATTCTTTTATCCTTGTTTTAAGCCTCGAAATTAACCCACATTTGGCAGAATCATTCTAAGTTTAGGAAACTCAAACACAAAGACAAAGAATGCTTTGACCGAAAGTATTCAACCCAAATATCAAACAAACAAACCAATCCATATGAATTTTTAAACATAAGTTCAGCATAACTCCCACCATCTATAGCATTCCACTACCCTTACCATTTAGATTTCAATATTCCCTATTTACTCATTGAGAAGGCCCATCAGGATTTAACAACAACTACACAACAAATTCTTACTCTTATTACCTTTTCCACAATTATAAATAAAGTTCACAGTGCTTATCAAAAACACATCCAACCAACACTACCTCATCAAGATCCCCACGGAGCAGCCTAACCTATATCATCATACTCTAAATTTGAAAGGCAGTGCTTCAAAAAGTCTTTCAAAGATGATGAACCTATAAATTCCATACCACATAATGCGTCAACATCTCGATAATGGAAATTTATTCACCTAAAAGATGACTCAACAAGTAAATATTATCTCAACAAGGCACCAATCGTAAATAGAAGTTTAAAACATACATTTATTAAGGACAAAATCACGCGTCATGCTAACTATCCCTGGTTCACTCCATCACAACATGTTACAATTTCCACCATTTTAACAAAGGTTTTCAACAATTAATATAATCAGTTACCACCACTACTAAGTCATCAAAAAAAATAATTTGAAAAATTTTAAAACAACAACATTGCTTTTAGTTACCCTATCCATAGGCTATGACAAACTGTCACTACACAACATACTCCAACTATATAAAATAGATTGAATAATTTAAGCCATCCAAAGCTCTTATAACAACAACGCTAAATTAAATTTAAATTTTTTTTTTAATTTTTTTTTGCTACCCTATACACGGGTTATAGCAAAATTGCCACTCCAAGACATACTCCAGCCTTTTTTTTTAAAGTGAACTGAATAGGTGAAATCATCACAAAGCTCTTACGGCAATGGCAAAAACTTATGTCTTCCCAATTGATATCGATACTAGCATTATTGGGCATATTGCATACTTCCGAATCTACTAATAGTTTGCAACGTCATAAATATCAACTCTAATCAATTTCCAAGTTAAAGTCACTAGCCAACACGATTAAATTAGAACATCTTTAAACAACCAAAGATGGTTTCTTTAACAATATCGGTAGTCCACCATTACAATTAAATTGTTCTACCGACCTTATATTAAAATGTCTCTAAATAACCCACTAATTTTCTATTACCTTCACAGTAGTTTACATCATCGTAATGTTCTAACTACGCATCAAGATTTAAAGCTTTAAACATTGTCCATGGTCATGGGCACATTAAAATAATGCAATAAATCCTAAGCATGCACATTAACACATTCAATCATTATCGCTATAGAGCAATCTACAATACTAGAAGTTTATTTAATCTCAAGCTAAAGATAACAATTACATTTTAATTGATTCAACTCACAAATTAACTTAGAAGTACATCATTCCATAAACCACAATGTTACATACTACGTAACACAGACATAAAATTTCTAAACACCGTCATGGGTCACCTACCCTTGACAAACAGGAGGCAATCCCAAACATTAAAAAAAACAAACACAGTTCTAGATCAAGAACAAACACCGATAAAAATTTCTTCTTTTCAGGCAAGGAAGAAAAGCAAAATCCAAACATAAATGCAAGAGAGCTCGACCCTCAAATGTCCAATCATAGTAGCCAAAACTCTTCAAGAAATCCAAAACCTACACTTTCCACAAAGGAAGACGGATGCAAAAAGGAAGACCAAATGTCCAACTAAAATTTTCCGATAAAGATTCAAACTTAGCTCCATCCAGCTTGATCTGCAACAGGAGAAACTCCAACCCCCTTCTTTTTTTAAAAAAAAAATCGGGGAAACAACAACCACATAAATTTCCTCCCAACGACAGTCCATCACAATAAATCAGGTGCCAAAGCAAAATTGTGACCAAAAGACGCGCAACGTAGAACTCTTCTTCTTTGTCTTCACTCAAAGGAGACAAAACCACAAACCGCCAAAAGGACAAATCAGCGAGTGCTCAAAACTAAGCATTTTCCTCGGTTTCGAACCAACCACATACCCAGAAAACCAACCAAAACCGACCGTCAGCACGGTAAAGAACATCCGAAGGAATCCATCACCAACCTCTTCTATTCGACTCCAGTCACTACCCGATCTACAACAGACACGGATAAGTATTCTTTCCCTACAGGGGTTTAATAGTTCTTCGGTGGTGACTCTACCCGGCCACACCGTCAAACCACAGCCTCACTACAAACAAAAGGTGACCGAAACCCTTCGGCACCACAACCACACTTTATCACAAATGAAGCAACTCAATCAAATCTATCATAAATATAGCATTATACATCATCAAAAGTAGCATTCAACAACAAAGCTTAAATTCAACCTTTAAGTATAAGGCAACGATACCCATACCCTTTCCTACTGTGCATCCATGTGTGTCAAATTTTAAATTAGTGATTCCACTTACACAAGTTTTAATGTTGCTATCCTATAACAAAATTTTAGTTAAAACCTAGGCCATGTTTCTAAGTTATTCCACATCACATTTTAGTTGTATCCTATAGTATGACACTAAAAATAGACATTCCAAGGACCTCTGACCGCTTCCGATACCAAGCTGTAACACCCTACAAATCTAAACTGTCGTACAAGAAAATTTCGACAGCATCTCTCCTAAAATTAGGACAAAGCAGGCGACAACAAGATTCATAATAACCATTATAAACAGGAATAACATAAAAGCATCAATACTAGAGATAACAAGTCTAAATCAACGAGAAAACAAACATAAGCGTAAAACAGCTCCAAAGAGGACATCAACAGGTCTATGATTAATAAAATTTCAGCAAGCTAATGAATTATTAAATGCACTAGTCCATGTGATTCGTGATGACCCGGAGGGTTGATTGTGCTACTAAGCCCACCCTTCAAGCTTACGACTCATGAGAACTACGAAAACAACAAAATAACAAGGGGTGAGATTGGGTAATCTCGAAGCGGAACAACTTCTAACGAATAACACAGCCACAGTAAAACTAGCATACCAAATTCCTCATGTCCAATACCACATTATAGAGTCCACACAACCTCAGTAAAATGCATATGATTGTGCACATGCTTATGCCATGATCCTCCTCACCGTGCCCTTTCTCAGAACACACGGTGTTGTACTGATTTGCACGCGCCAAGGCGTCGACAAACTTCCAATGCATGATTATGCAGTTAATGCTTCATGCATAAATACATTCATAACTTCCCACTCTGAATTCACATGCTTGCATACCATCAAATAACATGGATAGAATGCGAACATCATTGAGATAGAATATCTCCACAATTCATCTTGCAAACAACATCTTTCTTCATTCTTACTCATGATTCAAAAGCCAAACAACCACATCACAATGCAGGATAGGATATTGTAATCTCATAAACAAGTAGTTAAACCATGTAGGTGTGCTGCAATTAAGGTTTATATTGAAAACGAAACAAATAGCGAGTTATAGTTTAGCAAGACCGCTACTTCCACTTGCCTTTACCAACGTGGATGACGAACCTAGTTGCGTCCAGAAGGGGCACCACCTGTACAAGTATTATTTCAGTACATAGCGACATCACAAATGATCACACAACTCGAACACACGCTTCCTAATCCCCGTTCCCTTCTTAAGCGCCAAAAACCCCAATCTGTCCGGGTCAAACAGCAGCACCCTCTCTTCACAATTTCGTATCTTTTTTTATACAGATCATAAAAATACAAAAAAATTACAGTAGCTAGATATTGACGAGATCTACAACTTTCATGAAGATCACAAATTTCAATTCCACTGTTAAATATGCCTAAACAAACGTACAACACAGTGGACAAAATCTGTTTCCAGATTCTGTCCGTCATCTTGAAACAGCGATAACTCTCAGACCGACGCCCTAAAAATTCTAAAAAAATTACAGAATCTAGATCTCGACGTTATCTACAACTTTCTAGTTATAGGTTTTTGCAGGAAAAATCGTCTATGCCACGTAAAACGCGAAACAATCCGCGCTGCACAATCTCCCCTTCCAAAAACAGCACCACGTGAACATCTACCCTTCTCCCCCATCAAGATCCATCTAAATCACTCACCACCAGATCTAATACACTCCTAATCCCTAGTTAGAACAGGGGTAAAAGATTGGGAATTTTACCTTGATTTCTCCCTTGAGAACCCACGAAAAACGCGCGACGATTCCCGAAACGGAAATCTGCTCGTCCTCCATGCCTCCACGGATCCTCTTCTCGCTTGCTCCTTCGCGTTTCGCGCTGGATCTTGAGCCACCACGCAAGGGGAGGAAGAGGAGGGGTGGTGTGGCTGCTAGGGGAGGAAGGGGGGCGCCCTAGGGCTTTTGGGGGGGTGACACCCCTTTTATATGGTGGGCCGGCCCATTAGGGGAAAAGAGAGAGGTGGAGGGGATTCGCAGCCCAGGCCCAGGTTTTCCTCGGCCCACTGTTTCTAGCCCGACAACTCCAAATTTAATATTAATATGCCGGATAAACTTCAATTATTTCATCCCCCGACAAATCCTTCATTCCTCTCCCGAAACAAAACCAGGAAAAGGAACCCTAGAATCGCTCTGATGCTCTAAGGCATCACAAGTAGTACCAGTAGCAGTAGCAGTACCAGCAACAGGAGGAGGTGCTTGCACTACGACACCCATCGCGGGCCACTTGATGAACGACATCCGTGCTTGCCCGAGAGTGGCGATATCTTCCTTCGGGGTGAACTCCAGGGTATGAGACAGGCAAACATCGTGGACATAGTCCACCTGCACCCTCATGTAGCCCTTCCCCAAAGGTATACCATGCACTGTGTCATCCTCCTTGCTGGGAAATGCAACCCCGCGCGCAGCCTCAGTTTGTATTCCGTCGTCGATCAGGACTAGCTGGCACTTGGTAGGACCCTGCAAGAAGTGATAAGCATCTTCATCATAATCTTTGTTAAGCTTACTCATGTACCTTTCGGTTTGAAACAGTTATTACCTTGAGGTGTGGAATGCGTAGTTCCTTATTGGAAGCGCAGCTGCTAGGGCGTAGCGTAGGCGATGGTTCAGGACTCTGATTCTGGGAGAACATCGCCATCATCTCAGCCTTTAACTCCTCCTTCGACTCCTCCTTCATCTGCGCCCTAATCTGCGCCTAACGTGCTTCCCATGATCTTGCCCTGGCACTGGAAATGCTCTCCTCTAAAAAGAAGGACCTCTTCGTATGCCCCGCACCTGCGGCAAGCACCCGACCCTTATGATCGGGTTTCCCGATTGCCGAACACAAGATGTCCCTTGACCCTTGGCTTTGAAATGCTCCTTGCTCTTTCTGCTGGCTTACCTCCTCCTGCAGGTCACAAATATAAATTATTGCTAAAATACAATGGGAAGGGTCAGATGCATTGTACTATGTTAGATATCTTACGATGGTCATGACGATCTGTGCCGTCGCGGGGTTTGGAACGACAATCTGACCGTTAGAGGTTTTCTTCGTCCTTGCTAATACCCAGTCGCGTGCCTGCCCCTTGCATATGTGGGACTAAGGCATCGTTGTCCCAGAGGTTGCACACTCCTCGGCTAGTCGCGCCCACTCTGCCTTCTTCCCTACATACCCACCGAAACCGAGGTGGTGCGTGTGTGTGTTACGCCTCTGTATAGCGATATTCTTCTCTCTCAGCTCCTCCGCCTCAGGTGTATTCCTCATCCTTGCGAACTCCTCCCAAACCTCGGGAGTAACAAATGGATACCTTTTGAAGGGAGTACGGTTTTTCAACACGAACTCGGCATGCATGGTAACCCTGAAATGCCTCAAAGCCACACCCATTCTCTTCAAGGTGTACCGTCTCGCATTGATTTCATCTTCCTCTTGTATAATCCATTTCCCCTTAACTTCGTCCCACAGTCGGTTCTTCTGCTCGTCGCTTACTTCCATCCTCCAGTCCTTAACTGTGATCGGCACTCTCTCCCTCACCAATAGGATGAGAAAAGAGGAGTAGCGCCCCTTAAACTTGCTAGGACCCGTGCAAACCCCCGTGGCATTGAAGTTAAGGACTTGCGGCGTTCTCCCTATGGCTCCTTTATTCGGTCCTCTGCCCTTTCTGACCTTCCTCGATGGGGTAGCAGCACCTTCTTCTCTCTCTGGCGTTGAGCCGGTGCTCTCTCTTTGCGACATTCCGAACTATGTACGTATAGGTCAAACCTAAACTTGATGAGAGAAAGCAATTCAAATTTCTGACATGATTATATCTCACATAAGAGAAAGCAATTCAAATGTCTATCTGTAGACCATCTAAGTACGTACGTACCAACGATGACTCCTTATCTCCAATTAGGTTAGGTCCCATTCGAGGATATGTGGCTCGGGCAAGTTCCTAAGTTGTTGTACAACTCTAGAGAAAATTTCGGCAGCATCTCCCCGCTGTTCTCCAAATACACGTCTCGACAACAGGTCAAGAGGGTGTGTATTCAGAGAACACCAGGGAGATGCGGCCGAAACTTTCTCTAGAGTTTGTACAACAGCTTAAGAACTTGCCCGAGCCACATATCCTCGAACTGTCCAAAATACGTGGACAATTCGAGACTGCTTATTTATAAATATGCCATTTTAGCATACTTATAAACAAGCACCCTTGAACGGGAGACGCATAGGTTACGCAACTAAACTCGATAATAAAGTGCGATAATATAGCAGATGTTACAAGTTTCAAATTGCACTGAGAATATAATCTGCACATATTACTATAGAAGGGTTGCTAAATTAATGAGCCGACATGGATTGCTCTCAGATTGCTATAGAAGGGTTGCTAAATTAATTAGCCGTCCAACTTCTAGATGGCCAATATATCACAGGCTATTACATCTGAAAATTTCAAGATTACAACCCTAGAACAGCACTGCTCTAGCACAGAAGGAATAAGTACAGCATAGCACAGAAGGAATATAGCACTGCTCTAACCTTACCACAATGCATTAAGAGCAAGTGCCACCAAATTGTCAGCTAAGAGCATAAATGAATAAGCACAGCACTGCTCTAACCCTAGAACAATGCATTAAGAGCAAGTGCCACCAAAATGTCAGCTAAGAGGAGTACTTATCTAGGTCTAGCCAGTTCCTTTAATGATCAGATTAATCAAACCTCAATTTTAAGCAATCATCATTGAGCTATTTACAACCAATAACAGCCCACAGTCCGATATCGTTCTTACAGTGCGCCGAACCAAGTCGGCAATGGGGGAGGAGCCCGAGGAGGCCGCCGATGGGGGAGGAGCCGGCTGGGGGGGACGCGCCGATGGGGGTGGTGGGGGGAGCCGCCGATGGGGGAGGCGCCGAGGGGGAGGAGTCGGAGGGGGAGGCGCCCATGTGGTACTCGCCGATGGGGGAGGTGCCAGGGGGGAGGAGCCGGAGGGGGAGGTGGTCGAGCTAGGGTTGTGGAAATGAGGATGAAACGAAATCAGTGCGCGCCGAAATGTATATGCCCGCCGATCGCAATATGTAATATCTGTGTCGGTTCTTTAAATCAACCGATCGCAATATGTACACTAACTGTATCGGTTCTCTAAATAAACCGATCGCAATATATACTATCTATGTCGGTTCTATACAAAAACCGATCGCAATATATACTATCTGTATCGGTTTCCTAAAAGAACCGATTGTGATGACTATGATCCAATCTCTAATTTTTTTGAAACAGAGTCTTTATTCAAAAGAGTCGACAAGTCAAATCTTTTTCAAATTTGCTATACTATAAGATCCATTTTACATATATATTCTACAAAATGCTACATTATACAGGGAATTTTTACAACTTAATTTATTTACAATACAACCCTTCCTGATGATCTACACGCATGTAATGTGTTCCATGTGTGCCGTCGTCACCGCTAAGACATTCCCCATCTGCAAACGGAGGTGTTTCATCAAATTGGTTGTACTCTTCTTCATCTACAACATTTTCAACTCCAACAATCCTCCTCTTGCCATGAAGTACGACGTGCAACCTCGGATTGGTCGGATCACGCATGTAGAAAACTTGAGTTGCTTGCTTTGCGAGGACGAACGGTTCATCTCTATAGGCCAGTTTATTCAGATCAACAAGAGTAAAACCTGTCTTGTCGACCTTAACTCCGTGAGGAAGTCTCACCCACTTACATCGGAACAATGGAACTTGGTATATTCCGTAGTCGAGCTTCCATATTTCTTCGATCATCCCGTAGTAACAGTTCATTGCAGTTGAGGATCCTCTTTTCGAGTGATCATCGGACAAAGCATCTATGCTCACACCACTATTTGCATTGTACTCTTTGCATCTTGACTTTCAGTATAAAATGTGTAGCCATTAATATCGTAACCTTGCCATGTCTGTATATTAAATCTTGGTCTGTCAGCCAACCATTTGACAGCCTCAGTACTAACGAAGACCTTCACATTTTCTTTGAACCATGTGAGGAATCGATCGTTGTGTTCTCGTGTGATGGAAAGCTCATCCATAAGTGGATTCTCTTCCCGTAATATCAACTTGTGCTATTGGATGTATGGATGAACTTCTGCGTTGTGTTGCAAGACTGTGTAATGCGCTTTACAGTACATATCAAATTGTGGACTCATTAGATTTGACCCAATGGTTCCTTTGCCACCAAGTCTGCCCTCATGACGAGATATAGGAACACCAATCGGTTGTCTTTTACCTAGATAGTCCACATAGAACTCAATAACCTCTTCAGTCCCATAACCTTCAATAATACTACCCTCAGGCTTCGACCTATTCCTCACGTATGACTTTAATATACCCATGTACCTCTCGAACGGATACATGTAACGCAGGAATGCGGGTCCACAAATCTTAATCTCTCTAACAAGGTGAACAACGAGGTGGACCATGACATCGAAGAACGACGGGGGGAAATGCATCTCAAGCTGACAAAGAGTCTGCACCACCTCACCTTGTAAGTTGTCCAGTATATCGGGATCAATAACCTTGCATGAAATCGCATTGAAGAAATAGCATAGCTTCGTGATTGCCAACCTGACGTCATCTGGTAGAATATTTCTGATTGCAACAGGGAGCATTTGGGTCATCAAGACATGACAGTCGTGGGACTTCATACCAAACAACTTCAAATCATCCATAGACACAAGCTTCTTAATGTTTGCGGAGTAGCCCGATGGAACTTTAATATCGTGGAGACACTTGCAGAGGTCTTCTTTCTCCTTCTTGGATAAGGTGTAGCATGCAGCGGGGATGTACGGCCCTTTTCCATCTTCCTCCATCACTGCAAGCTTGGGCCTGATTCCCATGTAGGTCATATCGCGGCGAGCATTCACACCATCCTTGGTCTTCCCAGGTATGTTCAGCAGGATGCCTACCAAATTATCACAAACATTTTTCTCAACGTGCATGACATCAATACATTGACGGACATCTAACTCCTTCCAATATGGTAAGTCCCAAAATATAGACCTCTTTTTCCAAATGGTCCTGGGACGAACAGATTTACGGCTCTTACCGTACTCGTGATCGATATCCTCCACGCGTGAATATGCTTGCCTTCCACTCATAGGCTGCGGGGCTGCACGAACTTCCCTCTTTCCATCAAATTTGACATCCATCTTACATATCGATGACTTCGGGGTAGAAACCTACGGTGACCCATGTACACCGTTTTCTTCTAATTCGGCAGCCACAAGCTATCAGTGTCCTCTTCACAAATTGGATAAGCTTTGGCTCCCTTCGTGCTGTAGCCCGCCAAATTACCAAGGGATGGGAAATCATTTATGGTGCAAAATATCATAGCCCGTAGGGTGAAGTTCTCTCTTTTGTATGCATCCCACACCTCGACCCCCTCATTCCACAATTTTACCAAATCCTCAATTAGTGGTGCTAGGTACACATCAATATCATTACCCGCCTGTTTGGGTCCTGAGATTAGCAACAACATCATGATATACTTCCGCATCATGCATAACCATGGAGGCAAATTGTATATACACAACAAAACTGGCCAAGTACTGTGTCAACTGCTCATATTACCAAACGGATTCATTCCATCTGTACTCAATCCAAATCTTATGTTCCTCATCTCAGCACCAAACTCCTCATGTTGCCAATCAATGTTTCTCCATTGAGCCGAATCAGCGGGATGTCTCAACTTGCCATCGTCCTTTCGAGATTCAGAATGCCAACGCAACAATTTTGCCTCTTTGGGATTTGCAAAGAACCGCTCTAAACGGGGAATGATGGGCAAATACCACAACACCTTGGCTGGTGCCCCTTTTTTCACATCTTCACCGTCGTCAGTTCGGTTCTTACGCTTCTTGTCATCACGCTTATCATTTTGTTTGTATCAGGGTACACCACAAACTGGACAAATGAGCAGTTCCTTATGGACGTTGCGGTATAGTATGCAATCATTTGGACATGCATGTATCCTTTCTGTTTCCATTCCCATGGGACATAATAGCTTCTTCGCTTCATAAATACTTGTTGGCAACTCGTTTCCCTCTGGAAGCATATCCGATAGAAGTATTAAAAGTGCATTGAAACTTGTATCTGTCCAACGGTGTTTTGCCTTCAGTTCAAACAATGCAAGGACCGAACCCAACTTGGTGTATTCCCCTTTGCAACCCGAAAACAATGGTTTGGCATCGTCATCCATCAAGCTTTTAAATTTTTCGAACTCTCTTTCCGCGTAATTTCCCTCCACATCCCGCAACATTTGATCTAAATTATCCTCATCACACATATCACGCTCCAACTCGTGATCGGCTTCCAGCATGTCTTCGTTGCATATCACAGGGGTACTACCTGTCTCCCCATGATGGATCCAACATGTGTAATTCCTCACGAAGCCACGTCGAATCAAATGGCCTTCAATTTGAGCTGAGTTGTTAAATCTCCTAAGATTGGTGCAATCAATACAAGGACAATATATGAACTTTACACCCCTCATAACCATATCTACTTCTGCAATTCTTATGAACTCCTTAACTCCCCTATGAAATTCAGCACTCACACGGCTTTTTTGATACATCCATTCTTCACGGTCCATCTACAATTAAACCACAAACAATAAATTAATAATGCCCTAATCAATTAAATAAAAAAAGGGTTGAAGCATTAACAAAGTTGAGAGATTGAATGATCTGTTGAACAACTAAGTACATACGTATCAACGATGACTCCTAATTGCTAATTAGGTCAGGTCCTAATCCCATTCGAGGATATGTGGTTCGAGCAAGTTCCTAAGCTATTGTACTAACTCTAGAGAAAATTTGACATCTCATTTGTTCTCCAAATACACGTCTCGACAACATGTCAAGAGGAAGTGTATTCGGAGAACACCGCCAGGAGATGTCAAACTTTCTAGAGCTTGTACAACAGCTTAGGAACTTGCTCGAGCCACATATCCTCAAACTATCCAAAAAACGTGGACAATTCGAGACTGCTTATTTATAAATATGCCATTTTAGCATACTTATAAACAAGCACCCTCGAACGGGAGACGCATAGGTTACGCAACCTAATTAACTACTATACCATTGATCATATTAATTATCTTAAAACAATTATGACATGTAATGTACACATTCATGAAATAAAGAATTAATGCTGATCACCTTTTGAGGAAAACCACAAATGAGGGGAAATCTAGCTCCTAATCAAGCTAGCTAGGGTTTCAATTAACATTAACCTTCAACCCACTGATGATCTCCTCCACGATTTAATTTCTCAACCATACACTCTGCTAATGATAGATAACACAATCACCAAATCAAAATCGAATAATGTACATTAATACAAAATACGATGGATTTGAAGGAATGGCGCCACCTTTTGAAGAAAGCCACAAATAAGCTAGGCAGGAAAATAGAGAAATCCCCTCAATGCATCAAATTACCCTCTTCACACACATCCTCAAGACTTTCATATTTTCTCATCCAAATATAAGTTTAAACCAGAGTAATAGTTTTTGAGGCAACAGCGGATTTTATTTGGCTCCAGAACACCAACTCGATGAGAGTAAATAAGTTCATCCCGAGTCCCGACGGCACATATATATATACATGAAAGCTTCATCACAATCGGTTCTATACAAGAACTATTTATGATTAAATAGTTATCACCGTCGCTTATATATAAAATCGACTGTGATAATTTGTATCCTCATCACTGTCAGTTTCTTTACAGAATCGACACAGATAACATATCACAGTCGGTTCTTAAAATAAACCGACTGTAATAATATTAGTCATCCCAGTCGGTTCTATATAAGAACCGACACGGATATTCATCCACCCCCTTCGTCTTCCCCGCCAATTTGACCGTTCAAACGTAGCATTGATCACCATCGCGTTCCCCGATCAATATATAAAAGTACGCAGCAGCTAGCAATGGCAGTGCCTCCAGGTCATCAGTAGTCTAGCTTCCATATAGCTCCTTTCTTCTCTGCCTCTTCGACCGCAGCAATGGCAGCGCCTCCTTCTCCGGCAGGGTCTGAGACTCCACCGTGGAGTCACCTAGCTTCCATCCTCCAACATCCTCGCCGCCGCCGGCAGCGCCGCCTCAGCCCCCAGCGCCTCACTCTGGCGGGGCCCTGCCCCAGCTGTCTCCCGACGTCTCTCCCGGTGCCTCACCCCGGCCGGGCGCCTCCAACGCCAGCAGGAAGAACCCCAGAGAGGACGAGGACGAGGAGGAGGAGGAGGAGAACGACGACGACGACGACGAGGACAACGACGAGGAGGAGGAGGAGGACGACGACGAGGATCAGGAGATCATCCGTTGGGGTACCGGTGTGTCTTCTGGGTCATCATCGTCGGAGGATGATCACCCAGGCAGTGACGATGATCAGCCGCCCTTCTTCGACTCCGACGGCAACGACAACCCTAGCGGTGATAGCCTTGGCCTGTCGTTCTATAATTAAGTAAATTAAATGCATGCATGTGATATGTGAACAATATATATATATATATCTGTGCTGAAAGCCAGTTGTGCTTTCATTATATATACGTATCTGTTTTTTTCATGTGGCGGCGGCTTTTTTTTTGTTCTTAGTACGTACGTGCGCACGTTCCATCATCACAATCGATCGGTGATTCTTGTCACTCTAAGGAATTGAACCCGATCTTCAAAGAAGTGATGATGTTGCGTATGATGCAGTTCTGCGATTGGCCTAGATGCCAAACCAAAGTCGTTTCCTGCTAGACGTGAGAAGTGAATGGACACATTGCATATGTAGGAGAAAGAACTTTGCCGAAGAAAAGAAGACAATACTCCTGGCGCTGAATTATGTTACTATTACTTTTGTTTTTGTGGATGTTGTTGCGCTCGTGAGATGATGTTATATATTTGCGTATGTTGCAGTTTTTCTATGGTTGGTCTGTGTTGGAGTTTGTTTTTCTCTTGTTCCCTTAAGGGGAAATGTGTGACTAGAGGATCTCACAAAAACTATGTTTCTGTTGAACTGTTCTTGGTTTCATCTATTAATGGAACTGGGGCATTCTGTTGCCATCTAAAAATCATCACAATTGGTTCTGGAAAAGAACTGATTGTGATAAGCCCTGTGCTTATCATAATCTGTTTCTTCCCAAAACCGATTGTGATAATACCTACTCATTACAATCGGTTCTGGAAATGAACTGATTGTGATAAGCCCTGTGCTCAGGACAATCGATTTCTTCCCAAAACCGATTGTGATAATACCTACTCATTACAATCGGTTCTAGATAAAAACCGATTGTGATAACAAAATGATTATCACAATCGGTTCTTATATAGAACCGATTGGGATTATTATCTTATCATAATCGGTTACTTCTAAGAACCGATTGTGATAACCTGTTACCAAGATTTCCAAATGGAATATACTTATCACAATCGGTTTTTAGTCAAAAGTTTAGAACCGACACAGATGAAGCGATAGTAATGTGCCATTCTGTAGTAGTGTTCCGAAGACCGCGTTTTCGTCCAGATACGGACATTATGAGTTTACAGTTATGTCATTCGGTCTGACGAATGCGCCATCATATTTCATGAATATGATGAATAATGTGTTCATGGAATATTTGGACAATTTTGTTGTTGTGTTCATAGATGACATCTTAGTTTACTCCAAGATGAAGGATGAACATGCAGAGCACTTGAGGTGAGTCTTGGAGAAGCTGAGGGAACATCAACTCTTCGCCAAGTTCAGCAAGTGCGACTTTTGGAAAGACAAGGTGGAGTTCCTCGGACATGTAATGACCGCAGAAGGAGTCGCTATAGATCCGAGCAAGGTAGAAGCTGTGTTACACTGGGAGCAGCCGAAGACCGTGACCCAGATCCGTAGTTTCCTTGGTATGGTAGGTTACTACCACCGTTTCATCGAAGGCTTTTCGACCATTGCGAGACCGCTCACGTAATTGTTGAAAAAGGAGAAGAAGTTTGCATGGACGCCGGAGTGCGAGAAGGGTTTTCAAGAGCTGAAAAGGCGATTGACATCGGCACCAGTGTTAGTTCTATCGGATGTTAATCAAAGCTTTGACATTTATTGTGATGCATCACACCAAGGACTTGGGTGTGTGCTGATGCAGAACGGAAAGGTCATCGCTTATGCATCAAGGCAGTTGAGGCCACATGAGAAGAATTATCCAACGCATGACCTAGAGCTAGCTGCCATAGTGCATGCTTTGAAGTTGTGACGCTATTATTTGATCGGGAACAGATGTTAAGTATATACGGACCATAAGAGCCTTAAGTACATTTTCACCCAATCAGACCTGAACATGAGGCAGAGGCGATGGTTAGAGCTGATCAAGGATTATAACGTTGGAATCCATTACCATCCCGGGAAGGCCAACGTGGTGGCCGATGCTCTGAGTCGGAAAAACCATACCGTAAACATGTTGATAGCCACGAGTCAGGAAGAGCTATGCAAGGATTTCCAGAAAATGCAGATTTCAATGGTACCAGAAGGATTCTTGGCCGCATTAGAAGTGAAGCCTACCCTGGAGGATCAGATCCGAGAAGGACAGAAGGATGATGACAAGATCCGCAGGATTAAGTCCAAGATGGACGAGGGCAAGGCAAAAACTTCAAGCTGGACGAGCAAGGCACGTTGTGGATGGAGGATCGAATTTGTGTGCCAAACAAGAAGGAGCTGAAGCAGTTGATCCTAGAGGAAGCCCATGACTCCAAGTATTCAATCCATCCGGGAAGTGCCAAGATGTATCAAGACTTGAAGGAAAGATTCTGGTGGCCAAGCATGAAACGTGAGGTTGCCGAGCATGTCGCATTGTGCGACATATGTCAGAGAGTCAAGGCAATGCATCAGAGGTCAGCAGGATTGCTACAGCCATTGAAGATACCTGAGTGGAAATGGGAGGAAATCGGAATGGACTTCATTACCGGTTTACCCAAGACTCAAGGAGGATATGACTCCATATGGGTCATAGTGGATCGCTTAACTAAGGTCGCTCACTTTATCCCCGTGAAGACCACCTATTCAGGGGACAAGTTAGCCGAGTTATACATGACCAGGATCGTCTGTTTGCACGGAGTGTCGAAGAAGATTGTATCGGACAGAGGTACCCAGTTTACCTCGAGATTCTGAAATAAGCTGCATAAAGCCATGGGGACCCGTTTGAACTTTAGCACCGCCTATCATCCGCAGACGGATGGACAGACTAAAAGGGTTAATCAGATACTGGAGGATATGTTAAGAGCGTGTGCATTGGCTTATACTACCTCTTGGGATAAAAGCCTGTCGTATGCTGAGTTCAGCTACAACAATAGCTATCAAGCAAGTTTGCAAATGTCACCATTTGAGGCACTATACGGTCGACCTTGTCGAACGCCGTTGAACTGGAATGAGAGAGGTGAACACTGTGTCTTTGGGCCGAACATTCTTCAAGAAGCTGAAGAGCAGATTGCCATGATCTGGGAAAGACTGAAGATAGCACAGTCAAGACAGAAAAGCTACACCGACAACCGTCGCCGAGATTTGAGCTTTGAACCGGAGGATTTCGTGTATCTTAGAGTTACACCCCTCAAGGGAGTCAAAAGATTCCATGCCAAAAGGAAGCTCGCACCGCGATATGTCAGACCATTTAAGATTTTGAGCCGTAGAGGCAAAGTTGCTTACCAGCTGGAGTTGCCGCAGTCGTTGGCGGGAGTACATGATGTGTTCCACATGTCCCAGCTAAAGAAGTGTCTTCGAGTGCCAGACGAGCAAACACCCTTGGAATCGATCGAGCTATAGGAAGATCTGACCAACAAGGAGCACCCCGTCAAGATTTTAGACACAATGGATCGGGAGACAAGGAATAAGTCAACATGTTTCTGCAGAGTCCAGTGGAGCAACCATGCAGAGAGTGAAGCAACTTGGGAGCGCGAGGAGGATTTGAAGAAAGAGTTTCCAAACCTATTCTTTAGTAAGCCCTGAATCTCGAGGACGAGATTCTGTTAAGGTGGGGAGGTTTGCAACACCCCAAATTTTTGCTCTTCATAAATTTAAGTGTTATTTTGCACTTTTGTGAATTTTTGGAATTTTCTGGGATTTATTTGGATTTATTTGAATTTATTCCCTTTTCAAATCATTAAAGAATTTAATTTTGCAAATAAAATTTTGTTGGAAATATTTTATTTGGGTCCAAAATGTCCTAAAACATTTTCTAGAATTTTTCTGAGCATTTTGCTATTTTTCTTGAATTAAATGAATTTCTAGAAATTAATCGGATTATTTTAATCACTGGAAAATCGAGTTGGTTTCACTGTTCATCCGACCGAGTCGGAACCCGAGTCGGACTCGAGCCCGACCCGAGCCGCGTTTGAGCTGGACCTGAGCCCAACCTAACCCTAACTGCGTGACCGTTGGATCGAAATCCAACGGCCACGATTGTGCCACGTCACCCGAACCCGAACCCAACCGAGCCAGCCAAGTCGCCAAGCCAGACCCGAGCCCAAACCCTGTGCCCGTTGGATCTTGATCCAACGGTCCACGTTGAGCCACGTCACCCAATCCGAAATGGATTCGGATTCCGCCACCGCCCGTGGGTGGGGCCTCGTTTTCCGTGTTTATCACGGACGTCGAGGTGGTATTTATTGCGCCGCCGCCGCCAGCTTGTAGCCCGTTGCCGTGCGCACCTGTAGCCCTAGACCATCACGCCTGAGCCACCGTGGTTGCACCGCAATCGCTCGTCGTAGTTGGGCTAGGCTTCCGCCGCGGTTCTCTGTTGTTTCCGCCGCCGTCCGCCGTCCTCACCGAGCCCAGATCCGGAACCGCAAGGACGAGACGCGTAAGAGAATACCACTCACCTCACCGGAGGAGCCCCGTAGCGCCGTTCGCTTGGTAGTCATCCCCAACTCAGGTCTGCTAGCGCCGCCGCACGCCATCGCCATCTCGCGAGCTCCACTAACCGTCCGATCAAGATCCAGCGGCCAGGATTCGTCCACGTCATCCCCGGGTAATTTCCACGTTTTATTTTTTAGATCTGTTTCCAACCATTGGATCTAGATCCAACGGTTTAGATCGTGCCACGTAGCCGTAACTGCACCGTGCTTGGATAGATCTCAGCCGTTAGATCTAAATCATACGGCTAGGGTTAACCCACGTTGTAGCTTTATATTGGATCTTGACTGTCCGATCAAGATCGAATGGTCCAGATCAACCGCGTTGTTTTCCAAACGCGTGAAGTTAGATCTGATCTGGACCGTTGATTTTCAAATCAACGGCCCAAATCGAGCCACGTGGCTAGAAGCCTGACCATCGCGGTCAGCGCGGTCAACCCCGGTCGCCGTAACGTCAGCACGTGACGTCAGCGTGGGACCCACGCGTCAGCGACTGCCGAACCGCACCATGACATCATGCTGATGTCACAGTGGGGCCTGCGTGTCAGGCGCCGTTCGACTGAACGCGGTGACGTCAGCGCTGACGTCACCCGAGGGGCCCACCTGTTAGAGGCACACGTGCCGTAGACCGGGTCCACGGTGGACCGAGCCGAGCCGTGCGCCAGGTCCATGGACCCGAGGCAACGTGGCGGCCTCTGATTGGTCCACGTGTCATGCTGACGCAATAAATCATTTTCCGAAAAAGAAATTATTTATTTATTTCGGTTTATTGATTTTAAATATAGTTTCAAACTTCAAACGCTTATAACTTTTGCGTTTCAACTCCGATTTGGGTGATTCAAATTTCTAAATTTTCATAAAAATGAGGCCTACTCAAATATGAATTTTAATTAATTTTTTATTATGAATATTTCTCTGTTTATATTTAATTAATGGTTTCCTTAAACTTTAAATGATTATAACTTTTGCATTTTAACTCCGATTTGGACGATTCCAGTTTCTAAAAATTTATAAAAATGTGCTCTATCTATTTATGAAGTTTATTTGAACTTTTGAACAATCTTGTGTACTATTTTATTTATTGATTGCTATTTGCACGCGTTACGAGTAAACATTGAAGTGCCCAAAGGCTTCGAAGGTGAAGTGTTGACCCAGGAGCCAGCTCAAGACCAAGAACAAGTACTCTTTGAAGGCAAGTTGTGCTTTGACCATGTTGATCCCATTTTGAAATTATTTTGATTTAATTTATTGCATGCTAGCTTAATTAGAAAATGCTTTAATTAATTTTGGGGAAATTAGTTAAATGCCAACTTTGCACTATGACACCTTGATTATTATTTATGTGCCATGACCCCTTGTCACCCTAGTTGTGGATCATTAGTTGGGCATTACTAAAATTGCCAACATGGGTAATTAGACCGATGTAGTATGCTTAGCCTTGCCACGCAACATGTTTTTGCCAATTACATGATAACATTGAGTTAATAAGATATGGAACCTGTTTTGAGAAGTGTCATGTGATACTGAGGATGGTATTGATGGCATGTGGTGCGTGGTAAATAATTGGGGGTTTGATAAATAGTTTTCGACCGGGGCATGTGGCAAGAATGATCGGGTGGGCCAGTTGTGGCACTACGAGCGTTGATTTGGTTCTTCGGGTAGTCTTGCCCTGGTCACCCTAAGGACCTAACCTTGCAAGTCTTTGAACTGAGTCAAACGTGCAACCACATGTCTGTAATGGGACGGACCTAGTTGATTAAGTTACTAATAACTTACCTGTGGGACCTCGGGGTGTCAACTATACCTTTTGTGTAGTTGTACGGGGGAGCGTACCGGGGCTGCGTCCAGGTACCCATATAACGGCTGATTGGTCTAAACTTCGCCTTCGCTAAGGGAAGGGTTAGTGTGCAATAACCGGGGAGGCCCACTTGTGCTGTTAGAAGTTCCCGAAAGACTTTGTTACGGACACTCGCCTTTGTGGTGTTTGGCTGTATCTTGTGGGTAAAGTGCATAACCTCTGCAGAGTGTAAAATCTATTCGAATAGCCGTGTCCGCAGCATTGGACATTGCTCGGGAATTATAGTCAAGGGTTAGACTTTCTTAAAAATAACTTGGACTTGAAAGGTTTGGTGTGGTTTAATAATGATGTTGATGGAAATGTGGATTAGGAATGGGAAAGATGCCTATTTAACTCCTGGAAAAGTTATTGATCTTATACATGTTTCTACTGATTTCGAATCTACTTATGTTACTTGTCAAATGCTGTTTTACTGCAATTATACCCTGAGCTATTCCTTTGTAATAGACCATGCATGTAGTATATTAGTTGCATTCTGTGCATGACTTGCTGAGTACCAAGTACTCACCCTTGCCACAAAACAACATCAGTTGAAGAGGAGTTGACGCCAGCTTTGGAGGAAGAGTACCAGGAGGAGCCGTCTAACTAGGGAGCGAGTCCAGACAGTTGCCTGTGGTATACTGGATGGTGCCACGAAGTTATCTTATTTTCCGCTGCTGTTATTTCTCTTTTTAATAAGTTTTCGCCCTGCGTGGTGTATATTTGTAACTTGACCTTAAGGTCGAGCAACCAGCTTGTTAACTAATTGAAGTACCTTATTATCTCGTCGAGTATGATTGTGATATTTACCAATGTTGAGACTGTGTGCACTAGCGTGTTCCTGGACTAGTGCTGAATACACAGAGGGTCCGGATTTGCAAATTCGGGTCCCGACAACCATTCTTCTCTAGGTCCGATGGGACGTTCGAAAAGCTCGTTCTCTTTCATTGTAACTCTGAATCGAGTGATTCAAATTCCTAAATTAATCTAAAATCACCCTCTATCTACCAGTATTATTTTTATAATTTTTAGATTTTATTTATTTTATTTTAGTGATTTGTCGCTCCGTTTTGCGCGTAGCCGAAGAACCCGTCGAAGCCGTCGACACCGTCGTCGAACTCCAGGATTTTGACACTCCCTCTGCGATCGAAGGCAAGTCCCTTGACGCATGTTGATCCCCTGCTTTACAAGTGTTTTACAATGATTTATAACTTGCATTGCTATGTTTATAAAAGTATGTCAAATATAGAATGTTAGTTAATCCGAAATTGATGTCAACTCCTTGTTATTGATATCCATATTTATTTGTAACCCTAGGACACTTTGTTATGTCATGCCTAATTTATATTATGACATTTGATGACTAGAAAGATAGTTATGATTAGTGCAAAATTGATTAAAATGACCTACGGGTGGGATTATATTAAAATTATGATTTAAAGTGTGATTTGAGAATTTTAGCAAAGTATTTGCTACTGTTTTTATTAAAATAAAAATAAAAATGGTTTGGACTTGGGCGGAATGGAATGTCGGGCGGGTGCGGATAGAGCTCTAGTTTTCATTGTGCAAGTACCGCCCCAACTCGATTAAGGACCGACGCTTATGACTGTCCATTCTAAGCATAACCATACAACCACATGTCTATAATGGGTACGACCTAGCTGAATAATTTGTAGAAACCTAACTTGGACTCACCAGTTGGTGGAATGTAGGCGCTAGATGGAGGCGAGCCGTATTTTCCCACAGCGCAAGAGGGGGCTTCTGTACTGGGTAGATGGAACCCTAACAGCGGTGAAACCTCAACGGGTGTAGTCGGGTTAGATGAATACATTGTAAAGGCCCTGTCATGATCTCTCTGCCGACACACCAAAGGAAGTGTGTTAATCCGGAGGCAAAAAGAGATGATCATGTCTTGTGGGTAAAGTTGTATGCCTCTGCAGAGTGTAAAACTATTCGAATAGTCGTGCCTACGGTCAAGGGCAAAGCGAAGGATGCTTTCATACTGGTAGACTTGGTTTTCGGTTTTAAAAATAACTGGTGTTTTGTTTTGGGATTCGGGAGTGGTTAGAACTCTCGGATGTTTAATTGGCGGATTGAGCCAATCAGGTAGATAGAACCTGTTTTGATAATTGCGGATAGAGTTATGAGTTGGTTTACCTTAATCTTTTGAAATGTGGCGGATAGAGCCCCTATATTAGTGATGGTGGATAGAACCTTCACTAAAATAATAAATAACTTCAATTGTTAAAATAATTGCAAAATTTTGCTTTGTGAAAACTAATACTGAGTATAGTTTGTTGAAACATGGCTTTGTGCAAAAGAACCCTAATAAGCCTTTCATGGAAAGCCTACATGTTGCATACTTTCTCAGACTTGCTGAGTACTTCTGTACTCACATGCTACACAAATATTGTCTTCAGAAAACTACCAGGATGCAAATGAAGATGCAGAGTTCTACGCCGAGGAGTTTGATGAAGGTCGCCAAGATAACTAAGCGCACGTTCCTAGTCGTCGCCTATGGAGTTATTTGGGTTTTATTACTTGTTGTTTTTGTTTCCGCTGTTGCTGAACTCTGGTCATGTGACCATATGATGTAATAAATAGCCATGTGGCGGGTACACTATATTTATGTTATTATTTCTTTCTGTTCGGTAATGATTCATCACTGTGACTGTGTGTACTAGCTACTGATCTAGGACTAGTACAGAAATACAAAGGAGATTCCGGGTAGCCGATCCGAGGTCTCACAACCACCATTCCACACCCTCAACATCATCTATTGGATCTGCAGTGAACCGTCCAGATCATGCCGCACAGGTGCCCTGCCCATGCGCCATGTGTTTGCGCCACCGTAGCAATCTGATCTGACACCAGTGGTCCCAATTGTGACATGTGCCTCCACAAATCGTGTCGCAGTAGATTATAGCCATCGATCATAGTTGTCACATCCGTAATGAGCCTTGAATGTGCACCGTGTGTGATCATTGGCATTAGCGCTTGCATCAGCGTCGCTGCCGGTCAACCTTTGTGTCTAGACACTTCTCCTTATACACTTCAGACACTTCGATATATACACGAAATGAGGAATAATTGTAATAAATACCAAAAATAGAGGGCAAACAAGACTCTAAAAATTAAATAAAATGCACCATTAAATAGATCTTGATTTTAGAAAGTTTTAGAAATAGGAATCACCCCAATATGAGATCACATGAGTGAGAATGGGCTCACAAAAGTTTGAAATAGAAGAAATAGAATAAATCCTAATTTACCAAATTATATCTGTATTGGAAATTCCACTTAGTGTGCAACGCTAATGTCATCAACTGATTACTTTTCATTTGTATTAAATCTCAAATGGAAAATCAAATTATCACATCATCGCTAACGTCATAAAAATAAACCTAAACTAATCTATTAGACAGATAGGTGGGACCATAGGTCTATGGACCAGGTCCATGGAACAGTATCGGACCACTGTGGACTCAGCTCACCTAAAGGTTGACCAGCAGCTGTGTCCGCTGTATTAGGCGATGCTTGGGAATTACAGTCAATGGTTAGATTTTGTGAAATAAAACTTGGGAAGGGAGGCTTTGTGCCAATGCTAACGATGGAATTGGTTTAGGTTGTGTGCCAGTTTACTTGTGAAATAACCGAGAAAGATACTTATTATCAATATTTGGTTTTATATCATTTCAATCTATTTACATTATTCCTTTGCAAATGTTGCTTATTGCAAAATAACCATGTCACCCATGCACTTGGAATAAGCCTTGCATATAGTATAATAGACTTGCATTCTATGCACAACTTGTTGAGTGCTTTATGTACTCAACCCTTGCCACCACCAAATCATTGGTTGAGGAGGAGTTCTAGGAGGAGGCGAATGTCTAGGATGCGAACCTTGTCATTTGCATGTGATAAATTGATGGGTTACTATGAGTTTTTCTATTCCACTGCAATTTTATTTAGTTCTTGGCTTAAGCCCTTTGTGGCATATTAACATAAGTTAACCATATGGTCAGTCAATTTATATTTAATAGATTTAAGTCTTTTATTATGTTTTCACTATGCATGATTGTGATATTCATCTATGTTGCCACTATGTATACTAGCTTGATCCTGGACTAGTGCAGTATACACAAAGAGTCTGAATTTGCATATTCAAATCCCTACAAGTTCCCATGAGGACATAAAATAATTTATATGGAGGCTTGCAGTAGTCTCCCTATAACTCCTTTCTTTAGATAGTTGATGCCATATTTTCCTTTTGAGTCTCCTCAAGAGTCTGATTTTATCAGTTTAGTGTCTATATTCCTGGATGAACATTGGTCTATGCACATATTAAGCTATTATCTATTGAAATTAAATAAAGTTTTATTTCCATGACATTTGTCTGATTGTGCAATGTTAGTTCTATATTTTTACAATATGTTGATAATGCAACAATTGTTTGATTGAATTAATCTCTATAATATAGAACAATTGTATAAATTCAATGGCGAAGGAAGAAATATGTGACACTACGGAATGACGGTGTGAGTCATTTCCGATTTTGGCATGACGGTACGACTTTGGTATCATGTTTTTGGGCCTTTTCTGTGAGTTTGGGCCTTTCCAGGGGAGAATTTGGGCTTCCGGGGGGAGTTTGGGCCTAGCGGGAGCTGTTTGGGCCTTAGGGGGATGAAGTGGGCCGAAGGTGGGGGAAGTTTTGGGCCGTTTGGTGGAACTTTTGGGCAGTAAGGGCTGCTGCCCACACCCCCATGCGCCCCCCCTCTTCTTGCGCCCCCTCCCACCAAACCCTAGCTGCCACCTCCACCTCCTCCTCCCTCTTCCTCCATGGCGCCCCATCCCCTTGCCCCTCCCTCTCATCCCCACCCTTAGCCGTTCCTAGCTCCTCCCCCTCATAGCCACTCCAATCTCGCTATCCGGGAGCTCTTCGTCCAAGGAGATCCGGCGTTCCCGGCGATTTCGGCGTCCCCGGCGTTCGACGGAGAGATTGAGCCGCGAGGAGGAGGCGTTCGTCGATCGGGTGGTTCGCCAAGAAGAGGTATGCATTGGGGAAATCGTTGTAGAGATTGGGTGCTGTGTAGATGGAGAAGATCATATTCTAATTTAGTGTTTAGGTGCTGTGATTAGAAGGATTTAGGAGATTTGCAATGCTGTCCCACGTTCTGTCCTCGGACAGATTGGGTCGTTGGCCTTCGGTAGCGACTTTCTCAATTTTAGGTTCGGATTTTGGTCGGCCACCTGTTGAGAAATTTGTAGATAATTTCAATACCTTTCAGTGGACACTAAGAACGTCCCATTTCGCCCAGCCGTTTGAAAGATATGATCGTTTTATCGAGCATGTTCAAATCTGTGACGTAATTGGGACAGAACGTAATGTTTTGTAGATTAGACCATTTTAGAGGCCAAATCAGCTTTTCCCAATACTTATAAAAAGCTAGGAAACTTCCTAAGCTTCACGATGGTGTACTCTTTTACTTGATTTGGAGTCCTAGAACTCAAGTTATGCTAGTTTGAAGCCTGCTGTCCCGGGGGACAGATTCTCTATTTTTCGGCTTTAGGAGTGGTTTGCGAAGTCGAGGTAGATGAGCGATGGTGTACTGTTTTGTGGGCGTTTTGAGTGTGTGGTATCTATGTGCAGGTGGTGTGACCCCGGGAGTGCCCTCATCCTCTCGCCAATCTGTCGCCCGCGGTTAAGGCAAGGTATTGGAATGGGTAGTGTGTTGTATGTTGCTTGTCTTGATTAGATGCAAATTGTTTTCATGATATGCTATCTTGCCATGACTAGTGTTTGCCCATGATATGATGAAAATGGTATGTTATGATGCTATGCAATGATTAATTGTTTATGTTTATGGCATATGTTGCACACATGGCATGAAAACTGGCCCGGTCGGTGAGAACGTCATAACTAGTCCGGTAAGGTCGGTGAGACAGTTATGACTAATCCGCAGCGCCACTGAGTAAAACCTACCTCGTGATTCCATCCACGTGGTGAGTGGAAGCGAGGAGTAGGCACCCTTCATCTACGGGATGGAAGGGGAAAGAGGGTGCACGCCGACGGGTGTGCACTCGACAATACCGGTATGTGCTTCGAGGAGACATGTGCATTGCATTGCATTGCATACATGATGATGATAATGAAATGTGTACAATGAGATTGGGACATGGTTATGATGTTGTATATGAAATTATGACTTGATCATGATGTTAATTATGGTATGTATCGATGTTGGCATTGATTTGTTCTTATGATCCATTGCAATATGCTTGCTGAGTGATGAACTCACGCTTGTGTTTCTTGTTGTTTTTAGGTACCATGAAACCGGCATGCGGGAGAGGGCCTTAGCTACACTTCCACACGTAGCTCCACACTTATAGACAAATTAATCGTTTGAAGTCATGATAATAAGAATAGTGCCATGAATCTTGGTGTATGGTTAAATTATGTGCTTGATTTCCTCAATTTCTTCGTTTTAGTTTGACGAGTGGTTGGACTTGGTATTATTGATTTAAGATGTTGCTATATCCATTGTTAATGCTGTTTTAGATGTCTCATATCTTGCTATATCTTGTCATAGTATTGTTGTTGCTTCAATCATGGAAAAACAAAGGAGATGCTACCGAAATTTTCGGTTTTAGCATTTGCACCTTTGTTGTAATTTATCTTTATTTGTGGTATTTAGATATTGTTTAGTCTATGTTTGGTAACATTCAGGCATACTAGATGCCGGGGTGTTACAAAATATGTCTTGTAGACAGTTGCACCACAAATTTAATTCTTAGGGAGACTAAATATTTCTAGACTTTGACTAAGAAAACTAGAAATATTATCACAATCACCGAAAGCAGTGCCTTCATAGTTGTCACTTGAAGAGCCATCATAGTTCTCCCTATTAGCACATGTATAATAATAGATCATGCCCTCTTATACTCTGAGTCTAGTCGTACTCCATTAAGTTTAAAGACATTCATCTAAATGGTTTCTATATGGAGACAGAAAACGAGGATGGTACAAAATACCTACTCATGACTAAATTTAATGGGTTTAACAAACGTGTGGTAGAAAAACTTACTTCCTCATCCTTCGTATTATATATACATATATAAAACTTGAAGTTCATGTTGCAATGAAAACTATACTTAAAAACTGTAACATCCTAATTTTTGCTTTTCTTGCATTTAATGTGTATTTGCAATGTTTGGAATTTTCTGGAATTTATTTGGAATTAATTTGAATTAAGTCATTCATGGAATTAATTAAACATTTGGAAAAGTTTATATAAAGTTTTGTTGGAAATACTTCATTTGAGTTCAAAATGTCTCAAAATATTTTCTAGAATTTTTTTGGAATTTTTTCGGTATTTTTATTGCCCTAAATTAATTAGTTTAATTTTCAGAATTATTTTCAATGGGAAAACCCTGGAAAATGTTGTGAATAGTACTGGGCCGGCCCATTACTATTCATGCACGCCAAGTGTTCGATCCAAGCTATTTATTGATCCGAATCCGTTTTTCTTTGAGTCTCCTTACATGGCATCGCTCCAAGCCTGTATAGGAGTGTCATGACCCTCTCCCATGCATATCCAACCTCTAAGACACCTTCAAAACCCTAGAGTCGCCGCGATGTCTCTCCAGTACGCAGCCCGTGATGGCCGCAACTTGGCGTCGTGTTCCTCATTCTTTCGGTGAGTCTTTCCAAAATCCGTTCCCGTCACTTTGAGCCATGTACTCCCACCTACCTCTCCACCAAATTTGGTGCAGTTTCACTCACAGAATCATTCCAATCTCAAATCTTGATGTCACCCATTCTCCTTCGTTTTTGCGAATTTGACCATCATTTTGTTATTGTAGACTCATCTTGATGTCCTATACACGGTGCTCACCCTAATTCAAGGTTTTTTCCAAGGTATTTCCGCAGAAAATTCAATCTTTCCAGATCAGACTACGTACAGATAGCAGGAAACTTCGTCGCGCGTTCCCCATTGATCGAGAAGGTAAAACTCATATCCATTCATGTCACATTGTGCCTTAGGGTCCCATATAGCTCTCTATAAAATTTGATTAGGTTTCATGCATTATTTTTATAGTTATGACCGTTTGATCTATTAGCATCAAAAGCCGTTCATTAGTAATTTGTGATCTATTCGGTGGGTCGCTATCGAATCCGCCTATACAGTTGAGTTCGTCTCGCTGCATTCTACGCGGTGCTCAGTTCCCCTTTTCTGTTCCATCAACTGAAATTTTTAATATTAGTTAGCCGTCGTCTTTTTTCACCGCTGTGCGTCATCTTTTGCCGCCAACCATCTTAGTTTGTCATGGCCGTGTCGTCTTGTTCGGTAGGTCATTATTCCCTGTTTTGCCCATCTTTAAAGTTTATTTGGTCTCCGATTGCCATCAAAGCCATAATCTAGTATCTAACCGTCGTCTTTCGATCTAGGTCTTTTGTTACCGGTTAGTATTTCGGTTAGCCATCCTTGGTAGCATTTTGTCGCAAAGCCAACCCAACCTATCCTATCCCTAAGGCAAGTGGAACTATCTATGAGTAGTTTCGCTCAAACCCTAACCTAACCCTAGGTCCGATCTATCGTTAACGATGCGTCGTGACATGTGAACCCCGCAGCCCGCAGATTAAACCCAAGCCTTATCATGAGCACACTGTAATATTGTTGAACCGATGATCGACACCTTGTTATTTCATGAGTGTCCTATCAAAGCTTCGCTGTCATCACTTTGCTCTCATCGTCTCGCTGGCATCGCATGCGTGTATACAAGCAAAAGCCCTAGTGCTATGTCATCTTCTTTTCTATCGGCTTGTTGTGATCTAATCCCATCGTATGTGAACCTAGCCTCATCTTCATATCATCTACAAGGCTGAACCAAAATCATAACCTAAGACCGGTTCGATGGACCGAGTTCATCGTGAGCTTGTGTTGCTGTCATTGCGATCTTTCTCGTTGCGTCAACCGTAGTAAAAACATTTGTGCTCTATTTCATTCCATATCGGCATCGCTACCTAACAATCATATCATCACCACCTTATCATCATCAAGCCTCTCCATCGATGTATGACTGAAGCCCAAATCAAATCGCAGTGAATGTCGACCCCACTTGTCCATGTCTTATCCTTGAAAACCTAATCTGCCATTAAACTAGAAATCATTCGTGGACTTGGTCGATAGACCATTGGCCATATGCCATATCCTTGTGCCTAGATCTAATCCATCAGTCTATCTTTCTTTTGTTTGACTATGTATCCATTCAGTCAACAAAAGTCAACATCAAGCATCAGCTTAGTTCATTGTGAACTAACATATTTTCATGGACTCAATCTATAGATCGAGAGCTCATATGTCAATAACTATTCAATCAAGTTAATAAATTAGGAAGAAATATTCTTTGGAATATTATTCTTTCTTCCTCAATTATCAGTCTTTCTCTTTTCGAGATATTTTTCGAAAGCTCGTTCTCTTTTGTCTAATATCTGATCTAATCCATTCAAGTTCCTAAATTCATCTAAGACATTGTGATCCAATACTATCTGTTCTCAATTTGGAGTTTATTTGATTTATCTTTTGAGTTGGTTTGTATTTGCTTCTTCTTTAATCGTTAGACGTATCGTCCGGAAGTCGTTCGAAGGAGCTGAGGATCAAGAAAGTGGAGATTGAAGATCAAAGATCCAGAATCAAAGATGAAGAGTAAAGAGCAGTAAAAATAGCAAGGGCCAGGCAAGTTGTGCTTTGACCATGTTGATCCCGCTTTTAAAATTTATGTTGTTTTAAGATACTTCATGCTAGTTTAAATTAAAATGCTTTCAATTAATTTGGGAATAGCTACACACCCATTTGAATTATGCCACCTTGTTTAATTATTTGTATGCCCTAATTCATTTTGTCACCCTAGATTGTGGATTAATAGTTGGATATTAATAAATTGCCAACATGGGCTATTTAGTCGACAGTAGTTTGCTTAGCCACGCTTCGTGCTGTTGACATAATTTTGAAATGCTAACATAATACTTATTAATGGACTATAGAATGTATTTCGAGTTAGTGTGATGATGCCACATCACATGTTGGCATGTAGAAGCCTGTGTGGGTCTACATGGACGTTGAATTATTGTTGGCATGTGTCCACAATAATCAACTTGGGTGGGAAGTGATTTAGACTAGGGCAAGTGGCATGGAAATGGTGGGCCTATGTGGTAATGGGTGATGAGTGGTTGTGAGGGCTGTGTGCCATTTGAGTGTTGGAAGTCTTGCCTCAGTCATCTACAGACTTAACCTTGCAAGAATTTGAATTGAGTCCAACATACAACCACATGTCTTGAATGGGACAGACCTAGCTGATTAATTTGTGATGTCTAGATTTTGGTACTGTCGTGGTGGTGTGAGTCTCGGGTGTACAGGTAGTCTCACATGGCGCAAGAGGGGGGACCTGAGTGTGATAACCAGTCCCTTCAGTATTGAAACTATAGGATCGAAAGACACGAATATAGCAATCAGAGGGGGGGTGAATGATTGTGCGGAAGCTAAAACCAAATTCTTGATCTACTAAAAGTTCACCCCAAAACAGAACCAAATAATTGCCTCGTACTCGACAAAAACAGAATGATAGAGATTTGGTAAAAGGAGAATTCTTGGAGATCCAGCCGTTAGATCGATCTGAAATTTGGACACAAGAAACTAGATTCCAATACGAATCGAACACAAAAAGAATCAGCTCTATCGGACTTACGGATCAAAAGTTATGAGTTTCGCAAGCTTGCTGTTCTAGAACTTGACGAAAATCAATCTAATCAAAACTTCAAGATTAAACAAGATCTTCAAAAGATTAATCAACTAGACTTTGAGAAACTCTAAATCAATACCCTAGAAAGGTTTTTGATGGATCAAATCAAGATGAAACTCAAAGATCAAAAACCAATCTACAATTAGAACAAGCATGCAAACAAGAACCAAAACAGAAAACACTGTAGCAACGTGGTTACTGTAGCACGCAAGAATCTTGGAAGAATTGATCTTTATTTCTTTTGTCTAAAGTACTCTCATCAAAAGAGTACAAACCCTAAAACTGAGCTTGAGGCTCTCAATGCGCTCAGCTCCGATTGATGCGATTGATGCCCTTCAACAGGAGACACCCCTCCTATTTAAAGGAGCAAAACACAAGGAGTTCTGAATACAATTCCTAATCTAGAAGGAGTATGTATACAACTCCTCTTGGCCCAACCTGGCCGAGTACAACTCTTGCACGTGTATGGCAACCCTACCATACTCACGTGACTAACACTTTGCACGCGTATGGCCACCTGCCATACTCACGTGACTAACACTTTGCACGCGAATGACCTCCTGCCATTCTCACGTGACTAACCATTCTTCATGTGAACCATTCTCTTAGCCCGAACGTCCCGCATGACATCCTTGACCACCAAGACCTCAGTTCCTCCCTGAACCTAGTCCCGAACCTCAGTTCCTCCATGAACCTAGTTCCGGTCCCGTCATTGACCACGTTCGCCCTCGAGCAATACCTGCACATGAACAAACCACAAAATGAATCCGAGCACAAGTCCACGACTTGACTCAACATTAGTCCATGCAAATACTCACACGAGCATTGCATAAAGTCCACATCAAGCATCATGAAATTCTCACAAATTTCATAATCTCAAAAACAAATAAAACACAATTCCAATCTTGCTCAAAACCCTAATCGAGCAAAAACGCATTTACGACGGACCAACAAAATCGGTCCGGCGTACACATGAAAAAGTCACTCAAAAAACCATTCACGACGGACCAACAAAATCGGTCTGTTGTACACGTGAAAGTCTCTGTTCCAAGAAGAAAACATTTCGGCGAAAACACGTTCACGACGGACTAAAAGAAATCAGTCCGTCGTACATGCGAAAACAATCCTCAAAAAGCCGTTCACGACTGACCAAAGAAATTGGTCCGACGTACATGCAAAACTTACTGGTTTCTTGGAAAATTGAGTTTGGCACAAGAGCTCAAAAACATGTGCACGACAGACCCAAAAACTTGGTTCGTTGTACACAAAATCGGTTCGGCGCAAAAGGACTCAGATTCATGTTTACAACAGACCAAAAAACTTGGTTTGTCGTACATGGGAAAATGAGGTTGCCAAAGCATGTTTACGACAGACAAACAAATTTGGTCCGTTGTAGATGGGAAACTTACTGTTTTCTTTAAGTTTGGTCCGACGCCAAAGCTAAACTTACTGTTTCTTGTCAAATTGTCAAAACACATGAACAAACACATTTTGCAAATTCAATTCTAAACCAATTTTTCAGCACATGATTTCACAATCTCCCCCTTGATGAAAACATTGGCAACACCACTTAGAATTTAACATTTGGCATTCACTTTATAAAAGATTTTGAAATCCAAAGGATCAAAGACCAAAGTAAGAAAACACAGAATTCCCTCTTTGACCAAAAAGCAAAACAAAATCTCCCCCTGAGAAGGAAAATGTGTGTGAATGTGCAATGTGCCCAAAAATTTCAAAATTCTCCAAACTTCTCCCAAAATTCTCAAATTTCCAAAAACAACTCCCCCTTTTTCTTTAAACTTTTCAACGATTCCCAAATTTCTTCTTAGGGGGAGCCTACATAGAAGCAGAAATTCTCTAGAAAGGTTTTCATGGATCAAATCAAGATAAAACTCAAAGAACAAAAACCAATCTAGAAAAAGACAAGCATGCAAACAAGAACCAAAACAGGAAGCACTGTAGCAACGCGGTTACTGTAGCACGCAAGGATCTAGAAGAATTGATCTTTATTTCTTTTGTCTAAAGTACTCTCATCAAAAGAGTACAAACCCTAAAACTGAGCTTGAGGCTCTCAATGCGCTCAGCTCCGATTGATGCCCTTCAACAGGAGACACCCCTCCTATTTAAAGGAGCAAAACACAAGGAGTTCTGAATACAATTCCTAATCTAGAAGGAGTATGTATACAACTCCTCTTGGCCCAACCTGGCCGAGTACAACTCTTACACGCGTATGGCAACCCTACCATACTCATGTGACTAACAATTTGCACGCGTATGGCCACCTGCCATACTCACGTGACTAACACTTTGCACGCGAATGACCTCCTGCCATTCTCACGTGACTAACCATTCTTCATGTGCACCATTCTCTTAGCCCGAACGTCCCGCATGACATCCTTGACCACCAAGACCTCAGTTCCTCCCTAAACCTAGTCCCGAACCTTAGCTCCTCCATGAACCTAGTTCCGGTCCCGTCATCGACCACGTTCGTCTTCGAGCAATACCTGCACATGAACAAACCACAAAACAATTCCGAACACAAGTCCACGACTTGACTCACATCAATCCATGCAAATACTCACACGAGCATTGCATAAAGTCCACTTCAAGCATCATGAAATTCTCACAAATTTCATAATCTCAAAAACAAATCAAACACAATTCCAATCTTGCTCAAAACCCTAATCGAGCAAAAACGCATTCACGACGGACCAAAAAATATGGTCCAGCGTACACATGAAAACGTCACTCAAAAAACCATTCACGACGGACCAACAAAATCGGTCCGGTGTACAAGTGAAAGTCTTGGTTTCAAGAAGAAATCATTCCGGCGAAAACACGTTCACGACAGACTAAAGAAATCAGTCCGTCGTACATGCGAAACTTACTGGTTTCTTGAAAAATTGTCAAAACACATGAACAAACACATTTTGCAAATTAAATTCTAAGCCAATTTTTCAGCACATGATTTCACAATCTCCCCCTTGATGAAAATATTGGCAACACCACTTAGAATTGAACATTTGGCATTCACTTTACAAAAGATTTTGAAATCCAAAGGATCAAAGACCAAAGTAAGAAAACAAAGAATTCCCCCTTTGACCAAAAAGCAAAACAAAAACTCCCCCTGAGAAGGAAAATGTGTGTGAATGTGCAATGTGCCCAAAAATTCCAAAATTCTCCAAACTTCTCCCAAAATTCTCAAATTTCCAAACACAACTCCCCCTTTTCTTCTCCCCCTTTTTCCTTAAACTTTTCAATGATTCCCAAATTTCTCCCCCTTTGACAATGGATTCATCAAGAGTACAAAAGAGAGAACAGGTTCAAATTTTTTCCTGTAGCAAAGATTTCACAAGGAGAAACAAGGGAGTGCCAAGATAGTAAAAAGATGAGCTCATTCGATCATATAACCTTATATATCACATAACATGCAAAATACATGATCTTGATGTGATTTTAGCAAGTTAGGGAATGACATACATCTCAACCTCAATTCAGTCAACTATAGCCAAGTACTAAGAAAAACCTTTAGTAGAAAAACAAAGGCTCAAAGTTGAAGCAAATAACAAATCAGGGCGAGCAAGTAGTTTCAACTCCAATCTAGTGGACCAATTTAATCTTTAAACAGTAAACTGCATGTGGCATGCTTGAAGCATACTTCTTTTATTTCCTTGGAGTGGCATGCTTGAAGCATACATCTTGTCTTTTGAGGGAATGGCATGCTTGAAGCATACATCTTATCTTTTAGGAAAGCATCCTCAAGCTCATAACTTGAGGCTTTTGCTTTTAACAACCCTTTTATTGATTCCCTTTTCTTTTCATTTTTCTTTGATTATAAACATGCAAAAGTGATTAAAAGGTCTTATGAAAGAGTAAAGTTGAAACCACACTTGCTTCATAGCCCAAATTTGTCAAGAGGATTCAATATCAAGCCTAGAAGAGTGAGATATCACAGAGTATTTAGCTATAGGCAATCAGTCCATGGAATTCCACAATGTCATTTTTAGTTCAAGTGAGACAATTATATTATCATATATTAGCTCAATTACATAACATATAAAGAAATATGATAAAGTGAGCTTATCAAGTGAAAGAACTTGGCAAAGAAACTCCCCCTCAAAACAAACCCATTGGATGAACAATCCCAAGTTCTCCCCGAATAAAAGCAAAACGAGAAGAAGACAAAGGTTTTGTAAAAATATCTGTCAATTGATGTTCAGTATCCACATGGTGAAGCACAATATTTTCTTTTTCAACATGATCTCTAAGAAAGTGAAATCCAATATCAATATGCTCAAGAAAGGGGATTATTCAAGAGGTGGCACGAACCAAATCAATTCAACATCCTCCAAAGTCAACATCAGAATAAGCTCTTAAGCTAATGCATAAGGAAGCAGAAAGCCAAATGCCAAAATCTTGAGTACCATGGAGATACCTGAAAGTTCACTTGAACGCTTGTCGATGTGAAGCACGTGGGAAGCTTGAAAACAAGCACACACAAGCACGTGGGAAGAGTCTCTCATGTAAACCTCCAATTATCTCATCCTCAACAGCATCATCATCATCTTTTATGAACAAAGACACTCTCCCCCTGAACATATGCACATGTACTTGCATCATTTGAACTAGTGCCTTTTGCGAAAACAGAAGTGGAAGAAGTATCTCCAAAGGCAACACTTTTAGCATGAAATGCACAAGTGAAGAAGAACCAAAACTTATCACTGAACATATGAAGTGAGCATCCGAAATTCACTAGCCACATGTTCTCCTTCCTCGCGTGAGAAGCCTACATAGAAGCAGAAATTGTCGAGGCCTCGATCTTGGGGTTAGAAATAAGATGTTTAGGAATCGATCTTGAGACACACGACGCACAACAAGAGGGGCACAACACGAGTATTCTTATGTACAAAAACAGATTTGCCTTTTTTCGTGTTTTTAGAAACAAAGGTGTTTGTTTCACCCTAGGCACATAATGAGAAGTAGAGTGTGCCTTTCTGAAATTAGACCTAGCATTAAACCTTTCTCTCTTTTGTTGTTTAGCTAGTCTAAAGCAAAAGTCTACTGAATGTCCATCTCTACCACAATGAGTGCAAGTGTACTTAACATGATGTTTTGCTTTAACAAAGAGAAGCACATTTTGCATTCATCATAGTAGAAGATAAAAGACCAGCAGATTTAAAGGCAGCTTTTCTTAGGCTCATTGATAATTTCAAATTTTCCACTTTCAAGTGTTTTGACAACAGTGGGAGCATGTGATTTATGATGAGCATAAGAATCAAAACCTAAACCTTTGTTATGAGTGCTGACTTTTGATTGATCCAAGATCATGTTTAGGTTTTTCTTTCCTTTACTGAAACGTTCTAATGACTTTTCCAAATAATCAATTTTTCGAGAAAGAGTTAAACAATTATTACAGGGAACGTCCACTTTTCCTTTTTGCTTGCGACAAGTTGAGCATGAAAGAACCTCATGTGTAAGCAAAACTTCTGTCATTTGAGAAACCCTAGCATTTGCATCATGCAATTTCAATTCTAGTATGGAGCATATAGAACATGGAGTTGTATCATGTAAATCAATGGTAGAACAACTAGCATGTTTAACAAGTTTCTCATTTTTCTCATTTTCAGCATTGATTTGCTCTAACAAGGAAACATGTTCTTTCCTAAGCAACGTAAGCTCATTATAAATTAAGTCACATGATTTGCAAGCATCATCATCAGGATTCAAGGTTTTAAGTCTAGCAATTTCAGCATTCAATGACTCAACAACAAAATCATGTTTCTTAATTTTTCTTGTCACGTTTATCAAGCAATTTACCAAGTCGAGCAACAGTAATAGCTAATTCATCGTTAGAAGGATCTACCTCATTGAAGTCGCTGTCGTGGTCGTCCTCAGTAAAGCTGTTGCTGCTTTTAGCCATGAGACACAACCCCGTCAACTCATGCTTGCTTGGAGTTGCATCGTCCTCACTGCTCCCTGAATCCACATCGCTCAAATTGACTTGTTCAAGAGCGGAAAGAACTCGGTGGACAACTTTGCTGTTGATGAAACTCTTCTTCTTTCTATTACTTGAAGAGAACTTCTTCTCTTTTCTTCTGTCGTTGTCCTTCTCCTCCCTTGATGCTTTACCTGCAAGTTTAGGACAGTTTGGACGAATATGGTCGAGATCACCACACTCAAACCATCTTGGAGGGCTACCACCACCTCTCTTTCTCATTCTCACATTTTGTAAAGCTTTTGTTAAAGCGAGAAGAGAGTAGTGACAAGTCTTCTTCTGGGAATTGCTCAATCTGTTCATCGGTTAGTGAAGACAAGAAAGATAGAGCAAAGCTTGAAGCAGCACCATTATGAGATATGCTAGATTGAGATGTCAAAGCAATTGATTTATGATCATTCTTTCTAGCAAGAATATCTAATTCATGAGTTTTCAACTTGGAATAAAGAACATCTAAGGTAAGTGTACTCATGACAGTAGATTCTCTAATGGATGTAACTTTCATCTCCCAAATAGACATGTCTAATGCACCAAGCAATTGTCTAGCATTAGCAGCATCATCAAAGCTAACTCCAACAGCACGCAAATTGCTAAGAATTTTATTAAAGCGTGCAAAGAAATCATCTAGTGACTCACCAGGCTTCATCTCAAATCGCATGTATTCCTTTTTGTAAAGATCTTGACGAACCTCTTTAATAGTGCTAGAACCCTCATGGTAATCACAAAGAGATTTCCATACCTCACATGCGGATTTGAGATGGATCACACGGTCAAAGTTGCTGCGTCCCAAACCTTGGATGATCAAGTTGCGCACCTTGCTGTTTGCTTCAACATGTGTGCGATTGGTGTCGTTGACGTTGTCGTTTGCAGGGACTTCATATGGCTTGTAGACCTTCTCCCAAATTGTGAAGCCTTGTGCTTGGATGAACGCCTCCATCTTGGCCTTCCAAAACTGAAAATCAACACCATCGAGCACACACGGTTTTGTCGAATAACGATCCATTAATCTAATCACCGGTTAAGATAGATTAGAAAGACCTCGCTCTGATACCACTTGTAGGATCGAAAGACACGAATATAGCAATCAGAGGGGGGGTGAATGATTGTGCGGAAGATAAAACCAAATTCCTGATCTACTAAAAGTTCACCCCAAAATAGAACCAAATAATTGCCTCGTACTCGACAAAAACAGAATGACAGAGGCTTGGTAAAAGGAGAATTCCCAGAGATCCAGCCGTTAGATCGATCTGAAATTTGGACACAAGAAACTAGATTCCAATACGAATAGAACAAAAAAAGAATCAGCTCGATCGGACTTACGGATCAAAAGTTATGAGTTTTGCAAGCTTGCTATTCTAGAACTTGACGAAAATCAATCTAATCAAAACTTCAAGATTAAACAAGATCTTCAAAAGATTAATCAACTAGACTTTGAGAAACTCTAAATCAATACCCTAGAAAGGTTTTTGATGGATCAAATCAAGATGAAACTCAAATATCAAAAACCAATCTACAATTAGAACAAGCATGCAAACAAGAACCAAAACAGAAAACACTGTAGCAACGTGGTTACTGTAGCACGCAAGAATCTTGGAAGAATTGATCTTTATTTCTTTTGTCTAAAGTATTCTCATCAAAAGAGTACAAACCCTAAAACTGAGCTTGAGGCTCTCAATGCGCTCAGCTCCGATTGATGCCCTTCAACAGGAGACACCCCTCCTATTTAAAGGAGCAAAACACAAGGAGTTCTGAATACAATTCCTAATCTAGAAGGAGTATGTATACAACTCCTCTTGGCCCAACCTGGCCGAGTACAACTCTTGCACGTGTATGGCAACCCTACCATACTCACGTGACTAACACTTTGCACGCGTATGGCCACCTGCCATACTCACGTGACTAACACTTTGCACGCGAATGACCTCCTGCCATTCTCACGTGACTAACCATTCTTCATGTGAACCATTCTATTAGCCCGAACGTCCCGCATGACATCCTTGACCACCAAGACCTCAGTTCCTCCCTAAACCTAGTCCCGAACCTCAGTTCCTCCATGAACCTAGTTCCGGTCCCGTCATTGACCACGTTCGCCCTCGAGCAATACCTGCACATGAACAAACCACAAAACGAATCCGAGCACAAGTCCACGACTTGACTCAACATTAGTCCATGCCAATACTCACACGAGCATTGCATAAAGTCCACATCAAGCATCATGAAATTCTCAAAAATTTCATAATCTCAAAAACAAATCAAACACAATTCCAATCTTGCTCAAAACCCTAATCGAGCAAAAACGCATTTACGACGGACCAACAAAATCGGTCCGGCGTACACATGAAAAAGTCACTCAAAAAACCATTCACGATGGACCAACAAAATCGGTCCGTTGTACACGTGAAAGTCTCTGTTCCAAGAAGAAAACATTTCGGCGAAAACACGTTCACGACGGACTAAAAGAAATCAGTCCGTCGTACATGCGAAAACAATCCTCAAAAAGCCGTTCACGACTGACCAAAGAAATTGGTCCGACGTACATGCAAAACTTACTGGTTTCTTGGAAAATTGAGTTTGGCACAAGAGCTCAAAAACATGTGCACGATAGACCCAAAAACTTGATCCGTCGTACACAAAATCGGTTCGGCACAAAAGGACTCAGATTCATGTTTACAACAGACCAAAAAACTTGGTTTGTCGTACATGGGAAAATGAGGTTGCCAAAGCATGTTTACGACAGACAAACAAATTTGGTCCGTTGTAGATGGGAAACTTACTGTTTTCTTTAAGTTTGGTCCGACGCCAAAGCTAAACTTACTGTTTCTTGTCAAATTGTCAAAACACATGAACAAACACATTTTGCAAATTCAATTTGTCGACGATTGGGGAACAGGCCCCCGCCGAGCTTACTTGTTGGTGGAGGGACCAACTGTGACCCCTTCTTGCGTGAGGGATTACTCAAGGAACGGCTCACCAGATTTCAACGAGCGTGGACACAGCAGTTTACCCTGGTTCGGGCCTCTCAGGAAAGAGATAATAGCCCTACTCCAGCTCTTGTATACTCTTGCAACGTATCTGAGTGTATGTCTCTTGTCTTACAGTCTGTGTCCTATCCCCCTCATGATGGGGACGCTTTTATAGCTTACAAAGGATCGAACTCCATCGGCCCCACTATCCCACGTTTGGACCTCATCCAAACGTGACAACCGGTGGATCCTACAACTTCGCCACGCTCCCGCGGGGAATGTAACGGGCTAGCGGAAGTTATGCTCGGGCGGTTACTCCCACTCCCGCCGACCTCGAGATCACGTTAGGTCGGCCGATAGCCGGCACCGAGCTCGTACATCTTACCCGAACTCGAGCCCGGAATCGACTGGAATACGTGGCATCCCAGGTCCCTCCCGAGCCCGAGCTCGGAACAGGCCGAAATACGTAGCCTTCTAGCTTCTAACTAACCCGTCCAGGGTAACGACCTCCTGGTGGCTCGGGCGGGAGCGAGCTTGGTCGTTGGTGGCACCCGAGGTAATTTATGGGAATTACCCGACCTCGACGCCTAGCCCCGGAGGTACAAGTGGTAAAAAGGTCTAAGGAAGGCCTTCACCTTGGGCATACTGATCTACGAGCATATCGGTTACGCGCGCGAACAATCGCAGCGACCAACGAGCTATTAACCTTCTCCGAACGAGCTTGTTGCTCCAAATCAGCGTTCGAGTGAGCAGTGGGCCCCTCTCAACGGTTCCTTCTCCCGGAAGCCTCATTCGGGAAGTTCGAACCGTCTTCTCTGGCAGGACGGTTTCGATTTGCGTGCCCACGTGTCATTTCCTGATGGCGAATGCCTTAACTGCCCTCTGTGCCTCTAGGGTTTCCTCGATCATAACGGCGGGAAGTCCCTTTACTTTCCTGTTCCCTGGAGGAGTTTTTAAAACACTCGAAGAGAATTTTTTAGACTCACTTGGCCATTTTGCGATTGCTGCGCCTCATACTCTTCTGCTCCGGCGCTCATCCTCCTCTTTGATCGCCTTCCTCATCCTCATGGCAAAGTTCGGCGTCAGCAAGCTCGACGGGCGCAAGCTGGAGATCCTTGAGCGGGCGAAGTACCTCGACGCCGGCACATGGAGAGCCCCTGGCGCCGAGGAGAGCCCGCAGCCGGAGGAGGGGGAGATCGTCTCCACCGAGCTCTACGCCATGAACGGGCTCCGGACGCCCGAAAGCGAGTTCGTCGAGGCCGTACTCGCCTTCTGCGAGTGCGAGATCGTTCACCTCCACCCCAACTCTATTCTCATCATGGCCATCTTCTCCCATCTATGTGAAGGGTTCGTGGGCGTCGAGCCCACTCCCAGCCTCTTTTTCCACTTCTACACCCTCTCGCGTCAAGACGCCTTCGCCTGGTTTGCCTCTACTTCCGCCTTCGACCCACCCACCCATACGAGTATCCGAGCTTCACGCTCAAGGACTCGGTGTCGGGTGGGCCGACTCTTGGTTCTACTCGAGGAAAGCGGAGGGCGGCTCGCTTTCCTACTCCGGTGCGGAGGTCGCGGCTGCCGAGACACCCCGACCGCCCGTGGAGCCCGAGGAGGAGAAGGTCCTCATGCTAATCAACGAGCTCACGTGCTTGGGTCGATCGCCGACGTTACCGGGACTACGTCGAACCAGGGTATCACCCCTTAGGAGGAGGGAGCATCCCTTCTTCAAGGTCGAGGGGTGGCAGGACATCACCCGCGAGTCGTGTTCAGGTATGTCATCACCCCGATCTTCTTTTCAGAGCAGAGGATGTCCGCTTCACGACCTCTTCTTTGGCCGGGTACGCAGCTCCGCCAGAGGACTGGTGGACGCGAGGGTGTCCGAGATGTTCGGCACCCCTAAGGGCAAGGAAATCATTGAGGGCCGCCAGATTCCGAACAACGCCCTTAACCTGACCGAGGCGGTAAGTCTCGATTCGGACTTCTTCGAGCTTTTGTCAGGACGAGTGTTTTTCCGGGGCCTTCCGACCTCATTCGAGTTTTTTTTTTTTTTTTTAACAGGAGAAGGTTGCCTCGAAGTCGCCGTGACTCAGTGGGATCGCAGCTTATGGACGGGTCGAAAGACCAAGGGACAAAGCGGTCGCAAGCGCCGCGCTCGATCTCCGTCGGCCACGCCCGCCCTCGCTTAAGCGCACACGCAGCGCCCCGCCGACGACCGCTCACCCCGCCAGCACTTGGAGTATGCAGACCGGCAGGAGGTGAGTGAACTAAAATTGTGGATGGATGAGTACGCCAGGGACAACCCCGAGCTGATGGCTCGTTTGCGCCAGCTTGCCGCGCGGGCGAAGAAGGAGGCCGCTGCCGCGGCTGGTCCGGCGCGAAAGGTTGAACTGGAGGGCCAGATCGCAGCCCTTCAGGCGGAGCTCGCGCGGGTGAGCTCGAGCCCGGCTCCCGGGGACCGCGAGGAGGAGAAGGACGAGCTGGACCCCGCCCCCTTGGTCCCGAGGTCCCGCAGGTCGGCTGCTGCGCCTCAACCGCGCCCAGCGCTGACCATCTCCGAGGCCGGCTTGGGGGAGGCCGACCCCTCGGTCGCCAGGGCCGGCAAGGCGCGCGAGGACATGGCCGCCCTCCTTGTTCGCGCCCGAGCTCAGCAAGCAGACGCCGAGCGAGGTCAGTCTCCTATTCCCCTCTCGTCTGTCTCTTTCTCCCAAGCACCACACTAACCCCACATCGTCTATAGTGGGGTGGCGGCCGTGCGGAGTTATGGGATTTGAAGCAATGGTCGACGATGTTCTTGACCTCGTGCTAGAGAGGAGCTTGCCCGGCTGCCGAGGTCGTCATGGGAGACGAGGCCGAAGAGGGGGCTGAGGCTGCGGAGGACCAATCCCCACGGGCCGCCGGTGGCGACGACGTCGAGGTGGGGAGTTCAGCTGCCGCGGAGCCGGGACCGGAGGTCGTGTCTTGAAGAGGAGGCACGGAGGAAGATCGCGGCCGATGCCCGAGCCGCGACGGAGGGCATCCCCACATCATAGTTGTGGAGGATGACGGCTCGGGAGTCTGATGGTGGTGAGCAGCCGCTGAAACTCCTCGCGAGGACTCTGCCGGCGCAATGACATCATCACCGCGACTCTTCAGAGATCGCCGAGGTCTCTCCTCGGCTCACGACGCCATGCCGGGTCCTGCCACGCCCGGGCCGTGGGGACCCTAATCCGATCGGGAGCCCGTCCTGGCGAGGAAGAGACGGCTAGCCTGGGCCGGTCGGGGAGACGAGCCCGCCATCGCAGCGGCCGGGGAGCTTCCAGACGAAGGGATCTCGCCGGCACCGAGGCCACTCCAATCGAGACCGACCTCCCAGCCGCCGACCCGGTGCCCCCAGTCGACCCTGCGTCCGGAGATGCTGCCGCAGTCCAGGGCCTGGATGTCGAGGAGGTGGAGCCCCCGGGCGCAACTTCTGCCCGGGAGGAAGAAGAGCGGGAGGTGATCCTTGCTCTTGAGGCCGTCCCTCTCCAGGAGGCGGAGGTTGTCCCCCAGGGCAAAGGTCCTTCGCCTTCGGGGGACGGGGGAGCTCGGGCTCAAGCCTCCGTGCCCGATCAAGGAGAAGGGACCAAGGCGGGGGATCCCTTGCCTGCCCAGAACGAGGCGGAGGACCCCGCCGAGTTGTTCCATCAGGGGCTGGAGGCTCGGCTTTGTTGGGTAAGTACTCCTGACTCTTATGTGCTTTTACCAAAAACTTCGATCACGACCTGAAAACGCCCTGTTGCGCAGGTGCTGGAGTCCACCATGAAGGACTTCCATGCCGCGACCGTGCCGCCAGAAGTTGTCGCGAAGCACCAAGCCGAGCAGGACGCCAAGATCGCGGAGCTCGAGCGCCGGGTTGCCGAGCTGACATCTTCTGAGGCCGAGATCCGGCGGAAGGTGGAGGAGTCCGTGCATGAGCTCCAGGAGCGCCTCGACCGGAGCGAGCAAGCAAGGTCGGGCCTGGAAGCCACGGTGGCGACCTTACACGACGCTGCTCGAAGCGCCGAAAGGACAATCGACCCGAACGGAGGAGTCCAGCGGCCGACAGCGGCAAGCGAAGGTCGTGAAGCTTCGCCGCGGTGCTCGACCTTGAGTCCGAGCTTGACTCGGTGCGGACGCAGCTCGTCGCTCTGCAGACGCAGAAGCGTGCCGCCTCCGTAATTTTCTTCTTCCTGTCTTTACCTGTAAAAAACTTAAGGAGAAACCGCCCAGTTGAACATAGAAAGAGCGTTATTTTTAATGGACGTCTTTTGTTTTTCTCCGAGATGACAACGATTTGTTTCGTGCCGTGGTTCCTTACTCGGCGGAGTTCGGCCTTACGCGACTTAGCAGTCAATCGTACGAGGGAGTGACTACCTCGCGCGAAAGTTGCACGAGGTCGTGGCCACATGGTACCCCAATGCCCCGCCGCCAACGGAGGTCGTGGGCGTAGACTGCGAGCACGACCTCGTTGGCGGAGTAGAGTTCATGAGACCGTGTGGCCCTTAAGTGCAGTGCGTTGATCGCCGCCACCCGGCCGACCTGAGCTCGGAACCGCTCGAAGGGTGTCTGTGCGAATCTTTACTTGCGGCGGAGGTCTACCGCGAAAAAAGATGGTCGTCTTACGATGAAGGAAGCCCTCGAGGTCGAGCTCTTGTCGTACGGTGTTTTGCCCCAACGACCGACCTGCCCCTGACACTTTGTCTGGGTCGAGCTTAATCGTAGAATTTTGCGGAGGTAAAGGGGAAAGAGAGAGAGAAAGAATGGGAGGGTAAGGTGACAAAGTTTATTAAAAAGGTAAAAGCGGGTGTGGTTAGACATGGAACTTACGCAGTTGGTCGATGTTCCAAGTACTAGCTAGTTCTCGACCATCTTCCATTGCGAGGCGGACAGCCCCCGGGCGTGCTGTTGAGACGACCGTGTAAGGACCTTCCCATCTTGGCGTTAGCTTGTTGGCTTTTGACAGGTCTTGGACCCGTCGCAGAACGAGATCGCCGACGTGCAAGGTCCTTGGTCGTACCGATTTAGCGGCGTGCCTGCGAAGAGCTTGCAGGTAAACCGCGGATCACAACAGAACCCGTTCACGAGTCGAGGTCGAGAAGGCGCTCGCCTTCTGCGTCGATGCTATCGGCCAGGTTCACCCTTGGGGATCCTAGGACAACCTCGGCGGGTAGGACGGCTTCCGCGCCATATATGAGCTGAAAGGGGGTCTCCCCCGTAGCTCGGCTCGTCGTGGTGCGGACTGACGGAGGGCGGGGTAGCTCGTCCACCAGGCTCGACCATGCCGCTCGAGGCTCTTGAAGACTCTCTTCTTGAGTCCTTGGACGATCTGCCCGTTCGCGCGCTCGGCCGCCCCATTGCTCTGTGGGTGGGCCACGGATGCGAAGCATATCTTGGTCCCGACCTCCTCGCAATAAGCCTGAAACACCTCGCTTGTGAACTGAGTGCCGTTGTCGGTAATGAGGCAACTCGGAACGCCAAAGCGGGTTACTACATTATTGCGGAAGAACCTTTTAGCCGCCTATGCCGAGATGGTTGATATAGGCTCGGCCTCGATCCATTTAGTGAAGGTGTCGATTGCGACGAACAGGTATTTACAACCCCTCCTTCCCCTGGGAAATGGACCGAGTATGTCGATGCCCCAAACCGAGAACGGCCAGGTTAGCGGCATGGTCTCAGAGCGCCAGATCTTGGTGATGGACCTTCCGAGCATGGAACCGCAAGATCGGCAGGAGGTCACTATTGAGCGTCGTCGGCCAGGGCCGTCGGCCAATAGTAACCCAATCGGAAGGCTTTGCTCACCAAGGTCCTAAAGGACGAGTGAGCTCCACACATCCGTCATGGATATCCTTGAGGAGATATTTGCCTTCCTCTTGGGTGATGCACTTGGAGAGGACGCCAAGCGCCTTTGCGGTATAAGAGGCCCTCGACCATTTTATAGGTCGAGGAGCGTCTCACTAGCCGGATTTCTCGGCTTCCTCCTCGAGGCAAAGGTCCTCGTGCACGCAGGTATTGGATGAATGGCGTCATCCACCTCGCATCTGCTCGAGGAAGGAGACGGTACCACCCGTCTCGGTTGCCTCTCCCGGGGTATGGAGGGTTTATAGAGGTGCTCGATGAGCACCCCGCCGAGCGGAAATCGGGCGGAACCGACCTTCGATAGATGGTCGGCCAGGGCATTGTCCTTCCTGGGATGTATAGTACTTCAAGTTTACAAGTACTTTTCCATCTTCCTTACTTCAGCCAGTAAAGCGCCATTGAGTCATCGGAGCACCGATACTCCTTGTTAACCTGGTTGGCGACCACCGCGAGTCGCCCTTCGAAGTTAGTCGTTGGACTCGAGCGCTTTGCATGCCCGGCCCGCCAGCGCACCTTCAATTCTGCTGCGTTGTTTGTTGCGCCGAAATGCGGTTGGAGGGCGTCTTTGGATCCGCTCCCCACGAGGGGATTCGAGGACCACTCCGGCCAGAGCAATCGTAAGCTCGGGATCCGTCGAAGTGCATGACCCCGACCGTGCTCGGCCTGGTTGGGTTCGGATTCGGACGGGCGGGGTTTGTCCATTCGGCTAGGGAAGTCCGCTAGGACCTGAGATTTGATCGCGGTTACGCCGAGAATTCGATCTCGACCGCGAGCTCCATGGCCCATTTCGCGATCCGCCGCTATGCGTCTGATTCCTGAGAATTTCTCTCAGCGGGAAGTTGGTCGGGACTTGGATTTTGTGTGCCTGGAAGTAGTGTCTTAATTTCTTCGAGGCCACGAGGAGCGTATAAAGGAGCTTCTGGACCTCGGGGTAACGCTCCTTTGGTCCGTGCAGCACCTCGCTGATGTAGTAGATCGGGCGCTGTACCCCGTCCCGTTCTACTGTGATGACGGCGCTTACCGCATGGGGTGTGGCGGCCAGGTAAAGCAAGAGGTCGTGAGAACGGACATCCTCTGCTCTGAAAAGAAGATCGGGGGTGATGACATACCTGAACGCGACTCGCGGGTGATGTCCTGCCACCCCTCGACCTTGAAGAAGGGATGCTCCCTCCTCCTAAGGGGTGATACCCGGTTCCTGACGTAGTCCCGGGTAACGTCCCGGCCGGTCAGCCCCAAGCACGTGAGCTCGTTGATTAGCATGAGGACCTTCTCCTCCTCGGGCTCCACGGGCGGTCGGGGTGTCTCGACGGCGCGACCTCTGGCACCGGAGTAGGAAAGCGAGCCGCCCTCTGCTTTCCTCAGGTAGAACCAAGAGTCGGCCCACCCCGACACCGAGTCCTTGAGCGTGAAGCTCGGATACTCGTATGGGCGGGTGGGTCGAAGGCGGAAGTAGAGGCAGCCGGCCTGCGAAGGCGTGCCGGTACGCGAGAGGGTGTAGAAGTGGAAAAAGAGGCTGGGAGTGGGCTCGACGCCCACGAACCCTTCACATAGATGGGAGAAGATGGCCATGATGAGAATAGAGTTGGGGTGGAGGTGAACGATCTCGCACTCGCAGAAGGCGAGTACGGCCTCGACGAACTCGCTTTCGGGCGTCCGGAGCCCGTTCATGGCGTAGAGCTCGGTGGAGACGATCTCCCCCTCCTCCGGCTGCGGGCTCTCCTCGGCGCCGGCGGCTCTCCATGTGCCAAGGCCGAGGTACATCGCCCGCTCAAGGATCTCAGCTTGCGCCACGAGCTTCTTGCCGACGCCGAACTTTGCCATGAGGATGAGGAAGACGATCAAAGAGGAGGATGAGCGCCGAAGCAGAAGAGTATGAGGCGCAGCAATCGCAAAATGGCCAAGTGAGTCTAAAAGATTCTCTTCGAGTGTTTTAAAAAACTCCTCCAGGGAACGGGAAAGTAAAGGGACTTCCCGCCGTTATGATCGAGGAAACCCTAGAGGCACAGAGGGCAGTTGAGGCATTCGCCATCCGGGAAATGACACGTGGGCACGCAAATCGAAACCGTCCTGCCAGAGAAGACGGTTCAAACTTCCCGAATGAGGCCCCCGCCGAGCTTACTTGTTGGTGGAGGGACCAACTGTGACCCCTTCTTGCGTGAGGGATTACTCAAGGAACGGCTCACCAGATTTCAACGAGCGTGGACACAGCAGTTTACCCTGGTTCGGACCTCTCCTACTCTTGGCGTGGTCAAGACCGGGGGTCTCGACAAATATAGTTTAAGCTCTTTGAAAGAGCGATCTGCTTCATCTGTCCAAGTGAAACCGTCGTGCTTCCGGAGCGCCTTGAAGAAAGGTAGGCCACGTTCCCCGAGCCGCGAGATGAAACGACTTAAGGCCGCCATTCTCCCGGTCAGGGACTGGACCTCCCGAGTGCAAGTCGGTGGTCGCATGTTCTCGATGGCTTCTATCTTCTCTGGGTTGGCCCCGATTCCTTGTGGGCCGATCATGTATCCGAGCACCTTGCCAGCTTTGACCCCGAACACACATTTTTCAGGGTTTAACTTTATTCGATGCTTATTGAGGTTATGAAAAGTCTCCTCTAGATCGGATACATGGTCCGAGGCCATCTTGCTCTTGACGACTATGTCGTCTACATACACTTCCGTGTTCCGACCTATTTGGTTCGAGAAGGTTTTGCATGAGGCGCTGGAAGGTCGCTCCAGGCGTTCCTTAGACCGAAGGACATGGTCGTAGCGTAATGTGCCAAACGGCGTGATGAAGGAAGTTTTCTCCTCGTCGTCGGGCGATATGCCGATCTGGTGATAGCCTGAGTAGGCGTCCAGAAAGCTCATCGCCTCGGAGCCGGCCGTTGCGTCGACCAACTGGTCTATCCGAGGTAGCGGGAAATTGTCTTTCGGGCATGCGGCATTTAGCCCCGTGTGATCGACACACATGCGCCGCTTGCCCCCTTTCTTCATCACGATAACTGGGTTGGCCAACCAATCGGAATGGTCGACCTCCCGAATGAAACCGGCTTTGAGGAGCTTGTCCAGTTCCTCTCTGATGATGGCTTGCTTCTCCGGGAGAAGCGCTCGAGCTTCTGCCAAGACAAAGGCTTTTGTCGCCGAATCATAGCTTTGTGCTCGACGACCTCCCTTGGGACTCCGGGCATGTCGGACGGTTCCCAGGCGAACGTGTCCGCGCTTCTCCGGAGGAAGGTCACGAGCTCGAGTTCCTATTTAGGATCTAGGGAAGCCCCCACGTGTACGACCTTGTCTGGCTCTGCGTCGCACAACGGGATGGCCTTGGTTTCTCCTCCAGCTTGGAGGCTAGCCTTGGGCCGGGAACTCCTCGGCTCTTGCTCGGGCCCGCTGGGGGCTTGACCGATCATGTCTAACGCCCTCTCGTCCGCAGCTTTAGAGCTGCTTTCGGGCTTCCCTTGACCGTGATCACGCCGCCGGGGCCGGGGACCTTCAAGCATTGGTACCCGTGATGAGTGGCGGCCATGAATTTGGCGAGCGCTGGTCGGCCCAGGATGGCGTTGTAAGCCGACTCGAAATCGACCACTTCGAACGTGATTAGCTCCGTTCGGAAGTTGCTCGGATTGCCGAACGTTACTGGCAGGACGATCTGGCCGAGTGGCCTGACCGACGTTCCGGGTACTATCCCGTAGAACGGGACCACCATGCTTTTGATCTTTGATCTTGGAGCGAGGGATCTGCATCTCGTCCAAGACCTTGGCAGATATCAGGTCTAGGGAGCTCCCGCAATCCACAAGGACCCGACCTACTGCGGTGTTGCAGATCGTTGGGCTAACGACCATCGGAAGCCTTTGGGGTTTCGTCATCCCCAGAGGGCAGTCGTCCTTGGAGAAGGTGATCGGCAGCTCGGACCACTTGAGCTGCTGAACAGGAGGCTTCCCCTGAGTGACACGGAGTACCTCGCGCGCGGCCTCCTTTAACTTCCGACACGACCCATAGGCGGCGGAGCCCCCGAATATCACGGCGATGTGGTTTCTCGGCTCTTGGTATTCCATGTCGGTATCTTGCTCCTCGGCGGGCTTCTTGCCCTTGACGTCTCCTTCCATCTCGGGGAGCGTGGGCATGGGACCCTTACCATTGTAGAACTGCCCAGCGGGAGGCCCACGCTCGCAATTGAAGGTCATGCCCATGCGCTGGTGGAGCGGGCGTAAATAGGCACTAGCCCGTCCGCGTTGGTCGCCGCGTTCTTGGTCGTCCGGTTACGCTCGTTGTTCCGCTGAACCGGCCGACCCTTTCCTTTCTGGCTCTCTATACGATCGCGAGGTCGGTCGTTGTCTTCGATAGCTGCCACCATGCTCGGAGGCAGAGGATTTTTTCTTCTTTTGATTTTTTCTCGATCGAGCTTACGCCGCTTGACGCCTTCGAGCCCGGCCGAGGGGCAGCTTTCGCCCGCCAGCCTTCTTCCATTGGACGGCCTCATCCGCGTTGGCATAACGGTCAGCCATGCAGAACAGCTCGTTGGCTGTGATGTCCGGGTGAATTTCGAGGTCCTGAGTAAAGCGTACGCCTCGGACCCCGAACTTGAAAGCCCGGACGACCGCCTCATCCGAGATGCTTGGGATGGAATTGCGCACTTGCATGAAGCGCTGGACGAACTGGCGCAGGGTCTCACCCTCCGTCTGTATCAGACGCTCAAGGTCGCGCTCTTTCCCCGGGCGGACGTAGCAGCTTTGGAAGTTAGCTCGGAGAGTGCCGCCACCGGCCCAGGACCGGATCGAGTTTTCCTTACGGTTGAATAGCCACGCCCGAGCCGCCCGTCCTGTGGTCAGGCGTAAAAGTTAGCCATAACCCTTTCATCACCCCGCGGCTAAAATGGCCGTGGTGTAGATCGAGAGAAACTTCGTCGGGTTACGAGTCCCATCGAATCTCTCGATGTGACCCGGCTTGAACCTTGTCGGCGCCAGGTCACACGTCGTAGCGACGTCGCGAACGCCTGCACCAAAACGGATCGGGACGGCCACCACGAAGCGCGGCGGTCGGGCGATCCCCACCACCGAGCCCGAGGTTAGTGGGCCCAGCGAGAGAATATCTCCCTACGCCAGAGGATGGAGAGTGGCCCGATGAGGAATGTTCGGCCCGGCTTCGCCTGCGTGGCTCGCATTCCGCTGGGTCCCGAGGAGCCCCGGAATTGCTCCGGTGCCCTCCCGAGCCCGGCGCGCTCGCGATCCACTGGGTGCGGCTGCGTGAGTCGTCGGGGTGGCGGCGCTCGGACGCCCGGCGGCGGCGTTCCCAGGAATTGCTCTGGGCGTCCCTTTCCCGGGAGGCCTCCGCCGCCCTTATGTCTGTGGCGATTTCCTCGAGGTCGTCGGCCACGGCCGCGCCCATGGCTTCTAGGTCGACCTGCTCAGGAAACTCTCTGAGGTTGCGTACCACCGCCGTGGCGGGCTTGAAGGCGTTCCCGCTTCGGGAACGCGGGGTGACGAGCTCGTTCGTCGTCGCACGGGCTCCGGAGTCCCGTACGCGTGGAAATTCTCACGAACTTCGGCCCTGGTCTTATCGGTCAGGCCACCTCGGACTTGCCGGCGTAAGCTGGCCAGCGTCCGATTCAGGGATGCCTGCAGGTGCTCCTTGGCCGCCTCGTAGCGGTGAAGACGCGCTTCAGCCGGGGATTTGCTCCCGACATTTCCATCCTCCTCCGCAACGAAGACGTTACGGGATTGGACGGATCGCGAGGGGGACATCACGGTGTCTCCCCGTGAAGCGGTCCCCTGGTCGAGCTCGAAAAGGTCGGGGATGTCCAGACCATCGTAGAGCCCGTCATACTCGTCGTCCGAGAGGGCGTCGAGCTGGGAGCGAAAGAACTGCTCCGGTGCAGCAGCGGCTTCCAGGGAAAAGCTCCCGGAACCGTCATGATTCTTAATGCCGGCGACGTCGCCGGCCCCATTGTCGAAGAACTGCTTGTCCTCTTCCCCGATCTCGGGGGCGTAGAGGCCCCGGTGGTTCTGGGATTCTGACATTCTTCGGGATTCCTCACGAAAGGGAAAGTCGGTCCCCACGGACGGCGCCAGCTGTCGACGATTGGGGAACAGGCCCCCGCCGAGCTTACTTGTTGGTGGAGGGACCAACTGTGACCCCTTCTTGCGTGAGGGATTACTCAAGGAACGGCTCACCAGATTTCAACGAGCGTGGACACAACAGTTAGCTTACCCTGGTTCGGGCCTCTCGGGAAAGAGATAATAGCCCTACTCCGGCCTCTTGTATACTCTTGCAACGTATTCGAGTGTATGTCTCTTGTCTTACGATGCGTGTCCTATCCCCTCATTATGGGGACGCTTTTATAGCTTACTCAGGTTCTAAATACATCGGCCCCACTATCCCACGTTTGGACCTCATCCAAACGTGACAACCGGTGGATCCTACAACTTCGCCACGCTCCCGCGGGGAACGTAACGGGCTAGCGGAAGTTACGCTCGGGCGGTTACTCCCACTCCCGCCGACCTCAAGATCACGTTAGGTCGGCCGATAGCCGGCACCGAGCTCGTACATCTTACCCGAACTCGAGCCCGGAATCGACTGGAATACGTGGCATCCCAGGTCCCTCCCGAGCCCGAGCTCGGAACAGGCCGAAATACGTAGCCTTCCAGGTTCTAACTAACCCGTCCAGGGTAACGACCTCCTGGTGGCTCGGGCGGGAGCGAGCTTGGTCGTTGGTGGCACCCGAGGTAATTTATGGGAATTACCCGACCCCCCGACACAATTCTAAACCAATTTTTCAGCACATGATTTCACAGAAACCTTAGCGGGCAATACTGGTTCTAGAAGGAGCATTGTAAAGGCTTTGTTACGGTCACTTGCCTTATTGGTGTTTGATTGTATCTTGTGGGTAACGTGTATAACCTCTGCAGAGTGTACAACCTATTCGAATAGCCAAGTCCATGGTATTGGACATTGCTCGGGGATTACAGTCAAGGGTTAGATTTTTGTAAAATTGAACTTGGGCTTGGAGGTGGGTTGCCTATGGAAAAGTGATAACTGGTTAAGGATATGGAATGGTTTACTTATGAAATAACTGTGAAATTTATTACTATTGTTACTTGTTTTACCGCTTTACAACATATTATGTTATTTGTGAATGCTGCTTTATTGTAAATAGCCAATTCAGCCATTCATTTGGAATAAGCCATGCATATAGTTACTAGACTTGCATTCTGTGCATGACTTACTGAGTGCTCTATGTACTCACCCCTTGCAACAAACAAATCACCAGTTGAGCAGAAGTCTACACCTTCGAAGGAGGGGTTCCACGAGGAGGCGAATATCTAGGAGTCGAACCTTGTCAGATGCCTATGACATATTGATGGGATTCACCAATGTTCTTTGTTCCGTTGTTGTTTATTTATTTGGAGTTGAAGCCATGAAGGCCTCACAAGTGTAAGGTTGACCTTAAGGTCATTCAATAGTTTTATATTCATTAATTGAGTTACTCTTATATTTTCGCTGTGTATGATTGTGATATTTATCTGTGTTGGCATTGTGTGCACTAGCGTGATCCTGGACTAGTGCAGTATACATAGAGGGTCTGGGTTTGCACACTCAGGTCCCAACCAAAATCCATAAATATTTAAGATTTGACTTGATCGACGAAATCATCCTGGGTTGAATATGATGAGAAGAATAACGAATAACTTTGCTGGGCATGGCATAAAGTCTACATACTTTCCTAGACCTGAAGATTACTTATGCTCTACTTTTGCTAAAGGATAGCTAACTCATAGTTAGACCTTCTTATCCAAAAGTTAGAGAAGAATCACTGAATTTCCTAGAGAGAATTCAATGTGATATATGTGGACCTATACAACTCTTGTTGGGCCCTTTCAGATACTTTATGCTACTGATAGATGCTTCTACTAGATGGTCCTATGTATACCCCTCATCTACTAGGAACCATGTTTTTGCTAAATTAATTGCCCAAATTATTAACTTAAGAGTCTCCTTTCTAGAAAAAAGGATCAAGTTTATTCGAATGGACAATGCTGGTAAGTTTATTTATAAAGCATTTAATGATTATTATATCACTCTGGGAATTAATTTAGAGCATTCTGTACCACATGTCCACACTCAAAATGGCCTTGCAAAGTCATTAATTAAAAGAATAAAACTTATTACTCGGCCACTCTTGCAGAATAGTAGGCTACTCACCAGCTGTTAGGGTCACGTAGTGCTGCACACTACGATATTAATTCAACTCATACCAACTGTATACCATGAAATTATCCTTTGTAGATAGTGCATGGGAAAGAACCAAGTATTTCGTATCTGGTAAAATTTGGCGGTGTTGTATATATGCCAATCTCTCCAACAAAGTTGTAACACCCCGGCATTTAATATGCCTGAATGCTACCAAACATAAGCTAAACAACATCTAAATACCACAATTAAACATAAATTCCAGCAAAGGCGCACATGCTAAAAACCGAGATTTCGGCAGCATCTCCTTTGTTTTAACATGAATTGAAGGAGCAACAACATTATAGCAATATAAGGCAATATGAGAGACAGCTAAAACAGCAATAATTAAAGACTTAACGACAATATAAGTCTATTATCAAGCACTTAATGTCTCCAAGAGTCAAACAAACAATAAAACTCTCATATAGCAAAGCTAAACCTTAAAGCAATAATCATCACACGTAGTTTATTATCAAAACTAATAGAATGACTTGTGGAATCAAAATGGGTGAAGCTACGTGCGGACGTGTGACTATTTCCCTTCCCCGCATGCCGTTCTCATGGTACCTAAAACAACAAGGAAAACACAAGCGTGAGTTCAAAACTCAGCAAGCATATTGCAATGGTACAACAAGAACAATTACATAGCAATAATATCTCACATCATGTAAACCATCTCATTCAAGGTCACATATTATCATCATCATCAATATGTACGAAGTGCAATGCGATGCTCATGTCTCCTTGGAAACTCATACCGGTATGGTTGAGTACACACCCATCGGTGTGCACCCTCTCCCCCCTTCCATCCCGAAGATGGAGGGTGCCTACTCCTCGCTTCCGTTCACCGCGGTGAATGGAATCACGATGTAGGACTTACTCATTGGGTCTCCAGATTAGTCATAACTTTCTCACCGACCTTCCCAGACTAGTTATGATTTTCTCACCGCCCGGGCCATGTAATCATGCCATGTATGCAAATATGCCACATCATAATCAACTTGTACATTAACACATAGCATCATAACATGATAAACATACTCATCATATCAATGGCAGTCAATAAAGCATGGCAAGTGATCATCACATATAATCAATATCATCTAGTCTCAACTAGCAACCTACAAATCGCTATCCATTACAATACACTTGCCTCAACCACGGGCGACGGATTGGCGAGAAGTAGTAGGCCCTCCCGGGGTCACACCAACTTTGCCCGACGCACGAAAACTGAAAGGATCTCCTCCCGGTTCGCTCCTCGCTCCAATGGATGGATCCTCGAGGTGCAGGGGCGGGGAGGCTACCCTAGGGCAGCAAGGGGTGGAGGAGAGGTGGTGGGGAGGTGGAGAGCAAAGGGGCAAGGGGGGTGGGGGCGCACGGCCTAAGGGGAGGGGAGGGGATGGGGCGGCTAGGGCCAAGGGAGGTTTGGGGCGCATAATGAGGGGGGGTGGGCGCACAACGGGCAGGGGAGCCCCCTTTTACCAGCCCCAAACCTGTTTCCTAATCCTAAATGGACTCCTACTCCATCCCACCAAAGCCCACAACCCCCTCTTTTAGGCCCAAACTCCCCCGGGAAGGCCCAAAACCCCGGAAATGCTATTAACCTCCATACCCTATGGTTTGAACCTTAATTCCACATTTCATAATGTTTTTGAGCTCAACATTCACTTTTTATAAGGTTACGACACTCCGTGGTGTCACATTCTTCCGCCCTTCAACAGGATTCGACCTCGAATCTAATTCACACCAAGACGCAACCCAGCAAAGCAAAAGATAGCTAGGTCTCACATCACATACCTGAGACGAAAAGCTCGGGATACTTCTCGCGCATGCAAGACTCCAGCTCCCAAGTCGCTTCTCTCTCAGTCTGATGTGACCACAGGACCTTAACAAACTTAAGCGTCCTGTTCTTCATTACTCGCTCCGAAGTCCCCAGAATTTCCACAGGACGGGACTCGAAGGTGAGGTCCTGCTCAAGCACTAGTGGTTCCAATGGAACCACCAACTCCGGATCATGCAAGTATTTCCTCAACATCGAGACATGGAACACATTATGCACACCTTGCATGGATTCCGGTAGCTCCAGACGATAGGCCAGCCTACCAACTCAGGTGATGATAGGAAATGGCCCAACAAACCTCGGACTGAGCTTCCCTTTGGTGCCAAAACGCACCACACCCTTGGTGGGAGATACTCGCAAGAGTACGCTATCACCCACCTCATACTCCAAATCTCGCCGCCTCACATCAGCATAGCTTTTCATACATTCTCTGTTGCTAGAAGGTTCTCAGTACCTCCGCTAAGCGATCAACGACCGCTGAACCCAATCTGGTCCAAGAATCGCTCTCTCGCCCACACATCCCAACAAAGTGGCGATCTGCACTTTCGGCCATACAAGACCTCATAAGGAGCGGCCAGGATCTTTGGAATGATAGCTGTTATTGTAAGCAAACTCTGCAAGAGGCAAATGATCTTCCCAGCTACCTTTCCAAGCCATCACACAGGCCCTGAGCATGTCTTCCAAAGTCTGGTTGGTACGCTCAGACTGCCCATCCGTCTGAGGGTGAAAAGCGGTACTAAGGCGAAGCTGCGTACCCAAAGCACTCTGCAAATTCTCCCAGAATTTGGAGACAAACTTCGCATCCCGATCAGAAATAATGGTCTTGGGTACACCATGCAGTCTCACAATTTCCCGCACATAGATGGGAGCCAAGTCGCTCGCAAAATTGGTAGTGCGGATAGGAATGAAATGCGCAGACTTGCTGAGATGGTCCACCACAACCCAAACAGCATCCTTCCCTCGTGGAGTACGAGGTAGGCCAACCACGAAATCCATGGAGATGTCATCCCATGGCCACACAGGAATCTCCAATGACTGCAACAGACCAGCGGGATGCTTATGCTCAGCCTTGATCTTCTGACAAATCCCACAAGACACCACATACTTGGCAATGTCCACTCTCATCCTTTTCCACCAGAAACTCTTTTTCAAGTCCCTATACATCTTGGTCTCCCCAGGATGAACCGTGTACGGGGTGCGATGAGCTTCTTTTAGAATGTCCTCTTTCACTTGGGATTTCTGAGGCACGCACAGACGACCCTGAAACCTCAAAGATCCCACATCATCAACGGTAAAGTCTCCAAACTTGCCATCCTCAAGGCGTTTCCTTACCTGCTGGAGCAACCAATCATGCTGTTGTGCCTCTCGCACACGCTCGGGAATCACTGACTCAAGAATCAATTGAGTTTCAGCTTGCACGGTCCCCACAAAGCAGTAGGAGACTCCCAAACGCTCAAAATCAGCAACAAGACAATCAACGACAGGAGGCATTGTCTTGCGACTGAGAGCGTCAGCCACCACATTTGCCTTCCCCGGATGATACTGGATGGTGAGGTCATAATCCTTTATCAATTCTAGTCATTTCCTCTGCCTCAAGTTCAAATCTTTTTGAGTAAAGATGTACTTGAGGCTCTTGTGATCAGTGAAGATATCACAAGACTCACCATACAGATAGTGCCTCCATATCTTCAATGCAAACACCACAGCGGCTAGCTCAAGATCATGTGTGGGATAGTTCTGCTCATGCTTTTTCAGCTGCCTCGATGCATAAGCAATCACCTTGCCATCTTGCATGAGCACACAACCAAGTCCCAACCGAGAAGCATCAGAATACACAGTGAAGCGCTTCCCCGGCTCGGGAAGGGTAAGAACAGGAGCAGTCACTAACTTCTCCTTCAAAGTGCAGAAACTGTGCTCACACTCTGCAGTTCACTGGAATTTCATCCCCTTCTGAGTCAGCTGCGAAAGTGGCTTGGCAATGATAGAGAAATCCTGCACAAAACGCCGATAGTAGCCAGCTAACCCAAGGAAACTGCTCACCTCTTTGACATTGGAAGGCCTCTTCCAATCCAAAACTGCTGAGACTTTGCTAGGATCTACGGATATGCCCTCTGGATTGATGATGTGGCCAAGAAAACCCACTTCTGAAATCCAGAATTCGCACTTTTTCAGCTTAGCAAAGAACTGATTCTCCCTCAAGGTGCTCAGCACAAGCCTCAAGTGTTGCTCATGCTCCTCTTCTGATTTAGAGTAAACCAGAATGTCATCAATGAACACTACCACAAACTCATCAAGGTACTTGTGTAGCATACTGTTCATCGCCTCCATAAAGACAGCAGGAGCATTAGTTAGTCGAAAAAACATAACTTTAAATTCATAATGCCCATACCTAGTGGAGAAAGCAGTCTTCTCAATGTCCTGCTCCCTCACACGGATCTAATTATACCCCGACTGAAGATCAATCTTGGAGAACACCTTTGCTCCCTTTAGTTGGTCAAACAGATCCTCAATGCGAGGCAAAGGATACTTGTTCTTGACTGTCACTTGATTAAGAGCACGATAATCAATGCACATGCGCCAACTTCCATCCTTCTTCGAGACGAAGAGAACGGGTGCTCCCCATGGCGAAACTCTATGCCGAATAAAGCCCTTGGCCAACAAATCCTCCAACTGCTTTTTCAACTCGTCTTGAAAAGGACGAGCCAAGCGGTATGGAGACATAGAAATAGGTCGAGTGCCAGGAACAAGATCGATACGAAACTCCACATTCCTCACAGGAGGCAAACCAGGCAACTCGTCAGGGAACACATCAACAAACTCCTTCACTACAGGAATCTCCTCAATGGAAACTCAAGAAGATGGCTTTTCTGACATAGCCATGAGGAAACCCAACTGCTTCAAACGGCGACCAGAAAACAGACTAGCCAAAGCAAAGACGGAACTAGAGGATATACCACCCTGAAAGGTCAATTCTACCCCTGACGGGGCCAGCAAGGCAACCGTCTTCCAGAAACAACAGATCTTGGCACGGTACTGATGCAGCCAGTCCAAGCCCAAAATGACATCAAAAGGAGCCAAATGGATCACCATAAGATTGGCGAAGAAAACCTCGTCATCAATGGCGATGGTGCAACCCGGGCAAACCAAGGAACTAGCAATCAAACCCCCAGGAGAACTGACTAACACAGACTCAGAAATCCGCTGAACTCCCAACTTAGCTCTACTAGCAAACTCAGACGACACAAAAGAATAGGATGCTCCGGAATCAAACAGAACAAAGGCATCAACGGAATCCATGAGCAGAGTACCTGAAACCACCTCTGGATGCCCGGCTGACTCGGCGGTCGGCAAAGCGTACACTCCTGGTGGCGCTGGGACAGTAGGAGCCCCAACTCCCGGCTGATGCCCCAACAGAGCTGGGGGCGGAGGAGGCAACTGCGGAGGAGCGGACGGCTGTGGGCACCAGTAAGCTGCTGGTGGCGCCCACGCAAAGGGCGGTTGAGGAGCAGGAGCAGCCATCATGTGCACCGATCCTCTGGAAGATGCCGCTGGAGTGGGAGGAGAAGGCACCGTCTCCCACTTGATGATGCTACCGGGATTCATCCGGCAGACTCGTCCCATGTGGCCAAGCTTGCCACAGTGGTTGCAACTACCAGTCCAACCACACTCTGAAGCACGGTGCTCACCACCGCACTTGAAACACAACATGCCCTGCCCAGGCACAGGACGAACAGCCACTCGCGAGGAAGACGACTGGGGCGGCCTCATCTTAGCCCCTGAGGAGGAGCCCTGTCCCCCCTTGAACTTCTTGAAGGTGGGTCGCTGAGAAGACCCACCTCCTCCACCAAAGGTCCTCTTCTGGCCCCCGCCTGGGGCCGCAGGAACCCCTTAACCACCCGGGTTTTGCTTATCCTGGGAGAGCTCCAACTCGAGCTCCATGCCTGTAACACCCCGGCATTTAATATGCCCGAATGCTACCAAACATAGACTAAACAACATCTAAATACCACAATTAAACATAAATTACAGCAAAGGCGCACATGCTAAAAACCGAAATTTCGGCACATCTCCTTTGTTTTAACACGAATTGAAGCAACAACAATAATAACATGTCAATATAGCATGATGAACGATAGCAATAACATGATTAAACGGAAAAACAGCCACCATACCACTAAGGATATAAATTCTATCCGTCACATGACAAATATGGACTAATCATTTGCTCATAACGACCAACGAATCATCGAAACCACAGTTTAGCTCAATGAATTAACCATAACCATAAGGGAAGGAACATGTCATTGTTAAAATGTGTGATGCTAAGTGATGACGTGTGACTAGCTCCCTTTCCCGCATGTCGGATTCATGGTATGTGATGCCTTAGAGCGTCAGAGCGATTCTAGGGTTCCTTTTCCTGGTTTTGTTTCGGGAGAGGAATGAAGGTTTTGTCGGGGGATGAAATAATTGAAGTTTATCCAGCATATTAATATTAAATTTGGAGTTGTCGGGCTAGAAACAGTGGGCCGAGGAAAACCTGGGCCTGGGCTGCGAATCCCCTCCCCACCTCTCTCTCTTTTCCCCTAGTGGGCCGGCCCACCATATAAAAGGGGTGTCACCCCCCCAAAAGCCCTTGGGCGCCCCCTTCCTCCCCTAGCAGCCACACCACCCCTCCTCTTCCTCCCCTTGCGTGGTGGCTCAAGATCCACCGCGAAACGCGAAGGAGCAAGCGAGAAGAGGATCCGTGGAGGCGTGGAGGACGAGCAGATTTCCGTTTCGGGAATCGTCACGCGTTTTTCGTGGGTTCTCAAGGGAGAACTCAAGGTAAAATTCCCAATCTTTTACCCCTGTTCTACCTAGGGATTAGGAGTGTATTAGATCTGGTGGTGACTGATTTAGATGGATCTTGATGGGGGAGAAGGGTAGATGTTCACGTGGTGCTGTTTTTGGAAGGGGAGATTGTGCAGCGCGGATTGTTTTGCGTTTTACATGGCATAGACGATTTTTCCTGCAAAAACCTATAACTAGAAAGTTGTAGATAACGTCGAGATATAGCTTCTGTAAGTTTTTCAGAATTTTTGGGGTATCGGTCTGAGAGTTATTGCTGCTTCAAGATGATGGACAGAATCTGGAAACAGATTTTGTCCACTGTGTTGGACGTTTGTTTAGGCATATTTAACAGTGCAATTGAAATTTGTGATATTCATGAAAGTTGTAGATCTCGTCAATATCTAGCTACTGTAATTTTTTTGTATTTTTATGATCTGTATAAAAAAAGATACGAAATTGTGAAGAGAGGGTGCTGCTGTTTGACCCGGGCAGATTGGGGTTTTTGGCGCTTAAGAAGGGAACGGGGATTAGGAAGCGTGTGTTCGAGTTGTGTGATCATTTGTGATGTCGCTATGTACTGAAATAATACTTGTACAGGTGGTGCCCCTTCTGGACGCAACTAGGTTCGTTATCCACGTTGGTAAAGGCAAGTGGAAGTAGCGGTCTTGCTAAACTATAACTCGCTATTTGTTTCGTCTTCAATATAAACCTTAATTGCAGAACACCTACATGGTTTAACTACTTGTTTATGAGATTACAATATCCTATCCTGCATTGTGATGTGGTTGTTTGGCTTTTGAATCATGAGTAAGAATGAAGAAAGATGTTGTTTGCAAGATGAATTGTGGAGATATTCTATCTCAATGATGTTCGCATTCTATCCATGTTATTTGATGGTATGCAAGCATGTGAATTCAGAGTGGGAAGTTATGAATGTATTTATGCATGAAGCATTAACTGCATAATCATGCATTGGAAGTTTGTCGACGCCAGCGTGGCGCGATCAAGACGGCACAACACCGTGTGTTCCTGAGAAAGGGCACGGTGAGGAGGATCATGGCATAAGCATGTGCACAATCATATACATTTTACTGAGGTTGTGTGGACTCTATAATGTGGTATTGGACATGAGGAATTTGGTATGCTAGTTTTACTGTGGCTGTGTTATTCGTTAGAAGTTGTTCCGCTTGCTGAGATTACCCAATCTCACCCGTTGTTATTTTGTTGTTTTCAGGTAGTTCCCGCGAGTCGTAAGCTTGAAGGGTGGGCTTAGTAGCACAATCAACCCTCCGGGGTCATCACGAATCACATGGACTAGTGCATTTAATAATTCATTAGCTTGCTGAAATTTTATTAATCATAGACCTGTTGATGTCCTCTTTGGAGCTGTTTTACGTTTATGTTTGTTTTCTGGTTGATTTAGACTTGTTATCTCTAGTATTGATGCTTTTATGTTATTCCTGTTTATAATGGTTATTATGAATCTTGTTGTCGCTTCCGTTTTGTCCTAATTTTAGGAGAGATGCTGTCGAAATTTTCTTGTACGACAGTTTAGATTTGTAGGGTGTTACAGTTGGTATCAGAGCGGGCTGTAGGTCCTTGGAATGTCTATTTTTAGTGTCATACTATTGGATAAAACTAAAATGTGATGTGGAATAACTTAGAAACATGGCCTAGGTTTTAACTAAAATTTTGTCATAGGATAGCAACATTAAAACTTGTGTAAGTGGGATCACTAATTTAAAATTTGACACACATGGATGCACAGTAGGAAAGGGTATGGGTATCGTTGCCTTATGCTTAAAGGTTGAATTTAAGCTTTGTTGTTGAATGCTACTTTTGATGATGTATAATGCTATATTTATGATAGATTTGATTGAGTTGCTTCATTTGTGATAAAGTGTGGTTGTGGTGCCGAAGGGTTTCGGTCACCTTTTGTTTGTAGTGAGGCTGTGGTTTGACGGTGTGGCCGGGTAGAGTCACCACCGAAGAACTATTAAACCTCAGAGGGAAAGAGTACTTATCCGTGTCTGTCATAGATCGGGTAGTGACTGGAGTCAAATAGAAGAGGTTGGTGATGGATTCCTTGGATGTTCTTTACCGTGGCCGACGGTCGGTTTTGGTTGGTTTTCCGGGTATGTGGTTGGTTCAAACCGAGGAAAATGCTTAGTTTTGAGCACTCGCTAATTTGTCCTTTTGGCGGTTTGTGGTTTTGTCTCCTTTGAGTGAAGACACAGAAGAAGAGTTCTACGTTATGCGTCTTTTGGTCACAATTTTGTTTTGGCACCTGATTTATTGTGATGGACTGTCGTTGGGAGGAAATTTACGTGGTTGTTGTTTCCGATTTTTTTAAAAAAAAAGGGGGTTGGAGTTTCTCCTGTTGCAGATCAAGCTGGATGGAGCTAAGTTTGAATCTTTATCGGAAAATTTTAGTTGGACATTTGGTCTTCCCTTTTGCATCCGTCTTCCTTTGTGGAAAGTGTAGGTTTTGGATTTCTTGAAGAGTTTTGGCTACTATGATTGGACATTTGAGGGTCGAGCTCTCTTGCATTTATGTTTGGATTTTGCTTTTCTCCCTTGCCTGAAAAGAAGAAATTTTTATCGGTGTTTGTTCTTGATCTAGAACTGTGTTTGTTTTTTTTAATGTTTGGGATTGCCTCCTGTTTGTCAAGGGTAGGTGACCCATGACGGTGTTTAGAAATTTTATGTATGTGTTCGTAGTATGTAACAATGTGGTTTATGGAATGATGTACTTCTAAGTTAATTTGTGAGTTGAATCAATTAAAATGTAATTGTTATCTTTAGCTTGAGATTAAATAAACTTCTAGTATTGTAGATTGCTCTATAGCGATAATGATTGAATGTGTTAATGTGCATGCTTAGGATTTATTGCATTATTTTAGTGTGCCCTTGACCATGGACAATGTTTAAAGCTTTAAATCTTGATGCGTAGTTAGAACATTACGATGATGTAAACTACTGTGAAGGTAATAGAAAATTAGTGGGTTATTTAGAGACATTTTAATATAAGGTCGGTAGAACAATTTAATTGTAATGGTGGACTACCGATATTGTTAAAGAAACCATGCTGGTTGTTTAAAGATGTTCTAATTTAATCGTGTTGGCTAGTGACTTTAACTTGGAAATTGATTAGAGTTGATACTTATGACGTTGCAAACTATTAGTAGATTCGGAAGTATGCAGTTGCGTTCCAATAATGCTAGTATCGATATCAATTGGGAAGACATAAGTTTTTGCCATTGCCGTAAGAGCTTTGTGATGATTTCACCTATTCAGTTCACTTTAAAAAAAAAGGCTGGAGTATGTCTTTCAGTGGCAATTTTGCTAGAACCCGTGTATAGGGTAGCTAAAAAAAATTAAAAAAAATTTTTAATTTAATTTAGCGTTGTTGTTATAAGAGCTTTGGATGGCTTAAATTATTCAATCTATTTTACATAGTTGGAGTATGTTGTGTAGTGACAGTTTGTCATAGCCTATGGATAGGGTAACTAAAAGCAATATTGTTGTTTTACAATTATGCCAATTATTGATATTGATGACTTAGTAGTAGTGGTAACTGATTAGATTAATTGTTGAAAACCTTTGTTAAAATGGTGGAAATTGTAACATGTTGTGATGGAGTGAACCAGGGATAGTTAGCATGACGCGTGATTTTGTCCTTAATAAATGTATGTTTTAAACTTCTATTTACGATTGGTGCCTTGTTGAGATAATATTTACTTGTTGAGTCATCTTTTAGGTGAATAAATTTCCATTGTCGAGATGTTGACGCTGTATGTGGTATGGAATTTATAGGTTCATCATGCCTGAAAGACTTGTTGAAGCAATCGCCTTTCAAATTTAGAATATGATGATATAGGTTAGGCTGCTCAGTGGGGATCTTGATGAGGTAGTGTTGGTTGGATGTGTTTTTGATAAGCACTGTGAACTTTATTTATAATTGTGGAAAAGGTAATAAGAGTAAGAATTTGTTGTGTAGTTGTTGTTAAATCTGATGGGCCTTCTCAATGAGTAAATAGGGAATATTGAAATCTAAATGGTAAGGGTAGTGGAATGCTATAGATGGCGGGAGTTATGCTGAACTTATGTTTAAAAATTCATATGGATTGGTTTGTTTGTTTGATATTTGGGTTGAATACTTTCGGTCAAAGTATTCTTTGTCTTGTGTTTGAGTTTCCCTAAACTTAGAATGATTACGCCAAATGTGGGTTAATTTGAGGCTTAAAACAAGGATAAAAGAATGATTAACCTTGAAGTAATTTGTGGAGATTTTGGAATGTTATTCTATTAAATATCGTCATTCATTCATCTTTGATAAGAAAACTAGCTTAAGTTATGAATGCGACATTTATGCTCAAGGATGTATGCTTTGACTGTGTCCGTAGTTTTCAAGGTCGAGTTATCGGTTGCATTGTTGATCAAAAGAAGTAGCTAATCCAATGTAAGATTTGGAACTTCATGATCTGGAAATATTTGTATTTCTATTTTGGGCTAGAGTTGTGTTGTGGTGTGAGGTGTTTGACAGCTTTTGTTTAAGAGACGATTCTTCCGGTTGTGACATGAATGATATTCGTGGTTGAAACAATTTTCCTGTTGGGAAGTGAGTTTGGTTCCTTTTAAGGAAAAAGAGATGGTGGTTGTGTGGAAGCATTTAATTCCTTGATCGGTTTCTTTTTCTGAATGGCTTGGCCTTGGATAAAAGTTAGATGATTTGTTTTGGTAAAAGTGAAATGCATTTGCGAAGACTTTCGGTGTTTCTCTTTTGAATAGAGCTTCTCCCGAAGAAATTTTTTTTTGGTGGTTTTGGTTCTATGGAGTTCCTCTTCCAAGTTGAGTTCCGTGTATGTGAATTTCAGCCCTTTGGTTTAAAGGTGGTGATTGTCGTTCGTTGTGTTAGTGAGAATTAAGATTTCTTTTACGTTCAAGCTTGGGGGTAAGAAAATGAATGTTTATGTTATGGTTGAGTATATTCAAGGATTGTACTCCTTGCCCTGGTCCTTGGGTGTAAGAATGTGAAGGCGAAACCTTCTTACAAGGGAAAACTAGTGTGGGTCGCTGATCGTAAGTAGTTTAAAAGTGAAGAGTAAAGGAAGGTTGTGTATGACTCAATTCAAACCTTTTTTGGAGAATTGTTTTCATTGATGTGTTCCTCGGTGGGGTTGCTTAATTTAGTAGTGGACAACTTGGAAGTTGCAGGTAATTACATTATTTTTTTTGGAACTTTTGTCGCTGGGTTCGAGCGAGTTTGTGTCAACCGTAGTGATTGTGTTCGGTTGTTATTGTTTCTGCGGATTTACGGACCCTGGTTGTAAAGTAGGCTATCTCTGTCGTTGGTAAGGGTGGATATTGGTTCTTTTTGTAAAAGATCAATCACTGGTAGGAGATAGGAGTTTGTGTTTGGGTTGATTTAGAGACTTACCTAGAGCGTTGTGTCTCACATGGTTCGCGTCGTCCAGAATGCGACGAACTGTGGTAGAGGAGTTGAGAGTGGGAGTTGAGATTCCAGATCGATACCAGATTCACCTAATAGGTGTCCTTTATTTAATAGGGGAATAGTTCGTGTTAGTGTCCAATGAAAGATTTGTGGACCAATTAGTCTGAGCGGGATGCAACTTGGGAACTTGAGGACCAGATGCGGAAGAAGTATCCTACACTCTTTGAGGATGCTGAAGGTAAAGTGTTGATTACCATTTTGCCTTCCTTTTTTAAGGTTCCGTAGCAAAGAGGAGTAGATTCGGGGACGAATCCTTTTAAGGAGGGGAGAATGTGATGCCTTAGAATGTTAGAGCGATTCTAGGGTTCCTTTTCTTGGTTTTGTTTCGGGAGAGGAATGAAGGATTTGTCGGTGGATGAAATAATTGAAGTTTATCCAGCATATTAATATTAAATTTGGAGTTGTCGGCCTAGAAACAGTGGGCCGAGGAAAACCTGGGCCTGGGCTGCGAATCCCCTCCCCACCTCTCTCTCTTTTCCCCTAGTGGGCCGGCCCACCATATAAAAGGGGTGTCACCCCCCCCCAAAAGCCCTAGGGCGCCCCCTTCCTCCCCTAGCAGCCACACCACCCCTCCTCTTCCTTCCCTTGCGTGGTGGCTCAAGATCCACCACGAAACGCGAAGGAGCAAGCGAGAAGAGGATCCGTGGAGGCGTGGAGGACGAGCAGATTTCCGTTTCGGGAATCGTCACGCGTTTTTCGTGGGTTCTCAAGGGAGAACTCAAGGTAAAATTCCCAATCTTTTACCCCTGTTCTACCTAGGGATTAGGAGTGTATTAGATCTGGTGGTGAGTGATTTAGATGGATCTTGATGGGGGAGAAGGGTAGATGTTCATGTGGTGCTGTTTTTGGAAGGGGAGATTGTGCAGCGCGGATTGTTTCGCGTTTTACATGGCATAGACGATTTTTCCTGCAAAAACCTATAACTAGAAAGTTGTAGACAACGTCGAGATCTAGCTTCTGCAATTTTTTCAGAATTTTTGGGGCATCGGTCTGAGAGTTATTGCTGTTTCAAGATGATGGACAGAACCTGGAAACAGATTTTGTCCACTGTGTTGGACGTTTGTTTAGGCATATTTAACAGTGGAATTGAAATTTGTGATATTCATGAAAATTGTAGATCTCGTCAATATCTAGCTACTGTAATTTTTTTGTATTTTTATGATTTGTATAAAAAAAGATACGAAATTGTGAAGAGAGGGTGCTGCTGTTTGACCCGGGCAGATTGGGGTTTTTGGCGCTTAAGAAGGGAACGGGGATTAGGAAGCGTGTGTTCGAGTTGTGTGATCATTTGTGATGTCGCTATGTACTGAAATAATACTTGTATAGGTGGTGCCCCTTCTGGACGCAACTAGGTTCGTCATCCACGTTGGTAAAGGCAAGTGGAAGTAGCGGTCTTGCTAAACTATAACTCGCTATTTGTTTCGTCTTCAATATAAACCTTAATTGCAGAACACCTACATGGTTTAACTACTTGTTTATGAGATTACAATATCCTATCCTGCATTGTGATGTGGTTGTTTGGCTTTTGAATCATGAGTAAGAATGAAGAAAGATGTTGTTTGCAAGATGAATTGTGGAGATATTCTATCTCAATGATGTTCGCATTCTATCCATGTTATTTGATGGTATGCAAGCATGTGAATTCAGAGTGGGAAGTTATGAATGTATTTATGCATGAAGCATTAACTGCATAATCATGCATTGGAAGTTTGTCGACGCCAACGTGCGCGACCGTACCGGTACAACACCGTGTGTTCCTGAGAAAGGGCACGGTGAGGAGGATCATGGCATAAGCATGTGCACAATCATATGCATTTTACTGAGGTTGTGTGGACTCTATAATGTGGTATTGGACATGAGGAATTTGGTATGCTAGTTTTACTGTGGGCTGTGTTATTCGTTAGAAGTTGTTCCGCTTCTTTGAGATTACCCAATCTCACCTGTTGTTATTTTGTTGTTTTCGTGTAGTTCCCGCGAGTCGTAAGCTTGAAGGGTGGGCTTAGTAGCACAATCAACCCTCCGGGTCATCACGAATCACATGGACTAGTGCATTTAATAATTCATTAGCTTGCTGAAATTTTATTAATCATAGACCTGTTGATGTCCTCTTTGGAGCTGTTTTACGCTTATGTTTGTTTTACGGTTGATTTAGACTTGTTATCTCTAGTATTGATGCTTTTATGTTATTCCTGTTTATAATGGTTATTATGAATCTTGTTGTCGCTTCCGTTTTGTCCTAATTTTAGGAGAGATGCTGTCGAAATTTTCTTGTACGACAGTTTAGATTTGTAGGGTGTTACAGCTTGGTATCGAGCGGTTGTAGGTCCTTGGAATGTCTATTTTTAGTGTCATACTATTGGATAAAACTAAAATGTGATGTGGAATAACTTAGAAACATGGCCTAGGTTTTAACTAAAATTTTGTCATAGGATAGCAACATTAAAACTTGTGTAAGTGGGATCACTAATTTAAAATTTGACACACATGGATGCACAGTAGGAAAGGGTATGGGTATCGTTGCCTTATGCTTAAAGGTTGAATTTAAGCTTTGTTGTTGAATGCTACTTTTGATGATGTATAATGCTATATTTATGATAGATTTGATTGAGTTGCTTCATTTGTGATAAAGTGTGGTTGTGGTGCCGAAGGGTTTCGGTCACCTTTTGTTTGTAGTGAGGCTGTGGTTTCACGGTGTGGCCGGGTAGAGTCACCACCGAAGAACTATTAAACCCCTGTAGGGAAAGAGTACTTATCCGTGTCTGTCATAGATCGGGTAGTGACTGGAGTCAAATAGAAGAGGTTGGTGATGGATTCCTTCGGATGTTCTTTACCGTGCTGACGGTCGGTTTTGGTTGGTTTTCTGGGTATGTGGTTGGTTCGAAACCGAGGAAAATGCTTAGTTTTGAGCACTCGCTAATTTGTCCTTTTGGCGGTTTGTGGTTTTGTCTCCTTTGAGTGAAGACACAGAAGAAGAGTTCTACGTTGCGCGTCTTTTGGTCACAATTTTGTTTTGGCACCTGATTTATTGTGATGGACTGTCGTTGGGAGGAAATTTCTGTGGTTGTTGTTTCCCCGATTTTTTTTTTTAAAAAGAAGGGGGTTGGAGTTTCTCTGCTGCAGATCAAGCTGGATGGAGCTAAGTTTGAATCTTTATCGGAAAATTTTAGTTGGACATTTGGTCTTCCCTTTTGCATCCGTCTTCCTTTGTGGAAAGTGTAGGTTTTGGATTTCTTGAAGAGTTTTGGCTACTATGATTGGACATTTGAGGGTCGAGCTCTCTTGCATTTATGTTTGGATTTTGCTTTTCTCCCTTGCCTGAAAAGAAGAAATTTTTATCGGTGTTTGTTCTTGATCTAGAACTGTGTTTGTTTTTTTTAATGTTTGGGATTGCCTCCTGTTTGTCAAGGGTAGGTGACCCATGACGGTGTTTAGAAATTTTATGTCTGTGTTACGTAGTATGTAACAATGTGGTTTATGGAATGATGTACTTCTAAGTTAATTTGTGAGTTGAATCAATTAAAATGTAATTGTTATCTTTAGCTTGAGATTAAATAAACTTCTAGTATTGTAGATTGCTCTATAGCGATAATGATTGAATGTGTTAATGTGCATGCTTAGGATTTATTGCATTATTTTAGTGTGCCCTTGACCATGGACAATGTTTAAAGCTTTAAATCTTGATGCGTAGTTAGAACATTACGATGATGTAAACTACTGTGAAGGTAATAGAAAATTAGTGGGTTATTTAGAGACATTTTAATATAAGGTCGGTAGAACAATTTAATTGTAATGGTGGACTACCGATATTGTTAAAGAAACCATGCTGGTTGTTTAAAGATGTTCTAATTTAATCGTGTTGGCTAGTGACTTTAACTTGGAAATTGATTAGAGTTGATATTTATGACGTTGCAAACTATTAGTAGATTCGGAAGTATGCAGTTGCGTTCCAATAATGCTAGTATCGATATCAATTGGGAAGACATAAGTTTTTGCCATTGCCGTAAGAGCTTTGTGATGATTTCACCTATTCAGTTCACTTTAAAAAAAAAAGGCTGGAGTATGTCTTGCAGTGGCAATTTTGCTATAACCCGTGTATAGGGTAGCTAAAAAAAAAATTAAAAAAAATTTTAATTTAATTTAGCGTTGTTGTTATAAGAGCTTTGGATGGCTTAAATTATTCAATCTATTTTACATAGTTGGAGTATGTTGTGTAGTGACAGTTTGTCATAGCCTATGGATAGGGTAACTAAAAGCAATGTTGTTGTTTTACAATTATGCCAATTATTGATATTGATGACTTAGTAGTAGTGGTAACTAATTAGATTAATTGTTGAAAACCTTTGTTAAAATGGTGGAAATTGTAACATGTTGTGATGGAGTGAACCTGGGATAGTTAGCATGATGCGTGATTTTGTCCTTAATAAATGTATGTTTTAAACTTCTATTTACGATTGGTGCCTTGTTGAGATAATATTTACTTGTTGAGTCATCTTTTAGGTGAATAAATTTCCATTGTCGAGATGTTGACGCGTATGTGGTATGGAATTTATAGGTTCATCATGCTGAAAGACTTGTTGAAGCACTGCCTTTCAAATTTAGAATATGATGATATAGGTTAGGCTGCTCCGTGGGGATCTTGATGAGGTAGTGTTGGTTGGATGTGTTTTTGATAAGCACTGTGAACTTTATTTATAATTGTGGAAAAGGTAATAAGAGTAAGAATTTGTTGTGTAGTTGTTGTTAAATCCTAATGGGCCTTCTCAATGAGTAAATAGGGAATATTGAAATCTAAATGGTAAGGGTAGTGGAATGCTATAGATGGCGGGAGTTATGCTGAACTTATGTTTAAAAATTCATATGGATTGGTTTGTTTGTTTGATATTTGGGTTGAATACTTTCGGTCAAAGTATTCTTTGTGCTGTGTTTGAGTTTCCTAAACTTAGAATGATTACGCCAAATGTGGGTTAATTTGAGGCTTAAAACAAGGATAAAAGAATGATTAACCTTGAAGTAATTTGTGGAGATTTTGGAATGTTATTCTATTAAATATCGTCATTCATTCATCTTTGATAAGAAAACTAGCTTAAGTTATGAATGCGACATTTATGCTCAAGGATGTATGCTTTGACTGTGTCCGTAGTTTTCAAGGTCGAGTTATCGGTTGCATTGTTGATCAAAAGAAGTAGCTAATCCAATGTAAGATTTGGAACTTCATGATCTGGAAATATTTGTATTTCTATTTTGGGCTAGAGTTGTGTTGTGGTGTGAGGTGTTTGATAGTTTTTGTTTAAGAGACGATTCTTCTGGTTGTGATATGAATGATATTCGTGGTTGAAACAATTTTCCTGTTGGGAAGTGAGTTTGGTTCCTTTTTAAGGAAAAAGAGATGGTGGTTGTGTGGAAGCATTTAATTCCTTGATCGGTTTCTTTTTTCTGAATGGCTTGGCCTTGGATAAAAGTGAGATGATTTGTTTTGGTAAAAGTGAAATGCATTTGCAGAAGACTTTCGCGGTGTTTCTCTTTTGAATAGAGCTTCTCCCCGAAGAAATTTTTTTTTTTTGGTGGTTTTGGTTCTATGGAGTTCCTCTTCCAAGTTGAGTTCCCGTGTATGTGAATTTCAGCCCTTTGGTTTAAAGGTGGTGATTGTCGTTCGTTGTGTTAGTGAGAATTAAGATTTCTTTTACGTTCAAGCTTGGGGGTAAGAAAATGAATGTTTATGTTATGGTTGAGTATATTCAAGGATTGTACTCCTTGCCCTGGTCCTTGGGTGGAAGAATGTGAAGGCGAAACCTTCTTACAAGGGAAAACTAGTGTGGGTCGCTGATCGTAAGTAGTTTAAAAGTGAAGAGTAAAGGAAGGTTGTGTATGACTCAATTCAAACCTTTTTTTGGAGAATTGTTTTCATTGATGTGTTCCTCGGTGGGGTTGCTTAATTTAGTAGTGGACAACTTGGAAGTTGCAGGTAATTACATTAATTTTTTTGGAACTTTTGTCGCTGGGTTCGAGCGAGTTTGTGTCAACCGTAGTGATTGTGTTCGGTTGTTATTGTTTCTCATGGATTTACGGACCCTGGTTGTCAAGTAGGCTATCTCTGTCGTTGGTAAGGGTGGAGATTGGTTCTTTTGGTAAAAGATCAATCACTGGTAGGAGATAGGAGTTTGTGTTTGGGTTGATTTAGAGACTTACCTAGTGCGTTGTGTCTCACATGGTTCGCCGTCCGTAATGCGACTTTAACTGTGGTAGAGGAGTTGAGAGTGGGAGTTGAGATTCCAGATCGATACCAGATTCACCTAATAGGTGTCCTTTATTTAATAGGGGAATAGTTCGTGTTAGTGTCCAATGAAAGATTTGTGGACCAATTAGTCTGAGCAGGATGCAACTTGGGAACTTGAGGACCAGATGCGGAAGAAGTATCCTACACTCTTTGAGGATGCTGAAGGTAAAGTGTTGATTACCATTTTGCCTTCCTTTTTTAAGGTTCCGTAGCAAAGAGGAGTAGATTCGGGGACGAATCCTTTTAAGGAGGGGAGAATGTGATGCCTTAGAGCGTCAGAGCGATTCTAGGGTTCCTTTTCCTGATTTTGTTTCGGGAAAGGAATGAAGGATTTGTCGGGGGATGAAATAATTGAAATTTATCCAGCATATTAATATTAAATTTGGAGTTGTCGGGCTAGAAACAGTGGGCCGAGGAAAACCTGGGCCTGGGCTGCGAATCCCCTCCCCACCTCTCTCTCTTTTCCCCTAGTGGGCCGGCCCACCATATAAAAGGGGTGTCACCCCCCCAAAAGCCCTAGGGCGCCCCCTTCCTCCCCTTGCGTGGTGGCTCAAGATCCACCGCGAAACGCGAAGGAGCAAGCGAGAAGAGGATCCGTGGAGGCGTGGAGGACGAGCAGATTTCCGTTTCGGGAATCGTCACGCATTTTTCGTGGGTTCTCAAGGGAGAACTCAAGGTAAAATTCCCAATCTTTTACCCCTGTTCTACCTAGGGATTAGGAGTGTATTAGATCTGGTGGTGAGTGATTTAGATGGATCTTGATGGGGGAGAAGGGTAGATGTTCACGTGGTGCTGTTTTTGGAAGGGGAGATTGTGCAGCGCGGATTGTTTCGCGTTTTACATGGCATAGACGATTTTTCCTGCAAAAACCTATAACTAGAAAGTTGTAGATAACGTCGAGATCTAGCTTCTGAAGTTTTTTCAGAATTTTTGGGGCATAGGTCTGAGAGTTATTGCTGTTTCAAGATGATGGACAGAATCTGGAAACAGATTTTGTCCACTGTGTTGGACGTTTGTTTAGGCATATTTAACAGTGGAATTGAAATTTGTGATCTTCATGAAAGTTGTATATCTCGTCAATATCTAGCTACTGTAATTTTTTTGTATTTTTATGATCTGTATAAAAAAAGATACGAAATTGTGAAGAGAGGGTGCTGCTGTTTGACCCGGGCAGATTGGGGTTTTTGGCGCTTAAGAAGGGAACGGGGATTAGGAAGCGTGTGTTCGAGTTGTGTGATCATTTGTGATGTCGCTATGTACTGAAATAATACTTGTACAGGTGGTGCCCCTTCTGGACGCAACTAGGTTCGTCATCCACGTTGGTAAAGGCAAGTGGAAGTAGCGGTCTTGCTAAACTATAACTCGCTATTTGTTTCGTCTTCAATATAAACCTTAATTGCAGAACACCTACATGGTTTAACTACTTGTTTATGAGATTACAATATCCTATCCTGCATTGTGATGTGGTTCTTTGGCTTTTGAATCATGAGTAAGAATGAAGAAAGATGTTGTTTGCAAGATGAATTGTGGAGATATTCTATCTCAATGATGTTCGCATTCTATCCATGTTATTTGATGGTATGCAAGCATGTGAATTCAGAGTGGGAAGTTATGAATGTATTTATGCATGAAGCATTAACTGCATAATCATGCATTGGAAGTTTGTCGACGCCTTGGCGTATGGCCAAATCAGACGTACAACACCGTGTGTTCCTGAGAAAGGGCACGGTGAGGAGGATCATGGCATAAGCATGTGCACAATCATATGCATTTTACTGAGGTTGTGTGGACTCTATAATGTGGCATTGGACATGAGGACTTTGGTATGCTAGTTTTCTTTGTGCCATTTTGTGTTATTCGTTAGAAGTTGTTCCGCTTGCTGAGATTACCCAATCTCACCCGTTGTTATTTTGTTGTTTTCAGGTAGTTCCCGCGAGTCGTAAGCTTGAAGGGTGGGCTTAGTAGCACAATCAACCCTCCGGGGTCATCACGAATCACATGGACTAGTGCATTTAATAATTCATTAGCTTGCTGAAATTTTATTAATCATAGACCTGTTGATATCCTCTTTGGAGCTGTTTTACGTTTATGTTTGTTTTCTGGTTGATTTAGACTTGTTATCTCTAGTATTGATGCTTTTATGTTATTCCTGTTTATAATGGTTATTATGAATCTTGTTGTCGCTTCCGTTTTGTCCTAATTTTAGGAGAGATGCTATCGAAATTTTCTTGTACAACAGTTTAGATTTGTAGGGTGTTACATGGTACCTAAAAGAAAACAACATAAACACAAGCGTGAGTTCATCACTCAGCAAGTATATTGCAATGGTACAAACATAAAAAATTACATGGCTTCAACAACTCACATCATGTATCATCTCATTCATGATCACATATCCTTTTCATCATCACTATGTATGCAATGCAATGCTCATGTCTCCTTGGAAACTCATACCGGTATGGTTGAGTACACACCCGTCGGTGTGCACCCTCTCCCCCCTTCCATCCCGAAGATGGAGGGTGCCTACTCCTCGCTTCCGTTCACCGCGGTGAATGGAATCACGATGTAGGACTTACTCATTGGCTCTCCGGATTAGTCATAACTTTCTCGCCGACCTTCCCGGACTAGTTATGACTTTCTCACCGCCCGGGCCATATAATCATGCTATGTATGCAAATATGCCACATCATAATCAACTTGTACTGTAACACCCTGGCATTTAATATGCCCGAATGCTACCAAACATAAGCTAAACAACAACTAAAAATCACATTTAAACATAAATTCCAGCAAAGGTACATATGCTAAAAACCGATATTTCGGCAGCATCTCCTTTGTTTTTTCATGAATTAACACAATATCAATATCATGGCAAGATATATCATAGCACACGACATCTAAAACATCAACATAAATGGATGTATCATCAAACTACGCCAATAATACCACGCTCAACCACTTCATAAACTATAACGAAGCAAATATGGGATCACAAGCATGCTAGATTAAACCATACATTAACTTTATGGCACAACTCTTAAAATCATGTCTCCAAGTGATTAATCATAGACTATGATGGTGGAACTACGTGTAGAAGTGTAGCTAAACCCCTTTTTCCCGCATGCCGATCTCAAAGTACCTAAAAACAACATAAAACACAAGCGTGAGTTCGAAACTCAGCAAGCATATTGTATTGGACAACAATAACAATATCATAGAAAATAACATCTCACATCATGTATATCATCTCAATCATGAACACTTTAACAAAATCATCATCATTGTGTATGCAATGCAATGCAATGCTCATATCTCCTTGGAAACTCATACCGGTATGGTTGTGTACACACCCGTCGGTGTGCACCCTCTCCCCCCTTCCATCCCGAAGATGGAGGGTGCCTACTCCTCGCTTCCACAACCCACGGTAGATGGAATCACGATGTAGGACTTACTCTATTGGCTCTCTGGATTAGTCATAACTTTCTCACCGACCTTCCTGGATTAGTTAATGACTTTCTCACCGCCCGGGCCATGTAACATGTCATGTATGCAAGCATGCCAACATCATATAAAACTCATATTTTAACACATGGCGTCATAACATCTTAAACATGCTCATCATATCATAGCAATCATTAACACATAGCAAGTGGACATATATCATGTAAACAATTCCATCTAATTTCAACATGCAACCTACAACTCGCTATCCATCACAACACACTTGCCTCAACCACGTGCAACGGATTGGCGGGAAGTAGAAGGCACTCCCGGGGTCACACCTCCTGCACAGGGGTATCACACAATCACAATCATAACCACAAAACAGTACGCAAACCCCCATCTAACCCGACATTGCTCCCTACTCGCAAAACCTAAAACAGAGGTTCTGTCCCGTCGGGACAGCAGCCTTGCAAAAGGCATAACTTGAGTTCTGGGACTCCGAATGAATTAAACGAGTATACCCTCGCGTAGCTTAGGTAATTTCCCAACTTTCTCTAGGTATATGGAAAGACTGATTCGGACTCTAAAGTCGTCTAATCTACAGATTACCGAGATCTGTTCCAATCGCGTCACAGATTTTAACACGCTCGGTAAAACGGCCATAACTTTCAAACGGCTGATCGGATTTTAACGTGCTTTATGTCCACGGAAAGATAATTAAATTATCTACAACTTCTTTTAAGTCCGTACGGACAGATTCGGAATCTAAATCAACAAAAACTCGAACCCTAGGCCGACTGCTCAATCTGCCCGAAAACAGAAACGTGGTAACGTCTAGATCTAACCCAAAGAACTCCAATCCAGCACCACTAATTGATCTAAAAACTTGATAATCACCCTAAGAACAGTACCTAGATCAATTCCAAGGATCCCCATGATCATACCTTTGCCCAACGAACGAATCTCCAATAGATCTCCTCGCGGATCGCTCCTCGCTCCTCGCTCCAACGGATGGATCCACAAGGTGCAGAGGTGTGGAGACCACCCTAGGGCAGCAAGGGGGTGGAGGAGAGGTGGTGGAGAGGTGGGGAGCAATGGGGCAAAGGGGGAGGTGGAGGCGCACAAGAGGGAGAGGGAGAGGGGGTGGCGGCTAGGGCTTAGGAGGGGGAGGTTGGGGCGCCCAAGGGCATGGGGAGCACACCCAAAAGGCTGGTGGGGAGCCCTTTTACCAGCCCCCACACCCAATCCTAGTCCGTTACGGAGACCTACTCCATCCCACCAAAGCCCACCAGGCCCAAACTCCCCCGGGAAGGCCCAAAACCCCGGAAACGCCCCGGAAAAGCTATTAACCTCCATATCCTATAGTTTTAACCTTAATTCCACATCTCATAATGTTATTAACCTTATCATGCACGTTAAATAAGGTTACGACACTCTGTGGCGACATAACACTTCAACCGCC